>OZ037935.1:47946409-49230802 GCA_964035585.1 Polytrichum formosum
AAGAAAGCATGTGTCTACATACATATATACATGTGTCGATTCATTGCATTCCACTTAAACTTTGACAAAGAGTGATGATGCAAGTAATGTACCTCTACTAATCGAGTTTGGGTGGCATTGCATCCAACGGGGCAATCACTCCATGGTCCGACCAACCATGCATATGTTTGGCAAGGCTGCGCCACACATGGTCTTATGTTAGAAGAAGTAATCAAAGAGTTCTACAAGGTTTACATAGGCAGGTACATCTTTCATACATGGTTTTCATCACATTATAGTTGTTGAAACTAGTGGAAAATATCAATAATTTCTAGAACATACCATACTACAAATTTAAAAACAAGATGTGAAAAGAGAGAAGGTGGACATACATCATAGTGAGGACTTTATCACATTGTAGTTCTTGAAATTGGTGGGAAATATCAATTATCTCTAGAACATACCATACTACAAATTTAAGCAGAAGATGTGAAAAGGGAGAAGGTTGACATACATTATAGTGAGGACTTCATTTGGTCCATCCCCAATTTCAAGTATTGACAAGCATTTATATGTGAATACATATACATTCACATACATTTTATGACACGTGAGGGTGTGTTCAAATGTTGGGTAAGTAAAATGGGTCTCATTTAGGTACAGAGCAAGGGTATGTGCAATGTTATGTAAGAACATGGTAAGATCATGTACACAAGTGGTAAGAGGAATCGTATTAAGAAGAAAATTATCGATGCTCAATTTTCATCTTGATATTGAGGAATAAATCAAACTCAATGCTCATGTCAATAGGTTGTTATCATCCTAATACATATGATCTTTGACATGCGTTTTGAGATCATTGCATGGTAATTTAACTAGTTGGTTTCTCTTCAAATATTTGTACCCTAATGGTATCAATAGATTAAAACAAAGTTACAATTGAATAGACACAAATGGCATCAAAACACCGTGACATCAACACAACACCGGCGAGAAAATTGACCTCACCAATTTTTCATGGCAACGGCACCAATTCCCAACACTTGAAGCAATTCAACATATATGCATATATTAATCAACATGAAATAAAATTTATGTGAAAGACAAATATATGCAAGAATCCAAACTCATAAAAATGATCAATTTTTGGACCCATGATGTAAATATCATATGAACTCCTTAAGTTGGGAAGCACAAGGACCTTTTAATAGTGCCTCTAAATCCATCACCTTGAAGTCATCAAAATATGCAAGTGGATTCTCACATGTGAGTTGCAAGTTTCATCGATCGGAGGTGAGGGTGGCAACTTGGAACACTTGGCCTCATCGACTATGCTCGTGGCATTACGACAAATAGCATCCCGGACGCGCCTCCCACCCCCACATGGGACGTTACAAAAACCCCATTTTGGCACATCCCAAAATGTGGTGTTACATGCTTGAATGTTGCAAGGCCTCTTCGACAACGCTAGGTCATAATGAGGCGCACATTGTTGCGGGTGTGCAGTGTTTCCCAAATTATCCACACACATTAACATCCTGTCATTTTGTAATTTCATTCTTGAATAAGATAGATAGATAGATAGATAGATAGTGCACAAATGAAGAGTCTCTTCACCCACATGCTACTAACTTCTTTTGGAAGTGGTCTTTATTTTAAAGGTATACCTATGAAATGAGGTAGCAATCTTTATTTTACAAACAATGCAATTTGGATGTAACACATTATTTCATAAAAACAAGGGAGTTGGAATTTCACTTCATGAAATCGTCAGTTTTGTGTGTCTTACATCACTATTGTGTACTTTAAAATGTGAACAACAATACTTACCCATCTCCACACAACACATAAAAACAAAACATGCTAGGAATGTAAGAAAATAAATCAATTATGTATGTAGCATGTATGAACTAGATACCAACGAGACAAGAGTGGATGATAAGCCACGGAAGTGGTGAGTCGCCCACCTACTCGAGTTGGTTATCAGACATTACCAATGAGCCCATGGATAGAATTTGGGAATTGTGGATGATTTTTATCTCCATAGATGAGAACTTGTGACAACTTATGATATCCTTCTTACTCTTGGATGAGTGATTGGCATGGCATTTAAGTGATGACTTAAGTTACCTTGTTTGCATGCCAGACCCGCAAGTTTGGTTGCACTCACTCCACGGCCCTTCAAAGAGGGCATAAGACTTGCATTCCATTACATTGCAGTTCTGCACCCAAACACAAATTGCACATTTCATTTAGATAGATGAATAGATAAAAAGATAGATGCAAGCTCCGTCATACCAAACATAGATGAAGAGCCTCTTCGACCGCATATTATTGCCCTTTCAAGGGTTGACATTTAAGCCATAGTTTGTGGGTAACTTGTTTCACCTTCATTCCCATTACTTGCCTCTCAATAATTCAAAAACACTAAAAATGAATCACAAGGTGAGGTGGCACCTTGTGCTAGCTCACTCCATCAACAAGGTGACTTGGTGTCATGTAGAGATCTCACTGAGCTCTACAAGATGGAGTACTTGTTTTACATACATACATACATACATACATACATATATATATATATATGAATGATTGTATTTTTAAGGAGGCATCACTATTTGAGAAATTTATTTGAATGTCTTGCAAGTACGTTTTCATTCAATACAACAAAACGCAATGCGGGACTAACAATATTTCACTAAATATTCCCCATATATCATATTGGGTGTGGGGAATATTCCATGGAATATTGTTAGTCCCATAGAACATTGTTATGGATTTGAATAATGTTATGTTGGTGGACAATGAGCAATTGTGGTTATAAATGAAGGAACAAGGATGCCATCATACCTTACAAAGCCTCAAAAGTTGATGATAACAACAAATTTTAGAGGGATTGGTGGGCACACTCAGGCTGATGCGTAATTATGTGTAACTCTTTTATTCTATGTATCAAAAATGATTTGTCACGTCAATGTCCTCACTCGAAAGAGAGATATTTCTAGTAATTGAAGTTGAGGGAGGCCAACATAACATTATTCAGATCCATAACAGTGTTCTGTGGGACTGACAATATTCCACCAGTCAGGGTGAGTGTGAGGAATATTCTACAAAATACTATCAGTCCCACATAACACTGTTATGGATCTGAATAATGTTATGAATTTAGATGTGGTCCATGAAACAAAACTAAGCTTAACTCTATTATCATTGATGATGGTAGAGTGCAACTTACACGTGATATTTTTGGGGGTGTTAATAAAGCACATCCAGATGGGTCAATTTCAGTGTAGTTGCCTATGTAGCATTTCATAACAGCATCCTGCAAATCCATTTATGAGGGTCACGTACAAATCAATGTAGTGGAGAATTTCAAGAATGTAATTATTTTTATTTTTATTTTTTTGAGACAGAAGGCCGACAGGCCAACGCCAAAGCACAGGAGGCAATTGACCACCTGGCAAGTTTTCCGTCAGGTAGAGAGGAGATTTCACAGCCGGGATTCGAACCGCCAACCTCTTCCTGAATGTAAATTATTTTGGATTGTGCAATAAAACTTCCAGTTATCTCCCCTTCGATTCTTTCTCCCTCTACTTTGTCAACATCTTTGCAGACTATGGACTAGGTAATGGATGAGATATGGCAAACTTGAGGCAACCTTAGTTTTCTCCAAATAAGCCTATGTGGGTGTTAAGTGGCTCGTTTTTTGTGTTCTCTAACTTCTATCGATCGTTTTTACGCAATGAAATTGGTGTTGCATTAGCAGACTCGTGATGCAGCATCACCAAAAATCGGATTGAAAATCAAACTTCCCTTGATTCAGTTAGGATCATTGAAAGTGCATGTGTGTTGGTTCTTTAAACAAATACCTACGGTCTCCCAAATGCATTGGCGATTAAGTGTAGAATGGTTGATAAATTATGATCACGTAGTCCAATTTCTCTTACACACATGTCATCTTAGGTTCGTTCTTACATCTAAGCTAACCACACACTAGTCAAATTTAGGTGTCCGATCAAAATAAATGACTGAATAAGGTCCACGTACCTTGATCCACATGAGCAAATTCCCTAAGACGAAGCCACAGTTGGTTAGAAGTTCTAATTCTAAGGTAGACAACCCTTATTCAATGAATTTTCTTCATGAGGGCACCTATATTGAGTGGTAAGTGGCTAGGTGTGCCTCCAAGAACAGACACCAAAAAGACATGTGTTCAAAAGTGATTGGACTACGTACTCAAAGTATTATAACCATACTAGGACATGTATGACCATTTAATGAGCATGAGAATCTACACGTTGAGAATGAATAAGATATGCATTTGAGCTCCAAACATCACGAGGAAAGTGGCTACAACCTCGACCCTTTGTAGTTGCCAACCTTCACGCACACCCCTTAATTGTGCATCCCATATCCTAGGAGACTCAAGTGGGCTCCATAAGATATGCGGGCATCATATGGTTCATTTCTCACATTCTCCAACTTCTATCCATTAGATGTACACAACAAAACTCATGTTGCATCAGCAAATCTACAAGGAAACCTCTGCTAAAACCGGATTGAAAATCGGACCTCCCCTAATTCAGTTATCGTTATCGAAAATGCATGTTTGTTGATTTCTTAACCAGATAACATAGGTCCTCCCAATTTTGTTCACTACTGTGGAGTAATTACTAATTGAAGACATAGTCCAATCTCTTTCAAACACATGCCTTTACGATGTTGGTTCCTTCATCCTCGCCGAACTACATACCCATCAAGTTTAGGGGTCCGATTAAGAGACCGAGCCACTTATGACCCATCTACCTTAGTCGGAAAAGACAACCGTATAAGGGTGCATCTACCGTCTTTAAAGCAACAAAGGGTGCATATGAAATGAAGCTTACTTGAGTCCCACCCCCGCAAGCTTTGGTGCATGGCCCCCAATATGCGGCGCTCCAAAAATTGGAGTTTTGGGGAGGGGAGGGGGGCGGGAGGTCTTGGCCGCACGTGAGGCTATTCCATGGCGTGCAAGCGGTCGTGGCCAAGCTCGAGACCGACAATGTGACATTCAATCCCTTGGGAAGAGGAGCGTTGTTTATTCCATACGAAGGTATGAATGTAGCATCTGCATGCATAACATTATTCAGTCATGTGGGTCAATTCCACTGACCCTGGAACAAAGCAATTATGTTTGGTGAGTCGCTTGAACATAGTAGCAATATTTTGTTAATTGTATGTACATTTAAGTTGACACTTGAAAATTATGGGTGGAGTTATATTTCCCGGCACTATTCACATGCATTATTCACAGGAAGCATTATTGTTTATACCCGACACTCATAGAGGCATTGTTCATTGAAAATAACAACACTATTCACAATATTCATACTATTCATAGTGCGAAGTAGGGGCTATAGGGGGTGTAGGGGGAGGAGGCTAGAAAGAGGGTGTATTAGAGAGAGAGTTGAGGCTAAGAGGCTAGGGGAGCACATGGAAGGACAAAGCAATGAGGAGGTGAGAGGAAGGGGAGGGAGGTTAGGCTAGGCTAGACAAAGAGGGGGAGGGGTGGATGTTTAGTTCTTGTCAATTTATATTTAATATTATATTGTAGTGATGTTTTAAATGTTACCATATCATATTTAAGATGTTTACGGATTTTAATTTGATATATATCTATCACATCCTAGCATTCTGTAAAATATCTACATATTCATTTTTATTATAATATTGTATCAAAATATTGCACAAAACCGTACCGTAAGGAGTCTTGGGTAGGATTCTAAATTAGACATGTCTAATTCCAACATAACATACTATAAGTGGTATGTGATCCGTGTGTGGTTAGGTGTGTATCTAAGAACGGACATCAAAAAGACTCAAGAAGTTTTTCAAATGCACACCAATTGGGATTATTCAACATCAACCCCCATGACTAGTTTAGGGTATTGACAGTTGGAGGCCATATCTCCCTCCGATCATGAAATTTATGCATCATGTAAACATCTTGTATAAGCCTCGTATTGAAGGTGCACAAAGTGACCAAGTGGCTTTTAAAAGGTTAACTAGAGCTAGCCATCACCATAACATTATTCAGATCCATAACAGTGTTCTGTGGGACCGACAGTATTCTACAAAATATTCCATCATTTAGACTGAATGTGAGAAATATTCCGCAGAACCTTGTCAGTCCCACAGAACACTGTTATGGATCTGAATAATGGTATGACCAAGGGAAATAGAGAGGACAAAAAGGAGAAGAAGAATCCCTGCATTTGGCATGCAACATTTATGCATAGTACAAAAATGATTTTGCCACATACTGGCTGCGTTGTATACAAAAATCTCATAAACACCTCCCAATGCCCACCCATCCACCATCTGCAGTCACAGACACAAAACAACCACTACCACATTGTTAAAAAATACAGTAGGTTACTATACAGTTCTTTCACAAGAATACCAACATAAAAATTTGCCACCTCAAACTTTCGTCCGGTTGCTTTTTTGGTTTCTTGACACTTCGTAGCTTTCCATACAACAAGAGCAAGGTTGAATCCACTACAATGAACAATATGTTTCAATAGATTGAGGGGCTGATCACACCAACCACTTCTGATACCATCCATTAGCATTGTTGTAATAGTGTGAAAAGTGGTGGGCCAACATCTATTTCTCAACACAATCTCCAACAATTTCACAGCTGGAACCAGACCGAAAGTTTGGTGTGATCGGGGCAGGAGTTGACATTGGTGTTAAACATCAACTTCCAAGGAATTCGTTACTACAATGTTTGATTTTTTCAATCTTTCAGTTTTTGTTTTTTTTTGTTGGGAGCTAATTCTAACGAATAGCATAGTAATTTCGGGTAGGTCAAATTTGTTCCAATCAATCTCTTAGTTTCATAGGCCCGCATGTTTGATCATTCAAGCACATTCAAACTTTCCTCTCGCTCTCCATTTTGGCTTCAAATGACCAAAAGTGAAGTACTCCCCGGTCACATGGGTCAAGCTCAAACTTGTGATTGAAATAGTGCAAAAGATAACTCCTATAGCAAAAGCTTTGCTCATTTACATTTGAGTTCAAGTTCAAACTTGTGATTGCACCATTGCAAAGGAGAAGTCGGGCTATTGAAGAAAATTAAAAATCCCTTTTATGAGGGTACCCAAACATGTTCCATTTCTCAAGAACCTAAGTGTTCTAGTGACTGAACTACTCAACAAATCCCATCCATCCTCAAATATCTAAATGTTGTAATGACTAACATACTAGGGAGTCATTTAGCCTACTTGTTGTGCACAATTATGAAACAATTGTCCATGTGTATGTTCGAGGCACTTGCAAACGACACTTCCTCTCCATAGTTACACATGGTTAAATAAATTGACAACCTATAAGATTGTTTTTCAATCTATACTTCTAGTGCCTCCATTTCAATCCAACTTTGAAACAGCTTGAACTCACAAGTTTGAACCCTAAACCCTAAACCTAAATCCCAATTCTTAGCGCAAGACGACAAGCTTGAATATGATTTGTGGCAATCGACTTTTACTACAAATGACATTGATATGATTCCCCTACTCACTACAGACCATTATGGAACAATTATCCATATATACATATGTGTGTGTGTGCGTGTGCATGTTCAAGTTTCACTTGCACATAACACTTCTTGCCAATGGCTCACATGGTTAAATAAGGCGACAATCTATAGAATTTATCTAAGCTTCTAGTGCCCCCATTTCGATCCAAGTTCGAAATAGTTGTAACCCTATTCCCAAACCCTAAACCCTAAACTCCAAGTCTTAGCGCAAGACAACAACTGCAATACAATTTTGTATGAAATTTTTTATAGTTACAATGACATATGTTTGATTCCCCTACTTGGTATCGATAACATCCATATATATATAGATATATATTCAAATTTCACTTGCAAATGACACTTCTTGCTAATAGGTCACATGGTTTGAATAAACTAATAACCTATAAGTTGTATCTACGCTTCTAGTGACCCCATTTCAATCCAAGTTTGAAACGGTTGAAAACCCCAAGTCGTATACCTATTCCTAAACCCTAAACCCTAAACTTCAAGTCTTAGCGCAAGACAACAAGCTTGAGTACAATTATAATTTTTACTTACAATGACATACGTATGATTCGCCTTCAAAGAAATCGGTCCGAGCTGAACCCCGGAACCTAGGAAGACATTTGCGCATCCCAATATACTTCCAAGCTGCGTCACCTTGTTCGCTCCCGTAATTTTCTCGTACATAGAGAGTAGTATGTCGATGTCGGTGACTGTGTTATTGATATATACTAGTATTTTCTGCCACCCACAAAAAACCACATTATTAGTCCACAAAATACAACTTCAACATTCCAAGTTTTAAGTTAAAACCCCTTTAAAAGGAGGCAAAGGATTTGTGATGTTTACATAAACTCATCCATTGTGAAGGTGAAAATGCATGAACTAGTTTGTAGCATGTAAGTGCCTAATTTTAAAGAGGAGTCGGCTCTGGAAATAGCATTGGAGACCGTGAACTGGTATGATCAATTTTAGTTGGAATGGGTCGACCCTCAACCTCGCAGGGGACTAGATATTATTGGAGTTGTTTCGTGGATGAAAGATGAGTTTATATAGACACCACAAACTCCCAACCCTTGAAGGACATGGGGTGTGTTTATACGGGATGCATGACGATTTGTACATACCCCCCAATAACTATTGAAACGATATTTTATGTGATTTATGATATGGAATCCATTTTTACTGCTATCTATTGAGAAGAGGAAGTGGAAATACATAACATTATTCAGACCCATGACAGTGTTATGTGGGACTGACAGTATTCTAGGGAATATTCCCCACATTCAGACCCAAATGTGAAAGTGCCGGGAATATTCCTTGGTCTGAATAATGTTATGTAGAATAAATGTGATCATGGTGATTAGATATACATCCTATCTTTAGGTCATTTTATACGAGCTCAAGTGCCCTCAACTACCCATTCCACATATGTGTATGCTCCAATTGGAATAGTGAATATGGTAAATGGGTCAATTTTAGATTGGGTCATTATTCACACTTTTAGCTGAATACATCAATAATTAATCTTAGTTCCTAAATGCCTAACAAGCCCAAATGTGGCAAATGGATGTTTGTGGGTTTTGCTAGCTTAAATTTGATCTATGATTTTTAGGTATCTTACTGTGTTAGGTGCTATGATATTTTTTTGTGAATATGACTAGATATGATACCTTGGACTTTTTCAAAGTTTCATTGGTGGGGAATTATGGTGTGTATGCTCTCCCAACTACTTGGTTTTGGGGGAGGTTTAGAGTGTTAATTGTTGGGAGCCATATTCCTCATCAAAAGATTAAGATTCGATCTGACAATGTCCAAGTTCCATAACAAGGGCCCTTAAAAAAGTCAAAATGCGGACCTTAACATGCCTTCAAGTGTGGTGCAACCTTTTTGGTGAATAGTGACAACATATTTTTTGGAAGGTTGCACTTCCTCACATCCACATAAAGTCACTTGGGGAAAAAATTGATAAAGATTTCATATCATCCATTGTAAAGAGAGAAAATACACAGTTGGTATGAACATGCTAGCAGAGTTTCAAAAGTTCATTACTCAGTAAGAAATGGCTCATTATTCTTGTGAGTGAGATCGTCAAGGGGTCCTTCTCATGGGGGCTTAACAATGTTATGTCACAAGTTAACACATCTTGTTGTGGTGTTATTCCAACGTGGTCAAAATGTGGTGCTCAAACACGACATATTTGGGTCATTCCCAAATGCATCAAATACATGTATTATCAATGCATGTGTATAGAACGAATTGCCTCTACAAGTCCTTGCATGATGATGGGGACAAGTAGGAGAGGCTTGGGGTTCATGGCGTCTATGCAAACTCATCCAACGTGAATAATAGGGACTATAGTAGAAAATAAAAAAATAAAAAAATCCTATAAGGTTGAGGGCCAATCCATTCCAACTATAATCCACTAAACTAATTCAAGGTTTCTAATGCCATTTTCGGAGTCAAATGGTCTAAGAATGGTTGTTTCCATAGTATAATATAGATCGTTAGTTTTCACCTTGCTAATAAACAAGTTTACGTAAACACCACAAATTATTACACCAAATATAGCATTTAATGTCATATGGTATTTATGTCATTGTGGTAACTTTTCTAGTGACACTTCTTATGAATAACTTTACAAATACTTTCATCCCAACTTACTTTTAGTTCATCCAAAGCCAATCATTAGAACAAATTTTGGTGTATTATGCATCCTAACATTCATGCAATGGGATTATTGTTATGGGTGATTGAAATTTGGATGAAAAACCACTTAGTAAGTGACATGTATTTGGCAACATTGTTACCATGTAACGACTAAAACTTCTACAAGGAACGACAAGTAATGTTAGGTTTGCATTTAGTGTGGGTGACACTACACGGGCGGTTCACAATTAGTATTGAGCAAAACAAATAGAATCGGTGACACACTAAACACAATGTTTAGTGTAGCCGGTAAGTTAGTAAAAGAGTGCCATTACCATATTTGAAGTCGGGGTGTATTGGTAGACGACGTCGGATCCCGGGTAGTGGCAGTAGTCCATACTCGCGCCATATACATTTGCATATAACATGGAGTTGTCAATATGATCAAAAGGCAACCTCGGAATTATGACGGGATTTTGAAACGTTTGGCCGCATGGATTGGCGGGTGTGGGCCTACAAATATCTGCTCACACACCACACCATCAAATTGTTCAAGTTGCATAAAATTTTGTAAACTAGGCCATACATTGAGGGCCGCTTCACACTATGGCCGTCCAAGTTAAGAGGCTGTGGGATTGAATGGCCAGACTTTGTTGAGAGTCCAAAGAAATGGGTTGAAAATAGCCAATAACATATAGGAATTGGAGCCTTCGGTCGGGCACAGTGTGAAGCCTCCAAAGGCCAAGCCCAAAGTCCAAAGGAAGAAGGAGCATCCCACTTTATTCCTTGCCCAAAACAACCCCTCCAATCTAACGGCCAAGATCTTGTCAGTTTTTTTTTTATGAAAAAATATTGACGGCCTCTCGACCATAATTTGGGTTTCCGTTCTTGTCCGACCCAAAATTCCTTTGAGAGTTTGTCGCCTTGGTCAAAAAGTACTGCCATGTAGGCATTTGGAGAGTGGTGGCCTTTGGACTTTGGCCTCTAGTGTGACGGGTCGAGAGGCCGAATTCTTGGTTTCTTGCAATCTGATTGGTGGAAATCGACGGCCTCTCGACCTTCAGCCATAGTGTGAAGCGGCCTTGAGACCCTATGTCTTTTGAGGGTTAAGGTTGGTGGGTCTTAGATGCTTACTTGTTCTGATTAAGTAGCCACTCGTCCTAATTTGAATGAATCACGTGACTAGCATGAGATAATTAGCAAGTCCAAATTGAGATTGTAGGCCACTTCTTCATGGATTTTGGAGCTCACGTGAACTTTCTATTCATGAAGATTCTTGTGCTCGCTAGTTCGTTAAATAGGTCCTCACCCCCCCCCCCTTAATTATGTTGATGACTATTAAGCTTAGACTGGTTATCATATACTGAACACCCACTCCAATTTCTTTTAAACACATGTGTCTTTTTAGTATTTGATCTTGATGCCACACTTAACCACAAACCACTCGAATATATGTGTTTGACTAAGATAAGTAACTAAATTACGCAGGTCTACCTTAGGTGTTTATTCCTTGAAAACATGTGAATTTGTATAGTTATTCAAACAATCCTTTGTTTGAGAAACTTTTTCTAGGGAGTGTGAGCTCCTTAGCTAAAGGTTCTACGGGCCATTTTACACATGTGACATGGTCGTTTAGGATTTCTCAACAGTTTGAATCCATGACCAATTTGTGTGTTTTTGTTTGTTTGTTTGTTGTTGTTGTTGTTTAAAATTTATTAAAAAATAAATTTAAAAAATTGTGGGTAGGGGGCTTACCGGAACTCCATGCCATGACTGAGCCTTGGGGAGATAAATTGTATCGAGGATCTTGGCTTGTGAAAATCCAGAATATTGGCGACCCGTGGTCGAAAAAATCTGTGGGGTGGCATCCAAAATAACAATCCATGTCGATTTCCCCACATTCCATAACACACGTTAGTAAGTTTGATATTTGCTACCACTTGAATGAAACACAAACCACACTTATATGTGCAATTAGTGTTGCCTCTTTGCCCCGTGCAAATTATCCTGGGTCAAAACCAGTTCACAAAAACTTAAAACTTTGTTTATTCATTCGTATAACAGCCATAGTAAGAACATATTTCATGCATTTTGTCATTGTGGTAATAAATACTCAAGATAATATGAAATGTCGATAAATTAACGTAGGGCAACTTGATTACACATATCATTATACACACTACACTAGTAGAAAACATGGTAAAAAAGAACCGCAGTCGTTTTCCCATTGCGGTTCTTTTGACCACCCTGATCTGCAGTCACTAAACGACTGCAGATTTGTTTTTTTGATTTATCGACTTAAATTTTAAATTTTTTCGGGGCGTCTAATACACCGTTGGAAAGGTATTTTGAAGACCTTTCCAACGGTATATTACAAGCCCCCAAATTCTGAAAATTTCAGTCGATAAATCAAAAAAACAAATCTGCAGTCGTTTAGTGACTGCAGATCAGGGTGGTCAAAAGAACCGCAATGGGAAAATGACTGCGGTTCTTTTTTACCATGTTTTCTACTAGTGCTAGCAGAAAAACATGCCCAAGAAAACCGCAACCGAAATCGGTTGCAGTTCTTTTGACCAGCATGATCTGCAGTCGTTAAACAACTACATATTTTTCTTTTTCATTTTGTGACTATAATTTTTAAAATTTTGGGGTGTGTAATATACCGCTAGAAAGGTATTTTTCAAGACCTTTCCAACATTATATTACATGCCCCCAGATTCCTAAAAATTTAGTCGCTCAACCAGAAAATTCTTTTTGTTTTGCGACTGCAATTTTTAAATTTTTGGGGCGTGTAATATACCGTTGGAAAGGTATTTTTCAAGACCTTTCCAACGGTATATTACATGCCCCCGAATTCCTAAAAATTCAGTCACTCAACCAAAATACAAATATGCAGTCGTTTAGCGACTGCAGATCAGGCTGGTCAAAAGAACCACAGTCAATTTCAACTGCGGTTATTTTGATAGTTTTCTACTAGTGACACTAAAGTGATTTAGCGTAGCATTAAAATTAGTGTGACATGTGAATTAGAGTGATCCTCGTGCCTTATCATGTAGCACCAAGTGTCACGGCCTCTTTAGTTGCCGCCTAGTGATTGCAAGACAACTAATGTGGGTTGATGATGAATTGATTAGTGTGGGCCACATTGAATCAAATTTTTAGTGTTACAATAGAACCTCTCTTATTTAATACCTCTGGGACTGGGCCCTGATTATAAATTAAGGGAGGTTATTATGTAAGGGAGGTCTAGGAAGTCTTTACCATTCAAGTTGGGATTGGCACAAAATATCAAATAAGGGAGGTTATTAAATTAGGGGAGATTAGATTAGAGAGGTTCTACTGTATATGTGCATACAAAAGTCATCAAATTGTAATGTTTATAGACGACCTAAATATTTCTTCACAATTGGAGAATGTATGGCATTTCTACATTTTGGAAGTATTGTTGGCTTACCAGTTTGATTGTAAAGAGTAAGAGTAAGAGTTTGTGCCACCGACCAAGTTGCATCATTTGCAAAAAATAGGCGACTGGGGGTGAAATATCCTGCAGCATAATTTGGGCATAACTTTCACAGTGGTAAGAAAAAGAAAAGAAAAAAAGAAGTAATAACTTCAGTGTTCAAGCACCGACATGAATGTGAGCATGTTCTCCTTGTACTGATCATGTGTATGACCAAGATGTAATATGAGGTGTATTTCCATCGTTTCATAGGCTAGGCTTAATTTTCACAGTGGAATAAGATATATGAGACCTATGGCGGCAACCCAGGTTACCACCGTAACCTAGGTGTGCACGGATCATGATAGCTACCTCAAAATCGGTCCAAATCGGTCCAAATCATAAGAAAAGGGGCTCATATTGTCAAGCTCATCAAGCTCTATTCGCCCTCATAACGACAACAATTTTTGAGACTTCGGTTTTTGAGACTCCGCCGTACTAGAAGAGGGTGAACTTTGACCACTACAACATTGCCAACAAACACAAGAGCAAACACACACATAAACCCCAAAAGACGCAATGATGAACCCTGTCCCACATCCATGTTGTTGAGACTGCACTATTCGCAAAGTGCAAACCAAATGTTGGTCCTATTTTGGGCACCCTCCAGGAAATGTATTGCTATTATTTTAATAGCGTTCACGCACTTTTTAGATTAGGTAACCCACGCTCTGGAAAATTAATTAATTGTTTGCGTTCACGCACTTCATAAACTCGGAAACCCGGGTTACTGCCATAGGTCTCATATGTGGTATGTCTTTAATCTAAGTCGGTGGCACCTCAATGAACCAATGTAGAAAGTTCTTTCTTCGAACATCCACACCGACTCCAAGCATGCACCAAACATATTACCAAATATGAAAAACCTGACCAATACTCCAATTTAATCATAAGATAACTCTAAGGTATTTTCTTTTATGTGTGGTGTTGTGTTTCTTTTTTTCTTTTCTTTTTTCCTTTTTTTCAATTTCATCCATGAAGGCAAATGAAGGTGGCGCACCGGTGTTAGCCTCCCCAACGACGGGGAGAAGCATTACAATGCTCGTAGGCTTAACTTGCAATGACACTACACATGTATGGGATGTGCCTTCAAATATCCCATACCAATTGCGGGGTTTAATGGAAACTATGGGCGGTTGCAAATTTGCTACATTGACGAGCTTCGTGGTGGTGTTGGGTTGGATCCCCGACACCGCCGTCGGCTCCGCGGCGTCAAGGATATATTGCATCATGTCCACCGGTCTCACGTCTCCAAATTCAGCAAGGAAAAGGGCTACGGCACCGGCCTGCACATTGTTGACTGGTGTTAGAAATTGATATTTAAGTAAAACTGGACTAAGTTCAAGTTCATAATTATAACATGTTGGATTTTGTCGTAGGATCTTACAATAGAAATATGCAAAGTTGGTTATGATAATATTATAGTAGTTGTTTTCACTATATTCTCACTATTCAAAATTTGATTATATAGATTTAACATCGAAGAATAGATATTTGATTTTTCTCCCATCGTATTTTAATAGCACGACATTCAAGGAAGGAATAACAATTCACACGTATCCTACGAAATCTAGGTATATCATAAGTGCATCGATGGATCCACCTAGAATTGAATCAACCTAAAAATACAGATTTTGAAAATATGTCCAAATTTACTTAAAATATGAGTTGAGATAGCTTTGAGGATCCTAGAAACTGGCAATATAAACAGATGTTGGGGCTCAAGCATGTTAGCAATTGATGGGGGGTTCCAACTTAACATTACTCAACACTAGGGTGTTGCATCCGTAGTGCTAGAACTTATGGACGAATTACTCCCCACTTATATTGGATAACCCTTGCAAAGTGAATAATACTCAGTTTGAAAATTGCTCATTTAGATTGCAAGGATGAATACACCTGTGGACCGGACTCAGGTTTTGCTAGCAAAATCAATTTGAAACCTATTATAAAAAAAACATATGAGATAATGTGTTGGCAAGTTGGCCGTCTTGCCTACAATGTGGGGTTTGGCACTAGTTGGGCAAATCAGTGAACACGCAGGTAAGATAGATGGGTCTTGAATGGCTCGTTTTCATAATTGGACCCCTATATTTGATTGGTATGTGGTTTGGTGGAGATCAAAGAACAAATCATCGTAAAAGGCACATGTTTAATATAGAGATTGGACTACGACTTCAAATATTGATAAATACTCTCCACTCAATAGTGAACACAATTGGGAAGACCTATGTATCTAGTTAAGATATCAACAAACATGCACATCCATTATCCATAACTAAACTAGGGGAGGTGCAATGTTCAATCTGTTTTTTTGCATATGTTTCATCGTAGATTTGCTAATGCAGCATGAGTTTTGTTGTGTAAATCTAATCGGTAGAAATTGGAGAACATACAAAATGAACCAAATAACACCCACATATCTTTAGGTCATCATAGTTGTGTTGGGAATATATTTGCATGATTCAAGGCCATGTTTGCATTAGCCTCTCCCCTTATAGAAAAGGGACCAACCCCCCTAGGTTGTGTAATGTTATGATCGCACCAAAATATGTCTTATTTGAGTTTTGCATGCAATTGAAATAAGGGTTCAAGGTTTTCATTGGTAAGTGGATGACCCCGTAACCAACACGGCGACGTGATGTTACTAATAATGCTATATCTTGGTTCTTAGATAAATATGTATTTATTGTGCATGGATGAATGTGACATTCTATCCAAGTATTACCATGCAACATGAATCTCCCTAGGATGGTGAGCGTCACTTTGGCAACTCCAACAAAGTTAAAATAACATACATTGATTGTAACCCACTAACTTTACATAATATATCCACATACTGAATGTGGGAAATATTTAGGAATATTCCGTGGAATATTGTCAATCCCACAAAACATTGTTATGGATCTGAATAATGTTATGTAGGGATTTTGAACTTAATCAACACCAATAGCTATTCTATACGTAAAATTATAATCCCAAAATGTGTAAGACAATCATTGGACATGTGTTAATATCATTAAAATGACCGTATGAAATCTTATACAAAGCATGAAATGTTATGAAATGAGTTTATTTCTAGCAGTGAAAGAGGTGTGACTGAGGTAAGAGGGGTCACTATATTGTTACAACAAAATAAATGAACTCTTTATATTTTGGTGCCTCTAAATCTATGTTGACCCGGTGTAGAGAGAGATTTGGTGGCAGGAGTGGAGATGCTTTTACCATGACAAAATCTTGTCATGTGGCAATCTCAAATCTCCATAAATATTGTTATGTAAAACTATGAAATTTTCTCATGTTTCTCCATTTTTTAAATGGAATACATGGCCCAAACATACTATTTTCAATGATGTTATGGACAAGTGCGACACTATTCAATCAATGCCATGGAGTAGGATTTGCACTTTGGACAATGAACACCATTTTGGGTAGGACACCAAACCCAAAAAAGCACATATTGATTGTAGCCTACATGAAAGTATGTTGGCCTTATATGATCACCCTTCTTAATCAAATACCTATAGTTGAGAGGTATATGAGAAAGCTTGTAGGTAAGAATGGACACCAAAAAGACATGTGATGTGATTGGAATGTGTGCTTAGAATATAGACACCATTCTAGGTTCAATAGTGAACACAATTGGGCGGGCCTTTAAGATTGTTTAAGGAACTATACAAGATTCACTTTGACCTCTTATAGCTTATGTGTTTGAACTCCGATGTTGTTCAATCTTGAAATGAAAGCATGCATGAGTTGCAATCGCTAAGTTAATGAGATGATTCTTGAATCAATTCCTTGGTCAAAATTGCATGTGGAGTTTGAAGTGCCCGCAATGCGGCCACATACCTTAACCAATGGTGGACTCATATATGGGTGAATGCCTAGTGTTGACACTTACACGATATCAATGATGGTATGAAAGACCCTACCCAACTAGTATCTGCATTCATACCAATCAATAATGATACTTGATGGGTATCACAAGATGTAATTATCTTTGTATCATATTTTTACCATGATACTTCTACTTTTATTGAACAATGAATAGGCCCAAATGATATCAAAACAAAAAATTATCTCAAATACCCATACCGTATTGGTATCCAAAAAAAGTGAAATTCTCATAATATATCCCAAGTGGCACCCTAAAAAAAAGTGATATGAGTTCGACATTCATTGCAGCCTCGAAGGCCTTAGGAACCAAAGAAATTCAAATGAATGAAAGATCCACATGTTGTCTTACATGGCAACAAGTGTATAATGTTTCATGGTCTATTGAATATCATGTTGGGCCCATCAAAAGAGGTGGGTCTAACAAAAAACTAGGGATAGTGGCAATCAATTATCATTAGTTCTTAACAATAGTATATTTCCATGGTGGAGACTTGAACCCAAAAAATATGTTGTGGTCCTTCAACATGGTCCACTTTCACTCTATACTAAGCTTAGGACCCAATTGCAAAATCAGATTTTGATTTTCCATGGTACAGCCATTGGATGTTTTCACTGCCCTTGGCTTGTGTGTGAAGTGGCCTTTAGTATGATCTCAGCCTTCCCACCTTGGTGGGGTGTGAGAGTGAGGATTCCCCACAGTCTCTTAGCTTCAAGAGATATGAAAACATAAGTTGAGTCAAATGTTCTCACATTTATGGTTGGAGTGTCAATATTGAGTGCTCAAACTCCAAAACGTATGCATATCTTGGGTTTTGCATCTTAAGTGGTTGTATGCTTCCCTCTTTACTAGTAGAAAACTACGCCAAAAAGAATCGTAATTGAATTTGGTTGTGGTTCTTTTGACCAACCTAATCTGCAGTCGCTAAACGACTGCATATTTGGTTTTTTGGTTTAGCGACTAAAATTTTAGGAATTTGGGGGCTTGTAATATACCGTTGGAAAGGTCTTGAAAATACCTTTCCAATGGTATATTATACGCCCCAAGAAATTTAAAATTGTAGTCGCAAAACAAAAAAGAAAATTTCTTTTGACCAGCCAATTTCAGTTACGGTTCTTTTTGGCGTAGTTTTCTACTAGTGTTTGCAATTGAAGCACTTCAATTTGCACACAACAGAGCTATCCTTACTTAAAGTCTCTCCAAAAATTATGTTATTGGTAGGGAGTTTTGCCTCCATTTTAATGATTTCATGTTGTTTAAGAAGTGTTCGAAAGGTGGCTTTAACTCGTGGCCTTAACCCGGATCCCATGGGAACTCTGAGGTTAAATCATCTAAGGCCATAATAGTAGTCAGATGAGTGACCTTCATAGCACTTGACTTCCGGTGCATATTACCACCTATGATCCACCCAATCACAGTGGGATTATAACGGGTGAACTGGATGTTTTCAACCAACCATGTGGGAACCTAGGGGGTTTTCCCTTGAGAGAGGTGAGTGTCAACCAGCTTGTCTATGGCCGTTCAAGGTGTTCACCTTTGAAAGGAGGCATCAATTGGCGGGGCCCTTCTAATTCTCATCATGCCCATTCCGGGATTACATATAGAGTTAAACCAACTCGAAAATGAAGCAAAACCATAGTGCAGATTGATAGCAACATCAAACTTTTCATTCTTTCTTTCTTTCTTCAAGAGGAATTCAAGTGGTATTGGAACCCTCGATTTTGGTGAGTTGAAGGGAGGTATTTCACTTTGGCCCAAAAATGGCTATATAAATTTGAATTTAATGAAAACTTTGAAAGGGACCCAAAATAATGCTCTTGGAAGTTTGAAAGTGGATTCAACTTTATGTAACCATCTCTTGGCCAAATACAAACACCTCTGCCTCAATTCACCAAAACTAAAGGTTCCGATATCATTTGAATGCTCCTTCAACAATATAATTTGTCAAAATTGGGGTGAAACTCCCTACCAAAACATGAGTAGATCATTCCAACAAAAAAGTTAACATCAACAAAATAGAGATTAATTCTTGGTACCACATGTGGGCATGCCATCGAGGTGCCTGACAAGGTGTTGAAGGCAGTGTCACTTGTGTTCCACGAACTTGTGATCAACTCCCCCTGCACAATAATAAGCCACCGTAAATCCAAACCTCACAAAAACACATACATGAACATCATTTGATTTAGCCTTCTTTTCCCCTTGCAGTAATATCGTAGGCGATAAACATGTTCAACACAAATTATTTGAAATTTGAGTGCCACGTGTCAATTTTAGAACATCTACAAAATCCCATGTGGCATTCACATGTGACATTCAAGCCATTGGTTTGCCGCATTTTTCTCAACATGTTGATTGTTTTGTTGGTATTCTTCCCCGCTTACACGTAGTTTTCGTCTTGGGAGCCAATAGTATTTCTCTTAAAACCATTGTATTAACAAGTGAGTGAAATGACGAGATTGCTATCTTGGGTTACAAAAATGTGTTTGAGGACTCCCATAGGTTACGCAACTTAGATATAGGGCATCATCTTGAGGCCTAAAAGTTGGCTTCATGTTGAGAAGTTGAATAGGTAGGGTATCATCCACACACCCAACAAAATGATACCCCACAAATCCCAAGTTTCAACAAGGAAGATGGTCTCCGGCTCCTTGGCATGGTCTTGGCTTTTGTGAGGTGTCATTCAAAGTGGGACATTTGGCAATTATTGTTTGAATACATAACAACTAATAATGGAGGGTCTATTGTGGGTGCTACTTGGTTAGTCTTCTTAATCATACACCCATGTTTGATCGGTGTGTGGTTAGATTAAGGATCAAAGAAAAAACACCATAAAGACAACTATTTGAAAAAAATTGGATTACGTCTTCAATTTTGTTAACTATTTCACACACAATAATGAATACAATTGGAAGGACGTGTGTATTCAGTTAAGGAATCGTCAAACATGCACTAACAATAACCATATTTGAACATAAAGAAGTATGATTCTCAATCTGAATTTGGCTTCATCGTAGATTTGCTAATGCAACACAAATTTGAAGACGTAAATCTTATCAGGAGAAGATGGAGAACGAGAACAAAACACGAACCGAATAACACCCGCATACCTTACTTTCATCAACAAATTCTCATCCGCATCCAACAAACCATAATAATCAAAGGGAATGGGAACATTGGCACGTACGGGACCAAATATGTTTATGCACGGCCCAAAATTGGAGAACCAACTCTCGAAATTCGCGGCACTGCTGGCTCCAATAGTCATGACGGTGTTAATTCGAGCTGGCGAATAAAGGCACGAGTCTTCATGAAAATTTCCGGCTGCCCCCAGCTACATTCACACACTCCTCATCATTCAGATTCCGAGCCTAAGGTTTTTTGAACTATTAGAGTTGTCCTTTTATTCAATTGCAATTTTGGTTAGGAGTTGGTTGTTATATAAAGGTTAGCTAACTTCTAGTTGGATGGCTTTTATTTTAGACATGAATTCTAACTAGGTGGTGTGAGTGTGGGATTGATTAGCTTTCATATAGGTTAGTTACCTCATATGTTAGTTGATTCTCTGGACCGGGGAGTGCAGGCAAAATATGACTAATTTGAGTGGTTACTTACTCTAACCAAAGCTTTAATCGGGAAATGCAGGTGTCCCGTACGCTTCATGCGTTTGTTCCACGAGACTAGGAATCAAAGTGCCTTTGATTCCAAACATCAAAGGCAGCTAAGAGAGTTTTAATACATTCTTAGCCATAATCTAAGAGATGAGTGTCTTAAAGAAACCCATAAAAATAAATCGAAGTAGTTGGGCAGGTAGTAGCCGGGTTAAGTGTTAACATAATGTTACCTAACCTAAGAGAATGCCCATAGATATAAGGTGAACATGGAGTGGGGCTTGAGTAATGTTATGTGATTGAACATACTTTTCAGTTTATGGCATTGTCACATAGTTGTGATTTGCATGGACTCATGCAAGTAGACCTTCGATATTCAATTGTCTAAACACTTACCTAGTGCACATATATAGTCACATTGTTCAAGGATGGCTGAAACCCAAGGCCTTAACCCATCTTTCATGGGAACTTTGAGATAAGGTGCCTTAGGCTGAAATAATGCACATATGGGTGACCTTCCTAGCACTTGTGTTCTAATGCGCTCGACCACTATGATCTACCCAACCATAGTGAGAGTGTCAAAGTGGATTGGACATTTTCAACCAACCATGTGGAAACCCAGGGGCTTGCCCTCAGGGAGATTAGGTATGAACCTAGGTCAACTTGTCCACTCTTGTTCAAGGTGTTCACCTTTTGCATGATGCAATACCTAATCTTCAAGGTTCCTCTAGTTCTCATGATGTCCGTTTCGGACTTCACATATAGAATTCTAATAACTTGAACACATGAGGCGACACTATAATTCACGTCAATGGAAAACATCTAAGTCATATCATTTGTGTTTTAAAAAAAAAAGGTTCATGATTCGGTTTTTTTCAAGGACCTCCAACAAAGGCATCAGTAATCATTTATATGTTTTGCCAACCTATGATGAGGGCGGGTGGGCATTGACGCATTCACCTTTCTAAAGTTCCAAAACAGTTAGCCATCGTCAACAACACATTAAGCATACATGTTCATGATGGATTGGCATATTGGTGCATATGCAATTGACCAAGACGGCATGGGTCCATAACATTACTTCACCTACCTCCTCTACGCCCTTTCTAAAAAGGGGAGGGGTAGGCAATCCACTTTATAAGCACACATTGCACATTAATAAGCCAATATTCAATTCTTGACATGATTTATGTGCATACAATACCTATCACCATCAATGACCTGGTAGGCATCTCTACAAACCCACGTGGGACCCTATCCAAAAGCCATACAATAGAGTTATCCTTTAACTCAACCGGAGTTTTAGAAGGGAGTTGGTTGTTTCGCATGCATGACTTTCCATGTTCGGTAAGTTTCGGGTGCATGCATGGAATCAATGCGGAGGCTTGAACGAAGGACATTCCATATTGGTTCATTGGGTACCAAACTCGTTTTGGCATGGCGGAACAACCAACTCCCTTCTAAAACTCCGGTTGAGTTAAAGGATAACTCTAATGTCCCAAGATAATTTAAGTCATTAAGTCATTACAAATTATTAGAAACCGAGTATTGGTTTACCCTCGCGGAATAAACAATGCTCATGCTAGCTATTCTTCACTTTGCAAGAATGGCCCAACATAAATGGGGCATTATGCTCCCCAACATTCTTGGCCCTAGGGTGCAACATCCCTACACTAGTAGAAAACTATGCAAAAAAGAACCGTAGTCATTTTCCCATTGCAGTTTTTTTGACCAGCTTGCTTTGCAGTCGCTCAACAACTGCATATTTGTTTTTTTTGGTTGACCAACTAAAATTTTAGGGAATTTGGGGGCTTGTAGTATACCATTGGAAAGGTCTTGAAAATACCTTTCCATCGGTATATTACAAGCACTAATTTTTTTTAAATGCAGTCGCAAAAGAAAAAAGAAAAAATTGTAGTCGTTTAGCGATTGCGGATCAAGGTGGTCAAAAGAACCGCAAAAACGACTGCGATTTTTTTTTTGCTTAGTTTTCTACTAGTGGTAGTGTTGAGTAATATCATGTCCAAACTAGTATTATACCAAACAAGAAGAAAAAAAGCTTATGATTACCGTAGTGATTCCCGAAAATAACACGAGTTGTTGGACGGCTTGGTCGATGCTAATAGATGCCGGGGAAGCAAGCGACATGGAGATGACCGCCGGGTAGATGGCGTTCCATCCGATCCAATCGAGCGCCGCCATGACGGTGCCGTAGCCTCCACTCCCGTCACACCCCAACGCCCGCACCGGGTGTATAAACACACTCTTGGCCACCCCGCTTTGCAAGCCCCCGACGATCCCTGCATTGGAGTTTCGACACACCTGATCCTAAACACTTAGGGGCGCTTCACACTATGGCCGAAGGTCGAGAGGCCGTCGATTTCCACCAATCAAATTGTAAGAAACCAAGAGTTCGGCCTCTCGATCCTTCACACTATGGCCAAAGTCCAAAGGTTGTCGCAATTTAAAATGATTACTTTTTGAAGTAGGCGACGGACTCTCGAAGGAAGTTTGGGTCGGACGGGAATAGAAACCCAAACTATGGTCGAGAGGCCGTCGGTTTGTTTGCATTAAAAAATCAATCATTGACAAGATCTTGGCCGTTAGATGAGTGGGGTTATTTTGAGCAAGGAATAAAGTGGAATGCTCCTTTGGGTTTGGACTTTGGGCTTGGCCTTTGGAGGCTTCACACTATGGCCGTCCAAGTCGAGAGGCCGTGGGAGTTCATGGCCAACGGTTTGGACTTTGGGTTTGGCCTTTGGAGGCTTCACACTATGCCCGGCCGAAGGCTCCACATACTATATTTTATTGGCTATTTTCAGCCCATTTCTTTGGACTCTCAACAAAGTTTGGCCACTCAATCCCACAACCTCTCGACTTGGACGGCCATAGTATGAAGCGGCCCTTAGTAACTAGATATTTTGGGCACTAGAATGGAGCTCGTTGCAACATCCAATGTGGAATTGGTAGGTATCATGGGTGCATAACATTATTCAGATCCATAACAATGTTTTATGGGACTGACAATATTCCATGCAGTATTCTTGGATATTCTCCACATTCACAAACTAAATGTGGGGAATATTCAGGAATACTACGTGGAATACTATTAGTCCCACAGAACATTGTTATGGATTTGAATAATGTTATGTGAGTGAATGGCATTAAACATACAATATCAAATATCAGTATCAAAGAACATACCCAACTAAGCATCAAAATTGTGATGTTAGGCGAACATCCATCTTTGGTGAGTATCGTGACAAGAACAAATGATGTTTGTGTACCCAAGTTATTGTTGGGGGGGGGGCAATGTCATCATAATATCATATTGATATTGATACACTACCACTTGGATTCTCCACTATGAAAGATTATGATGCTTTATCAATATTGTTGCATGTATGTAATTAATTCACATCCGAATATCATAACATTACTCAATTGATGGAGTTGGATGAGAATGTACACCTGCACAATGGGTTCCATGTCCGTTGCAGTCATTTGTGCCATTGCCATCTTGAATGCCATCGAAACCACCATAGCACCGGGTCATTGGCTTTTTATTTGCATCTAGTCTACCGTCTTGGTACAAAAACTCTGCGTGGCTACACCTCACACCCTTCCAATTGCCACCCAATAAACATGAAACAAATGACAATAAGTATAATCATTTATATCGATCCAAGGTGGGGGGCTAACGACGTAGAGGCATCCATACATCAATTAGAAGCCCTAACCCATCACATAATTCATAACATATCATTTGACAAAGTGTGGGTTTACATTAGGGTTTGGGTCTAAGAACGCTTCTTCAACGGACCCTTAATTTCAGCTCAAGATTGGACCCGAGTTTGAAGATTGGTTCCTCAAACTAGGAGGAGGAGCATTTTTTTGATTTTAATGGAGTCCACTAAGAATTGGCGAGAAAGTGTTGTCTTATTAGCGCCATTTTGTATTATTATACCTTGGACTTGAACCCTAGTGGAAAATCCTTGGGTCCAAAATTTTGCTCTCGATCAATAGGATCGTTTTGTTTTTGGAGTTTCTTTGGTCTTGGAATCCAATGCAAATCCATCAGAAGGTGAGTGCACATTTGTTGGACACTTTGAGCATTCCAAGACATGTAGGGTTTTGATAACAAAAATAAATGTACACATGCACAAAACCCAAATGAAAACCATGAAAATTGAACTTGGTATATTTGACATCTATGTGAATCTCTTACAAATTTTCAAAGCGAAACGCATAGGTGACTTATAGTTTTTTTCTAATCATCGTATTTTACACTTGAATATGTACATGTACATTAGAAACCATACTAAGTCATTGTCCACATCTACCCTTCATGTTAACGGATCTCGTGGCAATGACCAATCGGCCAAGTCACAAGAACTCATTCTTTTTCCACCGAACAAGACCCACATACCTAAACAATGGGTACGTCATCATCCAAACCCACCTTGAAGCAGCTTTGGTAAAACATGATCAATGTAAGGAAAAATGGACTCCCCATTCACGTTGGTGTACAAAATAACACCCGATGTTACTTTGTCTTATTTTTACATCATTCAAAGAGCACACTAGCATACCGTATCGATTATGTACACGTGGACACCGGCACCGCCACTCCCGACCGTGTACAAGTTGTTGAGCAAAGCTTGGCCTGATCGGTGGTCGATGCGGTCGAGGCCCCAATTTGGGGGGTAAGTTTGGGTGACGTTTGTGGCGGTGATGCTAATGGTGGACGTGACACCGCTTGTTCGCACCGTGCCCTCCACCTCCACGTACTCGATCTCATCTTTTTGGACGTCGAGAAGCTTCGCCAAGTTTTGGCCCGTCAACACCATCAACATTCCCACCCACACCGACTTGTACCTAGTATACAAAAATATCACAACAAAATAAGGTATACAATTGTATATGGTGGTAAACCTATCACTTCAAGATCCGAGCATATATATATATATATAGTAGATTGAAGTTTTTGAGTGTTTATCATTAGCAATTTGGCTCGGGGGTTGCAACACATCAAAGTATGTCGTATTTGAGTTTTGTATGCAGAAGTTATTTGTAGATGTCCAAAATCAACACATGAGCATGATGTTAAGATGACGGACATTCTCATACTCAATGTATACTCATTGTGTTTATATGTTGATCTTAGGGTGTTGGTATTAGCAATGTATATGTTATATGGTGTGTTTTGTGTGCCAAAGCACACTAGAAGGACAAATGAGATACCATGTTAATTACAAGTTCTGAGAAAGAGAGGATAGTTTAATATTGCCCATGTAAACTGCATATCAATATTTCTAAGTTGGGCTCAATTGTCCAGCCTACCAACATATGAGTCTTAGGCGATCGTCATACGTCATTTTCTTAGTGATGTAGGACAAGTTTCTAGTCACGCACGACACTTGCCCAAATCTCATATGCTTGTAGTGCCACGAGCTTACACATTCACGATTGGCATCGCAAAGGCATCTTATTGCGCCGATATGCCAGTAATTTGAAGAACCTTTAAGCAAAATGGGTTTACATGTACTTACATAACAATCTCATAGAATGAAATGTCTTGAAGAGGGAGTCTAGGGTTTCAACAAAGGGGCAAAAAATAGCTTAATATATAATTGATTGTGAGTGCAGTGGTAGTAGTAGACATGAAGTTACTTGGCAACACAATAGCCTGGGTAAGCTGTTTTATTGGTTTCGGCAATGGAGCATATCTCGTCCACTTTGGTTACAGGAACACTTTTCCTGAGCTTCACCATGAACCTGCTCAAGAATGTAATTCATATGAGTTAAAAGTGGACATTACATCAATGATAATTGACAAATCACAATTGTCTAGTCACTACCAACATACAAGTCATGGGCAATTGTCATGCGTCGATAAAAGAACAATGCAATTATGTCATCGTGGCAGATTTATAAATCATCCAGTGAAGTAGGAGCATTTTTCAGTGATGCGGGAATTGTCTATGACTCATATGCTTGTAGTGGGTATGAGTTCTTTTATGGGTAAATTAGGGTATCAAATTAAAGGACTTGTCACCGTAGTTAAAGGAATCAAACGACTTTTCTACAATCATATTGAAAATTTGGATATGATCGTCCATTCTAATTGGTCATGAATTTGTGCTTATTCTTCACATGCATCGACCTTGGGTCCAAATGATTTCCCAAGTGTCGTTTCCATATATTATGGAAAACTGACCACGCCTAATCCATGTTGGCCACGTGGAACTACTTTCACTTATATACACATACTACACATGTGAAGATCACCTCAAAAGGGAGGCAACACCTTTACCCTGAAGATGGTATAACATGACTATAATAAGAGAGAACAATATCCCATTCATGTCAGTGCATTCACCGCCGATGTTTGTTTTATTTTACTCAATTCATGCAAACTACATATGAATATATGATGATGTGCATGCATGGCCATCCCGAAAGAAGCATACAGTTGTATTAACAACAAACCGGGTAGGAGAGGCGATCGCCTCTAGTTGTGCTATTTTATCATCATTATGGTCGAACTTGGGGCCGCAATTGTACAAATGGGCTTTGCCGTCACCCGTGTGGCACGCCTTGTAAGTCGCGTTGTCGGCGGCGGCTTGCACCGTTAACAACACCGTAACCACGAGAAGGGTCGATGCCCTCGACGACATTGTTGCACTGCCGCCCTTCTTCATCATTCTTCCAACCCGCGCGTCAAACAAAAACGGCCTCCGTGGGATTTTTGAGGAGCACGAGCATTTTGGGTTTCGTGACTCACCGATGCAAACTCTAGCACCAACCTTCTTCCCACACCTCGGGCGGAAGACGAAATTGCACCTCCAAGTTTAGCCAAAAGAATCACGAGCAAGCAATGGACTCAGGCGTCATCGAGACGAGCTCCGGAACTCGGGCTCAAATCATGTACTAGGGTGTGATTCGGCATATGAACGATGTGGGATTGGGAAGGGAAGAGGGATTTTTGTTTTTTTATTTTTTTTAAAGAAAAGAGGAATGGTTCATGTGAACTTCATAACTGCAAGGCAACCCATCCCATCCCATCCCACGAAGTCTCCAATGACATTGGGCACTATAATTTTTTATCGGTGTGCCCGATCCTTCATAGCACTATAACAAACATTTGATTTAGTGTGGCATTAACACTCAATGCTTGCCTCAACACAATACTTCTACATTGGTGTGCCATGTTGAACATATAGGTTTTCATGATTTGTCATGTAGTGTCAGCAAGTGGACACATCCTATAGTGCTTGTTGCAAAGCCCATTGCAAGACATACTTGTGGGTTGATGTTGAACAGTGCATGCTACACTAAATTAAAGATTGTGTCCCTAGAAGCACAATACATGGTAGTTGAAGGTCACAATGTGTTTTTTTGAATGCAAAAATTTATTAATCATTGTTCCAAAAACACATATTTATCTCAACCCCTTGTTATTATTGTATTCCACCCTTTGTCGACAAACTTAATAACATAAGGCAACCCAAGTCTTTGTGTTACTGGGTTGCCTTGTGTTACTAATCCTATTCATAAAGGGTGTCTTAATACACCATCCATGTGATGATTTTAAACAACACATAAGAGGCATTTGCTGAATTAACATAGAATTGAGTTTAGATGGAAAAAAATAAGTTCAAGCTACCAAAGGGTACAAGATAGTGGGGCAAAGTAGAAGTAGAAAAATAGGGTATTAGAAATAAATAAATACATATATATATATACATATATATATATACATATATATATATATATATATATATGTGTATATATATAAGATAATAGCGCCCCCCCCATCCCCCAAAAAAGCTTTGATGCACGTATGTATAAAAACTATGAGATAGTGAAGTGCTTGGGACCTATCTACATTGATATGTCCAATTAGGTGGCCTTTGTGAATAGGTTTCCTCTTTGCTCATGCAAATTACCTTCATAGCTGTATTTAATTGCATGGTTGTGTGCCACACTATATTTAACATATGACATGGGCCTCCATTATCTTACCTTCATGGGAAAAAACTTAGAAAATAAGAAGAAATTGACAATGGTATGAACAACAAATAGTCCCAGTGCTCTCTCTCTCTTTCTCCCTCCCCCTCTCCCTCTTTGCTCTTGTTATTGCCTTTAAACTATATAAGTAGTAAAATGTGATACTCTTGACAATTTGATTAAAACCTTCTACAAAGCTTGGAATACTTAGTAGCTCTACACCAAAGTTAGAACATTACACTATACTTAACCATGAGTTAACTAACCATGGTCAAGGAAGTTACCACGCTCCATGATTTAGGGTTTCAATGACCTAAAGCGGCCACTATACCTTACTAAACCAATACTTAAACCCTAGACTCTTCCATGTGAAGACTCTTTTACATGCTTGGAGGAGGAAACACTTGGCTTAGATTGTTCAATAAGGCTAAGTAGATACGTCATAAGTGTGGAAGCGCATGGTGTTTGGTGTGCAAAAGGTTGTGATTGTTCAAGAAAGTTATGCAATATGGCAAAATAGCAGGTTTGTATACTCATAGTTTTGTATTGAGTATTAGTGTTTGCAAACATTCAATGAACTTGATAGGTGAGGTAAATGTGTGACATGGATTGCAATTGAGATTAGCTGAAGACACTTGACACATGCGTTTCTAGCACACAAATGTATGTTTGGGTTGGCACAGGTGCAGGTGAGGTTAGCTCTTCACATTTTCAACACCAGCAATAGTGCATTACTCATGTTTGGATGCTCTTTCACTCTTGAAATATTACACTTGTGAAAGTTATTATGTTACTTTGAATTAGTATTTTGATGTATACACAAATTCCAGAAAATAGTTGAGTCATTGAGAATACCTACAAATGAGGTATGTAAGTCTACATATCACATTTTTGCTTTATTACTTGGTTGTAACAATAATCATTGAGCACAATGCAGTCATATATTAGACTATATTTTGAACTCAGTTGCCATATGTGATGGATATTTGTTACCATGACACATATCATAACATTTTAGTACTTTATGCCTTTATGACAACCCATGCTATTAAACTTTGATTTGAAAGCAAGGAAACATAGTGAAGTATCTAACTACTTTGATAAGCATACATATTCCTAGTTGAAAGTTCCATCAACTTACTATGATGTAAAACATAGCACTAAATCCATAGTTACAATGTTGGATGCTATGTTTAGGGAGGCAATATGCTTGTGATGAAAGAAAATCCCACCCACCCACCCTTGCTTCATTTTGATGAAGAATAGAAAGGAAAAGGTCTCTCTCTCTCTCTCTCTCTCTCTCTCTCTAGTTCTTGATTCATGCCATGCTACACAAAAGTTTAAACTTTAAACTTTAAACTTTTGGACTAATATACCTAGCAATAGTCATCTTTGTAAAATAGGTGATTATAAGTTCAAAAGATCCTAAGTCTACATACATGGAAAGAAATCATTCTTACCATGAAATGGATGTAACAAAGACATAGATGAATGGAGTAAAAATAGGGTTACGGGAACTTACCACATGTAAGAACTCCAATATAAACCCTTAACCCTAAAAATAACTTCTTTTTTACCATTCACGCAAGTGAGAGGTGTGGCGAGCTCTATGTATACACATTAGGGTAATAGATACGTGCTAGAAGTGAGAAAAACTAGGGTTCATCACCTAGAGGAGTATTCTACTTGGAGTAACCCAATCATGGCTAAGGAACATGTTTGAACACCCATATGTTGTTTTACAATGAGTGTTGTATTTTGAAATACTTTGATGCATTTGAAATAGATTAAGTGCGTGTGACATGGATAACAACTGGGTCCTACTATTATTTACCTCGTGTACGTAACTAATCCTCAATTGTTTGTTGGTTGGTTGCATGGGCACAGGTGAGGCAGACCCTTCACACATTCAATACAAGGGTGATAATATGCTACGGTCGCCCCCCTCGCCCTTGAGTACCACCATGTACAATTAGTACAACAAGTCCGACGGTCGGTCCTCCGTGTATCCAGGCGGCAGACTTGGTCGCTCATCTATTCTGGATGGTTTCCTTGTCACTTCTCCTGTCGCTTCTAATGTCGCCGGAAAGCACCCCCCTAAACTTGGAGGTGTCAGGTTATTCTTTGTTTTTCTCGCCACGCGGTCGATGACGATTGGCTCAAAATGTACAACCAGTACGCAGTGTACAACACCAGTACACAAGGAAACCCTAATCGTTTTTTATGGACTGAAGTTCAACTGAGGGCTAAAATCTCCGATGTTCCCTTCTGGAGGGAAACAATCATTTTTGTCCAAATTCATTGGCAGGCCCATCTACACCTAAAGGTATTTTAACTTATTTTGAAATTTTTTTTTCAAAAAATGATTTTTAACACATGTTTTGGCCCGCCAATCGTAAACCTCCCTTTGCCAAGGTTTTGTGTTATATACTTCCTTTAGGCATATAGAAATGGTTGGGGATGTCAGATAATGATTGGATCATTGAATATGACTCTTTAAAAAACAAGAATTTAAACTATAACTTCACAAAATGAGTACATTTATGTTAGCCCTGAAACTGTGACAGTACAAACATTACATGTTTGTACTCATTATGATGAATTAGTAGATGCAAGTCAATTCTTGTCAAGCAATCTTCAATGTATGCGAGATGTAAGACTATGCCTACTCATCATTTTAATAGAAAATAACAAAAAATAGGGTAAATTGGGCTCCAAACTTTCACCTTGCCATGAAATGTTGCCGTGACTGCGATTTTGTACAACCGTAGCGTATTTTCACCCACAATGATGTATTGTGATTATGACATTCTATGCATATCTATTGGTTGAGGTTACTAGGAACATTTCCCTTGTAAGTACTCCATGCATGTGGTGGATTAAGTATATGTACTTTGAAGTGAAAGAAGAAGACTGGAGTCCAAACTACAAGGTATGGGATAGGTAAAATCATACATTTGTTGTAGGAAACCATGGGGCCACAAAAATACTTAGTAAGGTACATTTTCTTGCAAAACAAATTAGATTATGAGACAAAATGCCTTTGGTATACAACACATATAGTTAGACATGATTACAAATATCAAGTTCTATTATGCAAAGTGTTACTGTGATTTCAAATAGGAAGATGCAACAGAGGTAGAAAGAGTCTAGTGGACATTCCCACCCACCCACCCTTCTATTGCAAAGAAAAAGAAATTGAAGGATTTGGCCTTTGAAAAGAGGAAGTTCAAGCTTTGTAAAAGTTTTGAAAAGTCAGCTCTCTCTCTCTCTCTCTATACTTTGTTCTTACTTTGCCATAATTGAAATGCATAGATAATAAAATATAACCCCAAAGGACTAATTACTTTAGGGTTTGGTAAGTGTTACCTAACAATTGTCCACCATAGATCCGAGGATATGCATCTACGGACAAGGATAGTTACCTACTCCTATAATAGATGAAGGGAGACATGAGAGCTCCCTTTCAAAGGTTAAGCCGCTTTGGCAATTTACCCTAAGTAACTTATGGGAGTAGTGTAAAATGTGCGGACTTGTGGGAGGTGTAGGCTAATTGCCTCAATCTTCGGTCACACAAAGTTCAAATGGCTAAGGAACATGTAGAATACTCAATGATAGTTTGAGTATGCAATGATACAAAACGTATGGTTATGCTGTATTTGATTGTGTGACATAGATAACAATTGGGTTCTGTTGTTATTCACCTCGTGTACGTTACTAACCCTCTCTTTGAATTTGGTTGGTGGCATGGGCACATGTGAGGCAGACCCTTCACAAACTTGACGGCAATCTTAGGTTTTGAATATCATCTTCTTTCAAAAATATTGTGTATATAATGCGTAGGTATTCTACAAAATTGTGAGGAATGCTTAGCATTTTTTGGTTGGTGATTGAACCTGGAAGTACTTTTTGAGCATGTCTTAGATTTTTTTTGAATTTGACAATGTAAGCAATGGATATTGATTGCAGCCAATGGTTAAAGGGCACAAAGAATACAACTTTAGGAGATTGGATGCTCAAAAGTTGTAACTTCTTAGCTATCTACCAAGATGTAATGGTGAAAAAGGCATAGGAATAGTTTTGCAATGATATGGTCATGAGGGATGATCCCACCCACCCTCCCGAGTTTTGAAAAGTACATAGATATGTAGAAGAATGGTGTGGCCTCTGAATAAGAGGATGTATTAAGAAAGGACTATGCTTGAAAATAAGCTTAGATCTATTCAAGAAATGCCTCTCTCTCTCTCTATCTATATATATATATAAAGTGGATTTTGGCTACTTACCTTAGTTACATTTGCAAACGCACAAAGTTTTCAACTTGGAAACTCCGAGTAGTATAAGGACTGGTTTACACACAGACCCTGAGCCATGCCCTTGAAAATCATCCAAAGACCGTACCATGGGAAATAAATATCCAATTTTGCAATTGATGGACCCTCAAACTTAGTGCAAAGTGAAAGTAGACCACATTGAGGGACCACACCACATGTTTGGGTTTGGATCCACACTATGACAATATAATATTTATAAGAGCCAACGACAATTTAATCAATTGCCACGGCCCCTAGTTTTTGCATTAGACCCGCTGGTCTTTATTTGATGGGCCTATAAAAATATATGATAGACCATGAAACATTATCCACTTGCTGACATGTAGGATGCCATGTACGTTTTTCATCAATTGGTCACATCATTTGTATATCACGGTGAAGGGCCCTCAAGCTCTAGTGTAAAGTGGCCCTAAGGCGGCAATCACTAAATAGTAACCAAATAAGGCCCATCTAGCTTTTTTAAAAACCGTAACGAACGTTTGTGTGCGTCGGTATTTCTCAACCTTTCTGGATGACGTAGATGCGACGTAGACGCGACGAGGACGACCGAGAAACGTGTTCCGTCTCACTCTCGTCCCTTGCTCGAGGAAGCCCTACTCTCGTTAGGAAATTCGAGTTCTTCGCCGAATGCTATGGTGTTCTCAAAGGATTTGTTTTCATGATCGAATTCGTGCCAGTTAGATGCTGTGTGGATTGTCTCTTGCAGTTTGAGCGATTGATCACCTGTTGTACATAATTTTCGGGTTTGAATACATACAGAAATTATTTCTGGTTGGAGGATCAAGCTGCCACATGCATGCCTTTCCGCTTCTTGGTCTTGAATTTCTGGGATTTTGGATGAACATTGTTGATGTTCTGGAGACTCATGTTTGGGTAACCTCTGTGTAACTTAGATCATCGTTCCTTACCTTTTGTGATTTTAAGTTCCCCGCATCGCAATCTGTCTGCACCCTTTTATTTAGGGTTAGTGTATCGAGGTCTGTCTCTGACCATCATCATATGTTTTTTCTCTTTCCTTTTCTTTCTTTTTTCCCATCTCGGAGTGGTTAACTTCTGTCGCAGACATCATCCTGGGTTAAGTTATAACCTCCACATTGACATCTCGTGGTGTCCGCTTCAAGTAGAAAAGCTCTGTTTTTGCGAATTGTAGAACCAAGGGTTTAGGGTTTGCTGTTGGGAAAGCAATCGGTGGTCATTTGTTGGGTGTGCGAACTATTGAAACCGCTCTGTTGCAATATTCACGCAATGTCAGGGTTCGCGGGATTCAACGCTCCTTCACAGGGTTCGGCACCCGTATTTTCATTTGGCGCTTCCACCACTCCAGCCTTCGGGGCAACCCCACCGGCATCTGGAGCTTCTGCGCCAGGAAGCTCGCCTGCGGGAGGAGGTTTGTTCGGTTCAAGTGGAGGAGTTTCATCGTTTGGAGCATTTGGAGCGAGCTCTACCCCAGGAGGAGGAGGAGGAGTGTTTGGCTCTTCAGCTCCCACATTTGGGGGTGCGAATCCTTTTGGCGCCTCTAACACTGCATTTGGAACTACATCCCCAGCCCCATCTTCATCCCCTTTTGGCACCCCATCCTCCACCACCCAGGCTGCATCCGCGACATCACCAGCACCCTTTGCATTTGCACAATCTTCAGCAGCCCCAAACACAGCCCCTACAGCAGCAACAGCAGCAGCTCCTTCGATTTTTGGTTCCTCGTTGCCGTTTGGAAGTTCAAATTCACAAGCTGCCACCACTCCAGCTGCGTCTCCGTTCGGAGGCGCCGCTGCTTCCACAGGTGGTGCAACTCTTTCAGGGTTTAGCAATGCCTTTGGCAGCTCCGGGGGTTTTAGTGGATTTGGAGGGACTCCCGTATCAACTCCAGCGTCTGCTACCCCATCCGCCCAACCGAGTGCACAAGCCACAGGTATTTGCCAAACTTCGTCTTTCATGGCATTGTTATGCTGGTTTCTACCAATTCGCGATTGCAGATTATTTGTTCTGTTTCTTTCTGAGATCAAGTATAGCAATTCTTCTGGAATTTGTAATCATGTTGTAAGCTCATGTTGCTTATAGCGCACTTTGGCACTGGCTTAGCATTGCGGTAAAGTGGGAGAAAGAGACCTGATTCTTCAATGATAGGCTATACATGTTACTCATCTACAAACTTTCATCTGGATTCTTGAGGTTGAGGGTTGAGGGTTGGGGGTTTAAGATTTAGAACCTCATCTCCAATGTCACAAGTAGTCATCTCGGGAGACAATTGTCATATTCTGCTCCTAAACATGCACTTGGGCATGCAGATGGTTTTGTTCTGTTCGTTTTGAGATCAAGTATAGCAATTCTTCTGGAACTTGTGACCGTGTCATAAGCTCATATTGCTTATAGTGCACTTTGGCAGGTTAGCATAGTGGTATAGTAGGACAAAGAGACAGTGCTTCAATGGACATTAGGCTATACATGCTACTCATCTATACACTTTCATCTGCATTCTTCATGGTCGAGTTTAGGGTTTAACACTGCATCTCAAACGTCACAAGTAGTCATCGTGGGGGATGATTGTCATATTCTGCACCTAAACATGGACTCATGCATGCAAATCAATTTTTTTCTGTTACTTTTTGAGATCAAGTATAGCAATTTTTCTGGAACTTGTAACTACGCAATAAGCTCACATTGCTTACAGCGCACTAAACCACTCACTTAGCATGATGGTATAGTGGAAGAAAGAGACTGAACTCTTCAATGGAAATTAGGTTACAGATGTTGCTCATCTTTACAACTATCATCTGGATTTTTCAAGGTTTAGGGTTTAGGACCCCATCTCCAATGTCATAAGTATTCATCTGGACGTTGAACTGACAACAGTGCTTTGGAAGATTAGACAATAATGAAGGTTTTTGTTAGTGTAATGAATACCTGGGGGAAATGATTGCTGTATTCTGTGTTGGGTGATTGCTTACCACTGGATTCTGGTTGTATGAACACATCTTCGGGTCATGAAATCGTTTGTGCATAGAAATTCATTGATTATCACATTTTCAATGTTCATGGAGTAGTGAGGAATGGTGGGAACTTGTCTATACTCTATTGCTCTCTTTTCAAGAGTTGATTGTCACTCTTTTTAAGGTCATGATTCAATGTTCAGTCTGTTTACACTGTCAATGTTCTATGTTGCGTATTTCCATAGATTTGAAAATTGGTCGTCTGAAGTATTTTTTTTGCATCAACACAGGTCACTCTGCATATATTGTGAGATTTGTATTGGGGTCCTTTTTACTGTGGAAGTAGTTCTCTGTAAAGTTTCATGATCAATGTCTTTTGTGTGGTCATTGTGTGGGGGCGCTGTAGGTGCATCATTAGGCTTTGGCACTACCTCGTTCTTTGGTAGCAGAGCCTCGACTCCAGCATTTGGGACAAGTGCAAGCCCCACTCCTCTATTTGGTGCAGCCGCAAGTGCTCCAGCTGCTTCAGCATTTGCTGCTGCCTCATCGCCATTCTCTCACTCACAGTCCACCCCTGCTGCCACATCAACCTCCGCCTCTCCTCCTGGATTCTCATTTGGGAATATTCCAAGCTCCCGCTCTGCTTTTGGTGTTGGATCCCAAAGCACTTCTGCCACAGCTGCCTCCTCAGCAGCAGCCACATCCTCACCTTTCTCTGGGTTTGCTTTTGGTTCACAGAGTTCTACACCTGGTTCCACAACTGCACCAGCTGCAACCTCTGCATTCGGAGCATCCATACAAACTCCAACTCAAACCCAAACTCCTTCACCATCTCCTCTATTTGGGTCCTCATTCTCATCTACTCCTGCATCCGCAGCAGCACCCACTAGTTCCCCACTGTTTGGTGTGACTTCTGCAACACCGTCCTTTTCTTTACCTGCAAGCACAGCAGCATCCACCACCACCACAACAGCATCAGGACCTGGGTTATCATTCCCATCCTTATCAACGCCAGCTGCTGCAGCTACTACTGCAACCTCTGCACCTTCGAGCAGCTTTGGAGTTGCAGCTTCAACTCCTGCATCATCAGCAGGTATGTAACTGCATAGACGTGGAGATTTTTCCATCTGCAATGTAGGTTAATGCTGTTCATACTCAAACGTCATTCCAACATACATCCCTGGACACAAGCTTTTGTCTTGAGCTTCACCAGACTAGATTATCACGTGGATACCAGATTGCTTCTGCCATTCCACCTCTGAGGACATCCTTTGTACCTATGAATGAGAGAGTGTTTGCACTCAAGTGCTCAAAATTGTTTACAATATCTGTCTCTCACAAAATTTTACACTGGCATGGTTTTCAATGTGGTACCGGTTCTGTTTTTATTAAGTTTATTTATTTATTGTTTAGCTGTTTGTTTGCTCTTGTTGCCTGAAGATTATTTCCTTGGATTTGTACAAGTGGTTTGATAGTGAAGGGTTGGCATACATATAAACTCTTTGATGTCCCTCCTTTTAAACTTAGTTCCAGAAGCATTTCAGTTTGTTACTTCAGAAGTAACAGCTACCTACAAACTTTTATCCTTTTCAGTTGCTTTGTCCTGTATCCATCATTACCTCATGTGTGTCAGCATTATATAATATTTACATGTGTAATGAGCAGGTGGGCTTTTCTCATCAACTGCACCGGCGTCCACGCTAGCCTCATCTGGAGGATTCTCATTTGCAGGAGGATCAGGGGCGGCAGCGAGCCAGGGTGGTGGGTTCAGCCTCTCACTCCCTACCAAGACACCTACAGCCTCCACACCTGCAGCTTCAGCAGCATCAACCCCTGCAACTGGTACTTTCAGTGACCTTAAAATGTCAGAATAAAAGGACTTCAAACTCGTCATGAAGTGCATTTGAGAACTCTACTTTTATTTTATTTTTTCTCTTCCAGTTTGTTTCTTTTCCCCAATCCCTTAGATCCTTGGCTTCACTCTGTTTTTTTTCACATTATTTCCGACCTTATTTGTTTTAGTTGTCTTCATCAGTCACCACTGGCTTGGAGCTAATTTAATAATGCAGAAGCTTATTTTACACGGACCGACTCTATTGCAATATTATCAATAAGATTGGAATTGTTATCTACTATTGTTACCCATCAATGTACATGGGTGATGGTCAGGGTTTGGAATTTCAGGAGCAAATACAGGAAGTGCTTTTAGCTTTGGTAATTTACCTGCATCTGGTGTAGCAGCCACAGCCAGCACAGGGGCCAGCACATTAGCTACTACCACCCCAGCAACCTCTGCGCCTGGGTATGTTGTCACTTAATGTGTCAGGAGGGAGTGATCAAGGATCGATCATGTGTTATGCCAAGGAAAATTTCCAGGCATTTAAGGACTCCATCGCTAAAATTCTTTGTTTGTCTTGTATAATATTTTACAATTTCAATAACCTATACTTGTCATATCTTACAGTCTCCTGATGCATTTGATTTCTCTGTCTGCACAGAGCTGCAGGAGCTCTAACCACTCCTACTCGAACTCCAAAGCCTCCCTCAGAAATTGTTGGCAAAACAGTTGAAGAGGTAGATTAATTATTGGATCATCATTTCTCCTCGCATATTCCTTGCAGGGTCTGTCAGAGTCAATATACAGTGATGACCTGCAATTGATTTTGTCTTGAGGTTGTTGGTCATATAGTGTGGCATTGAATCTGTTGTGGTTCAAGTGAAAAGAGGTGTGCGAAGTCAAAAGTCAAGGAGTTGTTGCTGTCAGCAGGCATGTGATGTATTAAGGTGGTCCAGGCCCATCTTAATACAATTGATTTGTTATTATTTTTATATCATGTTCAGACAATTTGTGGCTTCAATTCCTTTTCAAGTTTCTCACTCTTGACAATAGGGAAGTTTGAAGCCTCTAAATTGAAAACATGTTACTGTGTTTGTAGATTATCAAAGAGTGGACACATGAGCTACAAGAACGGACATCAAAGTTTCGAAAGCAAGCTGAAGTCCTAGGGGAATGGGACCGAAGAATAATTGGGAATCGAAACCTGTTAATTAAGCTCGAGGTATTAAATTTAGAACCCTGTACCTATAAACTCAATTGCATCTGACAGCAAATTTTATCAGGTATACTAAAGTTCTATTGAATGTGATCTCAGAGTGAGGTTGCAAGTGTGGTGGAGTCACAACACAGTCTTGAGCGGCAGTTGGAGCTCATTGAGACTCATCAGCAGGAGGTTCAACACTTAAGCAACTTCATTTTCTTTTTTGAATCACTCCATTGCCTAGCCTAATATCTTGAATCTTGCCAATATTCTAGCTTGTTATGAACCTGAAGTGGTCTGTCAATCCTTCCTGCCAAAGTGAAGGATGAGTTAATTATCACCCAGAACATTGCTGTAGCTGATGGGCACATTGGTTTTGAACATCTTGCTAATTTGTCCAGGTTTGCTTGCCAGATTTGAGGCTAGAGGTTTGACTGGAAATGTGTTCTACAGGTAGAGAAATCACTTGAAAGCATGGAGGAGGAAGCAGAGAAGTTATACCGAGATGAGAGGCCAAGTTTAGTAGAAGACGAAGCAGCTGCTACCCGTGATATGATGTATGTCTCTCTAATGATTACTTTTAAGACTCAGCGTCCAACATTGAAGGGTTTTATTTCGCATTGTACATTGAGGTTCAATATTTAATTCAAGAGAGTTCTTGGGACTTTTCGTATTGGGGGAATGAGATTTAATAATTGGAGCACAAAGTAGAGGTACTGAGGTTATTTAAGATCCCTTTTAGCAAGAGCTCACAGGAAAGTTGCATACAATATCTTCACCAATGTGGTGCACTTGAGGAAGTCCGACTTGAATGACAACTGTTGACTCAGTTTCCCCAGTTTGTAGAGAGCTAAAGTCATGGATGAATGCTACAACATTCATGGATGCAGTGGTTTCTCCAGAACAACCAAAATATAAAGTACGTGTGTGCTGGTGGATTGCAGGTTTGAGCAAGCTGAGTTTGTGGAGCGGGAGTTAGAGAGAATGGGCGAGCAGATTAAAGAAACAATACAAAATATTAATACTGCTCAGGTGAGAAAATTATTATTCATGTCACGAGAGGTTCCCTGTTGGTCTGGATGTCTAGTGTTGAACCTAGTTATCTGAAAGTCTAAAAAATTCTGCTACCAAAGCTCTCATGATTTGTAACCGCTAAATATGTACCTTGCTTTCACAGGGAGGAGATTTGGATATGGCAGAGGGGGCTAGTCCTCTGGATCTAGTGGTCCGAATCCTCAACAATCAGCTGACATCACTACTCTGGATTGATGAGAAGGTATCCTGTCTGTTGAATATTCATGGTACCAAATTCTGAATTGTTACTCAACAAATTTGTTTTTCATGCCAAACTAACACCCTTAGTTGATGCTATACAGGCGGGAGAGCTGTCCGGACGCATTCAAACTTTTGCAGACCAGGGAGCATTAGACAAAGGCCACAGGGGTTCTCGCCTTCGTGGGGCCTGACTGAACAATGTTTTCACTTTTTTTCCTCCCCAACTTATTGACAGTCCCTGTCATGTCACTGTTTCTGGAGCTTGTTGCATTTTCGTCAGATGGTTTAAACATATCCAAGAGATGGCGAGGACTGAAGACCATTGCAGCCTTTTACACTGTAATAGACCTAAAACTTGGAGATGCTCAGGCTCATATTATCTGTAATTAGAACACTTTGACAAAGTTCAAAGACACTCATCATTCAAGCTGAGTCTTGATTAACAGGACTGCAATTGCAGTTTCAGATTCTGGTGTACCTGTTCAATAACGATATCCTGTACCTCAGAATGTTACATGCTTCCCTTTTGTTTAGTCAAGGTCTATGATCGGGGAGAACCGGCAGTTAGTTACAGATTAACCAGTTGAGTTTGAGAAATAACCGGTTGAAGTTCAAGACTGCAGGAAAATTACTAGTCATTTTAGAGGAATTTATAGAATATACCCCAATTTAATTAAGGAAAACCTAAGGATGTCAACATGTAACCGGTTGGACTTGCAAACACTAGGATCTCAACTGATTATGCCCAAAAATCTCCCCGATCACTGGTCAAGGTCCTATGCTGAACATATTTAACATCAAGCAATAATTGCGGTTTCAGATTCTGGTGTACCTGTTCAATAACGGTATCCTGTACCTCAGAATGTTACATGCCTCCCTTTTGTTTAGTTAAGGTCCTATGCTGAACATATTTAACATCAAGCAATTCTCCACATTTGACCTTGACTTCAACCAGAAAGGAATCAGTAAATGCATCAAAACATAGTAATGTAGGTATGGATATGGGTAAATAGATCGAGTGTGACACAAAGGAGTTATCAATCTAGACCACGAATTCTTGCAGCTTGAGTGGGTATGATTGCAAGAGGCAAGTGGGTATGATTCCAAGCATCCTGACCCAAACCCCTCTTGAATTTAGTCACGAATTTAGATGTTCACAATGGCTGAGGATTGTTTGGTGTTGAATATGTGATGCAATGATATACACCCAAATACTGCACTAATCTTTCAACGTGCCATGCCGTATGAATTGTCCATATATTCGTTTTTGTTCCCTAAATCTGAACAAGTGCAAGAGTTTTTCTGAAATTAGTCACCACACTACCAGTTTTGGAAAGTTGTGGATCCGGCCATAGAATGATTGTCTTAAAGTATGTGAATGTTTCAAATGCTATGTAAAACTTGTCAAAATCACTTTACCTCAAAATACACCTCTACTAATGTTGATGACTCAACTTTATTAGCTGCAGATATGAGGATTGAAAATGGAATTGACCTAGTATATGTAACACAATATTTTGTTAAAATCTATCTCCTTTTCATCTCTCAATCAATCCAGGAACTAATCACAGAATTGCGATATAACTTAACCTCAATGCCTGTTTCTGCTCACAGTTGAAGTCAACAAACATCAATGAAGAAATAAAGGAATCCTGAAATCTCATCGATGGTCAAGGATTGTTCATCGCAGCCCACATTGAGCAGAAGCGAAAAGTTCCAATTTTAGCATTCCTAAAATGTGGGGCCATGGAGCTGAGCAAAAGGCATGGCCACAGTGACCCCCCACAGTCTTATCCCCAACTTCATACCAAAAAATCTAACATCCCGAAATCATTGCTACTGCCACAATTGAAACTGAAACATCATCTTGGACAATTCCAAACAGAAATAAGGGTTCGGTAATAGTATCAGTCAACTATTCTTCGGAAGATTGAATGTCCATGTGAAACAAAAACACCTGGAGAATCACTCATGTGGCTGCAAAAGTTGTGAGAGGCCCTCCCTACATACATTGCAGCAAGACTCGGTTTCTCCGAAGGTTTTGATTCCAAATCCCCAGGAATTCGTATTTCAGACTGCAAATGCGAGAGCACAAATCTTTGTTTCTGGAGATCATCGTCATCATCAGTAAGTGGATTGTGAGCATTGAATTGTAACCAATTTGGAATTGCAGGCATTTTGATTATTTGGGGAAGAGCCGTGCGGGGAGAGAGAGAGAGAGAGAGAGAGAGAGATGGCATCATTGAGGAGCAGCATAGTAGTGCAATCAGGGGTCACTCATTTCATCAAAGCTTCAAATTTACCTAGCCTATCCCCACAGCCCAAACTCGTGGACATCCGCAACCGAACGCTCGGAAGAAGAAGAATCACCAATAGCAAATCGCATCACATCCGCAAACCCTCCCAATTGCATGGTCATGTTACCATGGCAAGCTTAAGCGAGGGGGTTAGCACCACAGACATGTACAAAACCTTAGAGGACACATTAGCCACGAAGAATGCTTCGGGGGTGGAGTCTGAGCTGAACAAGCTCCGGGAGCAAGGAGTTACCAAGCTGTGGAGCTCCACAGCCAACTTATCCAGACGCAATACATTCATGACGGAGCTCACGAGGTTGGGGATTAAAAATGCGGAGGAGCTTGCCATTCCGAGCACACGGAACGATGCGGTGTTTCTTGCGTCGGTGGTCGGCGTGACCAGTGTCATAGCTGTGGCAGCAGGACAGCTTCCTGGAGATTGGGGTTTCTTCGTGCCTTACCTCGTGGGATCCCTTTCTTTAGTAGTTCTTGCGGTTGGATCAGTGGCTCCAGGGTTGTTTCAAGTGGTGATTGACAAATTCTCGGGAACTTTCCCGGACTACCAAGAGAGGATTCTGCGTCATGAAGCTGCACATTTTTTGACTGCTTATATGGTTGGACTCCCAATTGTGGATTACAGCTTGGACCTCGGTAAGGAGCATGTCAATTTGCTCAATGAGGCCATCGAGAAGAAGATTTATGAGGGATTGGATGCTAATCTGCTCGACCGGCTGGCTGTTGTGTCCATGGCAGGTATGTATGGTGAATGCTATGTGAATGCTTTGTCGGATACAATGTCAATTTTCTGGATGTTGAGAGCTCCACAGCTTGGTAATTCCTTGCTCCCTGAGCTTGTTCAGCTCAGATTCCACCCCCGAAGCATTCTTCGTAGCTAATGTGTCCTCTAGGGTTTTGTACATGTTTGTGGTGCTGATCCCTTCACTTTAGCTGCCATGGTAAAACTACATGCAATTGAGAAGTTTTGTTCTTGATGACGTGATGCGATTTGGTAGTGATGATTCTTCTTGTCCCGAGGGTTCGGTTGCGGATGTCCACGAGTGTAGGCTGTGGGGGAAACTTGGAGAAATTGAAGCTTTCATGAAATGAGTCACCACCCCTGATTGCACCATTATGCTGCTCCTCAATGATGCCATAGCTCTCTACCCACGGCTTCCATGAAGATAGGTCTGAAGGTTATGTGTCTAGATTGGACTGGGTGTGAAAAGTAGAAACCTTATCTGGACAAAGGGTAGGTAGAATGAGGTGATGCTTCTTGCATCGATTCTTGCAATGTGCATCAATTGATGTTTTGGAAATAAAGTTGCAACGGTAACTGTGACAGCGTCCACCCGTTCTGTATTGTATATTAGATTGCGGTGGCGTTGTGAATTTTCCTGTTCGGAGATTTGTCTTCAGGTAGGGTTTCTATGCAAATTGGTCCGGGAGTCAACATTAGAAGCCTGTATCTGAACGACTGTAGGAAGAAGAACGTGTTGCTCCTTGTGATCATTGAAGCAACAACAAAGAGGACTCGTCCTGGCTTGGGCATTTGCCGCCCCGGCGAGTTGCACCCGTGCATATGAATGAATTAAACTCCCAGCCATCCCGCACCGTCCGCTCAACATGCCATCGTCCGTCGGTGGCTGTTCGTTTTGGAACTTTGAAATGGCAGTCGCGTCAATGCCAATCGAAAGTTCCAAAGTTTTAAAATGTATAGTAGATTGCAGTGGTGTTGTGAAATTCTTCTTTCAATGGCGATAGGTCTTCAGGTTTTGCATGCAAATCGGTCTGCGTCCCAACATGAGCAACCTGCATATGGACACCAGCAGGAAGAACGAGGTCTTCTTGCGAACAGGATTCGTCCTCTCTCTCTTCTCTCTCTCTCTCTCTCATGCCCTAAATTTGCGGGTGATAATCTACTTATCTTGGGAATTGACAATGTATGAGTTGACATTGTTGGAATGGCAGGTCTCGCAGCCGAGGGTTTGAAATACGACAAAGTGATGGGCCAATCCGCGGACTTGTTCTCGCTGCAAAGACTTCTCAACAGGAGCAAACAACCCTTGAAGCCTGTGGAGCAACAAAACCTAACACGATGGGCCGTCCTCTTCGCCGCATCTTTGATCAAGAACAACGACAAAGCCTACGACGCGCTCATGGCAGCCATGGCGAAGCAACTTCCTGTCAGCGAATGCATCAAAGCCATGGAGCAAGCAAATTGAGGTCTTCTGGAATTATTTTTTCTTGTGACCATGGTGTAACAAACATCATGGCTTCACTCTGTAACCCTAAGTAGTTGTTCTTCAAATTGTAACCCCCCATTCTCTTGAACCTGTACAACATTTCGCCGTTCGGCTCAACCCTAATTCTTCACCTCCACACATTCCTCATATATTTCTGGGACTCCCTTTCTTTCCTCTCCTGTGATGAAAAGATAAAAAGAAAAGAAAAATGAAAAGAAAAAGAAATGCTGGTGTAATTTGTGCACCAACGTGAATGTGAGCATGTTCTCCTTATACCCATCATGGTTATCCATGATGTAGTATATGGTGTAATGCCTTCCTTTTGGAGGCCCTAGCCCTGGGCCTCGTCTCCTGTGATGGTGTCTCTTTGCCACTTATGAGCCCGACACTCGAAGGGCCATACCCTAAGGTACGTGGGTGTTATCTAGTTCATTTTTCATGTTCTCCAACTTCTACCAATTAGATTTACACAACAAAACTTGTGTTGCATCAGCAAATCTACAGCGAAGCATTAACATAAATTGGATTGAAACTCATACCTCCCCTGATTTAGTTATGTTTATTGTTAGCACACATTTGTTGACTCCCTAACTTGTTACATAGGTCCTCCCAATTGTGTTCACTATTGAGTGTATTGTAGTTAATAATATTTGAAAATGTAGTCCAATCTCTTTTAACCATGTGTCTTTGTGGTGTTTTCTCTTTGATCCTCATTGAACCACATACCAATCAAATATAGGGGTCCAGTTAACAAGAGGAACCAAATAACACTTGCATTCCTTATACATAAAAACAAGGTTGAAATTTCTCTTTGGTTTTTGAAGAAACACTGAGTCGGAGGGGACGTCCATGCGCAAAAGAGGAGCGTTCAAAGTCAAAACAAAACCGAGTGGGTTTAGAAACAAGTAGGGAATGCATGGGTTATACCTTAAAGAAAGGTAAACTAAACATATTGTTTAGTGTGACTAAAACCATTCGCCATTGGTCCACACTAATTGTCTTGGGTGACACTAGAGAGGGTGTTGAGATAGTCAAGCCTAAAAGGGACACTTTCCAAAATGTTTTCTATTTCAAGCAAGTTAAATAGCTTGGAAAATTTTCACAAAAATTCCATGGGTCTACAAAACTATAAAGAGTCTACATAATTGTTTTCAAGAAATAATAAATTTGTATCCGACGTATAGAAATTCGCAAAGTCGTTTTCTTTTTAGAAATGAGCCTTTTACTATGCATTAGGGGGGGTCCATTGATGTTGGATTCCTAGGTGAAACTCACCACAAAATCAGTCTTATTGCGGGTGAGAGTCTTCTATTAAATGAAGTTGTTATCCCCCTTTTGTGGAATATTTCTTACACCACCTCGTTGAGTGGATAGATCCTAGTTTAGTCATTGTGATTGGCCAAAGATGGTGCTCTTCTTAAAGCGTTCTTGCATCCTTCTTACACTGCTACTATGAATGGCCAAAGTGGTGTTATTTTATACTCAATGCCACATATGATCAATCGCTTTTAACATTGACTTACTCAATGGCATTGTTGCACTCATTTGTTGACGATTTTAATGAAAATAGGCGTTTCCAAAAGGAAGGCATTACTTTAAGGCATTGCTACCGTATATGACAGTTGTTGTTCTACATAAGAGGTTATGAGACCACTCTAATTAACATGACACTCTACATCAATTTGTTTATATGAGATGCCATGGGCATCTTTAAATTATTGTGTCATGAAATCTCTTGTTTCGGAACCCTTTAAGGTTGAGGCATCTATAACCAATAAATGTAGAGTTTGCATAAGTTGAGGAGGAGTAATAGCGGGCAATTGTTTTTCTTCCAAAGAGAAACAAATTCTAAGGAGAATGCAATTATTTCTTTAAAAAATCATGAATATAGAAATTGCTAGAAATTTCAAAGCATAAACTGTAGGGTTATACATAATTGATCTATAGGTTAACCCATAACCGCTCATCTAAATGCTACTCCTTGGTTATGACAATTGTCAAAACTCTTATGAGGGCGATCAATCCCAAGCTGCCATCACATACACTTTAAGTTTGTTCACCTAAAGATTATAGATCTCATCCATGTCAGGATTACTTGACCTTAGTGAGCGGTTAAATGGACCTGGTCAACTATGGATGCCTCAACCTTAATCCACGAACACCCTCTTCAACTACCTTGCTCTCCTATACCAATCATCAACATGGCTCCGCAATCACAATAGAGTAGAGGTGCCCATAACCACTCACTTAAGAGATTCTACGCCAAATATGGAGAAGTATAAGGCAGTGCAAATTTTTCCCATGTAGGAAGATAGAAATTATGAGGACTACAAGTTTTCAATATTTTTATTCCTTCAATTCAAATTACAGTCAATTTTTGAAGCCCAAAGTTGGCCCAAACATATTACCAATGTCTAGGGTCTACCATAACCACTCATTTTAATAACTCATTCCTCCTCGCTTTAGCACTCAAAACCAGGACATGTGTCATGGCACTATTGGTTCCAACCTGGTCAAAATTCAACCTAATCGAAATTCCGATACCCTATAGATTGCCAATGGGGTCCTGATTGGGAATAGGTGCCTCTACTATACAAAAATTGGTGCTCCCTCTAGATCCCAAAATGATTGTCCGGTTTATCTGCCCAACTAGAAATTTGAGGCTCAAAGTCAAGTATTTTCGCGCCAAACTTTCTATATCAAGAAGTCTTTTGACACCACAACTCCCAGGGGCGTTTCAGAGTAGTTGTTGTTTTCTATTTTAAGAATCATACTTACAACTTCTCAGTCAATGGTCAACGGGCCTTAATCTCGCCAAAGTTAGAAACACGGACAACCATTTTGGGACGGGGGGAGTACAAGTCTAGGGGGGAATCCTCCCTACAATGACCGGGAAGATTTTTGGGCAAGTTGGTCGAGATCCTAGTGTTTCCAAGTTCAATTGAATACATGTGGACATCTTTTGGTTTTTATGTACTAATATGAGGTGTACTCTCTAAATTCCTCTTAAATGATCGGTAATTTTCCTAAAGTCTTCAACTTCAATCGCTTATTTCTCATACTCAACCGGTTCATCTATAACTAATTGTCAGTTCTCCATGTTCATTGCCTCCCCTCTCCTTCAACTGTTTTAACTAGACAGGTCTTAAATGGTCAGTTTTTCCAACCAACTCATTTCTCATAGGATATGAGACACGTGATTAAGCTTAGTACAAGATGGTTAGCAAATCCAAATTGAGGCCGTAGCCACTTTCCTCATGATTTTTTAAACTCATATGAATATCTTATTCATTGTCAAAGTGAAAATTCTCGTGCTCATCAAATGGTCATATAGGTCCCCCCCAATTATGTTGATTGTTGAAGCTTAGGATGGTTATCATGCTTTGAACATGCAATCCAATTTCTTATAAACACACATCTTTTTGGTATCTTCTTTGGGAGCCACACTACTTCAAAAAGCAATGTGCATGTATTGATGACACAAGGAGTGGGATATTTGAAATCATGTATGGTTTGAACCTTGTAGCACATAAAATTATTCAGACTTCAAGTACTTGTTTTGCGGCCCCTCGGATTTGGTGTGAAGATGCCCAAATCTTGCCTAGGATCTGCATTTCGGTGAGGCTTCAAACTGAATCCACCCTCCCAACTAGGTTGGCAGGGAACAACAACCATCATTTGAATAATGTTATGCACATGAAAACCTTCATTTTTACATTTGTTTCCAATCGGTCATATTGCACCTATGCATGTAATGCATGTACAATGACTCACAAAACTGAGTCATTGTTTGCTCATGCTTCCTATAATCTGGAATATCTATTGCATTAACGCGGATGTAGAGGTGTCATCAAGAGATGATAGGTATCCAAGTGTCTACTAATGCATGGAATTTTTAATGAAAAATTGCGAAGGTGGTCAAGATATGTAATTTAAATGAGAATCTCTCACTATTACACTGTTCATCTTGCATCTCTACACCTTCATTTCTTCCATATACACCTTAAACTTTGTAGTATCACACATGTGGCAACCAAAGTGTACAGGATATTACGGAGTTCTGTAGTGTTGACATGGATGCGTGATACTAGTGAATTAGTGTAGCATGTGACACTATGGAATAACACAAAGTGCAACATATTAAATGGTGTGGTGTGGTCCACTCCGCTTCGCCTTCCCGGCTGATGTGGCGGATGCATGCACCAACATTCAACAAGTGGCATAAGAAGAAGAATAAGAATAAGAATAAGAAGGTGACACTCCACATATTGACACATGGCACAATGCAAGGGTGTGGGTTGACTTCTTTGGTGGTTTGCATTAATGACAAAATTTGTGATATAAGGGAGAGAAAGGTGACAATAAGGAGCGAGATTTGAACTACGCACATCCGTTCCCTAGGGTTTCGGGATATTAGAGAGTGAGTGACATTATGGAGGTTGATATTACGGAGTTTAGGATGTATTGACAATGTAGTGAAGAGTTCTAATTAGCAATCTTCACTAGACTTCTTTTTTCCATTTTATACCAAATATACCACTCAAATATAGGTGTCCTAATAAGAAAGTAGCTAAGTAAGGATTGTCTACCTAAAAATAAATGGCTCGAATTCGGTCACTTATTTTTGTCAAACACTTATAGGCATTTGAGTAGGTAGTGTATGACTAGATGTGGATATAAGGATGGACACCAAAAACACATGCATTTCAAAGAGATTGGCCTACGTACTAAAAATATGTTCACCATTCTAGGTTCAATAGTTACAATAATATGGGACTCTACCATCGTTCAAGAAGAATAATAATCTCCACTTTCGATTCTTCTTCTCCAACTTTTGTTTACTCATCAGGCGAACAATGATCGACTGCCATCTGTGACCAAATTTCATTGTGCACCTTATTATGAATTGTGGCTTAGATTTTGCAGTGCCTTAGGATGAATAGACCAATAAAAGTTTCAGTAGATCGAAGCTTGTGATGTACAATCCATATTGATGGTTCTATCTTGTGAAGCTTTATTCCAATGTAAGAAATATCAGTTAGATTTCAGAAAGAGAGAGATTGGCAACCATTCTTAAAACGAATTGTTTCATGCAACTCATGGCACTTTCACAAAACAATGCACTTATTTTGTTGAAATTGCAGTACCCAATGCCCTAAAAGTGTTCAATACTTCGACCTGACTGTAATTTGATTTTCCTTGCTTTTCGGAAGTCCTCAATTGAAATCCCAGTTCAATGACTCGTGGAAGATCAAGAAACGAGACTTAGGGAATTGAGTAGATTTAAGTATTCAAACCTATTCATACCCGTGTATTGCATTTGAAAAAGGCATTATTAGCAATGCCACCATGTCTGAAAATTGGCTCTAGTGAAGAGGCTTTGATTGCAGACATACTATATCATTCAAATAGTAATATTTGAGCACTTTACATTGTAACATCTCGAAATCCCTGCTTTTCATCCTCCATGATCACGCCAAAATCTCCTATGTTCATGACACTCAGACTTTGACATGTGGATATATCTCTACTTTACTGAAAGCATCAAACACAGACATAATCCCTCAACATTGACAGCCAAATCAAAGGATTTCTACAAAACCCATGCTTTATATTTTGAGAATTATATTAGAGTTCTTCACAACGTCTAGGAGCCGGATTTATCAAAGATTATGCTCCAACGCTGCATGTACGATTCATGCAAAAATTCTGCTGCAGGTTCATGCTTCGAAATGCCACTAACTCACCTACCAATCTACAAAGGTCCCAACTTCACAACATATGCACATCCACACAAATGAAAGTGGACAACACTGCTGGGGGTCATCACCAAAATCATCACCAACAACCTACATTGAACACCGGTAGCTTGTTGCAGAATGAAGAACAACCACCTGGGCGGCGCACTATGTCGCAGCAGCAGCTCCTCCAGACTTGTTCTCCGTCGCACTCGTGGCGTGGCGTGCGTGTTCCAGCTGCGCAACAGGATGACCTTGCGTCCGGTCATACTCCGCATGTACCTCTGTCGCAACAAACCCCCAAACAGGAATCAAATTAACAACCATTGAAATTCCTCTCCAAAATTTCGAAAACTTGGGCCGACAACCCAACAAACCCATAAAAAGGAAACAAATTAACAACCATTGATATTTCTCCCCTGAATTACAAAAACTTGTGCTGACGACGCAACAAACCCACAAACAGGAAACAAATTAACAACCAATGAAATTCCTCCCTTGATTTTCGAAAACTTGGGCCGACAACCCACCAAAGCCAAGTACAGGGGGAAACTTAAACAAGCATTGAAATTCCTCCTTCAATTTCCAAAACTTAGGCCGACATCCCAATAAACCCACAACATAGGGAGAAATTTAACAAACTTTGAGATTCCTCCCCTCAATTTCCAAAACACAGGTCGACAACGCAAAAAACCCACAAACAGGAAACAACTTAACGACCATTGAAATTCCTCCCTTGAATTTCGAATACTTGGGCCGCCAATGGAACAAACCCACAAACAGGAAACTAATTATTAAGCATGGAAACTCCTCCTCCGAATTCCAAAAACTTGGGGCCGACAACAACCATTGCGTGAAAAGATTGAGTACCAGCATCGGCCGAAGCATCGCGCTCAGAGCTAGCACCCCGCTGGGCTTCCTTCATGTTCCCTTCCTTTTGCGCCTTCTTATCCAGAACAGCTTTCACCGCCTCACCGTACCTCTCACCATACCCCTCGTCGGCGGATCGCGTGGTGTACGCCGTTCCATACGAATCGCCCATATCATCCCTACGAAACGGCATTACAAAAGAACATCACAAACCGGCACTACTTACAGTAAAATTCCCTATGAACTTCCACATCGAAGTGTCTGAGCTCTTACAAACACCTCCTCACCTGTAGGCATGGCGCTCGGCCTGAGGAAAATTCTCCCCGACATCTGACTTTCCCTGCTCCATCTCCAATCTCGACACGGTGAACCCAACACTCAAACCTCGATCCGCTGGAGATTCGATGAGGAGACGAAAACTAAACTGTGTGGTTTGGATTGTCACCACAAAGCAACTCTGGAAATGCAAATTTGAAGCTCGCTTCTTACAGTATAAAATCCGACTTCCGATAGGAGGAAAGCGAGATGGGTCCGAAAGATCTGTAAGCAAAACGGCGAGGGAAGTGACGAGGATGAAAATGAAGGATGGTAAGAAGCGCGTCGTGCATGTGGACCCAGATCTCCACTTGGCAACAACAGCCTTTGGCAGCCACGTAGCACGGCCACCTGTTCAGCACGTAGTTACTGCGCCCACTCTGCCTAGCCCAGTCTACACTGCTCTTGTTATTAGGAAGCTCATTTTCCGCTAGTTCAAATATCAATGCGTCAGTGATTTGATTCGAAACCCAATGCAGAAATTTATAGAATGTCTCGTGTTGGGTTCAATTAGTCCATTAACATCAACGTCCTCGAAACAGAGTCTGGCAAGACAGAACAGATTCAGACATTACTTCAGAATCCAATGCGAAACTCAAAAATGTCTTGGGTTCAATTCTTCGTTTAGCACCAAGGTCCTCGATACAGAGTCTGGCAAAACAGAACAAAGTCAGACAATATTTCAAAATCCAATGCAAAAATACAAAAATACCACCTGTTGGGATTCAAAGCGTCTGTTAGCACCAAGGTCCTTGAAACAGAGCCGGGCAACCCAACTGAAGTGGTAAATAGGAGAAAATGCAGTGCAATATGATAATAAACAAACAACAAAGAAAAGGAGTCAGAAGCACGTGGGGTCAACATCTGATCTTCTTTATTGAAGAAAGATTGGCCGCGACTATCTCTCTCTCTCTCTCAGTTTGTGGACATATGTAATCCATATCACAAAACTCTAAGGCTCCAAGTCAGAGCCAGCTGGAATGATCGGGTAGGCATCCATGAATGCTAGGAAGAATTCCATGTACAAAGGCTTTTACAGGCAGGCAACACAACCTACATAGACAAAACAAAAAACTAGGGGAACTACAGTACTACCAGGGCTCTAACAAATGTTATAGTGCTTTGAAAAGGACAAGATGAAGGTGTTTTAAGACTCAGCACCTAACTAGACTGCAAAACTAGAGGGGTCGTTACAGAAGATGCACCTCATACAAGGTGCATCTTAAGACCTAAGACCTCCACTACTACCAGCCAGAGAATGTGTGGTCATATTAATGACCTGAAGTGCTCTCTCACATGCTATCTACAAGACCTCTGTAGCCCTTCCATAATATCTGTTGATAAATGAACTCTGCAACACCACAAAGCAATCATTAGCACAAAAACTGGTATGGGGTCTGGACAGAGAACATGCACTACAACTATTTTCAAATAGTTACACACAAAGTGGGCACAAACATGCTCACCCATTCTTTAATACTAGAGTGACTACGTGCATGGCTGATGTGATACAGATAGCACTACCGAACAAAAGGTCATTGTGCTATGCCTACATTATCATACCACAAACTTGTTGCATAGATAAACGAATTTAAGAAGTAAACACACCTGCATTGAAGATATGTCAGGGTACTTTGGACTCTTAATAGGGTAAAATTTGAAGAATTTCATATTCTCAAACCCTTCCTTCAAATCTTTGCTCATCTCCTCAAGAGCTTTCTTGCGTGCCAGCTTTGCCTGTATAAAGCCAGGTATATAACACCAATGCTAATCTTTAGAAAACATGATTGCAGAACAAAATAATCAAGGCCTTGAACATATTGGCAAATGAAAACACTGGCAAGTTAATAGAGTTATCCGTTAACTAAACCCCAGTTTAGTAGGGAGTTGGTTGCTTTGCATGCAAGACTTTCCATGTTCGGTAAGTTTAGGGTGCATGCTTGGAATCAATGCGGAGGCTTGAATCCGGGACATTCCATATTGGTTCATTGGGTGCCAAACTCGTTTTGGCATGCCTTACCTTGCCAAAACGAGTTTGGCACCCAATGAACCAATATGGAATGTCCCGGATTCAAGCCTCCGCATTGATTCCAAGCATGCACCCTAAACTTACCGAACATGGAAAGTCTTGCATGCAAAGCAACCAACTCCCTACTAAACTGGGGTTTAGTTAACGGATAACTCTAATAGGAACCCTGTAGAAAGGTTTCAATATACAACTTTAATATCATAACCTCAAGTTACAAGCTTACCTCTCGAACTTTTTTCCTCTCCTTGTTCACTGCTTCTTTAAGAAATGCCTGATAACACCACATAACTGCTGTCAGAGGAAGCCCAGAAAGAGTAGTATACAATCAAGCAAATACTATCGCATTTAGAATTACTAGCCATGAACACCAGAAACCTGACAAGGGCAACATGGCCACAAGCAGGAGTCCATGTTTAAAATAATTGTGTGCAAAGGTGTTTACCATGAACTTTTCCCTTTCTGACTCTGGAAGTTCCTCTTCTGTGACCAGATTGTCCACAAACTCCTGCAAATGGAACACAACTTTTAGATTACTTAAATAACTCCCATATTCATCACAGATACTTCTCTCAAACAAGTTCAGTATAGCACATGCATGGACATTGCATGGACATTATGAGTGCTACTTTAGGAACTTCCAAATAATAACTTTAATGTATTAGCTTGCACTAAAAACAACTGAGAAATACTCCCTAACATGTATTGCCAGAATAGTAGGTGCAATAACCATGTTCAAACTAAGTATAGGAAGGACTGAGCTCGTACATCAAACTCATCAAACTGCCAGTCATACTCGGTCACAACCTGCCAACAGAAACAATCCATAAATCTTCATTCCACAAGACCAAAACATCTTCAGATTTTCTTTGATCAAAGAGCGAAGGACCCCAACAACACTGAGCCAGACAACCAGACCCAGGATAACAGAAATTTTGAAGTAGAATTTGTAGTTCTAAGAAGCTAGATGGCATCAACAAAGTCACAGAAACTATGGAGAGACATGCCAACCCATAAGCATGCTTATAGAGTAAAGCAGTACCGGTGGATGGGTCTCATCATCGAATGGGTACATAATGTTCACAGTTGTTTCATCAACAGTTTCGTCCTCCTTCAGTGGAGAGTATATATCTGCAGAACATAGATTGTGTGGTTAGGACTCCAGATACAAAGCCTTCAGAAACATAGGACTGAAAACTCCATATTCAAGTTTTTAAGTCAATGTCTTGTTTGCCATAGAACACATGAGCATCATCCATGAAACTAAAGGATAGCAAAAGACTTACAAGGGAGACAATACTCGTACTTCTTGATCCTTTCTTGTTTTAATTGTTTCAACGCAGCCCTGCAAATCAGAGAACTCATGAAAACAAAGGTACATTCATCCCATTTACCTGTTGGTTACAAATACTGTACATAACATTTACTTTACAACATAAATTTGTATGCACCCAATGATTCATGCACCAAACATTGTCAAATAGAGCACCCATGGCACCTTAAAACTCTTTCCATAAAACATAACCAAATAATTTCAGGTAATGCAACACAAATATCACACTCTGTGTAAACAACAGGTAGCCTGAGATACGACAGCATGGATCAAAAGGCATGGGATAAATACATTTCCAATCAACAGAACCTTCTCAGGGTAATTCGAACAAACTGGACAGACCATAGACCCCATAAAGAAGTCCCAAGAGAAAGAAGTACAAACCTTCTTTGAGTACACTTCAAGGTGAATATTTTTGTCTTAACACGCTCCACTGCACTGTAGCTGCAAGAGAAAGTGTAAAGAGCTATTACAGGAAAAGCTGTAGGTTGGAAACAGTATGCAGCAAAGTAGAAATTTGATAAACCTCATCTTCATGCTTGAAAACAATTTATAGGTACCAAAAGGAAAGTGAAATTTTATAAAATACAATCAAAATAAGGGTAGGCCCTTACTCTCTGACATCCGGGGGAATGAAAGGGACCCAGTCCATCTTCATCTCCCGCATGGGAACAATCAATTCCTCTTCCCTTTGCACAGACTTGATACCTATCTTGTCAGATGGCGGAAACGGGGATGTCACCTGTAAACATGAATAGGCCAAACACATGAAAAAGTGAGCATCACAGGAACAAGACTTAACTCCAGCAAATAAAAATTACAAAATACAAGGTGAGGGGCTGTAGGCCAACAACGCTGATACACCACTGTCCAGATTGTAAAATGCCCAAACTAGTTAGTGAAATATTGGAAGTAGAGAACAATACAATCAGAAAAAACCATCTTCAACTACATCACAGTTCAGTAGAAGTAACCAAGATGTTCTGGATGTACTTACCGCAACAACAGCAGGGATGTGGATGACTCTTGAAACATCTCCGAAAAACACCAGTTGTGCTGCATTCACCAAAATGCATTTGCAGTCAAAAACTGACCAAGGCATCTCAAATGAGACAAACCATGAGTAACATTCTCCAGTTGGAAAACTGCCACAACTTGACATCATAGTTCTAACTCATAAACAAGCTCCAAGGACAGTCACCTTCCAAGAAATGGATCATAGCAAACTATTCAAGACATACATGGTTCAAAGAATCAACATATCATGAATCACACTTACGCTCAGTACATCCAAAAAGATACACCCGCTTGCCATACAACTTGCCTCCTTCCTCAAACTCTTTCTGTACCACAACCAGACCACTCTTTTAGCACTAAAGACACTGAAAAGCCCCTAAACAAATCTACGCCAACTAACGTTGATTAGACTTATGCAATAGAAACTGACTCTATTTCCACACATTCTATTCAAAATGACAGGATGCATTTAACTCAAACAGCCACAACTACCCTATATAGAATTGACATCTCTTCTTCAAAACTCTCAGGTTCCTACTACTAGGGGAATTAAAGCTTGGCTTAAGCACAAATGACAAGCCAATACTTGGGAGTCACCTACACAAACCAAGGCTGCAACAGCAGAGGTTGCATGGTAAACCAAAGACTGTCTCCTCTGATTTTAGACATGAGTAGAAAGGGCTAATGGAGACTATTCGACTGAAAGAATTCACTGAAATTGATGAAACTATATGTCATGCAAATAGAGAGAACTGCTACATTGTGCTACAAGAGCCATATGACAACAACGCCTCGTAAATTCAACCAATGACTGCATAAAGCTTTGTGCTCATAATTAACCTAAAAATTCTACGACACTCAAAGGTAATAGTTACAGATGTCCCAAACCCCAAGGCAGGTTTAATAACGACTAAGGGAGCAACAATTGCATGAGGGCTCAAGATTACAATAACCCCAATTATAAACAGATTCATTCGGAGATTTAATTTGATGCAAAGACTAAATAAAGGTTGAGAGTACCTCAAGATTTGAAAAGTCCCATTGGATTTCATACACTTTATCATATTGGTCCCACTGTCATCATCACAATTAAAATGCAATAGTATTAGATGCCCCAACCTAACAATTATTAGCTATCATAGACGATGAAGTTCATGATGTTGAAGCCCAAATAAATAAGCATCCTCACAGAACGTTCACAACTTCCCACCAAAAAGATGCTATTGTTTTCAATGGTGCATTGAAATGCAGTACGTACCTCTGTACCTACAGGAAACGCTTCCTTCCATAAAGTCCCCTGCACATAACAACAAAACCCCAACCCCTTGATCAGGAATTTGAATCTGTGAAAAAACCATACTTGTACGATTTGCGAGAAAGAAATACTGAAGCACCCTGATGATGGCGAGCAGACAAGCATTCAAAACTCTGTATTCGTTCCCTATCATCCCCGAATCGGAAAACTTTCTTCTATCAATCATAGACGTGATGCCAAAACCACCTGAAGTCGCACTCCCACGTGACTTCAACAAAAAGTAGATATAGCCAAGAATGACAGACATGGAGGAAACACATGGAGGATAGATTGGCGATATATTGTGCGGCTAGGGTTAATAAAAACAAAATAGAGGCACACCAGGGGTCCTTGGTCTTCCTCCGGGTCCTGTTTCACAGGAGCTTTCAATTTGGACACCCGCCGCTTGGACGTGGACGCCATATTAGTCCTTAGCAGTGGCATTCAGAAAAACGCCACAAAACCCCCCGCTTCTGTCTATCTCTCTCTCTCTCACAAAACAACCAGGCGATAATAATAATAATATCAATCCCTTCTCAAACCTCGCTCCGCAACACTCCTTTTCCCAAGCGTAATCTAAGATTTTGAGTTTACACGCAAGCCCTTGTCTCTCTCTATCTAACCTACAACAGAGCTATTTTTCCTCAACTCCTGTAAGCATTTGGTCCACACACTACTACACCTTTAGAATCCTCTCTATAGCTCACGGGAGGACGAGACCAAAGCGAAATTCCAACGGCAGGATAACAAAATAAACAAATTAAACTCGATTCGAGAGTCCTCCAAACTGAATGCAACTCTTCCGAGATTAATCTCCAATGAAACTAAACCCAGCCTGCAACCAAATCTTCCGTCGCTACGATTCGACTACCTACCTAAGCAAAAAAAAATCGAAAATGAATTAAGGAATTCAAAAATTCAAAAAAATCAGAAAAAAAAACACTCCAATCTACGGAATCGATCCTACTACTACAGGAGGGGGAGTTCTACGGGTAGCGTCATGTGATGAGCATGGCGCTGTTGCGCTGTTGTGTTGTTGTTGGAAAGCAGAGGGCAGAGAGGCGTGGAGCTCTTATGGAGCAGTGAGTGAGTAAGAGTAAGTTGAGAAGAGTGGCCTACCATAACGCTTCCTTGTTGGAGATGGTGGTGGTGGTCCCGAAGAGGAAAGCGGAAGGGCCGTGACCGGCTGGGCCTGTGAGCCCGCCTGTCCGTTGGCGGATCTGCCAAACCCTAATCAGTCAGGTCACCCACGCTTGGCATGGCCACCAGCGATGCGTCCTTCTTCCTTCCCTCTCTCTCTCTCCTTGAATCTCTCTCCGTGCTCTTTCTCTCTCTCTCTCGTCGCTGTTTTTCTCACTGCGACTGCCGGAGCTCTCTGTCGCTCTTTGCTTCCCTCCGGAATTAGTAATAGTGACGACCTCTTAGTGACAATTGTAGTGACAGTAAGTAGTGACTTACCATACTTAAGGCCCATTCTCAAATGGCTTCACCAAATAACCAAAGTCTTTCCTAAAAACCAAGTAAAGCTCTCTCAGTTATAGCCAAGGCACCCGCCATCCCAATGCACCTAAAAGAACTTGCTCCGGAGATTTTCGAGTAGGTTTTAGTTAAGTAGTTTTCACACATGTTCATTGTTTTATCTACTGAGCAACGACATATTAGATAGATTTCATCCCATCCCCAAATGCCTTACCACTCATCTATCTTACCATCGGTTTTTGTTAATGAAGCTCCTCGTGCCCTCGGAGCTAAGACTAAAAGCAACCAATCACAAGGGCAGGAGGCGACACTTTTAAAGGTCCTACACTTTTGCCTCGTGTCTAGGTACCAATGGGAGGGTTGGTGCTTGAGGCTTTAAACCTCCGCTTTTAAACCATGCCACATCCTTTGCCAACTAGGCTTGGGAAGATAGAGCCGATGGTGTGAAGGTTGTGTTCTTAGAACGATTTTTTAGGCTAAGCTAAAGTCATGTGGGAAAGGGCCTTACCATCCCCACTCCACAAACTCCTTTTTGCTTTTCCATTCTCAAAATAAGTAGTGTGCCTCCCCGTGTATTGGTCAAATGCACACCGTGGAATAGACTCTACATAGAAAAATACGATTGGGGGGGGGGGAGGGGGGAGATACATTTTCTAGAGTGGACATGGTGTCAGGTGGCTTGTGGCGAGGGGTAGTTGCCATCTCAGTTCAAAAAATGTTGCTTTGCAACAGCGGTGAATGTAGATACATAAACTCTTTAGGGTTTAGGTCAAATCCTTTGCGTCTTGGAAGACCCCGGTGGCTCTCTCGGAGTCCAGCACACTAACTATATGTCAGTCATTATAATTATACCAGTGAGAGGGCTTTGTGGGAATATGTAGTATGAGAAAAAAATTAGACTTCTTGTAAATACTTATGTGCAATAAATGTTTATTTATGTATTTGGAAATGATGTATCTTTTTGTGGACAAAGTTTTTTTCTGCATTTTTGTGCAACCAATTGATATTCTAATAGAGATCTCAATAAGATTACATAAGTTTGTGTAAGCCTTGGGAGGTTTGGTCACACCAAGTGTTGGGGTGTGTTTACACAAAAGCCTATAGGCCGTGGTTCTTGAGTGTCTTTGAATTCTCATTTGTTTAGAGTGTTACGGGCCTCAACTTTAGGTTTACATGAGAGCAATTTCGGATTATAGCCAGTGGATGAACAAAATCTACATAGAATCCTACATGACAAATGTGGACAACATTGGTCGGGATTGTAGGGGGATTTATCAAGACAACTCTTGAAGATAGGCATGGCAAAATGTGCAGCAAGCCTTGGGGGATAGCCCATGATAACTTATTGAACATACATATTATGATAAGTTTAATTCAAAATGTGATTGTTGAAGCTATTGTAGAAGATTGCTTTTATATAACTATAGTGCAATAAAAAAGTATGATTCTACTAATTCATACCCTATAAATAGAGCTTGAATGATCAAAACTCGTTGAAGTCACTTATACAAACACGTGCCCATACCCTAAGGAATCCTCACACAAATAAAGAAAGAATAATTCTCATCGGGTTCATTAGATTATAGAGAATATTGTTGAGCAATGCCATGTGTGTAGTTAAAACCCCCAACTCATGATTAACATTAAGGTGTCCAAGCAATTTGAAAAAATACATTCAATGAATAAATCAATTTTATATGGTGCATGTAGAAGTCCTTTAAAAATCTACGGTCACTTGTGCAAGACAAGTCCATCCACTCACGTGCATGCATTCATGCAAGGTCGAAGTTATCGGCTTAAGATGTTGGAATGGAACCGAGTGCAATTCTCCATGGCATAGCAAATAATTTGAAGTTTTTAGTATGGTGACAATCACTTAGTTAAAATGTGGAATTAGTGTGGACCGTAGTATATTGGAAGTCTCCCACTACTTCCAAACATATGGTCGAAAGAAAGATATTTGTTGAATGAGCTTGTGGTGGTCATCTTTGTAATTCCACCACCCCCAGTAGTTTCCAACACACACAATACATGTGTTTTAGTGTACCTAGTATCAACTATGTTCATATTGAAGGGTAGTTTATCATACTCAATTCACACAACAAGTATGAATGTGGGAATATTCGGGAATATTATATGGAATATTGTCAGTCCCATAGAACATTGTTATGGATCTGAATAATGTTATGGCATGGTCTCACAATCTACAACGTGATTCTGTTGGGCTTCTTTATATAGTGATCATGGTATGTTGTTACTTTTGGGTCTCGTGCAGAGGTTTTTTGAGAGTACTTTGTCGCCAACTTTTGATTTTGGAGAGTTGTCAAAAAAACAAAAGGCTTTGTGTGAAGTGTTGTGTTCAAATTTTAAGAACGGTTATGTTTGCATAGTAGATAGATCCATGTGTTCTAGGCTTCTTGCTATTGGTAACATCCAATCTCGTGGTCCCCACATAATCACACAACATACTAATATACGCCAATTACCATGAGCTGAAGTCAACCATCTTGGCCTATGATGAGGATAAATTTCTTTCATAGTTTACTAATCTACGTCATTCTAGGCAATCAATTGTGGGTGTTGTTGCATCCTTTTTGGAACTTTGGCATTAACCGTGTCTAACTTACCCCGAGTGGTTATTGCCTCGAAGTTGTATGGAATCGAGAGAAAGGAAACAAGAAGTCTTGGACAACGTGTTGTGTTATACTTTGCGTGGTCTACGTGACACTTTATATGAGCCCCGAGCTAATAATGAAGTCATGATTTATGCGATTCAATCAACTTAAACATCGTTTTTGCACAACCTACTACACATAGAAAGTGGGGAAAAAATCGCTTATAAGTAGATATATGCATTGAATTCGATTGATTTCCAACAGTGCAAAACTCCTCATCAATGTGTCCTTTTTTGGCAATTTGTCGTCAAACTTCAAAACTAAAAATAGACAACACAATATTCCATCATTTTCATCCATTTGATTGCCATAAAACTACCAAAAATCACAAATTTTGAATTAAATTGCTATATTTTGGATGAATACACTCACTTTTGAATGAAATTTTGTATTATCTTCCATGTGCCGCGGCTTCATCACTTCAATATTTGTCGCTGATATAATTATCTTGAAATTTTGAAAAAACAAATTTTCAATATTCATTGCTCCTTATATTTCTTGTTACATATGTGTATGTTTTCACTAGAATACTACGATTGGTTAACGGATTGACTTTTAGATGGACTTTTTTGTCAACTAGAAAAATTGCAAGGAACCTTCATACAACACCCGGAGGCCCATAATGGATCTCTCGGGCCTCTTGGGGGTTTGAAAAAAGGGTCAAACATCACTAGTAGGAAGACCGGTCCTTTCTTACACAAAAAAGACAATAAACTAACACTTTTTAGAGACCACCACACGTGTCGCAGGAGCTGCAGCCACTGTGCTCATGATGTCTTCTTGGACCAGTCCTATTATTTTACACAAGCGCGAAGTTAAAATCATGTCGTGGTTTCAGGTGCAAATTTTTGCTGCGACAGTAATTTCTTGTTTTTAGTAAATTATGATGGTAATTAATTCCGGAGGTAATTCAGTTTAATTTAATATTGCATTTATATGCAGCTCATTAAAAATAATACGTACATGGTAGGCCGAATCCAACCGTATCACCGGTACCTCACCGGTTAGCAACCGGCAACCGGCAGGTGAACGCCTCCCTATCTCCTACCTACAAGGCTAGGCTAAGGGGGCGTAGAGGGCAATGGGATTCGAACCTTGCACCTCGAGGATACCACTTAGTGACCTCAACCACTAGGTCATTGCATTACACTTGATATATGCGGAGTGCTTTAAACTTTTCTATGTGAAGGCCAATATTTACTCTCTGCTACCTACTACTTACTGTAATTACTACCTACTACTTACTGTAATTACTACCTACTACTTACTGTAATTAGTACTACTTACTGTAATTACTAATTACTACTTACTGTAATTACTACTTACTGTAATTACTACTTACTACTTACTGTAATTACTACTTACTACTTACTGTAATTACTACTTACTACTTACTGTAATTACTACTTACTACTTACTGTAATTACTACTTACTGTAATTACTAATGACTACTTATTGTAATTACTACTTACTACTTACTACTTACTGTAATTACTACTTACTACTTACTACTTACTGTAATTACTACTTACTACTTACTACTTACTACTTACTGTAATTACTACTTACTACTTACTACTTACTGTAATTACTACTTACTACTTACTACTTACTGTAATTACTACTTACTACTTACTGTAATTACTACTTACTACTTACTGTAATTACTACTTACTACTTACTGTAATTACTAATTACTAGTATACTACTTACTGTAATTACTAATTACTAGTATACTACTTACTGTAATTACTAATTACTAATTACTGTTTACTGTAATTACTAAGTACGGATTACTGTTTACTGTAATTACTAATTACTGTTTACTGTAATTACTAATTACGGATTACTGTAATTACTAATTACAGTTTACTGTAATTACTAATTACTGTCCACTGTAATTACTATTTACTGTCCACTGCAATTACTATTTACTGTCCACTGTAATTACTATTTACTGTCGCTAGGGGGAAAGATAGAACATTCCTTCACGTACTTCCACACATGACAATAAAGTGACACAACTTGCACACATGAAAAAAAAATTGCGCGGAGCTCGAAACTTGAGCACGGAGCTCAAAACTCCAACACAAAAAAATTTGATGTCGTGGCCGCATGTCAAAGTGACCGGGTTTCCTTGTAGTGCATCTCCATCCATGCATTATGGCTTATGTTAAATACCCCATTAAAGCCTTGGGTGAGTCGACCCATCAACACACAAAGAAGCTCCCTTTTGGATGTGAATGAGTTTGACTCTCGTGAAAATAACTCGTCACCATGCCTTCTTTTAGTTTGGGTGCCATGTGGTTGACTAAAATCTATTTGCATGAAATCAAAGCTAGGATCACATAACCAAATGCCCAAAAGGGAGTTGTTGCATGGGAGAGCACCTCTTTATCCATCCAACAAAAACACCTTGCAACAATATGTAGTTCAAAGGATATTTTTCAAAGTTTACTTACGTGACATTGGACTTAGGGCCGGTTCACATGGGTCCCAAGTCCCACACATGTTAGCAAGTCCCAACATAGAGGCAAAGTCCCGACTTTTGAGCCTCGAGATAACCACTAAAATATGATTAATTATCATTAGAGTCGGATCTTGATTATTTTATGCAACAATATTCATGGGACTTGGGGTGAGAGTTGGGTCTAGCTTTTTGCCCGACCCAACTCAGACACAAGTCCCAAGCCTCGCCTCCGAAAAGTGTTGCCATGTAGGCATCCATGTCATACTTGGGACTTAGGACTTGGGACCCCGTGTGAAATGGCCAATATATTCAAAGCCCCTGGCTAGTTTGGTGGAGCACAATTGAGATGAAATAACCACAAACATACATAGAACACATTTTAATACGGATGGATGAGAGAGACACTCATATGCAACAATCAAAATGGCAAAAAACAACTTAAGTTAAAATCCTAAATGAGTTGTTGTCTCATTTGTTATTCAATTACTCATATAAGAAAGTGCATTACTAGTAATGTCATTAAGCACTAATCCTTCACTATAAAAATTGGGAGTGACTAACACACTTCGACCTCCCTCCTCATGGAAACAGAGGAAGTCCAAAGGGTATCTTCTTCTTTTGTTATATACCACACTCTAGAGTACATAACTTTCTGAGATTAATTTTTATAGCATTAGGGTTTACGTACCATGCAATAATCTACACCAAAACAATGACCGGCCAATGACTTGTATCCGTAAAGATTCCCTAACCTTGTGATACCCATCAAGAACCAATATGTGACTGAGGGGCTAATCACACCAGCCACTTCTGGCACCATCCATCAGCATCTCCGGCTGTAATAGTGTGAAAAGTGGTGGGCGAACATCTATTTCTCAACATAATCCTCAGCAATTTCACGGCTGGAACCGGATGGAAAGTTCGGTGTGATCGGGGCATGATATTACAATGTTCGACATCAATTAGTTGGTTCCTTTATTCCGACAATATAGTGTATTGATAACGTGAGTTCACCTTCTATATACCAATCCAACATTGGGTAAAACTAGTTGCCATGTAAAGGTGGTCTATGCAAAACAAAGCCCACGACACAATTGTACACGTAGCGTTGGTTGCAAGTTGGACCGAGCTCCAAATTCCAAGCACATGCTCCTACCTTAAGGACCAAGACCACTCATAGTCTTAGGGTTGAATGATTATTTTAATGATCAATAACCTATTTTTGACACTATATTGTCACTCTTTCTTTGCATGAATAGAAGTTTCTAGTAGATGAGAATAAGTTCCATAAAACTTTAACTCGAACACATCCCCAAATATTCTTAATAAACCCTAAACCGCCATGGCGGTACTACGGTACCTAGTAGTTACATAACAGTCGTGGATTCCGTATAGAAAAAAGGAATGTTGCTCACGGGGACACGTCCTATGATGGTTAAGTGAGGACAATTACACTAAATATTGACTAATTGTGTTTAGTGTCATACGGTGTTTTATGTTATTGTGCCCACTTTTTCTGATGACACTTCTCATGAGTATGGTAGCAAATATTGTCATCCCATCTTACGTTTAGTTCATCCAAATGTTAACTATTGAAACAAAGTTCGGTATATATTGCATCCTAACATTCACGTAATGAGATATTGTCATGAATGGTTGAAATTTGGATGAAAAATCACTTAGTAAGTGATAATAACTGCGATATTGTAAATCTATAATGCCCAAATTTTTTTTACAAGGTTTGACAAATAATGTTAGGTTCACATTTAGTGGTAGTGACACTACACAAGTGGTTTTAAATGAGTATTGAGCAAAAAAAGAAGAAGGATTAGTGACACTAAATGCAAAATTTAGTGAACTACACTGCTTATCCCATTTAGTGAGGGTTGGCTAATAATGTGTGTGGGAAATTAGTGAAGGTGATACTAAATTCTTTATGCTAGGAAATCAATGCCACCATAAGATCTAGGGTTTCAGGAGCCCAAAGTGTTTTTGCCATTATTTTTGCCAAGTTTTTATAAGTAGTAATGCTATTATACCATTTCACAATGGTTGTTGTTGTTGTTGTTGTTGTTGCATCATCAAGAATGATTCTCAAAGTTGTGACCTCAAGCTTCAAAGCACTGTAAAACATGCACTAATTTTCTTGAGATGTATGATAAATGAGCATGTATTCATGGATTTAGTATCAATGAATAAAAATTGCAGCCTTCACTAATTTTTTAGATTTTGGCAAAATAGTGTGTGTTTCGGGAATTAGTACCACACGCACTAAACGTGGAATAATCGGTGTACTAACCAACTTTAACCTGCAAATTAAGGGGCTCCGCAACCCAAGACACTTTAGCCCAGTCCTCCATAATTAGCAAAAGCAACGGAGTACTAATTAAAAAGCGGGGAAATGATTGCCAGTTTGACCTGTAGAGTAGATTTAAAGGCGACTTGTAGAGTCCATCCAAAACGTAGATTTCAGGGGCGGGCTTGTGCGTCGCTTCAACGCGACCACAAAGGACGACCGCCTGAGCCGGTCCCGGAAACCTGGCGGTCCGGTCGCCAACCCTAATCGCGGATTTTGAATTCTGCCGGTCTCCCCGGTGGTCCTTTCAAATTTCAATGCGCTTGGTCGCGTTCACACCGCACCACTTCCGAAGGGTCCCCTACTGGTCGACGTGGAGGATGGGGACACGTGGTCAGGTTTCTATGGTCAAAGCTTTGTGCCGTGGTCAAGTTTCTATAGAGGGCGGGTGCTTTCCACCCGCACCCTGTAAGAAGGCCTGCAACAAGAAGGCCCCTAGCACCGTGCCGTAGTAGAGGGAGAGGCTAACAACAACAGTAAAAAGGAGCCGAGGATTCTATGCAATTTGAAGGTGGAAACATTGGACCGGTATATGGGTGAATGCATGGTGTGAATTATTTAACACCGGCAATGGTATCCAAAAAACCTTCATGTGGTTGTTACAATTGTGATACCGGTCAAATATTGATATTTGGTGGGCATTTTAGGGTGACTTGGATAATTTTTGTGGACTTTATTGGTTATTTGGATCGATCCCATTCTAAATCATACAGTATTACTACTAGGGCAATTTACCTAGGCATGAAAGTTCTTGTATAGTATAGATGTAAGTCTGCATGGTATCATAAACGAATAATATCCTCCAATATCCACGCCCTATATGGGTATTGAAATTTGTAATGTCCTCGTTAAAGATACATGAAAGGTATCCAAAATGACAACACCAATCCAACACGGATGAAAACCAATATCAATTATTATTTTTCCAAATATTTTGGTTTGCATAATAGGGATATTACATTTGACATTGTACATGGTAAGATATGGGTATTTGAAGATGTTTTGTCTTATTCAAGTACCATACAAAAACCTTGAAATTTGGATAAAGTTACCCTAGTATCAATACAATATTGTTTTAATATTGATTCACATAATGAATTGCATGTAGGCGTACTACATCATCTAGTGATATCCACGAAGTACACTCTACCCTCTCTAATATCATGCATGTGACAAACCATAGTGCACGTGATATTAAGGAGGACTATGGGGTTCACTTGGATGCATGATAATAGTAATTTAGTGTAACAAGTGACATTATGAAACAACACAAAGTCAACATTGCAACAATGACAATGATGACACGTGATGCGTGCAAGCACGTGGTTTGAATTCTATGGTGGATTATTTAAATGTCAAAACTTGTGATATATGGGAGGGGAATGTGACAACAATGAGGGAGACAATAACTGCACACGTATGTTGCCTAGGGTTTCGGGATATAAGAGAGGGAGTGACATTACGGAGGGTAGGGTGTATCAATATGTCAATGATCTTTTCATATTGATATCGGTCCGGTAGGTTTGTTTGGTAATATGAGACCTCCTCATAAACATAAATATAACAAGGATTTTAAAAGTAGAGCATGAACCTTTGACATAGTGAAAATGTATCCCTGTAGTTCTAGCAACATACCTCGGATTGAAATGACATAGCATAATCTTAGATGTGAACTATATCTCTTGTTGTAAATATGTTATACATACATGTATAATGTGTTATTATGAAACATAACCATCTTGGCTACTATTTCGACCATTATAAGTAAGGGCATAGTACATCATATGTTTGTAGTGCTCATGTCTACTAAGTACTTCAAGAAGCAATGTGCATGTATTGATGACACAAAAAGTGGGATCTCTACAATTGTGTATGGTTCGACCCTTGTAGCACACACAAGATTATTCATATCTCATGTATTTGTTATGTGGGTCCCCCAGATTTGGTGTGAAGATGACTTAATTTTGCCTAGGATCTGCATCTGAGCGAGGCTTCAAATTGAATCCATCCTCCCAACTAGGTTGGCAAGCTATAACAACAACCACATATGAATAATGTTGTGCACATACAATATCATACACACCCTCGTTTTTACATTTGTTTCCAATAAGTCATATTGCACCTCTGCATGTAATGCACATAAAATGACTGACAAAAGTGAGTTAGTGTTTGCTCATGCTTGAAATAATTTGGAATATATATTATACTAACCCCTAACTCCCCCCCAATTTCTGTCAAATATGCTCATAAAATGTGACCTCAATTTCAACGACCGTAGCTGAAGTTTTTTTCCAAATTTATTTATTTGACAAATCCAACTATGTAGATGTTTGCAAGTTAGATGTGACTACTCATAGTCCAAATTATAAACATTGAAGTTATGTTATGTAGCAAATTATAATAGGAATGTTGATAGTCGTCTCAAGGGGCAACAATTTAGAAATTAAATTGGGGTTGGTTTTTTGATCGAACCTCCACTCAAATCATCTCCAAACTGACAAAATTTTGCTCTCATTCAAAAGAGAGGCAATATACCTACTCAAATCAATTCACAAATCTTGAAATTATTTTTTTGTGATTTTTTTGGAAGCTTTGCAATTTGAGGCAGCGGTACCACAATTGCGCATTTTCCACATGGATTTACACCCACCAACACATGTCCAACCAAAAATTCTAATGGTAGATGTTTAGGACATGTTGCAATTGCGTGTCTTGCAAATTTTCAGATCAAGTGGGAATAATTTGCACATATGAATCAACAAAAAACATATTCAGGATATGTTGCCCCTAAACCTCGGAGGTGACAAATGTCATGAATGCGTTCGCGGAGCGGTTCCACTATAAACCAGTCAAGAGCACACTCCCATATTTGAATTCATCCAAAAATAGCTAACTCTATTGAATCAAAATTATTCACATAACACGACATAGCACACTTGAACATGAACTAGAGGAGTAGTTGAAACAATCTAGAAATCATCCGAATTAGTGTCAAAGGGGTTGGAGCGAACTGGACACGACCATATTATGGTCACATAGGACATTAGGGATTAACGAGTATGTAGAGGAGTCATCAAAAGTAGATGATAGGTGGCCAAGTGTCTATTAATGCATGGAAGTTTTAATGAAAATTTGAAGAGGTGGTTGAGATATTTAATTTTAAAAGAGAGTCTCTCATTGTTACACTTTTGATCTTGCATGTCTACACCTTCATTTCTTCCATATACCGTACCCAGTCGTCAGGGTCGGCATCTCATGCCAAATAATTAATTAAAGTGGAGAAAGCGGGTCCGGCATGGTAGCAATAAATTAATAAAAAATTCAAAATTTTGAAAAAATAAAATAAAATAAAAGATTCGGCGCTTCAATACAAAGCTAGTTCACGATAATGAAAGATTTCCTATTTTTTCATCCGTTTGTGGTGGTCTTGGTGTGCTTAATCTAATTGAATGCCCAAATTTTAATTAGTGGTCTTTTGTATGTGTTGCTCTCTTTTCAAAATTTTCTTATATTGTTGGATTGTGGTGTATATTTTTTTTGTATATATGTGTGTGTTTGTGTGTGTGTGTGTGTGTGTATGGAGCAATGGCTCCAAAGCATAAACAATTAGATTTAGTTTTTTTTACACCAATTTCTAAGGAAAAACAAAAAAATACAGTGGAAGTGGAATTTGCAGTTTTCAATGACAAATTGAAGAAGGAGAAAACAATGCCAAAGAAGTTGAACTTGAAGAGACTAGTGGAGAGGCCTAAGAGAAACCGAGATGTTGTACATCTTCCCAAGACAACAACCATAAAGAAAACAACAAGAAGATAAGAGGTCAATACCGAAATTGGTTCAATCCAAGTCTTTGGCCTCTTTTTTATGCTACTATTAAACAACATCAAAACATTGGGGATGCATGAAACTTTTTGAGGTCTACCCATAGAAAACAATGAGATTTGAATTATGCTTATGACTATTTGAATAGAAGAACTATATATGGTTAGTTTCATTCAAATGGAGCTTTGAAAGACGACATCAAGAGGTGTGTAAAACTTGGTACGTATTTTACCAAGTTTACACAACATTGTTTAATTTTAGCCTCATATTCTCTCTTCAAAGAGGAGATTTGCAAGATCTTGAAAAAATAAATGATTATTGGTCAACCTTTGTATGGAGTTTGCATACAAGATATAATAAAAATGATCATTTCAAAATAATAACCTCACTTGCTAGAAGATTCTAGTGGATTTGGTGTAAGTTACAAATGGACATTAACATTCATCAAGACTGAGATGAATTAGAATTACTGAGCTAGTACAACAGTAGTAGAGAAACTAACTTTAGACTATGAAGATCAAGGGATGAAGATGACACAAAAATGTGTTTATTTGGTGATGATTCATAACATTCTAGAGGAATTAGTTGTGAATACCGACCAAATGGGTATTCATCTTGTTTATACGGGTAGAGCTCGAATATAGAAGGAAAATAATTCTAAGCATGTGAAAGAGAGAGAAAAACTTCGGTCTCCGGAGGAGACCGACGTGAATTGAGTGTCTGTTCGATCCACCCCCAATCCGATGCCCACATGACCAACATGTGAAAGTATAAGGAATAGAAGACAAACATCAAATCATTGTAGTTGTCTCTTCCACAGTCAATGACAATATTTTACCTTTTCAAGTGATTTTATGAGGTTTTATTCTAAGATCCCTTCTTCCTAAGATTGATGAGTATATTGCATGTGAAAATAATAGTTGGCATCTTACGTTCTTTTCAAATCATTGGTCTACTCTAACACATGCAAGGATTTTGTGAACAACATTTTTATTGAATTACATAATATCACAAATAGATCTTTTGGGACTTTTTATACATCAATATATGATTTGGCTCATTGATTGTTGGAGTATTCATATTAGCAAGGAGTTTAGGGCATGGATAAAGAACAACCATCCTAGGATTTATTTGTTCTTCATACCTGCTAATTGCACATCTATTTTCCAACCAGTAGATGTTATTTTACAAAGGCCTTTCAAACATGCATTTGGAGCAAAATTTAACAAGTTTACAATGGAGATGATTTCAAATCAAATTGACAAATTTGAAAATTTGAAAGTGGACTTGAAATTTTCCACTTTAAGGCCCAAAATTTGTGGATGGTTTTTCATAGCATAGCACAATATTACAACTAGACGTGAAATGGTAAAAGAAAGAATGAAGTTGTACAAGTCTACAACGTGCATTTGAATCAATATTTCAAAAGCAAGCCATGATTTTCAACTTCAAAATATCATTGTTCAACATTGAGGAAAATGTAGCGGTGGAGATAAACAACAACAATGACAATAAAGAGACGTATGTAGAAATGTCTTTAGACACTATTTTGGAAGATTCTTTGACTAGAATGTCATTGCTCACAACTTTAAGCAACACGACCAGCATGACCACATTACAGGGCATTGCAAGAAAGATGCGTCCATCTACAACATCAAGTATAACAAGTTCAGATTCAAGAGTTGAAGTTGTAACTAGGAGTTCAAATCCATCGGTGCAACTTCTACCTAATCTAAGGTAAAATTCAAAAACTTGAGCATTCATAATTTCATATGGTATGAAAATACGTTTGAAATACGATTTACATATAAGTTTAGAGCACATACCTAGAAAAATTGAGATTGTAATTGCAACTATGAAAGGGGACGTGGATGAGGACGCCGAAGTAGACCACTGCTTAACAAATCTACGTAACAATAAGCAAGGCTTGATTAGTGACTTGACCTCAACTTAGAGTTGGTGGATGTAGGAATGTGGGTTGGCTTCTCTATTCAGTTTTGTTACGGAAGAGGTGATTCAAGTAAGTGTGTGGTGATCCAATTACTCTAAGTCCTATTGCAGACAATGATTGAGGCCTATTATTTTAGTGTTGCAATTGAAATATTGAGGCAAAAGATTTTGGAACGACAAAATTACAAACATGAGTATTGTGTAAATCAAATTGAAGAAGTAAGTTGTATGATATGATTTTACACCACATTACACAATATCTACAACAACCAAGTACCTTTCAATAGTTTTAAAGAGAGACCTAATACAATATCTATTTGTTCATCATTAGAACATATTATGCCCTTTGAACAATAGAGTAGCATACTCTTGACAAAAAATATACTTATGTTGTGGAAAAATTCCTTACTGAAGCACAAGAAGACTTTGCAAAACCAAGTAAAATCAAACTACAATACCCATGAGTCTTACTTAGGTGAATTTTTTTTATGGAGGTTGTAAGGCCCTCAATGAACCAAAATAGGCTGCTCTTCATTTAAATTCAAACACTACCTCCAAGCATGCACCACAAGTGGAAAGAAGCCAATGCTATTGTAAGCAAAACAACCAACATAAATTTATAGATGATCGACTCCCGACACAAAAGTCTCATTGAATCAAGGATAACTCTAAAATTTGTTTCACATAGGAATATGGTTCATGACATCATTTTCTGGTGTGCAGAACTCACCACAATATGAAACATTGTCTGATGGTCATCACAACCACTAAAGGGATAGACATTCCCTCCTGCTGTTCCTTTCCACAGTCTTGTTGCTGGACGATGATTTTCCCAAATAAATTGTTCATACCTGGGCAGTAAATAAGAAGCATTCAGATCTCATTCCAGAAAAGGTGAATCACTAAAGTCCATAAATGAGCACAGTTGAACTCTTCTATCACAAGTATAGTTTTCAAGTTCTTTTACTCCTAAAATATCAAAAGCTTCATTTGTGGACAATGAATTTCCCTGAAAGTAGCATGTAAGGTGAATAGCCAATTAGGATAGATAACATGATATTAAGTTTCATCAAATAGGGGTTGAATTGGAGAGCTATGGGACTGGATTCTTACCCATTGTATTTGTAGAGAAAAGGCAGATCCAAGACAGTCCCACTATGACAGATATCAGCTATAGCGTGAAGGTTAACTCCTGGAGGCAGGGATCTCAAAATTGTGGTATTGATGTTGTCATTGACGATCGGACTTGCTGTCATGAAATCAACGGGCACCAATGTTCTTCACCTTTGTAATTTGGCTATTGAGACCTATGGCCAGAGAAGTGAAACACAAGGGAGTCACCAGCTTGGCAGCCTTGTACTAGCCAGTCGAGAGCTTGCAAGATGTTATATGTTGTAAGTTGCCCGCGTGGGTCCACCTGATCATATGGAAAAAAACCCTTGGAGTCAACTTCTTCAAATGTTACAAGCAGAAAAATATTACATTCAGCTATCCTCTTCGACATACTGTGTTTGAAGACAACGTTCCCGTGCAAATACTAAACTAAGAGCTAATACCTATCAGTCAATGAGCTTCTCTCCTAAGTAAAACTCACAATGACATAAGGTAGAAATACCATAAACCGTTGACCACCCAATAGCGGTGCACTAGACCGCCTCATAATGGTAAGTGCCATGTCTTAAATGGCGCGGCAACTTCAATGCAGTGTAGCCAATGGGAGGCAAGATCTAACGTACTCATGATTAACGGGTTTAGGTGATAATCTGTATCGGAATGCGGAGAGCCTAGTGAACGGGAAGTGGGTTGGACAAACTTTCCACTTTGAAAAATTGTGGAACTTTTTGTACAAGGCAGAAAAATACGAAACAACTTGCATTCTTCATGAATCCTTCTCGTCTATCTTGGAAAATTATCTCATGATTGTTAGACCAGATCTCCAATGCGAATCGCCTTATTTTAACGGTTTATGGTATTTCTACCTTAATTCTTCAGAGGAGGTTTGCTCTGACGATTGGAGTTCTCAGCTACACGACTTGACCAAGTTCAGAGATAACTCATAATGGTTAATGACCAAAAAAAACACGTATTGAGATACCTCCATTCTACGTGGCTGCAAGTATTTATAAAATTGGACATGCCCATGATTGCTATTTTGATAATGAAGGATTTATTCGTCCATGCTTCTTTGAAACTACGAACAAAGGAGGAGAGGCCAAAAGATACAAATCAAAAAGCAGGAAAAAAAACCTTGGCATCATACATGTCAGCATGAGAATTGCGGATTCCGGAAAATGAAACTTTAACGTAAGCAGGTATCTCATGCACAAGTGATGTTGATCGGCCTGATACAAAAGACGCCAAAACCTAGAATATCACCTCCGTGTCTTGGTCAAACTTGTCATATGCATGCTCCTAAGCAACCTAGAAAGGAACACTAGTACGTGACCATTCTAGCTCTGCCAATTTCTCTACAATAGAGACAACCCAACTCGCTTGCCCTCAAATCCTACGCCTGCCCACATCAACAAGACACTTTCAGAATCCTGCATAAGCTCCAGATTTCTAAGTATGGAGATCAAACAAAACATAAACCTCAACACAACATCAACAAACGTAAAAATATTTGTATCATTGTGGATCATGTTTCAAGAATTCTACATGGTTCCATTTCAAGATGCAAGAGACAAGAATCCACATCCTTTGTGCCCTAACACACAACATTTAGTCACATAAATCTAGAGATTATTATATTTGCTATGTCCCCGACCGTTAAGAAGATCATGTTCCTTAGAAAGCAACACCAAGAGTAGAGGTCGTGAAATCTGCCATCAAAGCTTATTAATCAATCCCATAATGAACGAGAACAATAGGATTTACAAATACAAACCATAAAAATGGTGGGCAAATTTGGTTGGGAGAACCTCTTCTCCATGTGTAAGCTTCTGGGACTACTCCATCCACATTAACCCCGCCTCCACGCGCACCAACTGTCGCGTACCTCTCCATGAGGAGTGCCCGAAATACCATGGGCACAAGGGGGACCCCGGAGTGACACCCGGGACTTGAGGTGCCGTTGGTAAGAGGGCCCAAGTGATCCTAGTGTGGGTGAGGGCCCTGGACGATGGGAACGCCTCCCACCCACGAAACTAGGAGGCACGAGGGTAAGGTCATAAAATATGCGTAGCTTATGGTGTGCCGATTCTAAAATGCTCAAAAACACCTCAATCGGAGGTGTGAGCTAGAAGATATGGCAATTTGAGTGGGGCGTTGTCCCGGGACAACGCCTTGGTACAACAATGGCATGGAAGTGGCTCCCGGGACTGCCAAGCTTTGAACATGTATAACTTCTTAAATACTTGCTTGAATGGGGCAAGTGAGTAGTCCATCGACATCTACGTGAAACGTAAATGCCGATGGAATGATCAATTGTTAGCATCAAAGATCATATGAAGAAGTTATGGTGTTTTGAAGATGTTGAGGGCTTCCAGCCCCAGCGGCTAATGGAAAATGTATACTTGGCCCCAAGTGTTGGGAGAGAGACAAAAGGTTACTTAACGGTGAGGTAGGGGCTCTGCCTAGAGGTCTAGAGGCTTATATGGGTGAGGTGGTGCGGCCGAACCCACTCAAGGCCGAACGGCACGGCCTTCATGGGCATTGGCCCAAAGTGAGGGCATAGTTGCCTAGTATGGCTCAGGTTGTTGTAGTGTTGCTCCGGCAACGTGATGATCAACATAAAATTGGACTTTCATGAATGAAAATTCACATCTAAGAATTGATTACCGATTAAGGGATGAATCCCAAATGAAAGAGTAGGAGGTTTGGTCCCCCTCCTACGAACTAAGAGGTCCGCGATATTGGGAGCTAACCACTCGCATGGCGGAATGCAAAAGGTTAGCGCTTGTAATCCTTGCTAGAGTTGGAAAAATGACCAAGATACTTAAGGGGTGTTAGCGAGGGTTGTGACACCAGCCATTACAAGGCAAGATCGGAGGCAAAGCATTTTATGTATATGGATCGGGGAGTGTTCGGCATCTTTTGTCCCGTGACTTGAGCAACCTCGTGGAGCTCATGGGCAGGGTGCCGAGCCATGAACGCGTTAGCATGCACCTTCCCATGGCGCGTGGACATGGCTGGAGTTGAAAAGAGTCCAAATTTTTCACTTATTCGTTTGAGTGGGCTCATAATTTTCAAATTTTTATAGGTTTTTTTTGGGGGGGAGGGAATTATTTTTGCACAAACTAGCTATGGTGCTACAGTATGCAATATTTTGGGATTTTACTACATGAACTTAGCTCCATTTTGTAATATTCGGCATACTCTTCAATGAATAATTTTTCTTTTCAACTATCTTCTCAATAATTTCCAATTTTTTCAACTTCTATTTTTTATTTGATTTTTGCCAACCTTGACAACCGGGTACGGTATAGTTCCAAGACAACATCCTATGAGAACGAAGTTGGGTCTATTGACACCCAGTCACCATTGGCGGTGGTGTTTTAACACTTTCAACCAATCATCAATGCATCCAATGGGCACTCAAACTCAACAACACCACAATAACCCCAATTCAAGGAAATCCTCACTCGAGCTGAAGAAACCCTAGAAATGCAAGACTACGATCCCTGCATGCAACAACCATCATTACTTTATGAGATGGTGCATGGAATTTTTTCGAACCTGCTCTGCTCTATGCCATACAAGACTTTGAGAGAATTTTTGGAACTTGTGTGAGAAATTTCTTGATGCTTAAGTCACCTGGGCTAGGAATCTTAATTCAAAGTCGCTTGTAGATGACTTACTTGTATGTGCTCATCCTAATAGAATTCTCCTGACTACTCCAACACACAGAAAAACCCTAATCCCAAAAATTCTAGCTCACATGGCCTCTTCCTACACCACGAGAGGCATTCAAGCTCGTTGACAAACAAGATTCCTGAAACCTCATAGACCCTCTCCTCAGTCTCTCATTCAAACCCACAGCTCAATCCCCAACACTTGCAGAGTTTGATTCTGTCCATCCAAATCTCGAGGGAGAGCAGCAATCCCAGTCAATGATTGCAGAAATTGCTGAAAATGTAGGCTTCTCTCTCTCTCTCTAAACCAACCATTTTTTATTTTATCACAAAGATCCTCCCTGATGCAAAAGGATCAGAATTCGAGCATACATGGGAACTCAAGCCCAACATATTTTCAAGACTAATGGATATGCTCGCTCAATAATCTCGTGCTCACTCTTAAACTCAAAAATCCTCACATGATATTTTTGTTCACGAAGCGGATCCGAGTTATATATTCAGTATAAGGTATGCGGGTGTTATTCAGACACTTTTCTTCATCAGACGCCTATATTTGATCGGTGTGTGGTTAGGTGAGGATCAAAGAACAAACGTCATAGAGGCACATGTTTCAAAGAGAGATTGAATTTCATCTTCAAACTTTATTAACTACTCCACACTCAATAGTGAACACATTTGGGAAGACCTATATGTTCATTTAAGAAATCAACAAACATGAGTTTTTGACAACCATACCTAAATCAAGGGAGGTCCGATTTTCAATCTGGATTTTGTTGATGCTTCATCATAAGGTTTGCTAATGCGATGCAAATTTCATCGCATAAATCTAATCAGTAAAAGTTGGAGAACATGAAAACGAACTGCACAACACCCACATACCTGAAATAAGGGTGATGTGGAATTAATTGGGATGTGAAGTGTGCAGGTTGCTGCCTCGAAGACATTGTAGAATCTCTCCTCTACCAAACCCCCACTCATCAGTCACAGGACCAAAATTGGTAGCCAAGCCTGGTCGCAATGGGGATTGCAAACTCAGAAATCACCTCCCAATCTCCTGGACACTCTTTGTTCATGGGATTTTGGTTCCTTATCAAGACTAAGCTCATATTCGACCCCCCAGTACCCAACATTCAGAAGCTGCATTTGAGGTCGAGGGATTTTGAGTTTAATCTCTAAAGGCCGAGGCAGATGTTTTGTCCAGGTAGGCCCACCACTTGCTTGATCAAACTTGTAGCGTACATGTTTACGTTAAAGTCTTCTGATTTTGGATGCCTGAGCAATTAAAAATTTGTGTAAACAATCCTAACTTGACAAAGATGCCCTTCGCACAATCAGATCTACCATGAGATGTGTCCATTGTCTTTAATAAGTTGTTGAATCATATTAAATTTTTTTGGACAATTATGGGAAGATTTTGCTTTGGTTTTTAGGGTTTAAGAGGAATCCTTAAGTCTATGTGCATCGCAGTTTCAGTTGTGCATGTGCATTGCAGTTCGTGAGATTTGGCTCTGCATCAAAGAATAGCTCACGTTTCAAGCTCTCCAAAATCCAACTACCAAAAGCTTGAGACATTGGGTTTCTTGGGTTTCTTGAGCTTGAGTGAACATTTCTTTAAATTACGGTTTTTGTGCAGGTAGTGTTTTTGTTGCTTTGGAAGAGAAAGTGGAAGCACAAGGGTGGGCTTGGAAAGCATGTCGGGCATGGGAAATGCAGGCTAGCAAAGGAGGTCGGACAACTCCATTGGTGAGCATAGAAATTTTGTCAGGTAGGGAGCAAGGAGGCGTGACGCCCACCCTAACTGCACCTTAGTGCCAAGAGTGGGCAACACCCCATACCAACATGCTTCAAAAATGGCATTCAAGCACATTATGAGGGACACTCATCATCCAATTTATGAACTTTGGCTACCTTTATAATAGGCATATGATAAATCCTCGCACATATGTAATACATTTACATATAAATATTCCTATTTTTCTTTATCAAGGACCCTTGTCTATCTCGTCATCCAAATTTACAAAAACAAAACTTTCACTAGTTGCCCCAACTTGTGAACGTCAACTTTGTGATTGTTGGATCTTGGAATCAACATAATTTGCTTCCTAGATCTTTCACATGGAGTTGGTTTCCACATACAAGTAATTCATCATAAAAACATGTTGGTAATGTTGGGTTGATAATCGATTTGCCCTCGACATCAAGGATGGTATGAAAGTTCCAAGGGTGTTGAAATGTGCCCATGGGCAATCAAGGGTTAAGAATGGTATTCTCTCGACTCAAACTCTATTGTAAATTAGTGGGCAAGAAAAGAAAAGAAAAACCAACGTCGGGCAATCCGACGTGAATTTGAGCCTATTGGCCCTACCCTGCTCAAGACTTCCCTTGGTGCAGGGTGGGGATTACTGCTTACCATGCGGTGGGTGGGCTCTTGTTTGTATATATATAACATTATTTTGATATCCATTTACTATGTGAGGAGGGGGGAGGGGAATAATGGTTCTTGTTTATTATCGAGTTTCCTCTTATTAAGTACTAGGTATGTAAGATATTTGATGACTATTTGGTGGATGGTTTTCATTGTTTTTTTTATTAGTGACGTGGAGATATGGAGGTTCTCAAGGAATTGGTGGGCATGACTAAGGTAGAAATACCCAAACCGGTTAACCACCCTCTACCCATGCAGTAGACCGCTGTCAGAATAGTGAAGTGCCATTTCTGAAACCGATCATGGTGAGGTTGGCAACTTCAATGTGTGTACACTTAGTTTAGCCAAACTTAGTCAAGTTTAATGTACTCATGAGTTAACCGGTTTAGGTGATATTCTGTATGGAAATGCAGATTACCGTGTTCGGTGTAGGGAGAATCCAGTGAACGAGTAGGGGGTTTGATAACTTTCCACTTTGAAAAATTGTAGAATTTTTGTACAGGGCAGAAGAATATGAAACAACTTGCATTCTTCATGAATCCTTTTCGTCTATCTTGGAAAATTATCTCATGATTGTAGGACCATATCTTCAATGCGAATCTCCTTATTTTCACGGGTTATGGTATTTCTACCTTACTGTTATGTGTGTGAGAGGGAGAAAATGAAGAAGTGAAGAGATACAGAAGAATGTTATGTGTATTTTGCGCACACACTCACACCGACACCATCATTGCTAGACCTCTGGTTTGAACCCAAGCTGCTTAAAGGCGCCTTCGAGAGAATCGTCCACAAAAACACACTACTTTATCAATGACCACCAGCTGTTCCTTGTTGAATCGTCACTGCACCTTTCCTCGCTTGTCCATAGAAAGCTTGTCGTTCTCATACCTTTGAATCCCGTGAAGTGGAACAATGTCTACTTTGATGAACAAAAATTAGTAAGGATGTTAACTAATTTGCGCTATTAATCAAGTGTCATTGAAAGCAGTGATCACTTATGAACAATATGCTTATAAGTTCAATTAGACACTACGGACAAATCAACTGACTAACTTAAGCTTATCCCTGAGCATTTAAGAAATCTCCAACTATGCCTCTCCAAGGGAAAAATCACATGTTTGAGGTATCTCCACTTAAACTTATATGGTTGTCAGAATTTGCGACAAATTCCAGTAACCCACAAAACATTATCTTTAGTATGCCATGTAGGAATCCATGGAGACTTTTTAATCCATGATAATTTCTTTGGGCATGTAGGCCTTCGCCTTCTAGTGTGGAGTGCACTTGGACGGTCTCGGCCATTTCGGCCAATGAGAGATCTTGGGCCGCTTCACACTTCTCCAAAATGCCTACATGGCAGTACTTTTTGACCAAGGCGACGGACTCTTGAAGGAAGTTTGGGTCGGACATGAATGGAAACCCAAACTATGATCGAGAGGTTGTCAAATTTTTTTCATTAAAAATAAATTAAAAACTGACAATATCTTGACCATTAGATTGGAGGGGCTATTTTTGGCAAGGAATAAAGTGGGATGCTCCTTCTTCCTTTGGACTTTGGACTTGGCCTTTGGAGGCTTCACACTATGGCTGTCCAAATCGAGAAGCCATGGGAGTTCATGGCCAAAGGTTTGGACTTTGGGCTTGGGCTTGGCCTCACACTACAGTATGCCCAGCTGAAGACTTCAATTCCTATATTTTATTGGCTATTTTCAGCCCATTTCTTTGGACTCAGCAAAGTTTGGCCATTCAATCCCACGGCCTCTCGACTTGGACGGCCATAGTGTGAAGCGGTCCTTAGAGTGCAACGGTCACGGGCCTTCAGTCTCGCATGCAAAGTGGCCCTAAGTGGAAGGGGTGACAAGTTGGTGTCTGCCAAGGGCCCCTGATGCATGGATAAACTATGCTAAACATATCAAATTGTTGATAAGCAAGTTAAGCTTATCGGCAACTGAGTCAGCCCTCATCTGTTCCATGCAAAGAATATAGCAAGCGCACTCTGCAATAGATCTGGACTTCGGTCAAAGTCTACACAATTTGTTGGTCCCAAAGCTTCAGTCAAGTAACTTATGTACACTCGTATTATGATGTCTTCACGAATAGGTTGTCTCTTTACGCATGCAAATTATCTTGGGTCATAATCGGATCACAAAAACTTATAACATTTTGTTGGCTCTGTCTGTAGGACACAAATTATGCATCGACTTCTCTATTTCAAGAGCAAATTTCCTAACCACTTTGCGCTCACACTTGGACGTTACTTGTTCCTATTATGTTTGGTCCGGTTTATTTAATGTGGATGTTAACTATAGTTATATATAACTAGTTAAGCATAGTTGCTTCCTAAAATGTATTGAAAAAAATCTAGTTAACTATAGTTATTTTGGCAGTTGTTAATTAATTATTTTTAAATTTTTGGGTGATAAATGAGTAGCTTCAGTCCTTGACTTGCATTTGAAAAGAAGGTGCACAATATCCAAAAAAGTTTGGTTATAGGTATAGTAAATAGCCATGGACTGGCATGACGAAGTGGACAGCTACAGTTGCAGTCTTTCAAAAGAAAGGACATAGCCTCACGGTTCTACCATTTTCTTGTTTATTCATCCACATAACAACCAAAACAAAACAAAAATTATTGTGTTTTGTTATTGTGGTAGTTAATATTCAAAATAGTGTGGATTGTCAATCAATTAGTGAGGGAAACCCTAATTGCACATGTTGGTGTGCACATCGCTTCATGAATGGGAGGGATGTTTTCCTGTAACTGTTTTATGTTTTTGTTTTTTGGGTTTTGGTTTTAGTTTTGTTTTGTGTTTTATTTATTTATTTATTTTTGGGTTTCTTTGCAGACAAGTGTTTCATTTCACGACGATTATTGTGGGAGATGCGTTGAAAACATGTTCCTCCCAAGTATGTTGTTAATTAGTTTCATTCGATTCCCATTAGGGGTCGATTTGGCTTTTACATAGACATTTCAGGCCACACAATGTTTATGTGTGTTTCACTTGTCCACGTGGCAAATATCACAAAATCCTACTTGTAAATTGACAACCATAATTTCATAACAAGTTGAATGAATACCAAGGAGATTTTGAATCGATACACAATACATATGTTTTAAAGTGGGCCACATTCTTCATCATTGTTCCAAATAACCTATTGCTCCTCAAAGTGGAGATCACTTATAACAACTCCCATGTGTGTTCCCTATTCATGCAAGGAACATTTCAATGATAACTTTTGGTTTTTGTCCATGAGCATACCATTTATGCCCCGCAAAGGCGTTGTAGGTGAATGTCTTGTCTCGCCGGTTGCGTGGTCCAAAATGATTTTGTAATCATTAGGCGGCAACTAAAGAATGTGGCTTGGGACACTTGCTGCTAGATGACAAGCCATAGAGATCGCCCGGAATAACATGGTGCACGAGTGATATGGCCATACCAACGCTACTCCACTATATCCCATCAAAACTTTAAAGTTAAGCGCATGCGAGGCAATAGCATGTGAGCAAAGAGACTTTGCAATTCATGTTGGTATTTGCAAACCTAGGTGTTATCCTTGTTTGCTTATTTAATGCCACACTACAACATCTCTTCAAATATGTACATTGTAGGTTTGGTTTAGGGTGCCATTCAAATTGATGTGCCATGTTAATTAGAATGGCTTTCACGACTTGTCCTAAAGCAACAAGTATCCCATGCCACCTTCTTTGGTTGCCACCATGTTCATGCATGATTATTCACGTGGGTCGATGATGAATAGTGTGGGCCACACTAATTTAGAGGTTAGTCCAATCTACTCACGGATATGTTATGGACTCATGTAACAAAGGTTGGATGAAATACAAGACTTCAAATGGAGGAAGGATGTGAGGGCATATGTTGTCTTTGATTCCTTGAAATTATAAGACACCGTGTCGGGCCGCCAATTTCCTTTGTTAAATGTGACTAATATATATAATATGCGGCCTACAAAAGCTTAGGGGCCTCTCATATATAGCTTGTTTTTGGTTGTCGTGACTTATGGGGATATGCGGTCTTTGAGTTCCTCAAAATTCCGAGATACCCAGTGCGGGTCCGCCACGTGGCGTCCAATTGGAAAGGAGCCAATTTCCTTTATCAGCTGTGATTATTATACAGATGGGGTCTATGAGGCTCAGCTCAACCTGGGCCTGCCCATAATCCCTGTGTATGTTATTGATTCCTCAGCTTTGTTTGTTAAAGAAATATCTGCCCGTCCTTTTTTGGTTTCGGATGGGCCCGGGCAGGTTCGGCTGCCACCCTGCCCCTCCCTCAATCCCTGCCCTTGCCCGACTCCTCAGCTTGCCCTGTCCCTGCCCGACTCTTAGGGCCTCTTCACTGAGAGCCCGTGACCATTACACTTCAAGTACTCTCATTGGTGGAAAAGGCGGAGCCAGCTAAGTTCGCTGAGGGACCAAAGGAGTATGTGAATGCAAGATGGATGTAAAGTCTACATGGATTCTTACATGGCATCGAATGGATCATGCTTAATGGTCAGTTGGACTATTTTCCAAAACCACCTCTAGGAGGTAGGCCTAACACAAAACTAGGAGACCATGGCACTCCAAATGCTCACAACCGTTGATTTATTCTATCTTATCATGTGTGAGGACACGCATGACTAGAAATTCATTGAAATAGCATTTGGTTGAGGGCCCGGTCACATAGGACTTCACACTACACTTGAGGGTCCGTGACCACACTACGTGATTTTGGAGGTGTCTCGGGACGGCCTTTGGACACTTTCTTTTGGGCTCCCACAACTAATTGGTCACAACTCTTGGCTCGTGTGTGAAGTGGCCCTGAATGCCCATGTCCATTGCATTCTACGATCTCTCATTGGTCGAAAAGGCGGACACCGTCCAAGTTTGCTTCACACTAGAATGTGAAGGCATATCGGCCCAAAGAAATTATCATGAATGAAAATTTTACTTAGTTTCTTACATGACATATTAGATTTATTTGGAAAGTAAGGTGGATGAAATCATGGGTTTAGTCCCAAACCACAAGTCTATGAAAATTAACACAAAGTCATCCAAGCTTTCTCAACGCTTAAATTATCATCCGCAAGGAGTGGCGTCGGGCTATTGAAAACCGGTTTTCTAACTCATCTTAGTAGAATGGGTGGGCCAAGCTAGCCTTGTATGAACCGATATGAGATTTAGGACAACGGGTCCCATGCGCTTACCCTTTTTTAAATCTTAAAATTCTCTCAAAGTTTGAGAGGTGGGCCGAGGAAGTCCCGAAAGTTGCACCCAACTTTCAAAATAGGCTCTGTAACATGACGAGCTAGCGAGCTCTTAATCAAGAGTTTTCTCAAAGAAAGACGAAACCCATGATTGTGTCCCTCGTTGAGTGACTTTATGAATAACTCACTCTACTATGAACATTGTTTCATGGTCTGCCGAAATTTGTGACAGGACGATCTTCAATAGGTAGGCCAGATGCAAATTCCGACAGACCATTTGGGTTAAATATCTGGTACGGCCTTTGCAAGAGTCGAGGGTCCTCACAATCTTACATGGCCTTTGGCTTGTGAGTGAAGTGGTCCTCAGCCCTGTCCCTGCCCGACTCTCAGCCTGCCCTGCCCATCATGAGCTGCGGGCATGCGCTGCCGGCCGTGGATTGGGTTGAGGCCATCCAACGGCGGGCAGGGGCTAGGTCCTCTGCCTCATAATGCGCCCAGCTCCACCACGCAGAGTCATCGTCATCGTTGCGGCAAGCTTCCGTGGGTTTCTCCGCATGTTCACCCTCATGTTGATTTCGTGTTTTCCGTTCTGGGTTTTTTGGTGAATGCTAGGGAAACTGGTGGAGTAGTGTCTGATTCGAAGGTTTAGGTAGTTTGCTTGGCTTAAGGTATGTGGATGTTGTTGGGTTCGGCTTTCATGTTCACCAACTCCCACTGATTAGATTTATATAAGGAAACTTGGGTTGCAATAGCAAATCTAGAATGAAACCCCAGTGAAAATGGGGTTGGGAATCGGACCTCCCGTGACTTAAGTGCATGTTTGTTATTCCTTAACTGAATGTGTAGGAATATGTTGTCCTCACAACTGTGTTCACTACTGAGTGTGGAGTGGTGAATAAAAATCTGAAGACGTGAGTCCAATGAACATGTGTCTTTATGGTGTTTGTTCTTTGATCCTCACTGAACCACACACCCATCAAATATAGGAGCCCGATTAAGAAAAGTCACCGATAACACCCGCATACCTTAGGAGCATTGGTGCATTTCTCTGTAGGCTGCTTATGTGTTTTTGGTTGCGGGTATTTCCGAAAGGCGGGTGAAATTGGTGGATTTCGATTTGAAGATGCGGGTAGTTTGCTTGGATGAATTGTGAGCACGGAGCATTGATCCATTTTTGCGTGGGTTTATTAAGTGTTTATGGTTGTGAGTTTTTGCGGAAGGCGAGTAAAATCGGAGGATCTCAATTTGAAAGTTTTGGCATTTTTCGTAACTTAAGGAGCTGTTGGTTGGATGAATAGTAACCCGGGAGCATCGGTGCATTTCTCCGTAGGCTTATTAAGTGTTTGTGGTTCTGGGTTTCCGCGGAAGGCTGTGCAACTGCGGGGTTAATAAGAATGCATGTGGGGATGGATCGGTGATGTGGGGGGATGCGGGTTACTTAGATTTGGGGATTCGGGAGGTAGGAAGGGAGAGATGGAGGAAGCGATGATGGCTGATTAGAGAGGTGATGTTGGAAATCGGTGAGTGCAGGTCTCATCAAAATCATTGACAGAAGAGTCGCGGGGTTCCTCAAAGATGTCGGCCTACTCAGGAAAGTATGCTGAGGAGCTTTGCGCCACAGCGAAGTACATCTCCACACCCGGGAAGGGGATCCTTGCTGCCGACGAGAGCACAGGCACCATTGGAAAGCGTCTGTCAAGCATCAAGGTCGAGAATGTGGAAGCCAACAGGCAAGCTCTCCGTGAGTTGCTCTTCACTGCTCCCGATGTTGCGCAGTATTTGAGCGGAGTCATCTTGTTTGAGGAGACTCTTTACCAAAAGACCGTGGCCGGGAAGCCATTCGTGGAAGTCCTCAAGGAGGGAGGAGTGGTACCTGGCATTAAGGTCGACAAGGGTACCATTGACCTTGGGGGCACCAATGGTGAGACCACCACCCAAGGCCACGATGACCTCCACAAGAGGTGCCAGGCCTACTATCAGGCAGGTGCCAGATTCGCTAAGTGGAGGGCTGTGTTGAAGATCGGTGCAACCGAGCCTTCTGAGCTTGCTATTCAACAGAATGCCCAAGGGTTGGCCCGTTATGCCATTATCTGCCAAGAGAATGGGTATGTTGATTATCCTTCTTTCTCTTTGATATACCCATCGTTAACCTCCTACATTTTGTTGCTTACCTCGTGCATTTTGTTACCTGATGCAAGTCGAGTGTTTTGTGTCTAAGATATGTTAATTTTCGTGTGACTACGTAGTGGAATGTGGCATTCCACCTCTTGCAGTGTACTTGAGTCCTGTCTCTGATCTAATTTTATGTGCTTGATAGACTTGTGGAGTTGATCGCAGGTTTTTGACATCTGATTGTACCTTTAGATGTGTGGTCCTTGAGTTGGAGCCTCATGGCTAACATATTTATATTTGTGAATTGAAGTGTGACGGAAATGTGACAATTGTATTTTCGATAGGGCTCCTGCTTTGTTTGTGGAGCTCGTTTTGGTGAACTAAAGTCCTTTGTCCCCAATTTATACTTGTATCCTCAAGACAGGTTGAATTAGGCTTTTGTGGAGTTTATGCACTCTTGATTCTGACATCCGATTGTGGCTCTGGGATATGTATTCCTTACAAGGATGTGTATCTTTGCGTCTGACAAGGAGTGAGGCATGTAACGTGCAAAGATATCCTCTTTGTGAAGAGAACACGTTGATTAATGTGCGTTGTCGTTATCTTTTGAAGTGGTTTCTGAGTATGTGTTTTGAATATTTGAAGTATTGTTTGAAGATCCTTATAAGAATACATATATATATTTTTTGGCTCTGCCGAGGGAAGAGGAGGCACGCAATGTGCAAAGAGATATGCCAATATGTAAAGTCACATTGATCAATTGTATGCACACCGTTCATCTGAAGGTGTTATTTGAACGTTAACACTAACAAGGATCTGTATTTCTGTATTTGCGAAGAGGAAAGTGTGCAAAGATAAACATACCTGTTTATGGTCAAATCGTGTTCTTGTTTGAAATGTCTTGAATATTGTCGACCCACTGAATTTGGTTATATATTTTTTTCGCAGACTGGTACCCATTGTGGAGCCCGAGATCCTTGTGGATGGACCCCACAGCATTGAGAAGTGTGCTGAGGTGACTGAGCGTGTGTTGGCAGCCTGCTACAAGGCCCTCAATGATCAACATGTCCTTCTTGAAGGAAGTTTGTTGAAGCCCAACATGGTGACCCCTGGCTCGGATGCAAAGAAGGTCTCCCCTGAGGAGGTTGCTAAGTACACAGTGCGCTCGTTGCAGAGGACCGTCCCACCTGCCGTCCCCGGAATTGTGTTTTTGTCTGGAGGCCAGTCGGAGGAGGAGGCCACCTTGAACTTGAATGCCATGAATGCTCTCAACACCGTCAAGCCATGGACCTTGTCTTTCTCGTTTGGCCGGGCGCTTCAAGCCACTGTCCTCAAGACATGGTCTGGAAAGACCGAGAATGTAGAGGCAGCCCAGAAGGCCCTCCTTGTGCGTGCCAAGGCCAACTCTGAGGCAACCTTGGGCAAGTATGGTGGAGGGTCCAGCAATGTGGGAACCGAGAGCCTGCATGTGAAGGATTACAAATATTAGGAATCTGTGTAAGTATATTTCCACCAGGGTGAGAGGATTAGAAAAGAGTTTTGTGTGTTGTGTCAGTATAGGTGCCTCCTTTGGCCCCTTTTTCCTTAACAAGAATTTATTCACAAATTCCATGTACGAGTTTTTCTTCTCCGTACTGTCATCTTCCTTCTGCTTTGAAGTTGGCCTATTCTTGTTTCTTGTGTTTATGTTATGTTCACCCTTTGCTTTGCAATGCCGTTGTTACTGTTCTCATGCACTGGGGGATGGTTCCTAATCTCATCCGTGCTTTGAGATTTTGTTGCAAGTATATGTAATATAAGTACATGGTTCTTGCAAACTTGCAACGGTTCCTTGTTTCTCTAACTTGTAGTGGAGTGAGTTTCTTCGGTAAGTGAGGTTGCTGCTTATATGTTGAGGATGATGTGCATTGTGTCATCATTGATGAATACATAAAACTCACATCCGAGTTTATTTTATTTTTTCCTTTGACATCAGATAAAATCTTGTATGTTTGATATGTTTGACATGACATATAAAAAAACATATCAAATAATTTTTTTTATAACATAGATAGGTATGAAGATTATGCTTTAAAGTCTTAGTGAGCCTTGTAGACATTGAATAAGATACACCTACACTATCGCCAGATGCATTTATCAGACTCAAAGCCTTCATTGCATTTGGGAAGGCATATGTATAATTTGCATTTGCCACTCTTTACATAAATGTTTTGAAAATAAAAGTGTGATTGTAAGTATGGGCTCGCTACTTTCATGCATGCTACAGTATGAATCAGGTTTAGTCTGAGTATTGGACTAGACTAATTTGGGGTCTTTAAAACTAATTCTAGTGCCAAATTGAATAGAAATACTAACATCCGAGGTGCACACTATTCCTGGGCTTTTATGTTAGGATGAATGAGAGGCATATTTCAGAAGTGATAATTCCCTCTCCCTTTGAAACCCTGTATGATTTTACTTTATTTTTATCTCTATAAATATTATTATAGGCACAACAAACTTGAGTTTTATTTATAATTCTTGATGCTACTTGAACTTATGTTTCTCATTCATATCTCTCTTTGGTCTCTCTTTAGACTTTCAAAGGGGTTTCTTTGAATACCTAATTATCAATACACCATTTATGGTATTCAGTGTCACATGCGTAACATGTGTCAGTTTACCCTATTTTCAGGCATATGCAAGGTTACACTAATGATCAACAACTTCACCATTAGTGTCACCTCATGACATTCGATGTCCAAGTGCGCTTATTAATATCTTGACACAAGTATGTGCAATAGTTGTGTGAGGTGCATGCCTATGTTACACAATGGTCTACAAGCTGATTAAAGTGGACACAAATGACTGTTGGCATTAAACATGGCATTCGTGAAAATGTCACATGGCACATAAAGATGTCACAAATGTTGTTTTCTCGAATACAAGGAAGGCATGCTTGAATTGGTTTTTGCAGGCAGCGTTTCTCAACTACACCTGAATGTATTTGCAAAATGCTAGTAGCATGTGCAAGCGATAACAACGAAAGAAGGCTCTTGAATAAAATGTGACAATGCTTGAGAATTGTAAATGGAGGAGGGCATTTCAAATATGTAATGACACACATTCGAATGACAAAAAGTTCCACATATACATATATATTAAAGATTTTGAAGAATTCACTTGTATAATGCATGTGTTCTTTATTGTTACTTCAAACGTTCTAGATAGTAATTGAAACATAACATTCATGATATGAAAAGACTTCTTCACTATGAACTTTTAACATGGTGCTCATAAAAAGGTAATTTCTAAATGCAATTTTTTCCAAAGTTCAAATGCACTCCACAAGACTAGAAATTGAGTCGGCCTTGAAAAAATGTCACATGTGAACGTGACGTTTTCACGAATACTATGTCATTAGTATGCTTAATAATATCTTCCCCTTGGATACCAAGATGCAAACACATGAGAATTGTTATTAGCATGCTCAATATTATCGTCCCCTTTGCATACCAAAATGTAAACACATGACAAATGTCATTAGTATGCTCAATCATATCTTCCCCTTGCAAACTAAAATGCAAAACTATCACCTCAAGTATTCCAATGTGCTACAACAATTGTCATAATGTTAATTAATTTTCACTTTAACTAAGCTACTTATGTTGGTGAATAGTATCATATTAGCAATAAGCAGACGTGACACTTTAAGACCTCTAGGCATCTGTCTAGTTTAGGCCCTTTGCAAATATTGTACATGACACAAAATACTATAAACAATGTAGATTGATTTGGGGTCTTTAAGACTAATTATGGTGTCAACTTGAGTAAAAACAAACATCCAGGTTGCATACTAATTCAAGGTTTTTGTGTTGGATGAACAAGATTTTTGCTCGTATGCAATAATTCTCTCTTTGGGAATAAGTACACCAAATAGTCTCTTTGTGGGTGGAAAATGAGAGTGGAAATAATGTGGTTCCAAGACTATGGGTCTTCCCCTAAGTCTTCATGAAGGCCTTTGACCAACACATTAAATATTAGTTATAGGACAAAAGTAGCACAAGATAATACAATCATCCACATTAATTTCCTAGAAAAATAATTAATTTGGCCCATGCTAATATTCTAGTAGAAATTTAGCGTGGTTTGAAATTAATGTGGGCCACATTAATTTCATTATAATAGTTATTGTGGGCTCTATAATTTTTTGCGGCCCATGGTAATAGGACTATCTAGTGTAGTGGTAAGATCACAACATTTATGTAGAGATTTTGAAACCCTAAGAGCAAGAGTCCTTGAAAATTTTACTTTGAAAAAGTAATCTCCTAATCCGTTGGGTCACACTTCGAGTGAATTGTCACACCTAACATGTGACATTGGAAGCTTAATATGCATTAAATGACCCAATTTTTTTTCTTCCAAAGTTCAAATTGACATGCTAAAAGAATGGGGTTGATTGGCTAGATTATATGAAAAGAAATAAAAATTCTCACTTGTCATACGAGGATTCGTGAGCTAAGCTAAGCCTTGCATAGGCTGAGCCAAAATTTAGGATAGCGAGTCCCACAATCAAGCCATGTATTAGGTCCCAAAGTTCTCTTACTAATTTATTGATTGAAAGAGGATGTCTAGGGAGTTTCACCCATGTTTCAGCATCAAGCTCCCACATAATTCAGTCTTATGAGTTCTCAATAGGAAGTTCCTTCAAATAGGCACCAATCTCCTTGTTTGGTCCCTATTTGAGGAACTTTACTCATAACTTTATATTGTGTTACCTTTTACACTCACATATATAAATAAATAAATAAACAAGAAAATGGTAGAACCATGAGGCTCTGTCCTTTCTTATGGAAGACTACAAATGTAGCTGTTCACTTTGCTCGTGCCAGTCCATGGCTATGTAATATACTTATAATTAAACCTTTCTTGAATTTTGGGTGACTGCTTCTCAAATGCGGGTGAAGGACTAAAGCTACTCATTTATCACTCAAAAATTTAGAAATAATTAATTCTATATATAATCAATGTTATGTGCACATTGAAGAAAGTTACTTTTACTCAGAGCATTTTTGCACACATTGCCAAGTGTGCTTGCTTACACTACATGGCCATCCAACTAATTCCAAGGCAATATTTTGAAGATGCTCCTACCATGGGAATTAGAATACAAGCACATGGCATTTGGAGTGAGTGGACATACATATGGGGCTTGTTGTCGTGGATTACAATTATTTTTAGAAACTATAATATGTATAAAAAATGTAAAAACATTAATTTTATGTATATTGTAAATAAGATTTTCACATTGTAAAAAAATCTATGATTATACATGTTATAGCTTAGATTCTTTATGTTTCTTATAAATCACCAAGTATAGACGTATTTTTGGCCTTGATTTGTAAGGCTTGCTAAACTTCATTCATTCCTATGTGATCTTTTGATTGGAGAATACAAACTTTGTGTGCACAATGCTGGGTGATTTTTATTATGTCTTGATTTAGGTGGAAGTAATTGTGTATATTATTGCACAAATACTATATTTTTGTCTTTTGCGCGTCATGAATATATGACACATGTAAACAAGTTTGTTCATTTTACATTTGCGTCTAGTTGAACATGTATTTCATCGCTACCTTTCCTTGAAGATAATATATCGTCATCATTTGAAGGTGACCTAGAAGTATTTTGGGATCATTTTCGACAAATAAAATGATATATAAATTCATGGACGAATGAGAACTAAAAAATATACCGGCCTATATTTGGAATCATCATATATGATCACATAGGAACATGTGAAATTGGAAGTTTGTAGTGCATGCACTTATAAATTTAACTATAACCCATTGAAGAATTCTTAATTTGGTTGAAGTATTTTTGATTTAAAGATGATTGTTATTAATTTATCATTTAATTAAAAACTAGTTTTGGTGTATTGTAATAATAATGAGGCATAGAATTTGGAAGCTTCAATGCACAATAAATTGGTTTCTGATAGTCTGGCCAATATGCATTAGTGACGCCATAAAATGTTTCTTGACCTGGAATATTTGACCAAATGTGGTCTATTAATGAATTTGATTTTGTAGTAGGTATTGACAGATGTTGTTTAAAGTGATATTTAGATATACATAGATGAAGTGTTTGTAAATCTTTGTATATTTGTACTTCTATACCAAAATCAATATTAAAATCACCAAGAATAACAGTTGGACATGTTGATGGTACTGTACAAAGTAATTGCTCTAAAATATTTATTAAAGAAAGAATAAAAGTGACATGAGATCGATAAAGTCTTATCACATGAATAACCTTTCTATATCCTTCATTAAATGTTGTTGCTATAAACTTTGATCCACTATGATGGTTTATTGTCATTGACGAACACATCATATTCTTATCATATAGCAAAAGTAAGTCATGTCCATTAAAATTATATATATGTATACATAAATAAATTAATAAATTATAAAACTTCTTCAAAGTATTTTATTCTAGTTTCTTGAAAATATAATATGTGTGATATTTGCAAGTTGTGATCATTATGTATATTTAAATGATATCGTGACAAATAATTAATAATTATGCTTTGAATAATTACGTATAAATAGAGAATATTTCTTAAAATTGGTACTAAGAATCTCCATTTGGCTAAATTGGTCAATATTTTCATTTCAATAGAAACCGATTTATTAATTTGGAAGTTATAATTCGCAAGTAAATTTAGTAAATATAATGTTTTCTATGTTCTTATCCGTGATAATGCAGTGTATACTAAATCATGTTTGTTGATACTTTTTGGATCAAACACCATTTCATCTAGGGATAAACCTTGTGAACGATGAATCGTCCAAACTACTGCTGATTGTATAAGAAATTGTATCCGAATTATAAGATGTTTTTTATTCTTTCTAATTCGTATTTCTTTTGTTCGAGGTTCAATTGGTATTCACGTTGGATCTATATTGTTGTCCTGATATAGATGAACATTTGCTAAGTGTGTTGAAGATCCAACTTTCATGTTTAAGAATTGTATAAAAATATAGTATCTAAAATTTATCAATTTACTTGTTTTGAAAAGGCTATTACCTACATTCACTAAACTATCATATGTTGTATAGTTTTCTACACAAAGTTCCACCAACATGTTGTTTTTAATTTTTATAAGTGTGTGTAATCCAACTGTTTCACTAGGATCATTTGGAATTTCAAATATTGCGGGTAAAAAACGATGTTTAATATCTATTGCTTTCAAATGGTCAGTAAAACCTTCTGTATTGTTAAATTTTTCCCGTTGTATGCCACTGTATCATTATTCATATAATATAAATGAGAAATTATAGAATCATTTGGAGGTTGTTTGAAACATATGCATTTCACAACATGATATATTAGAATATATTATATACAAAATAATTAGAGAATATTATATGTAAAATAAATTAGAATATATCAAGAATATTATATATAGGATACTTTAAAGTATATATTAAAATATAAAATATAAAATATACATTAGAATATATTATATATAATATAGAATAATATTAAAATATAGAATATATTAAAATATTATATATACATACTATATGAGAATATATATTATGTAATATATATTAAAATATTAAATATATATATGAATATTAAATATATAAACTATATCAAAATATTAAATATTTAAAATATATATCATAATATATTATATGCACTATATTAAAATAATAAAATATAATAAAATATAATAAAATATAATAAGATACAATAAGATACAATATAATATAATAAGATATAATAACGTATAATAAAATAAAATAAAAATATACAAAAAAACAAAATATAATAAGATATAATAAGGTACAATAAAATATAATAAAATATAGTGATATACAATAAAAATATTTAAAAATATAAGTTTTTTTTTAATATTATCTAGCTTATCATTTAACTTCCGTTTAACAACCTCACAAGTATGCTCAATTGACAGAATAATTTTTAAATAAAAAAATAAGACAATTTTTTGGAAATTGGACTAGAATATGTTGGAGTAGACTAAAACTGGAAATTTACGATAGAATTGAATGCGACGGTTTTTTTTTTCAATCTCCTTGCTCATCAAAATGATATTCTTCATATCCAGCTAAATATGATATCGGAATGAGGCTAAAGTTGCCATGAAGATAAAATTAAGAGAGAAGTTTGATCTGACATTTTCTCTATATTTTAAAAAAATCTTTCGCAATCATATGAACTAGAGCGGATAACCATTCGTCCTTTATAGACACTTGCACATCTCGATCATCTGATGAAATTTGTTTTTCCTTTAATAAATGGTAATTTTATCTTTAATGAACGGTATTTTCCACTATGCAAGTTGCACAAATACGCTTAAATGGAGGGACAGTTGGATTCAGTACTAATAAGTATTTTCAATTTGTATAATTAACATTGAATGAGTTAATATATATACAATACCAGAGGATTACAATATATACCTTCAATACATATAGTATAAATATATTATATATATATGTAATATATACATACCGTACACATATATATTATATACACATTGTTTATATATGTAATATATATTATATATATTACATATATAGTATATATAATATATATAATATATAATATACACATATTATATATAATATATATAATATACACATATTATATATATGTACATTACATACAGTATATATAAAATACATTCATAATGTACATACTAAATATATATATATATATATATCATATATATCATATATAGTATGTTAATATATAATATATAATATTATATATAACATAAATATAAATAATATTAAAATTAAATATATCTCTAATTTTCTTGATTATGGTTATAAATTCTTGAAGAAATGTCGAGTAACATTTTGTGTACTTCTTCATCAACCACATGAGTTACAATGGTATATGCGTCCGTCTTCAAGAATCAATCGTACTTGGAAGTGGTGGTTATGTTTTAAAATATCACCAACACATTTTCACCATTTTTAAAGACATCTTTGATTTTTATGTATTCATCTTGAAAAGATCATGAAAATTTAACAGTATCGTGATCTTCCTTTGTAATACCATCTGCAACAATCACTTGATTAAAATCTTCATTATTTGCACTCTTATAATAATTTCTAACTTCAACCACTATCGTATTGAATGTAGCCATTGAAAAACTTTCGTACAATCTTTTTCTGAAATCTCTTATACATATTTTCGTATAGAATATTGGAAAAAATTTAGATACAAATGTAGGGAGAACAATTGACACTAATATTGCGTAAGGCATATCGCATTTCCAAAAATCCACTAGTGTGTTTGCGTTTGACACTAAAATTTTTTATCCTCACATATGATCATGCATGAATCTTATCTTTGTGATGATGTATCACATCACCAGCAATTGTCATCGTAATCGTAGTCGAACATTCACGATCTATCATTCACAATATAAATAAGGAAATAGATTTGAACGAGATCCTCTCTTTGAGTTTCCAGAACGAATATAATAAAAAATACTATATCTATACAGAATCTTGCCTTCGAACCATACGTCTCTACAATTGTCATCTATATCTGCTGATGCTAGTATTGACCATGACACTACTAGAACTATGAAGAGAAAAAATGCATTTACAAGCAGCAAGTAAGAAACAAAATAATATAACAATATAGATTTAAGATCTGAAAATGTGAAGGTGGTTATGCAACTATGCACACCACCTCTATATGTATAAGCTTTCGGATCTATATATACGTAAGATTTTAATTAACTATAGTTATATTTAGTTAACTAAATATCTAGTTAACTAAAGTTAAGCGCAACATGTTGACAAACTATATATAATTAGATTTGTTTAAATAATGTAGCTCTCTAGTAGCTTGGGTACCTTTCTACCTAATAATTAATTAAAATATGAAAATAAGTTAGGCAACCCACAAAATAATAATTTTAAGAATTGGCCAGATTCAAGAAATAACTTAAAATAAAATAGGCATTCATCCAATTGATTTTTATAATTTATGGATGGTTTTCTAATTTCATCTATGGCGGCTACGATTAATCTAAACACTTTCCTTAACTAACATTCTTTACCCTAAAATTTGTCTTTTACTTTGTATGTTAGGGTTTTGCTTGGCAAATCTACTTTGTTGGATTCCAATGAATGTCACTTGCATTATTGTGATTTTAGGCACTATTTGAATGTTTTTTTAGACACTCAAAAAATTATTTTTTCATAAATTTAGGCACATTTAAAATTAATTATTTTTTGCCCAAGCTAGTAGAGAACTACGGTATATTTTATATGTTTTATATGTAGTATATTTTAGGGAACAATTACACTTAACTAGATATATATAACTATAGTTAATTACATACATCTAAATATAATTAACTAGATATGTATAACTATAGTTAACATCCACATTAAATAAAATTGGACCAAAAATAGCAAGAACAAATAACATCCAACAAAGCGGTTAGGAAATTTGCTCTTGAAACAGAGAAGTTGATGCATATTAGTCTATGTCCTACAGACAGAGTCAATAAATAAATAAATATTACTTGAATTTTCAATAGAATAATAACATTGGTAAGCTCTACTTGCTACTTATCCTAAGCAAGAGAATATTGCGGCCAAAGACTGGGAATAAACATATTATGTTTCTCATGCAATAACAGCTTCGGTTTTAATTGCAAGGTCCCCATGGGACATGACATCTCTTTTATTTAGAATGAGGAGGAAACATTGCGAAGCTTAGTAATTCTACATTCATAGGTGTAAGAGAAATAATTATCTAAATAATAATATCCAAAAATTTCTGCTTTAAAATATTACAATTAGGCCATGGTACATACAACAACGAGTGCTAAATTTAGATCCAAGTTAGTGGGCCACTAAACTAATAAGCGTACACACTAGTGAGGATAGATAGAGAGAGAGAGATCATGCACCTGACACTTGCTCGCTCATCTGATTCTTTTTACAACCTTCGCCAGCTTCATTCCCAGCATTCATTCATTGTGTGCGCTTGAAGCTCCCCAGCGTCCAATCCACCTCAGCATCACCGTGGTTTTATCGATCTCTGGCGGTGCATTCGCTCCCCCAAGGATCATCACAACACACAAATTCTCTTTCGGTTGATTGTTGTTGTTGTTGTTGGGGGTTGTGGACGCTGCATTGGTTGTTTGCGCTGGTTGTGGCCATGGCTGGGAACTTGGACGACGTGCCGGTTCACCGATCCCTCGCTCGGGTTTATGGAGAAGGCCCCTTGCTCGTCGAAGCGGAACAGCGCTACAAAAACCTCAAGGAGCGATTCGTGGAATTGTATGGACGAGAACCAGAGCTTTTCGCCCGGGCTCCAGGTTTGATCTCTTCCCCAATTCCTTCAAATTCATTAAAGAGATCGACCGCACTTATCCAGGGTTGAATCTCTTTTGTTTTTTTTGTTTGTTTTTTTGTTTGTTTTGTTTATCGTGGGACTCGCGCTTTCCCAGAGATTTTAGTACTGAATTTCGGCTATCCAGTTTCATTGTCAAGTTGGGTATGGAAAAAACGGGGCTTTTGGCGCTCCAGGTTTGATCGTTTAAATTAAATAATCGACCGCGCTCGGGGTTGAATCCTGTGTTTTTTGGAGGGGATACTGCGTTCCTGGAGATTTTAGTCCTGAATTTCGCCTACTCAATTTCATTGGTTATTTGGGTTTGGGAAGTAAGAAAAGGTTTAGGGCGTTGGAAGCGCCGGTGGGTTGCGAGTTGTTGGGTTTTGTTTCGAGTTTTTAAGTTTTGCTGAGAATTCTTGACTTTCTGCGCGGTGCATTGTGTGTTTGTGTGTAGGGCGAGTGAATTTGATCGGCGAGCACATCGATTACGAAGGTTACTCGGTGCTTCCGATGGCAATCCGACAAGACACGGTGATTGCGATCGGAAGAAGTCACGAGGATCCTCCATTGCTTCGCATCGCTAACGTCGACCCCGAATTTCCACCTTGCAAGTTTCCAGCTGACCCATCTCAGGTGACGCAGAAACATCTTCGTGTAAATTGTCAAAATCGACAGAAAAAGTCTAGACGGACGATATCCACGCATGAATTCTGAAAATCTCATACACCGCATGATAGTTTCATAAGCTCTGCCCTCGCCGCTTTCAATGATGATATACGATTTGCTTCTACTTTTGTTTGTTGGTTTGGTTTTGGTAGCAGTCAATCCAGGTACACCGTATTTCGACTTTCTGATTTTCGCGACTTTTGTATCTGGTCGGGAGTTGCACACAACTACTGGAATTCCTCTCTGTTGGATTTTTCTTTCTCAATGACAGACAGTGCTTTTCACTAGACAGCTCTCTCTTTTGGAACACCATGTAGTTGAATAATCAATTGGGAATTGTTTGTTTCCAACAGGAAGTGGACAGGGAAAACCATGTGTGGGCAAACTATTTCTTGTGCGGGTATGTATGCAAACTTTTTGTTGTTGTTGGAATGTTGACAACATGATTGTATTTATTACATTCATAGGTTAGTGTTGGTGATGTGTAATTTATATGGTCCTTTCCGTATTGAAAAAAAGAGCACTGCGGATTGGTAAAGCTGGAATTTGAGGTTAAGTCCTGTCTATTTCTTTTTGCAGGTACAAAGGAGTTTATGATCATCTTGCAACCAAAGACGTGGATGTTGGAGCGTATGTCGGACTGAATGTTCTTGTCGATGGCACAGTTCCAATGGGCAAGTCACGACAAAGCATTCTTAATTTTTTTCTATTCTTTCTAAACTTCACTTATATCTGTGTTGAAGCTCGAAGAATGTTTTTCAGGCACTTTCTTGTCAACAGTAATTTATCCCTGTCGATGATCAAAACCACCCAAAAACAATTATGTTGTAGTTCCTCAAGATGTTCAAGACAACATTACCCGTGTCTTCCACCACGTACATGGATTCCATAATGTTTTGTATGACCCTTGGAGACCTTTGAAGAACGATGGTTTTTAAGTGACTGTTCTAGCGAGTTGGGAACCTGGTACCAGAAACCTTCTGTCTGGTCAACAAGAGTATTTTGTCTTTTTTCCATTTTGTTTTTTGAGTTTAGTGAATGGTATTTGCAGGGTCCGGCTTATCAAGTTCGGCAGCTATTGTTTGCTCCTCTGCAATTGCAATACTGACAGCTCTAGAAATGCCGAGTTCCAAGGTGTTTTTCCTTTCGCCTTTTAATCTTAACATTTCTTCTCTCTCTCCTGCTGTTTTACACAGGTGCGGGACTTTCCAGCTCCTCTGCACTTGTTTGTGTCTCTGTTATTTCTATTTCTTGCCTTCTCAAAATACATTCTGCCAAGGTACTGTCAGTTTCCACCAAGCTGGGTTTTGTCAAAACACAAAGATTGTTAATCTTGCTTAGGTTTCTCTTGTGAACGAATGAATCAAATACCTCATAAGAAATTGAGTTCCTCGATTTCTGATTTTTGTTCTTGCTAGTAGTGGCATCCTTCAAAAGTCGTGATTGAATAAGCGAGTGATTATCAAAATGCACCTGGTGTGGAGACCTGCATAATTTAGGATGTGCTGATTTACGTTCAAAGTTATACATAATGTCTGTAAGGCTGTTCAATATGTTCTGATGAGGTTTTGCCTTTGTATTTGATTTTTTTTAACAAAAAATCTCAGGCAGCTTTTGTAGGTTACAGTAAATTTTAAGGTCTTTGGGGATCCTTAACTTTATGTCCTGCGTGCAGAAAGAGGTGGCAGAGTTTAGCTGTATTTGTGAACGCCACATTGGCACGCAATCAGGGGGCATGGATCAGGTGGGCTTTACAAAAACATTTTTTTCAAGTGTGGTGATTTGTTGCTTCTGTCACTTTCTTAGATGTTTATGGTATGCGGGTGTTATTCAGTTTGTTTTTCTTGTTTCCTATCTTCTATTGATCAGATTTACTTCTCTGAGTTTGTGTTGCAATAGCAAGTCTGCGATGGAACATCAACAAAAACTAGATTGAAAATCGAACCTCCCCTGATTTAGTTATGGTTATTGGAAGTGCACGGTTTTTCATTCCTTCACTGAATACATAGGTCCTCCCAATTGTGTTTACTATTGAGTGTAGAGTAGTTAATCAAACTTGAAGATGTAGTCCAATCTTTTTCAAACATCATGTGTCTTTATGGTGTTTGTTCTTTGATCCTCACCTAGGCACACACCAATCAAATATAGGGGTCAGATTAAGAAAAGTATCCGAATAATACCCACATACCTTAGTATGAGTTTCTACGTATCAGGGAGGTCAAATTGATAACTGAATATAAATGCCTCCAAGGTTACCTCCTTCACTTTAGGATTTTGTGAGAGTCTCAATTAGGAGCAAGTGCTGCAGCATCTGCCAAATTCCAATCAGAATTGCAGTGTTAGCATGTGATACCTATCAAATTTGGACTTCTAAACATTTCAATACACTCCATCTTTGATCACGGAAAGTTCTAATTCACAGGGGATACCTAAACCCTAAACTGTAAACCATAAACCCTTGAACACTCTGTCCGTTGGTGAATTTGTTCTTGCAGTTGAGCATTGTGTTATCTCTTCGCGTTTGAGAGTACTGAGGCCTCCGTATGAAGGGGTGTAAGATGACTTATTGATATTTCAAGCCAAAGAAGTGTCAAAAAGTGACCCTATGTAAAAGTAGACTGTTTGTCATAGATAATCTTCCAATCGGAGCATACATGTATTTAAAATGAATGATAGATAGATTTGAGGTTGTAAAAATTGGCCTAGACTCAAATATATAGCACCTGTATCCAGTCACCCTCGTCACATATGACTATATTTTGACTTCCTCGTTGTAAATTGATGGTACTAAATTTGGAGTCAATGTCATAGACCAAGTAAAATCTTAGTTCACTACTTACTGGGGAGAGTTCAGGTAGATGGGTCTTACTTATTCTGACTAGCCCACTTCTCCTAGGAACGAAACACATGATTGGTATGAGATGGTTAACAAATCCAAATCGAGGCCATAGCCACTTTCCTCATGATTTTTGGAGCTCACATGAACATCTTATTCATTATGAAAGTGAAGATTCTTGTGCTCATTAACTGGTCATATAGGTCCCCCCAAATATGTTGATTCTTGAAGTTTAGAATGGGTATCATACTTTGAGCACGCAGTCCAATCTCTTGTAAACACATTTCTTTTTCTTATCTGTTTTTGGAGCCACACAAAACCACATACCACTCAAATTAGGTGTCCGATTAAGATAAGTAACAGAATTAGGCACATCTACATTAGTGATTCTTCAAATGTTGAGTTTGAGAAGCATTTTACTCATTTTTTGAGGTCATGTAAAGGAATGAGAATGTACTTGCTAATATGACCTATTCATATGCTCTACCGCAGGCGATCTCGGTGATGGCGGAGCACGGAGTCGCAAAACTCATCGACTTCAATCCTATCAAGGCAACCGATGTCATTCTACCCAAGACCGGTTCCTTTGTGGTTGCAAACTCTCTCACCGAGTCAAAGAAAGCCGTAACGGCAGCCACAAATTACAACAACCGTGTCGTTGAGTGCCGCTTGGCGGCTGTAAGTTTTGTTCCATTCTTCTTCCAATTTCTGCTGTGTGTGTACGTTTTAGAGTTGCTGCATTTCTTTTTAACCAGGTTTTATTGCACTGATACGGACGTTCTGGTCTAACTGGGCACTTCTCTGCCTAAATTCCACTTGCCATGCCATCTTTTGAGAAGTTCCTACCAATCACATCAGGACACGTGGCAGAGGGGGGGGGGATTATTAATTTACGCCTAATCGGAATCACATGTAAGGTATATGTGAACAGGAGTATTTTACTATCATTCATATTGGAACAGAAAATCAAATCTGACAGAAAATTGGAATTTGACAGATGGTGCTTGCAGTGAAACTGAAAATGCCACTTGAGGAAGCCATCGAATCAGTCCATACACTCTCCGATGTGGAGGGTTGGTGTGCAAAATATGCTTCAGACCATCACTCTGCAAGCCTCCTTTCTGCTGTCGAGGTTAAAATTCTTTCTGCCACTAATTCTTGACGCAAGTTATTTTTTAATTTCTTTGTTGATGATGACAACAAACGATGACTAGGTCCAAGAGAGCTAATTGTAAAGTTTCTCAAAGAGGGACCAAAGTCAAACTAGGTGTTTGGTGTCTCTTTTAAGGAGTTTTCTATTCAAAGAGCTCATTAGTGCGTCTAGGATTAAAGTGAAGGCTAAAAAAAACTTGGGTGACTTTACCCATAAGCTCTTAACTTGCCTGTTAGCCAACTCACCCAGATACTTTACAGATAACTTTAATTTTGCAAGCCGCAGACAAGTTTCTGTTATCTGTGGTTAAAGTTCTTTGTTGGCCTCTGGAGCTCATCACAACAAGTGATGTGCTTTGTCACAAAAGAGGATATTTTTAAAACTCAAGTTGGTTGCTCAAATATGAGGATTATAGTTGCTTCTGAGCATGACTTAAAAATTCCACTTGGTTGCATATCATATCCGACATTAAATTGCTGTATCATCTTCTGGCCTAGGTAGACATGCCTAATTCGGTTGCTTATCTTAATCAGACACCTATATTTAAGTGGTATCTGGTTAGGTGTGGCTCCAAGAATGGATACTCAAAAGATACGTGTTTAAAAGAGATGGGAGTACCTGCTCAAAATTGATAACTATTCTAGGCTCAATAGTGAACTTAATTGGGGGGACCTATATGACCATCTAATGAGCACGAGAATCTTCACTTTGATAATGAACAAGATATTCATATGAGTTTCAAAAATTATGAGGAAAGTGGCTATGGCCTCTTGCTAGATTTGCTGTCCATCTGGAATTATTTACATGTTTCATATTCTAGGAGAAGTGGGCTAGTGGGAACAAGTAACCATTCAATACACATCTACCTTATTTTGGTCCTGGATTATAGAGGTCAATAGACTCATTCTGGATTCATTGCACAATCATTTGAATTGGTGAATATTTTTTGAGATAGTTGTTAGGTACTTTTTTAAGAACTTTGTTGGGTTCTGTTAATGAAATACTGCAGGAATGTTTGCACAAACCACCATACACGAAAGAGGAGATTGAAGAGATTCTTCATGAGAAGCTAGAGAAAATAATGGCAAAGTCACCAACCTCTCTAGCTGTGTTGGCTGCTGCCACAAATTTCAAGCTCTATCAGGTAGATTCTCAGTGTAGATTTTGGATAGCGTGTTGTGTATCTGATAGAAGATGTTATGTAGAAACGAAGTGGTGAAATGACACACCTTGTTGAAAAGAATTAATAGGTGATTGGCACATGTTTTTTTACTCAGTTTTGTAGTACCTCAATCTGCACAGGATGGATATAAATCGTAACTTAATTTGATGATTTTTGTGTAATGATTTTGAAGAGGGCCAAGCATGTATATACTGAAGCCAATCGGGTTTACGAATTTCAAGGCGCGACAAGAAAATCAGACAGGTATTACTTCCGAACACAAGGGATTTAGTATTACCAGTTGCTTTTGATAAGACAGGTTGTCTTGACAATTTCATGTGATTCTTTTATCCTTTAAGAGGCCTTTCAACAATGGCCCATTTCTATTGTATTAACCCATAAAGTTCCAAGAGGCCCATGTTTAAGGTTACTTATTGCTATATGGAAGCTAATAATGTCAAAAGTGACCCCCTCTAAAAGCAAATCATATATCATTTACATTCTTTCAATGATAGCATTCATATATGTAGAAGGAAATATAGAAAGATTTTGGTTCATGTAAAAGACCCAGATTCAAGTACTTTCCGCATATATCTTATTACCATTGTCACATATGACTGTATTTTCACTTCCTTTTTGTAGTAGGTTGTGTTGAATATAGTTTCAATCTTCTACACCAAATTAAATTTGACTTGAATACTTGTTGGGGGGTCTGTACAAACTTCTATGTATCCCTAAGAAAGTATTTGGGAGCCTTTAAATTAAAGGTTTAGTCCTTTCTTGATATTATTCAAGTCAGCAAGTATTGCTTCTAATCCAAGCACTAAAATTAATGCAGTGAAGAGGAGGTGATGCGGACACTTGGGCAGCTCATGAATGAAAGTCACACAAGCTGCAGAGATTTGTATGAATGCAGGTACTTTTTCTGGTTGCCTGAATAAACATATTAGGGTCTCTGTCTCCTTCAAATGAATCAAGGATCACATATTTGATAACTGATATATGTGTTTCTTGGAGCTGTATTTTTCTACTTTGGTGCTTATGTGCTTTCGACTGTGGCAAAGTAGATGTCAAGTTCTTGTTCTCTTCGAAATCATACCAAGTCTTCATAACATCAGGGACACTTTACATTAGATCTTGAGGGCCTGTGACTATTAAAATCTAAAATCTCTCATTGGTGCAAAAGGCCAAGATCGTCTTACTTCACTTTATACTAGAGCTTGAGGGCCTGAGGGACCGAGGAAGTTTGCATGCATGATTTAATCCTACATGGCATGCAATGGATAATGATTTTTCATGGTCTACCAGACCCACCTCAAAACTGGGAGAGCATGACACCTGAAAATGTCATAACAACCCTTGATTTAGGGTAATGTTTTGTGTGGAAGGTTCCACATGAATAGACTGGTAATGAAATAGCATTCAATTGAGCCCAGTTGTGCACATCTTTACACTACACTTGAAGGCCCATGACCACAAAATAGTCAATTTCAATTTTCCATGGTACAACCTTTGGCTGAATTTCAAGGGCACTCACAATTTTATGGTCGCGGTCCTTGGCCATGGTGTAAATTGGCCATTAATTATACTATGAAGAATAAAAGGTTAGGCACGTACTGTTGAACACAATTTTTTTCCTAGTGGGTCAGTGGAACTAGCATAGTATCGATATGGGGTGTTATTTGTTTTGTTGCAGTTGCCCTGAACTGGAGAATTTAGTGGGACTTTGCCAACGTAATGGTGCATTTGGGGCACGCTTAACTGGAGCTGGTTGGGGTGGCTGTGCCGTTGCCCTTGTGGAAGAAAATCAAGCCGAGTCCTTCATTGCTTCTCTTAAGGTAAAGCTCAGACATGTTACAAATTTCTCATATGACTGAACAACACGAGAACTTAGCTGTTAAAAGGACTCAAATAAGGTAGAGGGTGCTTAAACCAACACTTTAAGCTATTGCACATACATATGGCTACATGGTTGATATAAAAAATATATATTCGTATTAGCCTTTGTTCTAAACATAGGTATAAAGAAAGAAAAAATATTTTTAGCCTCAATTAGATAATTTGATGAATATTCAAAGTCAAAACCACTAGCTTCCTTAAACCAATATATAGGCCATGTGTATGACGACCTTGGATATGATGAGGACCCCACCTTCATTGCCTAGAACCAACACAACATAGTTGGGTACTAGACCCAAGCTAGATCAAAGACCAACTAGTAACGGTGCACAAAGCCACATGGCCACCTCCATGATCCCACCTAGTTCGCTTGCAAAACCATCACCTTGCATCTTGGGTACCAACCCCCTTTGTGCTTTGTGGGCCTACCACTGTGACTTTGTGAATAGAATGGCTATAAACCACCCCCCCTTGCAGCGTATAGAATGACTAGCATAGGCATTGACAAGCCACCCTAAACCCACCTTGAACCAACCCGAGATAGAGTGGAGCCCGTTACCTACCCTACATGGAGGTAGTGGAGGCCGCTATGAGGTGGCGCCACTAATGGCACCTAAAAGCGTCACTCCGTGGCCCCATACACTCGTACAGCATGTGGAACACTTCAAGGTAGTAGAGTGTTGGTGATTGGGAGGCGTTTATAGGTGTTGGTTTTGGGTGGGGTGTTGGTTTTAGCACCCTCTACCTTATACGACTCATACAAAACAATTTCGAAGAGCCGCACCAAGTCTTAAAACAGAAAATTTAGTATGTTCATGGGTTTGAAACTCTATCTAGGACATTATCTTGTGTCAAGGAGAGACATGAAAATGAACCAAAATAACACCCACACACATACCTTATGTGTTTTGGGTATAACACAAGGTTGGACTGTCTAATGTTGTGAGTGGATGTGTGCAGGAGGAATATTACTACCCCCTTGTGAAAAAGGGAAAGATCAAAGGAGAAGACTTGGATCTTTACGTCTTTGCGTCAAAACCATCCGGGGGTGCAGCAATTCTCAAGCTATAGCTTTGAAGTATCTTGTATATTCTGATTTATTTGTAGGATGGTGCAATCTATCCCCAACGTATAAGTTTGGCATCAGAGCCCAAAATCCCTGCCGCCTGCTTGGTCTCAATAAAACAAGCACTGTTAGTAGTGCCTTTTCTTGCAGGTGTTTTCCCAATTTGAAGGCCCAATCTGTATCCAAAGAGAGTGGCTTCTAATTTTTTTTTTAATACTGAATCACTGGCTGCATAATTGAGGAGTGCACAGAGCAATGACTGAAACTGGCTTCTTGACATTCAATTTGTATACAGAGTCATACAGCCTCAGTTCTTTGACTTAGGGCCAGTTCACACAGGGTCCCAACTCCCAAGTCCCACTCATGTTAGCAAGTCCCAACTTGTGAGCCTCAAGTAATCACTAAAATATGGTTAATTATCATTAAAGTCGAATCGTGATATTTTATGCAAAAATATTCACGGGACTTGTGTTGCGAGTTGGGTCTAGCTTTTTGTTCGACCCAACTCACAACACAAGTCCCAAGCCTCACCTCCGAAAAGTGTTGCCATGTAGGCATCCATGTCATACTTAGGACTTGGGACCTCGTGTGAAGTGGTAAGTCCCAACTTCCATGCTCTCAACAGTTGAGATTACACAGATTGACCTCAAGTGACTCGGGCCCTATGTGAACGGGCCCTAAGTGCGAGGTAATGAAGAAGTTACACAAAGATCTTTCAACGAGAATCGTCTAAATTGTTATTTTGCCATCTAACTCTTGTACAAAAGTTAGTCTTGGATCGTTCAACCCTTGTGCACAATTTCTTCCTCTAAAGTTGTTTGCCACCATATGCTCACATACTAAGTATAGCTAAGTAAGGTTAGTCATCATTCCTCATCAATTGATCAATTCAATCAAGATACCACTAATGTACATTGCATGGCCGACATTCTTAATTGGACCCCTATATGGCAAGGCTTGTAAATATGAATAGACACCAAAAAGACACGTGGTATGATGAGATTGGACTATGATGTGTTGAAAATATTGACATCATTGTAGGTTAAAACCCTTTATTGCCCCTAGTGACTGTGGAGTCATCTCTTGTTGGGGGAGTGTTCTAGACCACCACACCACATCATCATGTGGGCCTCCCACTTGGCATGGTGATTCTTATATGCTTCAAGAGATAGGTGCAATTCCTATTAGATTTTGAATTGATATGAAGAAGACTGTTGTTTTGAGGTGAATTTGATCCTCGTAGGTCACAAAGACTTGACTGAAAAAGCGAGTTTTCTTGCCCATGGGTGTTGCTCATTGTAAGAATCAACTACCTCGAGCAATTTGGACAACACCCCAAAGCAAACATGCTTCAAAGATGCCATTTCAGTTCAAAATGAGACCTCCATCATATGGTCAAATGAACTTTGACAACCTCTAGAAGAGGCATACAAACTCCAAATTTGGGAAATTCAAATTCTCACATATATGTTTTCCAATTGTTTACATGCATGTATATTTTAATCCAGGCTTCACATCCATCATGTCATCCAAATTTAGAACAAACAATTTTCTTACTAGTTGCCCTTACTTAATAACTTCAACTTTGCGACCGTTGGATCTTCTCAATTTTATTGGGATGATGATATTTTTGTTCCCATGCCTTCATTTTGAAGTTGGGTTCTACATGCGAGTGGCTTTATTAAAACAAATGTTGATGGTAGCGGCCTCAAATGCCCTCGACATTAAGGGAGGTATGACAATTCTAAGTTCATTGGAATGCACCCAGGCCAATAAAGGGTTAATCATAAACACAAGTGGGTGGATCTATGACCACTTAAAGAGTTTAAAGCCTACCCTTTGAACTCTGTTAAGATTTGCATCTACTGCAATTGTGAAACTTGAAATTATAATTTATGTGATTTGGAGTTGTTAACCAGATGAGACAATTCCCAAGCTCATCTAAGTGCCAATAAATGTTAGTGGAGTTTGAGTTGCCCACAACAGGGCACCACACATTATATATAGGTACACTGATTATCCCAATTAGTGCATGTTATTATTTGGAGTCACACAGTGTAATGATGTCTTACTCAAGAGTTCAATTTATACTGACAAACGTTCAATAGGTTGTTCGGACATTATAGAACATAGATGACTTTGCTTGGCAAAATATAACATTCTCATTAAATACTTATAACCGTGCGGAACTTCAAATAGTAACACACACTAATTGGGATAATCAGTGTAGTTACAGATCACCAAATTTCCTTCCCATGAAGTGTGGGTGGCAGACAACCCTAAACTACTGGATGATGGTGGAGAGATACCCAAATCTTAAGGAAGAGGTTGGCGGTTCGAATCCTGGTTGTGAAATCTCCTCTCTACTTGACAGAAACTTGCCAGGTGGTTAATTGCCTCCTGTGCTTTGGCGTTGGCCTGTCAGGCTTCTGTCTCATAAAAAATTTAAAAAAGAAAAAAGAAAAAAATGTGGGTGGCAGACGTGTGGTAATTGAGGTTTCTTGGGATAACTTGATGTGTCAGGGATTTCCAAGACTCCAAAATACTAAATTGTATTGCATTAAGCCGGATTTAAATCACAGAATTGAGAACAAATTGAAGACTTTGGTACTGAGGATGCCAAATTACAGATGGAAGGAACTCATTGCTGATGGTCAATATGAAACTCACTTTAAAATAAAATAAAGGGAATGAATGGAGAGTTTTGTACATGTTCGGTTGTTTACAAAAAATTGTTGGTGGTGCTTGAACAAATTTCATTTTCGTAAATACTTTCATGTTCTAAAATGTACACAGCATCTAATCAAACACTTTCTTTAGCAACACTCTTCAAGCATAAATTCTTGGACAACCAAAGAAGCAAAGAAGCCCAAAGAGGTGATGGGTTTACTACATGACTTTTCAACCAATTCAAGAGTGCTATATTCAATCCTCCAGATGTTAATATAGTGAAGGAAACATATGTTAATATAGCAATGTTGTGGGAAAAACATTCAACAGTGTATTATGTGTTGATGCTGGACATAAATTCTTAATGCAGTGTTAGCTCAGTTAACTTGAGATCCCAATTCCTATTATAAGAGCTTTTGTGGTATTGCAGTCTTCAATTGCTTTGGGTAGAGGTACACTTTCTTGCAAGCACCAAGTAGTTTGCAAGTCATTGTGCTATATTTGGTTACTTACCTTTTCCCATCATTGGAGATTGTATGCTCAACCTACAAACATCCATGAATGAGAAACACAACCAATGAATAACTTACAAGCTCTAATTTTAAAAACAGTTTCACATTGTCTGTTTCCTTTTGACAACCCACAGGACCTTTCTACCAAACTTTCTTGCAACACTCCTCGAGCATTGATTCCTGGACAGAAATTCAGTAGAATATTAAGATAACTGTGGCACTGAGATTTGTTGTGAAGATTCTAGTAGTTGAGGGCTCCAGAGATCTGCTCCAGGTCTGATTAATAACAAACACATTAATAACATGTATGATGATAGTAATGCAACCCTATAGAATGTTGTTACCTACTGTCATACTCGAGAGAGAAAAAGAAAGTAGTCCTCGACTTAAACTTGGTAGTTTCTAACGTTTGATGCATGTCTGGCTTCTTGTTCTATAGCCTGCCCAACAACTGATACAAAATGCAATCAACTTAAGACCAAGCGTATATGATACAAGATATTCTCTCTCTAGTATCAGGTGTCGTTAAGTTACCATTGTTTCCAGTTCCAAATTTTTGATCCCCTTCCCCAGATCCCTGACGAGCTATTCGAAGTTGCATTTACTGCGTGTCTTAATACCCAAATTTCTCATTGAGTGATGTTCTGCCATCTCCGGTTTGCCCTGCACAAGAGATGGAACAAACACTAATCAGATATATAAATAGCAATAGTTTCATAATTACTGGCAGGGATTTATGTACCAGAATTTGTGCAAGATATGAAGTGAGAGCGCAAGAGAAAACCTCAGAAAAGAAAAATAGGAATCCATAGTAAACTACAAGTGCCAGAAAATCAAAGGTTTGAGAGATCCTGTAGCTGTGTCTCAGTAGTTAGCCTCACAGTACCTGGAAACTCCTAACTCCTTCACGGCCACAAATTCATACAATGGTTTTAGCAATTAGAGTTATCATTTGAATCAACAAAACTCTTTCGTTGGGAGTTGGTCCCCTATGATTTTCCATTGGGTAATTTTGCAGGCAATATCAAAAAAATCTTTCCACCAGAGATAGTGTCTGCATTTGAACGAATAGCAACCTATTTCGATTCACATAGGGCCAAACTCATTTTACCACCTTTTGGAATGCCAAAATGAGCTTGCCCCTCAATGCACTGAATTTTCTGCATTAAAACCTCTACACTACCTCCATGCATGCACCAAAATTTACCAAAACCTAATATGGAAGGAGTTATATGCAAAACAACCAACTCCCAAACAAAAGTCCAGTCTAATGACTACCATAACATCTACATTGCCTTTAATTTTACATTTAAAGTATGACTAAAACAACTTGCAAAGCATCCAGAAATGTGAGAAGACAAAGTTGTTCACCTTGAGGAGGCACCCATGCTTCTTCAAGCTCCTCTGAGTCCTTGTTCAGCATTGGTGGCCTCTCAGGCCCGAGCTTGCGCTTCTTTTTACCCCGAGCTTTGGATTCAGCCGGTTTTACACCATCAGGAGTCTGAAGCTTGTTGTGTTCTTCCAGTTCATCCTGTAATGTCAATCCTGTCTTATGCCTAAGCAGGAGTGCAACAGCCTCCACAGCTGCATTACTTGCACCAATGCCACCTTCACGTCCCACTTCTTCATCACCAACTCTTCTATCAGATACTTGAGTATTTCCTCCATCATTTTCGGTTATTGCCCTTTTTCTGTCCTTGTAACCTACAAATTCACTAGCAGTTTCAGTATCCTGATCTACTACCATGGTAACATTTATGGTATCCGTCTTGGTGGGCTCAGGTCGTGGAGCACCAAGAAGAAGAGGGGCTGCCAGGAATGGGATTTCTTCCTTGCTTTCAGCGGCGGTAGCTTCGCGGCTGTCCATGTTCACATTTACATCCGATTGTGTGTTGATTGCTTCAGAGCTGGCTTCAGAATTTTCTAACTTGAGCTGAGAAGCTAGTTCTTTTGCACTTTCTTTACTGGCTCGTAGCCTTAAGCGGTTTTCTACAATATTGTCCACGATTATTGACTGGGTAGAGCTTGCAGATTGAGATTCCCATTTTCGAGAAGCATCACCACCTGGGTCTGCAATTTTAAGAAGGCGTGCAATCCTGTCTGCTTCTGTCTGCATTTTTGCCAGCTCCTTAGAGAGCCGGGCAGCCTTATCTTTCACTGTAAAACAAAGAAATAAATATCAGCATACGTGCTCATCTTCAGCCAGGAGCAAATGAAACAGGTCATCATAGTAATGCAAAGTCTAAAAGTTATATATAACAATATATAGAAGAAATGGCTCTTATTATATCTAATTACAGCTGTATGTGACTCACCACTGTTTGTTTGTACTTACAATACTCCCCTTTCCATTTACAGTGCTGATTCTCTGGACATGATTCAATTAATAAATTGCACCTCAAGCAAATTGAAACTGTGTCCACTACTTGTGTCACATTTTTTGTGCCGCAATAAAGCCCAAATTGACATACCAATATTTGAAGAGACACTAGACATAAATGCATCCAAGGGATCAACGGTCTCCATTGATGCTTCACTCTCTTCTTTCTCAGCTGTCCTGGCCTCTTCAGCTTTCAATTCAGCTGAAACAACGTCCATTTCCTTTGCAAGAACATCCCTCTTTTCTAGAAGACTTTCAGCTGTCTCCACCTTTTGAACCACCTCTCCATTCTTCTTTAGTCGTCGCTTGCTTGTTCGATCATAGAAATCATCATCACTGATAGACAAAACAGTTCTCATCACCTACTGCCCATTTATTTGGAACTCAAATAATATAGCTAAATGTCTCTTCTACTGACACTAACTGCTGAAATCAAACAAATAGCAATGAACAAGAGCTTTGATGTCCCACGTAAGTGCATACCTATCATCATCTTCTTCTTCATCCTCAAAAGCAAATTTCCTTCCTTTAATTGTTTTTCCCGTGCGTGCACCAACACTTTCTTGGATGCTCTCATTTAATGTCTCCTCCAAGCTTTCCAACTCCTCCATAATCTGAAAAATCAAATTATCTGATTCCATACTAACAACCAGAATTTATGTAACCAATAAATATAACCATATGTGTGCTTTACTGCCAACAGGCTAGTGTCAGGTTCATCGCTTAAGAAAACTGAAGAGAAGCTCACAATTCCTATGGATCCCCACACTCACTCACTAGCCCCTAAACAAGAAGGAACCCCTGTGACGAAATCCACACAGTTGATTGATTAGCAAACATACTTCAGCTGCTGACATGATCAAACACCACTCACCAGGACCGCTCATGAAACCCACCTGTTCAAGGCGTTGCTCATTCCGTGCCATTTGTGTTTGTTGTCCTTGCGTGAGGCCCCCCTGGCCAGTCTCCTTGGCTTTTATAGCATCATTCTCTTTTTTCAGATTTGTCATCTGATCAGGCAATTAGCAGGTTAACATCAAAATATCAAAAAATATGACCTTTCCATCTCCTGCTGAGACACTTCACATGCAAGAATAGTTCACAGTTTAAGTTATACCTGTGTTTGCAGAAGCTTAACAGACGGACCTACTTGGTGAGGGAGACACAAACCCACAACTGGTCCAATTTACACATTCGTGAAACCGATGTAGAATGAAAGGGAATTTACAAAGCCGAAACTGGTGCATCACTGAGAACAGATGGCTATTGATTTGTATATTGAGTTGAAGATGAGCATGTGTAACAGTCGAAATCTACCTTTTCATTTCGTTTGTGGACTTTTTCAAGAGTCTTTTGTTGCTTCTCTGTCAATGGTCCTTTGTAGGTCTGCCATGTAAGTTCTTCCAGGTTTTCCTGCACCGAAATTGACAAAGAATTAGATCTCCAGGACAGACCTTATGCACCTTAAAACAAAGGCCCTTTGACTGACATCAGCTGAAAGGATATGTAGCAAGCACTGAAGAGGTGGACGGTTTTTTCCAATGAAAGTGGAGGTAACACACAAAATAGTGAGGAAGCACAAAGACACTAAACTCTAACAAAAGGTACTATCTTTGTCTCCATCAGTAGACATGTGCATGTTTGAAGGTAGGCTATAAGGCTATTGTTTGGGTATACCTCTTCCCCTTCATCCTCTTCAGCATCCTCCATCATACCCCAACTTGCACCCTCCAGGGCTGCTGCCTCTGCCTTTGCTCGCTGCAGTGACAATTTCTGAATGGCCTCCTGTTGAGCAGCTTCAGCTACTTTCAATGCCAAGCGTTCTTTTCTTGAAAGCCCTTCCTGTACAGTAGCCAAACAGGAGCCACAATTTGGGTAAATGATCGAAGAACACTTTAGAGGACACAAATGGAGCAATAACAACATCAAGTGCTTTGTTGGGCCATAAGCAGTAGAGTGACATGCCTGCTAACATGCATAGCCTGAAGTGAATCTTCAAACAATTTGACTACTGTCTATATTTTAAATTTTTGATGGCCAACTTTTGAAACCTGTTGTCAGGCTTTGAAGTTGCAGCATCTGTTCTTCAAAACCCCAAGGTTCTATGTTCCTTCACTTTCAATCAGTTATCTACTTAGTGATGGCATTGCATTATACTTATTATTCAAAATGCACCCAGGGAAGACCAGGAGTCACTCACAAACCCCTATGTGTCATATTCATTGTATCCAGAGGAGAAATTAGGTCATACCTCAGGCATCAGTTCAGCTGGGCCCTGAAGCACATACAAACGAGTTGAGCTGATAACAGAACAAAGCATATCATTAGCACACTCTCCATGCATTATTAGCCCCATTTACAAGTGACACTAAAAAGGAAAATCTAGTGGCCAGACCAGACATGTATCTACAAATCATTAGACAACAGAGACCAAGAAAATTGAGAGCTTACAGGCCAAAGCGCACAATTCCTCCAACTTGTATCGGAGCATAGACTTTGGCCTTCACCTGCACACTTCAACCACCATAACTCAATTTCACTCCCAACAATATGCCACAAAGATTGCAAGCAGGACCAACATGCAAACACCATTCACAGCCTTCTTGAAGCACTGACTAATGGCCTACATGCATGCATATGTTGCACCATGTTGCACAACAAGAGAACATAACATGTATCCAATGCAGGAGTTATTAAGACCTGTCGCTTGTTGATGAAGGTGCCATGAGTACTCCCAAGATCATAAATAAATGCTTCTCCTTTGTTGTTGTACTGCAATACTGGAAAAATTGAAAGCCAATGCGTTTTAGTAGGTACACACATTCTCTACATTTTTTTGAAGTGATTCTTACAAGGATCACAACTCACAAGACAATCTCCAATATTCGGAAAACTTTCAGTCACATAACCTTGCAACGTGGTTGTAGTCCAAGTATTCTGATGGCAAAATAGGGCACACTTGAAGACCAGGACATCCAAGGGCATGGATAAAGAAAAAACCTAACATTTGCACCACTCTCCTTGCAATCACGCTAATGGAACCTTTACTATATGACAGTGTAAGTGCAAGAGCATAAGATTTAAGATGAATATGTAGATGTTGCAGGTCTAACCCCTTGATGCACATACACGGATGGTACATTGTGACAGAAATGGCAAGGAAATGTGACCCCATGCTAATCAATCTCTTGTTTGTGAAGTAGGAACTCAAGACCAGAGAAGTTGAGGGAGGACACAATCAATAACCTGCATGATAGCGGGATGCAGTGGGATGTTCCAAAGTAAAATCGCACCGATCGCTTCGACCAAACATGTATGCTCCCTTCTTTGAACTGATTGCAAAATTGAAGTCAGATTCATGAACGGACACGGCAGAAGAAACAACAATTGCCTAGATACCACAATTTACCCAGGACTTTTAAGACAACAAACTACTTTCCCAAGGTTATATCCCTTTCATCACCAACACAAGATTTGAAGCAATCACACCACGAATTCTTAAAACCCTAGAGTAGCAGATCTAGAGTAAGAATAGTAAGGAAAGAAAGAGGTTACACGTCATAGTTGCCCAGAACTACGCCTTCTTTGAGGACTTCAAGCTTGAAAGGGCAGCCAGGTGCTGCACTCCATGAAGGCTTTGTGTACGGTGGACCAGAAGAAATTGGCTCTCCTGCCACCTTTGCTTTTGGTGCTTCCACTACTTTCACTGCCACATTCTCTGTCCCTTCGTCTCTAACCTCCTTTACATCTTGAGAACTGCCTACATTTGCTGCAACAAATATATCCACATATGAGCCATTTTGACTGCGAGCAGTAGTACAAACTCCCTGAAACTCTTGATAGCTCTTTTGAGCTACTGAACCCACATAATGGAAGATGTCCTACATTTACAACCTATCAAAATCGTTCTCCAGAGTTGGCTTGGCCACCAAGCAGCATGCCAAACTCCAGAAAACCTGGATTCACCTGATAACCTCTACGGTGTATAGGATATGATGACCCATTAGAGTTTGAGTTTGAGGTAAGCCGACCCAAGACAATCACACATGACCACAGTGTCAGCTCAATTGTGCAAATTCCTTGAAACTCTAAACAGCTCATTTGAGCTACTGAACCCCACATGATGGAAGGACATTCTTCAAACTCATCCTGAGAAGTTAGTTTGACCATCAAGCAGCATGCCAAACTCCGGGAAACCCCCATTCGCTACTAATAACCTCTACGGTGCATAGCATCTGGTGATCAATTAGGTTTGGGATTTGAGGCTTAAGGTAAACCCAATCGAGATGATTACACTGACCGAAGTGTCAGTTCATTTGACTCATCGCCAAGTGCGCAACAACACTTGAATCAAAGAGAGACACTGCTGACTGAATCTGAGTTGAGTAGGAACTGCGTCTGTTTGCTGCAACAAACAAACCATTTTGGCTGAGATAATAAATGTCCTACATTTGCAATCATTCAGAATCATTCTCAGAAGTTGACTTCACCACCAAGCAGCATGTCCAACTTCAGAAAACCCTCTTTCGTCCCCCTGATAACCTCTCTGGTGCATAGCATCTGGTATTCAAATAGGGCTGGAATTTGAGGTATAAGGTAAGCCAAACCATGATGATAACACATGACCACAGTGTCAGCTCATTGGACTCATCACCAATTGCAGAACAATGTTCGAATCTAGTCAAACTCCAGCAAACTTGCATCCGCCCCTGATAACCGTCCAACTCCAGGAAATCCACATTCTCCCAGATAACCTCTACGGTGCATAGCATGTGATGGTCAATTAGGGTTGGGGTTTGAGGTTTAAGGTAGAACGAAACCAAGCTGATCACCCACGACCACAATGTTAGCTCATTGGACTCATCGCCAATTGCGCAACAACACTTGAATCACAGAGAGCCGCGGCTGGCTAAATTTGAGTCGATCAATAAGGATTGGGGTTTAAGTAAACCAAACCAAGACGATCACACACGACAACAGTTGTCAGGTCATTGGACTAATTGGCAATTGCGCAACAACATTTGAAACATAGTCAAAGTCCAAAAGACCCGCATTCGCCTCTGATGACCTCTACGGTGCATAGGATGTGATGATCGATTAGGTTTGGGGTTTAAGGTTTGAGGTAAACCACACCAAACCACGACGATCACACACGACCACGGAATCAGCTCATTTGATTCACCGCCAATTGCGCAACAACACTTAAATCACATAGAGCCGCGGCTGGCTGAATTTGAGTCGATCAATTAGGGTTGGGGTTTGAGGTTTAAGGTAAACCACACCAAGACAACGTTAACCACACTGTCGGCTCATTGGACTCATTGCCAATTGCGCAGCAACAATTTGAATGACAGGGAGGTCCGGCAGGGCGGAATTACTTTGAGTTGAGTAGAGTAGAGTAGGGTAGCTACATACCTGTGGCGGGCGAGGTGGCCAGGGGGAGCTCCGGTGTAGGAGCAACAACGTCGGGAGAGGGTTTGGGCTTCATAGGAGGAGGGCCCATGGGACCAGGGAGGATGGCTTTGGAGAGCTTCGGAGGCGGCATTGGAGGTGGAGGATCCATGGCGCCCCTGGACATCCGCCCCAGCGCCTGCTGCGATTGCGAGTGACTAACTTCTTGCGATCGAATGCAACGACGCAGAGGGAAGCAAGCGCGCGCAGGCTCGCACCAGAATCGCCTCTCAAGCCAAGCTTACCGCGAGAGGCCCCGCATGCTGTCCACTTACCTATTATTCCGCAACATGGAGCATCTCCACCGCTCCAACCACATCTCCCCGGCCTCTAAGCTAAACCGGCCAACGTAGATGTAGAGGCACCTAAAGGAAGAGGGGACTCTATTTTGTTGGCTCCTCTACCCCGGACAAACCTCTTTCAATGTTAGAAAGTGTTTATTTTTCGTAACATTTCATGTTTTGTATCAAACTTTATATGCTAACTTTATTGATATAATGCTCATTAAATTGGTCATACATGTCCCCACCCCTGATTATTGAAGTCCATAATGGTTATTGTATTTTGAGCACGCAGTCCAATTTCTTCTAATCCCTAAATGTCCTACTCAGTAAACCCGTCTTAGGTTCACATATGAACTCGAAGCTATGATCAAGATGAAGTGTTGGGCCTTATTCACGCCAAACTCTTGAAGGTGGCTCTCTCTTTCTTTCTTTCTCTCTCTCTCTCCCCTTAAATGCCTAAGGGGTTGTAATATGCCAAAATGAAGGTGTTCCTTTCAAGGCTTAGTGGGTTGTTTTTATCTAGAAAATTTATGTGGGTAAATTTTTTTGGGTGCTACTTTTGTTATTGAACCAATGTTCAGTTACTCACATTTTTTTTTCACGATGCACATGGTACATTAGTGGTTGATAGCCATGAATGTGATTGTCTCTAAATGATATTTTTGCACTTGGATCGGTTCATCCAAAATGTATACATTTTCTATAACACAATCCTTGATATTGGTTCTACTCGAATCATATCTACATGAGCCAAATATTAATTCTATCGAATGTGAGTTTTGTTTGTAATACAACTTCAAAACTCTCAATTCATATCCACAAAGAGTAATATGCACATGAGAGCTATGAAGAATGCAAATTTGTAAAAGACAAATCCTTCAACTATAATACAAACTATTTTGGCAAGACATATTTTGTATAAACTTAAATACACAATAGATAATTGGTCACAACCACAAAATTAATGCAACCAATGCAAATGAAAACAATCATAACTTCAACTTTGTAGGGAAACCTCTTTGTGACAACATGAAAGTCTTTCATACACAAAAAGACTCGTGCATCCTGAAACACAACATTTCATAAGATTCAAATTGCTTGATCATGCAAACATAGCAAGACAAATTGTAACGTGTATTTACTTATTTATTATTTATTTACTATTTACAACCTCTAGTTCAACTAAACTCCTTTGCTAGAAGACTAGAAGCTCCACCCTAGGTGTTCTAGTAGTTCTACAAAGTAAAGGGAGTTACTACTAGTTGAGACTATGTGTTACACTAGGTTATCACCTCGTAAGTAACGACCATGAGTTATATATATATAACTTAGAGTTATATATATATATTTATACTTAGAGTTATCCTAAAGGCATGGAGGGAGAGCTAGTTAAGATATCTAGAACTACTAGTTGAAGGGAGCCTCAACTCATAGTAGTATCTAGTATATAAGCTCTAAGGTTGGGTGGAACATGCCTCTTGAATCTCATTATTGTGAGATATTTTACACAAACATAAGGTTGAACAAACAACTTCATCCCCATTTGTTAGGTGAAAATTTTATAAGACTTGAACGTATAGAAATTGACACAACGTACGGACTTTAGTCCAAGAATGCATACCTCTTCGAGTTCTGCCAACATGGCGAATACTGGCTCTCCACCAAAAATACAATGGATATTTGTCCACAATCTCTTGAAGATGAGAAAAAAATTGTTTAGAATGCCAAACTATAGATTTTCTCGCAAAGGACATTGTATGACAATCAATTTGTGCATTCACTAAACATATGCTTTCAGCTACAATGTGTAGATAGAATGTCTACCTAGGATTAGAGAGCTTTCCAACCACCATCTCATCTCGCCTTGTTTTGCCATGTCTCATTTTCAATGATTCCCCCAGGGGAGTCACTCTCGTATTTTAGAAAACAACGTGAGAACAAATATAAGGTTCACTTTAAAATGGTGACCTACAAACTATAAAACATGTACTTGTAACAAAGCTCAAGTTATATAATGACCTCCAATGGTATAAATAGATTAGGGTATTTACAAATTGAAACTAACATACTATAGGGTTCAATAGGGTGGAATAATATAAAATAATTTATTATAGGGCCCCGCGCCACGGATGAGCATTGTTGGATGACATCATATGGATGTCTTCATGTGGTTGGATGTAATCTGTATGGTTAGATGCGGGAAGGGCTCCTAACATGTTTGCCCATTATGTTTGGTTTTACGAGTTTCTGGTTAGGATTTGTGGGAACTCTTCAAAATTTTCATGTTTGTGCAAACTCCCACCATCTTGCAAACTTTGGTGAATGTTGATGGTAGATTGTTGAAGGTTGGATAGTAAGCACACATGCATAGTTGCACTCCTTAGGTGCGCCCATCCCAAACTTCATCCCTTTTATTTTCAATTTTTTGTTCGCTTGGTACATGGGTCTTGAATTCTTGTTGTGATTTCTCACATTTTTTGTGAACATCGTCAACACAAAGGAGGGGGTGATGTCAATAGGAGGTGTCTGTATGAGTGATACCAAATGCAACTTGAGGTACTCATTTCTAGTGAGGTGTTGGTTACAAACCAAGTTTGCAATGACTTTGAAGATGAAATTATTCTCATTTTTTGATGCCTATGCTAGTCCATAATTTATTGGATCTTGCGAGTGTGCTAAGGGTGACACATATGCAAAACTCAAACCACTACTTGAAGGTATTCATATTGTAGATTGGCCCTTTCATTTCTTTGATATTGAGAGAAGATGCAAGATTAACTACAAGCTTGAGGGGCTCAATAAAGTTTCTTTGAATGTACATGTTTTGCCATTAGTTGATCCCAACCTTGAATCCAGAAAGCGCATGCATGTGGTTGGCTTAGATTTTGTTTATGACTCTCAAAAAACTCTACAGTGCATAGCAGAGGAGGCTAAAATCCAATATCTTACCCCTCTTGATGATTCTAACCAACCCATTGCTTTCATTTATTGGTTTTAGAGTTAGTGGCGAGAGCACTGACCATGTGGCATTGACCAAAAGTCCATATTGGCGATTATCGAGGTTATGGCTAGATATTTGTTAGCCAAAGAGAAACTTAGAAAAGATTTGAAACAAATACCCTAGAGGATCACCAATGGCACTTGAGGTCTTGGGACCATAATTCTATGAGTGTAGTAAAGGTGTAATGTGTGGAGTGTTATAAAGTGTTTGGATTCATTACTCGAGATCATTACAAGAACACAATCCACAACCTCTTTGACAACCTCATGGCTAACATTTACATTCAAAATTGATGCCGAAGAACGAGAGCCTAGTTTAGTGATCATCCTCAATCACAAGCCTCTACGGGGATGCTAGTATGTGAGCCTGTGAGCGTGAGCCGTGAGCCTGTGAGCCTTCAATTTTTTTCCCGATTATGGTTTGTAAATCCGTTGGGGGCCTATGACCGTGGAATTACATGTAAGGGTCTATAGTCCAAATGAATAACAAAAGAAAATATTGCTATGCCAATTTTGTACCAAAAAATGAACTAATATACGTTCAAATGTTGAGATAATAATAATGTAATTGGATATAATGTGTACTAAGCAAACTCATGTTGAAAATAAGTGTAGCATGTTAAGATGTCTCACTACAATACACATCAATGTAAAATTTGAATACATCATAAGGGTGACATTTACGAAGTCCAAAACACAAAGAACAACAAAAGTGGTTGTAGACATAAATCGAGTTGTAAACATAAAGGTTGGATATAAATTGTGTTAGAGGCAAAGTCTGCAAGCATTGCAAGTACTAAAATATGAATAATGCCTTACATTGATTAAACGATGAATTTGAATGCCTTTGAAATACCTTTGCACCCTTGAGGGCGGGTTGAATGAAATCTTGAAGGGCAATATCAAAAGTGGGAGGTGTTTTAAGAGGACACTCCAAATACCACCCACATTTTTCAAAATGCATAGGATCCCAAGATTTCATGATTCCATCTGTGAACATGCACTCTTCACTTTCTATGTCAAAATTGTTAGCAAAAAAAATGGGAGATTCGGAAATGGCTTTAGCAAGCAATAGGACATATTTGAAATACCTATACAATACCCTTCGTATGGCTGGTTTGAAGTTTAGTTGCTTGTCAATGTTATGGTTTTTGTGAACTCCCTTATCTACAGCAAATTCACGAAAAAATGTAGTATCCCACAACGATATGCGCATTGTCTCCATATAATAAAAATAATGGGCAAAGGGTCCATACCATTTGGAAGATAGTTGATGGACACATCCAGATCAACCACAATAGCATCAAAGGCTTCTCGATCTCAATAGCCAACTGTCATATACAAAATAAAGATCAGTATTTTTCATTGATTGAAAAAAATGAAAGAAATAAGAAGCAAAGAAAAAAAATGAATGGGCCCAAAAGAATGAAAGAAGAAAAACAATCACCTGAGCTTACCAAGTAGCTTTATGAAGCCACTTAGAAAACTCTATATCATTGAATTTTGGTTTCAGAAATGTGAGAGCCTCATGAAGAGAAGGTGAGCCGTTTCACCTCTCAAGCCACTTAATCTTCATAGAAGTGTCCATAGCTAAAGTTGCCAACATCCAAAGTTTTTCTTGAGTCATCTCAGGACTCTCATCGTGAGTTCATAATGAGACTTCACTTGCTCTAAGAACAGAGGAGTATGTTTAGGATCTGCAATGGGAAGTTGTTTCTTCAATTCCGAACGGGAAGTCAATCTCACCCTATCAACAACTTTGGAAACCCATTCATCAATTACACTTAAAGTCCAATGTACATGATCCGGGTGTTTCTCATAAAATTTCCTTTGAGCAGCAGCAACAACATCTCCCAACTCTTGCTACACCAAGAAAAAAACATATAAGAATATAAAAAATTACATATAATAAAAAATGATATGCGATAAAAAATATGATAGTAGAAATCTAAATGAACCACAAGAACGAAGGAAACATATAAGAAGCGTGAAAAACATGGAAAGGAAATTGATATTTTAGAGAAAATAACCTAGTATAGAAATCCATTAAGAGCCTCAACAACCAAAGAGAACCAAGTTCTATGGTTGAATTTTTGTTCGGCATCAACAGTAGGAAGGTCTTCTTTGAAGACAAGTTTTTCAAAATATGAAAGTGGTTGCCTAGCAATGCTTTGAATGAGGAAAAACTTATGAACAAGATTTGTGGAAACATGGGATTTTTGGTTCTACATGACAAAATAAAACAAACAATGATAAGATATGGAAAATGAAAATCCAATAAGAAAATAAACTTAAAAACCAAGAAGCCAAATAAAAAGAACAAACAAAAAATCAAAAATGAAGGAATTACCAATTGACTTCATGCAACGTTGCCAACATAGTTGCAATATCTCCCTTGATGTCCAAAATAATATTTTCAACACCATAATGTCAAGTAGAATCATGTGTGTGATCTTGATTAATAATGGGCAACCATGCTTGCAAACGGTGGTTGCCATCCTAGACCATAAACATTTTGCCAGAGAAAACTTTGAGCTCCTCATCACTTTGCAATATTTTCTCGAAGCATTTGTCCGCACCCAGTTGTCACTCCATGATTCAATTATAATATCAGTAACATCTCCTTTATTGTCCTCATTGTTTTTTAAGGCCACGTAAAAAAATCCATTATCTTCTATATAACCACAAGTAACAAAATGGTCAGCGAGGTTCAGAACGTCATTTTTCAAGAAAGGCCTAACAATTGGCAATGGAACCATTCGACATAGTGGAATATTGAATTTTGATTTTGCCCTTGGTTGATACCTCGACCATTCAAGACAGAAAGAGGTGTTGACAATTTCTTTCTTAAAAAATGCATGCAATTGCAACTCCAATTGATCTTCAGAAAGAGGTAGAACTTCCATATCTGAAGCACAAAAAATGCTATCCATATGAAAAGAAGAAAACAAATTAATATGAGTATTTACATATGAAAGAAATCATATATGCAAAGTAAAATGAAATGCAAAATAGGGTGGCCGTTAAGAACCACCCTTATGGAAAGAAACAAAATTAAAGTGTATACATGTGTAAGAAATCATATATACAAAGCAAAATGAAATCTAAAAACAATGGCCATTAACGGCCACCCTTATAGGAGAAAAAATGATGAATGTAAGTATTCGGATGTGAGAAAATAGTACATATCCAAAGCAAACTGAAATACAAATAAGGACAACAAAAATGATGAATAACAATGTTTACATGTAATAGAAACTATACATTTAAAAAGAAATAAAAATGGAAAAAAAACCCGTTAACGGCCACTCTTATCGAAGGATTTTTTTTTATGAAAATGAGTGTGTAAATGTGGAAGAAATCACATATGCGAAACAAAGTGAAATGAAAAAGGGTAGCCGTTAACGGCCACCCTTAAGAAGAAAAAAATTGAATAAGTGACTGTATACGTGTGGAAAAAGCCACATATGCAAAACAAAGTGAAATGAAAAAAAGGTGGCCATTTACGGCCACCCGTATGCAAAGAAATTTTTTTATGACAGTGAGTATTTATATGTAGAATAAAACCACATATGTAAAACAATTTGAAATTGAAAAAACAGTGGTCATTAACAACCATGCTCTTGAAAGGAAAAAAAATTGATTCATTTCTGCGATTTTATTTTTAAAAAATCATGTTGTTAAATGAAGACTGAAACTTTAGAAAGGAGGTCGTCAACGGGCGCCCTAAACCAAAACACAAAAATTGGCACTAAAAAAGGGTGGCCGTTAACAGCTACCCTTTTCGAAGAGAAAAAAAAACTGAAGTGCACCTTGATCGCTATAAAGTTTTCAAATTTTCATACTTATTTCCAAAAAAAATTGTGTCTATACATTATATCCTTTATAGTAACTCCTATTTTTTGGAATTTTTGGACATAATTTCAATTTAACATAAATCGCCAATTTCTACTGAAATTAAAATGGTTAACAACCACCCTTATGAAAGACAAATTTCTTTGTAAAAGTGAGTATTTATATGTGGAAGAAATCACATATGTAAAATAGAGTGACATGAAAAATGTGGGCGTTACCAGAGACCCTTGTAAAAGACAAATTATTTTGTACAAGTGAGTGTTTATATGTGGCAGAAACCACATATGTAAAACAAAGATGATATGAAAAATGGGTGGCCGTTAAAGGCGACCCTTTTCAAAGACAAATTATTTTGTAAAAGTGAATGTTTATGTGTGGAAGAAACCACATGTGTAAAACAAAGTGAAATGAAAAAAAGATGGTTGTTAACGGCCATCCTTTTAGAAGATAAATTATTTTGTAGAAGTGAGTGTTTATATGTGGATGAAATCACATATGTAAAACAAAGGTGACATGAAAAAAGGGTGGCCGTTAACGGCCACTCTTTTAGAAGATAAATTATTTTGTAGAAGTGAGTGTTTTTATGTGGATGAAATCACATATGTAAAACAAAGGTGACATGAAAAAAGGGTGGCCGTTAACGGCCACCCTTTTAGAAGATAAATTATTTTGTACAAGTGAATGTTTATATGTGGATGAAATTACATATGTAAAACAAAGGTGACATGAAAAAAGGGTGGCCGTTAACGGCGACCCTTTTAAAAGACAAATTATCTTGTAAAAGTGAGTATTTATGTATGAAAGAACCCACATATGTAAAACAAAATGAAATGAAAAAAGGGTGGCCGTTAACAGCCACCCTTTTAGAAGACAATTTTTTTTTGTCAAAGTCAGCATTAATATGTGCAAGAAGCCAGTTATAAAAAGAAACTGAAATGAAGAAAAGGGTGGCCGTTAACGGCCACCCTTTTGGAAGGAAAATAATGGTTCATATTTGTGATGGAAGGTATCATACAAAGGGTAGCCGTTAACGGCCACCCTTTTGGAAGGGAAAAAATGGTTCATATTTGTGATGGAAGGTATTATATAAAGGGCGGCCGTTAACGGCCACCCTTTTGAAAGAGAAAAAAAATTAGTTTATATTTGTGATGGAAGGTATCATAGAAAGGGTGGCCGTTAACGGCTACCCTTTTGGAAGAGAGAGAGAAAAAAAATGAACTACACCTTGATCGTTATAATTTTTTTAAATTTTCATATTTAATTCCGAAAAAATTTGTGTCTATTCATTATATCATCTGTAGTTACTCCAATTATTTTCAAAAACTTTGGACTTAATTTCGATTTTACATAAATCGCCAAACTCTACTAAAATTCATATGATTAACGACGACCTTTTTGGAAGACAATTTTTTTGTGAGAGTGAATGTTTATGTGTGGAAGAAACCACATATATCAAACAAACTAACATGAAAAAAGGGTGGCCGTTAACGGCTACCCTTTTGGAAAAGAGAGGAAAAAAATGAAGTTCACCTTAATCGTTATAAAATTTTAAATTTTCATAGTTAATTCTGAAAATAATTGTGTCTATTTATTATATAATTTATAATCACTTCAATTATTTTCAGAATTTTTTGAATTAATTTTGATTTTACATAAATCGCCAAACTCTATTGAAATTAATATGGTTAATAACGACCTTTTTGGAAGACAATTTTTTTTGTGAAAGTGAGTGTTTTTATGTGGAAGAAACCACATATGTCAAACAAAATAACATGAAAAAAGGGTGGCCGTTAACGGCTACCCTTTTGGAAGAGAGAGAAAAAAAATGAAGTTCACCTTAATCGTTATAAATTTTTATATTTTCATATTTAATTCCGAAAAAAATTGTGTCTATTTATTATATATTTTGTAGTCATTCCAATTATTTGCAAAATTTTTTGACTTAATTTTGATTTTACATAAATCGCCAAACTCTACTGAAATTAATATGGTTAACAACGACCTTTTTGGAAGACAATTTTTTTTGCGAAAGTGAGTGTTTTTATGTGGAAGAAACTACATATGTAAAACAAACTAACATGAAAAAAGGGTGGCCGTTAACGGCTACCCTTTTGGAAGAGAGAAAAAAAAATGAAGTTCACCTTAATCGTTATAAATTTTTAAATTTTCATAATTAATTCCGAAAAAAAATTTGTCTATTTATTATATAGTTTGTAGTCACTGCAATTATTTTCAGAATTTTTGGACTTAATTTTTATTTTACATAAATCGCCAAACTCTACTGAAATTAATACGGTTAACAACGACCTTTTTGGAAGACAATTTTTTTTGTAAAAGTGAGTGTTTTGATGTGGAAGAAACCACATATGTCAAACAAACTAGCATGAGAAAAGAGTGGCCGTTAACGGCTATCCTTTTGGAAGAGAGAGGAAAAAAATGAAGTTCAATTTAATCGTTATAAAAATTTTAAATTTTCATATTTAATTCTGAAAAAAATTGTGTATATTTATTATATCATTTATAGTCATTCCAATTATTTTCGGAAATTTTGGACTTAATTTTGATTTTACATAAATCGCCAATTCTACTAAAATTAATAAGGTTAGATTTTCTCCAATAAATCTTCAACTTTTGAAGATTTCGAGTTAGATTTTAAGATGTTACGATTGTTTTTTGGCTCTAAAACACACAAAACATAATCATTTTTTTCTGTGTTATATATCGTTGGAATCATATTTTTGGTGTGCACAATACAATGTACATTATATACCTTCAAATTTATTTCATTTTAAGGTTATTCTCTTACCATTTCGTTTGTACTTCGTAGTTCTGCCTCCGGCTCATATAGTGGTTTCTCCTCTTCATATTGTGTCACTTTTTCTTTGTCGATGTTTTTTTCATCATCTTCCTCCTCTTCATTCTGCTCATTACATCCAGAGACATTATATGGTTGAGCTTCATATGTAGTGATTTTATGTTCGAAAACACCTTCCTTTATGGCTTCACATGCTATAATATATTTGTACGTCAAATTTCTTGTTGTGTCTGATAGATCCACTCCTATCATTCGAGGAACACGTTTATTAATTCTAGCCTTTGACAATTGTCTCTGACTTGAAATACAACAGCTACTTCTCCTCCTATTTGTTTTCCTACGCTCTACTGGAGTGACCACTGCTAACAATGGACAAATGACGTTCTCTTGCATCTAAACACATTCAGCTTTCCTCTCCACTACATTGTCCACTCTCAATAACATGCATTTCTCTATACTGTTTCATTTTCATTTGTGATCTTTTATATTACATGATGGTCTTCATCACTAGCCCACCTCATTACATGACTAATAGCTGTAAAAGTGTAGCCATCAACGGCTACACTTTAACGGCTACATTTAGTTTATTTAATATTCTTAAGTTATTTGTATGTATACATGCACATATTGGATCAGTGTGCATCATAAATTATTAGCGTCAGTTCTAATATTGCCAATTATAATAGTGCAAGTTATAATAATATCAGTTTTAATATTACCAGTTGTAATAGTATTAGTTTTAATAAAACCAGTTATAATATTACCAATTATAATATTACCAGTTATAATATTGTTAGTTGCCAGTTCTAATAGTATCCGTTCTAATAGTGTCATTTGTAATATTACCATTTGTAATGGTGTCAGTTGTAATATTGTCATTTGTAATACTATGTATTGAAATAATGCTACTTATAATAATTGTTAGTGCCAATTATAAATCTTGCATAAATTAATAACTTCCATACTATACAAATTATGTCACATTCCTTGTTTGGCCTACTATTTGCAAATGAAAGATTGTATATTGTGTTGATTATCACCATTATATTTTGTTAATATCTCTTCACGTTGCATAACTTCTATTTTTAAATGATATTACAATATTTCATTCTACAGCAAATATTGTATAATATTTAATATCATACAATTTCCTTTCATTTGGTTCACCTGTGGTGATAATTGCTACTCTGAGCGAATAACAATCCCACAAGATTGACCGGATGGGTATACTGCTCTAGTGTCTTCTAAGCAATGACCTTCTAATTCTTAGAATGCAAAATGTTCATGTAAGACACCAATGTAAAGTCTTATGTAGAGGATGAATGTAGAGGGGTTAATGCAGAACACTAACACAAAGCCTAATGCAAAGGATTAATACAGAACATGATGCAGAGTTTTCTGCATAACACCAATGCAAAGCTTAATGCAAAGAATTAATACAAAACATAATGGAGAGTTTAATGTAGAGGATTAATATAGAACATAATATAGAGTTTAATGTAGAATACTAACACAGAGCCTAATGCTGAGGATTACTGCAAAACATAATGCAGAAGACTAATACAGGGTCTAATGCAGAAAATTAATGTAGGAGATTAATGTAAAATACTAATGCAGAGGACTGATGCAGAACATTAATACAGAGCCTTATACAGAAGGCTAATGCAAAAACTAAGGCGAGCCTAATGCAAAAGTTTCTTCATACTAACTAATTGACCTAAATCTAATTTCTAACCAATAATTTATTTTCTACTTAGACTACGAACCTTAATCCAACCGCAAGCGGTTTGGTTAATTTCCAAGGGTAGATAATAAAATGTTTCTAAAAGATAATATAATTGAGAAGGTTCTACGCACACGCGCGTAGTAACTTCTTCTCGGTATCCACCTATAAATTATTCTTGCTTTAACACTAGCTCAATTTGGGATAGCACCAGTCAATGTAACCACCCGGATTCGAACCCGGGTTGGTCCAGACCTAATACCAGTCTCTTAGACAACTCGCATCTACAGGCAGATGTCTCAAAATCTAATAGCAACCTATATATTGACTATTCCTACTAACTAACTACCTTATTTTTATAGACAGTGAACCTTAATTCAAACCGTGAGTGGTTTGAATGACTCACACAATTCCAAATCCTTAAAGTTTGGCATGCTCTTTCTGATATCAACCTCACCCGTACTGAAGTCATTGTGCCCATTTTTCCTCGACGACTTCTCTCCTTATCTAGGGTATTTTAGCATATTTTGTGGACTCATCTTTGACCAACACATGCCAAAAGAATCCCTTCTCTTTGGAATGGCATACAAGTTCGTCAAAGTTATAAGGCATCTACCAAAAATCATTGCAAGCAGTGGGAGAGTGCAAGGAAGGCATCTACCAAAAATCACTGCAATCAGTGGGAGAGTGCAAGGAATAGAACTGGAATTATTACCGGGGTGAACCTCCTTCCTTACCCTGGACTTGGTGTTATTATCATGCTTTCGTCCAAGACTGCTTCTAACGAAAAAGTTTATAACATCACACTTTATAATTTTCCATCTTGTACTTGTCTCCATTATGGAAGCATGAACGGCACATCCATTGGAAAGCGTGGCATGTACATAAACTGCAAACACTTCTATTACATCTTCTGTTACTTATGCAAATTGGATTTGAAGATAGACATGTTCATCCACGCTCCTACCCTTAGTTGGGATGAAGTTAAGCAAATGTTTGTTGCTGCCGGAATCATCAAGACGTGTGAGTGAACAAGATAGTTGATAGATATTAGACTGCTATCAAGTAGATATATCATATCGATATATTATATTCAAATACCTAAATTCCAATAGCCAAATATTATATTTATAGTCCAATATGTATCCCTTGCTATAATATAATACTATTTTATTATGTATACGATATTCCACATCCTATGGTATTTTCACAACGTTTGCTCCCTCTCATCCTTAAAATTACCTTTAAATTATTTGTGCTATGATTTGGTCAACCCACTTTGGGATGGCCTCCCTGAACATGATATAAATTTTAAAACATGCAATAGTATCACCTTGCGAGGTTTATTTAATCTAGAATCCACGGTCATGGGTCATGTGGTAATAAATATTTTAAATAAATATAATATTTTTAAATTAAAAAATGTCGATCTTTGATTTGTTAACCAAATTTTTTTAGAAATTACATCATTTTGAAAATTTTGAGGTTGTGGGCTCACACAATCCCTGCTCACCGCTCTTAGGCTCACGCTCGCATGCTCACATCCTAGCGTCGTTGCAAGCCTCTACAGGGAAGTCTATTGTCTTGACGACATCTGACCATTGAGCACTACAGTAGTGGTTGAAGGCATTCAAATACTAAGTGTAGTGAATGAAAATAATCCCAATGAGGGAAAACCATTTGCTTTAGTTGGGGATCTTGAATTGAAGGAAGTCATGTTATTTTGGGGATCTGGCAGATAGTTGAAGGGCATTGTGGATGACAACAAGTGAATACTTGAGCAACTAGTATGTGTAGAATGTGGGTTGGTTCAAGGAAAAACCACCACTTATTAAAACGACTTAAATTTGTGGTTGTTGTTTGAGCCATTACAATAATCTCTCGCTTAAGTACGCACTTTGAACCAGAGCCGTTGGTGTGCACTTTGAACCAGATCCGTTGGTGTGCACTTAGTTGGTAGGTGTGTATTTTACTCATATCGCTTTCTAGACCCTCTGATTTGATGAATTGCAACGGGAAACGGATGAAACCTAAGGCAATCCGTTTGACCATAGCCCAATGATGTGAAATCATTGCAAAGTTGAGCAAGTCGAACGTGCCAAGCAAGCGGGCGCTAGGGCAGGAGTATGAAGTCAGTGAAGGTGACATCCGGAAAGTCTGGGACAATCGGGATAACATACTGCAACAAATCATTTGTTGTGAGAGCTTATCGAGACATTTGTTGAATGTGAAAGTGCTATCGACTTCAAAGATTTTGAAGCTCTACACAACACTATCCTCGACATCGACGACCAATTGTTTTGCTCTGATGTTCAATCGGAAGTTGGACAAATGTATGATGAACTACGACAATTGTTTGAGACATTTCAGTGAAACGTTAACAAACTAACATTGAATGTCAAGCGTAAAAAAATCATGCATTCGCAGAAAATGACTTTGCATGACATGTTCAAACAATAAAGTATGAACCCTAATTTTTGTCAAAAAAAATTTGCACTTAACCGGGATGCGTACTTAAACGGGTGCATACTTAAGTAGGAGATTATTGTAGCTCTATTGAGTGTCATTGAGTTGAAGGTTCTTAGGGATGCCCTATGTGATTCTTACTATGATGTGGAGGTGAACTACAAAAAAAAATTGTTTGTGGAAATGCATGAGTACAAACCTCCAGCTGCTCATTGAAATGTTTTGGGTAGGATATTAGGGAAAGGTTGTGACAATGCTCTTGGCATATTGTATAATTTGGAGCGTTAGGGTTAGAATTAGGGTTTGGATTTTCCATCTTGAGCATAAAAAATTAGATGTAGTGTATTGAGTAGTTTCAACCACTTGAACTTGAACAATGACATTTGTAATTGTGTGTTGTTTGTGCCATTGAGTGTGTAACAACAAAAATGATGAAGCCTAAGTTATTGAAGTTTAGAATTTATGATTGTCAATACAAAAATAACTTCCATTTGGAACTCAATGTTTCATGGTGCCATTCCTTGATAACTTAGTCTTAGTTATGGCACTCAAAATGTTAGAAAGATATTTGGCTTTAATCTTTGGATTTCACTTTTCTAATTTACTTTAATTTGTTATAATAAATTAAGGGGCTGAAAAATACCACCCTTCACAATTTGTAAATAATTATATGGACTCTTAAAACACCACGAATTAGACAATATGTAATTGAATATTTCATTTAATTAGTCCGAGCCATCAAAATACCCCCTACAACAATACCCTTGGTTGCACATGATATACAACCCTCCCCAAGGAGTCCCCCCCCTTGTGATGCTTTGCAACACACTATGAACCACTTTGGGCATGCTTGATGTACCTCAGTTATGTTGGATGTACTGTTGGATTTATTGTTGGGTTTGGGACTATTGTTGTGCCTGCATCAAAGGTGGGGAGTGCTAGATCCGACCCAAGTACGTGTTGATCCACATTGTGGTGAACACATGCCTTTTTGATATCCATTCTTAGAGCCACAACCAACCATATACCACTCAAATGTAGGTGTATGATTACTAAGTGATTAAAATGCATGTCTGCCTTAAGACCTTTCCATGTAGTGGTACTCCACAGTTTCCTTTACCGCCACTTTGGAGTAGGAATTGGAGGGATATGTGGTGGTGGTGTTAAGGATGCCTTTAGGCCAACTCCTTACAAGACGAAATTATTACAATTTATATTCCATAAGGATGAGTTTATACTAGAGTCCAAGACCAAAGAAATTCCAAGATCGAGTGATCCAATTGGTCAAAAGCAAAGAAATTGGACCCCTTGTGATGAATTCAATAGAAATAATATCTTTGCTTTGACCTCCTATAACCTTTGCATCTCAGCTCTGATTTAGAAATGTGAAATAACAATCTTCATAATTCATAATTACTACTTAGATGAGACAATCCACAACTCAATCCACTAGTTAAAATCATTTGTGGTATTAGAAGTGCCCACAATAGAACCGCATTATTTATTTAACAAAATTTGAAGACATATTAAGGTAGATGTGCATAATTCAGTTGCTTCTCTTAACTGGACATTTGTATTTGCATGGTATGGGAGTGGTATGTGGTTAGGTGTGGCTTTAAAAACAAATACCAAAAGACACATGTATAATAAAGATTGGATTGCATGCGCAAACTATGGTAACCATTCTAGGCTCAATTGCCAACATAATCGAGGGGACCTATATGACCATTTAATGAGCATGAGCATCTTTACTTTGATAAGGAATAAAACATTCATATGAGCTCCAAAAATTATGAGGAAAGTGAGTACGGCCTCCATTTGGATTTGCTAACCATCTCAGAGAGAGAGAGAAAGAGAGAGTATACGAGCCTACCTCTAATTCATCCAACATAAAAGCCCTGAAATAGTATGCAACCCAAAGTTACTTTTTTTGGTTGATTTGACATTGGAACTAACTTTTAAGACCCCTGATTAGTATGCTTGAGGTCAATTGAGACGAATTGGCAACAAACCTATAGGGGGTTTATGTTGGATGGATGAGAGGTACGCTTGTATACGATAAGTCCCTCTCTCCATCTTGTACCAATCGTGTTTTTCACATCCTAGGAGAAGTAAGTCCAAACAAAGAATTAAGACCCATCTACCTTAGGGCCACTTCACACATGAGCCAAGGATCATGATCATGTAAATTGTGTGGGCCCTTGATTCTCATTCAAAGGCCGTATCACTGACATGGTTTGCCAGAATTTGCATTAGACCTACCTCTTGGAAGTGGGCCTAACGGAAATTTTAATAGACCTTGACACATTATTTATAGTTTGACATGTAGGAATCCATGTAGAATTTTCATCCATGATAATTTCTTTGGGCCCTTGGGTCTTTACGTTCTAGTGTGAAGTCAACTTGAACGGTCTCGGCCTTTCAACAATGAAAGATCTTACAATGCAATGGTCACGGGCCTTCAGTCTCGTGTGTGAAGTGGCCCTTTGACATTAGAAGACTCCCTCCCAATGCCCGGCGCGAACCCGATATGTGGAGATACCCGGCGGGCATCAAGTTAAGGGCAGCTGAATGCGTAGTGAAGGAGCCCAAGCTTGGAGACGCTGTGCATGTTGGTGCTTGCAATGGAGCTTCGACTTTGTGCATTGTGAAGCTCAACAAATCTTCATTGTCAAGCTGCAATCCTAGAGCAGATTGGATACGCACTTCCTGGATTTTGGTTCATTGTTGCCGATTCGCCTTCAATTCTCGGACGCCTCAAAAAATTAGAAATACATCAAGTACGCCTAATGTCAATGTGGCAAGTCGAGGTGCTCTCGGATGAGGTTTCCAGGTGGACGGATAATTGCAGCTGTAGCCTTTTCTGAATCACGTTCAGAGGCCTGGATTGTTTAAGTGAATTGTGGTTACGTAAGCTGGATCACCTCAAGATAAACCAAGTATGCCCTCCCCTGCTTGCGCAATCTTGTTGTGGCAATTGGTGTGCTCCTCGATTAGGTTTGCAGGTGGACGGATGATCGTAGCTGTCTCCTTTTGTGAATCACGTTCGGAGGTCTGGACTTTTAAGCAAGTTTTGCTGTATTTCATGTTCTTTCACCTCATCTCCATCGTTGTACCTGGAAATTATGACTTTAGGGTTGATTGTGCAGCCAACTGATCATTACTGGGATTTAATTTGAAAGTGTACTCACTTCACAACGAAACGTGTAGGATTCTGGCTGTAATGAATTTATGATCGAAAGATACTGGGAGTTGATTTTAATTTTTAATTTTCTTCAAGAACCTCCCTTGCAGTCTTGATGCTTCCAGTTTTCTGACCTCAATGAAGTCCCTCGTGCCTTTCTGCCTCTGGATTCTAGCAACAAGATGCTTAGTCACCACCTTCATTGCGCTGCTACTCACAAGTTTTGTGATGACTGAACAGGATGTTACTGGAACAAAAGGCATTGAATTTGTGGATTATTTCTTCAAGAGCGATCTGTTGAGTTGTTGAGTTCAAGGTATGTACCTGAACGACCTTCTTTTTGACTTGTGGCTTTCGTCTTCTTGTATTGATGAGTTTGTTGCTCAACATGTTTAATATAGTCATTATGCACAGTTTCTCTTCACGAATGATCTGTCACTTGTGAGATTTTCAATCTATGTATCTTCTTCTTCTAGTCAATTTACATTCTTTTTTCTTTTCAGGTCAGCCATGGTGAAGATCGATAATAAGACGTGTGCGAAGTTTGAGGTTGATGAAGACCTAAGCACATATGGCCAAAAAGTGATTTTTATGCAGAGTGTGTGGGAGACAGAAAGTTTCTCTTTGGCTGTCTCCGATGGCCTCCGAGCTTGGAGATTTGAAGGTTCGGCTGAGTTTGTAAAAGAGCGCGCAGAGGTGTGGGATAGGCCCGTGGAGTGGGTTATGGAGAAGTTGCAGTTCTACCTAAGCGTGCAACAACCTAACACAGACTACAAACTGAAGAAATCGAAGGGTGATGATAGAAAGGTATTGGTTATAGAAATTGTTTGGTCTTTCTTTCAGGGTGGACATAACTGCAGAGTTGCAAAGTAGCACCTGGATGTAACGAGAGAGGATGTTGACATCAGAGAGTTGGTGTGTACAGCTCTCATTTGGGATGGAGAACAAGGACGCAAATGTTTCACTCATGGTAAATCTAGTGATTACTGCAGTATCCAACCCAGAGAAGGTCACCTGTGGGTTGTTGGAGCTACTACTTGATGGGAACTACAGATTGACGGTAATTATTTTGACTCTAGATTTTTTTTCCCCTGGAATAATCTCATTCTGCAAGGTGCTTAATCTATCAAAAACTAAGGCTGAGTTTCTTTGGGCCACAGACGGAGTATGTTACCAAGTGCAGGAGTTGGGAGCTCTTGAAAAAGGAAAGTGAGGCGTGCTTGGTGCAAAGCCAACGGTTTGCCAAGGAAAAGAACCAATTTGAGCAGGATATTTACAAGAAGTTTGTAGATGTCTTGAACTCAAAGAAGTCAAAAATTAGAGAGTTGACTTTGAAAAACAAGGAATTTTCTTTGAAAATCAAAGAGTTGGAGGAGCAGTTAGTGAAGTTGACTGGTAAGGGTCAGAAGGGTAAGGAGGAGGAGGAAGAGCAAGAGGAGAAAGAGGAGTCTGAAGCAACAACTGACGATGACAATGATGACAGCGATCATGGGGTTCTTGGAGCAGCACTAGGACCATCAGTGAGCACACACTCTGCACTTGACCTAGATGCTACTCAACCTTTTGAGGAGCCTGGGTTGGTCGCAAGGGCAGAGGAGGTGCCTAGCACCAAGATCTCATCAGACTGCAATGCTGCAGCCCTCTTACTTGAAGGACCAAGCTCTAGCAGAACACGTCCAAGTCGCCGACGGCCTACATGAGTCCCAGGTGTTAAGTTATGGTTTAGGTGAGATTGAAACTTCTGTTTTTGTGAAATTGCAGCTAAGAGGAGAGATGTAGTGTGTATGCAGTCAATTCAGAGTCTTTAAAAGGTTTATTTTGAAGACTTGTGCACAGGAAGCTACAACATATGTGAGGAAGGACAAGTGAATGTCAACAATGAATCATACATACATACATACATACATGTTTCTTAGGCTCAGGTTTTGGTTTGGAATTTTTTGTTTAGATTTCATGTACAATATCTGAATGAAGCTTTCAGCATCTCCATTTTACATCTCCAATTATCATCTCTCAACCTCAAATATGAATGTGATAAAAAAGACTGGTCATTTGGACTCTTTGAATTTCACGTGTGAAATACCTCTTGAGGAGAGCTTTGAAGGGTTTCTCAAGTGATGTTTTGAGGGATTCAATTGACATACAAAGTGTGTCTGTCAATACTAGTGTGCCAGATAATTGAAATCTCCCAGTCGCATGACGCTAAATTTTTTTCTTGGTGGGTGATGTGCTAGGAAGTGGCTATAGTGATGGTGGTTAGGGGTTAAGGCTGGCCACATGCATCAGTAGAAAGAGCTCATCCAAGTCAAAACAATTGCCATAATCTTAAATTTTTAATAGCTCACCAGAAGGTTTTGGCGGGAGAATCAAAGTCTCTTATTTGCAGGATGCTCATTGTCTTGTGGTGGGTCAGGTTTTGGAGTATGGTTACGGCTGTGGGGGGATTAAGTAGCCTGGCAACATGTATTGACAATTTTTTTATCCAGTTCTCTTTAAAGCAAGACCACCCAGCACGGGAATATTTCTCTAGCGGTTGTGGCTTGAAGAATCAAATTCTGCTTGATCGCTGGATTCTCATTCTGTTGGTGGGTTACGTCTGGAGAGTGGCTATGGCAGTGGAGGTTCAGGGGTTGAGGTCAGCAAGGGCGATGGCGGTGCTGGAGCATGAGACTGAGGCTATGGTAGTGCTAATTTGCACCTCAGATAGGTGGACACAGATTTTTTTCATATCTTCACTAGTTTTCATACCTCTGATTAATTTCAGTCTCTTGCAATGTACATCCAGGTTGCTTGAATGTCTTTGGTTGGGGTTTTTCCTACATTTATATATCCACATTGGTAGCAAATGATAACAGTCAGGAATGCTGCATACTCTAAATTTATGGGTTCTTCAGTGTTAAACAAACGAGGTTGTCTTTTGTGGTTTGAGAACTCCTGTTGTTTCCTTTGTTGCAATTTCCTTTGCCTGTTTGCAAATGAAATGTTTGTCAAAAGTTCTGATTTGAAAATTTATCAAAAGGATTCAGGTCTTCTTGTGTCTTGTGCTTCTTGTAGGTTATTAAGTGATGTTTATCAGACCCCATGCTATTGTCTGGAATTCAGGTGTTTGACTTCATGTAAGCATGTTTATTTGTTATATGCGAATAAATCTGGCCAAAGATTTTCTTGCTGTCAAGGAGATTTCCTCGTTGATTGAGTTCTTGTGCAAGTTAGCTTTTACTGCATTTCATAATTGCTTTGGGTGGATGTGCACTGCTCAATGACTTTTCCTTGTAATAATCTCATGATTCTTATAAGAATTGGTACTTGATCATATGTTGTGTGAACTTGCTATGGCCAAAGAGCACTAGATGCCTACTTTAACATGTATGTCGAGGGCAGGTCAATTCCTGTAAAACATGGTTCTCTAAATCTTTACATGTAAAATCTTTACCTTGTGTAGCTGCTTTTGAAGAAGTTATTCTTGGCAGAGGCTCATTCTTGGTGGTTGCTGTTTTTATGGTATTGCAGAATTTTCAGATTTGCTGCTCGACAATGCTGTCATGAGAAGTAGGTAACATGTAAGTGACATATATTCAGACCTAATGCAACTTCAAAACCAAGTGATTTGACATGCAAAACATAAATGATCAGGCTTTCTTTGACAAGCCAAAGATGAGAGTGACATAATGTTCAGTTGCTTACTACAGGCTTTTGTAGTATAAGCTTATATTCAATAAATGTCATGAATTACATATCAGGATTTGTGGATGTGATTTATACGTCTGATATAGAATGCTGTATATAATTTTAGAGCTGGCATTATGGATTGGTCTTAACTAAGACAGTTTAAGGTGAGCGGACCTATTGTGGACACTTTTTGGATTTCAGCATCTGTAGAGATTAAAATGACAAACATGGGATTTTACCTTGCTATTTTTGAAGTCAGAGGTGAATATTTATAAAATTTCAAAGTAAAATTCATAGATACCGCATAATGGTTTTCTTTCAGATTTAGATATGTACCTTAGAATCTGTTGAAGGTAGGCCTCGGCAAGGTAGGGTAAAAGGTAACCGGGTAATCTGTCCATGCCTACCTCTACCTTACACTTACCTTACCCTAATGGCCCCCGTCTACCTTTACTTTCACCTTGTTGGCCCCCATCTACCTTTACCTTTTACCCTGTAATGGGTAATTTGCACTTTAACGGGTATAGTGCCCTTTACCTGTGAATTACTCTCTACCATACAACTTACTAGGTATTTTATTCCACATTTCATTCGCCCACGTTCTCTGATTGCACTCCTTCAGGCGAGATTGGCCTCGAAGACCAAGTCTTTGAATTGCCCGTTAAGCATGACGACAATGCCGTCATCTAGGATCTCCTCGTCCTAGTTGTCCTGGTCAATCTCAATCGCTTGAGAACCACTTGTGGTAGAGCAAGCATTGCCGTTTGCCCTTCTCGCCAACGGCATTGCCCTCCGTCCACTTGTGCGTGTGTTCCCACGGGAATTCGCCACAAGCGCGTTTGTGTTGGTGTTGGGCAAGGGCCGGCGGGGCGACCACCTCAACAACATCTTCGTTGACCATGTCGCTTGTCATTGTCTCAACTGAAAAGCAGTCCAAAGAGTTGGCGCAATCGACGCCCAACAGATCAAGGGGCCGAGTTGCATGATTGGGGTTTAGGGTTTAAAATTAACAGAGGGCCAATTCAAATTGTGTGGCAGGCTTCCTATTTATAGAGTAATTACCGGGTAAACGGGTAAACTTGTCATTGCTACCTCTACCCTACCCTCTACCTTACCCCATGGTCATATCCTTACCTTTACTCTCTACCTTTACCCGGGTAAAAGGGTAACTTTACCCTACCCTGCTGAGGCCTAGTTGAAGGATAAAGGTAGGACAAATTTATTTGTAATTGGGTGTTTCAGAAATTTGTGATTGTGGTGAAGTTTACTTATGTGTGTTGAAAGCTGCCTATCAAAAACAGCATTCAAGGTGAAAATGCTTGAATCTCAAATGTCATGATTGATCACCTTAACTATGGCTTTAAGTCAGGTGTGCTTGTGATGGATACCTTGGGCACTTGAGACTCTTTATTTGCTTGAAAATTTTCATGGACAATTTCAAAAGATTAGCAAATGCATGAGGACAATACAATTGAGTTCATGAAATTTCAACATCATGTGATTCAGATATGTTAGTGAATGCCAAGGGTTTCATTTCGATCTGAAGTGGTTACATAGACCCCTAAAGCTGATAGTGTTGAATGCTGATTTTATTGGTTCTCTTTCAACCAATGAGAAGCTCTTTTTATGCGTAAAAGTGTAAATATTATCAATGTTTATTTGAAGTGCACACAATCACTTTCAAATGTATAGTAGGTTAAAAAATTTGCTCAAGAGCCCAATTTGCTCAGAGTTAATGCATCAACAATCATGAATTGTCAGAAACATACATATATTCTTTTGAGGTTTTTTCATAATATGGAAGTAGAGGAGGCAATCATGAGAGATAGAGAAGCTTAGGAAGCAATACAGAAGAAAGAGTTGGAAGAAATTACTACCTTATTGGAACAATTGGCATTGGGTACCTAAAGAGAATTTAAGTGGGCCCACTATGAATGCACATGAGTTCATCAATTATGAACTAGAATTTGATCCAAACAATCCCTACATACCTACTAAGGAGGAAATTATAGGCATGCTTGATGAAGGAGGTGATTTGACAATGAACCCATTGAAGAAGTTGACAATGTGCAAATTAGTGATGTGGTGGTAGATATAGTAGGATTCAAGGATGTTGAAAGTGCATTAGTGACCTTGAAACAATTTTTGGAACAAAGACCTACTGATGTTACACCTTTCATCCACAACATTCAAACATATCAAAACAAAATAGGATCTTGGCATGCACAAGAATCTCATTAAACCACTATAGATTCGTTCTTTCATTACACTTAGATGTATAATGACATTTATATCTTATGTATTTTCATACTTTATTTATATAAGCGTTATTCATGTAAGTGTTACAAATTGTTGATGCTGCCCCCCCCCCCGCCCCCCTGATAAGTGTTAAAGTGTTAACACCACATAAGTGTTAAAAGTTTCCTTGCTCCGAATTGTTAACAAACATTAAGGGTGGATTGTAGTATGTGATGGTTAGCAAATTCAAGTCAAGGTCGTAACTACTTCCCTCATAATTTTTGGAGCTCATATGAATATTTTATTCATTATCAAAGTGAAGATTCTTATGCTCATTAAATGGTCATATAGGTCCCCCGGATAATGTTTGACTATTGAACCTAGAATGGTATCATATTTTGAGCATGTTGTCCAATTTCTTCTAAACACATCTTTTTGGTTCTTGAAGCCACGTCTAACCACATACCACTTAAATATAGGTGTGTGATCAAGTAAAGTAACCAAATATAAGGGTTGTCTACCTTAGAACTTTCTTCAGTGGGCAACCAAAGAAGGTGACATGAGACACTTGTTGTTGCATGACAAGTCATGAAAATCACTCTAATCAACACAGCGCATCATATTTAATGCTACACTAAATCAAGCATATAGTGTTATGGCCTTTTGGTCCACTGAGATGAGTGTTCTTTGGTTCCTCAATTATACACATTTTGTCTGTTTGCTGATGACCCATCTACTACCGTCGGCACCAAACTTATGTATGCCACTTTGACTAAAACCAAAGACCACTATAAGCAACACATGTCCTTCTCAAATAGCATTAAAAAACGACATTCCTTTTTCTTTTCGTCTCTTATGTCCGTCTGGTTTGCACATTATGTCTGGTTTAGGTGTGAAATCCTTCTCATAGCTTCTCTCCTAAGCCCAATTTGGGGTAAAATGAGAGATTTTTATGGGCTTGGGGTTCATAGGGTCTATGTAAACTCATTCATTGTGGATGAAGGGGCTCTAATAAAAACAAGTCCTTTACAAAGTTGAGGATTGATGCATTCTAATTGGAGTCCACTAGACTAATTCGGAGTCTTTGATGTCATTTCCGAAGTCAAATGATCTTTAAATAGTTATTTTTGAACTATAAAATAGTTCGTTGCGTTTTTACCTTGCTAATGGATGAGTTTAAGTGGACAATCCCTAGCCGATTTTATGAGATATATAGTATCTCTTATCAATGAAAAATCGTCTCCAATTTGTTTCCAAAATATTAAAAGAAAGATCAAACTTCAAAATGCAGCAAGGCCTTTGTTAAAATTTGAAAATATCAGTATTGCATGAGACTTCGAAAGGTATTGCAGCACACTGAAACAACAGAGCACTCTCATGGAGTTCCCACGTTCCCATACGTGGGAACGTGAGCCGGGGATCCAGCGGATAAAGTGACCACTCTATGGAATAGACACGGGGCGACGAGAACCGCAGGATAAACATCCCGTCCATCGGTCGCTTGTTTCCCAGAGAACTACTCCAGGATGCAGGGACTGTCCAGAGGTCGCCGTTATATAAACACAACCAGAGGCTAAAGCGATAATCCACAGGTCGGTGGCTATGTGGTGTGGATAAGGGTAAGGACCGACGGACAAGCAGAAAATCCATCAGTCGCTGGTGCTCTTTGTGTGGTGTGGCTATGGTGGCCTGCTGCTGCATTCGCACTCGCAGTGCTCCGTCGCAACCTCACCATTGCCGCTGCCCTTCGAATTTCTTCTCTCCACTTGAAGAATAAGAATCACGGTAATTTTATCTCTCTTCTCGGTGTTCTTTCGATTCTGGAGGTTGCGATTCTGTCCAGTTTGGCCGCATTTTCGTCCTGCAGTTGGAGACAGCAAGGATTGGAAGGGCGGGTGCATGTTTCTCCTTGAAATTGGCACAAAGAAGAACTCCTTCTATAAATCTTCTCGAATTGAAGGAAAGGCACACAACACGGAGAATTTCTTAACTCGCTCTGGAGTGTCAAACTCGCATATCTTGATCTGCGTTTTCCGGTCAGGGAACATCGCAAAGGCCCGTAGGAATGTTTGCAAAATTGATTAAAGCTCACTTGTGTGCGTTTCGCTTCGTGTCTAATGTGTCTTCTCCATGGATTCTGAGGCATCATTATGTAAGTGTTTGGAGTCATTTGACAAGAAGGAAGAAAGAAACGGGAAGAAGAAGAAAGAAAGCAAGCCGCTGGACGATTGCTTGTAGGAAGAATTAATTATTGTCATTAGTGAGAATGACGAGTTAGTCTGTCCATTCTTGCGTTCTGGTTGTTCTTGATGTCCTTTCCTTCCAGGTTTCGATTGCTATTCTTTTAGAATGAGAGGAGATGCATGCATGCGAGGCTGTAAGTATGCGGTTGCTTGAGTGCAAGAACGAACGCTATGAGACTGACTGGAGTGATTGTGATTTCATGTGATGGGAAGTGAGGTCTGTTTCAATAGAATTTCCTTCGCAATGATGTACCGTCAGTTGTTTAAAATGTAATCCGGGATTTTGTGACTACAATTTGGACAACCATGAGTGCTATTTTTTACGTCTTGTCTCCTTTTGTTCTTGACATTGCGTGACAACTGAGGATTCTATCTATGCTCTTGTATGTTATGTCATGTCCACATCCGTCGTACTCCTCACATGAGTTCTGTACCTTGTTATCACTCGCTCGTTACATGTGAAGCAAGTCTAAATTTAGTCATTTTTTTGTTTTTCTTACTGTTACCATGTTGCTTTGTTTCTTTGTCGAGAAGTTTTCTGGTAACTTTATTTGGTGTTAAGGAATTCGAGAATATCTACACCTCTAGGGATTGATTCCACACATGTGTGTATGGTGAAGCACGCCGTCTGTAGTAAATACTTCAATAAGCTTAAATGTCCCTCACTCGAAATTTGTGGCACAGAATTGGCGTTGGGTTTGTACCTTTGTGGCGGCAAATAGAATCTCAACTGCCAGATTTTCCGGATAGCTTCTTCGCCTCAAAGGAGAAAAAAGTTTGTCCTCAATCATGATGATGCCCTGTTTTGCCTCTGGCATTGCAGAAGTCCTTTCACATTGGGAGCCTGGACATGTGGCGGTCCAGAGGAGACGACAGATTTATTTTGGGTTGTGGACATTGTGAGTGTGAAGCAATGAACAAGGAATCTGGAGTCTCAAGTTCCATGAAACGGACTGTTAGGGTGCAGCAGACGCTTTTCCCATTGGCCCGTGACAAAGGCAGAAAATGATCGAGTTTCGAAAAGACAACAGGCAAGTAACAAGGCGAGGAGAAGAATTGGCATTTGTTAATAATAGGTGAGAAGAATTGGCATGCAGTTTACAGAGAAGGACGGGCTTTTCATCCTTCTACATTGTCCAATTCAAGGTAAGAAATGTGCTTAAGGACTACAATGCCATGCTTCGAGATGGAGAGCGGGCTAATTTGGAGGGTTAGAGTGTATGGCTGTACTTGTTTTTTAAAAGAAATCATTCAAGGCATGTTTTGTTTTGATCCACTAGATTATCAATCTCGGCAACACCTGATACTTTATCCTGACGCAGGTGGAAGGCATCATCCCTCAGTTTACCGAGGTCGCAGATTGCAGTTGAATACGTGGTAGAAGCCATGAACCCTTGAAGGAGCTCAGGGTACACATCTTTGTTGACGACTTCTCCGTGACGGGCTTTGGGATATGTCATAGTGACATTGATTACCCATGCAACGCGGTGAATTCCCAATGTCCGCCATGTGCGAAATGACCATGGCAATGCCTCAGAAGGACAATCCTCTTGCTTGTGAGTTTGGGTTCACAGGCATGGCACGTAGGGAAGTCAAAACCCTAGAGGATTTCTTCAAGAACTATGGTGTGCGTCTGCAGACAATTGCCAGGATGTGCGACATGGGTTTCACCGTCAACACCTTAATTCGAATGACAGAGCAGGAGCTAGATGATGTGATTGCAACTATGGTGGATAATTACCATGTAGAACTTCTGTTCGGGGAGAAGTATGGAATCAAGTCTGCAGTTAGAGCAGAAAAGAAAGCATTGGATGATGAGGCTGATAGGCAAAGGTTGTCGGCAATGTCCAAGTCCGAGAAGAAACGGAGACTCGAGAATGGCACACTGCTTGCGTCTTCAATAGATGGTGAGTCTGATGGGCGCTTTCCTTTAGGACAATGTAAGGACTTGTACAATTGTAATTGCAAGTGGTTGAAGAGAGTATACCAGCTGTACTTAAGATCTGGATAACATTTTTCCTGTTGCGCAGTACGGATAACGCTCCTGAGCACACGGATATATCAGGTAGATGTACTTTATTTCCAATTCGAATGGTGCTGATACCACCTGGCTTATGCTTATGGGATTGAAGTCACCGTTAATGCTCGATGTTCATAAGTTCGAGTATCTTCAGACAAGCTTCTATTAAGCAATTGCGATATAAGACGGGGGCAATGTGAAGCAATTATTTTATACCTGCTCAGGCTCCAATTACTCTGCAGCAGCTGAAGAAGTATGTAGAAAAATGCTTAGATTATGATCTTTTGAATACGTTCATGGTGTAGAGTGACAAGTGGAACTGGTTTTTAGGGTTTAGTTTAGTGTCTGTACCACTGGGATTCCTCTTCATGATTTAGGTCAAGTTTTTTGTTCTGATGAAACCATGCATTCTCAGAAATACAAAAGATTCTCCTATCCCAGAGTTAAACTTAGTCGAATACAGCAGTTGACTGGGGAGTTTTATCTGCTTGATCGATGTATTGCAGCAGGAAGGATGAATGATCTTCGGAGCAATAATGGGCTCCTGCCTCCTGAATTGATACCTCTAAATCTGAACAGCAAAGAGCCCTCTCTTCTTCTCACCCAGGGGCACACTTCCCTCAATGCAGCGGGTCTCTTGGAGATCCCAGACTATGACGAGCCAAGTAGTGAAACAAGTGAAGATAAGAAAGGTATCCTCAGTCTCTAGATTTGACCTGATATATATAAGATGTTGAGAACACCGTAGTAATACTCTGGTTGCCAAATTACATAGGTGGCATAGAATTAATAGCATTCTCTAACAACGCCAATTCAAAGAAGCGGTCTCTGATCTGGCTATGTTGACATATATACTGTAGCTTCATTATAGGGCTGATTCCTTGAGAGTTGCCTTATAGGGGTTTTGTGATTGTGAGGGATTGGCAAGGTATTCAATAGCAATCAGTTAAGAAGGTGACTATGTATACAAATTCAGTTGGATGACTTTGCAATTGGAAGGATGTATCCAAGTTTTTGTCGTTGTGCTGCAGGGGGCAAGAAAAAGCAGAAGCGTCGAAGGTTGAAAGAGTTGGGAGAGGATGGTGAAGAGAGGCCAAGAGAGCATCCTTTCATTGTGTCTGAGCCTGGAGATATAGTAAGAGGGAAAAAAAATGGACTAGACTATTTGTTTGATTTATACGAGCAGTGTGGTAAATTCCTTGAGCAGTGCCAGCAACTCTGCAAGGAAAAAGGTGAAAAGTGTCCTATGAAGGTAAAAATCATTTTTCTACATATGGATCAAGAGTGCTAGTCTACTCTGAAACTGCAAGCTTTCTGATATGTATCTTAGGACAAGGAAGATATAACAATATCAGGTCTCTCTTGTCATTCCACTACCTTGCTTGTAGCTGTTACTGTTTATAAAGTCAGTGTAGAGGCTGTTGGTGAGGAAATGATGTGAATTCGGGACTGGAAGTCTCAGTCATGTGAATTATATTTCAGTTGAATGTGCGGCCTTACCACAACTGTATCTTTTTGGCTGCTTCCAGGTTACAAACCAAGTATTCCGACATGCAAAACATACAGGAGCAGGCTATATTAACAAGCCAAAGATGAGACATTATGTTCATTGCTATGCTCTTCACTGCCTTGATTTAGACCAATCAAATAGTCTACGAAAGTCGTCCAAGGAACGTGGTGAAAATGTAGGGGCTTGGCGGCAAGCATGTTATTGGCCTCTAGTGAATATGGCCAGAAACAATGGGTGGGACATTGAGGGTTTGTTCAATCGTAATGAGAAACTACGCATCTGGTATGTGCCTACAAAGCTACGGCAGTTGTGCCATTTAGAGAGAACAAAGCACGGAGAGTAGATTGATCTTAGTACTAACATGTATATATCAAAATTGATTTTGGTAGCTCTCAATTACGGATCTCTGACAAAGAGAATGTGTATTTTCTCTCGACTCTCCTGGGTTCCAAGCTAAGGTAAGTTTGTCGACACACTTTTGACCCATCAAGCATTACTCTTAATCCTATGTGAAATTCAGCAATAACTTCTGTATGAGCTGAGTGGAAGCCATGACTGTCCACAGTCTCATGGCAGTGTACGAATGCGAGATTCACAGCATCCGGTACTGTTCCTAACCTTCCCTTGTATCTGTATCCCCTATTTTTAGTGTATGTCATTGTTGTCTGGAATATCAAGTTGTTTTATCTGGGTTGCGGCATAACTTAGATGTGACTGTAATATACATAGAGGAAAATAGATGTGGCCCCTCCATTCCTCTTGCTTCTTACAGTTGTGGCTCTTCCAGAATCTAACGGCAAGCATAATCAAAGTGATATTGCAGCCTCATCCGTGAACCTTCTGTATGCCAAACAGAATCAAAATCTGGTATGGACAGTGCAACTCATTCCTGGTTCTTGTAATCTCTAGTTGCTGTGTCATGTCAAATACTATGTCAAGACCTTATTGTGAATATCCTCCACAAAAGTAGATTCACTTTCACTGTTTCACCTAATTCGGACTACTGGTTATTTCAAGTGGTTTATTAACTGTAGCAAGTTTCTATGGGCTTTGTTGATCAATGTGAACCAGTCAAAGATTGGAAGCCCCAGACCTGCTTGTCTGCTGCAGAAGCACAGCCTTATGATAGCATCAATCATGACTTGTAGACAGAAGTTGCCTTTTCAAGTTATTTATTCTCTTGAAGTAAGCAACGGATCAGTGCTCCTTATCCTGATTGGCAGAGAATAACAGGTGTAAACTTTGACGTCATTGCACGCATTTGTAGCCACAAAATAGTTTACAAAGGTTTGAACACAATTTGCAACTTTAGTATGCATCTCTTGGAGTACAAATTTTGTCTTTTGCTTCTCTGATGAGCCATAAATCTTCGACCATTTAGGGGTTCCCTATGTGAGACGGGGGGGGGGGGGGGGTTATTAAAGGGGGCACCAGAAGAAGTGGAACAAAAATAAATCGCATATTGGTCGCTGGTGCATTTTACCATGTGAAGCATGGGAACGAAGCACCACTTGTAGGTGAAGGGAAAATTTGCCAGTTCACAAATTGGGGTTAGTCACCACAACACTTCGATGCTTGAGAAATGAAAGGTTGTTATGTACGCACATAAAAGAGAAACCTTTTCAAGAGGACTTCTCCTTTGCACTAGTTTGCAATCACTATTTTGCACTTTAGCTTTGTGGTGGAGAATATTTCATTTCTGTCATGACATGGATGGCTTGTTTTTTTATTTTGTTTTGATACATATTTTTGGGATGGGTGAGGCGTCTTTTTAACTAGTGCTAATGAATCACCTTTCGTAAGGTAGAGAACCTAACAAACAAGAGCAGTACCTAACAGTCGTCAAGGTCCTTACCATCAGAAGCACAAAGAGTTTCTAAAGTGGTGTTGTGGCTAAATCTCTGCAAAGAATGAAGTTTTTGGTTAGGGACACAAAGTACCTTTTTATGAGCCTAGAGAAAAATGCAACCGCCACATTCAAGCACATCATCTTATACCAATTCTGATTGGCAATGAAATCACATCCCATAAAGCATCCTAAATTCTAGCTTTGAATTGTTTCTCACTGTTTGACATTGCTGATTGGAGCCCATTTTTGAAAGCATTTTGTGGCTGCATGTAATAAGGACTGTGGCACTTTGGGCGGAATGTTTCCTGGAATTTGGGAATTTCTTAACTGAAAGCTTCAGAATAGCCTTTGAATGCTGGAAGGGCCAACATTGAACAATTTGAAATGACGGACGAAGGCCATACTAAACATCAATCCTGATTCCTGTCTATTTGATGCACCATTTGGCAGGAGAGCCTCACAACACTAAATTTACCAAGACAATGTTCGAATTACAGTTTCATTCTGATTAGTGTGGATTGCCATTTGAAACTACGAAGTGTTATAATTTCTTATAAAGAATCAACATACGGCTAACATGCTCACATTCATGCCAGTACTTGGATATGGGTGTTACTTTTATTTTATTCTTACAAAGAATTGCCATCAAAGGTTTGTTATGTTTTAGAAAGTGCACACCTACTATATATTTGTATTGCACTTGTACAAACTTTGTATTGGAAGTAAATACTTAAGGTAAGTGGGCCTTAAATGGGCATTTTTCACTCTGCACCCAATTCTCGTAGGCTATGAAACATACAATTAGTGCAACATGATTGGCAAGAATCTTGCATGTAGCCATTTTCCTCATTATATTTTGAGCTCATGTGAATGTCTTGTTCATTATCAAAGTGAAGTTTCTTTTTCTCTTTCAATCAATCATATAGGCCCCTCCAATCATGTTCACTATCAAGGCCAAAATGGTTAACAAATTTTGAGCACGTAGTCCAATCCCCTTTAAACACATGTCATTTTGATATGCGTTCTTTCATTCACACAATGCCACACACCTCTCAAATATAGGTGCTTGTTCAAAAGGACAATTTGAATTAGACCCACTTACTTTGTAGTATTATCTAACTCCAAATGATAATCCTTACTAACCGAATAAAAGGTGTGATAGCCGGTACTATATACACAAGTGTTGTTGGTATATGACTAGCAGCATGGGCTAGAGCTTTGTGGTGTCTATGCAAATTCATCCATTGGGAAGGTGAAAATGCAGTGAACTCTATTATAACTTTGACATACCGTAGCTCTCTAGCAGCTTGGGCAGAAAATAAATAATTTTAAAGGTGCCTAAATTTTTGGGAAATTAATTTCATTGGGTGTCAAAAATAAAAATAAAAAATAAAAATTCAAAGAGTGCTTAAAATCACAATAATGCAAGGGACATTCACTGGAATCCAACAAGGTAGCATCAAATAACTTCAACATTGTACTCACACGCCATCAATCTCACTCATGGTCTAAAAACAATAGAAGCATGGATTTGCTCCACAACTCATGCTAACACACTACCATAAAAACATGAATGAGACAAGCAAATGGGAATGAATGTCTAACTTATTTTAAATTACTTTTGAATCTACCCAGTTTTAGAATATTATTTTCTGGGTTGCCTAACTTACTTTCGCACTTTAATTAGTTATTAGGCAGAAAGGTGTGCAAGCTGCTAGAGAGGTACGGCATATGTTTTAAAACGTCTCGACTTTGGAAGTGGCATCTTCAAATTTGTCTAGTGGGACCAAATAAAAAATGAAGTACAACTCAACCTATAGAGGGCTCACTTTTGTTTGTTAGAGTTGAGTCGTCAATGATGGATGAGTTTACATAAACAACACAAAGCTCCGGCCAACCAACATTTCCTTTTGCCTTTCTTATATGAAGTGTTGACAAAGCTTTGTATATTAGGTGATAAAATTTTATATTGGCCGACACATGACGTGTTGCGTGAGACTCATATGGCGGTAGTGATGGCGGGGGTTACAAAACGCTCCAAATTGCTAACTTTCTAAGACAACAAAACAAAAATTTGTCAATCTTGATATCAACAATTCATTTAAGGATTTGGATCCTTTGCAATTGCAGATTATCAATAATCAATATCAACAATGGTATCAAAGAATGGACCCGCTGGATATCGAAATAGTTATATTAGTCAAATGTTGGCACTTGGCAGCAATCACAAGAAACGAGAAATTTTGTGTTTGTGAGTCAATACCACCGTCATCGATATGGTATGACGGTGGTATTGACTCACGAACACAAAATATGTAAGCTCATGCATCGCGGATGAAGGGTCTTCAATAAAATGAAAATAAAAAATAAAAACTAAAAATAAAAACTAAAAAACTCTTGTACATCGAATGTCGATTCATTGTCACTAGACTAATTTGGGGGTCTTCGATGTCATTTCAGACATAATCAATTTGCTAAAATAATAATAAAACTCTAGCTATAGATTATTTACTACGTTTTAACCTTCCCAATTTGATGAATATACATGGGTGCCATGAAGCTCTAGCCAATTATCCAGGTTCTTGCATGATATATGGACTTGAACATTGTTAGATTCAGTAAATATTTTCAATTACATGTACCCTACCGGTATTACAAAGGTGTCAAATCCTCACTGTCTATACCCAATTATAACATAAATAGTTGATGCCAATTCAACATTGGTTTATATAGAATGAATGTGAAACAACAATGGTTACGAAGTGGCTTGGGTACGGTACACATGCCTTATTCAAACACTAGTCATGACCAATAAACATCAACTAAGGCCTAACATGGATTTGTACATCAAAATAAAATATGATTAAATCATTCGAACTTTCATATTTAGTCATTTCTTAGAAGAGTTGCCCATCTTGAAATAGCTCGAGTTTATTTTCTCACGGGTTCTCAAATTGAAGAAAGAAGTGGTGTTTGGGTGCAAAATGAGTTGCAAATGTTGTCAAGTACATGGAGGAATCCAATGTGCAATACTATGGGATAACTTCTAGTGCTTTGAGCCTTCATTTTTACATGGGATGTATGTGTTCCATCTCTCAAACTATGTTGTGCATGAGTTAGATTTTCAAGTTTAGGACAAATGTCAAAATCTCATCAAATATCACCTCGCCATGGATCGATTCTCAATCATTTCCAATGGAAATCTCGTACATGAAGTTTTTCCGTATGCAAGAAGCTAGTTTGCCTTTCAACCTTGTGGATGAAATCTTTCAATGATTTCTTTAACAATTCCTCTTTTGATGTGAACAACATTTGAGCATTGAAAGGCATCTCAAATCATGGTCATTTTTAGAACACTATCTTCATACTTAAAGGTTCATCAATTTCTAACATCTCTATAACTACCCGAAATGTACAAAGAAGAAAATTGGTTAAGGAAGCCTACAACCGACACTTCAAGATTTCAAAACATACTACACTAAACATTGTATTTAGTGTCACTCACTATTTGAAAATCACTCAATGCTCTATATGTCTACCCTATAGAGTCATTTTTTGTCGACAAAAGTCAAATTGGTTGGTTGCAAATCATAGAACATTAATATCTTTACATGAATAGTAAAATGATATAGCATTGTGTAACTCCGGATAGTGTAAGTGACACTAAATACAACATTTAGTGTACCTATCCATCTTGGCTCCAAAGTTTATAACCTCGGCCTTTATTGTCCCCATTGGGAAATGGTTCATGTGCTCATGTCCTTCTTTGTCTAAGGATCCCCATGTACGCCAAATTGCTTGGAAGTACTAATAACTGCTATAGAGGCTCACCTATCATTCTCAATATTCTACAATTTTGGTGCATGAATGTGAACGGAAATTGGGATGGTCAACTTTGACTTTAAGCTCGGGCCCACTTCTAAATTTGTCGCCAAAGCCGAGCGACAAAGAGTTTGGATGTGCAATCAATACTCCATCCCCGAAATATATAGGAGCGTTATACGCTATAACAAGTTATTCCCCAACATATTCCAAGTGAGTCCACTATGATGGGATTGCGTACCCTCACCATCTCTCGTAGCCTTTCTTTGAATTCCTCCTCTTCTCCCACCGCGGGCATTTCCGGCGCCTCATTGGTCGAATTCAAGCCAACTCTCATGTATAATGCCACCGCAATGTGCGTTTGCCAAATAGAACCTTTTAGATGCGAAACGATGGTGATAAAAATAGGCACCACCGTTCCCATGTTGCCCCCTTGCGGCGAAGCTCAGGGAATTATTAACCTCGTAGCCGCCCCTTCCACGGGATGAAGAGGGTTGGATGAAACTCTTGAGCGTCTCCGTTGACTTGACCGAGAACGTTGGATGAAACTCTTGAGCATCTCCGTCGTCGACTCGGCCAAGAACGTTGGATGCAACTCTTGAGCATCTCCTCCGTCGACTCGGCCGAGAACGTTGGATGAAACTCTCGAGCGCCTCCGTTGACTTGGCCAAGAACATTGGATGAAACTCTTGAGCATCTCCTCCGTCGACTCGGCCGAGAACGTTGGATGAAACTCTCGAGCATCTCCTCCGTCGACTCGGCCTAGAACATTGGATGAAACTCTCAAGCGCCTCCGTCGTCGACTCGGCCAAGAACGTTGGATGAAACTCTCGAATGTCTCCGTTGTCGACTCGGCCAAGAATGTGGGATGAAACTCTTGAGCGTCTCTGTCGACTCGGCCAAGAGGGAATTATTGCATCTAAAATTTAGGCAATTGTTACCCAACTTGAAATGAAGGTTCAAGATTTGTTTTGGGTGCAAGTACTTTGCTTGCAATTTTTTCCATCCTCCATGTTGAATATATTGTTCCCTACATGTTAACTCATTACGCATGTGTTTTATTGAATTAATTTGGGATACTAATGGAAGCTAATGTTGGTGACAAAGTATTTTCAAAATGTAAAAAAATTAGTTTCACCGCTATAGGTTTAATAGTTAACACAATTGGAAGGGTGTATGTGATCATTTAAAGGAAAAGACCACATTCACTTTGACCTCATATAAGGTAGAAATACCATAACCCGTGAAAATAAGGTGATTCGCATTGAAGATCTGGTCTGACAATCATGACATAATTTTCCAAGATAGACGAGAAGGATTCACGAAGAATGGCAAGTTGTTTCATATTTTTTTGCCCTATACAAAAAAACTCTACAATTTTTCAAAGTGGAAAGTTGTCAAACCCCCTACTCATTCACTAGATTCTCCCTACACCGAACATGGTAATCCGCATTTCCATACAGAACATCACCTTGAACCGGTTAACTCATGAGTACATTCAACTTGACTCCCCTTGGCTAAACTAAGTGTACACGCATTGAAGTGGCCAGCCTCGGCATGATCGGTTTTAGAAATGGCACTTCACTATTCTGACGGCGGTCTACTGCACGGGTAGAGGGTGGGTAACCGGTTTGGGCATTTCTACCTTAGGCTTAATCAACCAAAGGGCCGGTTTAAGCACCCTCTCTACCTCGGAACTAGAATCCCTCACAAAGGATATTCACATTCGAATTTAGTTTGCTTATCATAAGATGCCTCATTCCCTCATCAAAAAGCGCTCACCCAAGGATGGTGTGGGCCAAGTTGACCCACTATTGTGGGCACCAATATTTGGTGACGCCATTGCATACGTCGGCCGGCCCAAGGTCTTGTGGTAGCCATGTAAGTTGAGTTGAGGATGAATGCCTCGGGAACCCCTTTTGTAGGGTTCAAATATTGTTCTAAAACCGACATGGTTCCATAATTAGCATTCAAATCTCATCCTCAAAGAATGTGAGGTTGAGTTTGGATGACTGAGGGGCCGATCACACCGGCTAGTTCCAACACCATCCGTTGGCATCTCCGGCTGTAATAGTGTAAAAAGTGGTGGGCCAACATCTATTTATCAACAGAATCCCCAACAATTCCATAGCTAGAACTGGACGGAAAGTTTGGTGTGATCGGGGCATGAGCCATGAGCTTGTAGGGGGTAGTGTTTTAACCGGGACCCTTAACATGGTTGCCACAAATCCCACGCCTTATCAAAATACTTATCATTTCCTCATGAAAATGTGTCCACTCAAAGTTGTTGTTCACTTGGGATTGATGTTGGCGTCAAAATTTGATGGCGCTATTGGATACGGTACTCGACCCAAGGAGTCACGACAACCACGTGAAATGAGGATGACAACATTGGGAACCCCTTATAGTAGGCTTTGAATATTGTAGTGCAAATGCACACGGTCCCGTAATTAACATCAAATGACGATATTTCATCCTCGTAGAAGACGAGATTAAGTTTAGACAACTCGGCCCTAAATCTACCGGGGTGGAGGGCGGTCGTTTTTTTACTAGACCCCTTCACACGGCCGCCACGAATCCTAAGCCTTATCAAAACATTTGTCATGAGAAAGTGTTCACCCAAGAGTTGTTGCTAACTCGGGATGAAGTGAGTGAGGTTAACTCGTGATGTTGGCATTGACATTCGATGACACCACTACAAACGGTAGCCGGCCCAAGGATGCATAGGAGCCATGTAAGTTGAAGGTGAAAACATTCGGAACAAAGTTGTAGCTAGAGATCTTTAAAGAAGATATGACCCCGGAATTAGCATCCACGATGCAAGATTGGTCTAGTGAGATTAAGTTGGGATGAGTCAACCATAAACCTATATGAGGAGTTATTTTTTACCCAACATAGGCTGCCACAAATCCTGATACATGCTCCCACTTCCTTTTGCTTGTGGGAAATTGTGGCACAAGCATTCATCTCATTCATCAAGTGAGTAACACCCCCCCCCAAAAAAAAATGTATACATATGTTCATGATCCCATAAGGTGTAAGGCCCACCTCATCAATTTCCTCCTTTGATAGTGTTGTAACAAAAAAAATTTACCCATCCCATGCATTCAAATGTGCCTTTCCAAAGGTGGTTTTTTTATCTCCTAATTGCCCACCCGGGGTTAGGATTTCGTAATCTAGATTATTTAAATGATGTAATATTTTACCACGTGATGTTGCTAATTTTTATAATGTTCAAACAACCAATTTGACCTTTCATGGTTATCAAATGAAAATTGTAGTAGAAGTTTATTACATAGCGTAATTCAAAATAGTAAGTGACAGTAAATACCATAGATTGTGTAGTGAAACTACATTGGGATGAATCAACAACAAACCTACAGGTAGGGTAGAGGGGGATGTTTTTTAGCACTATTCCCCCTTGGTAGGTGTTGCAAAATGAAATCCACACATAACCTCCAATTCGGAAACGACCGCGGGCGAGGATGCTTTTTCCAAGTATCGCATAAAACCGCATTTTAGACATACGGACACCATAGTCCCAAGGGAAGTTGAGATTCTTTGCGAGAGTGCATTTCGGAGATGCACATGCAAGCCAATGGGAGCCCAAGACCAAAACGTACTCGGCGACCCCGAGACGCTAAGCTTCGAGGTTGAACGAGTGGGTCAAGGCTAACTTAGATATCTCGTTTTTCGAGCCCACCCCCCACCACCACCAACCTTAGCGAGGCATAGGGGTCAAGCAAAAACATGCCCCTTTTGCTTCACTAAGATTGGTGGTGGTGGTGGTGGTGGTGGTGAGGGGGGAACTGATCATAGTTCATGTTGGTGTTTGTGTATTTAGTGTCACTCACTATCTGAAGTTATACTGTAGGTTTTGACTAATTGATGTTATTTATGTTATGTAGTGTTCAAAGAACCCAATTGACCACTAGTAGTAGAGGAAACAATAAAATCCGCACTATAACATTATTGCACAAGAGTTAACCGTAAAGTGACCAAAAGTGGAGACCAACTCGACTTTTTTTCAAGGATTCCCCCATACGTACCACTTCCAACACTTGTGTCAGTGACCTATTAAAAAACCCAAGGAGGGAGGTCGTTTGGCTCTATTTTGGGGCAACAAAACTTTGAAACACATTATAACATTATTCAGACCCATGACAGTGTTTTGTGGGACTGACAGTATTCCAAGGAATATCCCCCACATTCAGACCGAATGTGGAACATACCGGGAATATTCCTTGGAATAATGTCAGTCCCACATAACAATGTCATGGGTCTGAATAATGTTATGATATGAGTTATTTTCATGGTTTAATATTATTTGGGGAGTATATAAGCGATGAGAGGAGAAAAGAGACGCATGTGCCCATAGGTGGCCCAAATAACAATTGAGAAGATTCTTATAGAAAGATAAAAACATGTTGATTAACAACTCCTTGGTTGCGATCTTTGGCATTTGGAGCCACATGAGCATAGTTCTCTCCTTTTATTCCGGGACTCCATGTCAAGGCTGATTTTTCACAAAGTTTTTACCCGTCCATGTCCAAAAACCTCAAATTGAAAGGCAAAAAAAATTGCAACCCGTCTCAAAACCGGTAATTTCAAAACCAACCCGTCCAAGGAAAGGTTAAAGAAAAAACAACCCGTCCCAAAACCGGTAATTTCTAAACCAACCCGTCCATGAAAAGGTTAAAGAAAAAAACAAATTGATAAAGATAAACCGAAAGATGTCGGCATGTGATTGGTTGCACTTGGAAACAATAGTATCTTCCTTCAATTCTGTCAGTGTTCTGGCTTTATCTATTTTAGCTGCCACCTGCCCCATTTCGTCCACATAGTTTAGAGAAAGTTCTGATTCTCTGAGGCCCAGGTTCCCCCTCCAGCACTGTTCAAGCTCGGCACTTCCCCCTCCAATAGGTATTCAAGCTCTTCTTCTGGGTTGTCAGTATCTTCTCTCTATACATTCTCTCTGTATCTTCAACCAAGTTTCGAGATTGTGTTAGAACAGTGATCAGGGAGATTTTTGGGCAACATAATCGGTTGAGATCCTAGTGATTGCAAGTCCAACCAGTTTAGGGTTGACAACCTCCGGTTTTCCTTCTTTAAATTTGGGTATATTCTATAAATCCCTCTAAAATAATCAGTACATTTCCTGCAATCTTGAACTTCAACAGGTTTTTTCTCAAACTCAACCGGTTCATTTGTAACTAACTGCCGGTTCTCCGCAATCATTGTTCCAAAAGGTCCAAGATGAAAGGTGTTATGGGCTTGTAGAGTTTGAGTTTTTGAATTCAGTTTTGATTTAGACTGAGCAAGGATTGTTTCAGTGTTGTTCTGAACTACTTCTTCTTTCACCGATATCTATGTATGTTTGTATGTGCTAAATAATTTTGATTGTGTCCTTCATAGTCCCAATGATCCAGACTTCAAATGTTTGCTTTCTTCGGATGTTTGCTTTGATGCGCATTTCATGTGCAAATATTCCAATTGAAAACATCAATTGGAATGCAGTGATGATTGTTTGGAGAAACATGAAGGATAGGAGAATTCATCCACTTCTTTGAAGGGTAAGTAGCTCTTTGTTTTTAAAATTTTGAACATGTTTATATATACTAATTCTTATTCAATTACTAAGTATACCTTCAATTATAATCTTTGACATTATGTTAAAAAGGTTCTAAATTTTGTGGTTGATGAATTAATGTATGCAGGTGAATCAAGCACTTCAAGATTGATATTTTGATTGGGTATTAGTGGTTTGATTGCATTATGCTTATATTCACATGTCATATATGACATAATGTAATTGATATTTGTACTATTTTTTTTTTGGAATAAATTTTTTAAAATGTTATTTTTAGAACCTGTCCAAAGTGAATTTGACACGTCCCAAAACCGGTTCATTTTCTAAGAACCCGTCCACTGGAAATGTTTTTTTTTTATGAACATGTCCCTAGACATGTTAGGGACCTTGTGAAAAATCACCACTGCTCCATGTTTATGGAGAGCACTCAAACTGTGTACTATGAACTTTTCGACAAGTGGCTGTAAATTACCAGAGTTCTTTAATCACAAATCTCTTTCTTTAAAAGACTAAAAATATCAAAAAAAAACTATCATGCAGTTGCATATATAGTAGTGCTATGAATTCCAAATTAACACAAGTGGCCCTAACTACCATAAAAGGTGTAGCCTAGCCCTGGCCTCGAGAGAGTGCACGCCTAGCACATGTCGATTAAAAAACAAAATCTGCAAAATCAGCGTCGCCACGAAGTTCCATGCAGGTGAAGGTGATGCAAAAACTCGAAACCTCATATTATCTCACCCTCCACGGAAAAACTAAACTGGTTAAAAATAGCCATGCGTCCAAAAGGGCGTCAAGAATGCAATAAAACAGGTCCGAGACGACCTTAAACTACCGGATGATGGTGGAGGGATACCCAAATCTCAAGGAAGAGGTTGGCGGTTCGAATCCCGGCTGTGAAATCTCCTCTCTACTTGACGGAAAAACTTGTCAGGTGGTCAACTGCCTCTTGTGCTTTGGCGTTGGCCTGTCGGCCTTTTGTCTCAAAAAAAATGCAGTAAAACAATAAAACTCGATTTCTAGCAAAGGAAATAGTAAACTAGCTAAACATAGTCACGCGTCCAAAAGGGTGTCAAGAATGTAGCAAACAATAAAATTCGATTTTTAGCAAAGGCAACCCATCTTCTATTTTAAACCAGTTTAGTTTTTCCGTGGAGGGTGAGATATGGCACGGGAGAGTATCGGAGGCATATTCCCGCTAGCCTTCAAGAGGAATTGTAAGTGAGTAACTTAAAGAAGTGTCACGCAACAAACTAACTTAAGCTTAAAACTTATATTCCCTCCATTTCAAAATGATTGTCTGTGTTCCTAACTTTGGCGAGATTAAGGCCCGCTGACCATTGACCGAGTAGTTGTAAGTAAGACTCTTAAAATAAAAAACAGTAATTGCTCCAAAACGTCCCCCGAAGTTGCAGTGTCGAAAGGCTTCTTGATGATGAAAGTTTGGCGCGAAAATATTTGACTGTGAGCTTCCAATTTCTAGCTGGGCAGATAAACTGGACAATCATTTGGGGACAAAAAAATCTGGGAGGTAGGACAATCATTTTGGGACGGAGGGAGTAGGACCCTCATTGAATCTTGGTTTGGTTTCCTAACACCTACTGACGGGGTAATAGTAAACACTTGCCCCCCTTTCAGTTGGTTGCTGCAAGTTATCCCAATTTAAGTTCACTAGACTAATTTGGGGTTTTTTTTATCTTGATTTTGGGGCATTGTTTTATAGAATCAATAATCCATGTGCTTTACACTAATAATCAACGTTTTCATTCTTCCCTCCCCTGATTTGGCCTTCCCCTCGGTAGGTGTTGTGAATATGTGCGTAAAAGCAAGTCAAGTACTTTGTAATTCAAATTCTAAACACTATTTTGTAAGAAGTATAAAAGAAGTTCTAAGGTGGATTTCAATTCATGACACCTACTATTGCGGTGTAGTAATCCTTTTGCGTTTGTTGTGAGCTTGTTCTAATTGATTCCCAGTAAAATAAATCAATGTTTTTTTACCTTGATTTAGGGTGACCATTCAATCAAAAATACAAAAATGCTTGTAAAACGATGTTATACAATGTTTCTTTGCGTTGTTACGTAACATTATTTAGATCCATAACAATGTTATGTGGGACTGACATTATTTCACATAATATTCCCATATATTCCCCACATTCAAATTGAATGCCATAATTTTTTAATCCTCCATAACAAATGCCATAAATTTATATTCTATAAGGTATGTGCATAACATTATTCAGATCCATAACAATGTCATGTGGGACTGACAATATTCCACATAATATTCCCACATATTCCCCACATTCAAACTAAATGCCATAAATTTATATTCTATAAGGTATGTGCATAACATTATTCAGATTCATAACAACGTTTTGTGGGACTGACAGTATTCCATAGAATATTCCCTCATAATCAAACTATATATGGGGAATATTTTGTGGAATATTGTCAATCCCACATAACTCTATTATGGATCTGAATAATGTTATGTGGACTTTATGTGGTCATTTTCTTATTAAAAGCATGTATTTGAGTGGTATATGATAAGGGTTGTTGTCAAGAATAGACACCATAAAGATGCGTGGTACAATGAGATTGGACTCTCTATGCTTACGATATAGGCACCAATTTGAGTTCAATAGTCATCATCCTAGGTTCAATAGGCAAGGCATATGTGATTGCTTCAAAAGAAAGAGATTCTTTCATTCTTACCTCTTATACCTTTTTCATTTGAAATTCAACTTCCAGTTTGGAACTTGAGATGCAATATACGCGATTCGCAACTACTAATTGCAAAAGACAATTTATGAGTTGATTTTACAGTCAATAAATTTACGTGGAGTTGTAAAAAACATTGTTGGGCGGGTATTAAAATTGGCACCAAAACCCCATTGGTTATCAAGGCGATTCTTTAAATCTATAACCATGGTTCTCAAATTTTCATATAACCGGACTTGATTTCTTGAAAAATCAAAACCCAATCAAACAACCTTCTAAAAAGTTGCCGCTTCTTTGCCAGCTCTTTCATGAGAACCACCGGATCTTTGAATTTTTTTTTAGTAACCGGGACCAAAGATTCTTTTATTGTAGAAACTCTCAAAACCCCCATAACCAAAGGTTCTTTGCTTCTAATTCATCTTCAAAACCAGATCCGGAGGTTAGTAACAAAATCAAATACCTGCCCACCACTAGTAAAAAAACCCACAACATGGCGACATACCTTGGTCGAGTTATCCATAAACTTTGTGGGTGGAACTCCATTGCTAGTTGGTTAAAATGTAAGTTTGGAAGCTTATGCATAAAGTAATCCAAGTTTATTAAGGATTAACATAATATGCTAAAGAATGTGTCCAAGTTATAATAACCCGATTTCAAGGTTTGTCACACTAAGGTGGTGAGCGGAGCTAGCATTGCATAAGCTGACCCTAGGGGCTCTAGTGACATGGACTAAACTAGCAGTCGGCCATGTAGCCTCACATTATCTGGGCCATGAAACTTAATTGAAAGGCATGTGTTGGTTTTTCTAGAAACATGCCCTCCTCGTTCGCCGTGACGCTATTTTCCTTACATGACTTCCTCCTCGGCCTTCTTTTTCCTATTTTTCCGGGCAATGGCCCCAATCCCTACCTTTTTCCCGGAAGGGGGGGGGGTGGCTTTCTTAGACCGTGAATGAACCTTGTAACCTCCATAACCTTTTGTTGTTGTAGGGTTACAAGTTACCAAGTCTCGCAATGTCAAGTTATGGAAGGTCCAATTTTACATTTGGTTATGTGGTTGCACACGGTTACATGAAACTCGTTGGTTATGGACGCTACATGGTTATGTGTCTAGAGTTGCACCCAAATGGTTATGCATTTTTAGGGTTTAGCTCCTAGCGCGGTTGCGATTATGCATCCCAATTTAGGTTATGCCCTTTCCGAAGTTACAATCATTCGCAGGGATGTGCAAATGGACATGATGTGGCCCCTAGCCGTCACATCACATCACAAATGACATGATGCCCATTGACGTGGTAATTTTTTTTACTGCATCAAATTTTATAAAAAAAAAAAAATTGGTAAATTTCTCTAGCCAACTGCTAATGGAAGTCAACTTCTAAAAAAAATTGAAAGTTTCCATAAAATTCAAAAATTTGGACAATGCAATCTTGTTAGATGCAAGATCTAATCATCCGGAAACATTTTTTGAGTTTTTTTTGTTTTTGTTTCTTTTCCTAGAAGTCGACTTTTCCAAGTTGACTGCAGTTAATTTGAGCACTTGACTAACTGGTCAATTGCAAGAATCGACCTAGAGCAATCAACTAGCTAGTCAACTACTAAACCAAAGAGGAAAACAAAATTAAAATCCCAAAAGAATTGGAACTGTGAGATCTTGTAGTCAAGAAAATCTAATAATCCAGGAATTCTTCGGGGGTTTTTCTTTTCTTTTCTTTTGCAATTGACTTATGCGTCAACTATTATTTTGCAGTTGATTACCATGTCGACTATAAAGTAGCAATCGATCCGATCGTTGACTAGGGAGTTGATTGGGCCACTTTACCCCGGATAAACTATCAGATTTACCCCTGCCGACGTGACGTTTTTTGGTCTGGCATCATGTCGATGTCACGGGACATGACATGACAAGGACATGAAACCCACGGTCGTTCAATGGTTTAGGTTACGCCCTTCCACGGTTACGATACACACGCGCACGGTTCAACTCCTTGCACGACTGAGGGGCTAATGACACCAACCACTTCTGGCACCATCCGTCAACATCTCTAGCTGTAATAGTGTGAAAAGTGGTGGGCCAACATCTATTTTTGTACATAGTTCCCCAACAATTTCACGGCTGGAACTGGACCAAAAGTTTGGTGTGATCGGGGCATGAGTTCCATCCCCTCCATGGTCACGATGTTTCCACGGTTTCGGTCACGCTCCGGCCACGGGCGTGATATTACAGAGGTCAAAGCGTACCCTAATCTCCCGGAAGATGCACGGGAGGCTTCAATATTGGAAGTTAGTCAACAAAGCTGAAAGACTGCCATGGTGGCGGTGGCGATTGAAGCTTCCTTCGCTCGCACACTCTCTCTCTCACTCTAAAATTTTACTAAGTTCCATAGCCAATAACTTTATGCAATAGGCTCGAGGTTGCATCAGCCTTGACATCGGGAATGACACTTGGACGCTCGGAAATGTTTTTTTAAATCCACGCATACAAAAAGGATTCTTCACACTCGCGTATCTAAAGGCACGTGATGACCTCACCCCTTGTGTTCCCGAGGCCACCCACATTCAAGGCTTGGTGCAAGCTAAGTTTAGCAATGGCACAAGGAGGCGCCCGACTCGGCACCGGGGCGCCGCGCGCCTCGGGAAATAGCCTACTCATGCATGGAGAAAGGGGAAAAAGAAAAAGAGAAAAGAGGAGGGAAAAAGAAAAAGAAACGTCAATGTACGTTGACATTGACATGTGATGTCCGTTCACCGCCTCCTTCCCTTAGTCTGTATGGAGAGAAAGATACGAGGAAGATGCTCGGTCACTCACCCTCTTGCCACTGTGTACAACAACAAATAGGGTCGTGACACCGATCACCCCAATTAGTGCGTGTGGTAACTAATTCGCGAGCACGCACTATTTTGCCAAGTCTCGAAATTGACAAGGGCTAGAATTTTTACTGAGTGACACTAAGTTCATGAATACATGCTCATTTACCATACATTTCAAGAAAATTAGAGTGATTAAAATTTGAAAAAAAAAACATTTTTGTCAATGAATAATGACAAGATGAATAGTGCGGGTACTTTCAATGAATAGTGACACATGATGTTTCAGCTCAAATTTTGAACTAATGTTTGTTAAACTTGCTATCACCTACATTAGTCTTGGATAGTAGAAAGAACTCTAACCTAAGTCCCAAGAGTGGTGTTCAAACACTCATGTTTAGTTTGGAAAGTTACCCCTTTTGAAAGGAAAATTGGTTCTCAAGTGTCAATAATAATAATAATAATAATAATAATAATAATAATAAGGCCTTACTAGGAGAACTCTTATATGTTAGAAACGTCCATTGTGACTTGTCCTCCTCGACACCTATTTTTTCAAATATCTTATTTTACCCATGTAGCATTAACGACTACACTAAACATATACATTTTAGTGTGGCATTAAAATTGATACGCCTTGTTAATTAGAGGCCTGGGGGTGCACCTTTCATAGCCCGTATGAGTATATGTGAGTGCGCCAATGGGACATCAACTGAACTTTCAGCACTACCTGTACATGTGCTACACAAATTAGAACTTGTACTTATGTACATGTACGGAGGACCTCTAGAAAATGTACAAGATTTGTACTTGTGTGGCAAGGTCACTTATTGAGACACGTTAATTTGGAAGTATGGAGGAGGATGCGGAGCGTGATTATAATCACACGTGGATTGATGATTCTAGTGCTCAAGGCGGTGACGAGGCAAATTGTAGTGTTGGAGGAGTCGATTCAAACATGTGCAAGGATGTCGTCGTAGAGACGGAATTGATGCAGTCACATGTTAAAAATTTGATTTACATTAAGATGTGGAGTTGCGAAGGGAGCTTCGACATGCCTTGGATGTTGTAATTGATGAACATGAAACTGTTGGAAATACCCTCTCAATCTAATGTACAACCCATTGTGGCTTATGTGGAGGTAAGGGAGTCTAGAAATTTCAAAAGTACACTTGTTAGTCAATTGAATGGCAATCCAACTTTATCTAAAAGATCCATTGACTTGGATTAAGGTTGGCATATTATATATGAAGCCTAAACTCCTTACCGCCGCATATCATGGTATTATGTTAAACCTTGGTTGTGATTGTGGAGTGTTTTTTTTTAACATACATGAAGCTAGAATTGTTAAATAAATGTGGTAGACCAAAAACATCAATTCCGATTAACCCTTAAACGTCGGAGAGGCCCTATCAGGGCCTCTTTGACCCTAAACTATTTGACCATAAGATAGCGTCAAAACATGTCGGAATTGCAAAAAAAATTCCCCAAAATGTGTATCTCAAAATTCCATATCTAAATATATATGCCGATCGCACTAAAAGAATTACATGGAGGTCTGAAATGGGGTAAACATAGGCTGATGGGAGAGGCCCTCTCACCCCCCCCCCATGGACGTTTAAGGGTTAAGCATTGGTTTGTCGAGAAGGTTTATAGGATGTGTAGAAACTTTGGTAATTGTTGGGTGGAGTATAGAGATCCAATTGACTTGATGGACCATCCATCAAACATGGAGATTGGTTTATGTTGGTATTCAAAAGGAACCAACAATAAGTGGATATACAATCTTACGGACCATTTGATGGTAGAATTAGAAACAATAATTGCATTAGCTTCTATGACATATATTGTAGACTTAAATGCTTATGAGTTACATCCGGGGGATGAAAGAATCTTCAACAACTTTATAATGAATGCTAGGGTTTGCATTATACATATGTTAGGGGTTCATATTCATTCAAAAGTATATTTGCATACTTATGTTAATGACTATATATTGAATGTAAATTTTGTACGTATATATATATATATATTATCACTTGTATTTTTAGCATTGAAATTGTACGTGTGTTGCTTGATTTTACAAGAAGAAAACTTGTATATAAGGGGTTTCTAGAGTATGTTGCAAACGCACGTGGTTCTGCTCAACCATGCTCAACATAAAAATTTGGGTTGTTTTTCACACTCGGTACGTTTTATGATTTAGATGAGAAGAAGGCTCATTGAAGATGATGTTTGGGCCTTATAGATGTGGTATTTGGAGACCTCACACGTGTCTGATAATGATAAGTAATGATTTTGATAATTTTACTTGCTCATGCAATGGATTTAGATTAGAAGATTCAATAAATCTAATATTTGGGATTGTCGGCATGACCCGTTTAATTGAGTATAAGTAGGTCTCACAAATAACTTATATTTGATAAAATCATCTTTTTTAAAATAAACTATTAAAAATAGATGGGTTTTCTTGCTGCAAAATCCGGTTGACCACCACACATTATCCAATTTTGGATATGTAGGACTCCATGTCACTTCAATGTCACTTTCTCATCCATTTTTTTTACATGCTTTCCCTCATGGTCACTCCTATGTTCGGGGACCTCATGTACATCGAAGTGAGTCTGCCACTCATTTCTCAACCAATAAGATATTTACAAAGTGGTGGTCATGGCTATTGGTCACTACAACACTTATGGTATTCAATGTCACTCACTATCCATCACTATACAGTGCTATAATTTTTTGCTAAAAATGTAATTTCTCACCAAGTAAAGTCATTCATTTTTGGATATTGTCTTTACAACCAATTCAATCTTTGTTATAGTGAGAAGTTAGAGCCTTGCGTAATTCCAAATAGTAAGTGAAACTCACATTTAAGTACATCTAGACAAACATTTGTCCAAGAATAATAAGGGATGCACACTTGTAGGGACAAAAACATTGAATGACAACAACAAAAGCAACATCATAACAACCACAGCTTCGAATGTTTGTATTCCCATGTTCACCAACCACCGGATTTGTGTAGTTTTGCGATCTAGTGTACGTCATATTGGTGGTTGGAATCGTCCAAAATTCATGCATACATCCATACTGAAGGCCCGTGACCATTGCATTCTAAGACCTCTCATTAGTCGAAAGGTTGAGAATGTCCAAGTTTACTTCACACTAAAAGGTGAAGGCCTAAAACCCCCCAGAAAAAACTATCATAGATGAAAAGTTTACGTGGATTCCTACATGACATACTATAAATGGTGTTTCACAATCTACTATAATTTGCATCAGGCCCACCTCCAAGAGGTAAACTTGATGCACATTCCGACAATGGTACAACCTTTAGATGAGAACTAAGGGCCCTCACAATCACATGGTCACGGCCCTTGGCTTGTGTGTGAAGTGGCCCTAAGTATTTCTACACCATATAAAGTACCATAGCTCTCTAGCAGCTTGGGCACCTTTCTGCCTAATAATTAATTAAAGTGCAAAAGTAAGTTAGGCAGCCCAAAAAATAATATTCTAAAATTGGGCAGATTCAAAAAACAATTTAAAGTACGTTAAACATTCATGGATGGTTTTCCTAATTTCATCTATGGCGGCTACGATTAACCTAAACACTTTCTTTAACCAACATTCCTTACCCTAAAGTTTGTCTTTTACTTGTATGTCAGGGTTTGGCTTGGCAACAAATTTTGTTTTGATTTGATGCTACTTTGTTGGATTATAGTGAAAGTCACTTGCATTATTACGATTTTAGGCACTCTTTAAATGTTATTTCTTTTTTTGGGCACTCAACGAAATTAATTTCCCAAAAAATTAGGCACCTTTAAAATTAATTATTTTCTGCCCAAGCTGCTAGAGAACTACGGTAGTAAATACCTAATAATGAGAAAGATGAGTGCATTTTAAAATTTGTGACTTCCTTGCAATGAGCTCAAGTAGCAGATAGTACGGAAGTGGACTTTCAAAGAGTGGCCACCTGGCGAGATGGTCGGCGGGTGGACGCCTGGCAGGAGAGCATGTGAGGTGGCGGGCCATGTGGCATGCAGGCACTCGCATTGGATGGCATTTGTAACCACCATGGCATGCCATGCTGGCAAACACCACGCCACCTCACTCTCTATTTCACTTAGCCAAGTCGAGGGCCTTCCTCACTGCCTTGTGTCGAGGGCCTTCATCACTGCCTTCCTCAAGTCATGGGCCTTCCTCACTTAGAAAGAGAAAGGCATCACTGTGGATGAGGTCGACCTTTAACTTTTGGTTATGATCCAAAATCACATCCGAACTTCAATCATATCCAAGGAAGAAATTCAAATAAAAATACAAAGCACTCCCTAAAATAATTAAAGAGGCCCTCCAACAAGCCAACATTATTTTCCCCACACAACAGAGGATAGATACCACCCCCCGAAACCAAAACCAAAACCACACAAACACACCCCACCCAACCATCCACCCAACTACCAACAACACAAACGGAAGCCTCATCCACTCAATGGCCCTCCTACTACAACCAACTTGAAACCTCACTTACAATAATCATATGCATACATAGCCAAGACTCCCCAACCACACAGTACACCTTTCGTCCCACGACTCCAACAAATCATTCAAGAAGCTCACAACCTACACATACCCACACATAACCCCACACTTACCATTAAGCCATACAAACTTAGCATATTGGACAAATGGACAAATTCCCCCAAAACATCTTACCCACTACCCACGCCACCCCTAGCACAAACCCACCAAATACCAACCAAGCTCTATACCCCCAAACCACAAAAATACAACCCATCCCAAAGAATCTACACGGATGGATCCTTTATCCCACCAGATGGCAAAGGAAACAGAAACCTCGCAAGATCGTGAGTACATAGCCAACTCAACAACATACAAATAGCAAAAAGACTCCTAGGATTTCAAAACATTCTTAGAGCATAACTATATGCCATTTGGTTAGCACTTGCCAACACACAAGAAGTTAATATTGACAACATATCTTCATGGATAGCCTCAATAGCATCTACTTCATCAACAACCACGTAAGACGCCCATCCTCCCAACACAATCACCCGGACAAACTGCTAATAGCATCTATAGTTCAACACATAACATGGTTCCGACACAAAATAACAATCCAAAAAGTTAGAGCTCATAGATGAATTAAGGGAAATGACATGGCCGACTCACTAGCAAATGATGGCACCTCAAAAGGCACCATAACACCAGGGGCGGAGCTAGGATTTTGACCTAGGGGGGGCTGACTCTCGGGGAGATCACTCCATTGTAGAGTTGAACACCACGTGCGAACAAAGTTTGCTACCCCTATATTACATGTCATAAATAATTTTAAATTTTACGATATTTTTTCTACATATACACAACCATTGATGGTATCTTTTGTATATATTTTTGAAATTTTTAGTCATATTCATTAATTGTAGCAAATTTTTTAGTTCAATTCTGCGTCATTCTAGTTAGAAACGGTATGTTTTATTAAAAAAACAAATCATCAAATTTAGTCACCATTTTTTACTATGTAACATGTACCATTTATATCTACTCATGAAAAAAAATTGATAAAATTGTGACCCATTTGGTTGATGATTTTTACATTTTTTACATTTTTTACATCTAAAATGATCGCACGTGGTTGTTCAACTCTACAATGGAGTGATCTCCCCGAGGGCTGACTTCAGAATATGGAAATATCCAATGTACATTTTATTTTCAAATTTCAATAGGTGGTCGGATTTGATTATTCATTGAGAGATTTGGACTCATTGAGCTAACATCCCCATAATTTTTTTGATAATGTCGTTAATATCCAAAGCTTTGGCAATGGTCTTTTCGATATAGATGATCATCAGATCAACCATCCAATCATCGCCAATAGTAAGCAGATGCCCGACTTTCCTTCAATGCACGCGTAGAAAACATTGTGAAAATGAACCGCTGTTGATTTCCCATTGCGGTTCTTTTGACCAGCCTGCTCTACAGTCGCTAAACGATTGCAAAATTTTTTTGGTTTTACCAACTGAAATTTTAGGGATTTGGGGGCTTGTAATATACCATTGGAAAGGTCTTGAAAACACCTTTCCAACAGTGTATTACATGTCCCGTAATTTTTAACATTGCAGTCGCAAAAGAAAAAAGAAAAAATTGATGTCGTTTTGGCATAGTTTTTTACTACTGATGTCAGGGGGGCTGAGCCCCCCGGCTCCGCCCCTGCATAGCACCCATATCACGCATACATGTAGCCCACACCATACCATATAGATTAGCTAAACCTCCTTCAAGCACCAACCTAACATGCATAATAAAGAACCTACAAACATTCATAAAAACATAACACAATAGGCTCACAAAAGAAGTAGCCATAAAATTCACATATGCAAAAAAAATGGTTCCAATGAGGAAATTCACTACAAAATTGTCTAACCACTTTTGGAAAACCCGACAAACTACGGACGCCCAAATCACACAACTCCTGAAGTTCTGATTCGACCAATACATGGGCAATCATAGAAAAAATCTTTTCTGGCCACACACACACACCAACCCCAACTGCGCATTATGCCGAATGAACGACATAGATGCTTGGCCGCACTTACTCTCTCTATGCAACAATAACTTTCTTAAAGACCTAAGAATCGCAAGACACAATGCCGCTGTCCACCAACTCACCAAACTACTAAAATCAAATGTATACACTAGACACCTTACACTCATTAATGCCGGTAACCAATATGGCAACCACCAAGACAACACCATCCCGCCATGGATACTAAGTTGCACATGCAACACTACACGATGTGAATGCCTCACAAAACTAAGACCGGATATCGTTTACATACAAGGTGCTACATATGAACAAAATGGTCCACTAATACCTACACCAGACCTAACCATCCAAATTATTGAATTCACCTTTACGCATGATAGATTCCTTGACCAAACCATACAAACAAGAAGCATAGAACTCCTTGAGACCCCTCATAGTTATCACCGCATGGGTAAGGGGATCCATTCACACAAGAAGCATAGAACTCCTTAAGAACCTACATATCCCCACATCACTAATTAAAAAAACAATGAAAACCATCCACCAAATAGTCATCAAATATCTCATATACCTAGTACTTAATAAGAGAAAACTTGACAATAAACAAGAACTAGTACTCCCCCCCCACATAGTAAATAAGTATCAATATAATATATTATTACTTCATTTTATTTCATTTTATTTCATAAATTCTTACAAACAAGAGCCCACCCACCGCAAGGTAGGTAGTAAACCCCACCCTGCACCAAGGGGATTCTTGAGCATGGTAGGGCCAATGGGCTCAAATTCACGTTGGATTGCCCGACGTTGCTTTTTCTTTTCTTTTCTTTGGTTATGATTTACTGTAAGGTAGACTTGTCTAATTCTATTTTTTTTAATCATACAATTATATTTGAGTGGTATGTGTGTTTGGTATGGTTTCAAGGACTGATATCAAAAGAACACATGTTTTGAAGATGATTTGATTGCGTGCATGTTCAAAGTACGAAATCATTCTAGGTTCAGTAATCAACATAATTTGGAGGGGGGGCTAGCTATATGACCATTTAATGAGTACAAGAGCCTTGATTACTTTGACAATGAATAAAGATATCCATGTGAGCTCTGAAAATTATGAGGAAAGTGGGTACAGCCTCAACCATCTTATACTAATTGCACATATCTTAACCTTTGAGAAGTGGGCTAGTTGGAAAAAAATAACCATTTAAGATTTATCTACATGAAGTACTCACTGTATGTTCAACTCCGATTGAACATGTTCGGATTGACCCGGAAAACATGGAAGTTTTCCTTAGACTAGCTTGATATATATATAACCCCTATCAATTGATAACCGATCCATATTAACCATCTTGCAGTCATTGTGAGACAACTAGACAATGTGGGATGGGACACTTAAATCACTATATTCGTTAATTTGAGACTTTCTCTTGTCTCAAATTAATATATGGACCACAGCAACATGGTCTAATGTTTGGGTCATCCTACCTAAACCATCTTGATATGAGTTCTTAATTGGGTTCTTGATATGAACACCCGCTTCAAAGTATTTGCATCTTACAACATTCTCCAATATCTGTGTGATTTTATCCATGTTCTTATATTTGTAACTGTCTCAAAATGCCGAAAAAGTCTCAAATTAACGAATATAGTGATTTAATCTAAACAACAAGTCATGAAGACCACTTTAATTAACATAACATGCCAATTTTAATACCACATCGAATCAAACATGTAGTGCACATGTTTTGTTACTCATCTACTTTGATGAGTTTTGTTACATCAGAAGGCCTTGAGCTTATTAAAAATTGACCTCATGATCTTGTTGAATGTAAAATTGTGACAGGATGACTTGATCTTTGATTTAGTTTATGGATTATTGTAGGTTCTTGGGGGCCTAGAAGCCCGAGCAAAGTTGTTGAACATAACCATTTTGGCGCCATCTCATGTGAACCATCCGATTATGGATCATTATGACGGCCTATATTGACACAAGAGGGAAGGATTGAGGGCCACTTCACACACGAGCCAAGAACCGTGACCATGAAATTGTGAGAGCCCAAAACAAAGTATCCAAAGGCCGTCCCAAGACACCTCCAAAATCATGTAGTGTGGTCACGGACCCTCAAGTGTAGTGTGAAGTCATACGTGACCGGTCCCAATGCTATTTCAATGAATTTGTATTCACACAGGTCCTCACACATGATAAAATAGAATAAATCAACGGTTGTGAGCGTTCAAAGTGCCATGGTCTTCCGGTTTTGTATTATACCTACCTCCAAGAGGTGGTTTTTGAGACTAGTCCAAGTGACCATGAAACATGATCCATTTGATGCCATGTAGGAGTCCATGTAGGAGTCCATGTAGACTTTACATCCATCTTGCATTCACATCCTCCCTTGGTCCCTCAAACGTGGTGTGAAGCGAACTTGGACCGGCTCCGCCTTTTCCACTAATGAGAGTGCTTGAAGTGTACTGGTGACGGGCTCTCAGTCTCGTGTGTGAAGTGGCCCTGAGGAGGGGTCCCAAAACGCCACCTCATGTGACACGTCATGTATAGGCTCCAACACAAATTTAGGTGTCTGCCAGACGGCCGGTAGGTACTTTGCTGGTACATGCTATGAAAGCAGGTAGGCTCATAGAGCCAAGTCAACGAATTCTATCCTGAGTTACCACATGGAGATTCCTGCCATTGGGTTCGAGCAGCACCTCCTGAGTTGCTTTTATTTTTCATGACCAGCAAGCGGTGACCCAGCAGGAAGGGTTGCTCTCGACAAGACTGTGGGTCCAGGGCTGCTTCTCCCACAATCCCCGGGTTTCCAGTGCACCTCGCCTGGTAGTTCGCTTCACAAAGATTCCTCGCCACATCATGTTGCCTCCCCTCAAACGTCCTCTTGTGTGGTAATTAGGGGTTCGTTTCGGCCAATCGTAGCTCCCTGTTTGTTCTTCCTGCCGGTCGTGTGATGTGAGCCCAATATGGTGCCCACATGTGTTCTTAATCGCAAGGGGTTAACAAAACTTGGGCTTTCATTTGTGTTCAAATATTCAAAAACATAAAAACAAGTTGTGTTCTTAGTTATTAGTTGAATTAAGTTGAAGCTAGGGTGTTAGTACTTGAGTGCTAGTAGGAATTATTAGAGTTATTTAGAGGTTGGTTAATGGGGTTCCTAGGCTTAAAGGCTTAAGCTTAGTAAACGGGGTTCTATTAACTTATATAGATAGTCACTGGATTTTGGCACATCCGCCTGTGGATGCGAGTTGTGTGTAAGAGACTGGATTAAGGTCTGGACCGACCTGGGTTCGAATCCGGTTGGTTCCATTGACTGGTGTTATCCCAAGATGAGCTAGTGGTAAAAGCAGGAATAGTCTGTAGGCGGATACGGAGAAGAATTTACTACATTTGTGTAAGTAGAACCTTCTCAATTACTTTTCATATTTTAGAGGCATTTTACTTATATTCACCTAACCGCTCACGGTTTATGAAGGTTCGCGGGTTAATTAGAAAGGAAGTCAGTGGGTCAAATTAGATTTAAGTTAAGTAATTCGTATGAAGAAGTCAAGATACTTGCGAAGGACACAAGAATGGCAACGAACGGTGGATGATGCTAAGCGGATGAAGGATGGCAACGAACGGTGGATGATGCTAAGCAGATGAAGCCGGACGGATGAAGACCGGTTGATCAAGTGGATGGAAGACCAAGACCGTTGGATCTAGGAATTTTAGGGATGACGGCTAGGGTATGATGGCCGACAATTCCAATCGTTAGATGTATGGTTAGATCTACGGCCAGTAAGGCTTGGTGATGGAAGGAGGTAGTCCCCCGAAGGGAAGGAGGAAGGCTCATTCTCTCTCTCTCACTCTTGCGATTAGGATTATTTTTCTTTCTCTCTCTCTCCCTCACTAGGTAGATGAAGGCACAAAGTTCTTAGAAGGAAATAATAAAAATGTTAGAAAAAGGGTTCATGAATTAATGAACCTCAGTGAGAGGCATTATATCATTAGATCTTTAGGTTAATATTATTTAGCCTACAACCTTGAACTCGGGTTTTTCTTTGATTTGTGTGAGTGTGATACTCGAGTGTTTGTAAACACTTGAGTTTGAGTTAATAAAGGAAGAGGTGTCAAGTACACTGATTCACCAATTGGAATGGATATAAGTTACAATTGATTGCCAAGGCCAGTGGAGTTCATGTGAGTCATGAGCTCTCACCCGGATTACGATGCTCAAGGGTGGGAGTTTATGGCTGACATGTGGCATGGCCCTTAGTATTCTCAATGAACTAGGAGTTTGGAACTTGGATTATCCTTAACTTGTGAAGAATATTCTCCTAGAATGGGCTAGGTTATGGAGACATGATCGGTCATTTCGTAACGAACTACGGACATCAATGTTCAAGATTGAAGCCCTCATATGAGTTTCATTTTGAAGGGCTCTCAAATTTCAGCCCTTCAGTTGAAGAGTTGGTTCAAATCCAAGACGTCAATCCAAGAATATAGAAATGTAATACAAAATTCATATTAAACTTGTGCATGAATTATATGGCACATGTTTCCAGTACAATGTGAAGAATTAAGAATCAACCATCTAACTCCACTTCTTGTAGTGACAATGCCCTATGCTTGTTGGTTCTTGTGGTGGGCAGATTATATCGAGGACTTCAAGTGATGTCTTCATTTTCAATTTGGGGTTGCGTTTTGAAGGGTTGTTTTGAAAGAGGTATATTTTGAAGGGCCAAATCGCGTTTGAAGGGCATTGAAGACTTCGATCTTGAACACTAGTGGGCATCATGTGAGGAAAGTGTCCTTACCAGTGTTCAAGATTGAAGCCTTCATATGAGTTTCATTTTGAAGGGCTTTCAAATTTCAGCCCTTTAGTTGAAGGGTTGGTTCAAATCCAAGACGTCAATCCAAGAATATAGAAATGAAATACAAAACTCATGTTAAACCTATGCATGAATTATATGGTACATGTTTCCAATACAATGTGAAGAATTAAGAATCAACCATCTAACTCCACTTCTTGTAGTGACAATGCCCTATGCTTGTTGGTTCTTGTGGTGGGCAGATTATATTGAGGGCTTCAAGTGACGTCTTCATTTTCAATTTGGGGTTGCGTTTTGAAGGGTTGTTTTGAGAGAGGTATATTTTGAAGGGCCAAATCGCGTTTGAAGGGCATTGAAGACTTCAATCGGGCATCATGTGTGCAAGGGTGGCTTAATTAGTAAAGGCCCAAAGTTCTGACGTTACTTGGCCAACACGGTTCATATAGCCACTCCTCTTTGGTGGAGATTGAAAGGCCAATCCAAGGTTGGATAGAAGATGCTGGATAAAAGTTTGAAAGGTCTTTTAAGTCCATGGTGTGATGAGTGGGACAAGGAGCCAAATCCCTAATTTGTGGAAGGTTAGTGAGGCATGTATATAGCCGAATGCTCAAATCCGAGTTCGGGTCTCAAGCCCTAAATTAGGTGTCAAATATGAGGCCCAGAATTGCGCCCAATGATTGCATAGCTTGGTTAGAGAATCAAGGAATGTGAGTCGCTCTTGTAAAGTGGTGAAATTTGTCCACCCCCGTCATTTTGTCACTTGAAGAGAAAAATTGTGCATCTAATTTAAGGTAGAAATACCATAACCCGTGAAAATAAGGTGATTCGCATTGAAGATATGCTCTTACAATCATGAGATGATTTTCCAGGATAGACGAGAAGGATTCATGAAGAATGCAAGTTGTTTCATATTTTTTTGTCCTATACAAAAAAATTCTACAATTTTTCAAAGTGGAAAGTTGTCAAACCCCCTACTCGTTCACTAGATTCTCCCTACACCGAACACGATAATCCGCATTTCCATACAAAACATCACCTAAACTAGTTAACTTATGAGTCCATTAAACATGACTAAATTTGGCTAAACTAAGTGTACACGCATTGAAGTTTGCCAGTCGAGCCATGATCAGTTTTAGAAATGGCACTTCACTATTCTGACGGCGGTCTACTGCACGGGTAGAGGGTGGTTAACCGGTTTGGGTATTTCTACCTTAGATGGTGTGAAATCCGTCACTTTACTTGTTGAACATGTGTATTCTTATTCGATGCAAATTATATATATATATATATATATATAAGGCACCACGGGCCTTGGCTTGGTGGTTAGGGCTCATGGCCCCCAATGAGGAGGTTGTGGGTTCTATTCCCCTTGCCGGCGTGGTGCTCACCACCTTAGTCCACCCAACTATGGTGGGGGGTCCTTGGACCTTGTTGTATGGGTACCTCAAAGCCCTTTGGGGGGATGCCATGTCCAATATCTTCAAGGCACTAGTGGCTAGCTAGGAACTAGTATAGTGTGTCACTATAGTGTCCATCCTCGAAAGGGGAGAGTAGTATTGTCCCAATGTCCCCTTGTCCAGTGGGCATCGGGTCATTGGCATTACGAACGGACACTTTATTCACGCCGGCCCCTTGCTAAAAAGGGACCGGAGTTTCTATCTATCTATCTATCTATCTATCTATCTATATATATATATTATTGTGAACAATTGGCATGTCTTCCAACACACCAAAAGTATCTCTTATTTGAATTTTGCGTGCAAAAGATATAAGGACTCAAAAGTTTTATTGGCATGTGATCCAAAATCAACACAGGAGCCTGGTGTTAAAGTGGTGAATGTTCTCATAATTAATATGCATTTGTTAATTAGAGTTATCTTGTAACTCAACTGGAGGTTTGGTTGAGAGTTGGTTGTTTAAACTTTTGCATGCAAAACTATGCATATTTAGTAAGTTTTGGTTGCATGCTTAGAGTCAGCATGGAGGTCTAAAACTTGAACAAAGAACATTTCCTATCAATTCATTGGGAGCCAAACTCATTTTAGCACCTCTTAACATGCAAGATTTTACCAAGTATAGTCATTTATATTCAAACAACCAATTGAACCTTTGTTAGTAGAAACTAAATATTTTAGTAAGAAGGCATAGCATTCCATATTTTCAATAGTAAGTGACGCTAAATACCATAAGTGGTGTATTGATTCTTTAGTCATGTACACAATGTTGTTGATAGAGTGAGTAAGCATAAGGTAGATGGGCCTTATTTGTTATTTTATTTTTTCCGTTTGCTACCTTATGCTACACAAATTTGCGAGGTTTAAAATTTGTGCATCTGCAAATGTATATGAAAAAGCTAAGGTGGATTCCAAGAAGTTTTGAAGGTAATCTCGAATTGTTATGAATGATAATCAAAGTCCATTGACAATAAGCCATACGAAGACCGTATAAGGGCCACTTCACACACGAGCCAAGAGCCATGACCATGAAATTGTGAGAGCCCAAAGAAAGTGTCCAAAGGCCGTCCCAAGGCACCTCCAAAATCATGCAGTGTGGTCACGGATCCTAAGTGTAGTGTGAAGCCATATGTGACCGGGCCCTCAACCAAATGTTGTTTTAAGGAATCTCTATTTATGTGGGGTCCTCACACATGATAAAATAGAATAAATCAACAATTGTGAGCATTAGAAGTGTTATGGTCTCCTGGTTTTGTGTTAGGCCTACCTCCAAGAGGTGGTTTTTGAATATAGTCCAAGTGACCATGAAACATGATCCATTTGATGCCATGTAGGAATCCATGTAGACTTTACATCCATCTTGCATTCACATACTCCGTTGGTCCCTCAAATGTACTATGAAGTGAACTTGGACCGGCTCCACCTTTTCCACCAATGAGAATGCTTGAATTGAATTGGTCACGGGCTCTCAGTCTCGTGTGTGAAGTGGCCCTAAGTTCCCTCAAATTTGTTGACTAGGTATTGAGCCTAGAATAGTTAACAAAATCTAAACACACAGTCCAATTTCTTTATAACACGTATATTTCCAGGTCTTTGTCCTTGGATTTGCACTTAACCACCCACCACTCATGCCCTGATCACACCAAACTTTTCGTCTAGTTCCAGCCGTGAAATTGCTAAGGATTATGTCGAGAAATAAATGTTGGCCCACCACTTTTCACACTATTACAGCCAGAGATGTTGACGATGGTAACCAAAATGGCCGGCGTGATCAGCCCCTCAAAGTAATTGCTTACCTACAACTTTGTAACTATGCCTTCTATTTCAAAGCACATGAAACCCTTGTGTTACAAACCCCATATCTTACACAGTAAAATAATATAAATTTTACATTAAAAAAGGTTGCTTGGGTAAGTTGAACAACCCTTGAAGCTGCAACACCATTTATGGTATTTATTGACACATGCACTATTCCAGCCATGAAATTGCTAAGGATCGTATTGAAAAATAAATTTTGGCCCACCATTTTTCACACTATTACAACCGAATATGTTGACGGATGGTGCCCAAAGTGGCTAGTGTGATTAGCCCCTCAAAGTAACTGCTTACCTACAACTTTGTAACTCCACGTTCTATTTCAAAGCACATGAAACCCTTGTGTTACAAACACCATATCTTACACAGTAAATTAATATAAATTTTACATTAAAAAAAGCTTGCTTGCATAAGTTGAACGGCCCTTGAAGCTGCAACACTGTTTATGGTATTTATTGTCACGTGCACTATTTGCGAAGGGCCTAAACAAGATGCCTAGAGCTTTCAAAGTGTCACGTCTGTTGATTGCCATTATGATATTATTTGTCAACATAAGTAACTTTTAAAGTGAAAAGTTACGTACAAACTGACATTTAGTGTAGCACATTGGATACTTGAGATGATAGTTTCGCGATTTAGTGTGCAAGGAGAAGATATTCTTGAGCATGCTAATGCCAAGTGCCATTTGCATACACTTTAGTCAACTATAGACCATTGTGTAACATAGGCATACACCTCATACTACTACTGAACATACTCATGCTAAGATATTAGTAAGCGCACTTGAATGCCAAGTGTCATGAGGTGACACTAGTGGTGAAGTTGTTGATCATTAGTGTAACCTATCACACGTCTCAAAATAAGGGAAGTGACACTGAATGCCATAAACCGCATAGTTATATGTCATGTGTGAAAACATGAGAAAAGTTAACACCATGAGCTATAGAGAAACAATCACTTAAGACTTTTGAGATGCAATAAACTATTTTGGAGTCCAATTTTGTGATCATGTTAAATCCGTTTGAATTCTTAACACCTATGAAGGGATAATAGTAAAAACTAACCCCCCCCCCAATAGGTTGGTTGTTGATTCATCTCAATTTAAGCTCATTGGGTGCAGGCATAGTAAAGTGGACCAAAAAAGTGCTCCGGTATATGAAAGCCATGATTTTCTTGGTCAAACGCCTATAAGTAGTAGCAAAATGTTGTTTAAAATATATTATTTTTCATGATGACCTCTATTGTTAAGTTAGGTACTCAAATATAGAATATCAATATGAGATCTTCAAAACCTATCATCAAAAGTGACGCGTAAAAGCAACTGACTAAATATAGTTTTGAACGTAAATTTCATGACCTTAAATATTTTGAACTTGGAATTTCTTTTCATATTGCTTGAATTCATTATAAACTTGAGGTCATCGTAATTTTTTTTTCAAAAATTCATCAATTTAATGTAATGTAATTGTATTTTAAACAAGTTTTTGACAATTATCTTTTCAATGACACCCACTTGCACCACCACTTGCACCGTCTTCTAAAATACATATACGTTGTTTGAAATTGTTTTTTGTGAACATAAATTGCTTGGCTTTGTAGATTCATATGTTTTCTAAATGTTTATGAATTTCTATTTCATAAAATTCAAAGTTAATATATAGTTTTGGATCACTTTCACTTAAACCTGAGCAAGGATCAAGAGCTGTCCACTCTACCGTGCTTCCACCCCACTACATTAATAAAAATCTTTTACCCTCAATTAGGGGTCAATTTAACTAATTACAACAATGAGCTAGCTATACAATAGTGATCAACATTTTCACCCTCCCCTCCCCGTTTGTAAAATTTGATGACAACTTGTCGGTCTGATCAGTTTTTCCCAACTCTCGAAAGGTTGAGTTCAATGTATGTCTTATGGCATATTGTTTACTAGTGATGGCCCATACAAGACACCAACTCAGTGACTATCTCATTCAAAAACTATATATGACATATTGCTTGAAAACAGAAGGTGAGAGCAAATTATTGCATAATAGTGTACCTCTCATTCATCCAATATAAATGCCATGAAGTAGTATGCAATCTATAAAGGTCGCCTTTTTTAAGTTGATACTAACATTTTGATATTTTGTTAGAGTATGACAATTACTTTCTATAAAATGTAGCAGTAAGTTATCCAACTACTTACACAAAAAATGCCTTTAGTTGTTTGTCATGCACATTCAACCACTGCAAAATAAATGATCAAACAATTGAGGTCTTCCAATTGACAAAACCCCCATTGCAATGTACATGCAAGATGTGCAAGTATATTCCCTTTGAACAACTGTACACTTAAGCCAATCCAAAGATTGCATTTAACCTTTTCCATATAGTGAACTTGCATGGTATGATTTGGCAATTTTTCTTACCAAGTTCAATGTTGTAAATTTCCAAAAAGCAACAGTTGTTGCATATGTGTAATCAACCCATATTCAAACACTTAGAGAGATTTCAATATATGCCCTTTGAATATCCAAAGGGTAATTGGGATTACCCTACATGCGGGTATGTCCTTCACATTTGAAGAGGACGCTATACCTTTGGGTCTTTAATAAGAGATAGCTCTATGCCTTTAGGTATAATTAGGCATGTGAAATTTCCTAAATTCAATTTCCACGTCATGTTTGAAGATGCTCCAATTTTTTTTTTAAATCACATGATGACATATGATCTTTTTTTTAGGATTTCAAAATTTCAATTTGATTGTTTCTCACACACACATATTAACAATTTCAAACGTAGTGTGGTACACATTAATGTAAAAATGCAGATGTTAATTGTGGTTCACATTACACTGCCATTATGCCAATTACTGCTGCGTGTTACCATTCGGAGTTACGCAGTGCAATAACGTCTTACTCAAGAGTTCAATTTTTACTAGCAAAAGTTCCATTAGTTGTTGGAACATTATAGAACATAAATGACTTTGCTTGGTGAAATAATGCACTCTAATTACATAGTTATGGCACTACGTAACTCCAAATAGTAACACACATTATTTGTTGAGATAATCAATGTCGTTGTTGAGACAACATGCATAATTTTGATGTACAACAACAAATAATATATGTTACCTCAAATAATATAATAATACTATATCTTACCTCAAACAAACAAATCTTGTGCGTGTAAGTTAGCGGTCACCCCCAAAATTCATCCACATGGCATTACTATCACACCTGTGGCAAACCAAAGTGCACGGGATACTACGGAGTTTTGTAGTGTTAACATGGATGCGTGATACTAGTGAATTAGTGTAGCATGTGACACTATGGAATAACACAAAGTGCAACATATGAAATGGTGTGGCGTGGTCCACTCTGCTTCAACACGATGTGGCGGATGCATGCACCAACATTCAACAAGTGGCATAAGAAGAAGAAGAAGAAGAAGAAGAAGACACTCCACATGTTGACACATGGCGAAATGCAAGGGTGTGGGTTGACTTCTTTGATGGTTTGCATTAATGACAAAATTCATGATATAAGGGAGAGAAAGGTGACAATAAGGAGTGAGATTTGAACTACGAACATTTGTTCCATAGGGTGTCGGGACATTAGAGAGTGAGTGACATTATGGAGGTTGATATTACGGAGTTTAGGGTGTAATCATCTTTGTAGAGGTTCCGAAGCATCCAATAGCAACTTGACAAGTGGCCCTAAGCAATTCCTACTATTCTCGTCTACATGTGTTTGTGGCCCTCTACTATTGCTTATTTCCATAGGAATTTGTCTAACATATGTGGACATGCATGGGAGGGGTGGGTTTTTTTCCACGGCCGGAACCGTCTATCAGTTGCAACCACGGGGGGTTCACTCCATGTAAAGTTGAACACCACGTGCGGCCAAAGTTTGCTACCCCTATATTACATGGAATAGATAAATTTAGAAATTATGATATTTTTTCTACATATACATAATCATTGATAATATCTTTTGTATAGTTTTTTGAAATTTTTAGTCATCTTCATTTTTGTAGCAATTATTTTAGTTCAATTCTGCGTCATTTTAGTTAGAAACGGTATGTTTTATTAAAAAAACATATCATCAAATTTGGTTACTATTTTTTACTATGTAATAGATACCGTGCATATCTACCCATGAAAAAAAATTAATAAAATTTTGACCCATTTTGGTGATGCAACTTACCAAAAGTAGATTTTTTTTGGCCGCACGTGGTGTTCAACTTGACAATGGAGTGACCCCCCCGTGGTTGCAACAAAAAGCACAGCCCCTCCATGTATAATAGATTATGTGGTAAGATCTGCCTCACATTATGGTAACTTTTTTTGTTGATTTTATTACGGTAGGATCTTATATGAACCTTCCAACCCTAGGACATGATCATTGAAGCCATTCCAAATTGTGATGAAAATCGTTCTCCCTGATGACTTTGAACTCTAAATAGTGAACCCATAAAATTATAGTTATTTTTATTAATAACAACAAATATAAATATCATTTCAATGTTGGACACTGCGAGCATACATATGGTTTTATGAATTTGAAGTTCTTCTTTTCATGTTTGTGATGAACTTAGTCTTATTGATCTTGATAGAGTAACATAACATTGCTAAACTCCTTGGCTGTGTTTTGCGGGACCATGTATCGAGTGAGCATAATTCTCCTCTAATTCCAGGATCCCGTTTATGGGGAGCACTAAAGTTGTGTATTGTGAAGCTTTTGACATGCGACTATAAATTCAGAGGTTTAAAAAAAATTCCAGCCTCTTTTTTTAAAAGACATAACATTATTCATATCCATAATAATGTTATGTGGGACTGACAATATTCTATAAAATATTCTCCACATTCCGACTAAATATGGGGAATATCCCACAAAATATTGCCAGTCCCACAGAACATTGTTATGGATATGAATAATGTTACGAAGACCATTGTCTAGCTGATTAGGAATGTTATGAATGAGGTGCCTATATATTAGATTAATTTCTTTCTTCCTTAAAAAAATGTTCTAATTTTTATTGTAACACATAACAGTCTTCAACCATAATATTATTCAGATCCACAACAGTGTTTCGTGAGACTGACAATATTTTATGGAATATTCCCCACGGTCAGTCTGAATGATGGAATATTCTGTCAATCCCACAAAACATTGTTATGAATCTGAATTATCGCCACCCTCACTAGCTCCCCTTAAGTCACTTGGTCATTTTTCAATTCTAGCAAAGGTCACGAGCGCTAACCCTTCGCATTCCGCAATGCGAATGGTTAGCTCCCCATACCGCATACCTTCTTGGTCCATAGGAGGGGACCAACCCTCCTACTCTTCCATTCGGGACTTACCCCTTAATCGGTAACCATTGCTAAGATGTGGACTTCCATCCATGGAAGTCCAATCTTATGTTGATCATCGCGTTGCCGGAGCAACGCTACAACAACCCGGGCCATACTAGGCAACTATGCCCTCACATTGGGCCAATGCCCATGGAGGTTGTGCCATTCAGCCTCGGGTGGGTTCGGCCACACCACCTCATCCATATAAGCCTCTAGGACTCTAAGCAGCCCCTACCCCACCGTCAAGTAACCTTTTGTCTCTCTCCCGACACTTGGGGCCAAGTAGACATTTTCCTTTAGTTGCTGGGATTGGAAGCCCCCAACAGCTTCAGAACCCCATAACTTCTTCATATGGTCTTTGATCCTAACGACTGACCACTCCATCGTCATGTACGCTTCACGTAGATGCCGATGGACTACTCACTTGCCCCATTCAAGCAAATATTGAGGAAGTTATGCAAGTTCAAAGCTTCGCAGTCCCAGAAGCCACTCCCAGGCCACTGCTGTACCAGGGCGTTGTCCTGGGACAGCGCCCCACTCAAATTGCCATATCTCTTAGCTCACACTTCCGATTGAGGTGTTCTTGAGCTTTCTAGAATTGGTACGAGCTACGCATAGCTTATGGCCTCACCTTCATGCCTCCTAGTCTCTGTGGGTGGGAGGCGTTCCCAACGCCCGGGGCCCTCACCCACACTAGGATCACTTGGGCCCTCTCACCAACGGCACCACAAGTCCCGGGTGTCACTCCGGGGTCCCCCTTGTGCCCATGGTGTTTTGGGCACTCCTCATGGAGAGGTACGCGACATGAATAATGTTATGACTATCATATTTGTTTACTATTCTTTGCTTGGATAAGACCTACCCTCGCTGAATTTGGCTCACTTATTCTTGGAACCTTCCATACATATTTTGTCACCTAAAACAAAGGTTCAGAGTCGGTTATTGTACTTAGTTTGATATTAGGGCTAGGAATTTGTGGTGTCTATGTAAATCATCCATTTAGCAAGGCGAAAATGCACTGTACTATTTTTATGCTTCAAATACAACTGTTTTAAGATCATTTGACTCCAAAATGCCATCAAAGACCCTCAATTAATCTAAGTAGTGGATTCCAAGTAGAATGAATCGGCCCTCAACCTTGTAGGGGGATCAATGTGTATGTTGACAAATTTCATTTGATGTTCAACTTCAAATCCAAAGTCTCACAATACATTTTCAAAAACAAAACTGAATGTCAATTGACATCTACGTTTTCTTCTAAAATATCACCTCAATGTCACATGCCTAGTAGTACATGTCATATCAATTTTTAAAGTGTCAATCGACGTGTGGTTTTTTTCTTCACAAGTCACACTACATGTCAAATTCTAAATTGTACATGTCAATTGAAGTGCAGTTTCTTTTTGTGCAAGTTTTTGCATGTCAAATGTCAAAAACTTTGTCAAAAATACACACTGAGGGGGATTAAATTTAATAAAGCCCTTCATCCACGGTGGAGGGGTTTACATAGACGCCATGAACTTGAAGCTTGATACTAGGGGTTCATAATTGTCTCCTTTGATTTCGATGACTCTGCCAGTGTACCTATCATGCATAAATGGGAGTTTAAATATTTGGAAATTAGAAGTTCATGTGTAACTTGATATTAAGGGTCTAGTTCGGGCTTGGGGTTTGTGGCATCTATGTAAACACATCCATCATGGATGTAGGGCTCTAGTAAAAACAAGTCCCCTACAAGGTGGAGGGCCGATTCATTGCCACTTAAATCCTCTAGACTAACTCGGGTCTTTGATGCCATTTTTAGAGTCGAATGATCTTAAAATAATCATTTTCAAACTATGAAATAATTTGTTGTGTTTTCACCTTGCTAAAGGATGAATTTTTATGTGGACACCACAAATCCCTAGCCTCTAGTTTGTTTTGGTGCCGCTCCTTATAGGGATACGATGTTTGGTCATGATAATTGCAACTTAGGTAACCATGTAGTTTGAGTTCATATCCCATATGAAGGTCCGATGTGGGTCTCTTGGACCTTTAAGAGCTAAGATCAATATGTTTTGAATTTACTTCTTGTAAATGGTACTTGTAGATTCTTTTACTTTATATTCTTACAGGCATGTAAATTTTGGTCTTGGGTCCAATGGTCGGGGAAAACCGACGGCTAGTTCATTATCAGCCGATGGATTTCGCCTCATGGCCGGTCCAAATTTCCAACCATTGGATGCCAATCCGACAGTAAATTCAATCCTCCGGCAATTAACCAATGGACTAGAAAATTTCCCAGAAATGTAGTCGATTCTTCTTGTGAGTTACCGGATTTCAGCTGGAAGAAGTATTCAAATACTGGCCGATACCTGGGAAATGGTAACCGATACCCTCCCGGTCGTGAGCATGGATATCTAAGTGGTCAGGGCTTAGAGAGTGACTTAGAGAGTGCTTTGGACTTTCAAAAAACTTATTCTGAAGCGGTTTGTAGTGCTTTAGAGGCAAGATTTGTTGATAATGACATTATAGATTGTTTCAAAATTCTTAATCCTTTATACATGCCTCGTAGACAAGTAGGTTTGGCTTCTTGGGGTGTTGTGGAGTTGGATAGGTTGTTGCAACAATACGGTGTACAAAAAATGCAAGGAGATCAAGTCCTTTTGCCGTTGGTGAATGCAACATTGTGTAAGCAAAAGTTTTTGCCTTCAAGGTACAAGGAAGTACAGAGTGGATGGATCTTACTTTTGCAGATGTATGGACATCAATTTCTTGGTTTCCATCTTTGAAAGTGAAGTATTCTAACCTTTTGATTCTTGCTGAGATTGCTAAGTGCCAATGTGTGAGTACTGCAACATGTGAAAGGGCGTTTCTGTTCAAAATACTATTAAACGAAAACTTCGTAATTGAATGTCTACATCTAACTTAGAAAGTATGATGCGTGTTGCTATAGAAGGCCCAAACAATGATTTTGATGACATTCTAACAAGTGCTCTAGATCTTTGGAAGGATGCTGCTAAGTTTCGCTATTTGTATAGCAATCCAGAGCGCTATTTGTATGGGGCATCAAATGATGCACTTGAGGAAGTACCCTAAACCTTAAACTTTTTGAATTATGCAACCTTTTCATGACCAAATCCAATTGCTTCTATGAAGAATTGGGGGATCCTTGGCCTTCAACCGGTGAAGGCATTGCTAGGTTCAATTCCTGCCAAGGATATTAACTCTTCAAATTTAAAGTTTTGAACATGCCTTTCTTTTCACTTATTCAAGATTTTGTACTAAGAAATGATTTCTAATAACTTTTCATACATTTTTTAAACAATTAGTGCTGATATGAATTCCATTTAATCGGATATTGGCCAATGAAAATATGAAAATGTAGGCAATTGGTCGATTGATTTTACAAAAGACCGGCTCTTGCCGATGTAAATTGGAAAAAATCCGACCCTTTGTATCAACTACCGGCAATTAGCCACTAAGGCTTCAAAAACTTCCCAAACTCTACTTGGGTCTTTCCATTACACAATGGCAACCACTTACTAACCCATGTGACATGGAAATTTACATTTATAAAAGACAGTCTATTTGCAAAGACGACCTAATTGCACATAGTAGTGTCATAAACATAATTCAGCAACGTATTTGACTTAGGATGACTTAGATTAAGTCTAAATTTGCACTAGGTTGGTACATCCCATGGTTATATTTTCAAGGGCACCACGAATGAACATACTTTGCTGAATCATGTTATGGTATTCAAGACTTTGCCGTCAATTGAGCTTTCTTCCCATTTGTACATATTGAACACCAGCGTGGGCTTTTGAGAGTCACGCTCGAAGGGCCGTGGTGATAGTATGGAGTGAGTATTATACTTTCTTAGTACATAGAGTGCACGGGGCAACTACCATACACCCATGGTCGGTAGGTAGAATAAGGTGCCGTATGCAGGGCTATGGTCATCCAACAAGGAACCAATGTATGGGTCAATTGCCCCCTGCCACTCCCCCCCCCTTCGCTTGTGCTCAACTCCTACTTTTGTGAAAATGATAAAAATGTCAATATTGAGGTGTGCATGTGTTATTCGCTTTGTTTTCTCTTGTTCTCCATCTTCTATAAATCATATTTACTTCTTCAAATTTGTGTTGTATTAAGCAACACTATGATGAAACATAAACGAAAATCAATTTGAAATTCAGACCTCCCTTATTTTGGTTATGGTTGTTGGAAGTGCATGTGTGTTGATTCCTTAATTGAATACATAGGTCCTCCCAATTGTGTTCGATATGGAGTGTGGAGCAGTTTATAAAATATGAAGACGTATGGTTGAGGCATCTGTAACTGATAAAATAAGAGAGTTTGCATGTGTTTAGGAGCATTAGCTGGAGATTTTTTTTTTGTAAAGAGAAACAAATTCTAAGGAGAGTACAAAAAGATTAATTAATTTTTCATGAACATGGAAATTACTACAAATTTTGAAACGGTAGCAAAAAATTAGGGTAACACATAGTCAATCTATAGGTTAACCCATAACTGCTCATTTAATGCTAATTCTTGGCTACGACAAGTATCAAAACTCTTATGGGGGTAATCAATTGCAAGCCGCCACCACATAAACCTCATCCATATCAACATTAACATGACCTTAGTGAGCAGTTAAATGGACATGGTTGACTATGGATGCCACAACCTTAGTCCAATCTCTTTTAAACATTTGTCTCCATGGTGTTTGTTTGTTTTTTGATCCTCACCTGACACCACACCCGTCAAATATAGGTATCCAATCAAGAAAACTTATTGAACAACACCCACGATACCTTAATGAGAAACTATTTCAATCCTCCATGATGAATAGTCACCGATACATAATTTGAATTATGTATTCAATACATAATACTAACATACTCACCTTTCTCTTTCTAAAGAGAACCCAGGCTTTAGTGCCCCATGCTAGATCACATCTTCATTCGGCTGGGCCCCGCCCATCCCACGCCTCCTTCATTGCCTGGTCTTCTTCCCCGCACATGCGTGGGAACTCCTCCTCGTTGGGAACCAATGTGACAATACCCGGTCAAAAGTACAAATATTCAAGTTGACATCACTTTCATTATTCCCAAATTAATTGATGGAGTTCCTTCACATGCCAAAGGAGCTTAATGGCTTAAGTGACCAGGTATTGCCACATTGGTTCCCAACGAGGAAGAGTTCCCACGCAGGTGCGGGCAGGAAGACCATGCAGTGAAGGAGGTGTGGGAAGGGCGGGCCCCAACCGAATGAAGACGTGATCTAGCTTGGGGCAGTTTTAGTTGACCATGATTTTATTCAAGCATTAAATCCCTCCCCCCCTTGCTTTTGGTTACTTGGCCCCGCACCTAAACGCAATAATGGCTCACTATCAGGAGCATGCTAAATTAACTACCGTATCATTTTGATAACATTGTTTAATAAAGTTTTAATGGTGCTAAGTGCTCCCCATAGAGACATAACTTAATTTTCATGAAGTCTTGAACTTCAACCAGTTAAGGTAGAAATACCCAAACCAGTTAAACACCCTCTACCCGTGGTCTAGACCGTTGTCATAATAGTGAAGTGTCATTTCTGAAACCGATCATGGCAAGGCGGCAACTTCAATGCATGTACACTTAGTGTAGCCAATGGGAGTCATGTTTAATGTGCTCATGAGTTAACCGGTTTAGGTGATGTTCTTTATGAAAATGCAGATTACCGTGTTCGGTGTAGCATGTTTACACGAGAGCCATTAGGCCATGGCTCTTGAGAACCGTTGAATTCTCATGGGTTTAAATGATCATGGGCCCCTGCTTTAGGTTACATGAAGGCAATTTTGGACCACAATCGTAACATTTTCAGTGTATGAAAAATCTACATGAAATCCCACATGGCAAGTATGGATAATGTTGGCCGGAATTGTAGGGATTATTTGGGACAGCTCTTGAAGGTAGGCCAAGCGAAATGTGCAACTAGCCTTGGGGGACAACCCACGACAATTTATTAAAAAAAACATTACATATCCCAATACTATTTTTGTTTAATTCAAAATGTGACTGTTGGAGCTACTGCAGAAGGTTGCTTTCTATTTAACTATTGTGTAGTAATTTTCTAATGCATAGTTTTTATTGTACAATATTTTTTTACCATGCAATAAAGTTTATACTATACAATAGACACATTTGAATTTCCTAAGTCGAACCCTATCAATAAATATGGAATGCTCAAAACTTGTTGCATTAACATATATGAACAACAATATTGAACAAAGTACAAACATTTTCTCCTCCATGATGCATGCTTGTATCTACTTAAAATGTTGTGAGATCTTTTTTATGATGTCATTTGGGTTTACACTAAGGGCTTATGACCTCCAAAAGACTTTGGGCTATAGTCCATGGATTTCTCTATGGTCTCATCCAAAAAGCGGGATACTCAGGGCATTGTAAGAGCCATGGCCTGATGCCTTTAGTGTAAAACAAACCCTTAACTTCACTTAACTCAACTCTAGTGTAAGCCACTGATCCTTACATGACTACCCATCACAAGAGAAAGTAGTATAACAAGGGAATGTGGTGTTGCACAAGAGGCTCTGTCCTAAAAGTAATTATTTTTACTACTAGCTCTTTTCATATTAAATCGGGAATTTCACTGAGCTTCCATTGAGCTACACCAAACCTTATTCATTAAGTTCTAACATGATTTACCCAGGCCCTATTCCCACTCAAAGGCAATCTCCACAATGCTCCTATCCCATGATATGGGGACAAAGCCAATAAGGTTGAAGGAGATCATTGCCTACTAAGCAAAGGAGGGCAAGTCCATTAGGGACAACATTGGATGAATGTGGGTCTGACAATAGCCCACCTAGATAGCTCACACAATAAGGCATCCACACCTTTTTGTGGGAACCAATAGAAAAGATAGGATGGTACTACACTCTAACCTCCCTAATATCACGTATGTGGCAACCAAAGTGCACATGATATTGAAGACGTCCGTAGGGTTAACATGGCTGCGGGAGCAAGTGCGGTCAAGTGTACAAAAAAAATCTCTGGTATACTAAAACCATAAATTTTGGTCAAACACCTGAAAGTAGTACTCCCTCCATCCCAAAATGATTGTTTGTGTTCCTAACTTTGGCAAGATTAAGGCATGCTAACCATTGACCAAATAGTTGTGAGTACGACTCTTAAAATACAAAACAACAACTGCTCCAAAACGCCCCTGGAAGTTGCGGTGTCAAAAGACTTCTTGATGATGAAAGCTTGGCACGAAAATATTTGACTTTGAGCCTCAAATTTGTAGTCGGGCAAATAAACCGGACAATCATTTTGGGACAAAAAAATGCGGGAGGCAGGACAATCAGTTTGGGACGGAAGAAGTAGCAAATTTAAATTGGATTTTTTTTCACGTTGACCTCTATTGTTGTGTTAGATACTCAAATATAGAATATCAAGATGAGATCTTCAAAGCTTATCTTTAAAAAAAGATGCTCAAAAGATAATGGATAATTTGGTTTTGGATGTAGACCTCAAATATTTTGAGGTTGGATGTTTTTCATATTCCTTGAATTCATTATAGACTCGAGGGCACCATTACAATTTTTCTTCGTAGAAAACATCAATTTAGTGTAATTTTATCATATTTTAAGAAAATTTTAGATAATCACTTGTTCAATATCACCTACTTGCACACTGCTTGCTCAATCTTATAAATTATGTAGACTTTTTGGGAAAAAAATTTGTCAACATAAATTGCTTGGCTGGGTAGATCAATATTTTATTAAAACATTTATGTTATTTTTCCTGCACAAAATTCAAAGTTAGTATATAGTTTTGAATCACTTCCACTTAAACCTATGCAGGGTACTGGAGTTGTCCACTTGTCGATGGTTGCACCCATTGTTAAAGGAGAGTAGTAGACAATAACTTTTAGCCATATCAGGTTGAAGTGGTTTTTAAGTTACTTTTGGTAGTAGTATCAGAAATAGCAATTAGGGATAAGATTGAACCGTAGTTGCAGATAAAGAGTGGATAGTAGTGGATAGGGTAATCCCAGTGAGTGGTTAGTATGGATTTAAAGAGATGAGGAGAGGGTACTTAAGGGGAGAGTCGTCTCTCTCTCTCTCTCATTCTTAGAAATGTGTATTAGGACTTATATCAATAGAGTGTTGGGTTGTTTTTGAATAAGATATTGTTTGAATATGATGTAAGGAACTTGTAGTTATCTTGTATTGGTAGTTGCCTTACCTCTGGTAAATGTTGGTTGTATGGGAATAGAAGTTGGTAATGAACTACTTGGGTTGACAAAGGAGTTGTTTACAAGTAGCTAAGGAATGGTTGGGGAACCATTTCAGAGGAGTCCTTATAAGACGGTAGTACCAGAATGTATGTACGAATGAGATGAATGGTGTTATCTTAGCCTAGTCCTGCTACTAAAGGTGTGGAGTACCGGTAGAAGAATAGATTGTACACTGACTCTGAGAGTGGTAGTATAAGAGAGCAATAGTTTAGGAGTACTAATGAAGAGTTCGGTAGGGTGTGTAATCCACCCCAGTAATAGGTCAAGTAATACTCTAACAGTAATACGAGTATAAAAACGGTTGACCCGGTAAAACAAGGGGGTAAGGGGGAACCTCATGGTAGGAAGCTAGAACTTGTGTTAACCACATTATTGAGGTAGTACGGTCAGACTCGGTAGATCCCCAGGAAACCCGGTTAGGAACCTGGTAGAGAACCCGGTAGATCCCCAGGAAACCCGGTTGAGAACCCGGTAGAGAACCCGGTAGATCCCCAGGAAACCCGGTTAAGAACCCGGTAGAAACCCGGTAGACCCCCAAGAAACCTGGTTAAGAACCCGGTAGAGAACCCGGTAGATCCCCAGGAAACCCGGTTGAGAACCCCGTAGAGAACCCGGTAGATCCCCAGGAAACCCGGTTAAGAACCCGGTAGATCCCCAGGAAACCCGGTTAAGAACCCGGTAGATCCCCAGGAAACCCGGTTAAGAACCCGGTAGATCCCCAGGAAACCCGGTTAAGAACCCGGTAGATCCCCAGGAAACCCGGTTAAGAACCCGGTAGATCCCCAGGAAACCCGGTTAAGAACCCGGTAGAAACCCGGTAGACCCCCAGGAAACCCAGTTAAGAACCCGGTAGAGAACCCGGTAGATCCCCCGGAAACTCGGTAGAGAACCCGGTAGGGGTACTGGTCGACTCGACTGGCATATGGGGGGTACCACCAGTAAGGGCAGTGCAAGAGTGGCATAACCCCATAGAGGTAGGGAGAAAACAAGGATGTATGGAATGAGACTTCCAACATAGAAACGGTAGTAGGCGAGACCTTAGGATGCCGGTAAGGGAACACTGGACTAAGCCTATTCGCGTACCGGTAAGGTACTACCGGAAGTAGGGTGGTACCGGTGGAAAATACAGAGAGTAAGCTTTTAACACCCATGCATGATAATAGAGAACTAGTGTAGCATGTAACATTATGGAATTACACAAAGTCGAGATGATGAGTTCGAGCGTGTGGTATGAATTCTTGGGTGGATTTTTTTAAAGTCAGAACCTTTGATATATGGGATAGAATTATGACAACAAGGAGGAAGATTTAAACTGAGCACAACCGTTGCCTAGGGTTTTGGGGATATAAGAGAGGGGGTGACATTAGGGAGGTTAGGGTGTATTATAAAAGGCTTTGCCTAAAAAAGTTTTTTATGTTTGTTTTGCTATGGTGTCCACAAGGATCGTGTAGGGTCAATGTGTGAATCTTTGAACGGGGAGATCCGACTACTACACTAAACATTGTATTTAGTGTTGCCAATTCTATTTGTCTTGCTCGATACTACACTAAATAGGCTATTTAGTGTTTGATACATTAAATACGAATGCATACACTGAATATCAATAACCCTATGCAAGTAAGTAACATTAAATGTAAACTCAAACACTAAATATCAACTATGGTAATATGTGGAAGTTACATGTTTGAATTAAGTGTTAGTAAGGATATGAAAACAAAGAATATAATAAGGGAGGTGGCAGTAGGGAAAGTAACGGCACATTTATGTCTAACACTAATTGTCAAGGAATTGAAAATTAGTGTCGAGCAGGGTAGGGTGGTAACAACACTAAATATAATCAAACACTGAATATCTTATTTAGTGTAATTGTAAACCGCTCATGTGGTGTCGCCAACACTAAATGTAAACCTAATATTATTTGTCATTTCTTGTAAATAAAAATTGGGCATTATAGATTTACAATGTTGCAATTATTGTCACTCACTAAGTGATTTTCCATCGAAATTTCAACCATCCATGACAATATTTCATTACAAAACAATTTAGGATGCAAAATAAACCAAACTTTGTTAGTATTTCATTACATGATTGTAAGTTGAGATGACAATACACTAAATATGATATTTAGTGTTTGATGCACTAAATACGAATGCATACACTAAATGCCAATAACCTTATGAAAGTAAGTACCATGAAATGTAAACTCAAACACTAAATATCAACTATCATGGTAATATGTGGTAGTTACATGTTTGAATTTAGTGTTAGTAAGGATATGAACAAAATAATAACAATAAAGGGAGGTGACAATAGGGAAGGTAGCAACGGCACATTTATGTCTAACACTAATTGTCAAGGAATTGAAAATCAATGTTGAGCAGGGTAGGGTGGTAACAACATTAAATGTAATCAAACACTAACTATCCTATTTAGTGTACTTGTAAACTTATTCATATGAAATGGCATTCAAAAAGTGACATAAACTACCATATGACACTAAAAGATAATATTTATTGTAGCTACAAATTGGCCAAATGAGATTGAAATATCTCCAATTTAAAATCAAGGCTTTAGGCCAACCACCAACCATTTAGAGAGGAATCTGTAGAATATGCTCATAATTAAAAAAAATCCCAAATTAAATCAACATGCAACCCGTTAGACTCGGAAACATTAGGATCTTCACTAAATTTGCCCTAAATCTCCCCATTCACTTGTGTGAAGTCAAAAGAGTTTTAGGGTTGGGAGGAATGGACTATTCCCATATTTTGAATATTGTCTATGATCTTTAGTTTGACTTCATGCTCTATGATGTGCTCTATGTCTTTTGTGTAGTTTTCACTTGATTGTGTGTATGGTAACCCTCAATTGCATTTGCAAGCTGTATTGGTCTAAGATTTCAACTACACTATATTGCATGTTCTTCTATCAAAGTTTCGTATTTGGATACTATAGCTAAATTTGACATTACCATGATATTCTTATGCATATGTTACATTAATTGCCAGAAATTTAAAATTTGATCTATAATGTTTTATTATTTCATGTTATACAATTATTAAAATGGAATCATTTTTGAAGAAAATAAGAACATGGAATAAGTTATTGATATGCCCATGTTGTTGTCAAACTTAATAGTCAAATACAATCATCATAAATGAGTGGTTGACATTTGGGTGTTTGATATGTTACACCACATCAAAATAGGCTCAAGCAACAAAGATTGAACTAGGGTTTAAGTAAGCATGGACCAAAGACTCGTCCATAATTGGTAGTGCATATGATAGTATTTTTGCACAGTTGAGACATGTACATTGCATAACATATTATTTGGGGGAAGTAAACTAGAAGAATATCATGAAAATCCAAATAATACGTAGTAAAAGAATCCATGTGGTCAAATAATACCTCTAGATGTGTATTTTTTTTCACAAATAACACAGTTAGCATGCAACTAAAACGTGCTACAACAAGTTGCAGTCCATATCTTAGAATAATTGATGTCATTTCTATAGTAGGTGTTGCCATTAGAAGTGCACATAATATATGGTTTCATGATGTCCATGATTCATGCATAAGTCTAGATTTACTTAGAACATAGTTGGTCCTAATTGCATCACTAAAGATAGCATCCAATATTGTAGTCACGGATTTAGTGTTATGTTGTACACAACTAGTAAGTTGATTAGAATTTCAACAAGGAACATGTATGTTTATCAGAGTCGTTGGATACCCCGCTATATTTCTTTGATTTCAAATAAAAGTTTAGTAGCAAAGGTTGGCATAAAAGCATAAAGGTATCAAGTACTATAATGTTATGATGCATACCTTGGTATCAAATATCCATCTCTTATGGCAACTATGTTCAAAAGATAGTCCAACATATGACTATACTATGCTCAATGATTATTGTGACAACCAAGTAATAAAGCAATGATGTGATAGGTAGGCTTACATACCTCATTTGCTATTTGCTAGAAGGTATTCTCAATGTCTCAACTGCTATTATGGAATTTGTGTATACATCAAATCACTAGTCAAAGCAACATAATAACTTTCACTAGTGTAATGTTTCAAGAGTAAAAGATCATTCAAACATGAGTAATGCTCTAATGTTGGTGTTCAAAATGTGACAAGCCAGCCTCACCTACACCCGTGCCAACCCAAACATATATTTGTGTGTTAGAAAGGCGTGTGTTAGATGTCCTCAACTAGGCTCACTTGCAATCTATGTCACACATTTATCTCACCTATCAAGTTCATTGAAATGCTGCAAACAGTTACACTCAATACAAAATATTGAGTATACAAACATGGTATTTTGTCATATCATGTAACTTTCTTGAATAGTAAGAGCCTCTTGTACAACCACGCGCTTCCACACTTAGTATGTATCTATTGAGCCTTAGTGAATAAACTAAGCCATGTATGCTCTCCTCCAATCATGTAAAAGAGTCTTCACATGGAGGTGTTTAGGGTTTAAGTATTAGTTAGTAAGGTGCAATGGCTACCTTAGGTCATGGAAACCCTAAATCGTGGAGCGTGGCAACTTCCTTTGACCATGGTTGGGTATAGTGTAGTGTCTAACGTTGGTGTAGAGCATTCCAAACTTTGTAGGAGGTTTAATCAAATTTTCAAGAGTTCCGCTTTTTATTATTTATATAGTTCAAAGCAGAGCCCAACATTTTCCTTCGAATTTGTACCCATGCCCACCCATACCCATCAGCAACGACCTATGCCCACCCATGCCCACCCATAGCATGACCCGTGCCAACCCATGCCCACCCATGCCCACCCATAGCATGACCCGTGCCCACCCATGCCCACCCATGCTATTAAAATTGCCGCCAATGTATTCAAAAATTGTGTAATGTGCATTACCCGCCTACACCAAGTCTTGGCCCACCCATGCCCATGCCCACCCTTGCCCACCCATGCCCAATAATATCGAACCCTTGCCCACCCATGCCCACCCATGCTCAATAATATCGAACCCATGCCCACCCAAAACCCATGGGCATGGGTGGGTTTGGGCATGGGCATGGGTATGGGCACCCAATGTAGGGCTCTGGTTCAAAGGCAATAACAACGAGCAAAGAGGGAGAGAGAAGAATCTCCTTGATTTTATTGAACCTTATGTCCACTGATATGTGCAATTAGGTTGCCCCACGCTAATTTATCAACATCTCACACTTATTTTGAGTATTTACTACCACAATAACAAAATGCCATTTGCGGTTGTTGTATGGGATAGATGACAAAACCAATGTTGCAGTGCCAAACTTTCTTGACAATGGCCTTCCATCGTGAAGTATTGTGACGACTAACCTACCCGGGAATCTTTCCCCTACTTGCCATAAATAACGATCCACATTTTGGTTCAAGTTCACCTACAAGTGATGCTTCCTCCTTGTGGTTGACAAGATGAATGGACCCACGATTTAAAACAAGATTGAAACCCATTTTGTAAAATAAAATAAAATATTTCTCCTCTTCTAACCTCAAAACTAAATTTTATAAAAAAAAATCCCATCTCTCATTGGGCAAAACAACCCATACACTGGTTCCTTGGAGGCAAGGGTTTAGGCATCCAACAATGAACGAGTGTATGGGTTGGTTCGCCCAAATCCTTGGGACCCTCTATAAGGTGAGTAAACTATATTGGACACATTGAGCTAATGAAGGGCACGATGACTTTCATCTCTTGTCCATTACCATTTATGGATGAACATTTCCAAATACGGCAAGATGAATGCACTCCCTAGTTGGGTCGATCCGTGTGATAAAACAACTACCCCCCCACACACATGTAAGCACACTTCATGTGTTTGTTGATGGGCCCAAAAGGATTTGAAGACCAACCAACTTTACCAACCGGGAACATGGATGTAAGTGTACAATCTCACCGAGTGCAACCAAAGGTACTCCTCCCTACACCACAAATCCCACACTCTTTGATGGGATGTCATTGTGGGAAATTGTGACTCCTTCCGGGTTCTCATAGTATTCTAAAGTACAAGAGAATCACTTCCTCTCCATCGTAACCCCCTAAAGATCCAAGCCCAAAATCGTCTTTAAAAAAACGAGTGCAATCCGATAACTTCATAAATGGAACCCTATGTATTCCTATTGGTGAATACGATCGTACGGATGGAAACCATGTAAAGGTTTGTGCTTAATTTCAAGTTCACATGCATCGTAGTCTATCGACTTTAGTTTCGCAACATCAAGATACAATTTATGCGCAATACTCTATGGTGGTTTAGAAATTGGATAGTAGCTTCATTCCATTCATGTTTGTTTCTTAGGAACCGACATTTATACCTATCTTTTTGAGACTCGATGCCACTAGAATTGGATGTAATGTGAGGTTTTCCCATCCATGATCTATGAGCACCACATGTGTTCATTACTTTGAAAGCTCTTTAACTAAACCATGAATTTGGTACACTATAATGTTACAATGTATCGTAAATTATCAACATAAATTACACAACATCATGTATGAGTGCCAAAGAAATCTAGACATGGTCTCTTCGGCAATTTTCTTCACATAGACAACTCACGAGGAGTTAGAGGGTTTTCTTTTTCTTTTTCTTTTCTTTTTCTTTTGGGGGGGGGAGACAAAGGTCCAAATTGGGCCCCTCATACGTTTAAGGGTTAACACGTGAACACAATTGGAAGGACGGTCTATGTACTCAGTTAAGAAACCAACAAACATGCACTTCCGATAATCATAACCACATCAAAGGAAGTCCAGATCCCAATCTGATTTTTTTTGCCAATGCTTCATCATCGATTTGCTAATGCGGCAACACAAGTTTTGTTGTGACCCAAATCTAATTGGTAGAAGTTGAAGAACATGGAACACAAACCGAACAACACACACGAACCTAAAACCGTTTTTTGCTTTGGTCCTCATGTGTATACAATGGCCCTTAGCCATTGGACGAAACGCATGCGAAAGAAGACAAAACTCCAAGGGCATTTAAGAAGTTGAGGTATTTAGAATGTTTTGTTTGGCATTTGAGGTACTTTCCTGCCCACCGTCGCGGTTGGCAGTAAGTTTAGAAAGAAAAAGAAAAAGAAAAAGAAAAACTTGGAGTCCACGGAAAGACTGATGAGTGGCAGGACTTGGCTGGAATTTGCACAGGAAAGCCGTTCACAAATCTGCCAAATGGCACAAACTACTGGCTACTAGCTTAGGGCCACTCACACACGAGCCAGGAGCCGTGACCATGGAATTGTGAGAGCCCAAAAGAAAGTGTCCAAAGGCCGTCCCAAGGCACCTCCAAAATCATGTAGTGTGGTCACGGGCCCTCAAGTGTAGTGTGAAGTCGTATGTGACCGGGCCCTCAACCAAATGTTAATTCAATGAGTTTCTATTCATGCGGGGTCCTCACGCATGATAAAATAGAATAAACCAACGGTTGTGATCATTCAGGGTGCCATGGTCTCCCGGGTTTGTGCTAGGCCTACCTCCAAGAGGTGGTTTTTGAAAATAGTCCAAGTAACCATGAAATATGATCCAATCGATGCCATGTAGGAATCCATGTAGACTTTACATACATCTTGCATTCACATACTCCGTTGGTTCCTTGAGTGTAGTGTGAAGCGAACTTTGACTGGCTCCGCCTTTTCCACCAATGAGAGTGCTTGAAGTGTACCGGTCATGGGCTCTCAGTCTCGTGTGTGAAGTGGACCTCAATAAACATTTCAGCCCTCACTAATTTTGAAACATGGCAAAAATAATGCGTGTTTTGGGAAATAGTAGTAATTACTTTAGGGTTAAGCAAGAGGGAAAGGAGTACAATAAACAAAGTTCAAGTGTGACACCCAATTTAACATGTTTTGGAGGATTTCATAAACAAACCAATTTCCTTTTCCTCCTCTTCCTTGCCTCTCACTTGACTCCAACTTGTTGACAATAGCCTTAACTCAACTTTAAAGGTAAAAAGTTAAGTTATCTCCATTCACAATAGAAAATCTAACATTGTGGTATGTTATGATTATAAAAACAACATGTTCTTTTGTTCCGGCACATCAAACCGCGACAAGGATTTGACATTTACACCTTTTGGTCCAATTAGTGTGGGTTACCATTTGGAGTTAACATGTTGCTATAATTTTTGCTGAGAGTATCAGTTTTTACCCAAATAACATAAGTACACTAAATATGATATTTAGTGTCACCAATTCTAATTGTCTTGCTCAATACTAAATTGTATACCGTGATGCAGCGTCACCAACACTAAATGTGAACCTAACATTATTTGTCATTCCTTGTAAATTTTTTTGTTGGGGGGGGGGATTATAGATTTACAGTGTTGTAATTACGGTCACTTATCAAGTGATTTTTCATCCAAAGTTCAATCATCCATGACAATATCTCATCACAAGTTGTTGACAAGAGAAGGTAGGGTTTTGGCCAATGGATGAACTCATCCATCATCCATGACAAATATTTGTTCACTTATTCATGAGAAGTGTCATCCGAACAGTTACCATAGTGATATAAATTACCATATGACACTAAATATCATATTTAGTGTAGTTAGTACAATCTACACTCCAAATGGTGACCCACACCAACACGTAGCTCTGAATGATACCCTTACATATTATTACCGGATTTAATTTAATTTACTTTAACTTACGACACCGTTTGTTTGTTTGTTTTTGTTTTTGTTTTTGTTTTTTTTCAATTGGGTAGAGTCCACAAGTAGAGGTAACTTCTAGGCAATATGCTTAACTTAGCTTAATGCAAAAAGTTGATTTATTTCCATTCACAATGAACTAAGTTAGCATTTATGGGAGGTTATCATTATACACAACTTACCGTATTTTTGGGCACCACCACCACCACCACAACAACAACAACACTACTATACTTGCTATTGGCATGGTCCGAGATGACCTTAAACTACCGGGTGATAGCGGAGAGGTACCCGTTTTCAAATGTAGAGGTTGGCGGTTCGATTCCTGCTGTGAAATCTTCTCTCTACTTGACGGAATAAAGTAGGTAGGTAGGTAGGAAGCCAAGAGCCCACCCACCGCAAGGTAGGCAGTAAACCCCATTCTTCACCAAGAGGATTCTTGGGCAAGGGTAGGGCCAACGGGCTCAAATTCACGTCAGAATGCCTGATGTTTCAATTTATTTGCTATTGGCCCTATTATGGAAGAAAAGGGTGAGGTATTTTTATAAGTATATCATGCCACAATGATAGCTTAACATTGACAATAAAATAACTTAAATATAGGCATGAAGTTTAGTTGAGAGTTATTGACAAGAAATTACCTCCATGGGTGAACTGTGCCAAATTGTAGTAAGTTACGGTGAAGCAAGACAGAAAGGAAAGAAGGGAAAAGAGGTTCGGTTTGTTTATGATGCATGCAAGTAGTATCCGTCCTTGATGTGGCCTACCAGGTTTGCAAGTCGTATGTGTCAAGAAGAAAAGAGACCGGTCCGAGACGACCCTAAGCTACTGGACGATGGTGGAGAGATACCCAAATCTCAAGGAAGAGGTTGGCGGTTCGATTCCCGGCTGTGAAATCTCCTCTCTACTTGACTAGAAAACTTGCCAGGTGGTCAACTGCCTCCCGTGCTTTGGCATTGGCCTGTCAACTTTCTGTCTCAAAAAAGAAGAAGAAGAAGAAAAGAGACAGTTATTTTTTACAGTAAGTAAGAGGAAAAATAAAGGAGGACAGTTAGTTTCAATCTATATATGATGCATGCATGTAGTGTTTGTCCTTGATGCAGTTTGATGTACATGTTGTATATGCCAAAAAAGAGGTAAGTAAATATTTTTTATGATGATATAATTTACCGGAATGCTAGGTTGAGATTGTAAATACAAATAAATCTACCCCTGAAGTTGAGTTAAGCCTACCTATTTGTGAAGAAGTTACCTCCATGTGTGGACTCTACCTAATCGTAGTAATGCCAATGGCTCACTTTCCTAGCAACCTAGCTTGCCCGACACCTACGACTACCAACATTGCAATGTGTAGCAATTAAGATGGACTTTCCATACAATAAACAATAAACAACTCCATTGAAGCTCAATTTTTTGAGTTGGCCGTTCTTTAGTTTATGTGTATTACGTCTACAATTCATATTCTCCGGACCCCCAACATTTGTAAATGGAAGAAATTGTTGAATGTTTTATGTATAATGAGGCTCTTCCAAGGGGGTCTTGTTGATTGCAAGCCCCATTCAAGATTCATGTTGTTGATGAATGAACATGGATGAAAAGTCTACATAGACTCTTATATGGTAGATCATAAATTATGTTTCATGCTCGGCCATAATTTGCGTCAGGTCCACCTCCAAGAGGTGTAGGTTTGATGCAAATTCTGACAAACCATGTCAGTGGTACGATTTTTGGATGAGAGGCAAGGGGCCATCCAACATGTCATCACTTGGTAGATAAAAAAACAATGAACATGTGTGAAAAGCTACTTAACTACAACTTACTTGAAAAATATCTGGAGAAAGTCCTTGTAAGTGCACCAGGATAACTGGGTGCCTCTGCCATAACCAAGAGGGCTCTATAATGAACTCCTCCATCCTCTTGTTATGACGTGGGCTGGGGTGAAACAACGGTGCCTTGGAGGCGGGCTGCAGTCATCCAACAAGGAACCAGTGTATGGGTTGGTTTGCCCTATCCTCTTGTGACGTGTGGCTGAGTGTAGTAAAAAGTTAGGGTTAAGCGACGCAGCAGTCGGGAAAGATAAACAAAGGAGGAAAGAAATGAGATTCGGTTTGTTTTTAAGTTTATGCCGGCAGGCAGGCAGGCACGCACGCAGCCCTCCGGGCCGTCGGAGGAAGCCCACTCGGAAAGAAGACACCGAAGCTCGCCACGGAAAGATTGCAAATGCGGGGGGGCTTGCTCGCTCTCGCTCTCGCTCGCTGTGTGTGCCCTATATTTATAAGGCCACGCATCACTGGGACTCAAACGCAATCTTTCCTCTCCTTCTCCTCCTCTCACTCTTTGTAGATAGAAAACACATCACCACCCGCAATTGCAACAATCGCCAAAACAAACCCTTGCAAGACAATCACACGACACCGCTCCACTTAGGGGTTTGCTCATCTCATCTCATCTCATTTTATCTCGTGCCTCTTGCGCCTCTCGGTGCCACCGTTTCGAGTCTGGTGGTACGGTAGTGGTGTTCATGTTGGGAGAAGGCCAGGGTGAGGTAGTAGTTATCGGGGTTTGAGCTTTGTGGTGTGCGCATTTTTGAACCGCTTCTGAAGTTGTGGTGTGCGATATAAGGGCGGCGGCGATTTGGGTCTTGCCTTGATTGCTTAGGTTTTGGTATTCAGGTGTATTTGTGAAAGGCGAGAAAGGCGACAGAGAGGCAGGAGTGGTGTCTGAGTGTGAGGGAGCAGAGGGAATTGCTAAATTTGTTGTTTGAGAGGGAGGTAGGGAGGGAGAGAAGTGGTTGATAGGAGAGGAGAGGAGAGGAGAGGAGAGGGAGGTCGATGAAGGCTGCAGGAGGGATAACCTCTGTGCAACCGAAGATGATGATGGATGGAGCAGCATTGAAGCTGTCGAGTTCGGTGCTTCCTGCGGAGGCGAGGGTGAAACCTCGCTTCTGCCAAGCGGGGTGTGTGAAATGTGCGCCTGTGTCGTTCGCGCTCAGATCAGATGGCTCCGCATCTTCTTGCCAGCGCTCTGAGTGTTCTTCATCGTTGGGGAACTCCATGGTTTCTGGCTCTTCTTCGATGTCATTGAAGGGGACGAAGACGAAGAAGAACAGGGGAGGAGGAGGGGGCATGGGGTTTGAGATGCCTGTGGCAATTTTGATGGAGGAGAGAGGCGCATCAAGCCATGACAGGAGCACATCGGATACAAGAGTGCTGGAGAATTTTAGAGATGTTATTCCTATCCTAGGGTTTCCTAATGGACTGAGCTCACATTCGGTTGCAACCCCGGACTTCACATCTGTGGAGGAAGTTGACCTGGATTCTGAGGATAGCAAGCCTCCTGCGCTTGGGGAGGAGGACAGATTATGGCTGAGAATGAGGGAGGAGGCACGCTGGGACTCAGTGAAGGAGCCTGCTCTAGCGAGTTACTTGTATTCGTCAATTCTTTCCCACAGGTCACTTGAGAGAGCTCTTGCGTTCCATCTCGGAAACAAGCTCTCCAGCAGCACACTTTTGAGCACACAGCTATTCAGCCTCATAATCGACACCTTTATGGAGGATGAAGATATCCGCAGAGCCATCAGAAAGGACATCAAGGCTGTGAAGGAGCGTGACCCAGCATGCGTTTCTTATTCTCATTGTTTGCTGAATTTTAAGGGTTTCTTGTCTTGCCAAGCGCACAGAGTAGCTCACCGGCTGTGGAACCAAGGAAGGCATTCTCTGGCTCTTGCAATTCAGAGTAGAGTCTCCGAGGTGTTCCATGTGGACATTCATCCTGCTGCGAGAATTGGGTCTGGCATTCTGTTTGACCACGCTACCGGGCTGGTAGTTGGGGAGACAGCCACCATAGGAAATAATGTCTCAATTTTGCACCATGTTACATTAGGAGGAACCGGAGCTGTAGGAGGAGACCGACATCCCAAAATTGGAGATGGTGTCCTCATAGGTGCTGGAGCGACCATTTTGGGCAATATTACCATAGGTGCTGGGGCGAAGATTGGAGCTGGCTCAATCGTGTTGATTGATGTTCCTCCACAGACGACAGCTGTAGGAAACCCTGCTCGGTTAGTAGGTGGTAAGCAAACGCCTTCAAAGCTGAAGGAAATTCCCGGCGAGACCATGGACCATACGTCCTTCATCAAAGAATGGTCTGATTACGTCATATAGATAGATAGATAGAACTAGAGATAGATGGCTAGGTTTTTAGCTTCATGTTTCCCAACTCTTATTAGGCGAGTGGGTAGCTCGTCGATCACAGACACTCCACGGGATGAAATTGTATTTAAACTTGTTGCGGCAAAAATAAAAGCATCCGAGTGTGCACTCTTCTGTGTTGGCGCTGTTGTAAGCTTACTACTGCTCATGGCATGATGAAATTTTGGTTGCAATGTTCATGTGATGAAATGGCCTTGGTGACATTGCCTATTCCTTATCTTTAACGTCTCCCCTCACTCTGAAGATAAGTGTGTGAGAGGGGAATATGTGGATGGCATATGCCGCATCTCGCCAGTGCCGTGAAGGAGATGTGGCCACGGAGCGTTGGGGTTTAGTTTTATTGGATTAGTGGGCATCTAGGTTTTTGGATTATGTGTCGTGCAGAGATTCTTCGAGGAAAAAGAGCTTTCTGATGTCATTCCGAAAGTGACGCCGAGGAGACGACGTGAAAAGAAACCTACTGGAGAGATTTTTGCTTGGCATAACGTGGCAAGGAGGGCAGAGCAAGAGAAGGTAGAACTTGAAATAAAGTCTGCCGTGGAGAAAAAGGCTGCAGACATTGGTGTTCACCACAGGAGATATATGGGAGAGCATTTATTATTGATCCGACAATTTGGAGTGAGCAAAGGTGGGAGACGTTTACTTCACGGCAATTCAACGTGAAGACACACACACTACTCATCTTATGCAGAGTCACAGGAGAATATGCAAACGTCAACAATTCTGGTAAACCATTTCGTAGAATGAACTCAGGTACGTCACTGAAATGTTCAAATTTCTACAGCTAACAATATACTGCACTGAAACTTGTAGATGTAATTCATGGGATTGGAAGTGTATATTGGAAGAAGATGAGCAATGGCTGGGAGCCAGTTGAGAAACACACAATGTTAGAATTAACTCTGTTATGGACCACTGCTTTTACGAGAACTCGAACGCAGTGCTGAGGGATGAAGAAGGTGTAGTGTTGAACAACAGATATTTTGTGGACAATGCTAATACAACACTCCAACAAAGCTATCATTGCCTGCCATCAAACTGGTTGAAGATGTAATTCATGGGATTGGAAGAAGATGAGCAATGGCTGGGAGCCAGTTGAGAAACACGCAATGTTGGAATTAACTCTGTTATGGACCACTGCTTTTACGAGAACTCAAAGGCAGTGCTGAGGGATGAAGAAAGTGCAGTGTCGAACAACAGATATTTTGTGGACAATGCTAATACAACACTCCAACAAAGCTATCATTGCCTGCCATCAAACTGGTTGGAGACAAAAAAGTCCTTGACGATGCAGTTTGAATGATTGCATGACAAATGAATAGTAAGATCCTTGGCAACTTTCTCCAATGACTTACAACCTGGGTATACTCAACTCTGAATCTGCTTCAAGAACATTATACTCTGTGGCCAGCAGGTGGAGGACAATCAATGTGATAATAAAATGGAGAAGACTTGCAATGAGAAATTGGAGGAGCAGAGCAAGCGGATTGGGGAGGTTGTTCAACTGTCATCCAAATGGACGATTTTGAAGAATGATTGGAGACGAGTGCGTATAGTGCAAATGGGTAAAAGAAAATCGGCAAACCTAACTCGACTTTATGCAAATTATAAGCACTTGATGAGGAAATGGATGAATAAATTGGAAAGCAGCAACAACCTGATAATATCTCAACAGTTTGCCTCTATATCTAATTATTGTACATATTTGAACCTGTACAAACAAGTGTCTCTGCAAAATTTCTTCAATTACAGAGGATAACCCTGTGATTTCAGAAGACAAGGTTTACCTATTCAAATTCTTCGGCAGAAACTGAGTAAAAAAATTGCAATGTATTGACCTACCGAGTCTTTGCTCCAAAACTTACTCCTAAAATACAAGCCAAATTCTACAATATATACCAGAAGTCAAATCCATGGCCTGCCAGAAGTGTATGTAAGGGCTGAGTGTTCAGGAGAATGTTAACCCTAAAGTCCTGACAAACTGATTTATTAAGTTGTGTAACCCGCTTGGTGATATCTTCAATGGAATACTGTCAACACTCGTCGTCGTCTGGTCAAAAGCTAAGGATATCCCTCCTGCTTCCCAATAACCAAGTAACAGCCTATTCCTGCTATGATGATTCCACCAAGTACCAAAAACGCAAATCCTGCCCATTTCTAGACGCAGTTTCAGCATTGTGGTCGGATGTTGTCATCCTGTCCCCATGGCACCTGCACAGAGATATTAAATTGCACGTCAATCACAACAATCAATTATAATTTATATGTGCACAATCTTTGCAAGATTAAATGAGCTTTGGAATGAACTGAAGATTCCACACAGTGCAGCTTAAGCTGCAATTGTGGTGATTAAGATCAACATGTAACTTGGGGTTAACCCATATAAACACCTAGAACAATAGAGTCATCTGTTAATTCAACCATAGTTTTGGTTGGGAGTTGGTTTTTCCCCATATGATACTTTTCATGTTTGGTAGGTTTTCGGTACATGCTTGGAGTTGGTGTGGAGGTTTGAACGCATGACTTTCTATATTGGTCCATGGAGGGTTAAACTCATTTTGGCATGCCAAGAGGTGCCAAAATGAGTTTGGTCCCCAATGAACTGATACATGATATTCTCCATTCGAACCTCCACACTGTCTCCAAGCATGCACCCAAAACTTACCGAACATGGAAACTAACTTGAAATAGAAACTAAATGCATTGCATAGAGGACATGAGGCTTAGAGCAAGAGGTCATTTTATCTCTTGGTGCTTGTTCTCAAGCCTCCTCTCCATTGTTCATAATCTTGTAGGAATGTTGTTGCGTTAGCAACTTCAACGAATCAATGCCAAAACACATTACCTAACGATTGGGTGGTTTACTAGACTTACATCTTCTTACGTAATTAAGCCTCGGGGAGATCACTCCCTCTTTAATTGATGCATACACGTGCGCTCAGGACCTATTTATCGGGGGGCTATTTACCTTGCAGAAAAGATTTTAAGGTATGGTCACTAGAAGAAATCTTGTCCATTTCAACCCTCCTTTCGACTAGGCCATCAAGACTAAACCAAGAAAATGCATAAACAAATCAATTCGGTTGGGAATCGGGGGGCACCTTCCATGGGTACACCACGGGTACCTTCCGGTTGCCTACCAATTGAATTGTTTATGCATTTTCTTGGTGCGAGTCGCGATGGCCAAGGGTTGAAATGGACACGATTTCTTCTAGTGGGTATTTTTCAAAATAAAGGTAAATGCTTGTATTTTAATACACCCTATCAGTAATTATAAATGTTTGAGGGAATCATCTAAAAAATACCCTATTTTACTTATACTGCATTTTTTTCCCTTATACCCCAAGGAGCCAATTCTTTTGACTTTACCCCATTTTTTTTTCTCGGAGCCCAACTGATGTCCATTTTTTTCTTACACTGTATTTTGTTTCTTACACCCCATTTTTTCCAACACACGATTCCAACACACGTTTATATATCACCACCGACAAACCAAAGCATGGCATTTTGGATGCACAAACTTTCTTAATGACCTGAAGTAATGTTAAGTTGCTTTTCATTCCATCAAGTAAGTATCCCACAATTCGAATGTATGCCCACAAGCAATCTACAAAAAGCTTGGTCATGAAGCAATAAATTAGCTTCTCCAAACAATTGGCTTTCTATGTCATTTTGAGCACACCCAAAAACCGCCATTCACATATTAACATCTAGAAATCAAAGTATGGGATATTGACTACCCAACCTTCCTTAAGGACATGAAGACCACCCTAAATTGCTCTCTAAACATTTAAGTAACAATCACACTACCACAACACATACCACTTTTCATCCACTAGCATAGACCCTACCCTACACCTGCTACCCCTAGTAATTGTTTCCACGCTATTTTACATGTACTGACTAGATAAAAGATGCCATTATATGTCATGGTATTTTACATGTAAACATGTTTCACTATTTTAAAACCCCCTATATTATATGTACATTTTTTTGCAAAATTTACCTACAATGAATATATTGGACCCTATTTTTTTTTATCACACATTGTTTCTACGATTTTCGCCAGTGATCTCCCCGAGAATTAAGCTTTGGGTCACTCATGCAATGTGTACCAATGTTGGTCTTTTATCATCGACCGTTTTTATGTATAAATATAATTTTTTATACTAGTAGGGTATGGGTATTTGATACCATTTGGGGGCTGGGGATTCGTGGCACTCACTAAGGAACATCCATCCAAGATATCGTGGATGAAATGGCTCCAATAAAAAAAGCCCCCCTATGGGGTTGAGGGCCGATTCATTCGAATGTGACATCACTAGACTAATTCGGGGCCTTTGACTCTATTTCCGGAATCAAATTGCCTAAAAATAGTCATTTAGATGATTCCTGCGTTTTTTTCATCCGCATGGATGATTATACTTGAGTGCCACGAATCCCCGGCCCCATTTGGGATTGTATACCATGCAAGAACCTTCGTGCCTAGGCAAAAATTGTCCTAGTATCAATTTAGAATGGTATTGACCCAAATAATAACTTGGGTATACAAAAATTCTCTCACCTTGACATAGCCACCAAATATCAATGAATCGAGGTGCAACAATGATCTTGCGTATTGATGGCGTCAACGGTTGCTTATAAGCAAATTTTGTAAGACTATAAATTCTAACTTTAAAAAAAACTTTTCTTAAAAGTGAAGTAAAATACCTAGGGTGTGAGTCTGGATGGTGAACCCTACATCTGATGGTATCCATGGATTCCTGTATCATTTGCCCATACTCTTTCCAAGCATTTGCTCCCTCCTCTTTGTATTTGTAACAAATCAGAAGCATTAAGGTAGATGGGTCTTAAATGGTTACTTTTGTAACCATTCCACTTCTTCTTATGATATGAAACATGTGATTGGTACAAGAGGGTTAGCATATTTTAAATAGAGGCCATAGCCACTTCCCACATAATTTTTGGAGCTCAAATTAATATCTTATTCAAATGTTACAAAGTGAAGATTCTCGTCCTTATTAAATGATTATACAAGTCCCTCAATCATGTTGAATGGGGAAACCTAGAACATTGATTATATTTTGAGCATATATTCCATTCTTAGAGCCTCACCTATTCACATACTGCTCAAATATAGGTGTCCAATTAAGATCAGTAACCAAATTAGGTACATCTACTTTACAAGTGATCTAAAAAAAAGTTGATCTACAAATGAGGGTTGCCACCCCGGGAAAATCTACATCCAAAATTCCTTGCGATTTTAAAGATTTTCCTTTTGATATTTTTGAGTTTATTATTATTTTTATAATGTGTATGAGTCTTTCCAAAGTGAATAGTTGTTATTTGGTACCTGCACATCTCACATGTCTGCAGTTGCTGAGGAAGCAATTGTCTGGAAGCAAACTATTTTTCGAGGCACGCTGGGTGGGCTTGCCCAAGCTCGTCACGACATTGGCAGCCCAACACGAGAATGGGGTTGGAATCGCCTTCAGTCTCTTGCTCTGTGCAAATCCTGTGCACAAAAATCAAGAATTATGAGCTTTGAAATTAATACATATTCACGTGTATGAGCTATAATAGTAGTATTTAGTTATACCGATCAACTTGCAGCTTCTTGGCTGTGTTCCAGAGGACCAGGTATCACATGAGCACAGTTCTCCTTGAATTCCGGGATTCTTTGTTTATGGGGAGCACTCAGGTTGTGTATTGTGAACTTTTCGACAACAACTATAAATTAACAAAGTGTTTTAAGCACATCCTCTTTTTTTTGCAAAAGAGATCATCATGTAGTTGTTTAGTAATGTTAAACTAGCACTGGATTAAGGACTACTTAAAAACCCAATGAGAGGAGATCAGTTGGATGATGAGCCACGAGAGCACGATGAGTCATCCACTTATTCAAGTTGGTTATTAGTCATAACTGATCAACTCAAGAACAAAATTTTGAGGATTATTATGGATGATATTATGCCTCCATGGACGAAGATTTAAGACACGTTTTGATAACCCTTCTGCTCTTGGACGAGCGATCGGCTATGTATGTAGCATATTATACTATAGTCAAGTGAACTGCACCTAATAGTTAATGTATTTACCTAGCATGAAGGAATTAGCCTCAGTGTGCTAATCAACATGGATCATCATAAGGATCTAATAGTCATAGCCTAATTGGCGTTTTTTGTTGTTGGAGGATTCTTCGCATCGACATCTTGTGTTGAAGATCGAAACATATTCTTGCAAGGTGGAAGTTTTCTCTACTAATTAACCAGGTTATTGGCTATGCATGAGTACTGTAAGTACCACTGAATTAGACAACATCTCAACACTGCAGATCAGCAAGGAATCCACAGAAACACAAAAGACACGATTAATAGCTTGCACTATCTGTCAAGTAAGAAAGGCAGCTCACACATCATCAAACTACATTCAAATGCCGATACCGACACTACAATAACATTTCTGGAGGATTCTTAGGATCGACATCTTGTGTCGAAGATCAAAACATATTCTTGCAAGGTGGAAGTTTTCTCTACTAACTAATCAAGTTATTGGCTATGCATGAGTACTACAAGTTACCACTGAAGACAACATCTCAACGCTGCTGATCAGCAAGGAAGCCCATGAAACACAGAAATACAAAAGATATTCGACTATCATTAAGCTTGCAGTAGCTCATGTCAAGTAAGAATTTAAGCACCTCACATCAAGTTACATTGAAATGGATACTGACACTACAATACTGCTGGAGGACAATTAGCATCAACATCTTGTGTCGAAATCGAAACATGTTCTTGGACGTGACCTGATATCTGCTGATTAGATTATTGGCAATCAAAGAGTACAGTAATTTTGCCACTGGAGACAAACATCTCAACTAACAAACTCAACTATTGATCAGCAAGGAATTCGAACACACAAACACAAAAGACATAAGATGATTGAGCCTGCACTAGCAGCTCACCCATCATCAAGTTACACTAACATAGATACCGACACTACAATAATATTTCTGGAGGATTCTTAGCATCGACATCTTGTGTCGAAAATCGAAACATATTCTTGAAGGTTATTGGCAACGCAGTACTGTAATTACCACTGAGACGTCGAACACACAAACACAAAAGACAAATTAAAGCTCATCAAGCTTGCAGTATTCAAGCAAGAAAAGCGGCTCACACATCATGAAGTTACATTGAAATGGACACCGACACTAGAATATTGCTGGGGAATATTCTTAGCATCGACTTCTTGTGTCAAAAACGAACATGTCTCTTCAAGGTGCGAGCTGGCGGGTGGGAATTAGTAGCCTGATCGGAGACTGCTGATGATGTTTGTGCGGCTCCAGATTGGCTCCACCGTCGGCCTAACCTCGAATGAAGCGATTGAAAACCCAACCTCTCTACTTTAATTCAACCCTAATTTGTTGACCAGCGCAGCACTGCATTAAACCACCACTTTGAAGACAATTCCAAATGAACCTTCGTGTGCAGACCGATCGTCGTGTGCCTCAAGCAATTAAGGATCCAACATTTCTGCTTTAATTCAACCCTAATTAGGCAGTGTGAACCGCAGAATATCGTCATCCTGCACAGGAAAGTTGGAACGTAATTTCCCCACTTGGAGAGTGTCTGGCTCACTTTCTGGAGAACCAGGAAGGACGAATTGAAACAGCGAACTGCATTAAACCACCATCTGAAGAGAGTTCTAAATAAACCTTCTTCCTGTGCGGATTATCGTCGGCATTAAAGCTGCACGGGAGAAAGTATCATGGGAAAAAATAAGCAATGAAACAATCCTTCTGGGAACTACTTTCTTTCATTCTTTCTGCACAAGTTTCTATCATTTCTGCTTTAATTCAACCTGAGGCAATGTGAACCGCAGATCATCCTGCATAGGGAAGTTCGAACTTTTCCCACCTGGAAAGTGTCCAGCTCACTTTTGGGAGATGCAGGACGAATTGAACCAGAGAACTGAATTGAAACCACCACTTATTAAAACCTGCACAGGAGAAAGTATATTGACGGGGAAAATAAGCGATGGAGAAAGCTGAAATTTCTTTCATTCTTTCTGCACAACTTAGTAAGTTCGAGAAGAACCTGTTCAGGATGAATCTCTGATTCACAAGTTGAGCTGCTCGCAGCTTCATGAATGATCTCCGGACCACCTTCGGTGATGTCGATCGTTGTCATCCTAGAACATCAAATTTCAAATCCCACAACTTGGAGACTCACCCCGAGGTGAGTGTCAAAGTCGAATCTCCCTCCTCTACTCATGTAAAGCAGTTCTACTCCTAGGTTAGGGTGTAGAATGACCTTAGGCAATGTGTCGATCTGCTCTCGGTAGCACCGACGTCACTGCTTTATACGAACAACCATGTGCGTGACCCTAGGCATGTGCAGAAAGAATATTGAAAGCATGCTGAACTTTCTTTCATTCATTTTGGCATTGAAGTAGACTCTAGTGCAAAAGAAATCCAGCCTTGGTACGAAAGAAACGTTCTTCTTGTTTAGCCACCACGTACCGAGATCCATCATCAGCAGTCTGTAAATTATTCTCAATCTCCGAGGTAGTTAATAATTACAGCTTAGCAGCTATACGACCCTCAAGTCTCTACGTATATACAGTGATTTCTTGCGTCTCTTGTGAGCAGTTTTTCTTCGCAGTGGTAGTGGGATCATAGTCCTGTGATCCGGAAAAGCAAGTTACACCTTATCATCAGCTTGAACGCAGTACTATATATATATATATATGTATTCATCCTAGCGAGTTTCTTCCTTGAGAGATTTCGAGATTTCTTGAGATATTGTTTTCTGTGAAGTAGAGACAGATCATTTCGAGCGGAAGAGCATCAAGAATATCTCTGTAGTGCACATCTGATAGTATAGGAATTCAACAATGGCCGATCCGTCGTGCAACGAAGTCTGCTCAGTGTTACTCTCAATACTGCACAGCAGCCGCGACCTAGTCGATTCAAGCAAGGTGATGGATTCACTACACTGATCCTGAGGATGTTGATGTTCTTTTTAATTGTTCGCCCTAAACTAGAAGTAGTAATCCTTAGTTCCTTTAACTGGCCTCAAAATGCATGTGGTTGTCATGCACGATGGACGAAGATGATCAGCTAGGGTTATGCTGTCAATCGTTTGGTGGAATTGCTCGGTTTTTTTGCCTTCTGTTGCCGATCGAATGCATATTCATGTAATGATGTGGGACGGGACTTGTTCCTACAGAATATATACATGAAGAATCTAAGGGGTCATGTTAGCACAGAAGCGGAGGAAGGAGACGGTATCGATGAGCCTAACCGCAGGTCTAATTTTCAGACTTGATTTCCAAAACTGCATCATCCGTGACCTTACGATCAGCTTGGAATTACTAAAGATTTGAGAATTCCGGCAGTGTGATGAATATCTACACCATTTTGGGATCTACACTCATTAATCTTCTGCTAATTCGGAGATTGCATGCACAGGATATGCTTGGAGCCTGCACAGATTGGAGAGACAGATGTCAATCCTCTTCTTGCTTTAGGGTGCCACTGCCGTGGTGACCTTGCTCGCGCTCACAAGCAGTGCCTGGAGGTCTGATTTGCTTCTCGCCGGAGGCTAATTTCACCTCCCAATCCTAATTCTGGATCTTTGAAGAAGCCTAAGAAATGTGAAACTTGCAGGTATGTATGTACGTGCACATTATTAAACTAATGTGCTCATCCTTAATTCTGTTGCTGCTCTCTGCAGGCTTTGGATCAGCTTAGGGAATGTAACACCTTTATTTCCTTCTACTTCACTTGGATGCAGCATTAATCATTTTGTGCATCATCAACCTTTCTGCTTTGAAAAAACGTTTTTGTCATTTCTTGTGGACTACATACACATGATGGTCTTGCTATTGTGTAGCATACTTAATTACTCGTCTTTTAATTGCGTGCAGGGGTGAATAATCCACCACGATTGTGACGATGGTCGACAATTCTACAATCGCTGCAAGAAGTTCTTAGTACCAAGCTGGCGGATCAGCAGTAACTAACCTGTCCTCATCTTCAGTTGCAAGTATATTATTGTAACTTCCCTTGACCCTAACCCTAATTAAGGCTTCCAATTCCGATACTTTCAAGGCTACTTACAATGCTATGTTACTGAGTTTTATGCAATACCAATGCCATCAGTCAGTTAGTCAGATGCTGATTATCAGATTGCCAATTCAACTTTGCAGGCGTTCTGGGTGAGGGAGGAATATTCTCAGCACATTATGGAAACCATTTTTGGAGCTGCAGGGATTGCTATCAATATAGACATACTTGTAGTCTATGTTTATGTGGAGGTTTGGTGTAATTTCTAGGTTGCTTGTCCATAACTAGATTTCTGTGTAGTCTAGCTTACTTTGTTGCACATGAAATATGTTTAAACACGGTTAAGGAAACTTGATCATTTGGAGATTTGCAACCTAGAAATGAATGTCAAATCTATCTTCAACATATAAGGTAGACATGTGTTATTTGAGTGCTTTTCTCTCTACACCCACTTCTTGTAGGACATGAAACATGCAATTAGTGCAAGATTAGCAAATCTAAATTGTGTCCATAACCATTTGCCTCATGTTTTTTAGAGCTGATATGATTAACAAAGTGAACATTCTCATGCTCATTAAGTGGTCATATAGGTCCTCCCAATCATGTGTATCATTGAACCTACAATGGTTGGCATATTTTGAGCATGTAGTACAATCTCTTTTGTACAAATGTCTTTCTGGTAGCTATACCTAGATCCACGTCTAACTACATACCACTCAAATATAGGTGTCCTAATTATTGTTGTGTTGGAGTTAGGCACGTCTAACTTACAATATCATATATTAAACTTCCCAATCAAACTTCCCGTCTATGGTTTGAACAAAGACAAAGAACATTGAATAGGATTGGTCCACATACAACATTTGTAAGGTAAGCAAACACTTTTAGCCCTGCACCCACTTATCCTAGGGTATTAAACACATGATTAGTATGAGAGATTAGTAAACCCACATTGAGGCTGTAGCCATGTTCCTCATCATTTTCAGAGCCCATATGGATATCTTATTCAATATCAAAGTGAAGACTCCCTTCCTCGTTAAATGATCACATAAGTCCCCCCCCCCAAAATTATGTTGACTATTGACCTAGCAAATTTTGATCGTGTAGTCCAATCTTTTTTAAAGACATGTCTTTTTGTGTGTCTATTCTTAGATCCGTACCTAACCACACACCACTCAAATATAGGTGTTCAGTTAAGATAAGTAATCTAATTAGGGCCCCCAAACTTAGAAGAGGTTGCATATGGACATTGAAGATGGTAGCATGGAACAAGTAGTCCAAACTATGAATAAGCTTAAATTATGTCAAGGGAATTTTCCAAACCTTGGACAACTAACCAACTAATTCAACTATTAGTTAACTAGTTGCCTTTCGTAACTATAGTTGTTCGTGATTTGACCTGCCAAAAAATGTAGTTAACTATAGTTGTTTTAATTTTGGTTTGCCAAAAAATCTAGTTAACTATAGTTATATCTAGTTAACTAAAGTTGAGCGCAACCTGCAGTGTAGTACCAAGACAATTTAGAGCATCTATATCTTTTCCTTGTCTTTTATTTAAAATTTAAAATTTGGGACTTGATTCCATTTGTGACTTGGACTTCATCAACACCCAATGAGCACAACCCTCATTATCTATAAGTAATTTAAAGTATAATGAGTTCAACCGCCACAAGGAACAATGGGTTCTATTCCTTCTTGGGATGGGCCAGCATGGGTGACAAGCATTGATTCTTACATAAGGTCTCTTAAAAACAGTTATTATAATACATTTCATTTCATTTTTTGAGATAATTGAAAGAACTTGCCGGCTGGCTCCTTATAGATTTTGGGACTCTCAAGTTATAGTTGTCTAATTTTTTCTAGTTAACTGTAGTTGTTTTTGAATCTGATCTTAAAATTTTTTAGTTAACTATAGTTGTTCCCTAAAATGTATTGAAGTTAACTCTAGTTATTTTGGCAGTTGTCCAAGCTCTGGAATTTTCTTTGTCCCTGCAAGTGCACAAGATAGCATGCTGTCCACTGGTGGATGCTTGTGACAACGAACGGGGAGAACCAGCCGCTAGTTACAGATGAACCGGTTGAAATTCAAGACTTCAGGAAAATTACCAATCCTTTTGGAGGAATTTACAGAACATTCCACAATTTAATTAAGAAAAACCGGAAGATGTCAACATGTAACCGGTTGGTCTTGGAAACACTAGGATCTCGACTGATTATGCCCAAAAATCGCCCTGCAAACTAATTTGTGCTGTGATATGGAATGCTCATGGTGGCATAAATTGAACAGCATTACCAGATAATTTGACCCTAAATTACATAAATAAGGGTGTCACTGGCTTGTACAAGTACAGGTATTTCCTTCCAGAGTCGTTTCAAAGTGCATCACGGGCAGCAATTCGGCAAGTGATTGCATCCTCGAGTGATGAACCCTCGAGCTCTGCAGTTGTGATTTTGTATTGCTGTATAAACAAAACAGACCAGATCATTGAAACATCCAGAAAACTATGAGAATGTCAGCAGGAGAAGAACCTGATTGTTACAGGAAAAGAAGAGACTGTTGCTTAAGTCACAACTAGAAACTCTTTGAAGTTGGAAAGCAACAGAGTTACCATAAATATATCGCTCAGAAACTCATGGTTTGGTAGGGAGTTGTGGCCCACTACACATTTTATAATGTTTGAGTGGTGTCGGAACCCCCTATTCTAGTGAAATGAAGGGGAGTTGTTTGACTTTGGCCAGAAGACAACTGTATAGAAATGTAATCCTTATCAAAATTTTGAAGGCACCATTTTAGGTGCCTTGAAAATTTTGCCAAGAAAAATTGTTTTTGTATAGCTGTCTTTGGGCCAAAGTCAAATGCCTCCCCTTCAATTCACTAAAATTGGGAGTTCTGACACCACTTGAACACTCCTTAAACATGATCAAAGGTCAAAAGTGAGCCAGAACTCCCTACCAAACCATGAGTTTTTGAGACTTTAAAGATAACTCAAATGTCTCAAGGCAAACAAACAAGAAACTCCTGGATATGTGCATGCAGATAACCAAAATAAATAAAAACATTAGGAACGAGGATACGGGCTGCATTGAGCTAATTTTTGTGAAATCTGACTTAGAAATAGCTGTACATGGAACGCACAACCAGTAAAGGACGAATAGCTTCCAAGAGGGTCAACAACCCTGACAAACCTTGATAATAAGGGATTGATTAGCTCTCTTAGGCAGCTCTTGCACACTGATTTCAGTTCCTTTTACTAGAGCTCGGGTGGCCGCCAGCTGCACAATGAAATGAATAAAATAATCGAATCGATTAAGGGTTATGTTTCTTGATAGTTAATCCTTACATATCATGTATTTCATCAAAAAAGGACACAGAACACCAAGACTTTAATCATATACAGCACATGCACTGATTTGATTGATTCTAACACACATTAGATTAAAAACAAAAACATAAAAGGATGTAACGAAATGTCATGAACATGGACTGAGATTTTGATGTAACCTCATCTGCTGTGGCATCAAAGCGTGCGACGAGTACATAGCTGCTGGATTCATTGATTCCCCATCTGCGTAGAGATTCTGAAATCTGTTCTCTCTGTTAAGGCTTGCTCCAAGAACTCTCAACACTCTGTTCATGATGCATGGTTGGACCGTAAAACACAAGTAGCAAGCCACAACCTAAGAAATATCAAGACTCAAATCAACAATTAACAACCACTTGAATGCATCATTTGCTAGGAAACCCTTATAAACAACCCTAATCACCAGATCTTGTCGTAATGACATACACATTGTCTACGTCTAAGAGTACTTCAATTACACAGTTGTAATTAGAAATCCCATCAACATTATCACTATTGAAACATGACAATTTGGAATGAGACTTTAATCCACTGTTGATGAACGGATACGTGCTTGGAACCTGAGTAGTTGTAAATTAGCTCCGAATGTAGAGTCCTTGTGGCAAGGCTATTTCGTGATTGAGCTAGCAATGCCTTGTGAGCGGCAGCCAACACTGGAAATGTTGCCGGCACCTGCTCAATGAGGAAATTGAAAAACATCAGTTGAAATCTCAGCAACATGCTTACCACTACACTAGGTATATGTGATTTAGTGTGGGCTCCACTACTCACCGAGGACCCACAACAATGAATGTTAGACCAAGGTAGATGTGCCTTAGATGGATACTTTTCTCTCTGCACCCACTTCCTGTAGGATGTGAAAGACACAAGTAGTGTGAGATGATTAGCAAATCCAAATTGTGCCCATAGCCATTTGCCTTATACTTTAGGCATATTTTGAGTACATAGTCCAGTCTCTTTTAAACACATGATGCCTTTTGGTGCCAGTTCTTAGATCCACACCTAACCACATACCACTCAAATATAGGTGCCCAGATTATTGTTGTGTTCAATTTAGGCACATCTACCTTAATTATCATAAAGGGTCAAAGCGAACTTGTCACAACCATATTATGGTCGCACAAGACATCAGGGGTTAAGGATTCATGGGCAACTTTATTTTTCTAGTAACACCTTTTCTCAATAATATTTCTTGTAGACCACATGATTTACTGTGAATGTAGATTAATGTGGGTTACTAAATTAAACTTGACAAGTGTCATAGACAATATGGCAGGTGGCACTACAACAAGAGGTTTCAGTCAATTGTAACAAGACAACCCATCAATTTTAGAGCGTCTAAATATTAAAGTGGACCACAATCAATATGTTGCATGCTAATTCCAATGCCATACTAAATCACACACACACACACACACACACACACATATATATATATATATATAGTACCATAAATTTTGGAAGAGGGTGGTGACAAGAGAGCTTACCAGACTAGCAGTGAAGAAGGCCAATTCTGGCATCAACGTCCCCGCACGCATTGCTGTTACCAGTTCGCTACATACCCAAAGACCAACATATATTCAATTAATTCAAACTGTAACATTGAGTTGATGCCTACTAAACTTAGGGCTACATTTTAACCTTTTCTTTTTCATATCTTATAGTTGCAATACCCAAAAAGGTTGAATTATGAGTTTGATCGGCATTAAATGAATCATTAGCTAACTGTTCAGTTCGCCCTGAAAAAAAATTTGAAACCTAAAGGGTACGTATCAACACTGACTTATCATAAATGGAACGCTGGTCACTTGCAGTTTGAGATGCAAGGTTAAGTCCATGAATGCAGGACCCTAAGCTAACTATTGTGACAAAACCCACTAAAGATGGTGCACAAAACAGCAAAAACTTCTATCCTTCATATATCATCAATACTAATTTCACATTGATTCAATCACATCAAACTACAACATTGAATCAGTGCCTACCAAATATAGAGATGCAGATTTTATCATTTGTTTCTATGTTTTATAGTTGCAAGACCCTGAAAGGTTGAATTAATTTGTTCAATCACTGTTGATTAAGCGATTCATAAGCACTAAAAGATATGAAAACCTGAAGGGTATGTATCAACACTGACTCAACATTAATTGAAAGCTGGTCACTTGCGGTTTGAGATGCAAGGTTTAGTCCATGAATGAGGGTTTTATGTGTCTCCGAAGCTCATCTCTTCAGACTAACCCAATAATGACTACAGATGAATAAACCCTCCCAAAAAAAAGGTCACAGAGCGACAATCACATCCACAATGGTATCAAGTCTAAGTTAAACCCCAAATTCGGTTGCAGCGACAGAAAGCGAGAAGCAATCCACCTACCTGCCATTTTCGACATCCGTGAAGAGGAGGAGGTGGAGGGAATGGCCTGGGTGCGTGTCCAACTGGAATTCCTGAGCCATCTCTAACCCTCCAACCTCACATACCGCTTTGATCTCCAAAACCCAATATCTTCTTCCTTTCACAAACAGTCGTGGGTATCCCGGAATCTAAACCCTCCGGCCTTCAGAGTTGAGACAGGGTTACAGGGTTTAGGGTTTAAGGATTTCCCACCTCGTGAACTGATTCCATACTATACATACACTTGGACTGACTTTCAGATATGAGTGCATCCAAAACACATAGGCATTTGCAGTCTCATTAATTTGGCCAATGCATCTGTCTCAAAACAAAAAACAAAAAATTTGGCCAATGCCATGACACCCGTGCATATGAATTACGAATTGACAAAATTTGTGGGCTAATTTGTAGTTGATTTTAGTGGGTTTCTAGGGGTCACACATGTTGTTGAAATTTTTACATCTACTTAGACGCATTTCACTTATGAGTGCATCCAAAATTGGCCAATGTACAAATGAATTACAATTTGGACAAAATTTGCAATTGGTTTTACTAACTTTGATAGTCGTACATGTTCACGACTTTTTACATGCACTTGGACTGACGTTAGCTATAAGTGCATCCAAAATACATGGGTAGTGGAGTATCATAACTATGACAATGCATCATGGTACACGTGCATACATGGAGTACGAATGGAAAAAAATTGGAGTCCAATGTGTAGTTGGTTTTAGCGAGTTTGTAGGGTCACACTCGTTATTATTTGTTTACATACATTAGAACTGATTTCCAATTTGAAGTGCACCCAAATTATGTATCATTAATTTGACATGTGCCATGACAACCATGAACATGAAGCATGAATAGGCAAAATTTGCAAGTCAATCGGTTGGATATGTTGAAACATAGTCCCATAAACCTTTTGGATTCCCAAACTTTATAATCAATCTCATTTCAAACACAAGGTAAAATGGAAACTGTGAGCATTAGAGTTTCCACCAATTAGGAATGTTGATTTGAAATTAGGTAATGGGGGTTATTTCCACGTCAGACTGTAGGGTTGTGAATCCAGCATGTGGGATGCCGGTTGGGTCCAAGTGTCATCCCCCATGGAATAGTATATCTTTACTTTGCTGCAGTCTTTGGGTTTATTCAAAGACATACTTGCCATGTCTCCCAGGCTAAGCTATATCCTCACTGCCCCCTTGGCTATCCGACAATGCATATGGGATATTTGAAAGATGTCACCATGTAACCAGTTGGACTTGGAAACACTAGGATCTCAATCGATTATGCCTGAAAATCTCCCCAGACACAATCCAAATTTGCTGACCCAATTTGAGGTAGTACCCACTTTTCTCAAAAAAAATTGGAGCTCATACGAATATTATCAAGGTGGAGTTTTGTGTGCTCATTAAATAATCATATAGTCCTCCCAATGATGTTGACTATTGAGCCTAAGATTGTTTATCATATTTTGAGCATGCAATCCAATCTTTGTCAAAACACGTGTCTTTTTGGTATCCATTCTTGGAACTGCACCAAACCACATACCACTCAATTATATGTGTCCAAATAAGATAACTGAATTAGGCATGTTCTCTCCTTGTGGTGGCTAACCTACTTGGTAGTCAAGGCGAGTGCACTTATTCCCACCACATTGGCAAATTTGGTTATATACAGCGATCCGATCTTTATGTCGAATATCTCGTTGGAGTTGGTCGCCATGCAACTCAAAAATATTTGAATCATATCTTACAATCTTAAGGAATTTCTGAGTAAAATACTCCATTACCAATTGTACTTCAGTAGTCTGTAAACTCAACAACAAGCAACAAATTGCACTATATCGTTGAAAATCGTATAATACAAGTCCTCACTGAAGCCATGAAGAATATGGTTGCCCAGAGAAGTTGAGTTATATTGCAAGCCCACCTATGCGAGTTATCAGAGAGACATACTTCAGTTTCATCATCTGAAATATCTTGGACAAGCACAGGGCTCTACATGGAAGATTGCCCACAAAACATTCCTTAAGCTTTAACCTTAGGCAGGTGATGCATGTGCTGCTCATCTTGTATTTTTCAGCACAAGCAAACATGCGGATTTATGTAAAAGTTTGCACTTGTGATCTGTAGAGTCAACAAAGAGCGCCGAATTTGCACTATATCCTCTCCAATCATGCAGTGTTGAAAATTCCTCACTAGAGCCATGAAGCACATAGTTGCCTAAAGACACAACCTACTCAGAATCTGAGGATTCTATTTGTTAAACCACTAAAATAGAGGAGAAAAACCATGGACCAACCAGTGTCTCATCAACACCCTTTGAAAGAATCAGTGTATATCCGCATTGAATTAGGAGTTGCAATACTGTCCATACGCGGAAGCAGGGCCAAACTGCTCAACCGTCCGGGTGGCAAGAACTAGCATCTCCATGAATGCACTGAATGATGCCCTCAGAAACCTGGCTTCCACTGCAGTGAATGATCTGTAACACAAGGTGAAATGGAAACTATAAGTTTAGGGTTTGTCACCCAATTTCATGTGTGAACCAAAACCTGATTTGCAATAAGGTGGACAGGTCTTAAATGGTTACCTTTTTCTGATTAGCCCCACTTCTCCTAGGACAGGATATTAGTACAAGATGATTAGCAAATCCAAGTCGAGGATGTAGCCATTTTTCTTATAATGTTTGGAGCTCACAGGAATACATGATTCATTATGAAAGTGAAGATTCTCTTTGTTCTGAAATGATCATATAGGTCCCCCCCCCTCCAATTATGTTGATTGAACCTAGAATAGTTAACAGATTTTGAGCACGCAGTCCAATATCTTTTAAGCACAAGATGTCTTTTTGGTGTCTGTTCTTAGATCCTCACCTTACCACACATCACTTAAATATAGGTGCTTGATTAAGATAAGTAACTGAGTTAGGTCTGCTTACTGCAATGTTCAATGTACTATGATAGAGAGTAACTAAGTCCTTGTCAAGGAAAAGAAACATGATATACAAACTATTACAACTTTGCATCACTCGGTTCAGTCCTCAACCCACAGCAATCATTGTAAGATCTGAGAGAGGAACTTACATGGAGAGTTGGGGCCCATGAACTGACATTTCCCTGTTCACTTTGTCTGGTTGCAACTGCAATTCATAAAGTTCATATATTCATGGAAGAACTTTCCTCGAAATAAACTCTAATAAACCCTAATACCATAACCCTGGACTCCCTACACGTAGACAATTTACGTTGCCTCAGTCTCCAAGATAAGACTATTGAGAGAAACTCCTAAGTCACTTGGAAAATGATTCTCTCAATAATCGGCTCTCTGTTCTTTGGGGCAAGACCACATGCTTCTTCCACCCACAAAGCCCATATGTTTTCCAAATGCTCAATGCCTTAAGTGAAAACTAGAACATAACCTCTTTCTCTACCGGATTTGTCAAATAATGCATTTACAACTTGCCTAGTAATCCATCACCAACATTCGGCCCTTCACATGATTGCAAAAAATATAGGCAGACAGGAATAGGATTGAAGAAGTACCTCAGGATCCACACCAAGTGTTGTTTTCACGATATTGGCGAGCTCTTCTGATGGATACTCAATTTGCAAACTCCTGTAAAAACAATCAACATGTCGTAGTGATGGGCATGCATCACAACGAAAACCAATAAGTAGGTATCTTCTTCCAGGACTAATAATGCTTCACGGATATCTTGATGTCTCATTCCAATTGTAATTTACATTCCGTTCACATAGGCAAGTCCTACACCGGATGGCTACATCCACTGCGACTCGCAAAATGCAAGAAAAGCATTCCGAACAAGACCTTTACCCTTATACACACCCAAATTTCAGAGTGCATTAGGGCTTCTGAGCCCTGAAAACCGGCTAGTCTTCACAACCCCCAAAACTCCACAAACGGACTCAAACTACAATTTTTAAAATTTAAAATTTTTTGGGGGAAGAAAGAGGGAAGGCACATACAGAGTGAAGCCAGTAACTGATTTTTCAAGCTTGGTGCGCAATTCTCTGGAACCCAATTTTTGCACCTCCTCTTGAAGCACGGCAGCAGGAGATTCGGCAAGCGCCATCGCTCCTCTGCTATTCTAAACTTATTACTTATAAGTATGGTGCGAAGTTAATGTTGATGAGTGTCCGACACAGAGCCCAACCTAAACCCTTAAACCCCAGAAGTTTCATTCATCCAAAAAGGAACACTTCATCCGCCTGTGTGGCTGCCCGCCAACCTACCATGGCTACTTACTTCTTTTACATACCACATCAGTAACACTGCACCAAGGCTTGGCAGGCGGGGTTGAGGTGCATCCATCCAAAATTTAGCTTGCAATTCGCCCCCACATCGGTACTCACTTGGCCCTTTGCACTAATTTGGGTTGGACATTGCTGTGGGGCTTTATTTACTTGGAAAATTTGTGACAGGTTAGGCTGCTGGTTGTTTGTTGTGGCTATGGAGGTGGTCGGTCTCGGAGACACACATATCTAGTGGCTCTCTTTACACCCACATCTTTTGATGTCACGAGATTTTCAATTTGGTTGTGATGATGTTTTTGTAGCTTTCGTGGATGGGCATTGCCATCTTTTTCTTTGAATTCTCGGTGTGTGTCTGGTGGCTTCGAGGTTGAGATTTCCTTCAAGCCAGATTATCAAGAATGGCCTGTCTGGATGACGGATGCTCAGGATGAGGAATCCTCAACCTTGTCCAGAATCATAATCATCAGCATCCAATTAGGGGCGGTTGGATGATCGATTTTGACCTGAATTGGGATGGGGTAAGTCTCTGAATTCTTACAGATTACTTGCCGAAATGCACCACCATCGGAGCTCTTGAAGTTCGTGGAACAGCTCAGATTTGCGGCGTTCAGAAATTTTTGACCTAAAAACAACAAATTCTGCCAGAATTGTGGTACTCATCAAATTTGAGGGAGAGAGAACCATGGGACCTGCAGCTGGAATTGCACTTCCGTGCACCTGTTCTTCATCATCACTCCAGCCATGGGCTAATTTCTCCACATGTCAAGCCGGATCTTCAATTCCTTCAAGAATAGGCCCTAGTAGCTATGGCAGTAGCAAAATTGCACGAAATTCTCCTAACCCTCAAAAATATCAGTTCGGGAGAAGAATTCGGGTTACAGTAATGCGCTTCGGAGGAGGACCGCAGGACAAGAAGTCGGGGGGTGAGGGGGACTCACCCGAAACTTTGTTCATGAAGGAGCTCGCAAAGCGCAAGAATTTAGGGCCGACGCCAATGGAGACGAAAACGAAAGAATCATCGGAAGACGATTCAGAGACCACCAACAAGAAGAAATCTGAACCCAAGTGGACAGATGAGAGGGAGAAATCGGATCAACGCCAACGATCCATGGCACTCAACAGCGAAGGCCTGGATGGGTTAATCCCTCGAGGCCAGGAGCTTGTCAAATTAGGCGCTTCCTTCTGGCTCTCATTCTGGCCGCTCATTGCCGCCAGCCTTGTGGCATTTGTAGCCTCTTATCTTTACTTTGGATCGGCGTTCCTACATAGCGGCAATCGGTTGCCTCCTCCGCCGTATGTTGATCCCTTCCAGCTCCTGGAATCGGAGGAGCTTCCTCCCCAAGTTGGACCCAACCGAGTGCCGTTCAACACATACACGGCTCCCCAACAGTAGTAGGTCAGTAACAAAACCTACCCATACATACATACATGTAACTCAACACAATTTTTTCAATTTTTTCTTCTGTAGGCGCTAGGATGATGCATTCAAGAATTTCTCAAGTTCACTAATTGCGAGAATTGAAGCTGAAGTTTCCAGATCTGCGAGTGAAGTTTGCATCAGGGAGTGAGGTATAAGTCAGTTGAGATATGTGGGTGTTATTCCGTTCGTTTTTTCATGTTCTCCAACTTCTATCAATTAGATTTGCATCATCACAACGAAACTTGTGTTGCATTAGCAAATCTATCATGACGCAGTAGCAAAAATCGGATGGAAAATCGGACCTCCCCTGATGTAGTTATGGTTATTTTGGAAGTGCATGTATGTTTGTCGATTCCTTATCGGTTAATGGACGGAATACATAGGTTCTTCTAACTAATAAAATTTGAAGATGTAGTCCAATCTCTTTCAAACATCATGTGTGTTTATGGTGTTTGTTCTTTGACCCTCACGTAATCACATACAAATCAAATATTATAGGTGTTCGATTAACAAACCTGACCGAATAACATATAATCTGCATACCTTATGCAGATTGCTGGCAACAGTTTTTGACATCATACAGGGTTCCCAACAGTAGTAGGTCAGTAAAAAAAACATCCAGATATACATGTAACTTGAACTATTTTTTCAATTTAATTTTCTGTAGGATGATGCATTTAAAAACTTCTCAAGTGCACAAATTGCAAGCGATTGAAGCTGAAGTTTCTATCTTTCTGTCTTGATAGCATATGGTTTTCATCTTCATATGGGTTGTATGTGTACGTGTTTTGTTGTTGTTGTTGTGCTCAAAGTTGTTAGTAATAGCTCTCACATGATTCTCACAATCATGGGTGAGAATGATGTATTCTAGAAACCATGTTTTTTTGTGTCCTTGTAGTGGAAATCTTATTTCTTCTAATTACGGATGATGAGAATGGATGACGATAAAAAATAAATTGAAATATAGTTGTATAAAATCAAAGTACAAAAGTGGAAGTCTTATCCTAGAAGAGTCTTTTATTTAGTTCATTGATTGGATGGTGGGTGTCTCTCCTATCTATTAAACTTGAATGTCATCTTTGGAACAAGTTTGGTTTGGGGTGTTGCCTAAACTGCTAAAACTAATGTACAATATCCACTTATAATAAATTTAAAGCTTCCTTCCTCACTCGAGTCTTCTTAATGACCTCCCACGATTGTCAACCAAAGTTCAAAGTACTGGAAAGCCTTCGAATCAAATTAAATTCTTATGAGCTAGAATACCTTCCTTCCAAGAGCAAGTCCCTCGGGCTTGCATGGGCAAATATTATTTCAATAACTCCTCTTGGGCACCATCAAACATGAGCCCTCTACTTGTTCAGAGCACGACAACAAATTTACACTATCAACTTTACGTATAGTATAGGCCTGTTTCTCTCTTTCTGGGGTGCACAAAAATCAGAATCAAGTATAGCTATCCAATGCCATGACGGTATCCCTAGTGAAATTTTTGAGAAAATAGAACCAAGTTGAGTTAACAAAGACAAGTGACATGGCTGCCTCATAGGGCAACATTTTTGGACAACACTTTAAGCCTCTCCTCGATAAGTCTAATTATAAGTCCTTGCCAAATTCAGCCCAAAATAAATTAATCAAAAGAAAAATTAAGAGTTTTGATGCTATATATAGATAAACCTCAAAACTAGAGAAGTAGTACTTATCATTTACCCAATTGGTTGTGATGAGGGGAGAAGGAGTAAAGTTCAATTAAGCATTATCCATCAACTGAAGTGAACTCCTACTTGACCTTGGTTCTTCATCTACTGGGTAGATTGTGTAAGTGTTCATCATAAATTGCTCTCTTTGGCACCATAATTTCAGAGGCTTTGTAATAAGGTGGTGTAATTGGCCTTTGTATCATCTTGTATTTTCAAACGAATTGTTCACGCCATAGCTCCAAAGCTATGGAGCCTAAGGCCATGTCGAAGCACAACCGAAATTTTGTAGGTGGGTGGTGGTTTTTGTCGGTTTTGTTTGTAAGTTGTTTGGTGGTAGGAGTGGGCCGAGTGGATGCAAGGAATGTGAGAGGATGGTCTCATCGGGACGCCAAGCCTGCGCAATTGATTGCAAGCTCAAATTATCATCGCGTCGCGCATCATGAACTCTTGGAAGTGAAGGAGTATGCACAACAACAAGGGTTTGAGGCAACCTTGAGTTTGGTATCATATTCTCACAATGAGACATATGGTGGAGATATCAATCCCCTCCGCTTGATTGTCAGGTGAGTTGCTAGCTTGAAGTTGTTGGAAGGTATTACCTTTTCAAGTCCAAAAATTATTCAACAAATTCATTATCATTTTCATAAAACTCAACTTTTACGCTTTTATGTTTTTATGAGAGAACTCATGTCCAAAGGCAAGGGGAAAAAGAAAGAAAACAGTTTCCTAAACTCTCAACTATGTAACATTCAAAATACTAAAAGATCTTCAAAATCCTCAAAAAGATCTCATGCTTAATATTGATGTCTCATAGCATAAGCAAGCTCCTTCGCACAACATAGAGCAAGTATCCTTTTAGAATGGCCCATGACATTGATTCATACGCATAGGTGCAACGGGTTGGGATGGAACAAACCCAAACTAGTGAGCTAAGTTACATGCAACTCTAAAGAAAAGAAAAAGAAAAAACAACATCGGACAATCCGACATGAATTTGAGCCGGTTGGCCCTATCTTGTTCAAGATTCCGCTTGGTGCAGGGTGGGGTTTATTACCTACCTTGCGGTGGGGAGTACGGGTTCTTATTTATTGTTGAGTTTTCATACAATTGTAATAAACTGAGATATAGCTCCTTGATTGAGTTGTTAGAATCATGTCATGCAACTTCTAAACTTGAATGATTGTAATCAATTGAGATATTGCTCCTTGATTGAGTAGTTAGAATCATGTCATGTCTAAACTTGAATGTTTCGATGCGATCATTGCAACTTGCATAGACTTGAGGATAGCGCACGGCTGCGTGTGTACATCTCCGATTATTCCAATGCACGCTATGAGATTCCGGACAGCATTATTCACAGACCCACGGCCGACTCCAAACTCCATATTAGTGGCACATCCAAGTCAACCTCGCCGGCGCTTGCTGTGACTTACACCAAGAAACCATTCGGGTTTGCCGTCACACGAACTTTAAACAACGAGGTTTTGTTTAACTCCACTCCCCCGGCTACCACTGCCGCCGATAACCTCCTCTTCCATCCTCTTGTCTTCAAGGACCAGTACCTCGAAATCTCAACACAGTTGCCAAGCTCCGCGACGTTGTTTGGGTTGGGAGAGAGCACGACGAGCGACGGCCTGGCACTCAAGAAGGGAAGAACCTATACTTTGTTTACGAGTGACGAGGCAGCTCTGTTTTATAATGTCGAGTTGTATGGCGCTTACCCATTTTACATGGACGTGCGGGAAGACGGGTTGACGCATGGTGTGTTGCTTTTGAACAGCAACGGTATGGAAGTGACATACCTGGAGGAATCGCTCACTTACAAGGTGCTCGGGGGAGTGTTGGACTTTTACTTCCTCCCCGGGCCCTCACCGCTCGACGTGGTGGATCAATACACTCGCGTCGTCGGGCGCCCCGCTGCGCAACCTTATTGGTCGTTTGGTGCGCCCTCTCCCGGGTCCCCCCTTTCTCCTCCCACATGTTGTTGTTGGGCTTCATGCCTTTGGTTTTTGTTTTTGATTTTTAATTTCAGATTGTAAGACTATATAGGAATTGTGAAGATCGATCCGACAGTAAGTTTTCAACTAACTAGAGCTGTTGGATGTGATCACAGGATTCCATCAATGCAGATGGGGCTACAGGAATGTGACCATCACGAAAGAGGTGGTGGACAACTTCAAAAAGTCCCAAATTCCGTTGGACACCATGTGGAATGACATTGATTACATGGACAGCTACAAATGCTTCACCCACGATAAGGAGCGCTTCCCGCTGGATACATGGAGGCCATTCGTTGATCAATTGCACAATGACGGCCAACACTATGTTCTGATCACGGATCCCGGTGAGTGTGTTCCTTTCAAAACCTCGCCATACATTGGATCATTACAATATATGTAATATTTAATTCGGTGTGGCAGTGGAATTCAATGTGTCAGTTCCACTTGGCTAGTTTCCAAAGTCATAGTGGTATTTGAATCTCTAAGTAAAGGCTCATGAATAACTAGGAATTGACTTGAATTTGGCGTCAAGGTAATCTTCATCTCTTACAATCACAGAAACTAACTTACTGCCCTATGAAGACTGACAAACTTCTGCAGCTAATTCTGTGACTGTATGATGGTTTCCTCAGTTGCAACCAATGTTGGTACCGAATGTAACTGAGGAAACCATCTTAACATTGAGAATAACAGCTCAATGCTGCAAATTAAATGTTTTTTTTGGGCTGCACCAGGAATCAGCATGGCGTATAACGATTATGGAACATATCTTCGTGGTATGAAGGAGGACGTGTTTTTGAAGCACCAGAACGATGATATTTTCATGGGGCAAGTGTGGCCGGGACCTGTCTACTTCCCCGATTTCCTGAACCCAAAGACAACTGAATGGTGGACCCACGAGATTCGACGCTTCCACAAGAAGGTGCCATTCGACGGGATGTGGATTGACATGAACGAGATTGCGAATTTTTGTTCTGGCACTTGCAGTTGGAACGGCACAATTTACCCTGACAACACCAACTGCTACTTGCAATGCACGCCCGCGCACAGTAACTACGACGATCCGCCGTTCATGCTGAACCACACGGGCACATACCAGCCGCTCAACTACCGGACGGCACCAATGACGGTGAAGCACCACGATGGAAATATTCAGTATAACACACACAGCCTGTTTGGGATCTCAGAGTCGAAGGCCACCCATATCGCAATGACGGCCGTGAGGAAGAAGCGGCCGTTCGTGCTGTCACGCTCCACCTTCCTGGGCTCGGGTCAATACACGGCGCATTGGACAGGTGATGTAAAAGCTACACACATTATCTGTCTGAATAAGTACACTGTTTATGGTATTTAGTGTCATGTACACTATTTGCGAAGGGCCTAAACTAGATGCCTAGAGGTCTCAAAGTGTCACGTCCAATGATCGTCAACATGACACTATTTGTCAAGTTAAGTAACTTTCGGAAGTGCAAAATTATTTACATTATGACATTTAGCATAGCACATTGAGGTGCTTGAGATGATAGTTTATGCGCTTAGTATGCAAGAAGATGATGTGCACACATCGATGGCAACTTCCACAAAACGTAGAGGCAAAGAGGAGGCAAGAGGAAGATATAATTGAGCATTCAAATGACAAAGTGTCATGTGGTTACACTACTGGTCCTCGTGAGAAGGCAATAGCCCTTAACCCTTAGTTGTCTGATAAGTCCCTGAAACTCATCTGAAGGCCGCACCGTGGAAATCTGAAATTGAATTTTGTGCAGTCACAAGCCTCCTAGTGTAGTGTCAAAGACATACACGATTGGACTCTCAAACAAATGCTAATTCATTACCACCCTATTCATCTACACAACAACGTATAATACATCCAGGGTTGTGATCCCATGTTGCAGCCAAAAATCATGTCTTTAAGTAAACAATACTTGTGTCAGAGTCCGGCTAGGATTAACAAGCGAACCAATAGTGTCAGGTTAGCTGAAGAATGTTATGCCCACTACTAGCAGGAACCCTTCACTTACACGGATCAGTGTCCAGGAAGATTTTGGGCAAAATTGGTCAAGATGCAAGTGTTTCCAAGTTCAACTGATTACATGTTGGTATCTTTTGGTCTTTTCTTTGATAATTTAAGGTATATTCTATAAATTCCTCTAAAATGATCAGCAATTTGCCTAAAGTCTTGATGAACTTGAACCAGTTATCTCTCAAACTCAACCGGCTCATCTGCAACACGCGGTCAATTCCCCGTTTGTAGACATGAATATCCAATTAAACTGACATGGGTTAAACAATTTTTCCATGTTGAATCAGGTGACAATGCCGCAACATGGGAGGACCTTGCTGCGTCCCTTGTAACCATCATGAACGCAGGGCTGGTCGGCATTCCCATGGTGGGGGCGGACATCTGCGGGTTCGCAGGGGCAACAAACGAGGATCTGTGCAATCGGTGGATCCAAACGGGCGCATTCCACCCGTTCTCACGAGCACACAACAGCCTGAGTGACGGCCCCAAGGAGCTCTACCTTTGGCCGACGGTCACAGCCTCGGCGCGGAAAGCCTTGGGAATGAAGTACAGGCTGCTGCCATACTTCTACACTCTCAACTTTGAGGCGCACAAGAAGGGCTATCCCATGGTGCGGCCGCTCTTCTTTGCGTTCCCGAGCGACAGCAACACGGTTCACGTAGATGCACAGTTTTTGATTGGGAACCACATAATGGTGACGCCTGTGTTGGCGCCAAACGCGACATCCGTGGAGGGCTACTTCCCGCGAGGCACGTGGTACAACATGTTTGATTACTCCAAAAAAATTGTGAGCAAGGGCGAGAACTTCACCTTGGACGCGCCTTGGGACGTGATCAACGTGCATGTGCACGAGGGCGCCATCATCCCCATGCAAGAGAGCGCATTGACGTCAACCGAGGTCCGGAAAACGCCCTTCACGCTCGTGGTTGCGTTCCCGGCAGACGCAGCATTGTTGAGCACCGCGTCCGGGTACGTGTTCCTCGACGACGGAGACGAAATTCACATGGAGGTCAAGGCAAACAAGTCGAGCCTTGTGACTTTTGAGGCGCACATGGACAACGGCAGCGGCATGTTGAAGTCACACGTGACACATGGGGAGTACGCATCACAAGAGAATTGGGTTGTGGATCACCTCATTATTTTGGGAGTTGGAAGTGGTAACAATCCTTCAAGTATCGCCGTCCACGTGAACAAGCAGCTTCATCTTGGAAGTGGAGTCTTGCAAGAGGGCTCAAAGTTGCACATCTCCGGGCTTGGTCTCCCATTAGGTACTCCTTTCGAGTTGAAGTGGAGTGCACTCTAAGTTTTTGCCAGAAGATGTATACCTGGTTATTCCCAGGCATTTTGAATCTTTTTGGGGTCTATCCTGATTCACTGCTAGTGGAGAAATACTGGAGGAATAGGTTAGGGTTTTAAGGTTTAGGATCACCTTGTGCAAGGAAAAATATTCTTCAAATAAATCTAAGAGTCTCAACTTCTCCACATGGAAGTACAATCTGCCCACTAAGAATGAAATGTAAGTTTATCCAGGTTGAGGTTTCACATTAACCCATCAGAGATGTAGAAATGCTTGGTAGTATGGAAATCTGATGGAATATAGACTTTGTTGAAGCTTTAATCAGGGTGAGATTACAAGTTGTACCACTCCAGGTTTTCGAACAATTATTTGTACCTCCAAATATTTACTGTAGCAAAGAGTGCACTCAGCTAGACTAGGTAGATCTGGTAATAGTCTAGAAGATATGCTATGTAGTTGTTTTGCTATTTCTACCAAGAAAGATGAATTCTCATTTCATCAGACAATTAGTATCGGGACATCAACCTGCATACAATAAAGTTTTAAGCTACATCTTTAACTTAATTTGATAGACAGTGATGCTCTTAAGAATGGAGAGCTCTTAATCTTGGGGAGCAGAATAGGCTATTTAAAGCTCTTGTTTAAATGGACTATTTCTGATGAAATGGACCAGGTTGACCCATTTGTGAGTTTAAGGTAGGTACCTAGTTTCTAGTATATATGCAGATGTCCTGATTTCCCAAGCTTTGAGATAATTTTACAGGCGATTCAAACAAGCACACGTACATAGGTACATTTCACCAAATTCTTGTCACGGCTCTAGCCGCCAGGCCAAATTCAAAGAGAAAAATTCTCATATTAGGCCAACTTCCACAATAGCCTCAACTTCAGAGGCAGGTTGTCTCTGAATATCCTAAGCTGTTGAAACGGCCATTTCAAGACTGCCTTTACTATTATGGAAAAATTATGCTGGGCAGTGCAGGGAGTGCTCCAAAAACCACAGCTGGTTTCCAGAGAAGGTATACAGGGCACATCTGCAATCAAATAGAACCACACCTTCCACACCTATTACTGTGGCCCACTTTAATTTTGTCATACCACGATAATTTTGGTCAGTGCAACTTTTCTTGATCCATGCCATTCATTTTTTAACCCACAATATTATATGTTCAAAACTAGGAAAACAAGATCAATATTTTCTATACAAACATGGATTACTGTGGGTTGAAAAATACAACATCCATATAATATTAATATTATACCAAATACCAATATTTTAAAATATTCAATCATTGTATATTTGAATATTGGTGTTTTATTAATCTACAAGCCACCCTGATTTTCAACCCACACATAAAATACAGTGGGCCATAATATTTTTTACCTGCGCTAAGTCCACAGTAATAGGTGTAAAAGGTGTAGTGACTAGGACCTTTGTGAGACAAGTAGATGGCACACAGCAAAGTTATGTGATAAGCACAAACAGAAAGTGTTGAAATTCTGTAAAACAAAACAGCCTTCAACTAATGCCATGGTGACTATAATTCCAATCCTCAACAACCAAACTGTCTCAATAATAACCAAAATGCACTATTACCTACATATACATAACTTGCCACTGCTTCAAATGGATTACCTCAAAATGAAGTCTGATCCTCATTCCTCAGCTTCCAAAATAGATTCTTTACTACTGGATCTTCCAACTCTCCGAATAGCTACCACCTGCTTCCGCCATTCTTTTGCTGGCACCTGCATGATCCAACACATTCAATTAGCAGGATTACCGCCTAAGGCCAGAATAGTACTTGGATGGGTGACCTTCCTAGCACTTGATTTCCAGTGCACCCAATCATAGTGAGAGTATCCAGGTGAGCCGGATATTTTCAACCAACTATGTGGGAACCTAGGGGCTTGCCCTGGGGAGATAGGTACTGGCCAACTTGTCCACACCCGTTCAAGGTGCTCACCTTCGAAAGGAGGCAGGAGTCTTTAAGGCCCTCTAATTCTCGTAATGCCCATTTCGGGACTACATACAGACTTCAACCAACTCAAAAATGAAGCAACACCAAAATTCACACTGGTGGCAACATCAGAGTCGTCTTTCTTTTCTTTTCTGGCAGGATTAAATTCTAGCTAAAAAGAACGTGTGGCTCAAGCAGTGAGATACAAAGAGAGGAGAATTGGACATACTGCAGGAAAGCCAGCATAATCGCCAGCAGTGTCTATGCTTGATATGACACCACTCTTGGCTGCAACGCGCACCTGTGCACCACACCCCCACACTGCTGACATCAGCATTGCATGTACTTTCATTTGCACTTTGTACTGAAGCATCATGATAATAAATCTTAAATAACTAAATGAAAACACAAAACCAACAGTGCCTACTCATCATAGTACCTCGTCATCCAGCAGCATGTAAACAATTCAAAAGATTGAAGAAAAACCATACATATCAAAGATGTTCATTTTAAAGGGGCATGGGGAGGTTACCCTGGAAGTGATAGAGACATGATCTGACACGCCTGCCTTGCCACCAAGCACAACATAATCTCCAATGCTGCCAGTTCAACCATGAAATAGACCCAAATTAATATCCTCCTTGGAGATCTACATTCCTATTCCACCAGCAATGCAGGTAGAGTGCTGCAGAGGGATCCCATCTCTCTCTGCCCTTAGTTTCTTGATGGTTTAGGGTTTACTCCTATCTCTTGCCATTACTGGGTGGCAACTAGAGAGAGTGTCATATGACACTCGGTGCCACATGACAAGTCATGAAGACCACTCAAATGAACATGGCACACCAGTTTTAATGCCACACTGAATCAGATGTTCAGTGTAGTGAGATGAGAAGGTTGCATGAGGCAGCAACCCAACGAAATGGCAGGGGGAGAGGGATGGGCTCCCCCTGCAGGACTTGTCCCAGAAATGCTACCAGTCCCTCAAGGTAAAACCTCATTGCAGTAAATGGTGAAAGGCTAACTAAAATTCTTACACTAGAAACTTGTCTGTTTCACTCTCTCATGAGAACTCTTACACATACATCTTCTACTTCACAAGTACTCTCTAATTGTGACCTTGGTAAGCATGAAGAGGAACTGGGAACTAAATGAGCAGTAAAGAGGAACTAGTTTGATTGGTCTCAAGGAACAAAGTATTGAACTCCTCCAAGAATTATTCTAAAAGTCCTCTCTTCACCAGAAACTTACGTTGCTGAGCCTGCAACACCAACTTGACCACATAACATACACCCACGACCTATTATCGCATTGTGGCCAATCTGCATACAATTTGTCCCACTTAAGAACTCTTTCCATGACGTTGAGCAAATACAATGGCTTTGCATAAAGAACAAAAGTAATCATCAGTGCAAGCTAACCATGTCACTCAACATCAACAAAGAGTAAACAAACAATTTGAGATCCTCCATGTGCAGTTCACCTGGAAGAAACTGAGATTTACCTGAACAAGATTATCAATTTTTGTGTAATCTCCAATCTCTGTGTCACGCCAGCTGCCAACCCTCAACACAAGTTGGTCCCTATCTTCCTGTCCTGACAAGAACATTGACTAACTTCTTGAAGATCATAACCAAGTCTTAGAGGTTGATAGATGGTTTATGTCTTTGAATCTATTAAAATGTGCAATCATCACCAAACTGAACAGGCTACTTATACCTGGAAATAACAAATGGGATCCTGATACTTTGACTATTTGCGGATCAAATAGTTCCTTCAAGGAACAAGTGTTGCATTCATTCTTGTGTCTTCCCTCTCTTCAGCCTGTAGCACTTCATACATATGCTTATTGCAGTACAGTACATGTGTGCTCATTGCACTGTTGTCCAGGTGTAAATTTAAAGGTAGATTGCATACCTGCCCCGATCAATACATGAGTTTGCCCCTATCTCCACATGATTTCCAATCTGCACCCTCAATAGCTGTGACCCAGGCCCTATCCTCTCAGATAGATACATTAACCAAATTTCTAGGCATTCAATTCAAGCAAGAATAGATAGTGAATCAGAGTCCTCCTAGCATATCCTAGGTATAAAAGCACAGACACTCTTGAATGACATGGTCGAGTGAAGGAATAGGCACCTGTGGTTTCTTCATAATTTCACCAGCACTGTTCTCCAGAAAGCCAAACCCTGTCTCCTCTCAAAAACCCCTCTACCTCAGTCTCTTTATCTATGTAGTTTCAAAAAGCAAGGAGGTTGATTCAATAGTACAGTGGTCCCATCATGTCAAAGTTGTAAAAATTTGCAAAGGCACAAAGAGCAGGAAGTAAAATCTTTTTGGGCACAAAATGCACAACTCTTCGGGATGTAACTGAGCTTTCCTCCTCTGTTAGTCAGTATCTATGATTTGAGACCATTGAAAGTGACTAATTTAATAGTACAATAGAGCAGTAATGGAGGACCTCCTAATGAAATGGGAGGACAAGGAGTAATTACCATCTTGACCAATGCAAACACCAGGGTGAAGTATACAGGAATTGCCGAGCGAGCAATTCTGTAGCACCACATTATACCTGCAGTGAACAGTTTCTCCTCAGAAAAAAATGTTGACCTGAAATTGGGGTTCAAATAATCTTGCAGGAATCTGCAAACATGTCAAACAGATGATGGGACCACAAATTTATGGAACACTGCAACAATGAATTTATGGGTCATTATTATCTACAGATATGGAGCACATAAAAAATGAAGTGTGACTTACCCAAGGGTGCTGGATGCCCCAACACTCACATTTGGTCCAACAATACAGCCAGATGAGACGTGTGTGTTCTCGCCAATGTTTGCATGGGCTTCCACGATTGCGCCTGATTCAATGATCGCAGAATCATGCACTGTGGCCAGAGAATGAACCATGCCCCCTCCCTTCTCCCACTTGAGAAGAGGGCTGCTTCCTCGCACCTTTGGTGCCCCCTCTGCCTCTGTGGCTGAAATAACCCCTCCCCCAAGCATTGTTCATACTTTCCTCTTCCATGTATAACCGGTCTCAGTAAGTAAACCCTACATTCCCAACTAAGGTACAAACAAAACAATCACAATAGCAATGTCAACCCAAAACATCAGAAATCCTGCATGAGCAACCAACCCACCACGCAGATGAGTTTCAAAATAATCTTTGAGAGTCCTGCCCAAATTGTGATCGATCCGAAGCAAAGAGAGGTCCTAGGACAGGATTTAGGGTGTAGGTTTTCAAGTTTTAGCCCTTCCCCAAACATTGCTCATTCTTCCCTCTTCCTCTTACGTATGTCTGTTCTCAGTAAGTAAACCCTACATCCCCAACTAGGTGCAAACAAAACATCACAAGAGCAATGTGAACCCGAAATCTCAGAAAATCCTGCGTTAGCAACCAGCCAACCACGCAGATGATTTTCAAGATAATCTTTGAGAATCCTGCCCAAACTGTGATCGAACTGATGAAGCAGAGAGAGGTCCTAGGAAAGGGTTTAGGGTTTAAGGTTTAAGGTCTCGAAGCTCTGTATGATGATCCCACAATGAGCCCGGTTTCTAAGACGAAGTGCTGGAACCAATTCCGTGCCTAAAAGAGCATCGCCATGAAATCCAATAAGTTGAATCATATGGCAATTCATCGAAGAATGGCATGATGGCATATGATTGCTTACCGCAGCACCTCAACCCCTGTGTCCAGCTCTTTCGTGACAATTTCTTCTCAAAGTGAGATTTCGGGACCAAGTGCAGCCTCATGCTACTCCCACATTGAGATTGAGATTGCAGCAACCCATAAGAGATTCCTTGGTGAAAAGAGTCCCCCGCCCAACTACCCCTTTGTGAGGTACTCCTAATAACAGCAATTCTTGCAGGTGTTGCAGTTGCCATAGGCCTGTGGAAGCATTGGCCATCATGGCAACTTCGGGCGAACCCCAGGCGCCACACTGGCCTAACCAGCGCCGCTCTGGACATTGCGATACGCGCAAGAATTTTGTAATTCTTGCAGGAGAAGGACTCGATAGTTGCAGGCTTAGGACCGTGACAGAGAGAAAGCGAACAAAAGACTCACCCGTCATTTTGACGGCCTGCTTCGTGGATGAATGATATTTGGATTTCTTCCCTTGTAATTCGACAAAGTTCCTGTTTCATCTTTCTAAAAACCCTCCGGAAGGGCGGGTTTTGAATGACGAGATGAAACTCAACACATTACCCAGTCTAAAAGCTTACCTATCAATATATGGAGATGCTCTGTGATCTGCCCAAACGCATTCCGAATTTCAAAGCTCGTTCGGTTGATCCTGGGTTTCCATACTTTAGCCGATATCTCTCTCATTACGACTGGTTTAATAAGTTATGTGTTCTTCTCTAGAGCCTGAACTGGGAAATGTAATCTTCCCCCTTCAACCGGTTTCCTCAGGTTTCTTCTTGTATGCTCCGAGGTGAAGAGTATAACATGGTAGATGGATATGCAACGCCGAGTGGATAATTGCAAGGTAGATGATGAAAGATGATGATGGTGGTGGTGGTGGCCATTGTATACATCGAAGGGATCATTTTCACTACCGTTGTCAAGGTTTGAGAGCTTGGAACTGAAGCCTCAACGGAAGGGTTATGTATGGTTTTTTGGGCCTGATGAAACATGTCGAATCCAGGAGGTCTATTGAGAAGAGGTGCGCTCCTCTCTCAACTTCAACTATGTCGATGGCGGAATCCAGGAAACCGATTGCTGTCGAGCATGTCTCGTTCAGACATCGCTCGGTTGAGCGATGAGGAATCAACTCGCAAAGCTCTGGAAGCAGCGGCTAGGGAAGATCGACTGGATTTCCAAACAGCGGCTCGAATCCTCATGTCTTCTTCACAGGATGAGCGAAAATTTGGGTACGTCTTCCACATCTACAATATTGCAAAATGACGCAGGAAATAGCGTGGAAAAAAATTAGGGTTGACAGATTTCCTAATGCAGATTTATCCAAACCCCACAATTGGGTCCATGTACAGGTTTCCAAGATTGTGCTCCGAGAGTAGCAATGAATTTCCCATTTTCTCTTCCCTCTATCTTTATCACCTTCGATATAGACAATCACATTGGTCCGTGCTCCATAATCGAATACAGCTACATCATTTCGGTGACATTGAGGACCTCATGCAGTGTTACAGACGTAGATATGACATTGAATGTCTTACGAATGGAGTGTCGGAAATCAAGGTCGCATTCACGCCTGCCCTGTTGGCCAGTAGTTTAATCTCGACCAGCATTATGGAATTTCTTGGAACGTAAGTTTATTTTTGCAAGTCTGAGCATTTGTGTACACGTTGTCTCTCTCTCTACGTAAAGCTCTCTCTCCTTCCGCCTCTCTTGTGTTCCTTAAACCCTAAACCCTAAATTCTAAACAAGTATTGAGGTATTTGTGGATCTGTTTCTTGGTCAGGTGGGATTTCCACCTCGTGCAGCTGTTTTTTGCTTGCCTACCACCTCTAGGTATTGACTTCTTCGCAACCAGCATGATTTGTTAAGCATGATTATTGAAAGAAAGGATTGTTCTTCATGCGTTAAACAAACACTCTTAGAAATACATCGACGCAATCAATGCCGACATCTCAATGTTGTCACAGGTGGTCATTTTGAAGATTGCATGATTTACTCATTTGCACCAAAATGAAATGCTCATTTAAGTTGGACCGCGTAACCTGTGCAGCTGTTTATGGTGTAGCCCAATATTCCCGATACGAACAGCGAAAAATGGAAAAGGTGAACCTCCCTAGATCAGCGTAGAAATGTGTTATTCTTGGTCACGCTGCTGAAGTTTGTACTATGTCACTGTTGTTGATAAAATACCTATAAGATGTACGTCTTGCCACTTGAAATCCCACATCTTTTTCTTATTACGTGTTGTAGCAAATTGCATTTAGAGTTTGAGTCACTTAGGTGCAGCCTTGCGCTACCTGGGGTATATTAAACCTTCAAAGCAGTATCAACGACACCTATTTAAGGGCATCCACTTATTTACTCAAGTCATGTATAATGCACATTGGGTAGAGTGATATAGTTCTGTCAAGCCAGTCCACAAGAGTGTCAATTTTTAGTGTGAAAGAAAATGTTCCAAAGGTCATAGATGCACCATGCCTATGTAGTTGTATTTGAGTTACAGGAAACTATGCATTTGCTGTTGTGCATTCAGGAGCGTGATGCAAAAGTTCAGAAAATAATTGAGGCAGAATTCGAGGATGAACTGGGAGTAGAACTTGAAGAAGTGGCAGCTATGCTGAATTCCAGTAACCCAGAGCTAAAAGAACTGAAATTGCGGCTTGAGGCCATGGAGGAGAGAATATTGAAACTGGAGCCAGCGCTACAACAATCAAGGAAAGCTCCTCAAAATTCTGTAGAGCCCTTAACCATTTCCCCTGAAGGAGGCAAACAGCCTGCTGCACTACAGGTTTTTACCGCTTTCACTTCCTTTCCTCAATCTAGAGAAACGCTTCTTTCCTTGGGGCACATGTACCAAATTGCTGAACATTTCATGATTGCTTACATGAAATGTGTGGACAAAGCATCCGTTGTGAATTCGAAGCACTTGTAACAGCATTGATCTTCTCACACGTAATATTGTAAGGTTCAGGAGTGGGACACATATCAGCAACGATAATTTGATTGTTTCAAATCGTCACACGACATGCTGAGGGAAGGGGGGCAAGAGTTCCACTTTAGTTTTATGAGAGATACTTTGACGCACGTGTATTAATATGCATTCTCAGCAGGACACTTTTGAAATTGGCCTAGGAGTTTTTTTTAAATTGACTGAATGAGTGCTGGTTAATTTCTTTGCAGGAAGTAAATAAAGAGAAACTTACCTCTAAAGATGGTGGGGAGAGTCCCAGCAATGAAACAAAGGCGGGGGAGGGTGCCCAGCCCCAGCCATCGTGGATAGCAAAGATTCGAGCAATTTCAGGTGATTGGATAGGCACAAGGAAGCCGCACAAAGACTTAGATGAGCAACATGCCCAGAATTGACGCTTGAGCTTATTTTTAGTTTAAGCTCATATCACAGAAATGTTATTATGGCATTGGCATTACTCTTTTCAAAGGATGTGGCATCCATGTATCAACAGATAGTCACCACCTACATTGATAGGTGCAACTCGTTGTGAGAGTTGAAGAGTATCCATTAGTTGATCCAGTAGCTGAATTTTTCCTTGGACGGTAATATCCGGCATACCAAGGTGGCAGCTCATTCGCCTCACACTGTACGAGTGTCATTGTAGAACATTTTTATGAATGGAAGAATCAATCTCACAAATGTACATTTGTCCTTAGAGTTTGAATCTCTTTGTCTGATTTGTTCTGTCTCTATTCAAGTCCAGGAGAAAATTGGTTAAAGATTGATGAATCCAGTAATTTTTTTGTATAAACACAATCTGAGTGGGGCAGATTTTGTTTAAAATATGGGTCCAGTCAGAAAGCTGTTCCTCGCAAATCCATCAATTCAATCCTGTGAGATCCTTGATTTTCCCCTACATCACGTTGTGGAATTTGCCAGCACAGTGTCTTGAAAGTCGTGTAATGTGAACTTAATAACTAGAGGTTATATTCATGGTTATTCACTGTGACTTTGAATCTGAAAAATGCGAGGTGTTCGCTGAGGATAAAGGCTTGCTTGTAAGAAATTCACCTGGATAATGTGCGGACAGCCTTATCAAAGTATTCAAAGCTAGGTCCAACACGAGGGTTTAAGGTTGAGGTTTAGGGTTAAGGGTTTAAACCTCGTGGCTTGCTGCCATCCTAGCATAACTCTTTGGGCTCGGAGCCATCGGAAGGATAAGGAACGGGGGAGATGCACTGCAGAGTTGCAAGAGAAGAAAAATTAGAACAGTAATTGACCCTCTTCCGTTACGAATACCAAGTGAATGTCGCGTAGAGCGCCATGAATCTCACGAGGCTTAACGGTCGCTGTTCGGGGTTCGGTGGACAATTCTACCATGAACGCAGCAAGAGCTTTCCTGTACAATTTGATGTTAAGAAAGCTCGAATTTCTATCAAGAGGAAGACATTCACTTCTTCACTGCCAGTTTCGGTTGGGGTTCACGTGACAGACAGCGGAGATTCTTCAACAACAATAGGCCATGGGTTCGCAAAAAGAGATGGTGAAATTGACGATGACACTGCGAACAAAACCATAACCCCCCTGGTGGATGCGCTGCGAGAGTGCGTGGAGATGGACGCAGCCGCATTTCATTTTCCCGGTCACAGGCGAGGAGCTGGTGCGCCACCGCGGATGGCTGGCCTTGTAGGAAAAGGAGTGTTCGCAGCCGACTTACCTGAGCTTCCAGAGCTCGACAACCTGCATGCTGCGGAGGGGGTGATTCAGGAAGCTCAGGTGAAGGCCGCTGCGTTGTTTAAGGCGGAGCAAACCTGGTTTCTGGTGAATGGTTCCACATGTGGCATCCAAGCAGCGGTGATGGCATCTTGCAATCCAGGGGACTACCTAATCCTCCCTCGAAACGCTCACATGTCTGCAGTGTCCGCCATGGTGTTGTCAGGGGCTCTGCCGAAGTACATCTCACCCATCGCGGATTCAACATGGGGAGTGTCACATGGGGTACACTCCAAGCACATTGACATGGCAATTCGTCAAGTGCAAAGCGCAGGGGGGCGCGTAGGGGCGGTGCTGGTGGTGTCGCCAACTTACTTTGGCATCTGCAGCCATGTGGGCCACATCGCTACCATCTGTCACAGCCATGGTGTCCCTCTTATCATTGACGAAGCACATGGTGCCCATTTCCAATTCCATGATGAGTTTCCTCAACCTGCCCTGAAGCAAGGGGCAGACATCGCAGTGCAATCTACGCACAAAGTGCTGGGATCCCTCACACAATCCGCCATGTTGCATTCGCAGGGCTCCATTGTGGAGCGGGAGCGGCTATCCCAGAGCTTGCAGATGCTCCAAAGCTCCAGCCCCAGCTACATTCTTCTGGCTTCTCTCGATGCTGCCAGGGCGTACATGGACACGGGAGATCCTAACCCTAACCTTAACCCTAACTGCTCGATGATGGAGCGACCTCTTGCTCTCGCTGCTACTCTGCGGCAAGCGCTACGCCAAATACCAGGAATTGCTCTTCTGGAGATTTCAACTTTGCCCAAGCAGGCTATTACCAATGGTGCCATCGCCGGCATCGACCCGCTCCGCATCACAGTGGGGCTATGGGAATTAGGGTTGACAGGTTTTGAAGCAGACGACATTTTACGCCTGGAGCATGGGGTTATCGCTGAGCTTCCTTCACTTCGCTCCATCACATTCGCCCTGAGTGCAGGAACCAACGAGAGGGATGTGACACGCTTGATCGAGTCTTTGGAATCTCTCTCTGCAAGGTTTAGGGTGGGAAACAAGAATGAATCGTCTGCATTTCTCCTGCCTGACCAGGAAGAGGTGGATTCGAGTGTAAACGCATCGGGTGCTTGGGATAGTAACCCTGTGGGAGCTTTGAGCCCGCGAGAAGCGTTCTTTGCAAAGTGGGAGAGGGTGGATGCGGCAGATGCTGTGGGCAGAGTGAGTGCTGAGCTCCTGTGTCCTTACCCCCCTGGCATCCCCATCGTCGCGCCTGGGGAAGTGTTCACGCAAGCGGCCGTGGATTACCTCACAGTAGTGGTGGCCAAAGGAGGGGTGGTCAGTGGAGCATCCGACTCTTCCTTCTCCACGGCCAGGGTTATTTGTAGCTAGCCTTGAGGAGGAGGAGGAGGAGGAGGAGGAGGTCTTCAGTTGCATGATAAACCCTCTTGCAAATGGCTACCTTTATGCAAGGGAAGCAGCAGCAGACACATGTGGGTTGATCAAAGACTTGGGTTCGCATTTCGATAACATTGCCCAAGAGATCTCTGAATCAATTCATTCTGTGTCTCAGTATCAGCATCCCACTCTTTCAAAATGCCAGGGTCATCTGGACCGAACCTTGAGGAGGAGGTCATCAGTTGCATGATACACCATACTGGGATAGATATGTGCAAAGGATGGTGCAAAGGATGCGGCAGCACACACATGGGTTGATGAAGATCAAAGACTTGGATTCACGTTTGGATAATATTGTCGATTCTTCACGAGGTCTTAGAATCAATACTTTGTTTCAGTATCAGCACCCCACATAGCCAACTCTTTCAAAGAACCCGGGTCATCTGTACCGAGCTTTGAGGAGGAGGTCTTTAGTGCATGATATACCATGCTGCAAAACGCTTGCCAAACAATGGCTTTGGAGGAAGGGATCTGAGGGCATTATGTCCATGAAGGTGTTTGTGTTCAGCAATGAAGAAACAATGCGGAGGCAGAAAAGTAACTTGCGGATCCACATTGTTTGTTCATTGCAAACCCAACCCCTACAAACAAGAACCCAGCTCTCTTTCAAAAGCTGGATGCAGGAGGAGCAAAGTTCAAAAGCTTACCTCCGCTGCTGTCTGTGTGCTGATTGGTATGCAAGGGAAGCGGCAGCAGACACATGTGGTGTAATGAAGATCAAGCACCGGGTTCACATTTGGACAACATTGTCGAAAACTCATCGAATCTGGTGGATACTGCAGTGCCGGTGCCCACCACTTAGTCAGGCACCGCAGGCAAAGCTTCTGGTCTTTATATTGCAAATCATTACCGGTGACATGTTCAAATATGGTGAGATCTTCAATTGAAGTCATTCTGTGTCTCAGTATCAGCAAGCCAGAACTCTTTCAAACCCAGCCAAATTGCAAATGGCTACCTCTTCAGTGCATGAATCACCATGCCACAAATGGCTACCTCTGTGCAAGGATGCGGCAGCAGACACATGTGGGTTGATGAAGATCAAAGACTGGGTTCAAATTTGGATAACATTGTAGATTCTTCATTAATTTGGTGGATACTCTACAATGCCGGTTCCCACTACCCAGCTAGATACTAGAGGCACGCTTCTGGTCTTCCTCCAGATTGCATTTCATTAATGATGTCATTTTCACAAGCTCTTTGAATGGATTCATTGTGTCTCAGTATCAGCACGCCACAGTGCCAACTATTTCAAGCATTACAATCTTGAGGTCTAGGGTTGGATGAGCTTGAGTAAAGTTCTGGGTGAAGCCTATTCTTGTTGACCAAGTTTCTGTGTACTGGGTCATTGTCAACCAGGACATAAAGCACCGGTTTGAAAGCCGGGAGTAGGTCAACTACTATACATGTAACCTGAGAGGATTGCAGTTCTACCCTTCATTAGGCAGCGCAAGCATTGCTTTTGATATTTTATATATTTGCAGAACTGAAGTTGAAGAAGATGGGGATGCAGGTCATTGGTTTGTAACCTGTTGAGATCCAAGGCTGACTTACATATGATCATTCTGCCATGGTTGGCTTGCTCAGCAATTCTTTTAGAAACTATTTAGCATTCCTCCTTTGCACCTACTATATAGATAACCTAAGAGGATTGCAGTTCTACCGGCCATTCAGCAGTGCATGTATTGCTTTTCAAAGTTTATACATTGCAGAACTGAATGTGCAGAAAATGTGGATGCAGATCCAATTTCTATCACCCTGTTGAGATCCAAGGCCGGTTAAACTGTGATCATTCCACATGGCCAGCTTGCTCTGAAGCATTACCTTGAATTCCGAATCCTTCGACGGGAGCTTTCTTCACCTTTTCGCATGATTTGGTGGGTTCAAAAGGATTTGGAACAGCCAGGAGAAATTGGGAGCTTTAATGTACGTACCTCGAGGGCAAAGTTCTAAGTTCTGTTGATCAAATTGTTACAATATTTGCTGCGATCATGATGGTCTGCGCCGTTCCTTGTCGATTGCTCAGGTGTTGAATAGGAGACGCCACAAACAAAACCTTTTCCAACAACCGAATGAGTCAAGCCGAATGGGCTGACCACCAAAGACGTGGTCAAGTCAACGGACTTTCTCTCGAGTTTATACACTTCTCGCCAAAACTTTATTTTGCACTGTTGGCTTTCGATCTTTTGATGTCATGCCAGCAGAAAAGAGGTGTCAATTTTGGTGTGTATCTGACTCTATTAGGGCATCCCAAATGTAAATCAACTTTCTTTAAGTATATGTGGGCATAAGGAATGGAGAAGAAAACAATCTCCTATTGCTCATCAGTCAATTAGTTTAACCATAGAAACACTGCGAGCAAGTGCCCCAGTTGCAGGTGAACTTCAACCAATAAGTGGATACATAGTTGCTTGTATCGAGCAGGGAAAATGACTTTCAAGTTAGGTTAGGTAGTCACTGCAACACATAGATGCTTGAGAAATGGAAGGTCCACTAATCGGTCCTATAAATAAGTGTGGGTGGAAAATTAGTGTGGAGATTATTAGCGTGGGTCACACTAATTTTTTAGTCAAGGTGGAATCACTGTGGGTCCAAGACCCGGAGTCTTCCCCAAAAACTTCCAACCAACACCTTACATGAAATAAAATAGTCACTTGACATCAAAAACAACACAAAAACAAATAATCATCCACATTAATTTTCTAGAAAAGCAATTGATGTGGCCCGGGCTAATTTTCTACCAAAAATTTAGCGTGGGTTGAAAATTAATGTGGCCCATATTTATTCTCATTATGAGAATTTGTGTGGGATCTAGAATGTTATTGTGGCCCACAATATTAGGACTATTTAGTGTAGTTATGTGCACATGTATAAGAGAATAACTTTCTTTGCAAGGACCAGTCTTTTGCATCAACATAGCATTACTCTACTATCCCCTCTGCATCCTTTCCAACATGGAGGGAAAGCCAAGATGATAGCTACAGTAGTACACTTATGTCCCTATTATTGAATATTCATGGTGACTTACAATGCAACTATACCTGGCTAACAAGTACATTTTTTAGTCTAATCTATGGGGGGGGAATAAAAATTAAATTAAAATTAAAAATTAAATAAATAAATCACAAGCTATTTAACTTGCCTGAAATAGAAAAAGTTTATGAAAGTGTCACTTTTAAGCTCAACTAGCTTATGGCCAAATGCAACCACCTTAAAGGCCATAGCTCCCAAATATTGACATAAAATGAAACTTTCAGTTGTTTTCCTTTGTGGTTCTGATTGAGACATAGCGGAAAAGTCCCAACAAACCTTTGTAAAGTGTAAGCAAAAAAAGCATGCATGGTTGAGCAGTTGATGATTGGTTAGGTCCACTAACTCTTTGTTAGTGATAGGGAGGCATCTCGGGGAGATCACTCCCTCTTTAATTGATGCATACACGTGCGCTCAAGACCTATTTATCAGGGGGTTATTTACCTTGTAGAACATATTTTAAGGTATGGTATTTTTCAAAATAAAGGTAAATGCTTTTATTTTAATACACCCTATTAGTAATTATAAATTTTTGGAGGAATCATTTTAAAATACCCTATTTTATTTATACTGCATTTTTTCCCTTATACCCCACATAACCAATTTTTTTGACTTTACCCCAATTTTTTTTTCTCAGAGCCCAACTGTGGTCCATTTTTTTCTTACACCGTATTTTGTTTCTTACACCCCATTTTTTTCCAACACATGATTCCAACACACATTTATATATCACCACGGACAAACCAAAGCATGGCATTTTGGATGCACAAACTTCCTTAATGACCTGAAGTAATCTTAAGTTGTTTTTCATTTCATAAAGTAAATATCCCACAATTCGAATGTATGCCCACAAGCAATCTAGAAAAAACTTGGTCATAAAGCAATAAATTAGCTTCTCCAAAAAATTGGCTTTCTATGTCATTTTGAGCACACCCAGAAATTGCCATTCACATATTACCATTTAGAAATCAAAGTATGGGATATTGACTACCCAACCTTCCTCAAGGACCTGAAGACCACCCTAAATTGCTCTCTAAACATTTAAGTAACAATCACACTACCAAAGCACATACCACTTTTCATCCACTAGCACAAACCCTACCCCACACCCGCTACCCCTAGTAATTGTTTCCACGCTATTTTACATGTACTGACTAGATAAAAGAGGTCATTATATGTCATGGTATTTTACATGTAAACATGTTTCATTATTTTAAACCCCCTATATTATATGTACATTTTTGGCAAAATTTACCTAGAATGAATATATTGGACCCTATTTTTTATCGCACGTTGTTTCTACGATTTTCGCCGGTGATCTCCCCGAGGGAGGCATTAGCTAATCCCTTCATTACACTATATATTAAAGTTGGTGTGGCGTTAAAATTGATGTGTCATTAAGGTAGAAGTGCCTAGTTCCAACATAGCAGTAATTTGGACAACTATATTGGAGTGGTATGTCGTTAGGTGTGGATCTGAGAACAAACACCAAACAAATATGTTCGAAAGAGATTGGACTACATGCTCAAACTATGTTAACTATTCTAAGCTCAATAGTCAACGTGATTGGGGGCACATGTATGCCCACTTAATGAGCATGAGAATCTTCACTTTGATAATGAATAAGATACTCATACCAGCTCCAAAAATTATGAGGCAAATTTGCTACATGCATGATTTGGATTTGCGAATCATCTCACACTAATTGCGCTTTCATATCTTACTAGTAGAAGTGGTTGCAAAGAGAGAAGTATCCGAATTAGACACGTAGTACCTTAATAGAGTGGCCTCCACGACTTGTCTTGTACACCTAGCGAAATCATAAAGATCATTTGAGTGGACCACACTTAAAGCCATATGTTGAAGTTAGTAATTGCTACATCGACTCTCTTTGGACTTGGTGTGATATGGTTTTTTCTTGGTGGTGAAACCCATAGTCCCCACCATTTTCTTATAATAAAAAGAAATTAATTTGTGTCTATTGACGACTATGATAGGAGATTACTAGAATAACTATTATCGCCTCTTACCACACTATGATTAAATGAGAGTAAAAAGAAAATGTTATGTTATAATCCATCACGCAACCTTGATGCTCATAGGCAAATGCACCAAGTGATAGCACACATGATGGGCCTCACCTCTAGTGCTACAATGCTAAGGCTCTCTACCTTGACACCCACTATTGTGGACATGCAACCATGTGATACACTCGGGGAGGTCACTAGCGAAAATCGTAGAAACAACGTGCGATAAAAATTAAGGTCTAATATATTCATTGTAGATAAATTTTACAAAAAAAATGTACATATAATATAGGGGGTTTTAAAATAATGAAACTTGTTTACATGTAGAATACCATCACATACAATGGCCTCTTTTATCTAGTCAGTACATCTAAAATAGTGTGGAAACAATTACTAGGGGTAGCGGGTCTAGGGTAGGGTCTGTGCTAGTGGATGAAAAGAGGTAATTTTTTGTTGAAAAAGCTTGGATGGATGACTTCGCAGGTTGGCTGGCTTGAACGTTACTGAATCAACATATCCAATGTGGAGTTAATGTTCTCTACCTACATGCCAGGAGGGAAATTTTCAATGCGTTGTTTGAATTGCAATCTTCTTTCCAATTTTCTTTTGGCAATATAAGTAAAATAGGATACTTTTAAATGATTCCACCAAAAATTTATAATTACTAATAGGGTGTATTAAAATACAAGCATTTACCTTTATTTTGAAAAATACCATACCTCATAATCTTTTCTACAAGGGTAATAGCCCCTCGATAAATAGGTCTTGAGCGCATGTGTATGCATTAATTAAAGAGGGAGTGACCTCCCCGAGGTGATACATCAATATAATATGGAATCTACATCTAAATCACTGTGATAGTGAACAAGGTCAAGTACTTTTGAGCATGATTTCATGATGATGCATGTGATGTAATGGTGCAATTGCATTGACAAGTGGAAACGGAAGGCTTATGTCATCAAGAATAATGTCTAGCATAATTTTTCCTCCATGAATAGCAATTCCGAAGAGGCTTTCCACCACCTTTTGTTTTGTAAACCAAACATAATATTGTTGAAGATACAGGCTCACATACAAACATGGATGTCCTTGGATGCAAATACATGCTCCATATTTGATCATCAATATCTTATATATAACTCATGTTCTATTTAATTCTTTTTGTCCTTGACATAAGATAATAATGTATTATTTGAAGTTTCAAATCCATACATATCTTTTTGAATGATTTTAAGACTTCATGTGGCTCATAGATATCATGTGTATAGGTCATATTGAGCCTCTAAGGTTAAATGGGGGCTCTAGAAGTGGAGAGGAAAGACAATCTCCTATTGGTTGGACCAGTTCATTTAACCCCTAAAGGACCATGCCACTTTTTGCGCACTCCATGTATAGTATGTGGCTTGTTGTACATGTAATCCCTAGGATTGTTTATGAGTGCTAATTCAGCTTAGAATTTTTTCTATTTTTTATACATACTTGATTGCCAATTTGTTGGGGCTAATTTCTCTGAGAATTGCACATGAATTTGCATGTTCAGAATTAGAGCATGTCGTTAATTTTTGTCGGATACCGTTACCTCCAAAGTATGTGTGAGAATATATGAATGTATTCTCCTATTGAAGCTACACCCAAGGTTCAAGAGGATTGGGGCATGTACAAGACAATGATGGCTACTCCAAGTCAAGCAGTCACATTGATACCAAACCAACCTATTGAATGATGTCATCATCTGCCCTCCACCATTGGGAGGAAGGTCATTGAGGCCCAATTTCCTCCTAATCCAAGACCCATCCTTATGACCATGCCTATGTAAATTAGGCATTCTATTAATAGATGCATAATATGCCTAATCTTAAATTCGGAATGTGCCTAATATCAGGTGAATATTTGAAATACGAAAAGGACGTTTACCGCTCTGCACTAACCGATTTTGCTCTGGAGGGAATCCTTCAGTGCAAACAGCACGCTGAACTCGCCAAGTTATCATAAACTATTGCTTACACTGTTGAGTGATGTCTTCCAAATTCAAATCGGTGAGTACACTGCGGTAGATGTTCCTTTTCGTAGTTCACGATGACAGAGTTATCGCCCTCGACTGTGGCCATATTCGGGAAAGCTGATGCAACTCCACCGCAACACAATAAAAGGACATCAAAGTTACTAGGGGTACATTGTCAAACAATCATATAGCTACACGACTCTTCGATCTGAGCCTCTTTGGACTTCTATTTGTATGAATCTACACGTTGTACCTAATATGCCTAATCTAATTATGGTTTCGTGCCTAATATGACTTAGATTAGGCATTTTAGGCATGTGCCTAATTTACATAGGCCTGCTTATGACCGATTGAGCCAGAAATGCCCAATTTTTTTTGCATGTAGCACCAATTATGTAATTGTCGAGTAGGATACATGTGGAATGGCCCCCAAAGGTTGTGAATACATATAACTCACTCCTGTAACAAGCATACACATCCATATTTTCATATTATTTTTTTCCCCACAAAATATTGCGAGGTTCCTTGCACTTGTGCTCAAGTTTCCTTTGCTAAGCTACTACAAATACAAAGACCACCGCTTTGACATAGCAAAATACGAGGCCACAAAACCATTTTTGGGTTTGCCATTCCTTTAGAGGCTAAGCATGTGAACCACACGAGTTAGCATCACTTGCAAGTGAACTTGAACCAACGTGTGGAAAGTGGCACATCACGAGGAGGGAATATGACTCCCAAGTAGATCCATCGTTGCATTACTTAATTGTTTGAGAAATGAAAGGAGGTTATGCACACACATAAGGTAGACGTGCCTAAACCCAATGCAACCATAATTTGGACGCAAAACACCATATTCATAATTTTGGGACTTTAAGGAGTCCCAAAATCAAGGAATCCAGTTGGAAAAGTATATTGTAGGGAACATGGGAACGCTCCGGAACAAAATGGGAACCCCAGAGGGAACACATGATGGGGAACATTGGCACATGTCATTGGGAACGTGGGAACGTGGGAACGCTGCATTGGGAACATGGGAACGACGTGGTACACCATACGAAAATCTTCCATTCACAAAATGCGAGAAGTGTGAAAAGATCAACAAAACCCATGGTAGTGAAAAGTAACTTGGTATTCCTTTGCATTAAGTATGCGGACAAGGGTATAATTACCTCTTGATAATTAACATGCGAAACGGACATGTGTGCAAACATCCAAAATTTGTCATGATGCAATACTAATTGACATTTCTATTGCACAATGTTCGTCTAACCCCAAGCATATAAAACCAATCCCCATGAAGATGGCGATGGTGCCCACAATTGATATCAACGAGCGCGAATGTGCCCACGATTTGTTGTGGGTGGGGCATTTGACGCACTGCCCATTCGTCCTTCAGCCAACTCACACCGCCTGAGGTTGTCTTTGGCAAATTGTACTTGGTTGCTGGGGATAGTAATCTTTGGCGACTTCCCAAGGTCACGTGGGCCTGGAGGCCACGCTGCCAATATGCAATCAAGAGGTTGCCAATCTGGAGTTGAGTACTTCAAGTCACGTTTCCACTTGAAATCTGTCTTGGTGTCCCACCCGCTGTATTTCTCCAGCACGTTTCTGGCAGTGGAGGTGGGAATGAACCATTCCACTTGAATCTGACGCGCATGCGGTCCAGTAGTCTCCAAATTGGGGGGTGTTAAAGCGCGGCACACCCAAATGGGACGAGCAATATCTTGTTCTTGCGGCCTAAGGATCATGAAATGTCCTGTGAACACATCGTGTGCAGGGCGAAACGAAGGCGGGGGTCGCCGATTTCTGGGCCCCACATAATGTGCGTCGGCTCCATGATCCTCTCGAAGCTCGCCCGTTTGGAGAAATGGAGTGTCTGAACTGGGCGTAACTCGGGTTGTGGGCCAAAATCCTTCTTGCAAGCGGGTTCCCTCCGTCCATAGATCCGAGAGAGGTGCAGACAACGCTTCTTTCACATCAGTCCAATATGCAATGAGAGGGCCATGCACCCTACTGTATCCCCCCACATTGTCATGGTTGGAGTTTGACTCCCAGTGGTCAATATATCCTTGCAACCCATTGATAACATCCTCTAGTTTTCCCATTGCGCGAGGTTGGGCGGGTGCAGGTTCGCCCTCTGGCATTGATGGTCCTCCTCTGATGTTCTCCTTCCACATGAGTATACCTCTCTCCGGAAGCCACTCCACATCACTGCACACCAATTTATATTGCATTACCGGCCACCCATCATCCCTTACAAAGAATTTGAATTGTTGGGCTTTGGTATGTCCAAACAAAATATCGTTCCCACTTGGCAAGAAGGGCTCAACAAAGGCCTTCCAGGCAGGGAGTTCTTCGATCATATGTGGAATGGTGGCCACCTTCTCCATTTGCATGTAGGATTTCATCAAGAGGGGGATGGTAGGATAGTCCTTCTCGCGCAACTCCATGCTCCATCTCCCGAACGAAGCGTCTATATCATCATGTGTGTGACCAACCAGAAGGTATGATACATATACCTCTCTAAATATGCCTTTTGCTACTAGCATGGACCAAAATGCTTTCACAAATCTGCATTTGTTGTCCTTCCAACAATTGTCCAATTGAACATACAAAACGGGTGGGAGGGGCATGGCAAGCACGGGGTCAGCAGGTTGGGTTTTCAGTCCCTCCAAACAAGTCTCCTTCCCATTCAATATGGCTTTGTAAAGAGGCGACCGACCGGCACCCTCGAAAAGTGTTCGAGTTGACATAACCGGCGGAGCCTCCAAATCACGAAGAAGTCTGGCAAATGAACCAACAGTATGATTGCAATCGCCTGGATACAAATCAAGAGAATAATGTGCATATCGTTCATCTCCATGCCCATGCGCTATCATACCGGTCACAGATAAAGGCAACTTCGTGAACATGTCAGTGTCTTTATTCTTGTACGCAAAACAAGGAGAAGCAGTCTTCCCATGGTCCATTTTATCATGAATGATGGACAACACCTTCCGGGGTTCCAAAATGGAGATGGACCTCATGCACCGGTAAGCATTACGTGCTGCCTCTTGTTGTGCAAGGTGTTTCTGCAATTGTTTGGAGAAACCAGTATGGGCTGCAGATCCGCGCACATGGGTAGAAATAATTGCTTGAAGGGAATCACATTTCCCACAACGAGCAAAATAATCACGTAAAACCCTCACCTGGTTGATGGTGGTTAGCAATTTGTTCCACTTAGTGCCACGGGGAAGGACCATCTCAACAACACGCTGGCCGTTGGGGAGAGTGCGCGATTTGTGGGGCATCATGTTTGCTTTGTCTTGTAGGAGTTCTTGGAGAGTAGATGTTGCTTGCAAAGTTGCCACTCGATGTCTCTTCATGTTCAAATTTCCATGATCTCTGGGACGCACACCAGCCAAGAATTCTGCCCGGTTTCTATAAAACGACGATTTCGACACCACAAATATTTCACGCCATGCCCGAAGGCATATGTCCCGTCCACACAAGGTCACCACTTTGGCCCCTCCCTCACGCGAACAGTGGACCTCACCATGCACATGTATACGTTTGCTGTGTCGCATTCTAGGAGAGCAACCATAGAACTCAGAGCGCAACGCTAGTACTTCCTCCCTCGGAAAGTACCTTAAACACTCCCTGTTGCAACAATCAATGGAAGACAGCTGCCGGACAGAATCTGCGTTGAGAACGACCATTTTCTTGGGCAGGACATCCAGGTCTCTAGGTTTTCGGGTGGTGTCGTATTTCCGTTTGCCTTCTTTCAAACGTTGGGCAAGCAATCTATTGTGGTCCCGCATCCTCGAAATGCTCACATGTTGGTGTTGTAGGAGAGTGCATCCATCGTGAGAAGCACGAGATATGGGCCAACGTCGAAGAGAGAAAATGGCATCCATATCCATCATTCCCTCTACAGGGTCCATGATGAGAACCCCAACGTCGTCCTCCCCAAGGGCCCTATCATCTATACAATCAATTGGATTTGAGTTTCTACAAATCCCTCCAGCAACTTCCTCACCTTGTTCATTGAAAAGCAACAAAGGAATATTTATCCAGTCCTCTCTCGAGAGGCCACTACAAGTATCATCAATCTCTCCAAAATGAAACTCCTCTTCATCTTCAGTGAAGATGACATCCAAGGCAGACGATTCCTGCAAGGGAAAGACCATGTGAAATTCAGAATGAATGATCGCAACAATACATAAAAACTCAAACATAGGGAGGTTCACGTAGGTACCTCATCACTGCTGCGATCATGGTGTTGTTCCATTTATAGTACTACGCTGCGCACACATTAATATCAGGTAGTTAATACGATTCTAAAAAATAAATAACCAATTTCATACACCAGCCAAGAACTTTATCACTGTCCTGGTGCATAGCTACTATTGATGGGGAGGGGAGCCCCACATGGTATAGGCTACGAACAAACACAACGTGGTCCTCAGAAATTTCAGTCGACCGACAGGAATTTTGTGTGCCTAACATTCTCTGAATTCTAATGTTGAACAAAAGAACGAGTTGCACAACGCACTCCCTGAAAACTTACCGTCGACCAGGAGTAAGGCTCATGAACATACTTCACAATATCATATCGACAAACATGAACTCAATGTTCCTCAGACGTTCCTGTCGACCAACAGGAAGTTCTCCCACAAAATTTCCCTCAATGGTTCTTGTCGACCAATAGGAACTTCACCCATAAAATTTCCCTCAGAAGTTCTTGTCGACCAAAAGAAACTTCACCCACAAAATTTCCTTCGGAACATCTTGTCGACCAACAGGAACTTCTCCCACAAAATTTCCCTCAGAAGTTCTAGAAGTTCCCCTACAAGTTCCTGTCGATCGACAGGAACTCATATAAAAAGAAGTTCCCCTACAAGTTCCTGTCGATCGACAGGAACTTATATAAAAAGAAGTTCTCCTACAAGTTCCTGTCGATCGACAGGAACTTATATAAACAGAATCTCCCTACAAGTTCCTGTCGATCGACAGGAACTTATATAAACAGAAGTTCCCTTACAGGTTCCTGTCGATCGACAGGAACTTATATGAATAGAAGATCCCTTACAGGTTCCTGTCGATCGACAGGAACTTATATAAACATAATCTCCCTACAAGTTCCTGTCGATCGACAGGAACTTATATAAACAAAATCTCCCCTACAAGTTCCTGTCGATCGACAGGAACTTATATAAACAGAATCTCCCCTACAAGTTCCTGTCGATCGACATGAACTTATATAAACAGAATCTCCCTACAAGTTCTTGTCGATCGACAGGAACTTATATAAACAGTTGTTCCCTTACAGGTTCCTGTCGATCGACAGGAACTTATATAAATAGAAGATCCCTTACAGGTTCTTGTCGATCGACAGGAACTTATATAAACAGAATCTCCCTACAAGTTCCTGTCGATCGACAGGAACTTATATAAACAGAAGTTCCCTTACAGGTTCCTGTCGATCGACAGGAACTTTTATCAAATTATTTCCCCTAGGAGTTGTCGATGGACATGAACCTCTTTCAAATTATTTGCCGAGGAAGTTCCAGTCGATCGACAGGAACTTCCAAATTTTAAACCGGGGATGTTCCAATCGATCGATAAGAACTTTCCTGCCAACGTCTGTAATCCGTACGACAGCCGTACAATGTACGGATACGATCACATCCCATTTTTCAGCGCATATATTTTACATACATATCCAACCTGTTTCAGCACCTCGTTCGTCACATCAATCGGAACCTCGTTTGTCACCTGGATTATCCCCGTGGAGAGGGGGAGAGGGAGAGAGAGACGTCAAGTGAAGAGGTCGAATGAATAAAAGACCTTCCATAAAGAGACCTGTGCATTTATAGTAGGCGGTGGTGTGTTGTGGGAAATATTGGTGGGAGTTTTGAATTCACGATCTTCTTTGCTTCCCGTCTACTAGATCTTTGAAATGTAGGGGGCACTTATGTTGCAATGTGTTCTTGATTTAATAGGACTAATTGTACGCTGGTAAGACAATCCTAACCCGAACGCGACATGCTATTAGTACTAAGGTACATAAGTGGTTACTACCCTTAATCTTGATTGCACTCCATCTTATGTTCAATCATGATTGCACTACATCCTAAGTTCAATTAGAAAATGAGCAATGCCACATGAAGCACAAATATGTGATTTATTGAAGGAAAGTGGGCTTGGGATGCGTGTGGGTTGTGAAACCATATGAAGCACTAAGGTTTGAGCACAAATTTGTGATTACATGAATGAAAGTGGTTGTGGGATGCGTGACATGGGTTGTGAAACCATATGAGCCACTAAGGTTTGAACACAAATTTGTAATTACATGAATGAAAGTGGTTGTGGGATGCGTGACATGGGTTGTGAAACCATATGAGCCACTAAGGTTTGAGCACAAATTTGTGATTACATGAATGAAAGTGGTTGTGGGATGCGTGACATGGGTTGTGAAACCATATGAGCCACTAAGGTTTAGGGTACAAATTTGTGATTACATGAATGAAAGTGGTTGTGGGATGCGTGACATGGGTTGTGAAACCATATGAGCCACTAAGGTTTGAACACAAATATGTGATTTATTGAAGGAAAGTGGCTTTGGGATGCGTGTGGGTTGTGAAACCATATGAAGCACTAAGGTTTGAGCACAAATATGTGATTTATTGAAGGAAAGTGGGCTTGGGATGCGTGTGGGTTGTGAAACCATATGAGCCACTAAGGCTTGAGCACAAATTTGTGATTACATGAATGAAAGTGGTTGTGGGATGCGTGACATGGGTTGTGAAACCATATGAGCCACTAAGGTTTGAACACAAATATGTGATTTATTGAAGGAAAGTGGCTTTGGGATGCTGTGAGCCCAAAAGGGTGCCCACATTTAGTCTTAGACCCTTGAAACGTTAGTTGATGCACTTTGAAGTAGCATGTTACTTCACAAAAATATAAAAAGAGTGAAATGTTAGTCTTAGAAGTACCATGTTGTAAGAGGCTAGGATGTGAGTTGTTATTGTGTTTTTACCTTCGGAAGGATTTGAGTGAATGAGGATAGGTAAGGAGAACTTGGATTGAGTAGTTAGTGAGTAGGCTAGTACAAATGGATGGAGACAACCAAAGTGACTCAAGAGGCAAGTGCATTCGAATTGGGATGAATGGAGGATCACATGGAGCGCACAAGTGGACCACCTCATCATGGCCACTTAATGGGGAAGGTCCAAGGAAGAATGCAAGGTGGAGGATAAGCAAATTCTCAAAGCACCAATCAAATCACGAGTTAAGCATCGTGGTTTGAATTAAGTGGTGAGCGACGATTTGGGAAAGTAAGGGGAGAAAGTTATGGCGGCGGAAAGCGAAGGAGGCTAAGTTTGGATTGAAGCATCCCAAGTTTGGTAAAGTGTGGTAGGTAGAAAGCCAAGGCTAGTTAAATGTTCGAATTAGGATCCTTGTTGATCATTTGAGGGAGGAAGGCTTAGAAGATAGGATTGGCGCCTACTAAGTAGGAGGAAATCTCAAGGGCTTATCGTGAGCCTTGAGGGTGCTCACCCCCTCAAGCTTACTATATAATCCCTCATTCTTCCCTCACTCATTCTCTCTTTCCTTTGTGCTCCAAGGCACCCCACGAGTTATAAGTGTGGGTGTGGGAAGCCATATTGGAGCACATGTGTGTGCTTAGTTTTTAGTTTGAGAGCCAAGGCTTGTTAGCCTTGAAGAGGGCTTGACCTCTTGGTAGAATTAGTGTTGACGTGGAGGATTTTAAAGTTAATTCATGATTCCAATTTGTGGTACTTAAAGTTCATGTTTTGAATACACGTGGTTGCAAGTTCCATGTTTAAGAGTTGAGCACTTGATGTTGTGATGAGTGCAAAAATATACTTGTGTGGATTAGTTAGTCTTGGTGAAGTTAGGAAATTCTCTCTCCCCCTCTCCTCTCTAGGATTTTAGGATTTTAGGATTAGAGAAGAATTGTGTGATTAGAAAGGGGTTGTTAGTAGAATTAGGAAAATTAGGTAGGAAGATTAGTTAAGGGCTTGAATAATTAGTGAGGTAGTTGGGGATTACAACTACAAAGTTGTGGGTTCATGAAGGAGCTGGGTTTATAAAGGAGCTGGGTTTGTTTAGTTAGAAGCTAAGAAGCTGGGTTTATGAAGGAGCTGGGTTTATAAAGGAGCTGGGTTTGTTTAGTTAGAAAGTAAAGAGCTGGGTTTATGAAGGACCTGGGCTTGTTTAGTTAGAAGCTAAGGAGCTGGGTTCATGAAGGAGCTGGGTTTATGAAGGAGCTGGGTTTGTTTAGTTAGAAGCTAAGGAGTTGGGTTCATGAAGGAGTTGGGTTTATGAAGGAGCTAGGTTTATGTAATTAGAAAGTAAAGAGATGGGTTCATGAAGGAGCTTAGTAGATAGCCTACTTAATTAGCTCATAGACAAGTAGTTAGTTACATTATGCTAGTTAGTGTTATGTGTGGCTTTCACAAGTAAATGTATTTGAGATTGACTATAGAGAATAGTGTTTTTTAACACTTGCATCCTCTCTTTAAAAATAAACCACGTGCACAAATTAATGGAGAATGTGGAGCACTCTCGCGATGGCAAGACAAAGGAAGCAAAGACCAAAGGTGCGAGGGAGAGATTGACATAAGTCACATAAGTATTTCTTAATACTTAAAGGCTTATGTACGGTATGGAGACACCAAGTGAGACCTCTTATAGTAGCGATACGGAATACACAAGTGATAGTTCAAGTGGTAGTATAGAGTCAACGGCACGGACTCCATTTAGGAGAGGGATATCCTTAAGGGCTTGTGTAGCTAAAGCGGCCGGATGGACGTTAGAAGCAAACAAAGACAAAATAGCACCCGAGCATAAGGAGGTTAAAATAACATAGTTAACTTGTGCATTCTCCACATACGTATTGAAATCGTACATTGAGTTGTTAAAAGTGAAATTCCAGTTAAATCCAAGACCACTTGAAGGGTGAACCTTGCACTATGGACTCATCCAAGTCCAAATCCAATACCGCGGAGGAATGTGAGCCCAAACCCACTACTCGGACTACGGACGCTTAAGGGTGGGGGGTTTGGCCTCACATAATTGGTGCGTCCGCCGGGAGCGAAGCGGAAGGTAGTTACAAGACTTGGAGGCGACTAGGAGACTTGGAGGCAACTAGGAAAAATTGGAGACACAAACTTGAGAGAAGGGAAGGAGCACCCGAAACTCGGTAAGTATTCTCTCTTTGGGTTACATTTGAATTCATTGTATTTCAACTATTCCTTGGAATGAATTGCATTGTCAATTACGCAAATTCATTTTTGAGGAAGGAGCGCGGCGAAGGTACGTCCTCAACCTTTTTGGGGATTTGCTAAGAACTTAAAAGGAACCTATAACCGAGTAGCTCATTAAAACATTAGAGGGTAAATTCACCTTAGGACATTGAACTTTGACACTCACCTCGGGGTGAGTCTCAAAGTTTTGGGAGTTGTCATTTCATGCTCTAGATTAAATTAATATTTCACAAAGTTTATGGTGTTGTTACATTGAGTCACGATTGAGGGGAGTGCTAACTCACAGGGGGATGCGATTGCTCAAGGTATGTTTATTTCTTCAAAGTGAACTCATTAACTAATTAAGGAATGCCTTTTGTACTCGTGATTGTTGTTATCCGTTGTAGAGGGTAATTCCCGAATTGTGGATGGTGTGAGAAGTTGAAGGGTGAAGCCTCGACTTTTAACATAATCTACTCGGAAGGTCACTCCCTCACAATCGGTATTGTGGTGAGTGTTAATTTGCGGGAAGGTGCGGAGGTGATGCTCCGACTTAACCAAAAAATTAACATGAACATGCCTATCCCCTATTGGGATTCTTTCACCTAAGTGGGCTTGCAGGTTCTTTTCCTCACCTCCTAAAAAAAATTATAACCACACCAAGACAAGTGAAAATATTAAGAGGGGAATTGCTAGGATTATGTGTGGTCAAGTGAGGGTCGATCGATTCTTATGGAATGCAAGGTAGGACTCGCTCACAAAAACCAAGTTTGATAGTAGGACTAGAGAAATCTACTCGAAAGAGGCGGTCCTCTAAAATCAGTGATAGATTAGAACAAGATAATGTTAGAATAGAGAGTTGTTTGAACGTCGAACCTAGGACTAGGTCAATTCTAGACACCTTAGAACTTGGAGCTCAACTTGAAGAGGAGATCACTCCCTCCAAATTGAGTGGTGAAACTTCTTCGGAAAATTACACACTTAGAGAAGAATTCCCGGTAGAAGTTGATAGGGGATTGTTGAATAGTTCACCGGTCACCATGGCCGAGGAACGGGGGATGGATCCACCACCCATACCCCCAATTCCACCCATACCTCCTATACCTCCAATAGACCCATTGGTTAGGCCAAGAGGCCTACCAATTGTGGTTCCACAAAATTTAGCGGCGATGGATATGCCATCTCATCTCCCTAAATTTTATGGGACCAAGGATGAGGACCCCTCTCGGCACATGGAACGGTATATCGAACGGTTGGCTAGCTTCCTCATAACCGACCCGGGTTATTGGTTAGTGTGGTTTCCTACCACTCTAGAGGGGGAAGCCTATGAATGGTATCGGGATCATGCCGAGGGACATTTTAGGGGATGGGAACAATTACAAAGGGAGTTTCTTAACGAATTTAGGCCGGAAGTGGGTCAAAGTACCGCATTAAGGGCATTGTCGTCATTGAAGCAAGGAAGGGAGGAAGAAATTTCGGCTTACATTAGGAGGTTTGATTTAGTGTGCACTAGATTTGTGGGTACCATGCTCAACGACGACACGCTAAAGCAATTTTTCATTCAAGGGTTTTTTAAGTCCGGAACTATTAGGGGTGTTCTAGAAAGGAATCCCTTGACCTTGGCGGATGCCAAGCGTGCGGCTAGAGATATTGAAAACTTGGATAAAGATCACGAAAGGCTATGGAGAAGGGAGGATGAATTGATCCCACAATTCATCCCCATACGCCCTAGGGTGGTAGCGGTAGAACCCGCTAAGTATGAGAACCAAATTCCATATGCCATTGTGGACACCGGTCCCCGACCTTTAGCGGTTAGGGAACCGGCACCTCTTTTGGCACTACCGGCCCCTAGAACGGATCCACACTTGGAGGAGGTTGAGAGAAGACTAGGTGCTAGCCAACTAGGATTCCAAGAGGCTATGATAAAACAAATGCAAAGCCTCACGGATCAAATGTCATTAATGATCCGGAGTCAACAACCGGGGCCTCCACCCCCGGTTGAGTCGGGTAGGCATTCTTCCGGATTATGGTGTGTCCAATGTGGCCAACCGGGCCACACGCGTCAATTTTGTAGAAGTGGACAAAACCGTGACCAAAGAGGAAACGGTAACCCACCTCAACAAAATCAACGAGGTCAAGCGCCACCTCACTATGGAAATGGAAGCAATAGAGGACCACAACCTAGAGGGCAAGGTGGCCAAAATTTAGAGAAGAAGGAATTTCATCCCTTTTGTGGAAGGTGGCACGCTCAAGGACAATGTTGGTCCGAAGGTCAAGAGTTTAATTGTAGCAATTGTGGAGGAAGTCATCCCTCGGATACGTGTCGCCAACCGGACAAAATAATTAATGTCCCTTACCCGGTGGCTAATCCACAACAACAAGCAAGGGATAATATGCGAGGTGCTAGGCCACAAGGAGTACCGGCCAATGAACTTAGGCCACCTAACTTATACTATGACCATAGTAATGCTAGGCAAACTTTTCATCCACCGGCGGGCTTGCAAACTACAACCGGTTACATTCCAATACAAAATAGACAAGGAGTTCCACCTAATGGTAGTAACGGGAGACAAGCGCCTCCAACGGATCCGGGACCATCTAACTCCCAAGATGTTAGGTTCATGGATGGAGTGTTGGAGGCCACATGTGATGACATGCTTCCTCTCCCAACGAGAATTGGAGAGGAGCAAAGTCAAATGCCTCCTCACACCAATGCTATTACATATGAGTTAGTGAAGGGTAAGGGTGTGGTTGAAGAAGCACCTGCACTAGCGGTAACTACTAGGGCTAGGAGAGGGGATGCCCCGTTGGAGGTAGGAATAGGAGAGCAAGGAAATTACTCTTCGGATGAAGAGATTAATCTCTCCGAGTTGGATAGGGTAGCTAGAAGAGCTACTAAGGATGTGGAGAGGGAAAATATAATTTTACAAAATAGGGAGAGGACTAATGCGGTACATGACTTAGATAATAGCGATGTGGGTGAATGGGAAGGACCGGGGGTTCCTGTAGACGAATTCGACGTAGTGGGTAATTCTAAGGTGGAAAGATCTACCGGGTACGACTTGTGGGCGGACCTTAGTACACTCAAGGCGGATATTACTTTCGGCCAACTATTGGAAATTTCACCCACGGCAAGGAAAACATTAAAGGAGGGAATGCCGGTACACAAGAGGATGAGGAAGGTGAAAGCTAAAATAGCCGCTAGGATCCAATCACAAGGTGGAAGAGACGTGAAAGCTATAGAAATAGAAGTTGTTATAGTAGATAAGGTGGTTCCTAATGTGCTAGTCGACGGAGGGAGTAGTCTAAATATACTACCGGAGGATACTATGAAAAAATTGGGACTTGGACTCACGGGGCCTTCACCTTTGGTCATAAATATGGCAAATCAAAGTTCGACTACGCCTTTGGGGATGATCAAGGATTGTAGAATGACTACGGGAGGCGAGGAGTACTTGGTCACCTTCCATGTCATTAAAATGCACTCCAACAAGGACACCTTCCCCATTTTGCTAGGTAGGCCTTGGTTGCGGATGGCGAATGCTATGGTCAATTGGGGTGGACCTAAACCATCCATCACTTATGGTCCGGAGGGTAATAGGGTCATAGTGTCCATTGGTTCATTAGAAGGATGGATGAAGAAGGAGATGTATTTGCCATTGGAGAAGGAAATTGATGACTTAAACGAGAATGAGATTGGCAAGGCATTGGTGGGAGTCGTCCATCCCGAAGGTCAAAGGGTTGTTATAGATTCGGGCTCGGGAAGTCTAGGTCCTAATTTTTACAATTATGGGGATAATGGGGATTATGCCCAATGGCTAAGGGAGTACCCCGAGTCCGAGGTTGATGTAATGGTTACATTTCACCAAGTAGGCTTAGGGAGTGAATTTCCTAGTGTTAGTTTAGGAGAGGGCTCATTGTTGGAGCCATGTGAGGTGCTCACCGAGGAAGAGTGGGTTAGCGGTGGGTTAACACCTTGGGTAGATGACGTGGAAGAGGGTGAGGTTAGTTTAATTCATGTAGATGGGACTCAAGAGGAGGATGTGATTATTGAGTCATCGAAATTGGAGGAGCCTTTACATTTCAAGACCACGTCTACGGGGATAGTTGTAGGTCAAGATGTGAAAGATTACCCCAATGTGCCTTCCGATTGGTATCGGAACAAAGAGGAACAAGCACATGTGTCGGAAGCGGATTGGCGGTACGTGGATGTGAAATTAAAGAATGGAAAAACCCGACAAATGAAGATGGGTTCCAAATTGGGGGAGAAAGAGGTTAGGGAGTATAGCAATTTGGTGGATGAGTTTAGTGATACTTTTGCATGGTCCTACGATGAGCTTAAGGGAATTCCTAGGGAAATGGTAGAGCACCGGATTCCTTTAATTCCGGGGGCGAGGCCAATTAGACAAAAGGAGAGGAGGATGAATCCTCAATTGCAATTGTTGGTGAAAGCGGAATTGGAAAGGTTATTGAAGGCCGGGTTTATCAAGCCGGTGGAAATCACGGATTGGGTTTCTCCTATGGTCTTAGTAAAGAAAAAAAAATGGGAAATTAAGGGTTTGTGTCGACTATAGGAAATTGAATTCGTGCACACAAAAGGATCACTTCCCCTTACCTTTTATCACCTTGTTGCTTGAGGAGGTTGGAGGTCATTCGCGATATACCTTTATGGATGGGTATGCGGGTTATAATCAAATTTCCATAGCCCTCCAAGATATCCATAAAACGGCTTTTACTACACCTTGGGGTACTTTTGTGTGGGTAGTGATGCCATTTGGGTTATGTAATGCCCCGGCTACTTTCCAACGATTAGTAATGTATATCTTCACCGACTTGTTGTTCAAATCCATGACCGTCTTTGTGGACGATTTTAGCACACAAAGTAATGTGGACGATCACCTACATTGTGTTAGGGAGGCATTGGTTAGGTGTAGGAAGATGAGGTTAGCATTGAACCCGGATAAGACATTTTTGGGAGTGAATAAGGGAGTGTTGTTGGGTTATGTTGTTAGTGAGAAAGGTAGAGAACCCGATCCGGATAAGATTGCGGCCATAAGCGACTTGGCAACTCCAACCAATTCCAAGGGGATCTCTAAGTTGTTAGGACATGTGGGATGGTACCGGGAACTTATTCCTAATTTTTCAAAGATAGCGGTGCCCATTACCCATTTGCTCAAAAAGGATGTCAAATTCGAGTGGACAGATGCTTGTCAAAAAGCCTTTGAGGAATTGCGGGATAGGTTGAGCACCTATCCGGTGTTGATACCACCCAATTGGGGTAAACCTTTTCACGTCTATTGTGATGCTAGTAATGTGGCAATAGGGAGTGCGCTTTGTCAAGCAACGGGAGAAAAGGAGAAGGATCAACCTATAGCTTATGCGAGTAAGCAATTGACCCCCGCCGAAAGAAACTACTCTACAACGGAGAGGGAGTGCCTAGCCATGGTGTTTTCCGTTAAAAAGTTTAGGCATTACCTCATGTGCAACCCGGTTGTATTTTTTGTTGACCACATGGCTATCAAGTATCTAGTTAACAAGGCGGAGTTAAGTGGTAGGTTAGCTAGGTGGGTTTTGTTATTAGAAGAATTCGACTACACGGTGGAATATAAACCGGGTCGTATGCATTTACAAGCGGACCACTTGTCTAGGTTGTCGGAGGAGATAGGAAAAAATCCGGTAAATGATATGTTAGTAGATGATAGCCTCTTTGTCGTCACTTCTACACCGGAGTGGTATGCGGGCATAGTGGAATTTCTAACAACCCACAAGTTGCCCAAAGAGTGGACAAAAGAAGAGAGAAGGAAGGTGAGGGTAAATAGTAGGCAATTTGTTGTAGTGGGCCATAGGTTGTTTAGAAGGGGGTCCGATGGTATTTTACGACGATGCGTGTCAAAAACGGAGGTTGAAGCGATTTTAATCGCTTGCCACGATAGCGCTTGCGGCGGTCACTTCTCGGGTCAACTCACCGAGCAAAAAATACTTAGAGCGGGCTACTTTTGGCCTACACTATTTAAGGACGCCCATGACTATGTAAGGAAATGCGACGCTTGCCAACGGTATGCCCGAAACGACCTTAGAATGGAGATGCCTTTACATGTATCATTACCCTTAATTCCTTTCGAAAAATGGGGCATCGACTATGTGGGTGAGGTCCATCCCCAATCTTCAAAAGGAATGAAATATATTGTGGTGGCAACCGAGTACCTCACCAAGTGGGCGGAAGCCAAAGCGGTGAAGACCGACACGGCGGAACACGCGGCAACATTTATGTACGAAAACATAATTTCGCGGTTCGGGGTGCCGAAGATCCTAGTAAGCGATAGGGGTACTCACTTTTTGAATGACTTGATTCGAGAGATGACAGAGAAATTTAAAATTGATCACCGGAAGACTACTCCCTACCACCCACAAACCAATGGACAAACGGAAAGGGTTAACGGAATTTTGGTGAGTATACTACGCAAGACGGTTATAGACTCGAAGCGGGATTGGGATACGAAACTAACGGCGGCACTTTGGGCATACCGTACAACCTATAAGGTAACTACGCGTGCTACACCATTTTCCTTAGTCTATGGTCTTGAAGCGACACTACCAATCGAATATGAAGTCGAGTCACTTAGGGTGGCCGTGAGTACGAGACTTACCGAAAGTCAATCCTTACGAAATCGACTAACCGATTTGGAAGCACTTGACGAAGGGAGGAGAATGGCGGCTCAACATATTGAGGCAATCCAAAGAAGGAGAAAGATTACTTTCGACAAACGACATAAGAGAAGGGCCCTAACACCGGGAATGATGGTCATGATTCAAGACGCACGAAAGCTTGAATTTCCGGCGAAATTCGATGCGGTATGGTTAGGACCTTACCTTGTCTATGAGGTCTTTCCTAATAATTCAATTCAATTGGAAACGTTAAATGGTGAGCTCTTTCCTACCCGTACATCGGGAAGTAGATGTAAGGAATACCGAGCTTGACTAGGCAACTTACCCTTGGAGCAAGAGATGTTTGGATTCATCCCCCGATGGTCGCCAATTATGTGAGCCCAAAAGGGTGCCCACATTTAGTCTTAGACCCTTGAAACGTTAGTTGATGCACTTTGAAGTAGCATGTTACTTCACAAAAATATAAAAAGAGTGAAATGTTAGTCTTAGAAGTACCATGTTGTAAGAGGCTAGGATGTGAGTTGTTATTGTGTTTTTACCTTCGGAAGGATTTGAGTGAATGAGGATAGGTAAGGAGAACTTGGATTGAGTAGTTAGTGAGTAGGCTAGTACAAATGGATGGAGACAACCAAAGTGACTCAAGAGGCAAGTGCATTCGAATTGGGATGAATGGAGGATCACATGGAGCGCACAAGTGGACCACCTCATCATGGCCACTTAATGGGGAAGGTCCAAGGAAGAATGCAAGGTGGAGGATAAGCAAATTCTCAAAGCACCAATCAAATCACGAGTTAAGCATCGTGGTTTGAATTAAGTGGTGAGCGACGATTTGGGAAAGTAAGGGGAGAAAGTTATGGCGGCGGAAAGCGAAGGAGGCTAAGTTTGGATTGAAGCATCCCAAGTTTGGTAAAGTGTGGTAGGTAGAAAGCCAAGGCTAGTTAAATGTTCGAATTAGGATCCTTGTTGATCATTTGAGGGAGGAAGGCTTAGAAGATAGGATTGGCGCCTACTAAGTAGGAGGAAATCTCAAGGGCTTATCGTGAGCCTTGAGGGTGCTCACCCCCTCAAGCTTACTATATAATCCCTCATTCTTCCCTCACTCATTCTCTCTTTCCTTTGTGCTCCAAGGCACCCCACGAGTTATAAGTGTGGGTGTGGGAAGCCATATTGGAGCACATGTGTGTGCTTAGTTTTTAGTTTGAGAGCCAAGGCTTGTTAGCCTTGAAGAGGGCTTGACCTCTTGGTAGAATTAGTGTTGACGTGGAGGATTTTAAAGTTAATTCATGATTCCAATTTGTGGTACTTAAAGTTCATGTTTTGAATACACGTGGTTGCAAGTTCCATGTTTAAGAGTTGAGCACTTGATGTTGTGATGAGTGCAAAAATATACTTGTGTGGATTAGTTAGTCTTGGTGAAGTTAGGAAATTCTCTCTCCCCCTCTCCTCTCTAGGATTTTAGGATTTTAGGATTAGAGAAGAATTGTGTGATTAGAAAGGGGTTGTTAGTAGAATTAGGAAAATTAGGTAGGAAGATTAGTTAAGGGCTTGAATAATTAGTGAGGTAGTTGGGGATTACAACTACAAAGTTGTGGGTTCATGAAGGAGCTGGGTTTATAAAGGAGCTGGGTTTGTTTAGTTAGAAGCTAAGAAGCTGGGTTTATGAAGGAGCTGGGTTTATAAAGGAGCTGGGTTTGTTTAGTTAGAAAGTAAAGAGCTGGGTTTATGAAGGACCTGGGCTTGTTTAGTTAGAAGCTAAGGAGCTGGGTTCATGAAGGAGCTGGGTTTATGAAGGAGCTGGGTTTGTTTAGTTAGAAGCTAAGGAGTTGGGTTCATGAAGGAGTTGGGTTTATGAAGGAGCTAGGTTTATGTAATTAGAAAGTAAAGAGATGGGTTCATGAAGGAGCTTAGTAGATAGCCTACTTAATTAGCTCATAGACAAGTAGTTAGTTACATTATGCTAGTTAGTGTTATGTGTGGCTTTCACAAGTAAATGTATTTGAGATTGACTATAGAGAATAGTGTTTTTTAACACTTGCATCCTCTCTTTAAAAATAAACCACGTGCACAAATTAATGGAGAATGTGGAGCACTCTCGCGATGGCAAGACAAAGGAAGCAAAGACCAAAGGTGCGAGGGAGAGATTGACATAAGTCACATAAGTATTTCTTAATACTTAAAGGCTTATGTACGGTATGGAGACACCAAGTGAGACCTCTTATAGTAGCGATACGGAATACACAAGTGATAGTTCAAGTGGTAGTATAGAGTCAACGGCACGGACTCCATTTAGGAGAGGGATATCCTTAAGGGCTTGTGTAGCTAAAGCGGCCGGATGGACGTTAGAAGCAAACAAAGACAAAATAGCACCCGAGCATAAGGAGGTTAAAATAACATAGTTAACTTGTGCATTCTCCACATACGTATTGAAATCGTACATTGAGTTGTTAAAAGTGAAATTCCAGTTAAATCCAAGACCACTTGAAGGGTGAACCTTGCACTATGGACTCATCCAAGTCCAAATCCAATACCGCGGAGGAATGTGAGCCCAAACCCACTACTCGGACTACGGACGCTTAAGGGTGGGGGGTTTGGCCTCACAGATGCGTGTGGGTTGTGAAACCATATGAAGCACTAAGGTTTGAGCACAAATATGTGATTTATTGAAGGAAAGTGGGCTTGGGATGCGTGTGGGTTGTGAAACCATATGAGCCACTAAGGCTTGAGCACAAATTTGTGATTACATGAATGAAAGTGGTTGTGGGATGCGTGACATGGGTTGTGAAACCATATGAGCCACTAAGGTTTGAACACAAATATGTGATTTATTGAAGGAAAGTGGCTTTGGGATGCGTGTGGGTTGTGAAACCATATGAAGCACTAAGGTTTGAGCACACATATGTGATTTATTGAAGGAAAGTGGCTTTGGGATGCGTGTGGGTTGTGAAACCATATGAGCCACTAAGGTTTGAGCACAAATTTGTGATTACATGAATGAAAGTGGTTGTGGGATGCGTGACATGGGTTGTGAAACCATATGAGCCACTAAGGTTTGAACACAAATATGTGATTTATTGAAGGAAAGTGGCTTTGGGATGCGTGTGGGTTGTGAAACCATATGAAGCACTAAGGTTTGAGCACAAATATGTGATTTATTGAAGGAAAGTGGGCTTGGGATGCGTGTGGGTTGTGAAACCATATGAGCCACTAAGGTTTGAGCACAAATTTGTGATTACATGAATGAAAGTGGTTGTGGGATGCGTGACATGGGTTGTGAAACCATATGAGCCACTAAGGTTTGAACACAAATTTGTAATTACATGAATGAAAGTGGTTGTGGGATGCGTGACATGGGTTGTGAAACCATATGAGCCACTAAGGTTTGAGCACAAATTTGTGATTACATGAATGAAAGTGGTTGTGGGATGCGTGACATGGGTTGTGAAACCATATGAGCCACTAAGGTTTAGGGTACAAATTTGTGATTACATGAATGAAAGTGGTTGTGGGATGCGTGACATGGGTTGTGAAACCATATGAGCCACTAAGGTTTGAGCACAAATTTGTAATTACATGAATGAAAGTGGTTGTGGGATGCGTGACATGGGTTGTGAAACCATATGAGCCACTAAGGTTTGAGCACAAATTTGTGATTACATGAATGAAAGTGGTTGTGGGATGCGTGACATGGGTTGTGAAACCATATGAGCCACTAAGGTTTGAACACAAATATGTGATTTATTGAAGGAAAGTGGCTTTGGGATGCGTGTGGGTTGTGAAACCATATGAAGCACTAAGGTTTGAGCACAAATATGTGATTTATTGAAGGAAAGTGGGCTTGGGATGCGTGTGGGTTGTGAAACCATATGAGCCACTAAGGCTTGAGCACAAATTTGTGATTACATGAATGAAAGTGGTTGTGGGATGCGTGACATGGGTTGTGAAACCATATGAGCCACTAAGGTTTGAGCACAAATTTGTGATTACATGAATGAAAGTGGTTGTGGGATGCGTGACATGGGTTGTGAAACCATATGAGCCACTAAGGTTTAGGGTACAAATTTGTGATTACATGAATGAAAGTGGTTGTGGGATGCGTGACATGGGTTGTGAAACCATATGTCAAGCCACTAAGGTTGAAACAGAGAACATTAATTTAGTCACCAAACAATGGAACACCCCAAAGCCCATAGCCTAAACCCTAAACCCTACTCGACAAATTTATTTATGGAAGTTGGTCAAGTCAATGTGCGCAATGCAGGCATTGTCAAGATAATCATGACTAGAAGACAACAATGACAACGTGCATTTGCAAATTTGATGTTGTCAAGCCTAAATCTAAACCTTGAACATATGTTATGGAACAAATACTAATATTATTGCAACGTTAGTTGACTTCACATGTAGACTTGAACCGTGAGGTTAAGACTACATTGAACATGGTATTTAGTGTCATATGGCATTTCATGTCACTGATGTAACTTTTTTAGGGACACTTACTATGAAGAAGTTTACAAATAATGTCATGCCAACTTCCTTTCAGTTCATCCAAATACCAATTATGGAAACAAAATTTGGTATAATTTGCATCCCAACAAACTTGGGATGAAATATTGTCATGGATTATTGAAATGTAGATGGGAGATGACTTCGTAAGTGATAGTACTAGCAACATTGTAAAATCTATAACGCCCAATTTTTTCTACTAGGAATGACAAAATTAATCCTATTAGGTTAACATTTACTGTTCAACTTGGTGACACCACAACAGGGTTAATATGATATTTAGTGTCATAGGGCATATGATATTTAGTGTCATATGGCATTTAATGTCACTGCAATAAATTTTTTAGTACCACTTAAGGTTAATTGTAAGCTTAACATTTAGTGTTGCAATAAATGTCACTGGAAGGTTAACATTTAGTGTTGGTGACACAACACCATGGTTTACAATTAGTATTGAGGACGACAATTAGAATTCGTGACACTAAACATGATATTTGGTGTAGTACTAAATTCACAATTAGAACCTAGTACTTAACCATTAGTGAGTGGGTGGGATGTGATTTGAACCGTACCATGATTGGCACACATAAGTACCACATGACGGCTAATAAGTGGAAGCCCTGAACATCTGGACCGTCCACAGGGAGGGAAGCACAACGACCGTGCGATGGGGGGGCGGGAATGTGGCACCGTTGGATGGCGGCCGCCCAAATCTGGACGGCGAGATTTGGGCAGAGGGGAGGAGGAGGGGAGGGAGGGGTAGAGGAGACACTTGGGAGCAAAGAGGCACTCATTTGTGTCTTGCTCCTGCAAAGCTCTAGCTCTCCACGAAGTGCTGCTGCGGCGAGCAACGAAGAGGGACGCGCAGAGAGAACGAGAGAGGTCACCGAGTGGTAGGTGGAGAGAGGCCGAGAGAGGATCTGCAGCGTTAGAGGAGGAAGGAGGCAATACTACCCGTAGCAGTCATTTGTACTTGAATACAGGTAGAATTTATAGTGGATTGGATGGCCAGCATGCTTGCTTAAACACTAGAATCTTGAATGGCAAAGTGAGGGTAGAAGAGCACTAGAAGTAGGAGAGGAAAGGAGAGGCAGAAGAATGGTGGAAGATCATAGTAGAGGATGTGAAATTTTGTGGAAGATGAGTTGAAGTCAGAAGCAAAGAAGTTAGTTTGCTCACGTCAGCATATATGATAATATGTGCAACAGAATTCTGGTTGTTATAGTATTCTGGGAAAAGTGTGACAATGAGAGAGTGCATGATATGCTGGGGAGAGAGGTAGTGGCAGGAAGGGTTGAATGCATGTTTTGGTGAGGGAGGTAATAACAGTGAGAATTGAGAGAGGGAAGGAATTGAGCATGAGGAAAACACATTAATGATTAGCCCAATTTGAAGTAGTCATTGAAGGGATCTGCAAATTGTGTGCGACAATGCAGGAAATATAAACTCTATACAAAAGCCAATCCAGCACAAATATGGAATGTTCAGATAATGTAGGCAGATCAAGTTAATCAAATTTAAAGGTGCAAAGAAAGGAGGAGCAATCAATTGGGAGTAACAATTGCACATGGAAACATAGCCATAAACAATTGCACATCAAAACCACACACATTGGCATAGGAAAGAAAACCAAGTCACTAGAAGACCAGAGTGGGCCTTGGAATGCGTCCGTACACCGAAAAAAGTGGGACATTCGAAGGGGATGTGGTTCCTGTCGATCGACATGAACTACAACCTGGAACTACAAAGACATGAAATCTTTTAAGCATTGTTAGTGCAAATTAGGAGACAATGGGCCACCACAGAGGGCTGAAGTTCCTGTCGATCGACAGGAACTTCAACGTCCAGCAAGGTACTAGTGAAAGTAACTCTAGTGAGAATTAGGAAGCACTAGGCCACCACTGAGGGATGAAGTTCCTGTCGATCGACAGGAACTTCAACGTCCAGCAAGGTACTAGTGAAAGTAATTCTAGTGAGAATTAGGAAGCACTAGGCCACCACTGAGGGCTGAAGTTCCTGTCGATCGACAGGAACTTCAACGTCCAGCAGGGTACTTGTGTAAGTAATTCTAGTGAGAATTAGGAAGCACTAGCCCACCACTGAGAGCTGAAGTTCCTGTCGATCGACAGGAACTTCAGCGTCCAGCAGAGTACTTGTAAGTAATTCTAGTGAGAATTAGGAAGTACTAGCCCACCACTGAGGGCTGCAGTTCCTGTCGATCGACAGGAACTTCAGCGTCCAGCAGAGTACTTGTAAGTAATTCTAGTGAGAATTAGGAAGCACTAGCCCACCACTGAGGGCTGCAGTTCCTGTCGATCGACAGGAACTTTTGGCCATTTGAACCAACACAGTAGACAATGAATGAATTGAACAAATATGGGATGTGGGCAAGTTATAAGGTAAAGTTCCTCATACCTCACAAGCCTAGGACTGCACCAAGATTAAGAGACATGACGTGGAACAGGCTTGATAACATTGTAAACTGAATGTGTCAGGACACACAAACAATGGCCCCCAGAAAACGTGCGATGTGGACAGATATGGTTGGAGCATTGACCGCCAGGGAGGAAGGACCTGTTTGGGTTGTCAAGTCGACGCACATGCGGGAGTGGTCATTCGAGCTCCGACGGAAGGACATTTCCAACCCGTATGACTTGTATATGACAGAGAAGGTGAAGGAGGACTGGATTCAAATGCCACACGCAATTATCAAGGGAGCATCGCAAGGGGCTAAAACGAGCATATTAGAGCTGAAAGTATTGGAGGGGGTGGAGGAGCGGACGCTGGTGGTGGATACCAAAAAGCATATTTTCAGTAAAGAACCATTTGCCAAAAGCATAGAGTCAATCAATAATGACGACCGCATGGCGCTGATGGGACTTGTTCACAACGGTATATCCAAGAGGGCGGTTGTGTGCATTCTTGGGGTGGCAGATGACATGAGTGAGAGTGAAAACAGGGCAAGAGAGGCATTGAACGCCACCAAGAAGAAGCAAGCAGTCGAAATAATGAAGAAGAGGTCATCAGGAGAGGGAAGTTCCAGACCTTCGTCCAGATCGACTGGCCGTGATTCCCAAAACAGAAGACAAAATGCGGGGGGGAGCAGTGGCGGACAAGCAGAAGAAGTAGCACACAATGTCGTGCCTCTGCAGAGTGTGGCCGCTCCAGATGTGCAGGGTCGTTCGAGGAGCTCTCTGCAAAGCGAGGACGTCTCAATACAAACCATGTATCGCGAGGGAGACGACGCAATGGAAGAGGCAGAAGATGATGATGAACCAAGGGCATCAAAAAGGAAGACACAGGAAGAAGGCATGTCTTCAGGGAAGAAACGGGCGCCAAAAAAGTCGAAGAAGGAGCCCAAGGAGGAGGAGCTAATCCCAAGGTCTGAAAAAGCGGCGACAACAGTCAAGCCTGGGGAGACTTTGGATCTAACGGAGGCTGCGAAAGACAAGGAGGTGTTTGTCAAGGCATACGGACCCCTCTATGTTTTGGGTATGGACTTCATTGTGCGAATACCTTTGCAGCAGCTTAAGCGGGGACAGTCTCATCAGGTTTCCCTAAACCCTAAACTCGATTTATTGAACTGTGGTTGATGTGAAGGACTCCTGAACACTAACCGTCACATTTCTTGCTGCAGGTTGCGAGAAAGTATGATCCGGAACTGAAGGAGCAGATGGTGGCCTACCTGTCACAAGTAGAGCCAACCTGGACGCAACACAACATTTGCGTCATGCCAGTGTTTCCCGAGGACAAGCCATGGCAACCTCCCTACAGGTGGGAGGATATCAAGGACAAGGACTTTATCATAATCGGTGGCCAGCACACAGTGGCTGCTGCAAGAACAATTGTGGGCCACAAGGATACGGATAGCATCACAAAGAGGAAATTCAAGGCTTGGCCTAGTTGCATAGTGTACACACAAGAGTATAATTACACAACTAGGTTGTCCTTGACTCTGAATAGAACAAACAAGATGTTTGCGTGGGTTCCTTCCTGGGCAGCAACCATTGTAAATGTAAGGAGGGTATGGCTGTCAACTCATAAGCCTTCCAAGGTGAGGATCAATGCATCGAATGCGGAAGACCAAAATGTGAAGAACTGGAAGGTTGGTGTCATTCCAAACTCAGTAAATGCTATGTTATATGATGTCCTCAATTTTGTCATGGGGTTCCCCCTTTTTCCAAGGGGATCCAATCGGTCGACTGGAACCCCATCTCTTGCCTTTGGGTTCCAGTCGATCGACTGGAACCCACCCTTTTCCATATGCTTTCACTTTTGCCTTGGGGTTCCTGTCGATCGACTGGAACCCACTTCATGACCATTGCCCTCCAATAATATTCATATGACAAACTACGGTATTAAACAAATGTGGCTGTTGTTGCAGAGTTTTATCCTCAGCGCAGAGGCACAATTCTCTGGAATCAATCCGAGGATTACGCATGAGCACCTTGCAGCCGAGCTCGCCATCATCATGAGTGACGATCTCACTTACTCTTCATGGAAGAAAGCCTTTACAATGCACGAGGATGGAGAACTAGTGAATCCTGATACTCATCAGAAATTCATCAAGGACCACGAAGACGCTGAAGATGTGAGGAGAGAAGCTCATTACAAGAAGAAGACTGCTGCTGCATTCGTCCCGAGGAAATACGTTGCAAAGCCACTCAGCAGGGAGACGTTCAAAGCCCTCTCTGGGATAACAACTCAAGACCTCCACACAGCAGCGAGGAGGCTCACAGAACTGAACTCCAAGGGTCTCCCCAGAGTGTGCTTTCGCCAACCTAGGGCGAACAATGCGGTCTTGCACCTTCCTGCCTGGGCGAACAAGAGGAAGTGGAAGAATATAATCATCCACGAGCTCGCGCGGACGGACCCACAGATGAAATTTTTTGATGGAGAGGATGGCCAGCAAGTACTAAACCGGCCCTTGTGGGTGCAATTCAAGAAGGACACAAGGGTGACCAAGGCCAAGTGGGCGAGCATTTTTGAAGTGGCAACTACGGAGTGGTTGAACAAGAAGCGCATTTACAACCACAAGAACCTCGCCCCTTCTGAGGCTCTCCAGCGCATGCTCGAGTTTTGGTTGAGGAAGGACGGTCCACTGGAGCCTGGCCGTTTTGTTTCCATTTGCACGAGAGTTGAATCTTCCGGAGATTTTGTTATTGGTAGGCAGCGGACGTCTGATAAGGAGTATTTGGGATGCAACATTGTTGCAGGTTGCCTCGTAGACTTTAGATTTATTCCAGGTTTTGAATCTGGTGTGAAGGCACCTTTTCCAGTCTTGGACTCACTGGCGAGGTACATGAACGACCCTTCCTGGTACCCGGGTCTCCGTCGTGTGCCTGTGTTCATGCTCGTCTCCGACGAGATCAATTACTATGGTGTCTTGCATTTCATGGAGTTTCTGTGCTCAAGACATCCGGACACGTTCGTCACTGTGCCATCGTACTACACACCATGCCCTGCTGAGGACCTCCCCGAAGTGCCAGAATTGTCAAAGTGGAGATCCCACCCGATCGTCCACATCTGGTTCGTCGTCAACAAGAAACTTCACCAACCCTGCAAGCTCCCAGGAGCCTTCTCCCCGCCTGACCTCCCCCGTTATTTTGCCAAGAAGCACCTCTGGTCGGAGCGCTCTTACGAGCTTCACAAAGGAGAGCTGCGCATGGAGACATACTTTCAGTTTCTCGACTTGAGGGGAGGGAGGGGCAGGCTTTTTGTGAATTTCTTCGGCGGTCTGAAGGCCTCCGCTGCCGCATTGGTAAGCTACTCCCCTTGCATTAGGTGTCACCTTCCTCATCTTTCAGTTTATCACTTCCAGTCGATCGACAGGAACTCACTTTCAGTTTATCACTTCCAGTCGATCGACAGGAACTCACTTTCATTTTATCACTTCCAATCGATCGACAGGAACTCACTTTCATTTTATCACTTCCAGTCGATCGACAGGAACTCACCCTCTTTCTCCTTGCAGATGTTGAAAAGCAACGTTCTCAACTACGTCAACATCGTGCATAATGAGGAGTACGGGGTTATGGTGGAGAAGAGTTTCTGCCTGAGCAGAAGCGACTTCATGGACAAAGACGGCCTTATAGACCCACTCGATGACGCCGACGTGGAAGAGGACATGGATGCGCCGCTTCCCCAAATCGCATACGTGAGTGCTATTTTGTTTGTGTTTGTATACGTCCTTTGTTATTCCAATCGATCAACTGGAACTTACATGCGCATAATGTTTTTTTTATTGCAGGGAGATCATTTCACGGAGCCCCTTGGAGTGTCTCAACATCTTGGTGTTGACGAGGCGGAGGCAATGGAGGAGGGCGCAAATGTCCAGAGCTCGCAGGGCCAAGCTACACATGTGGAGGTTGTAGCAGACGACGACGACGACGAACAAGTGGTGGACCTCGCTGCGGAGGATGATGACGACGCTATGGAGGAAGACGAAGCTGAGGAGGAAGACGATGTTGAGGTGTATTCCTCTGACGAAGAGGAGCCGCCTTCTCCTCCTCCTTCCCCACCCAGGCGGTATGGCACCCCCGACGAGTCTTTGTGTACTCCGCTTGCGACGTCTCCGGTTCGAGATACGCCGCCTCCCATGTCTTCGCCACCTCTAGCGCGAACTCTGGATTTTAGGTCCCAGCCACGGCGTGCTCACTCGGACACTACAACCTCCGATCTCCCCTCCCCCGGGGTCACTCCTGGTGACCAAGACACTCCTTGCGAGTTGGCGACCCCTTCCAGCCGAGCTCGAGAGGATGAAAACGTTGTCGGAGGTCCAGTCCTGCATGCGGAGGACGTCCTAGTCAGTCCTCCCCCACCTCCCCAACCCCTTGGGGGTTTGCAGCCTCCGTTCTTGCCTCCTCCTCCTCCACAACAACAGGGCGTTACAATCGAGATCCTTTCCCAAATGTTGCAGTTGAATGCGGAGGCTACAAGAGCGGAGATTGCGAATGTGACGAAGACCTTCATGGCCGAGCTCCAGGCTGTGAAGATGTCACAAATGGGACCATCCCAGGAGACAAGTGTCGGCCCCAACCGCAATGTCGCGCCGGCCACCACCGCCGCCACTGCCCCTCCATCCTCTGTAAGTCCCCCTCCCATTCCATTTTCCTTCATTCACTTCCATGATTTCACATGCTCTTCATATTTTTTAGGATTTCTGAATCACATCCTGGATTTGTGGTCCAGAATGTGGAAGGAGACTCGTTATCAGACAAGTGTCCACAGCGTCCGGAGGAGTAGTTAGTTTGCACTCGACCGAGAGGTTCACTCTTGATCTAGCGTAAATATTACACCTTCCCACACTTTCCGTGGTGATGTTCATTGTAACATTCTGTACACTTCAATAAAATTATTACGTTAATCTTTCAATAGCCTTCTCCTCTCCGAGGCTGCAAAGTCACATCACATTTCCTACTATTCCCACTATACGACCTACTGAGTGCATTCCTTTTTGTGTGCTCGTTTCCTGTTTGTCGCTTGGAACTTGTTATCCCCACGATTACAAGTTCCTCTCGATCGACAGGAACTCTCCTCATCCCCTCTCGAGTTCAAGGTCGTGTGTATTTTGTTGGCATGGTTTTAGTCAATTTCATATCTTTATTCTGTTTCACATATAATATGTTACTGCCGAAAGGGGAACTTGTTTCCTGTTTGTCGCTTGGAACTTGTTATCCCCACGATTACAAGTTCCTCTCGATCGACAGGAACTCTCCTCATCCCCTCTCGAGTTCAAAGTCGTGTGTATTTTGTTGGCATGGTTTTAGTCAATTTCATATCTTTATTCTGTTAATCTCCTCTCTACCTGACGGAAAACTTGCCAGGTGGTCAGCTGCCTCCTGTGCTTTGGCGTTGGCCTGTCGGCCTTCTGTCTCAAAAAAAAAAAAAAAAAAAAAAATATATATCTTTATTCTGTTTCACATATAATATGTTACTGCCGAAAAGGAAACTTGTTTCCTGTTTGTCGCTTGGAACTTGTTATCCCCACGATTACAAGTTCCTCTCGATCGACAGGAACTCTCCTCATCCCCTCTCGAGTTCAATTTCGTGTGTATTTTGTTGGCATGGTTTTAGTCAATTTCATATCTTTATTCTGTTTCACATATAATATGTTACTGCCGAAAGGGGAACTTGTTTCCTGTTTGTCGCTTGGAACTTGTTATCCCCACGATTACAAGTTCCTCTCAATCGACAGGAACTCTCCTCATCCCCTCTCGAGTTCAAGTTCGTGTGTATTTTGTTGGCATGGTTTTAATCAAATTTCATATCTTTATTCTGCTTCCACATAATATGTTACTCGCTGCCGAAAGGGAACCTTGTTTCCTGTTTGTCGCTTGGAACTTGTTATCCCCACGATTACAAGTTCCTCTCGATCGACAGGAACTTGACCAAAACTATTTTTATTCGTACTTGTTCACTTAGAACATTGGACAGGGTGTGGGATCAGTTTGTGCTTTCATGTAAATCGACAGGAATCCTCCCCTACACCTGCGTCAACTTCCATGTTATTAACTGTTCCTGCTGGGCGGCTGGAACTTTGTTGTTCACTGACGTCTCCACCCAACTTACATCTCTCTCATACCCTTTGCTCCAAGATTGGATTGGTTTTGATTTGAACTCTTTACACAGGCCCCCGCCCCTCTTGTGTTTTCTCCCTCGGATGTGGTTGTCGACGGTGAAGATAATCAACACTTGTCTATTTCTGAATCTCACAGTCCACTGCTTCAAATGGAGGGTCCCTCGTCATTACGAGTCCCAAAGGAAAGCCCTCTACTCCAACTTCCCGGAATGGAGGAGGAAACGCCTTCCCTTACAGATGCAACTCCTCACCCTTTCGAGTCTATGCAAGAAGGCAACGTCGACGTCCACGAGCAACCCTTCCCTTTCGTCCCAGCCCATCCCTCACTCTCCCCGGTTGTATCCTCCTCTCCTCTAGAGGATACACCTCTCAGTGACCACGGCGCCTCTGTCGCCACACCCTCAGCAGGCTGCACAGATCCCCCATCTCAAGACTCCGTGGATGTTACCACTGACCTGCGATTGCCTGCCGCTGATGCGAGTGTTTGTATCCCAACAATTGCCCGTGAGATTTCCCTGCCCGATGTGGATGCTACTTTGGATCTTGTTTCTCCTGCACCCTCTCCCATTCCTCCTTTCTCTTCCCCCGCCACAGATGCCGACCCTGTGGCGGGGCATGTCATTTCCTCAATCACTGCTGCGGACCTTACTCTTTCTCCACCACACCCTGACCCCCCCCAAGTTGTCCCTGCTCCTCAAAACCCTGGTCTCCTTTCCTCTACGCACCCTCCCGTAAGTGATTTATCTTATTATCCCTTATTTCCTTCATTTACTCTTTTCCTTGCTGTTGCCCGCTTATTTGCTCTTTGTACAACGTTCCTATTTTTGTAGGAGGTGAGACCTCTTGTGGTATATTCTAAATTCATGTCTCTTGCAGGCTCCCCAGCCTCTGCCAGCCATTGCTGTGGTGGACTCCGACACTGCTTTGGTCTCCGTGCCTTCTCAGCTTGTTTCCGACGTCCTCCCCCACGACCCCATTGCCCCTCTCTCCGTCGCCGCAGCTTCGGATGGCCAAGTCGATGACCCTGCCCATATGTGGCGGGTGCAACACCGTGGCTTCGTCGACGTCCGCAATCCTCCCGGTGCCTTCACCGCCTCCGATTCTCGTCATGCCATTGACGCCCCTTCCGCCGCCGCTCCTCCCCCAATTCCTCGCCCCTTTCCTCTTGTAAGTGAACCCTCTTAGAATCTTCCTCTCGATCGACAGGATCTTCCTCGTCTCTCTCCCCTATTTTGTGGTCCTCTACTTCTCATCCTTGTTGTCCGTTTAAGTTGTGCAGGCCACTGTCGAAGACGTTCTCAATAGGCTCTTCGTGTACCCAAACAATCCCCTTAGTAAAGGTAGACAAGTTTTCACCAGGGAGATGGGCGTGCTTGCCGCTAAGAGACTCTTGTGTAGTGAAGGGCCACGCTCTTCCGTAGAATTGCGCGATTCCCGGTCGTGGCTCTTCGAACCCTTCCGAATCGAGGTACAGGCAGTTCTGGGCTTCTTCACCCCTTCCAGCTACTATACACGTGTATTTCTTGCTTCTCTGTGAATCACACAAGTGCTTATTTCTCTGGCCCTGATTCTTATGTTCCTGTGGGCAGGACCCTGCTGCTCGGAACACCAGAAGATTTGTACTTGTCTTCGATCTCAATGGCATCTTTTGCAAATGTCATCACGTTGATCGAGGCCAAACCATCCTCCCGAGTTGGCTTCTTGGACCTCAAGAGTCCCACAGCCAACCCACCATGGTTGGATCTAAGTTTGTCGTTCCCAGACTCGGATACAGGATGTTTTGGAGATTCTGTTGCCTTCATTTCTATGTTTGCGTTTGGTCCTCCATGACAATGAGCAATGTTATCGCCATTGGCAATTTCTTGTTCAGTGAAGAAACCCGCCCTCGCTACCTCTTCGCGCAGCAACATTGCTCCAAATATGCGGACTCCCATGGCGTCGAGTTGAAGAGCCCGGATAACCCCAACGCCACTTTGTTCCAGAAGAATTTGGGCCTTACGATGTGGTGGCCCCCTCGTTCCTTTGATTCTGACGCTTTGTTTGCCACTGAACAAAACACCCTTCTCGTAGACGACAGCCCCTACAAGAGTGCCATCAACCCCGACCAGAATGCCGTCTTCCCCCCCTCCTTCTCTACCAACGCTTCCCCTGATGCCGACATGATCAAACATTTCCAACCTTGGTTCGAACGTCTTTTCTACAGCCCGTTGCAAGACATACGAGACTTCGTTGTGATCCATAGGTTTGGACAGCCCCCACTCCACCACTCGGACCCCATCAGGAAGGCTGTCGACGTAGCTGCCAGACCCAACATTAAAGGGAAATTAAAACCAACCGGCCTCTTAGAACGTAAGGGCGTTCGGTAGTGTCTGCACAATCAGCTTATGTATTCACTGCATATGGAATGCTCCAAAGTAACCGTGTCCATATCTTCTGCTGCTTCCAGTTTCCGCCTCCTTCACGCACATTGCCCACCTCTGGGCGTTCTGCGTTCAGACGCCCCAACGGTCCCTACTCACAGCATCGTGTCGTGGCGCGCCAAACCACTTCCCCGCCTTCAATACATGTGCCTACAGAGATGCCCTCCTCTGCTGCTATTCGCGCCATGGCCACCCCGACCCGTGAATTCCCTCTGGTATTTTTTTGCCACCTCTCATTTCTCTTTCCTAACCATCATTTTCCTTGTTTTCTCATGTACCTTATAATCGACCACTCGTCAATTTCACTTTCATTTTTGGCCCCTGCAATGTTTTCCACTCTTCATTCTGGAATTAATTCTTCTTTACGTTTCCTCCTGCAGGGTCTTGACCTCAATTCGGGCCCTCCCCCCGAATATTTTCCAACTCCCGTCCAAGTATCACGCCGTCGCCGCATCTCGACTCGCGAATACCAATTCTCCATCATCGAATCTATGGGCCCTAACTCAAGAGCCCATCGCATTCTGCGCGCTGGTTTGGCCTCCCTCGCTAAACCTCCCGTGCCACCCCCGGGGTGGACCAAGCTCGGTCTCCCTTTGGAAGTTACCAGATACAATTGGACCGAAGACCAATTGCAACGTTTCTTTCCTGAGTGGGTTCACAAATTGTCAGTTCGTTCTCCTGGTTGTAGTGAGGCCCATGCCCCACCAAATGTTTGAATAAAATCACATCCCATTCTTCATTGCCTTTATATGCGTGGCTTCCGCACACATTCAATTCAGTCCATTGTTCATCCTCCACGCTTTTTGTGTGCCCTTGGTCGTGTTTCTTTTCTATGAATGTCACATGTTCCTGTTGATATTGTACCTTCATTTACTACCTATTCTGTCATTCCATCAATTCCAACATTGCGGAAGTGGACCTAACTATAACTGTGTCATAGTACACAATTTCCCGTCCCCGGTGTCGAATTTCATTTCTTCCACTCGATCGAGTGGTTGGAGTTCCCTTTCTTCCATAACCCTAACCCATACATTCATATGTATTTTGTTTCCCATTTGTTACCCTAAGCCCCATAAAATGCACTCTGCGTTCCCCATGTGTTCCCTAAACCATGTCCCCCTTGTACGACTGCCTGTTCCCAATGGGTCCACACCCCGTTCCCAATTGCGTTCACTGCGTGTTCCATGTGCGTTCCCATTGCGTTCCCATTGCGTTCCCATTGCGTTCCCATTGGGTACCCATGTGCGTTCCTATTGCTTCTATCTCGTTCCCGTTGCGTTCCCGTTGCGTTCCCATTGCGTTCCTTTTGCGTTCCTATCACTGCCACACACCATTTAATAGTCCCAAAATAACACTAAAGTCCCAAAATTTTGAATATAGTGTTGCAAGCATTTGAATGTTATGTGATTAAGTGCGGATATAAGAACTGACACAAAAAAACACGTGTTTAAAAGAAATTGGACTACGTGCTCAAAATATGCTAACCATTCTAGGTTCGATAGTCCACATGATACCGGACAAGGGGCATGTATGACCGCTTAATGAGGAGAAAATTATTCGCTTTAATAGTGAATAAGATATTCATATGAGCTCTGCAAATTATGAGGCAAATGGCTACAAACACAATTTGGATTTGCTAATCATCTCACATTAATTGCATGTTTCATATCCTATGAGAAGTGGGTCCAATTAGAAAAATATCCAAAGGAACGCCTACCTTATAAGGGACAACTTCTTTCTCCTTTTGCACTAATGCAAACACAAGTTTACACTTGAACCACATGGCATGAGAACATGTTCCTTTTGTCGTGGCATAAGTCCCTTCTTTTGCTTCTTTCCTTTTGTTGAATCTTTTTGGCACGGGAGATCTAGAGGTACTAGTGCTAATGAACCAAGTTTCGTTAGTTCACCCACCTCGCACATGTCATATAAAATGTGAAACCGATGTGGTAAAGGTCCGAAGTTTATACTCTTGTATGAGAATACCTAGTGGCAAAGAAGATGAAGTAGCTTTTGGTTTAGGCAACCTAGGTTTCTTTAAGAACATATCCGCCATCTCTCCTTTTACGCTATACCGTCCAAACGTCGTGCTACAATGAAATTGGTCAAACATGTTATGCGACAAGGGGCATATTTCACTATGCATGAATAAAGAGCTCAAAATGAAGGCAAAAGCACATTATGTGCATGGAAGGATGAGGTCGTTTGTTCCAAGTAGCACATAAAAGACAACCGTACTTAAAAGGTTGCTACTTACTTCACCTCGTACTTTCCCCTTGAGGAGTGGTCTCAATGAGCTCATGGCTAAGAGGGATGCGTAAATATTCGGCACCCAATGTCTTTAGGGATGTGTTGTTGGCTACTTCGTAAGGAAAATTTGATAATCATGGAGCGATTAGATTGATTCGAGGGTTGTTTCAACTTTACATCTTGAATGAGATCTCAAGTGTGGATTTGTGAGAATCTAGTTTAATTGCGTAAAGGAGGGTGTTTTATTATCACTTCAAGCATTCGAATGTGATATGTTACGGGAGTGCAACATGGATTATACACAAGCCACAACCAATGGGAGGTGGGCACATCACAAAAACTTTTTGTAGCACAACTATTCTTTGTTGAAATACTCTCTTGTCCGTTATGTCCAGTCTCGTACCTCTTGCATATAAACTGTTGTCAATTTGTTGTATGTCAAGGTGCAGATCTCTCATTAGCAAGCATCTAAATGTCATGTTTTGGATTTCATTAAAAAAAATTCATGTCTTAACTACATGGATGCACATGAAATTTATATTATGGTTTCTATGAACACTTCAAGAGATACTTAGGTTATTGTAATGTTCATCATGAGAGAAAAAATGACTTATTTAAAATTAGGGGATTGTTAAATTGCCCACACATGGTTAAAACAAGCACAATCAATATGTAAAGTGTCGACTAGGTTCTAACTTGTCATCCAAGTTGGTCAAGTTCATCAATTCTAACGCAGAGTTGATACCTTGCTTCTCTTCATGTGTGTAATGATAAATCAAATAATGATAACTGATCATTATGATCACATAATGATAAGTTATGTGATCGCACGATGCGTCTATGTGGTTGTTTTTAACAAAATACAAGTTGATTTAACAATTCTCTAAATAAAACAAACAAACAAACTCGTGAAGTTGACTTGGGATTTCTTGATGATTTGTCGAAGGAAACAATATTAAGCTTGAAGCACATGTTCATAAAGGACAAATTTCGATAAAAGTGGATGACATCGGCATTTCTCAAGAATTTGTTTCTAGAATGTTGGGATTTTTCATTTTTTGATTTTTTTTTCCTCTTTTGACTTAATTGATGACAAATAGCAAAGCTACCTAGCTAGGGTGGACCAAAAAGGGCCAAGGTTGCAATGGAAGAAATCCCAAATGTGGTTGCGTTGACACTCCCATAACTTACAACTCACAAGAGCCAAAAGATTCCCTCAAAGCTTTTTAGGCTACCGGTTTAAAGAAAGTCCTACAAAAGGCGTAGAAAGTAGTGTGCATGGAGTCCAAGTAGATGAGGTCAATTGGAAAGAGGTCAATGCTCACAAGAGGTCGTCGTAGGCCGTCATAGGCCGTCGTTGGACTAGGTAGACTATGACCTTATCTAACCTTATTGTTGTCTAAATTGTTGAAGTCAAGAGCAATTCTAGCATCATCCATAAGGTAAGGTAGAGGATGCTAATTCGGCTAGCATGAGGTCAACATCCTTATACGGCTACTTATTTTGGGTTGTGATTTGGTGGGTGTTTAATACTAATTTGATAGCTGGACTTTTAAAGCCAGTTTGGGTGAATCCACCCTCCTTATACTAAGGTAGAAATACCCAAACTGGTTAACCACCCTCTACCCGTGCAATAGATCGCCGTTAGAATGGTGAAGTGCCATTTTGAAACCGATCATGGCGAGGCTGGCAACTTCAATGCGTGTACACTTAGTTTAGCCAAATTTAGTCATGTTTAATATACTTATGAATTAACCGGTTTAGGTGATGTTCTGTATGGAAATGCGGATTACCGTGTTTGGTGTAAGGAAAATCTAGTGAATGAGTAGGGGGTTTGACAGCTTTCCATTTTGAAAAATTGTAGAATTTTTTGTACAGGGCAAAAAAATATGAAACAACTTGCATTCTTCATAAATCCTTCTCATCTATCTTGGAAAATTATCTCATAATTGTAAGACCATATCTTCAATGCGAATCACCTTATTTTCATGAGTTATGGTATTTCTACCTTAGATATTGGTTGACCATCTACAAACAACAAAGAGCCATCATCACTCATGTAAAGAGGTGATTTAAGTGTCAGGCGTGAATGCCACTTAAATCAAGTAAAATTATTATGGTCAAATAAACCCTAAACCCTTTGTGAGATGGACGAATCCTTTACAGTCCAACCTCTTTAATATGACATGTTTGGGAAACAAGAAAATCGTTGTATTATCGAGGTGTCACATGTTCATTAATATGATAAATTGGACTTATGTGTCATAATAACAAGGTACTTCATGAAAACATACATTAGATATTATTCCACGTATGCAATATAATTTTTTTTTTCAAATGTCTTTACAAATATGGAAATTTCTCTCACGAAATCTACGGTGGACTTGAAGAAGGAATCACTAGTTTGTTGATGTTGCCACTTCAAATTCGCAACACATAGCTTATATTGAGCTTCTCCGATATGGCTTGCATATTCATTACGTATGCAGGAGCAAACTCTAATGGGTTTGTCCATTCAAAAATGTAGCTAACAATTGAGCATGGTGTTGAACAACTACCAGCTTCACAATAGGTGGAGGTCTCTCGTCAACATCTTAAAGAGTTCAAGGGCTTTGCATTAAGGTCAAGACTAGGTGGATTTATTCTTTGTCCCCAAGGCCGTATCAACTAGCTCTGACATGCAATATGTAACTTCAATGATGTCTTCACCTTCCATTATTAAATAATTTTCAAATGGCATCTCATCTTGTCCAACCTGCAGTTTTGATATGAGGAGTGCCACATCTTCAAACTCATTGGTTGGTCTTGTTTTTTCTCGTTGGTCCTCATTAACAAAGTCTGCACTTCCAATCAGGTGGCAAAATTCATGATTTTCTCCAACAATTTTGGATAGTTTGAGGATCCATTTTTTAAAACCTTCTAGCTCCAAAAAATTGCGTTAACATTGGGTACTATAATAAAATCCACTTGAGCAACTTGGACTTGAGCAACAATTATACCTTGGTCAAATGGTTGCACCACACTTGTGCAATTAAGAGGTAGAAATACAAGTGGAAACTACTTGTGCACCTTGGTTTAGGGTTTAGGTGAAAAATTGTTGTGAAAGAGACGGAGGCTAATGAGTCTCTTGATTAGGTTTTGAGAGAGAGAACCTAGTTCCCTTAGCTCCCATGTTCTAACATCATTGTACATAAATATTTCTTCTATCCACATTTCATGTGTGAAAGTTACTTATACTTATGTGGGACCCATCATATATACACTTATTACCTCTATAATATGACATTTTGGAAGTCCATGAGTGTCATATTAACAATGTCACAATATATTATAAAGGAGTATTTTAACTAGAAAGCTTGGTTTTCAAAATTTGTGTCATTATATGGAGGTTGTCATATTATTGTGTGTCATATTCAAGAGGGAGGACTGTACAGTTTTGCTGCACTTTGTGACACGTGTTCAATGATCTGGTAATTCTGTTGACATGGCAATGGATCAGGACAGCTGGCACCGCTCGAGTTGTGCCAGAATAGTGGCTGCCTTTTGGAAAAGGAGTGGGCCATTATCGGGTCCAAACTGCGCCCGGTGTCAGCATTTGATTGGTCGCCTGAATATTGTAACGAATTCTGGGGGTCAAACGAGTCAAGGCTCCTTGACTCTCTCATCAGCCATTGAGGTTCTCAACGCAATTTGACAAGATCAATGGAACAAAAGATACAAGGAATGGTTAAAATTAACCCTTACGGTAAGCGGGTCTAAATTAGGGCTTGGGTTTTGTGGCATCCGTGTAATCTCATTCATTGTGGATGAAGGGGGGCACTAAACCAATTATCCCAATTAGCATGCGTTACCATTCCGGGTTACGCAGTGCAATACCGTTTTACTCAAGAGTTCAATTTTTACTAATTAGGGTTTAATAGGTTGTTCAGACATTATGGAACATAAATGACTTTGCTTGGTAAAATATTACATTCTTGTTTAATAGTTACAACATTGCGGAACTCCAAATAGTAACATGCACTAGTTGGGATAATTAGTGTAGTAAAACCCAAAACCCCTACAAGGTTGAGGGTCGATTCATTCCAACTAGAGTACACTGGATTAATTTTGGGGTTTCTCATGTCGTTTCCACATAACATTATTCAGATCCATAATAGTGGTCTGTGGGATTGACAATATTTTGCGGAATATTCCTCACATTCAGCCTGAATGATGGAATATTTTGTAGAATACTGTCAGTCCCACAAAAACATTGTTATGGATTTGAATAATGTTATGCAACGTCAACTGGTTTGAAAAATATTTTTTGTTTGCATACTACAAAGTAGTTTGTTGTGTTTTCATGTTGTTAATGGATGAGTTCACGTAGATACCATGAATGCATAGCCCTAAAATAGAGGTTGTTAGGCTACACCCACTTTGTCTTAGGATATGAAACACGTGATTAATGTCAAATGAGGGTGGTTTACACATATGACTGGAGGTTGTAAGAAAAAAAGATTTAGGATTCCTCATGGTTATGATCGAAGGTTTGGAGACCTTGACCAATGGAGATTCGTTTTTTTCTTCTAAAAGCCTTGGTCTTGGGACATACATAGTGTAAAGCGAACTTCGATCATGGGACGTAGTGTTTTGAATGAAAAGTAAAAACATGGCTCAAAATAAGATTTTTAGGATTAAAATTTATTATTTTTATTATTTAATTGAAGTACAATAAAACTAGAGATCATATTCCACAAGAAAATACACATACACAAAGGCATAGGAACAATGTTTGAAGTGAGATAGTAACCTTGACCCCTTACCTCGGGGGGGGGGGGGTAGTCATTGGTTGGAGTAGCAATATACGTGTGAACAAATGATAGGGTATTTTTAAAACATGGGGGCAAAAAATTATAATTGGACTTAAGAGTAATATAGGGTATCAAAAATGGCACTGGACATCTTTAAAGTACTATAGTGTATGGAATAATAGGTAATTTGGAATTATAAGTAATGCAAGCCATTTTTCTATTAACCCAAAATAGAAAATCACATAATGATAGCATGTGAAAAAAAAAGAGAATTGAAAGTAATACCCCCTATAAAATAGTGGTTGTTCGCACCTATATCCTTAACTTTCTAACACACTGCCCCCCCCCCGAGCCCCTTACCTTGTTCTTTATTGTTTTTTTCTTCCTTAGTTCATACAATGCATATGGGATATGTCAACTCCCACTTCTCATAAACCATATGGATTTATTTAATCATTATTCATTCTTATGCCTCTAACAATCATCATCCCATGACTGCGAGCAACCTAATGCTCTACCTTCAACACTCCGACTTTGTGACAAGTTAAAAAAATTAAATTTCATTACCTTTGATAGTCATTGTCGTTTCTCATTCGTAAATACCGTATTTTTGGAATAATGATTTCATACAACTTCAATTAATCATCACAATATGCCCCATCTGTCATTTCTACATCATGTTGGTGCACTATGTGTTTCTTTTGCCATTCTTCAAGTGGTTGGTGCTTACTTAAGGGGTATCTTTGCTTCTCTAAATGCTGTCCCTCTCACGGGGAGGTCACTGGCGAAAATCGTAGAACAACGTGCGATAAAAAGTAGAACACCATATTCATTATTTTGAGAGATTTCCAATCTCTCAATTTAATGACAGATCAGGTCGAGTCGAGCTGATCTGCACCACAGATTGGGAAATTGGAATTTTCAAATGGCCATAACTTACTCAAATTTTGTCCAAATTGGGCATATGAGGTGTTTTTTGACATCTACAGATTTTGTAGATGTCAAAAAACACCTCATATGCCCAATTTGGACAAAATTTGAGTAAGTTATGGCCATTTGAAAATTCCAATTTCCCAATCTGTGGTGCAGATCAGCTTGACTCGACCTGATCTGTATTTTCTCAAAATCGTGGAATTCTCTCATTATAATGAATATGGTGTTGTAGGGTCTAATATATTCATTGTAGGTAAATTTTGCAAAAAACATACATATAATATAGGGGGTTTAAAATAGTGAAACATGTTTACATGTAAAATACCATCACATATAATGGCCTCTTTTATCTAGTCAGTACATGTAAAATAGTGTGGAAACAATTACTAGGGGTAGCAAGTCTAGGGTAGGGTCTGTGCTAGTGGATGAAAAGAGGTAAATTTCTATTGAAAATGCTTGAATGGATGACTTCGCAGGCTGGCTTGCTTGAACGTTACTGAACCAACGGTTCCAACGTGGAGTTAATGGTCTCTACCCACGTGCCGGGAAGGGAAAAAAATGTAGTATAAGTAAAATAGGGTGTTGTAAAATGATTCCCCCAAAATTATAAATACTGATAGGGTGTATTAAAATACAAGAATTTACCTTTATTTTGAAAAATACCACACCTTATAATCTTTTCTGCAAGGTAAATAGCCCCCCGATAAATAGGTCCTGAGCGCACGTGTATGCATTAACTAAAGAGGGAGTGACCTCCCCGTGGTCCCTCTCCATCAATACCTAAACTTGGTTGCATTCTCTCAATATAATTGTTGTGAGGCGGAGGTGTTGAAGAACACCCTTTGTTTGTTGGTCCTCCTTTTGGATCTTGAAATGCAACTAGGTTATCTCCCACTTGCTCCTCATGCTCTTCAATACCTTCACCAAGATCAAACGAAGAGGATTTGGAAGATTTGTCCACTCCAACCACCATAGGAATCTCATTTCTTTTACTAGGATGCATTTTCAAATCACTTTCACTCCTCGTACTATACATGAAGTGTGGGGCATCACGTGCATCATCACAACGGCCCCCTTTGCATCTAGTGTCGTTGTCACTAGGTTTGAATATTGTTGATGCATTGAACCCTAAACAAAAGGTAGAAAACGATCTAAGTCAAATCTCACATCTATAGACTTTGACAATATTGAAATACACAAAATAAAGTATATGCCAACTTCATTTTATGGAGATTTTCATTTTGTGTTGCCTTCATTGCCCAATGGAGTTCCATGTGCATATGGACGAGGAATGGATGGCATGGACAAGATTTACCATGGGCATGCAAACAAACAACATTCAAAATGATTGTTGGGTTGTCATTCAAGCGATCACCTTGTTCTAGATATCTTGGATGCCCAAATGAATTATGCGACTATCTCTACAGGAATGACAATGCACATAATTGCACCGAGTGATCTGGATATGTTCTAGTTCCTTTTGTTGTGGGTAGTGTGCCTTTATAGAAATTGAGATTGGAATGTAAGGTATGCCATTCAACACGTGTGCATTCCACTTGCAATGCTGAAATTATATATGTTCATTCCACTTTACATGGGATGTCACATGCTTGCAATCACCTAGGTGTGCATGATCATCTTGTTTCAAATGGAACATGTCGTGAATATCTGGACATTGCATACAAGTGCATTGCCAACAAGGTTATGAAAACACCAATGGCAAAGAATTTTGCTATTGTAATGGTAGCAAACAAACAATTTTTGGCAAATTACCTTCTCAAGTTGAAGGCCATCATCTTCAAGGTGCATCATTGGAAGTTGTCATGGACAAGTTCACAATAGTGGCTTCTTTGAATTGCCACAACTTTCAAAACAATATGCCCATAGTGGGATTTGCACCATGGATAAGTATCATGGCACTGAAAGACCACTATGGTTTCAAGTTTGTTGATGGAAGTTGATTCCCAAGGCAATCAAAAGACAAGGTATATGTCTTCAAGATGTCAGCCAATCTTGTAGGTAATGAAGTGGAGTTGGTGAAGCATACCGTAACACCATAGCAGGTTCGCCACCTGGCGAACGAATATTTAATTTTTTTGAAAAAATAAGGTTCGCCTCTCAAAAACTGAATTTCTCAATTTTCGTTTTTTAGCAAAAAATAAGTAAAAATGACCCTAAATAGCTTAGAAATAGCAAAATATTTCAAAAACTAATTTATTCTATTTTCGTTTTTTTGTCTTCAGAATTTTCTAATTTTTACGTTTTTTATTTTTAGAATTATTTTAGGACGAACCTGCTATGGTACTACGGTATGCAGGTTGGGGGGAACATAGAGGATTCGTGGATAATGTTTGACCATGTCAAACAATTGAAAGATTGGACAACAATGGCATGTCATGTGTATGATAGTAAATGATGTAAGGTGCTTACAATAGCGTGTTGTGACATGCAATCCAAAGATGAAGCAATACAACATTGTTTTGGCAGAACTTAAATGTTGTCATGGCAGAGAATGGAATTTCAAGTGTAACCTTCAAGGTTTTTATGGTGGACAATGCCCAGGTTATTTGGAATGTTGGGATGCTAACAATGATTCAAGTCTACCCATGGTCAATTCTGAACACACTTGTCTTTTCCATTGGTCAGCCAATTTGGATAAGGTGATGTAGAAGTATATCAAACCCTCCCTGTGATTTCAACACAAGAAAATATGCAAAAGACTACAAGGAAGCAAAGACATTGGATAATGTTGATATGAAGTATCAAGTCATTTGGTCATGGTAGTTGTTATTTGGTGTTGCCACATAAGAGGGTTTTCTTGGGCTCTTGGAGGGGTTGGGGTCTTGGCATTTCCGTTATAGACAATGGGATGGTCATATATTATTGGTGAGTACTTATTTCATATTGGTGTAAGTCAATATTATGTATTTGTGAGTTGTTGATTGAATTAGTTGCACAAATTGGTTTTTGTATTTCCTCCAAGTCTGACATGAATTGTGTACGCAAGATATGATCATAAAGAAACATGTTGAAATGCTCACATGCAACCTTGCAGAGACTGTGCACAACAAATAGCTCCAATAATGAGACAACAAGATGATTTGCCTATACGAGGCCACAATAGACAATCTGATCATAGTTTTCATGCAGATAGTGAATTACAAGTCATGGTTGAGAAGGGTTTCTTCTAGTAATGGTCTTGATTTAGCTTCATTGAATTTTCAGGTTGTTGCCATGTGCAGAGATCCCATCTACTAGTAGAGGCCATGAATTTTTTTCCGGGGGCAGAAGATATGGACACCATGGGTTGTGCATTGGAAGTGTCACAATTGTTTGGGTCCATCAGGCACAAGCTTGACTTGCCACCATGGCTAATTGCAATTCACATTGACCCAACAAAGCGGATTATTCCATTCCGTGCCCAAATACTCGAGCAAAAAAACATGCATGAAGGAGTTGTTGAATGTTGTAGAGCATGGTGTGGTTCATATCACATCTGTGTTAGAGACTAATTGTCATGCCTCCCAATGGCACATTGCAAGGTTACCACCCAACTCTGCCAAAAGATGTTGGGCAATGCATGCCAATACATGGATTTTGTACAATGCCAAAGTGGGATATGGCAAACATGGCACCCCTACTTCAATGTACTAAGGGATGAAGGAGTTTTGTTCCACCAACAATGTGACGTACAAGCTTTTGGTTTTTCCTTGACGATATCAAGTGTTGTGTGAGTTGCAACAGGAAGAAGTATGTGTTGCACTAGCCTAGGGTACCCAGTACGTGGCTAGTGAAAATAAGTACCAATCTCTCCATGGAGGAGGTGTTGCGCTAGAAGACGTAGGATTCCAATTGCAGTAGAGGAAACACTTTCACCTCATCATAGGCTTTCAACAATTGTGACCCTTCCCATCCCTCACTCACATTTTCGTGTGCCACTGAACCCGGATGCACACTCAAACTCCATATTTTCCAAATTAATGTGTTGGAATCCAACAACACGGATGGTTGATCACAAAAACAAATGGGGGAGCAGTGGACTCATGGATGGAAACTGTATTGTTGAAGTCACTACCATTCCATATACAAGATTTGGAGTGATAATCTACATCATCTACAAGGAGGATGTCGCCTACCATGTTACTTTTAGCGACATCCCACAATGCACGTGCTTGGACTTCGCTAAAATGTCCTCTTAGGCTATGGGAAAGAAAGGGAAATGGGTGTACTGCAAGCACCTTTATTACGTACTCATGCTTCTATGCAACATGGGTTACGACAAGGACAAATTTATTCACGCTCCAACGTATGCCTACAACAAGAGCTAGCCGATGTCGTGCAACTTCTTGAGCTAGCCGATGTCGTTTAGCATGAGTAGGGATGCCAGTGGTAATAGGCCCCTAGCTTTCATGTTGAAGCAAAAAAATCTTACTTACATGTGATCTCTTTTTAACAAGTCACCAAATTTAAAATGGAGACCCTAAAACCATGCAATTATCTAAATTTGGCCTCATGTTACCACTACTGCTCATGTGTAACTACTAACCACTCACTGTTCATTGCTCATTGCTCATGTCTTAGCTTATCTCCCTAGGAGGGGTGACTAGTTGGAAAAAAATTGACCATTTAAGACCTATCTACATTATAGCCATATATTGAGACCATGCGTCTTTTAAAGGTTAAACACATGACGCCTTTTTGTGCCCATTTACAAATGCTCAAGCATATAGTTAACTAGCTCTCTCTCCGTGCCATTGGGGTGAGTTAAGTGCTCTTAACTAATGGTCATTACTTACAAGGTGAGAACATCGTGTAACACCATAGTCCCAACTAGTGCGTAACTCCCCTAGAACTATTAGATATCATAGGGTGGAGTCTTCTAGTTTTACAAATAGTAAAGTTTTGTAGTTGGAATTAGAGATAGTAAAGGTAACCAATAAATAGATACACATTACATAAAGAGACAATTATCACATACGAACATATCTCTCATCTATTTAACATGAAAGCCCTAAAATAATATGCAACCCGGAGTTTACTATTTCAAGTTTATTTGACTCCGGATTTAGCTTTTAAAACCCCGAATTAGTCTAGTCCAAGTCGTTAGAGATGAATCGGCCACCAATCTAAAAGGGATCAAGTTTTTATGTTGGATGGATGAGAGGTACACTCGTATATGATAGTAATTCCCTCTCTCCACCACACACAAACACTCAAATATAGGTGTCCGTTTAATGCCATGCACACACTTATTGGTGGGCATAGCCAACGAACATTTGAAACTCGAGTACGCTACATCCAATCCCTGGCTAAAAGTGATGGAAAAATACCCCATACTGGTGGGAGCCGTTTGCTTGCTATGCCCACTAAGGTAGAAATACCCAAACCGGTTAACCACCCTCTACCTGTGCAGTAGACCGCCATCATAATAGTGAAGTGCCATTTTTGAAACCGATCATGGTGAGGCAACAACTTCAATGCGTGTACACTTAGTGTAGCCAATGGGAATCATGTTTAATGTACTCATAAGTTAACCGGTTTAGGTGATGTTCTGTATGGAAATGCGGATTACCGTGTTTGGTGTAGGGAGAATCTAGTGAACGAGTAGGGGGTTTGACAACTTTCCACTTTGAAAAATTGTAGAATTTTTTGTACATGGCAGAAAAATATGAAACAACTTGCATTCTTCATGAATCCTTCTCGTCTATCTTGGAAAATTATTTCATGATTGTAAGACCATATCTTCAATGCGAATCACCTTATTTTCACGGGTTATGGTATTTCTACCTTAGTAAGTGTGGGCAGGGATTAAGATAAGTAACCAAATTAGGCACCCTAATTACCTTAACCTTTACCTTATTAGAGTTTGGGAGGATTGGGAAGAATTTTAGCATATCAACACCATCTCTGCAAGTGTGGAGACGGAAGGGAAATGATGCAATAATGAGTGGAGCGATGGCGAATCCGCGCCCGCTTGCCTCGTCTCGAGAAAAGTGTCATCGGATTTCACTCCGAAAGGGCCCCACAGCAGGTGACTTGTTTACCTCTCAGTACAGTGCTTTTTCCTCTTTTTTTCCCCCACGCTCGGATGAAAGATGAAAGCGTCAGGCATTGCCACGGACCCAATTTGCACCATTGAGCAAATTCCCGGGCCTCTGGCTCCGGGAATCAGTTTTTGTGAAAGAATAGGACCCACTACGGGTGTTGTTGTTGATGTTATGGTTTGGGTTAAGTCCATCGGCCTCCGAGGGCGGATGTTTAGCAGCTTTCCTGTTCGGGTTCACTTTAGAGGAACTTGGACAACTCGGAGCAAGTTTGCGAGCTTTCGAGTCGTCAAAGCGTCGTCGTAATTTGTCCTGCAGAGACGGCGGAGCGCTGAAAAGGGAAGAGAAGCTGTTTTGCAAAGTCGTCGCGGGCGGGTCACGCAGCCTTGATGATGACGACGATGATGAATTGCGCTTTTGATCAAAGTTCATTGTCTCATTTCTCTGGGGAATTATGAGGTACAAATTTGGGGGACCGGAAAAACTTGGTGGATCGACTTAATAGTAGTACTACTGAGCTAAATTTCGTCGTGGACCCTCTCCTCCGCAAAATTCAACTGAGTCCATACTCCAATTTTATATATGCTCGGAGTCGGCCTAACCTCAGTCCTCGGGGAGAGTAGTGATGATGCCCGGCTCGAAGTTGAGGTAGCCAGCCCATTTCTGTGGGTTTCGCAAATTCGAAGGCCCGTCCGAAGAGGGCCGACCTGTCTGTCGTTCGGCCTTCCCACTTCGAATTCCCAATTCTATGTATGGCCTGCGAATTGCCTGTCCTTCTTTCCTTCCTTCCCCCATATATAATTACCATTAAACTGTGCAAATTCAACTGTGTAAGTTGCTCTTCCGCCATGGCGATGGCGAGCTTAAATTGGTGTTGACATGTGTTTTGCATGTATGTGTCCCAGATGCCAAACACCAAAGATCACCATAAGTTGGCGTGACTCACTTTCTGTTGATCCGGCTGCCAGTCTCTTCCATGTAGCTAGTAGGTGTTATTTGCTTGCGGTAGAAGAATTTTGTGGAAGACGACGACGAGGTAGCTATGAAAGGAGGAGAAGTACTTACTAAGTTAATGAATAGGCGGGATTCGTGTTTATTCCAATTTATGAGTGGTTGGGTTTGGGTTCAGTGAGCGTGGAAGATGGTACTTGAACTGTAGAAGAAAATCCTTCCAACTTCATGCAAGAGCGTAAGTATCGCGCACCAACATGCTTCGACGACTTCATTCTCTAATCAGAGGCTCCAGGGATGTGTCCCAGGCTTTGGATTCATCCACTGCACATCACCATCATCATCAACAGGCAGGTGACCGCCCTCTCCATTTAATTGCGCAACCTCGGGAGGGCCCGATACCCAGGGGATTGCTGCAATCTGGGGTTGGTGTCCACAATGAAATCCACACCATGTTTCCAAGGGACTCATCAAATGGCGAGGAGGAGGAGGAACAAGCCAGAACAACCTCCTCCATCAACAACAACAACAACAACATGCCTGAGGCCGAGGAGGAGTCTTCTTGCAAAGGATATTCAGACGCTTCGTGCCGTGAGAAGTACGAGGATGCGTTCGAGACCATTGATCTGCAAGAAAGCTTCAGCAATTCGGTAGTCGAGAATGGAAAGGATTTTAGTCGTGGAGAAGTGAGCGGTAGTACCAATGAGTCTGACCCCGCTGTCGCTGTCGCCATCGCCTTGGCGAAGGGTGTGCAGTTGGATGAAGGCTTTACGGCCATCGACATCTCAAAAGAAGAAGAGGAGAAAAACTTGGGCAAAGGTGGTGGTGGTGGTGGCCCGGATCGCACCATCAGCATGTTGAGCCTGGACAACTTGGAATGCTGCAGGTCAGTCAGGCAATTTGTTTTCGAGGGTTTAAGTTTTAAATTATTACATTACCGAGGGAGGGTGCATTATGGTTACCGAAGTGGTCAATGCTTCTACATTTTGTTTGTAGGAGTAGATTAGGAGTCGGTTATTGGGTCATTTTGAGCGTTCGAGCACAATTGGGCGCCAATCTTATAAGTATTTGGATCGTTTGAGGGGTTCAGAGCTCAATTGAGGGCCAAATCCTAGGAGGTTTCTGCCGAAACACATGATGGAGTTTTTGGGTCGTTTGAAAGTTCAAAGCGCAATTGAGCACCGAATATCATATAAGTTTCCTGCCAAAACACATGGTGGAGGTTGGGTCGTTTCATAGTTCGGAGCTGAATTGAGCGCCAAATCTTATGTGGTTTCTGCCCAAACCCATGGTGGAGGTTTGGGTCGTTTGAGATTTCGGAGCTCAATTGAACGCCAAATCTTATGAGTTTTCTGCCAGAACACATGGTGGAGGTTTGGGTCGTTTCAGAATTCAGAGCTCAATTGAGCTCCAAATCTTATGTGGTTTCTGCCACAACACATGATGGGGTTTTGGGTCGTTTCAGAATTCGGAGCTCAATTGAGCTCCAAATCTTATGTGGTTTCTGCCAAAACACATGATGGGGTTTTGGGTCGTTTCAGAATTCGGAGCTCAACTGAGCGCCAAGTCTTATACAAGTTCTTTGCTGTTGTTGATTACAGAATCTGTCAGCAGCAGCACACGGAGGAACCACTCATCGACTTGGGTTGTTCGTGTCGAGGAGAATTGGCCAAGGCGCACAGGTCGTGCATTGACATGTGGTTCAAAAACAAGGGTTCCAACAAATGCGAAGTTTGCCAGTAGGGTTTTCAACCTTGGCCACCCATGCTCAACCTCAATTTTTCCGCTTGCAAGAATACTAATTATAAGTTAGCAATCTGGCACTAACTACACCCAATACAACTCACTTATTGATCTATTTGCAATGTCCGTGTCAGACATGTAGCAGCCAACATTCCAGCTCCAGCATCGCAGCCGATCGTAAGTTCATCCACGCTGCAGCTACTTCATTCAACAGCTTTTTTACTCTAAATAGAACCAATGACACTGACTCAATTAGGTGCAGAGCAGAGACACACCTTTGCATTTGAAAAGTTCAAGAAACACGAAGCTTCGGGACTAAGCTGTCAACATCACAAACCTCTAAATTCACATATCCACCACGCCAAACTATAACATAGGGTTGCAATTTTAAATTTCTTTCTTTCTATCATAGCATTCTTAAGCATGTGCTTAAGAACGTTGTCCTTCAATTCTAGCTTCAAGAATAAATCCAATAAGCAAAGTCCTTGATTGCCAAGCATTAAGTGGCAAGCTCTCATTAATGGATACCTCATTATTAGCTATCTACCTTCTCCCATCTCCCAAGATTCAACTCAAATATCATGCCAAGAAGAATCTCACTGAGCGTATAGTCTCCAAAAGGCTTACCTAGGATGAACACCCACTACACCACTTAAGAATGCTATGATATTACATAGTTGCACGAACTAAAAGGTTGAATATGAGTTGAAGCACTGTATGAATTTCGAGATGGGTATTTTATGAGTTTTTTGTTCTGATTGTGGATGTGGTTTTGCTTGCCCTGACAGCCGCATTTCTGGGTATGGAGGGTTGGGGGTCCGTACACAATCGGCCAAGCAACTTCAGCATATTCAACCAGGGTAGGGCTCTATAATGGACTCATACTGGTTCGGCCAGTGCTACTTGAAGTTATACAGAGGCACCCTTTCCTTCCAGTTCTGTGGCTGCTTTTGCTGGCATTCATGACATACCTCTTCGTGGATGCGATCAACACATCCACCATCGGATATGCTGCAATGCCTATTGGCTTCCTTTTTGGTAAGACGAGGTACCATTGTGTTGTTTTTTCTTCTTCCATCCGAGCTGAGACTGAGGGGATCGGGGATGTGTGTGACCACTTGTATGTATGTGTGGGGTTAGGCTCACTTTCAACCGCTCTGGGCGGCGATGCTGATTCTGGTTGCGGGGCTCTTGTTTGATGTCCTCATCTCCATCTTTCTGGGGGCTTCCGCCTTGCCTGTTAATATAATTATTGGTAACTTTCTCTGCCCTTCCTACCTTCTCACACTCTTTCTCTTTTGCAAACAAAAAAAAGAAAAAAAAAAGAAAAAAAAGGGAGGCAGAGTGCCGGAGGAGATGGAAGGGCAGAGAGAGGCAAAATGACAGGATGATGGGCTTGCAAAAGTTCCATCCTGGTCTCAATCTTCCGTTCCACCCAAAGGCCTACTACAGTAGCGTTGGGGTTTTGCATTCTAACATGACTTAGTGCACGAAGCATCTTGCATTCCACATTGTTGTCAATGATGGAGTGCTTGAATGTTGTGATGGAGGGGGCATACTCTCCAGGCCGAAACCACACTTGTGAATCGCTTCCACCCGCCTCTTTCACATCATTCAGGGTATTGCAAGCATGTCAGAGAGCATGAACCATTTTTAATCAGTGCCACTATATTATTGTTGTGTTTCAGGAATTTTGGCAAATGATTCCCGGGGAAGTCACTCCATGCACATTAGGCCACTACGTGCAATAAAAGTTTGCTACCCCTATATTATATGTCATAAATAATTTTTAAAATGATGATATTTTTACTAGAGATACAAAACCATTGATAATATCTTTTTTATATTTTTTCGAAATTTTTAGTCATCTTCATTTTTTGTAGTAATTGTTTTAGTTCAATTCTGCGTCATTCTAGTTAGAAACGGTATGTTTTATACAAAAAAGAGATCATCAAATTTGGTTACCATTTTTTACTATGTAATAGATACCATATATATCTACTAGAGAAAAAAAAATTGATAAAATTTGACCCATTTTGGTGATGCCTTTAGAAAAAGTAGATTCACTTTTATCGCACATGGCGTCAACTTGACCAATGGAGTGACTTCCCCGGGCAAATGATTGTTATTCTACAAGCTAATGGTGCTTCATGCGTCGATGCTCATGATAAGCAACTCAATATTGAGATACTGCCTAACACTGCAGTTGCAAGGTAGAGATACCCAGACTCCAACAAATAACCTAAGGTCAACACTATGTACCGCTGTCATACATTTGACCCCCCAAATGTGTGCTTTTAGTACATAATACTGATGTTAGGTTCAGTGTTGGTTTTGGGTATATGTACCTTACCTGTATGTGCTTGGTTTAGGTTAGGGTTAACCAATCTAATGAACATCTCCCTCTTTTTGTAGGCGTTCTGGTGGTACTGGGCCTGGGCACAGCTGTGCGGTTGATTCTGGAATGTTGCCATCAAAGAATCATGCAGCGCAACCTTCGCCGGTTAGAGCTGCAGCCAATATCCAGTGCATATGAGGCTCCATTGCAAGTTGTCACTCAATCCTCCGATGTACAGGTCAAATTCCTTTCTACTTCAGGATCTCCTCTGAGAGATGACATTTGTGAGAGGATTTTGCACAACCAAGAGGTTTGAACCACTGTTGGACCGGTATATAGGTGAATGCATGGCAATTATACAAAAACATGAGTGGTGGTTTTGAAGAACCTACCTGCAGGTATCAAAATTGTAATACTAAGTCACGTATTCATACTTGGTGGGTATCACAAGATGAGTGAATTTTTATATACCTGAGTCATTATTTGGGTCAATACCATCCTAGTACCACATTGATACTAGGGTAATTTTACCTAGGTATGAAGGTTTTTGAATGGTTTATAGACTCGAGTGGTGGCAAAATCAAAAATATCTTCAAATTCTGGACCCTATTGGTCTCGAAATCCTCATTATATATACCCATGTGGTATCAAAAAAAGGTCATGCCAGTCCAACACTGGTGTGGACGTTAGGAAAGAATCAATAGCATGCGAATGAATGACATTGAGCAGAAGACTCACTTCCACATTTTTAGGTCTTTGACTGTCAATACTGTCGACATGAGAAGAGGATTTTTACATGACATCTACTGGCTCCAGCTAACAGAACTATCTACTAGTTTTCTCCTCTTCCCAATTTTCTCCTTGAAGATATTATAACTCACTTTTGGGAAAGGAAAAGAATTGAATAACTAATCAGATAGTAATATTTCACAAATACATGTTCTCAACGAATCTCTTTGTAGGGAGGTGCAGATGATGATTAGAGAAAGTAGGAATCTTGCTCTCAAAATTGGTAGTGCCAAGATTTTCATGTCAGTCTTGAGACCATTCCCTAGAAAACTTCATATACCACCTCATTGTTGCCTACGTTAGGACATGAAGCCAAGATGCATTTTAGAAGTAGATCTTAGGGGTCACCCTCAACACTTGCTCAAGAATGTTATGTGACGCTTGAGAGAAGGATGTTTTTGAACTCTAGGTTCGATGTGCACTTATACTACTTGTATATATGTAGCATAATAATTCTCTGTATTTGTTGTGATGTTATGGTTTAAGATTGTCAGCCTCACAGTCTCTTTTGTTTGTTGTTGGCTTTGGCTCAGCCTCAACCTCCTGCTCAACCTACAGAACTTGGTGCTTAGGGATTCCATGGGTGTTCAAGAAATCCATCATCAGCTCTGAGTGCCAAACGGTGAATGTGCGTGTATTTCTCAATACTCGTCCCTACAATCCGAGGTCCACATATTCAACCCAACACATCTGCTCTCTCAAGTCATGAAGCATGAAGAGATTTAAAGCCAAGCATGTATAATGGATTGATTAACCTTATAGTTAGCACTTGTTAGATTCTTCGCATGAGTCTTCTGCATGTTTTCTTCCAAGTCAGGTGCTCGCGTGCAGGCCACCTCGCCTTGTGAGGTCCAGTGGTGCCATTAAAACAAAGATTTTGATTAGCTTTTTCCAACAAAGATAAGTTCAAAGTGGGAACCAATTCTTGGGGTAGGGGCCATCCAAATCCAAACAACAGGTACATTTCGGTTTAGTTCTGCTTTCCTCCTCTTGTAGAGGTGTGTAAAAAAATAAACATAGAAAGGAACCTGCAATGATTGATTTAGCAGCATCAATAATCTCTAGTCTCCAGTGACAGCATTAGCATCAGGAGTGCCATCACATTATTTATGTACAGACTGCATGTAAAACATAGTTGCGACATGGAATGTGGTTCTACTGCTATCATGGCCACCCTTCCTTGTCAAAACAATTTTTGTTCTCTCCAAGGTCTCGTTTCAATGCAACTACAGCTAATATGACTAGCAGTTTTGTCCTACAATTACTGCCAACCTTTGTGACACATCCAGAGGTCTAATGAGGAGGGTTATGTCATGTTGCAAAAACTGAGATATCAAGATCGTCAAGAAGCAGTGAAGTGAGCAGAACAGTCACAAGGTCAAATACCTGCCAGACAATTTGGATCTTCAATATTTGTCTTGGAGGGGTCGATTTCACAATATGCATATCTGCCACATATTTGCAAGGCATCCGTGTATCATGATTCCCACAGCATTGACATTATATCAACAATCTTGCACATTTTGAAAGCCAACATTTCCACATGTCTGGACATTTCTACACTGATATGTGCAATTAGGTTGACCCACATTAACTTCTCAAGATTCCACACTTTTTTGAATATTTATTACCACAGAACAAAAATACATGAAAGTTTTTTTTTTACTGTAGTTGCTATACAGATGATCCAATAAATCAAAATAATAGCTTTTGTGATGTGGTTTTGACCCAACAGAACACTACTCAGTCATATTTTGGGTTTCCTACATTTTGTGTACACTTAGTCTAAGTATTGTTCATTATCACCAGTACCTAGCCACTAATCCAAGAATACTATTGATTAATGAGGGTTGAATTGTCAAATAGGTGCTACACATTTGTTTGAGCCAAATTGTTCACTATGAATACAATAAAATATTCAAGCTCACTCGCCACGCAGGTGTCGAGTATTTTTAATATTTACAACTACTAAATCCTAAGAAATTTGGTTTATAGTAGTTGGTGGTTCCCTTGATTCGGCCTCTCCTCCCTCCTTTTAGAAAGGGAGCGGAGTGCAAAGGTTGAATAATATTATGGAGGTAATTTGCATGGGTAGAAGAATCAACCACAATAAAACTAAAGATCAGATTGCACAAGCAAATACACATATACAAAGGCATATGAACAATGCTTGGATTGAGATGGTCAACTTCACTCCTTATCTTGCTCTTTATTGTATTTTTCCTCCTTGGTTCATACTATGCATATGGGATATCTCAACTCTCATTTTCGACAAATCATATAGGCTTATTTAAACTTTATTCATTCATATACCTCTAACAATCACAATCCTATAACTGCAAGCAACCTAATGCTCTATCCTCAACGCTCATACTTTAAGAGTAATCAAAGAAATGCAATTTCATTGCCCTTAATAATGATTGTTGTCTCTCCATGTTTTCAAAAGACACAATTTCATACAACTTCAATGATCACCAAAATATGTCAAAATTGGTTATTTCTTCACCACGTTGGGGTAATGTGTGATTCTTCCACCATACTCCAAGCGGTTGGCACTCCCTTGTGGAGTATCTTCGTTCCTCTAAAGGTTGTGCTTCTCCACAAACATCTAGACTTGGTTATCGCATCCCCGGGGAGGTGACTCCATTGTAGAGCCCGACATTTTCCTTTGAATTTGTACCCATACCCACCCATACCCATCAGCAACGACCTATGCCCACCCATGCCCACCCATGCCCACCCACAGCATGACATGTGCCAACCCATGCCCACCCATGCCCACCCATAGCATGACCCGTGCCCACCCATGCCCACCCATGCTATTAAAATTGCCGCCAATGTATTCAAAAATTGTGTAATGTGTATTACCCGCCTACACCAAGTCTTGGCCCATCCATGCCCACCCATGCCCAATAATATCGAACCCATGCCCACCCAAAACCCATGGGCATGGGTGGGTTTGGGCATGGGCATGGGTTTGGGCATGGGCATGGGTATGGGCACCCAATGTAGGGCTCTGCTCCATTGTCAAGTTGAACACCACGTGCGTTAAAAGTTTGCTACCCCTATATTATATGCCATAGATAATTTTTAAAATTATGATTTTTTTTTTACATATACATAGCCATTGATAATATATTTTGTATATTGTTTTGAAATTTTTATTCATCTTCATTTTTGTAGTAATTTTTTTAGTTCAATTTTGCGTCATTCTAGTTAGAAACGGTATGTTTTATTTTTAAAAATATCATCAAATTTGGTTACCATTTTTTACTATGTAATAGATACCGTATATATCTACTCTTGAAAAAAATTGATAAAATTTTGACCCATTTCGGTAATGCAACTTAGAAAAAGCAGATTTTGTTTTAATGCACGTGGTGTTCAACTTGACAATGGAGTGACCTCCCCGAGATCGCATCCCATTGCATCAAATTGCAACGGGACCTCGGGGAGATCACTCCATTTCAAGTTGAACACCACGTGCGAACAAAGTTTGCTATCCATATATTACATGCCATAAATAATTTTCAATTTTATGATATTTTTTCTACATATACATAACCATTGATGGTATCTTTTGTATATTTCTTTGAAATTTTTAGTCATCTTTATTTTTGTAGTAATTTTTTTAGTTCAATTCTGCATCATTCTAGTTAGGAACGGTATGTTTTATAAAAAAAACAAATCATCAAATTTAGTTACCATTTTTTTTACTATGTAATAGGTACCATGTATATCTACTCATGAGAAAAATTGATAAATTTTTTACCCATTTTGGTGATGTTTTATGTACATTTTTTACATTTTTACATGTAAAATGAGCGCACGTGGTTGTTCAACTTTACAATGGAGTGATCTCCCCGTGAATGGGACTCACATTAGAGCTTCAATCTCTCCTCCATTCCTTAAACTCTTTAACTCGGATTCTCCGGCAACTCTCCATTCTGTTCTATGAATTTGTTGTAGTTTTGTGATCTAGTATATGTCATATTGGCAGACTTAAAGCCATGTAATGGCGAGAGCATGAGGAGGATGGAGCGTTGCGGTGCTACCACACGCACACTGGCAAACAAAGTGACGTTGCAAGGAGGAGCACACCCAGGTCCAAGATCAATGCAAGCAAATTGTAAAACCAAAGCACGACATATCTACGAGGCAGGATAAAGAAAGGTCAGTAACACCACATGCACACAAGAGAATACATCGACACCGCAAGGAAGATCCACAATTTGCGAGACAAGAGCAAGGACATGTGACACAAAAAGAAGAAGAGCCAAGGACGCAGAAACGAGTAGGATTATCTGTAACATCCAATACACATAACCATATTGCCAAGAGGAGACGCAACATTGAGATGGAAAACACGTTTGGCTTTATTCATCACATGACCACTATCTACTACATTTTCCAAGTGTATCTACACACTCCCACATCACAAAGCAGTACCAACAACACTCCTCACAAAGCTACAACAGACTATCCAAATCTTGGAGACGAACCACACAAAGCCCTCCACTTCATAGCCACACTTGGTACCCACAACCAACTCCACACCAAGTCCAAGTTCAACCCACAAAAACACTTTGACATACCTCCACTGCTCCCTCACAAAACCACGACAAAGCAAACACACAAAGGTAAGTACAAAACATGCTTACCAGATACAAAGTTGCCTCCTCTCACTCCAACAAAAAACCTCTACAAAACTCACCTCCAACACCAATTTTTGCTTGCCATTGCCAGCAATACCTACAACAAGAAAAAAAACATAATCACCCACGCAGCCAAACAACACCGACATCGCTCAGATAATCACCCTCACACACATCCAACGTGCACTCTAAAACAATGATGAGCCACACGCACATACACATACTGATAATCCCATAAAAGTCTTACACCATGAGCACAAAAGGCCACATTCCAAAAGTAGATGCCGGACCAAGTGTGCTAGTGTGCCACTTGCAAAACCAAAAAACAATACATGCAAGCACACAAAAACATACATCCTACCTCAACCCACAACCCTTCCAAATAAAGATAGCGCCAAACCTACAAATAGCCCCCAACGGCCACAGTATTCTGTCAAAACATAAAATATGCAACGGGATCTATCAACCCTGCTCATCTCCCCAAATCAGCGCCACCCTCTCCTTGCACACACAACCACCCAAACCAAAAACCACAGGCTCACCTCCATACCCTTGTAACCTACCCCAACCTCTAGATCTCCCAAATCGAGAAAAAACCACACCCACAGACAACTCGCCATATGATCTAAGAAACCTAAAACACCACGAAGTCAACAATGGGATCCCTCAACCCCGCACATCGACAACTTGAAATGGAACATGGCACACACAACCACCCAAGAAAACCTACACATAGGTGAGCCTTTGTCTCCCTAGAGAACCCACAACTCCTCCCTAAGCCAAGAATTAGAGTATATAAGCAAGCCTTCCAGATTCCTCCAACCACCAATCCTACAAACATTAAGAGTTCACACATTCTCACAATGGATGCCAGCCACGGAAGAGCCACTCACAGCTATGAGAAGAGATCGAAAGGAGACCATGCTAGAGGGGCAACAAACAACAGTAGATTGCACAACATTGCCAGCGACCAAGAAGCCAACAGGAAGAAGGAGGAAGCAAATAGGTGGCCCAAAGAAACAAATAGGCAGCTCAAAAAAACAAGTTAGAAACCAAAGGTAGCACACAGAAGTCAAAGGAAACAAGCAAGCGGCCCGACGAAGTGACTAGGAGGTCCAAGGAAATGAATAGACGGGCAGAAGAAACAGTAGGAGAGCGGATGAAATGAGCAGGCAACATGAACAAAGGATCCGCAATGAAGAAGAGAGTCTCCAAAGGGAGGCGTTCAAAAAACAAAATTTGAACCCCCGCCATGACGAAGATCTAGATATGGAGCTTGAAGATGGCTTCCCAGAGCATGGTGGCAACTCACTTCAAATCTCAATGTCACATGAATACCGAGCTGCCAACCCACCTCAAGCCGCCCACACATTGGACATCATTCACTTGGTAGCTAGCACACCACCCACACTCCCCTACAAGAACCCGAGGAAGGAAGACACATGCACATCACACAACGCCAAGAGAGAGTCTCCGAAGAGCACACCGCGACATCAATTTCAATCAAACTCCGGGAGATTGAAGGCACACAAAGTCACACACAACTCAAAGTCCCAATTTTGAGTATCGAATTGGTCACCCAAATGTGGCTCAGACACCCAATCCATGAGGCTCTAGCAATGCATCAAGGCAAATTGATCAAGAAAGAAAAACGCACATACAAAGAATTCCTCTTGGCGGGCACACCCGTAAGTGAAGTAGACGAATTTTGGACACTAAGGAGTGCATTCCCAAGGGTGCCACAACGACTCTACCTAAATAAGCGGTTGGATGCGGTACCGGGGCACCACTTACACTTCACCCAACCCCCGAGACAAGAGAAGGTGAACCAAGAAACCGGGCTCTTCAACGGCTTTCATGTCACCATTCGCTTCGACACCGGATTCAAGAGCATAAGTAGAGGAAAAACACGAGGAGCATGCATAGAGAGGCTCCAAAAGATGAACATAGCTCTTGGCACGGAGTACTCAAACCGATTGATGTAACAAATACCATTACCATGAATTGGGTAGGATACTCTTGAGGGGGGAATTGAACCTTTGTAATGGAGATGAAAAACGGCGAGAGAGTCATTGGCAAAGTCCAAAAAAAGTTTTGAGCTTGTCACAATGGCAAGGAACCTTTGCCTTCACCTCAAAGGTGACACACTCCACAACCAACCCGCTCATAGCATCTTCGAATCCATTGTCCACGATAGCTATTACAAAGGTTGCCAACACAAATTCTTGGCATTGACGAAGCCAGAATTGGAGAGAGACTTCACCTTCCTCACGTTGGCCACTAAGGAAGCTAGGGACGCCATCTTGGAAAGCGGTCTAGACTACAACTACAAAAAAAACCCAAAGTTAGCATCACCCATGACCGAGAAGCCGGTAACCCATCCAAGCTTCGCATTAGCACCACGCTAGTGGCCAATAATCTCCCTCAAAAGGAGTCACAATTTGTCATAGTGAAGACCATCAAGAAGTTTTTTGGAGATGACAACATTGTAAAAGTAAGCTTTGGACATTCGCAAAGACTCAAGGAAGACAAGCAGTCCGGATGGTGTCACATACAATGCCTTAACGTGGCAGTCTACACGGAGTGGTTGAACAAGTCCGCATACAGCCTCGGGAGACGAATCAACTTCATACCACAGAAAGGAAGCATTAACGGCTTAGAGCCAAACAAAACCGCCATCCACCTTGCCCAAGCTCCTGTAATTAAAGTTTTTACTAGGGCTCAAACTAACCCAAAGAAAACAACCCAGGGACTAGGTCTCAAGGAAGACTGAGCTAGTGTCTATAAGGATTAATGTCACATTGGATTAAGGTTTTAATAACAATCTAGGTCTTTTATTCATTTATTTCCTCTTTCTCAGGCTCAATTTCCACTCTTATGGTTCGTTGGTGCTTTGAGTCGTGTGTGAGTCAGTCCTATCTGACAACTCCTATCACTCTAGTTTTACACTTTCTAATTCTGTCGTGAAGCTCAAAAGCTTAGGCAATAGTCTTTTCGGATCTTGGCAATAATCTTCCAATGGATTTTCATCCTATTGGGATTAGTCTCTTCTTCCTTAATTAAATAATCATTTAATGCCATCAATCATAATTCAAATTGCATTGCTCAAAGAATTTGTTCCTTCACTTTATCTCATTTATCATTTCTTAATTATAATTGAAATTTACTTATCTCGTGCTCTTCATTGTCACACAACACACAAAGGCTTGCTTTGATTCCTGCAACATTCTTACATAATCATACAAACTCATAGGCTATAGCCATTAGATTCCGACACAATCGACCTCGACGGCTAGCCTAATTCCTCTCAACATCCAACCATATCATTCTTATTCCTAATCATATCAAAGCACGCTTTTGTTGATTAGATTACTCACCGACTCAACACCATCATGATACTCCGATTTCTATCATATCTCGTCAATCCCTCTAAACTTCTTATCTTTTTGGGTACTGATCACTCTGAACCAGGGATGTACAAATGGACGTGACGCGGCCTAAAAGCATCACGTCGCGTCACGTCCAGGATGTGACGCCAACCGGACGTTATTATAGTAAATTTTTTTTACTAATGGTATTTTTTTTACAGATAAGTAATTATTTCGACATCAGTACAGGCAGTCGTCTACCATGGTCGACTGCTATATAGGCAGTTGACCACTTAATCGACTGCTAACTTAGCAGTCGACTACCATGGTCAACTGCCAATGTAGCAGTCGACTAAGTTGTCGACTGTCTATATAGCAGTCGACTACCACCGTCGACTGCTATGTTGGCCGTCGACGAAGATAGTCGACTGCAGTTGTAGCAGTCAACCATTGCCGTCGACTGATACTATTAGGGGACAAATGCAGTCAACAGCATATGTTTGTTGGATTAAATTTTAATGGTTTGGGTATAGTGGAATATGGATGGATGGAAGTAGTTTAGGAAAAATGTGATTAAAGCCAACAATGATATGTAGAAGAAAAAAAACCGCGTTGTATTAAAACAAGTATATCGTAAAGATATCAAAAATATACAAGGTTGTCCATATCAATGATACACGCATACTACCTTAACCCCAACGATGTTACCTAAAGAACTAAACAAACATAACACTATCTTTAACCTCAGTTCTCCAGCAGTCTATGGGCTCATCCCACCCCACAAACTGCATCTACATCCGTAGTTTGGCGATGGTCAATGAAATGCGGTTGGACATGTTCTCGCAGGTCAATGCACTCAAAGTGACATCCCAAATTTTCCTTCCTTCATCGGCAAAGAGTGTTCGGTCATCACCATCGTTGCAAAGTTGTCGAGCAAGCACGCCGATCGCATAACACTCAGCCTCCGCGGTGTAATATACATCGGGATCCTTGTGTCTCATGTTTTGGATGTAAAACAGTTCCGGCGCCACCCAAAATTTCTCCTTCCTCAATTTTTCCTTCGCTTCTACGGTTTCCGCATGCCATAGCGATAGGACATCCTCACCCGAATGCGTTGCACATCTCCAATCGCACACTCCAATCTTCAGGCTCCCGTCCGATTCCCAATGCAACATAATGTTGTCAATGGATAGATCGTTGTGTTGTACATTTGCAGCGTGCAAAGCCTCCATGATCCATAACAACGCCCAAGCCAACTTTACCCTCTTCGCCCGGAACTTTTGGACTTGGTCATAGAGTTGCCATTCGGTTGCGTCCATTGTCAAAATGTTGGCATTTGGGCGGTGGGCTCTATCCCGGATGAACATCTCTCGTAGAGTGCCCCCGTTCTACCATAGTGTATAGCCCGCATTGGACACACTGTTGATTAACCAAAACTTGATGAAACCTGGATGCGTGCTCTTTAAAACGCATGCCTCCGCACTTACTTGGATACGAGCTTTCTGCCTATCCGACGTCTTTGGGGTCTTTTCAGCCCATGTAATCTCCGGTGGGAGACGATTGTCGCCCTCGATCCTCACCTTCCTCACCTCTCCGTAACCCCCCACCTTCTTAATGCTCCTCAAACTCACGACATTTGCCGTATCGGGAATCCACAATAGTTGGCATGGGCCCGACACCCTTAGCCACTTCTCCAATTTCTCCACCTTCTAAAGAATTATTTTGGAGGCCGTCTTGGACAATCCTTTGGCCACGGGATCCCACCACAAAAATATTTCCCGGATTCTTACAGCTCGAGGGCTCAACACCTCACCTGTTTCGCCCTCCGGGAACATGTTTTCAACCAATTGCTTGAGGTTGAAAATACCATTTTGGGCCTTATTCTTCACCCATGAATCGAACCCGGCAAGATTCCTATCACCGCTAAATTCAGGGCCATCCACTTCATGTCGAATAGCAACCTCCAGGTCCCTTTTAATTATCTCAACCCTCTTGTGTTTCGGCTGCTTCAAAAAACGGAATTTGATGCCGGCCTCCCCATTCCTCAAATACCAGTCAATTATGGCTTGGTGGACCTTTGCCGTTATCGCATCCGAGAATTTTACCCTTGGTTTCCCGCTCCTACTCGACAACCCTGAGGCCGCGGAAGCCCCTCCTTGACCGCTCGTAGGGGCACCGGCACTTGGGCGGACGGGAACGGTATTATCTGAACGGGAGGTAATATTTGCTCCCGTTCCCGAAGCACTTCCTGATTCCACATCGGAATGTCGTTGCTGCTTAAGGGGCCATTTGTACACCCTGCCGGGTGCATCCGGCTCGTCCTCCGGCATCCTCCAACTTCGATTCTCCATCGTGTTTAAAAACACGCTATTATTGTGTTCACAAACACAACTCAAATGTGTTCACAAACACGGCCGTATTCACACCGCTCCACCGCAAAAAATCGGATCCAAAATTGGCAAGAGTTTGCACCCTAAACCAATCTTCCAACCGCCCCTTAAACCCTCTCAAAACATTAGGCAATGGATGCTAGGCATGCTTGGTCCCAATGTCCCACTTGAGGAGGGGTGGTTGAAAAATGATGTCAATGAGGCCTCCCCACTTATATATATAGGCGGGGTGGGCCTCACACCGACCGGACGCCGCGCCCCTAGATCCTGACCGTTGGACCGTGCATCATCCAACGGCCAGGATGGATGCGACGATTGGTCGACTGATATTCGGCAGTCGATCATCCCAGTCGACTGCTAACAGCAGTCGATTGTGGATGGTCGACTACCGGGTAGCAGTCGACTCTGGATAAGGCAGTCGACTGCCACGTCGACTGCCATTCGGCAGTCGACATCGGGGGTCGACTGCCATGTCGACTGCAAACTAACAGTCGACCGCCACATCGACTGCAAACTAATAGTCGACTGCCGATGTTTGCAATCGATGTGTGGTCGACTGCCATGTCGACTGTCACGTCGACTGCCAAGCAGCAGTCGACCCCCGAGGTCGACTGCGAATGGCAGACATTGGACCTCCCCCCCTCCAAACATAAACAAATTGCTTTTGCAATGGATCCTATAGCAGATTACTCTAAACACTTTTAATATCATAGCATCTTTTATATTTAGTGCACGTTCAAGCGTCGGGACTATAAAGGGTTCACCTCTCATTAGCATTCATCATTCCCCCTCGCTCTAGTTGACCTTGATTGCCTTTTGGCATTCGTTGCAAGTGGAGAGAGGTACGTAGTCGGCTATATTGGGATGGGCACACGAAACGAATGGAAGCCTTGGTTTGTGCCCAAGGAGTGGACTCCAACGTCCAAGAAGGTCGAGTGCAAATTTTACATGTTGGAATTAGTTTATAGGAAGGACCGCATAGTTGCCCATTTGGGATACAAAAAAAATGACGGCAAGATGCGGGGGTGACATTGTATCAACGTCAAGGGCCGATTGTAAAGTCTTTATTGTCGAGGTGCGGCGGATCGTGGCCGCCAATTCCGGATGACTTTGTGGACGAGTGCGTTGAGGACGGGGAGAAGATGTGGTCGGGTCCCAACAACAAGCGTCATGCAGTGCATTGTCGAACGCGAACGGAAGCCAAACCGCTCCACCATCTCCCGTACCGTCAGTGGCAAGCAGGGATTACACGTCACGTCGCGTCACGTCGCGTCACGTCCTGTGATAGCGACGTGACGGCAGACCTGAAAACGTCACGTCCGCGGGGGGGTAAATCCGGCAGTTACCCCAGGGATAAACTGACGCGGTCAACCCCCTGGTCAACCCCCTGGTCGACTGCAAATAGCAGTCGACTGCAAAAAACAAAATTTAAAAAATTCCAAAAAAATTTCTGGACCGTCAGATCTTCTTGGCAAGAAGATCTGACGGTCCAGAATTTTTTTTGGAATTTTTTAATTTAATGTTTTTTTGCAGTCGACTGCTAGGTCGACTGCTATTTGCAGTCGTTTGCTAAGTCGACTGCTAATAGCAGTCGACTTAGCAGTCGACTGCAAAAAAATTACTTTTGCAGTCGACCAAGACCAGTCGACTGCTATTAGCAGTCGACTAGCTGGTCGACTGCTAAAAGCAGTCGACTTCAAGGAAAACCTAAAAAAAAAAAATCAAAAAATTCTAAAAAAAATCATGGACCGTTAGATCTTCAATCCAAGAAGATCTAACGGTTCAGATTTTTTAATAGATTTTTTTAATTTTTGTTTTCTGAAGTCGACTGCTCGTAGCAGTCGACTAGAGCAATCGTCCAAAAAAGTTACAAAAAAGTTACAAAAAATTGGTACAGTAACTTTTTTTTACCACGTCAGTGCGCGTCACGCCCTGACGTGACGTGACGTGACGGCGTCACGTCATTTGTGACGCGACGTGACGCAAAAAGGCCGCGTCACGTCCATTTGCACATCCCTGGTGGCAAGGGAGTTGGTGTCTGGGACGACTCCCGAACCCCACCAACGTTCCCAACGGCAAATGGGACTAAAGGAAGGGTTGCAAAATTCGACAAAACGAGACTTGGATACAAAATGGTCGCAAGTCTTTTATAAGGTTAATATCCCCATTAGTATTGTCCGCCATTCCGCGTTCATCCAGGCCGTTAAGGCAACCGCCGAGGCTAGAATTATGTACAAACCCCAAGCCTACCATGCAATACGCAAGAGTTTACTTGACGATGTACGGTTCAATACACAAAAAATCATGGAGTTGAAGACAACATCATCTATCCACAAATATGGGTGCACTATTTGTTCGGACGAATGGGAGAATATTGTCCACCGCCCTTTGATGAACGTCATGCAAATTTGTCCGGCGGACGACGTGTTCCTTGGTTCCATCGACACCACTGGTAGCACAAAGGATGCCGCCTACGTGGCCACCGAGGTCAAACGCTACATCGTTGGAGTAGACCCCGCGAAGGTTGTTCAAATTTGCTACGATAATGCGGCGGCCATGAAAACCGCAGCGAGAAATATTAGCCGGGAATGGCCACACATATATTGGCAAGGGTGTGCGGCGTATTGTTTGAACTTGTTGTTGAAGGATTGGGGTAAACAACGATGGGCGAAGGACGTCGTAGACAAGGCGAAGGATATTGTCAAATACATCCGGGTCCACCAATGTCCGACGGCGGTCTTCCTCACCTACTCGCCCAATTTGGACTTGAAGATGCCCGGGTCCACACGATTCGCCACCAACTTCCTCATGATTGACCGGCTTGTAAAGGTAAGACATGCTTTGGAACAAACGGTTATTCATCCCGATTGGACCGCCTACGTGATCAAATTAAATAGAAGAGGCGATGATCGAAGGAAAAATGCAATGGAGGCACGTCAAATCAAGACAACGGTTAATGACGACAATTTTTGGACAAGTTGCGATAATTACCGTCACATGTCGGAGGAGATATTGAGAGCATTGAGAGTGTTTGATGGCGTTGAGCCGGCAATAGATAAGACTTGGTTGACCATGAAAAACTTAGAGAAACATGTGCTTAGCCTAAGGAATCCTCCTTTCAACCTAGCACACAACCTCGCTACCTTGGCCGAAGAAGATTTCTACAGCCGGTGGCGTATGATGACCACGGACCTACACCATGCCGGTGCAATCTTGAATCCCTATTTATTGGACGAAAATGTCTTCCACGAAGACGCGGCCGTTAAATCCGGATTCTTAGACGCCATGAGGAGGTTGACCACGGGCATGGACGGTCATTATGGTCAGGTTGTGGCCGAATTTCAAGCATTCAAAGAGCGTAAAGGCGCATTCGCCAATATGCCCCTAGTCATGGAAGCCAACATTCCACCCCACGAGTGGTGGGACCTCATGGGCGAAGGTGGCACCCACTTGGCCCCTTTGGCAAAGCGAATATTGGCCTAAGTGTGCTCCTCTTCATCGTGCGAAATGATTGGAGTAATTATTCGTTTGTGCACAACAAGACTAGGAACCGGTTGAGTTCGGCGAGAGCCGAAAATTTGGTGTACATTTATACCAATTCACGGTTGGCTCGGGAGAGGGTTGATCGGGACTCGGCCGCATAGTATCTAATGAATATGATGTCCGAAGACTTCGACTATTCGGCCGACGAGGATATAAATGGTGACCCCCCTGTAGGACCCGGCGGGGATTCCTCGGGGCCTTCGGACAACGAGAGCGATGGAGGACATGGTGGAGGGAATTTGGGCCTTGACAACCACAATGATCCATTTGCATTCGATGGACTTGACACCGAGGACGATGGTGATCTTCATATGTGGGCCAACATAGCCGGTCGGGAGTTTCTCTCCACTACGCATGTGCGTCCCGATACGCCGACAACTACAATACCCGATGTACCGGTCGACATTCAACCCGTAGTGGATAAAGATGTAGTGGCCGAACCACATGTGGATGAAGCTCTTGAAATGGCTCCGAACCGGATGAACATGGACGAAGTCCCACCACATGCTTCCCCCATTCATCCACCGACGGATGTTGTCCCCACTCCTATGGTGCCGACAACATATGCACAACCCATGCAAACTACACCACCCTTTCCCGAGTCCCACGGAGAGGGCACGTCCAATATTGTCCTTAACACTAGTCTATTGCGAGGTATTGGGCAATGTCCGGCCGTTGCGCGAGCGCCGGAATCCGACACGGATGACACATTGGCGCAACACAAGGCGCGTCGAGCCCCAACAATACCACGCATGGGCTCCCGGTTGGTTGGTGCCACCATCGGCATGCGCGCCCCATGTCCCACACCGGCTAGGCCACCCCCTAATATTGCATTAACAAACTTTGGTCGGACCACGAGAGGTCAAAAAAGAAAACGACAAAGGGATGTGCGAGAATGAAGGACTACCGGGGCCACCCCACTTGCACGTCCACAAACTGACGGCATTATGGATGCAACGGGTTCAAGACCAATGGTATCGATTAGAATGCCAAAGGCTGGCACACGGCTTAGTCGAATTTCCGGCCCGGCAATTGATGGCCACGAGTCCGACGCCCGAACAGATGACAATGCCAGCACGGAGGATAAATCCGGCGTAGGCGAAGCTCCTGATGATAGTGATTACCAAGCACCGCCCCCAAGGGTAGTTGTGGGAGGGCCACGGAGGACAAGAAATTTTATTCCTCAAAACAACGACAATGCCCCTTCATGAAAGAATATTTATAGTAATGTCAAATGTCCTATGGTGTTCAATGGGTTTAGTTGTATTGGTGATCAATTTTTGTAATATCTATTTTTTGGTATGTTTGTTGAAAAAATAATATGAATTTCAAATTTGTATGTTGGATGTTGACTAAAAATTGAGCCTACATGTATGATGTGGAAGGATGAAATGAATGTCCAATGTGCACTAAGATTAGGAGTAGGACACATGGAATTGATTTGGAATGCAAATAGGCCCTATGTCATGGGCGAGGATGGAATTAATGTCCAATGTGCACTAAGGTTAGGAGTAGGACACATGGAATTGATTTGGAATGCCAATAGGCCCTATGTCATGTGGGAGGATGAAATGAATGTCCAATGTGCACTAAGGTTAGGAGTAGGACACATGGAATTGATTTGTAGTGCCAATAGGCCCTATGTAGTGTTGCATTTTTTATTCTAGAGGTCGGAGGCGGCATTATAAAATATTTTTTAAAATATTTAAAAATATTTTTTATGTTTTTTAATTGAAAATCATCGAAGATATCAATCCGTGAGGTCCTTTATGGCAAATCATTGTCGAAAACATTTCCCTCTTCTAGGATTAGGTCTTCGAGCTCTTCTCCGCCCAAATATTGATCCAAGAATGAAGACATTGTAAATGCAAACCACCATTCACGACTTGTCCGATGTGCCATGTGGTGCGTTATGTATTCCAATATTTGCCAATTTGTGTGGCAATGCTCAAGGCTCAAACATTGCCGTTGAGTTTGAATGTGCTAATGCTATATGGTAATATGGAACAATTGTCAAAGTTGAGCGTGTCTATATTTGCCCTATTGCCATGGATTGGCTATAGTCGTGAACTTATAATTAAAAAACATTAAAAAATGCCTCAAAATTTGCCGAGTATTTTTAAATGCATTTTAAAATGTGTATTTTAAAATAAATTAAAAATAAATGCACCCCTAGCCCTATGTCATGTGGGAGGATGAAATGAATGTCCAATGTGCACTAAGGTTAGGAGTAGGACACATGGAATTGATTTGTAATGCCAATAGGCCCTATGTCATGGGCGAGGATGGAATTAATGTCCACACACACAAACATATATATATTGCAAATACCCACAAATATATATATATATTGCACATACATCCATATATATAGCGCATACGTATAGAACATACGGTATACCGGGAACCCACATATATATTGCACATACACATACAAATGTTACACATACATATTGCAATTTGCACATACACCCATACATGTTAGACATACATATTGCACACGGGTGTGGCTAATAAGGAAGTTATCATTTATTTATATAGCGATCCACTTTTATTTCACATTACGGATCATATCTTTCACATAATGCGATTATATCCACTAGGCCTAAATACTTATACACAGTGTTTGCTAGGATTAAACCGGCGAACTATATAGAACACGAACTGCAACATCTACATAGTAAAATTCTCATGGCAATAGTCGCTCCGAAGGACAAATCCAAAAGTTGGTGCATCGACGGTATTCGGAAGAACGTCCATCGACTTGAATCCAATATTCTCCATTTTCCACAAGCTTCTCCCGCAAGTATTCAAGTTCCATGATCCAAATATCGTTGAGCCGAGCATGCTGAACTTCCCATCGAATTGGGATGGCAATGCATTGCGTATGACTGAAAATGAAGAGGTTAAGTCGGAACGCTCGCAACAATTCGTGGAGCTCCAAAGTCCCTCTCACGCCCCTAAATTGATGCCCCATTGGTATGTCTACGTCCCAAAGCGACAAACGCAACGCGTTGTACACTTGTCCCATACCAAAATGTTCACGCCAAGCTTTGTTAACTCCCATGTATTTATAAATACATATGAGAGTAAAAAATTTGGCCCTCACTTCACACCCCCGTACATAGTCTCCTCGGTGATATGGCTCCAAAAGAGGCTCAACGACCTTCGGCAATATGTGCTCCCCCACAATTTCAGCGGTTAATCCGGGTATAAGTGCCGACGGTGCCATCTTTTAGTACAACCCCTAAATAGCAGATCCTCCGCTCCTTGTCCCTTTGTTCTCCGTATGCAAAGGTTGCTAAAACAGGCTATGGCCAATGGAGAACTTGGGAATGAGGGAATTGGGAGGTTGCATTGCTATATATATGCATCCTTTGTCATGATTGTATGCATTTAATGCATGATTTGACTAAGCTAACGATTTTTCCAAACCCTAACGCCTAATTTTGACTGCTAGGCAGCAGTCGATTTGCATATTCGACTGTTGGGCAGCAGTCGACTGTGGATGGTCGACTGCTACACAACAGTCGACTAATAAAATTGATTGCTTCCTAGCAGTCGACTGTGGATGGTTAACTGCCTTCCAGCAGTCGACTGTGGATGGTTGACTGCCTTCCAGCAATCGACTGCTGGAAGGCAGTCGACCATCTTAGTCGACTGCTAGGAAGCAGTCGACCATTTACAGTCGACTATTGGGCATTTATCAATCGACTGCCTTATAGCAGTCGATTTACATAGTCGACTGCTATGAAGCAATCGATTTGCATAGTCGGCTGCTGTGTAGCAGTCGACCATCCACAGTTGACTGTTGTGCAGCAGTCGACTATGCAAATCGACTGCTACAAGGCAGTCGACTGTGGATGGTTGACTGCTACACAGCAGTCGACTTGCACAGTCGACTACCTTGCAGCTTAATTTAGATAAATAATTAGACACTGCCTAACCCAACCTGCCAACTCATTGGATGCCACCCGAGGGCCCACACTGCGATATCCCTATCCCGGGGAAGTCACTATCGAAAATTTAGATAACTATGAGAGAACAAATATAGGGTGACATTTATTCATGGTTGATAAAAATTATATATTTTTTGGATATACCATAGCCTTGAAGAAATGTGAGGTAGCACATTATATATAATATAGGGTCACTTGTCATACCCAAAATTATGTTTATAGTATTTCTAAAATAGCATTATAGTAATTGTAGGGATTTTTATTTATTTTTAGGTTGAGTTTAGGGTAAGAAAATTTTAAGAACTAGATGAAAAATGATCACAAATCCATCTACAAAATGGATGAACTCGTTGGATGAGGGTTATTAAGTGTACTTTTGAGGAACATTTCATTGACGTTTGTATAATTCTCTGGTTGTTCCTCCCACGCAAGACAAGAATTCTATCATCGTGCATGGACCCCTATGCGTTTAAAGAGCTCCGTGGGGCCATATTTGGTGAATCTATGGTGGATTGATGGATTTGTTTTAGGCGAGAGGTTGTGGCATCTTTTGTGATGATTGTTTCTCAATTTTCACGTAGGACTCATAAGTAGGCATTTCAAATTGTCTTCACACTTTGCATGGTAACATGTGCAATGTTAGTGCAACTGTGTTAGTGAACACATTATGGACACTTTAGTGATGCTGGTTTGTTTTGGAATTTGTGGACTCTTTCAATGTTTGGATGAAACAATTAAGTACGCCATTATCAATGGGCTTAGACATGTAACCAATTATGTAAATAACATGTTTCTTGTATACACAACTTAATTTTTGTTGCGTGATGAATTCCATTTCTAATGCTATTGTCCACGAAGGAAAATTCAAATAAATATAAATAATGAAGGGTCTGAAATATTATGGAGATTTTAATTTATAATTACACATAGGGTGGTAAGAAATTGAAGAAAGTAGAATTATTAAAAAATATAGGGTCCACTAAAATGCAGTAAATGATCTACATAGCCCCCCAAAAAATATGTGTTGTACGCTCATGTGTCCCCAAAGAATACACTAAGTGACTTCCCCGAGATCCCTATAAAATCAAGTGTGCTACCCACCATGAGGCCACCTTGCCTCGTAGTGATTTTGAGGACCTTGTATGCGTCGCATACATTGCCCAAGATCAACTACGGTGTGGGCAATCCATAGGATTGCGATGGCTGGGAGTGGCAAGATACGGGATGCGGGTGGTTCGTCAAGAAGCATGTATTACAATCCCCGACACGCATGGGGCTTGCCGGACGAACCGGACGAATTTACACCCGAGGTGGTTGCAGAGAACACTCGAAATGAGGACGATTTGCGCAGTGTTTTACGTCCAATTCAAGGGTTCACTGAATTCTATTGGGTTCGACTGCCTAGGAAACAAGTTGATCGTCACCACCGCGGATACTTGGACGCCCAAGAAAGGCCCGCATGCCGCATCGGTTACAAGGAAAAACTTTTCCCATGGCACTTGTTTGAGGACCTTAGCGACGTTCTCACGAAGGGGAAAAATCAATTGTATTTTCGGAAAAACTATGGGACCTTGTGGAGGTTCTACCAAACCATAAAACATTCGGTGCATAACGCAATTCATTGGGGGTTCAACCGGTGCACTGCGCACCAAAAGGAATACCGGGTGTATAGAGAGTACACACTTAGGTCGTCAATGTAAGATTTGCCCACGAATATGGTGAGAGCGTAGTATCAAGTTTGTACTTGCACATATACTTACGTATGTTGTTAAGTTGGAAATGCGCAATATATGAATTCCCGGCAATATTGCGGTGATGTTTTCCGCTTGGTGTGAACTTATAATCATGCCACATGGAATCATTGTCACAGTTATTTGCATCGATACGTGTTTGATTCAAGTGCAAATGCATGTAGATGCAAAGTCCATGGTTTAATTAAATGTTGGTGGCAACCGATTGTGTGGGCAAACATAAGAAATGATCATTGTGCGACACTTGTACATTACTCCCAAAATTGATAGTGAACAAGAATTCAATTATAAACATTTCCAAAATCATGGTTTTTCCCGCATTGTATACAATTGAGTATCAAATAATGCCTCCTAGTCCAACGCCTATCTCACACGCACTAGCCAACATTCCTAATCCGGCTCCGAATCACTATCCAATGGAATGGGGGGTCCGCGGCTTGAGCTTGCACCATTTAGATTTTGTGGCCGTAGTGTCCGGCGCCTTGCCTCATGCCTGCTCTCGGTGATGGCCCATAGTTCTTGCACCTCAATCTCCCAGTCAACTTGTGCACGAGTGCGCGCACGGTCTCCAATGTGCAACCCCCTCGCGGCATTCAAATGGCGCAGGACGTCTTGCATGGTGGGGCTAGAGGCCCCATCACGGATGTCCAAAAGGCCGTTGACGTATTTCCACTCATTCATCCGGATTTGGACGTCGATCTCATTGAAGCTACCCTCTTGTGCAACGGCCTCGCGCCTCTCCATATCTACCTCAAAACTTGTTGTGTCCAACACGTGTTCCACATCCCAAGTTGTTTCCTCGCCCGGGACCGGTTCCCGTGGCAATACCCCCACTGTCACATTGCCGTTGGAGTCATACACGTATCCGTGGGGGTGAGGACCTGGGACATATTCACCCGTCTCTCCGGCGTGCCCACCCACAACACGGTACAAAAATGTCCTCAACCCTACGGCCTGAGGAGAGGAGCCGGGGTAAAACTCATGAGCAACCCTTGTGTACATTTCAGGCGTGAAGTTTGTCGGGTAGCCTCGGAGGTCCTTCACATACCTCCGTGCCTGCCAGCTATAAGCAGGAGGATCGCCGTATTCTGCGGGCGGCACACCATGGATTATTGTGTATTCAAAATCGGGAGGCATTCCCCATTGCACTCCGAATTGCTCGTACAACCTTCGATGCAGAGGGGCTTTGCACGAAGGACAACGGCGTGTTTGCAACATGTGTGGCAACAAACAATTCGGGTGGACCATGTGACCGCACGACCCAATGATCCATGCGCCTTCAGGTCCCCAAGGATTGGAACAAATGGGGCACATGCTCCCGTCCTTGATCCAATCGGGGACGCATGGCCACAACAAGGCTGGTTTGGCCGGGGGTATCACGATGCGGGATGATACTGCGGTATCCCATTGGAATTCATCCTCGGGTCTCTTGGTCCACGCAATACTAGGGTAATTGTCGTCATCGACCGGGAGGTTCTCAGGATACATGAAATCCAATGGCGGCCACGAGGTGAAAAGAAGCCGTCGTTCGGGCCATTGTTCGCCGTGGTCCATATAGTGGGTCAGCCCGTCCATCAATGCCCTCTCGCGCGTGGCGTACATGATAGTGGCTGTGACCATGCCCATGTAGTCGTCCTCCAACAACCGGTTCCTCCTAATGACCCGGTCGTAATCAACCCTCATTGCCTCCAAGTTTGTTGTGGGCGATGGCTCCCGCCCTTGTCCATCACTAGCAGACATTGCTTGTGGCATTTGTGGCGCATCAGCCCTCGCAAGTTCAAGGTTGGTCAAACGTCCAATCTCGGCTTTCAACCCTTGGACCTCCTCGGCGTGTGCACGTCGGACCATCTCCAATTCCCGTTCGTGGTCCAATTTGCATTTTGCCAACTCCGCCCTCAACGCCTCCACAACGTCGTTGTCGGCAACTACCAGTGGTGGGGTTGGCACCGCCGATGCCATCTCCACGTCAACGGGCGAAGATGGAGGACAAACCAACCGGGTACCATGTGGCGGTGTCACGTGGACCCTTTGTCGCCGGCTAGGTGGTTCAACCGGCAACCCTATGACAATGTTGTGCTCGTCCATGTTTGAGTCGGTGGCCGGTGGAGTCCCCACAATTTGATGATCTGGTCCCGCAAGGAAATCAAAATAAGATCGGACCGTCGGAGGATTCATTGGAGTTTGCCATGCCAATGGAATCGGACGGCCAGCGTTCCAGCCTAGCACGGCACTTGGTATGACCGCGACCCGGCGTGCCGCCCTCAAGTCCGCGCTCGTGCGGGGTATGGTGGACCAGTCGATATCCACTCCCAAAATTACCTCCGCGTAGACCATTTGGCATAACCACATTAGCATATGCCCGCGATCAAATTCCCTCGGTGCACCCCACAAGAAATCCCACACCTCCTTACACTGTTCTCCAAATATTTGATGGCTCACCTCCCTCCATATGCCATAGCGTTGTCTAGACATCCGTTCAGCATTCGCGCTAGGAACGAACATCCTCGTCAAATGGGTCCACTCTACGTACCTTCGGACCGTGCTATACAACCACGTGCCCCTCTCATTTTGCCAGCCGGGATTGGCGAGAATGTTCGGGTCCCGCACCACCTCCAAATTGATTGGTTGTGGCCTACCCCTCGGTGCATTGTTGCGTCTTCTAGCGCATGCCGACCCCGGTATCGATTGCGGAGTCCCCCCCGGATCCAAACCCCGCCACGTGGAGGTTCCGGCGGCAAGTTCTCTTCGTCTGCCATCGTTGCCCCTAACCCCTAGCTTTGTATGCCTACTATAAATTAAACCTAATATGGTAGCACTTCCAAAATAAGCGCCACCACCCACAATTTTTTTTTAATCCGCTAAAACCAATTAAGGCCGTTCAAAGTTCAAACTACATAATTAAATGTAAACCACTTTCAAAATAAGTGTTCACATATTACAATTTCCGGTATGGTTCAAAACGATACGCCGATAACCGCAATGGGGTATAATGTAGACCGTATATATGTGGGTTGCAGTACAATACACACAGTAGGCAGTTACAGTCTACCGTATGTACCGTATATGTATTTCAGTACGTATGTCTACCTGTAGCCCTCCAGCTCACCTCTATCTCCTAATGGCAAGGGCTGATTAACAACCTGGGCCCAAATGGAGGGAGGTGGGAGTGAGGGAATGAAGGAAGTGGGGTCCATATATACCCCATGGAGGCGTCCTTTCGATTAGACGCCCCCTGGACCAACCCATGGACGCCATGTGTCCATGGGTGTCTCTACGCGACTGCTCACGAGCAGTCGTCTGCCATTCAAGTCGACTGCTAATAGCAGTCGACCATAGGGTGCGACTGCCCACCAACAGTCGTCCGTACTTTGTCGACTACTATTAACAGTCGACTTGGGTTGTCGACTGCAGTTGGGCAGTCGACAGTCCAAGTCGATTGCTAATAGCAGTCGACTTGAAGGGCAGACGACTGCTGGTGGGCAGTCCCACCCCTTCGTCGACTGCTATTAGTAGTCGACGAAGGGTTGCGACTGCTCACGAGCAGTCGTATGCCATTCAAGTCGACTGCTAATAGCAGTCGACCATAGGGTGCCACTGCCCACCAGCAGTCGTCCGCACTTTGTCGACTGCTATTAGCAGTCGACTTGGATTGTCGACTGCAGTTGGGCAGTCGACAGTCTTCGTCGACTGCTAATAGTAGTCGATTTGAAGGGCAGACAACTGCTATTAGCAGTCGACTTGGATTGTCGACTGCAGTTGGGCAGTCGACAGTCTTCGTCGACTGCTAATAGTAGTCGATTTGAAGGGCAGACGACTGCTATTAGCAGTCGACGAAGAAGGACAGACGACTACTGGTGGGCAGTCGTACCCCTTCGTTGACTGCTATTAGCAGTCGACACGAAAGGCGGGCGACTGCTCACAAGTAGTCGCATGCCTGTCGTCAACTGCTAATAGCAGTCGAATTTCCATGTCGACTGCCTAAGAGCAGTTGACAACCCAAGTCGACTACTTATAGCAGTCGACTAGTTATGGTAGTCGACTGCTCTTGGGCAGTCGACATGGAAATTCGACTGCCCTTAGCAGTCGACAACCCTATACGACTGCCCTTGAGCAGTCGATTCAGTGTGTCGACTGCCTAGTAGCAGTCGCTCTAACTCGTCGACTGCCCACTAGCAGTCGACACTATTGACAACAATTTACCCTGTGGTAAACTGTTTTTTACCCCCCCTAAACGGACGTAACGTTTTCAGGTTTGCCGTCACGTCGTTGTCACAGGACGTGACGTGTAATCTCTGCTCTGAACTACCTTATCATCATCTTAGTATCAGTTATTTAATTGAATTTTCTTGTCCATTCGTCACTTCAGTTGCTTTGGTTACCTAGGATGACTCTCTCTCTTTCTCTATCAGTTTTCTGTCTTGCAGGCTATAGTCTAGTAGGGTGCCTTTGGCGATCAGTTACTGCCGCACAAAACTCTCGGCATTCGGCTCTCCCTCTCGGACTGCCCTCGGTGGTGTTTCTCTATCCTTCTCTGTGCTCTCTCTCTCTTTCACCAACTTTGCTTCATCATTCTTACCATCTTGGCCATATTCCAGTATTCTTGGCTATGGTCCACTGTTCTCGTGAACTCTTCCTCTATTTCTTACAATTGAAAATACGGCATTGTGTCTGTACTACAGACTATGGCCCTTTTTTTATTTTTCTCTTAGGCAATAGTCAATCTTCCTCTCCAACAGTTTCCCCAGGGAGGTCACTCCATTGTGTCGTGTAAACTAAGATCGTTAAACACAACAGATCGAGTATCGTCATCAACATCAATTAGCAAAATAAACATAGCAAACTAATATGCTAAACAACCACCTCTTCAAGATGAGGGTTTCTCTCTCCAAGCTCAAGAAACTAAGAAGTCTCCTTACAAAGCTTAAGAAACTCTAAAATTCACACACAAGAGTCAAGCTATCTCTCACTCCACGAAGGGAGAATCCAAGAGTGCAAGTGATGGAGAAAGAATACAAAGGCTTTACTCATGATCTACTACACCATAGCCACAAGATAGCAACAACAAGCTCTCTCTCTCTCAAAACACACTCACAAGACTTGACTTGACAACAATGGCAAGTCAAGATGCCTTCCTCTCCACATAACCCCCCGCCTAGGTGGATTTCATCCATGGAGTGGATGAACAACTATCTAGGACTCCCAATGGAGTCCATTACTCATCCAAACACACATGGACTCCTAATGGAGTCCATTTACTCCTAATTTGACGTGACTTAGTCCCCGATGTCACCTCACGTGACAGTTGTCGTGTAAACTAAGATCGTTAAACACAACAGATCAAGTGTCGTCATCAACATCAATTAGCAAAATAAACATAGCAAACTAATATGCTAAACAACCACCTCTTCAAGTGCCCCCCTCCTAGCAGATAAGAAGCCCCTCCAATCAGCTAGGAACAAACACACTCATCGGGCGTTGAACATGATGAAGTTGTTGTTACATCTGTACATATCCATGTTGGTGTAATGGTAATCTAAGGAATTAAATTCATGGTTGAGGAAGTAACCCAAGAACTGTTGGGTGCAATGTGAGTCCCATCCTTAATCGCCTTCAACAATTTATGTTGAATTCTTTGATAACTCTCCCAATGTGATTTTCAATCCCATAAAACTACTGACCAACTAGATAACAACTTCACCACTAAAACATGTGGCAAACATCCACAAAGTCCTCAATCATGACCATTAACGGTCATGGAATGGGAGGATTTCTGACAACGAGGACAAACCCAATTGCCAGAAGGAAGAGTCAAAAAGGGAGGTGTCAAACATGTCATGTGCCATCCACGTTGACATTGGTCACACAATAACATTGTTGCAGCTCCTTTCTTCTCTCCACACACATAACAAGGCAGACTATGTGGTACAACCGCCAATTCGGGATGCACAGAGCCGTCGATGGGAAGGTGACATGGAGCACAATTCTTTGAATGCTCACGACATTCCCGTCCATCCTTGCCTTCAAGCAATAATATACCACTTGGTAAAACATCTTTTACCCGCAAAATTGTGCGTCCAGCCTTGACATCCAATGTCGTAGGCGCCTCCCATTGCAAGTAAACATAATCCCCCTTGGAAAATCTACGAACCTAAGGTCGATAAGCCCCGCTGCGGATCCGGGCATACCGTAATGTATCACGATGTTGAGCTATATTTAAGTTCTCCATGGCCATAGGCATGGCCTTCTGAAAGAACTCTGCTCGATCATGAAGACATTGAGCCCCAGGGTTGTTTATCCCGATGTCATGACGTGTCGTGTCGTGACGGACCCCTCCGTCACGACACAATAGGGTCCACGTAGGGTCAATCTAGGGGGCAGCTAGTAGGGTGGATAAAATACTTACCTTCTTGCCAAGGTGGCGTCCTATGTGGTAGAAAAGGCCGACGTGGACATGGATATGCCTAGCGCCAGGTAAACCATTTTGCCATTCTGTTATCATTCTGTTAAAATCAAAGTAGTAAAATATGACTAAGGAGTGTGTGGGGCGGACGGGGGAGGGGGGTGGGGTGGACGGGGGGGGCGGACGGCGGACGGGGGTGGGGTGGACGGGGAGGGGCGGACGGGGGTGGACCGTGGGGCGGACGGGGGGGGGGATTTTCACTTTTTTTTTGAAATTGAAGACATAGTCTCTATTTTTTGGCTCTCAAAAAATCATATGAACTCCAAAAAATGAGTTCTTGGTGTCCACGGATAGGTAATGAAGTCCTCTATACAAATATGAAATAACATTTGTACTGCAAGAGAATGTGCGACCGCAATTCTACGCTGTTCGCTGGAATCAGCACCTTTTCACTTTTTTTTTGGAAATTTTAAGACATAGTCTCGCTTTTTTGGCTCTCAAAAAATCATATGAATTCCAAAAAATGAGTTCTTAGTGTCCACGGATAGGTAATGAAGTCCTCTATACAAATATGAAATAACATTTGTACTGCAAGAAAATGTACGACCGCAATTCTACGCTGTTCGTTGGAATCCGAGTTCCATGTAACTATTACATAAAAACAAATAATCATGTGATTATTTTACTACAATTGAACTGTAACCCCTAAATGATACCAAAATAATGTTTTAAATATTTTATGAATATTTCTTTTGATTTTTTCCTCTATATATAAATATGTTACTTATGCCCCCTCCCCACTTGACATTAGCTAAGCCTAAAAGTGGGTCCTTAAAACTGAGTGTTCACACCATCGACATTATCTAGTGCCGAGCCTAGTTGGCAAATGATGTGGCATGGCTTAAAAGTGGAGGGGTTAAGCTAAAACTACCGACCCTCCCATCGGTACCTAGACATGAGGCAAGAATGTAGGACCTCTAAAAGTGTTGCCTCCCGCTCTTGTGATTGGTTGCTTTTAGTCTTAGCTATGAGGGCACGAGGAGCTCCATTAACAAAAACCGATGGTAAGGATTAAGGCATTTGGGGATGGGACAAAAACTATCCAACATTCATTGGTTGGTAGATAAAACAATGACCATGTGTGAAAACTACTTAACTAAAAGCTACTTGGAAATCTCCGAAGCAAGTTCTTGTAGGTGCATTGGGATAGCCGGACGTGTCCGCTATAACCGAGGGAGCTTTACCCGGGTTTTAGGGAAGTCCTTGGGTGAAAGGGATGGGCACATGGCACCACCCTCTTTTCACCGGCCCACCCATTTATTTCAAAATAAACGGATCAGGACCGGTACATGGAACTTGGCCCTTATGCCCGATTGATAGTTTTTTGTTACAAATCAAGATTGTATTTTTTATTATTTAAAATATTAGTTTTTCTAAAATGTTGTGTAACCCAAAATTGAGGTGACATTTTAGAATTAAATGTATATGTCATTTTGACATTCATTTTTTTTAAATGTCACATGACACTTTGTATTTGGAGTTGAATGTCAAATGAAATTTGTCAAACTTACACACTGTACGGGAGCATAAGGGGGGAAGGCTGGGGGATGGGGGGAAGCAGTTTGTATGTTTGACAAAGTTTTTGCAAGTTATTCACTTTTGACACGCAAAAACTCGCAAAAAAAATGCATGTCAATTGACATGCACAATTGAGAAGTTGACACGTACTGTGACTTGTGAAGAAAAGACCACACGTCAATTGACATGCTAGTGATGCTTTGGCTGGTTAAATATTGGGTTAATTATGAGGCATCTTAGCTTGACACTGGGATGATTTGAGGTAGACTTTGCAAAATGCAGAGATCCCCTTTAATTTGAGTGTAATGTACAATGTACAATTCACAATGCCTTAATTGAAGATAGATTGGAAGCAATATTGTTGTTGGGTTTGTGATTTGAAAGGGTTTAGGGTTTAGGGTTGTGAAACCATATGAACTACTATGGTTGAAGCACAAATATGTGATTTGTTGAATGAAAGTGGCCTTCGTATGCGTGTGGGTTGTGAAACCATATGAACCACTATGGTTGAAGCACCAATATATGATTTGTTGAATGAAAGTGGCCTTCGGATGCGTGACATGGGTTGTGAAACCATATGAACCACTATGGTTGAAGCACATATATGTGATTTGTTGAATGAAAGTGGCCTTCGTATGCGTGTGGGTTGTGAAACCATATGAACCACTATGGTTGAAGCACCAATATGTGATTTGTTGAATGAAAGTGGCCTTCGGATGCGTGACATGGGTTGTGAAACCATATGAACCACTATGGTTGAAGCACATATATGTGATTTGTTGAATGAAAGTGGCCTTCGTATGCGTGTGGGTTGTGAAACCATATGAACCACTATGGTTGAAGCACCAATATGTGATTTGTTGAATGAAAGTGGCCTTCGGATGCGTGACATGGGTTGTGAAACCATATGAACCACTAAGGTTGAAGCACATATATGTGATTTGTTGAATGAAAGTGGCCTTCGTATGCGTGTGGGTTGTGAAACCATATGAACCACTAAGGTTGAAGCACCAATATGTGATTTGTTGAATGAAAGTGGCCTTTGGATGCGTGACATGGGTTGTGAAACCATATGAACCACTATGGTTGAAGCACATATATGTGATTTGTTGAATGAAAGTGGCCTTCGGATGAGTGACATGGGTTGTGAAACCATATGAACCACTAAGGTTGAAGCACAAATTTGTGATTTGTTGAATGAATGGATAACATATCAAATATAGAAGCTTCAAAGAGGTATCAAAGAGGTTTCCAATGCGGATGTCGAAAGACTTTTCCAAAAAGTGCAACTACCTTTTTGACCTCACCAACTTTATTTTTATTCCAATTGTGTTGTCTTTATCTCACCAACGAGAATTGGATCCTCTACATCTTGGATTACATCAATTATTGTATATTTCATGAAGTTCTTTGAGCTCAATATATAAGTAGAGCATTTAGACTCATACATATGACGAGATAGAGTATCATGGATAGGATGGGAGAGGAGAGAGACATGTTTGAGGGTCTAGGACGGGATGAGGAGATAGAGAATTTAGGAGATTCCCATATTCCATTCAATCCATCACCCGAGCGTGAGAGAAATGAGAGAAGTGCTAGAGATCGATTTCGTGATGAGTATGTCATGACCCCCTTCTCACAATCTACACAAGCATGGAAGTTGAGGGCGGAGGAGGACCAACGACGATATGCGAACAAATTGGAGATCGATGCGATGGAGAAGGACCTAACAAAATGCGTGGGTGGAGATCCAAATGATGTGGTTGATTTGAGTGCGCATATGGAACGGAAGCCCGAGGATGTGGATGTGGAGGACAATTCAATCGACATTGAAGAAGTCAAGGTAGCGGGGGAATCTTCAAGGACTTTGCCTTTTCGTAAGAAGATGAGAGGATTATCGCCTCATCGGCTATCGTTGAAGGAACGGATGAAAGACCGAACGATTAGCTATGTTGATTTACTTCGGCCGGATCCTCTTCCGCCAAGAACGGACCCTCGACGGAAGCCACGGAAGTCAAGTTGACGGAATGAAGTGGAATATTAGATTATGCATGGTTTGTTCATGTATATGATTTACAAAGGGCATTTGTACCGTCGTCGCAGTAATAAAATTATATGTATAATATGTTGTACCAGCTCTATGATTTTTTTTAAAATTTTGAAATTCAACCAACCGTTTATTATTGCATACTTATATGACTTTGGGTGAAGGATTTGAGTTTTTTTTTTTGAACAAGAAATGATAGGCTTCGCGGTCAAGGAGATTCAACCTACCTTTTTGTGTCATGCACTGCAATATGTGAGAGGGGTTTTTCTAAACAAAACCTAATCAAAAGTCATCTACGTACTAGTTTGAAGTTCTTCATTTCATGTGCAAATGTTCCAGTTGAAAACATCAATTGGAATGCAGTGATGTTTGTTTGGAGAAACATGAAGGATAGAAGAATTCATCCACTTCTTTGAAGGGTAAGTAGGTCTTCATTTTTGAAATTTTGGACATGTTTATATATACTAATTCTTGTTCAATTGCTAAGTTTACCTTCAATTATAATCTTTGACATTATGTTAAAAAGGGTCTAAATTTTGTGGTTGATGAAATAATGTATGCAGGTGAATCAAGCACTTCAAGATTGATATTTTGATTGGGTATTAGTAATTAGATTTCATTATGTTTATATTCACATGTCATATATGACATAATGTAATTGATATTTATACCATTTATTTTTGTAGAAAAAATTATAAACATGTTGATTTTAGAACCCGTCCAAAGTGAATTTGACACGTCCAAAAGATTGAACCAAAAGATTGTGAGGACTTTCACCCTTAAACTCATTTGAATTTTAGCAACCTTTCATAGCTTATAATCAACTCTTTAAAAAAGATTTGGTTAATCTTTGGCCTTCAAACGTGGTGAAGGGCTTAGCCAGGTTCAATTCCTGCCAAGGATACCACTTAGTACTCAAATTTTGAATTTAAAGCCTACAATTTAAAGATATGAAGGATTTTAACCTACTAAAAATTAGTTTTGAAGGCAATTGGCGGGTAACTTAAAAATTCAAAAGGTTTTCAACTTACAAAAATTTGATATTGTAGGATGCAACCTATGCCATGAGGGAAATAGCCTATGCCCTTTTAAAGAGGTAGGCAATTAACCTTAATAACTTCAAAAACTTTTCGGACGCTGGTTTCGGGTGCGGACGGGGGGGGGGGCGGACAGGGGGGCGGACGGGGGAGGGAGGGGGTGCGGACGGTGGGCACAACATGTAAGGGCACAACGCCTCCGCAATCTTCAAACAAGACCCTAATATGCGGGGGTACCATCCTACATGTGGAAACATCACTAGGACCCCCTAAAGGAGGTCTATAACCAAGGTGGGCCAACATTCTATTTCCTCGGTAAGATATGACGAACGGGAAAAACCTACATTTAACCTGCCTTTGTGATTTACCGGGAACCATCCCCTTATCCTCGTACCAATGATCCCATGCATCATTTCGGCGTGGCATGACTTCAACAAAACTTGCAAATACAAACAAGGTAGAGCAAGTAACTTTGATCGCATACTAGGTCCTGTTGAAGAGTGCCACAAGGGCAACCCTAATTCACAGTCACTAGAGTGGACAAAGTATCCTCTGCAATCGGGTCTCACGCATTCAATCCTCAATGTATCAAATGCCTGTTGTTGTTCCCGACTCCAAATCCATGGTTGGTCATTCCCCGTGAGAATGGTGAGAAGTTTGGCAATCAAACTAAAGTTTTTGACAAACCTTCTATAATAATTTGCCAATCTTAGAAATACCCGAAGTCGTGGTACATCACTAGGTGCGGGAATTTTGTGCAAAACATCCACCTTTGCCTGTTGCACACCAAGACCGCCAGGAACAATCATGTGGCCCAAATAGGACAGTTGATCATGGAAAAACTTACATTTTCCATGATGTAAACGGAGTCCCCACCGTTGTAGCCGTTCAAATACCGCTTGCAAATGTCTCACATGATCCTGTGGACTATTACTAAAGATGATAACATCATCAATGTAACATCTAGCAAACGGTAAACTAGCCAATAATTGATCCATCACCCGCTGAAATTCAGCTGGTGCATTTTTGAGACCAAATGGCAAAATTTTCCAATGATAAAGTTGATCTTTGCCATCTTTATCAATTCCCCAAAATACGGTTTTCACCCGATCACCCAACAACAAAGGTAATTGATGATAACCAGACCTCAAATCCAGACTGTTAAAAATTCTAGCAAATCCCAATGCATCAAACAACTCCTCTGGCATCGGCATTAGGTATCGATCCGACTTGGTCTTGCGGTTGACTGGACGATAATCACCACACATCCGTTTTTCCGTCCAGTTGCCAAAGATATCTTTCTTTGAAGGCATAACCGTGGCACAAGCATACTCTCCATTGGAGAGTTTAATCAATTCCGCTGCCAATAATTCTTGACATCGAGTTTGAACACCCAACCTTTCAGATGTACTAAGTCTGTACGGCCGTCTGAAAATAGGATGGTCGTCCTCGAGTTGAATACGAACATGTTTACCTTTATATTCTTCAAGATCATGAAGACTAAAGGCAAAACAATTACGGTAAGAGCGAATAAATGCCCGTACCTTTCGTGCTTCGGCACCAGTAAGTTTTGGCCCCACTTCAATTGGCCAATCGTCAAACTCCGTGGTTTCCTTCTCCATAGAAGGATTGCCACTTGGTGCCAGCACAGCCTGTGATTGCTAGTCCGTGGAGAAGGCAACATCTTTGCCCCCATCATCTACACTTGAAATCAAATGCGTATCCTCTCCACTACAATCAGACATACCAAAACCTTGGGCCAAAACAGCAAAAACACGTTGAGCTCGAAGCTCTTTTGCAGCATGTTGCTTCAAAGAAAATAATGCCTGAGCATCATTGACCTTCATGTGAAATTTGGATTGCAACTCCATTGTCCCCTGACCATTGTCCTCTGTCCTCAGAGTAAGCAATTGGTCATGAGAATATTGTTGAGCAGCAAGCGAATTCCAATAATCCACACCATGCTATTGAGATCCATAGCTTGTCCTAATAGAAAACGTCTCTGACCTTCTTGAAGCCCGTGAGCAGCTGTGGTACCTGTAGAAAAACCCATGGCTCGTTCCCATTCATCTGCCGTAGGCTCATCGTAAGTTTGGGATTTTGAATCCCAAACCATGCCTGGTCCACGAGATCGAAATGCAAAAGACCGTGGATATGTCACAAAAGTCGGTAGTGCACCTCGCGGAATTCCCACCTTATTAATTACTGCAAGTGGCAAGGTGTCATCCTTGGTAACCGCCAAGGAAACACGATGATCATCTAAAATGTCATCCACCTTGCGATTCATAAGCCGAGGAATTCGAGTGACTGCCGTTGAAAACACCTGAGGTAATACCAAATTGGTCCAAAATCAACGAGGCCGGTGAGCAAAGGATCCCAAGGATGCAGCATCCAAAAATGTTGGAGTACCCAGAAGTTGATTAATGTACTCACCATCCTTCACCACTTTGTGCCGTGTATCACCTAATAATGGCACATTTTCCAAAATGTACCCTGGCGGAGTTGATTGGTGGGCAAACCACCATTGTATCAATCGCATCAAATCCGCAAACAAACTAGATCTAGGGTCATCCAAACCTTGGCCAATTCCTGCACGCGAATGGCCTTGACACGGCCATCTTACAATAATCAAATCCACATGACCCAACCTTCTCAAATCCTCATCACTAATCATAGTGACGTCTTGAGGGAGTTGACCACAATATCCATGAATAGCAGAGGCTGACAATTGTGTGGGATACCTCAACAACAATTGTTGGATGTGGTGTCGAACGGCTCTGTTGGCTACATATCCATTATCCACATGAATATACCGTCTAATTGTAATCCCAGCCTCCAATACTGCAGCCAAACCTGTGCCAATGCCCCCAAAGATTTCTACAAGGACAATACCTTCAGGTGACGGTTGCCAACGAATGGGTTGGGCAAAAGAAAATGAGGATGACATTGGAAGTGTCTCCCCAAGCTCCAAATCTGCTACAATGTGTCGACAATGATCGGATAACTCCTTAAGAGTACGCCATGGTGGAGATGGATCCTTGAAATATCGAGCAAGAATTTCAATACATGGCAAAATTTGTTGCTCTGCTACATTACAAGTGTAGGCCAATGTTTCCTCCAATAAAATTGGTGAACAATGCAAGTCTGAAACTAAACCACTACAACCAAACATTGCCTCCGCAACCATAGTCATAGAAGTAGCTGCAAATGCTACAGGAATAAATACCTTCCTGCCATCACCAGTAGACCATCCCGGTCTAATCCACGCCTCCTCAATCCAATTATCTATACCAAAGCCAAGTGGATAAAGAGCTTGCTGACCAACTAGTATATCATAGTTGGTTGCATTGGTAACAACACACTTTATTGTCAAATGAGTGTAGGTAGGTCCTGCCCCACGTTAAAAATTAAACGGAGAGGTGCCTTGGTGTAACCTGTTACACGTTCAGTGCCCCCTACTGAAGTCACAATTGCGAATGGACAAGGATCTAAATTTGCTGGCATCAACCCCAGACTGTCAGCAAATCCTTTGTCAATCATAACCGGTTGAGCACCAAAATCCATCATAACTCTCAGTGGTGTAGCACGAATAGCGGGATTATCCGTGCGTGACACGACAAACAAAGCTTTGTCGTTCACCAGACGTACAACTCCAGGTTGTAAATTATGTCGCTCTCGAGCAGATCTTGTAGAAACACCTGCAAGATATGTTGCTCCTGCTGCACAATGTGAAAAGGACGTGTCCATGGATGGAATTATTGGAGGAGGAATATCAGTGTGCTTACCAAAAGCAATGATTGCCGCATCTGCAAGATTCGCTCGCAAATTGGCTAAGTCCTCCACCTCCTCAGCCATAGGTACGTCAACAACAACTTGGGATACTTGAAGGGATAGCAAATCCACCTTGTCTTCTAACATTCTCCTAGCTAAATGAAAAACTCCAGCATGTTTGAAATATGGAGCCATCAACTCCGAACCCGAGAAAATTGGCATATGAAGAATTTTATGTGCCAATACCTGCATAACGTCTTTTGAAATGGAATCCCCATCTCTCAAAGGTAAAGAGTTTTTTGCCCCGACAGCAGTAGTAGTGTCTACCAATCCAAATGATAGAGGTAGCCGTGCTTGACCAACCTGGTCTGCTGGACCGACATGACGAGGATGTGAAGCCTCGTTGCTACCAGTATTTGTAGAAGCCACTGGATTTGCCAATGTTTGTGCGCGGGTAGAAGCTGCAGCCACCACCTCTCCAGATGCTCCGAACATATACATGTCAGAACCCGAAGTGCCAACACCTGCATGCGGCTCAGAAATTTGAGCAAAATATGCAGAAGATTTGAGTTTTTGCTCAAGCTCTGCAACCTTAGCCTCAAGAGTCTGCTTCCGTGAAGATTTTCCAGTCACATAACTGGCAGGCCGCCTCTCAGGATGAAGTTGGAAACAATGATCCACATCGTGGTTAGTGCCGCCACAATGGTTACATTTCAATTGCCTCTTCTTAGAATTTTCCCCCGCCTTTACCGGTTCTATCTTTTGTTTTATTTTTCCCAAAGGCTGGTTTTTCTTCTTCTTGGGACAATTGGCATCATTCTTCGAATGACCAGCTTCTCCACAACCCCAACAATGCAAAATCCTTTGCTCCTTAACAAGTTGAGTCTCAGCTAAACTACTAGTAGATGTGATAATTCTTTTTGATTTGCTAGTCTTTGTCATCCAAGATACCATATCTGTGGCATCGTGTTGACAGAGAGCCCGATCACATCTCTCAACCATGGCAAACGCTTGTGCAAGCGTAGCTCTGCCTTCGTAGTCTAGGATAATCCGCGGTGATGCCAACTCAAGTAGCCGCTTATCAATCTTAGACAAGAAAATTTTGACAAGCTGGCTCTCAGCGAAAACACCTCCCGACTCAACAGCAAATCGCGCGAGTCGCATGTACATAGTCCGTGGAGTGTCATCCTTCTCCCGGCGAAAATCTTGGATGCGCTGCATCTGGTCTCGCCTAAACCCACCATACTCCACCTCCAAATGTGCGACAAATTCAGCAAGGGGATTAAATGGAGGTGGTGGACCAACAGCCGTCAATGCTGCTTGTATAGCACGTGCCATCCGTGAAAGGGTAGCCGTGCTACTGCCAGCCACCATTGGCCCAAGTGCCAGTTCTTTGTCCTTAGACTCTTCCAGTGGTTCCTCCTCCTTTAAGGTGGGTGGAGCTAACGTGGCAACCGCCCCATCTTTTAGAGCTGAAATAAGCTCAACCCGAGCCTCCCAATACTGCTCCACCTCCCGAAGTTGTCACTGATGACCTTCTGTCCAGCGTTCATAAGTTTGGAGTGCCTCATACTCCAAATGCTGAGGCAGAAGTTCAAAGGCATACCAATCCTTAAAATTGGAAGACCTTTGACGTTTCTCCTTAATCCAGGTACGAAACCGGAGTTTCCAATCGGGCAAAGAAATGCCCCCAGCTCGACCTGAGAACCGATCACGCACTGAACCGTGGTGATCGTCCTCCATTTCGTCGAACGTGCCGACACTCCAAATCCGAAGCCTACTAGTAGTGTCCAACGCCGAAATAGGCTCAAAAACCTCGTTGGTATCTACCTCTGGCTCAAGATTTGTGGTATGCACGTCCTCCAAGTAATCTAGTGATGGAGATCGATAATATCGGCTCCTAGTTTGCACCATAAAATAATTACTTGAGTACCTGCAACTATTTACAAGGTAATGGGCAACCTGCACCTGTTGCGGGCTATCTAAATGGCAATCCCTTGCCAAATGCCAAATGTTTATTTATGCCCCCAGAATTCCAAAATTGTGTAAAGGTTTGAGATTGGTAATTAAAATTAAAAATCAGCGTTGAAAATGCTCATTTCCAAGGTGATATTGAACTCCAATCAACAAACTAATTGCACCAATGGACTCCTAGGAATATTTCACACAAATTAGGCTCAAATTTCACTCCGTTCGGAGTTAATTTGCTCCCAAAAACAAAAATCAGCGTTGAAATTAATAATTTCAGCAATGATTTTGAATTCCAATCAACAATCCAATTACACCATTGGATTCCTTGGCAAATTTCACACAAGATAGGCTCAAATTTCACTCCAATCGGAGCTAGTATGCCCCCAAATTTGAACCTCAAAGTTTGTGAGAATTAAATGCCAAGTTTGAAAGGTGAAAGTAAAAATGTAAAAACAAAAACCTAAAAATTAAAGTAAAAAGGTGAAAAGTAAAACGTAGCAAGTGAAAAGGAAAAATCAAAAGTCAAAATCAAAATGTAAAAAGTCAAATGTAAAAGTTAAATTGAAAACTCAAAAGCTAAAATGTAAAAGTAAAAAAAGTAACAGTAAAAAGTAAAAAAAACTTTTTGCGATAATCTAGGGAGTAAAAGTCAAAAGTCAAAGTCAAAAATAAAATAAAAAGTCAAAAGTCAAAAACAAAATAAATAAATAATTTTTAAAAAAAAGATGCAAAAAGCAAAAATAAAAAATAAAAAAAATAAAAAAATAAAAAAATAAAAAATAAAAATAAAAATAAAAATAAAAACATGGCTTACCTGGGCCTGCGCCCGCCCGCCCGTTCCAGGAGTTCCAGGAGCTCCAGGAGGCGTGGCAGAGCTCCGGATCCGTCCGGAGCTCAAAATTTTAAAAACAAATAGGAAAATTTTAAAAAAAATTAAAATTTGCTTACACAATTTGCAAGCAAGAAAGATGTGACTTGAGATTCCATTTGGTCTCAAGATTTAACCATCCACAATTCAAGAAAACACAAAGAGACACCAAAAGAGAAATGCGGAGATTTCTTTCAAAATCTTCTTGAGGGTTGCAAGGAATTGCAAACTAAGCTTTCATACACCTGTATCACTCATTTGCTCCCACTACTGGGCCATTTTAGCTCAGAAATACAACCAAAAATGAAAAATAATCCATTGTTGTCAAGTATGAGGGTTTCTCTCTCCAAGCTCAAGAAACTAAGAAGTCTCATTACAAAGCTTAAGAAACTCTAAAATTCACACACAAGAGTCAAGCTATCTCTCACTCCACGAAGGGAGAATCCAAGAGTGCAAGTGATGGAGAAAGAATGCAAAGGCTTTACTCATGATCTACTACACCATAGCCACAAGATAGCAACAACAAGCTCTCTCTCTCTCAAAACACACTCACAAGACTTGATTTGACAACAATGGCAAGTCAAGATGCCTTCCTCTCCACATAATCCCCCGCCTAGGTGGATTTCATCCATGGAGTGGATGAACAACTATCTAGGACTCCCAATGGAGTCCATTACTCATCCAAACACACATGGACTCCTAATGGAGTCCATTTACTCCTAATTTGACGTGACTTAGTCCCCGATGTCACCTCATGTGACAATTGTCAAGTTGAACACCACGTGCGTTAAAAGTTTGCTACCCCTATATTACATGCCATAGATAATTTCAAAAATTATGATTTTTTTCTATATATACATAACCATTGATAGTATCTTTTGTACATTTTTTTGAAATTTTTAGTCATCTTCATTTTTTGTAGTAATTTTTTTAGTTCAATTTTGTGTCATTCTAGTTAGAAACGGCATGTTTTGTAAGAAAAAAGATCATCAAATTTGGTTACCATTTTTTTACTATGTGATAGATACCATGTATATCTACTCATGAAAAAAATTGATAAAATTTTGACCCATTTTGGTGATGCCCTTTAGAAAAAGTAGATTTTATCTTAACGCACGTGGTGTTCAACTTGACAATGGAGTGACCTCCCTGTGACAGTTTCTCTATTGGTTATGCTTCACATTATGATTATGTCTCTCTCAAACTACCAATTACTCTTAGGTTTTCACCGCCCATGGCTATAGCCTTCTTTGCTACTTCTTGATCTAATTCAGGCTCTCAAACCTACAACAGTGCCTTCTTCAAACAACTTTTTTTAATCTCGATATACTTTGATCATTGAATTATGGTAACATCAGCACTTACTCAACAACCTCTCACACTTGACTCACTTACTTCACTCACTTCGCATTTTCTCCACTTCTTGGACTCATACATCTTCCTGATATGCACTCGCTCAACCATGCACTTCGTACCTAGACTATTGCCAAATTCATATCCATAACATGATTATCTTTACTCAATCAATTTTGATTCAATTTGTTTGTCTGCATCCCCCTATCACAGGCAGTGATGCTCCAACTCTAATTCTACTCAAAAGCTAATACATTCGACTCTTACTCTATTGCCTATAGCCTGACTCTCCACGGCTATGGCCTTAGTAAATATAACGAGAAGTATTCTCACCTTGACGATAGCCTGCTTATCAAGCTCGGAGCTCTTGGTGGTTGTAACTCCTACAACTACTTTCCTCGGGCTATAGCCTTCCTATTTCATCCTAAACTAACTTTCATCTATCATTTTAGTTATTTTCCCATAAAAAAGTATTTTCTTTCCTACTACCAGGCTATGGCCAAAAAAGTTGTATTACATCTCCCACACAAGAAATCCAAGCCATGAACAATGTAGTTGCCGCACACATGTCAGTCACCACGAAGCACTTCAACCAAACCATGCAAGATTGGGAAAGAAAAATTGGACGGGAAGTTTGCCGCAATGGTCTCCTCAATCAACCTCAACAGTGACCACCACGTGGAGACGGCTACCGACACACTCAAGACCCAATCATCGAACATCCAATCAATCATGACATCCATGGCAAACGAGTTCCAAATGTCAAATCAAAGAATGCAAGGAATCATCCATCATCTCGCCACCTCCGCACCCGTTGAGTACCACAGCCCTCCCCCCCCCCTCGGGCTTCCCAAACGGCCACAATACAACTCATTTAATGGATAGCTCTCTATCATTTTACCACCAAGGGATTCTAGTATTTATATTGTGTACCGCATATTTTATAATCAATAAAGAGTACAAGCTTCTCTCATGGATTCTATTCATCCTCCCCCAATGTATACAAATAAGCAAATACCACACAAAACCACACCACACTAAAACACACCAAAACCAACCTCAGAATACACTCAAAGTACACCAACAACATCATACACTTTATAACCTCAAACAACTACTTCTCATAATATTACTACTTAGTACCATCCCAACAATCCCACAACAAACCACAAATCAAAATACACCCACACACATTAACAACACCTTACAACTACAACGCCAACACCAAAACACACCCGCTAACACTCGAACCTTACCCCCCCCCCCCAACACACACACACACACACACATCCAAATACATAACCCCGCACATAACCCCAACATCACAAACAAAAACACCTTTCCCTCACACAATGCTACCAAACACACCATCCGACATAATACTTAACTTCTACATACTAATCAACCCACACCACAAACACCCTACCTACAAACCAAAAAATATACACATATTAGACTTACAATACCTCTTCCTAAAAGGAGGAGACATCCAACCCAACCCAAGACCACTCACAAAAATACTACAAGGCATGCCAAAAGAATACCAACAAAGACAAAAACAATACTTCATACCTCACACACTAAGGCTAAAAACCCATTATACACACCTAGCCGAAATGTTTGAACCATACATGAATCACCAAAACCACACACACACCCCTCAAGTACACCAATACCTACCAAGATACAACCTCCTCCTCAATACCTACCCCCCACACCATAGACTGTTCACATTCATTACAGCAATTAGCCCACTTCCTTAAAAATGCAACAAACAACTCGACCATAGATTGGACCCTCGCTACCTCACGATACTAAGGTGCCTACACAACCTACCCCAAGATCACCTACACCAATACCTAGGCTCACAACCAACTAATACACCCCTCACATACAAACCACACTAGCCATCGCAACTCCCCACCACCCAAATTGCAGACAACCTCATCAACGACAAAATCGCCAAAAAAGAACCCATCACCCACGCAACGCTCACACAAGAACTACCATTCATACCAGCAAGTCTCATCAACAAACTAATAAAAAGCACAAACCCCATACAAGGACACTACCACAAACACATCACACCACCAACACCACCAACGCCACAACACACACAGAATCCCCCAAACCTCACACACAACAAATCCTCAATAAACCCATCCAACCCATTCTACTCATCCACCTATACATGCCCACCCACCCCGAAGACTTACACCTCATATAAGACATCACTGAAATAAACATTGATAAAATTCATAAGAGACCAATTCACAAAAAAAACAAGGCTTTCACACCCAACCAACTCCATTAGAGTATGGTGTTTGAGTAATTTAAACATCCGAAAAAATCCACTCTCTTCCCAAGAATATAAGCATTTAACCAAAAATTTGGATTGAACCAATTGTCATAATCCTTTACTGGACAAAGGAGGCAACTACACGAATGACAATTAGTTTCTGGCAATAATCAACTAATTATGAATTATCCCCTCTTCCTCCCAAGGGACTAGCCAATAGCCAACCAAGCAAACAAGATTGTTTGCCAGCTTCAAATAAATCCAGAGAACTTAACCTTATCAAGATAAGGGCTTCAGACCCTTGGAATTCACTTAGGCAATGGCACTTGAACAAGTTTACATTTGCAAAATATCCACTCTCTTCTTGAGAGGATTTTTTTAGTCCAAACAGTTCTTGAGTCTTCTATGACTATACCGACTATAGCCTACACTGGGATATATGGGAGATGACTAAGGAGTTCAACCCTCAAGGGGTGCCTCTATCTATAGCCATATTCCAACCTTCCCTTTCATATTTTTCACATGACCATTGCCCAATGCTAAAATTCCTCCTATCCCTGGCCAATAATCATAATTGTTTATTTTGGAACTACTAACCTCTTTTCACTAAATCAGTGATTATTTTTTAGTTTTCTCACTAATTCATAGTTTTAGAAGGATTTTCTAACTACAAACTAGCCTAAATTTCAAAATTATCCCTTCTTGACAAGAAATGTGGATGGCAATTAGTCAACCCATACCTTCAATTGGGTGGGCCACGGAATCCTAGGAGTATGATCATAGCATCTTGCAAAATTTTACACTCCACGCTACACCCACACTATAGTGTTAGCCTGATGATGTAGGAAAACCCTTACTTTGCAGAGTAATGTTGTAAAGTAGGAGGCCAATACGAAGTGTGAAGTGCCTTTTATAAAAAAATAAAAAATAAAAAACAAACAACAACAACAACAACAACAACAACAACAACTCCCCCCCCCCCACACACACACAATCTTCTTATTTGGCCGCATGGCAATCTTATATTGATTGAGACCCACTGAAATCCCGCCTAGAAATCATAGTTCAGCATCACAAAAAGATGAACCAAGAAGCACCTTACAATTCTAGTTACTACTACAGATATGTGTCCAATGTTGGCAACACAAAACGAATAGAATCTTTGACATTTAATGCACAAGGAATCTTAAGATGTAGAGTTTTTAATTTCAATCCTCCGTCCAAGTTCCCACTAATGCAGCTTCCGTGTACATGAGCCATTTTGTGTGTAACTTACGGTGTGCCAAAGATTGGAGGACACGGAAATGATAAATTCACTTCCGGTGACGGTTGTGTGGCATTCGTTTCCTCGGTAACATGTAAAGGTCAACTAGCCAAATTGTGTGAATCACGTGTAGAGGTGAACCTGGTCACCAAAGACATGTTTTGATTCCTTCTGTTTGTTGCATCAGTTTAAAAGGAACTCCAAATTGTCCGCAAGGATATTGGCAATCTTGGAAAAGTACAGGGAAGGCTTCAAATATTCGATTCACTCCTTTAAAGAAAACGAACTTCAGTCTTCTCACCAACCTGGATTCGAGCATGTTTGCCTTAGGGTCAAGTGCACGGGAAAAATGCTCCGGTATACTGTACTAAAAGCATAATTTTTTTTGTCAAATTCCTAAAAATAGTAGCACAATCGGATTTTCTTTTCATGGCACCCTCTATTGTGTGCTCTATTCTTGAATAAGAAGGAATTTCCGTGTCCTTGAAACCATGTTTACTTTATCATATCTAGAAAAACTATGTTCTTTATTTTCAAAAAAAATTGAATTTGTTCCTAGAGCTCGCCGAAAGGTCATCCCCTCAGTAATAGGACATCATACCTTACATTAAAGTGATCAAAACCAAGTGGTTGCTATGATGTAGGCGGCTTCTGGGGTAAACATAGACTGATGCTTGTAACCTATAAATCTCAAGTTTGAACTTGTGGAGTTCAACCATTTGTGCATCCATTTTGTTTCTGCAGCCTAGTTTGAGTTTGAACTTGTGAACTTCAACCAAGTTTTGCATTCATCTGTGTCCAAGGCCTAGTTTCAATCATCTGTGACCAAAATGCCGACAACGCCACAAAGATCGCACGTGGTTCCTGGTGCTCCGGAAACCCATTTCCGAGGCGTGAAACACTCCGACGTGCTGCTCCCAAAAGCCGTACACCCGCAAATACTTTCCCATGCCGAGCACAACGAGGGCGATGGTGGAGAAGGCACCATTTCCACCTACGTTCTGCGTATGTGCCTCAACTTGTACGCTTCTCAAGCTTGGATTTTTAGAGGTTCTAGTTCTTGTTCTTATGAATTTGGTCGCATTTGGAACTCCCTAATCCCTACTTGAATACTATCTTGTCCATCATAGGCTCATAATTTGGTTTCTATAATATGATTGCAGATCCCCTTGATGGCGGCACCATCACATTAAAGGGGCTCATGGAAGTGTATGATGAAACTACACACACTTATGTTATCAGTTTTCAAGGAGACCCAAGGTACACTTCTCTGAAATTCACAGTGAGGTTTTTGCCCGGCCCATCAGCCAACACCAGCACATTGACATGGTTTGCAGATTACACTCCAATTAGCGGCGACACGCCTGCCCCAGACAACCTCATGGACATTGTGCCTCATTTGTTCGAAAACTACGCTGCTCATGCGGATGCATATTTTGCGGATCAAGCCAAAACAGTGAACTCATAATTCCACACGGTGATCTGGTTGTGTCCAGTGTGAAATCCAAAAATCTCGACAAAGTAAACTAGGCATAGCTGGATTGAAAGTATACAGTGAGTATGATGCCCTGATAAATCAGTCTCCAGGAGTTTGTTTGTTGTGAGGAGTGTTGGTGTGATTGATAGAGGTTTACATGGCATATTATTGTGGAATTTCTGTGAGGTTTTCAAAAATGATGTTCAGGAAGCAGAACACTGAAGAAATACATCGACGCGCACACCACTGTCCAGGGAGAAGTGACAGTTAGTTACAGATGAACCAGTTGAGTTTGAGAAATAACCGGTTGAAGTTGGAGACTTCAGGAGAATTACCGATCATTTTAGAGGAATCTATGGAATATACTTCAAATGAATAAAGCAAAACCGGAAGATGTCAACATGTTACCGGCTGGATTTAGAATCACTAGGATCTTGACCGACTATGGCCCAAAAACTTCCCGGGCACTGGCACACACACTAGGTACTGTAGTGCGTTGCTGGGACCTTGCTGTGCATGTGCCGCTGACCTTCATAAATAAAGTGGAATCAATTTGCTTTCAATCGTTTTCCACTTGAAAAACATTGTATTTTGCACAGTTTGTGTACTTATGCAGTGTCCACTACTTACCAGGATACGTGGTTCTGGCAACGTGGTTCATACAAAATACCTTGGATCATTGTTGCAAAGGACGAACTTTGCAAAGCCCAGTTGAGAGCTAATTACATGATTACAAGCTACAATTTGTGTAGCATATGTATATGTAGTACAGCAAAGTTCAAATTAATATCCCTTTTGTGCACTCACGTATACTCGTGCATGTTATGCGAAAGGTGCACCCCCGGGAAATGCTTGTCACACTTCAAAAGCAGCTACAATACAACGACCACGATTCTCACAAATTGTCTAATTTGTTGCAAATAGTTCCTGCCAATTGCATTGAGTTGGGTTGAAGGAGAGGTGGTGGTTGGCAATTAATTCAGAGGAAGAAGAAGAACTCGAGGGTTTTCGGGGGGATTGATTTCTAAGCTTCTGAGCAAAAACATTCCATGCTTCGATTCAAGGTCAGGGACTTGTAGGCGGATGTTAATGCCTTCATATCCGACCAAAATGAGTTGCATGAAGAGTGTCTGTATCTCAAACTATCTGATGGACCTACAATCATGAAGAATCTTTAGAATACTAATTTTTTCCCTTGTCTCTTTATTTCTCCAACTCTAACTGTTCACTATGACATACTATAGTCCATGCTCAAACTGTGACGGGTGATGATTGTGTGGCATTCGTTTCCTCGGTAACATGTAAAGATCAACTAGCCAAATTGTGTGAATCACGTGTAGAGGTGAACCTGGTCACCAAAGACATGTTTTGTTTCCTTCTGTTTGTTGCATAATTTTTTTGGTCAAATTCCTAAAAGTAGTAGCATAATGTTGTCTAAATTGGATTATATTTTTTTTCATGGCAACCTCTCTCGTTGTATTAGGTCCTCAAATATAGAATATCAAGATGAGATTTACAAAACTTATCATTAAAAGTGATGCTCAAAAGGTAATGACTAAATTTGGTTTTGGACGTAGATTTCATGACCTTAAATATTTTGAGGGTGGATTTGTGTTCATATTCCTTGAATTTGTTACAAACTTGAGGGCGACATTACAAAATTTTGGAGAAAAAATCAATTTAATGTAATTTTATCATATTTTAGACAATTCTTAGACAATTACATGTCCAATATACCTATTTGCGCACTACTTGCACCATCTTCTAAAATATGTAGACTTTTCTTGAAAAAAATTGTCAACATAAATTACTTGGCTTTGTAGATCAATGTGTTTCTTCAAATGTTTATGATTTTTTTCCTTCGCAAAATTCAAAGTTAGTATAGTTCTAAATCACTTTCAATTAAACCTATGCAAGGTACTAGAGTTGTGTACTTGACCATGCTTGCGCCCCTTATCTTGTTAAAGACGACTTATCTCAAAGAAAAGAACGGAAACAATATCGGTGACCTTTGTCCTTGATGTGTGAATAGAACATTGTTCATCCTAGGCTGCTCACATAGAGTTTCCCATTGATCTCCTCCATCCCACTAAGTTAATCACTTATTGTCATTTCTTATTGGGGGGAGTTGTACATTTTGGTTTCCTAACACCTACCGAGGGGGTAATAGGAAAAAACGCCCTGTATAAGTTTGTTGGTGATTCAACCTAATTTAAGGTCACTAGACTAACATGGGTTTTTTTACCACAATTTAGGGGCCAAAAATAACAATTCTAGGACTCTATAATAGTATTTAGTTTTTTCACCCTCCTCCTCCTCAGTGGGTGTTGTGAACATTCACCCAAGAGTTGTATGTCCAAGTTGTCAATGCATTGGAGGCCAACGAATCATTCTCCCTTTTTGTTGTGCAACATGTCACTAGTATGTAGGAGACCAATAGAGTAGAAGTGCCTAGTTTCATCAATGACCCAATTTTTGCCTAAGTTTATCTTTACCCACTCATCATGTGTCTTGGAACTAACACCTAATGAGCTAATTACATACTAACTAGGCTCTAAATACCCCACCATGTGTCTTCAATCCGACACCCTAGCCAACCAATCATAGCAAAGGAATAGGAAGGAATTTTCGTGTCGTTGAAACCATGCTTACCTTGTCATATATAGAAAAACTATGTTCTTTATTTTCAGAATTTTTTTGAATTTGTTCCCTAGAGCTCACTGAATGGCCATCCTCTCTGTCACGGTATGCGGCGTCGGTGACCACACCGCATCCGGAGGGATTTCATCCATTTGGATATGGATGGATGAAACCTTTGGATTTGTGGAGATGCTCCTAGGTGAGGAGTCTTCTCCTTGGCTTGGCATTCTTGTCAAATCAAACCTTGTAAGTGAGTGTGTGGAGAGAGCTTGTGTGAGATGAAGATTGCATGTTTTTGCAATAAATCTCAAGTTTTTCTCCCCTTACTTACACTCTTGGATTCTTCCGTGGTGGAGTGAGAGATAACTTGGCTTGTTGTGTGTATTTGAAGAGAGAACTAAAGCTCTTAGTAGTCTTTGACTCTCTTTCTTCTCACTTGGCAAGAATGCTTCATTTTTCTTATTTTTTTTCTTTCTTCTTGAGCTATAATACACAAGGGAGCACGTGGGGGCGAGAAACGACAAAGTTCCGAAGTGTTGGAGCGGAGAACGCCGCAGATTGTCGGAGCAACAAGAAGAAGAAACATATTTTCTTGTAAATGTCACATCAAGGTGAATTGTGGTTAGAATTCATTGAATCTACAAAAACAACCCAACCCAACCCAACCCAAGACCACTCACAAAAATACTACAAGGTCTGCCAAAAGAATACCAACAAAGACAAAAACAATACTTCATACCTCACACACTAAGACTAAAAACCCATTATACACACCTAGCCGAAATGTTTGAACCATACATGAATCACCAAAACCACACACACACCCCTCAAGTACGCCAATACCTACCAAGACACAACCTCCTCCTCAATACCAACCCCCCACACCATAGACTATTCACATTCATTACAGCAATCAGCCCACTTCCTTAAAAATGCAACGAACAACTCGACCATAGACTGGACCCTCGCTACCTCACGATACTAAGGTGCCTACATAACCTACCCCAAGATCACCTACACCAATACCTAGGCCCACAACCAACTAATACACCCCTCACGTACGAACCACATAGCCATCGCAACTCCCCACCACCCAAATTGCAGACAACCTCATCAATGACAAAATCGCCAAAAAAGAACCCATCACCCACCCAACACTCACACAAGAACTACCATTCACACCAACAAGTCTCATCAACGAACTAATAAAAAGCACAAACCCCATACAAGGACACTACCACAAACACATCACACCACCAACGCTACCAACGCCACAACACACACATAATCCCCCAAACCTCACACACAAGTCCCTCACTATAATCGCATGGAATGCAAGACACATCGATTCGAGCCTACCATGACTTATCGAAATGATACAAGCATAACCCCCCCCCCCCCACACACACACACACACACACACACATCATCATCCAATACAAGAAACAAAATTACCAAAGAAAAGATCCACTAGATACACAGACATAAATTTCCCCACTATAAAATCCTTTATAATAGTACAAATGATATTGACACATGTAGGAGAAGACCAACAATACCCTATACCCCAAGCAAAGGTGGACTTCTAACTATGATACACAAATCAGTCTACTCCACAGAACACATCCAAAAAATGTCCACCCCACTAAAACTATCCCCATATATCCAAACCATTCAAATCCTCAATAAACCCATCCAACCCATTCTACTCATCCACCTATACATGCCCACCCACCCCGAAGACTTACACCTCATACAAGACATCACCGAAATAAACATTGATAAAATTCATAAGAGACCAATTCACAAAAAAAACAAGGCTTTCACACCCAACCAATTCAATTAGAGTATGGTGTTTGAGTAATTTAAACATTCGAAAAAATCCATTCTCTTCCCGGGAATATAAGCATTTAACCAAAAATTTGGATTGAACCAATTGTCATAACCTTTTTCTGGACAGAGGAGGCAACTACACAAATGACAATTAGTTTCTGGCAATAATCAACTAATTATGAATTATCCCCTCTTCCTCCCAAGGGATAGCCAATAGCCAACCAAGCACACAAGATTGTTTACCAACTTCAAATAAATCCAGAGAACTTAACCTTATCAAGATAAGGGCTTCAGACCCTGGAATTCACTCAGACAATGGCACTTGAACAAATTTACATCTGCAAAATACCCACTCTCATCATGAGAGGATTTCTTTAGTCCAAACAGTTCTTGAGTCTTTTATGACTATACCAACTATGGCCTACATTGGGATATATGGGAGATGACTAGGGAGTTCAACCCTCAAGGGGTGCCTCTATCTATAGCCATATTCCAACCTTCCCTTTCACATTTTTCACATGGCCATTGCCCAATGCTAAAATTCCTCCTATCCCTAGCCAATAATCATAATTGTTTATTTTTGGAACTACTAACCTCTTTTCACTAAATGAGTAATAATTTTTAGTTTTCTCACTAATTCATAGTTTTAGAAGGATTTTCTAACTACAAACTAGCCTAAATTTCAAAATTACCCCTTCTTGACAAGAAATGTGGATGGCAATTAGTCAACCCATACCTTCAATTGGGTGGGCCACGGAATCCTAGGAGTATAATCATAGCATCCTGCAAAATTTTACACTCCACGCTACACCCACGCTATAGTGTTAGGCTGATGATGTAGGAAAACCCTTACTTTGCAGAGTAATGTTGTAAAGTAGGAGGCCAATATGAAGGTGTGAAGTGGCTCTTATAAATAAAAAATTTAACAAAATTATTTATTTTAAAAATATAAAAAAATATAAAAACAACAACAACAACAACAACAACAACACACACACACACACACACACACACACACACAATCTTCTTATTTGGCCACATGGCAATCTTGTATTGATTGAGCCCACTAAAATCCCGCCTAGATATCATAGTTCAGCATCACAAAAAGATGAACCAGGAAGCACCTTATAGTTCTAGTTACTACTACAGATATGTGTCCAATGTTGGCAACACAAAACAAATGGAATCTTTGACATTTAATGCACAAGGAATCTTTAGATGTAGAGTTTTTAATTTCAATCCTCCGTCCAAGTTCCCACTGATGCAGCTTCCGTATACATGAGTCATTTTGTGTGTAACTTAGGGTGTGCCAAAGATTGGAGGACACGGAATTGATAAATTCACTTCCGGTGACGGTTGTGTGGCATTCGTTTCCTGGGTAACATGGAAAGATCAACTAGCCAAATTGTGTGAATCACGTGTAGAGGTGAACCTGGTCACCAAAGACATGTTTTGTTTCCTTCTGTTTGTTGCACCAGTTTAAAAGGAACCTCCAAAATGTCCACAAGGATATTGGCAATCTTGGAAAAGTACAGGGAAGGCTTTGAATGTTCGATTCACTCCTTTATGACCTATCCCAAAGAAAAGAAAAGAAATGGAACTTCAGTCTTATCACCAATGTGAATTCGAGCATGTTTGCCGTAGGGTCAAGTGCACGGGAAAAATGCTCCGGTATACTGTACTAAAAGCATAAATTTTTTTGTCGAATTCCTAAAAGTAGTAGCACAGTCAATGTTGTTTAAATCGGATTTTTTTTTCATGGCACCCTCTATTGTGTGCTCTATTCTTGAATAAGAACGAATTGTCGTGTCCTTGAAACCATGCTTACCTTATCATATCTAGAAAAACTATGTTCTTTATTTTCAAAAAAAATTGAATTTGTTCCCTAGAGCTCGCCGAAAGGCCATCCCCTCGATACTAGGACATCATACCTTACATTAAAGTGATCAAAACCAAGTGGATGCTATGATGCAGGCGGTTTGTGGGATAAACATAGACCGATGCATGTAACCTATAAATCTCAAGTTTGAACTTGTGGAGTTCAACCATTTGTGCATCCATTTGTTTCTGCAGCCTAGTTTGAGTTTGAACTTGTGAACTTCAACCAAGTTTTGCATTCATCTGTGTCCAAGGCCTAGTTTCAATCAGACGTGATCAGAATGCCAACAACGCCACAAAGATCGCACGTGGTTCCTGGTGCTCCGGAAACCAATTTCCGAGGCGTGAAACACTCCGACGTGCTGCTCCCGAAAGCCGTACACCCGCAAATATGTTCCCATGCCGAGCACCACGAGGGCGATGGTGGAGAAGGCACCATTTCCACCTACGTTTTCCGTATGTGCCTCAACTTGTACGCTTCTCACGCTTGGATTTTTAGAGGTTCTAGTTCTTTTTCTTATGAATTTGGTCGCATTTGGAACTCCCTAATCCCTACTTAAATACTATCTTGTCCATCATAGCTGGTTTCTATAATATGATTGCAGATCCCCTTGATGGCGGCACCATCACATTGAAGGGGCTCATGGAAGTGTATGATGAAACTACACACACTTATGTTATCAGTTTTCAAGGAGACCCGAGGTACACTTCTCTGAAATTCACAGTGAGGTTTTTGCCCGGCCCATCAGCCAACACCAGCACATTGACGTGCTTTGGGGATTACACTCCAATTAGCGGCGACACGCCTGCCCCAGACAACCTCATGGACCTTTTGCCTCATTTGTTCGAAAACTACGCTGCTCATGCGGATGCGTATTTTGCCGATCAAGCCAAAACAGTGAACTCATAATTCCACACGGTGATCTGGTTGTGTCCAGTGTGAAATCCAAAAATCTCGACAAAATAAACTAGGCATAGCTGGATTGAAAGTATACAGTGAGTATGATGCCCTGGTAGATCAATCTCCAGGAGTTTGTTTGTTGTGAAGAGTGTTGGTGTGATTGATAGAGGTTTACATGGCATATTATTGTGGAATTTCTGTGAGGTTTTCAAAAATGATGTTCAGGAAGCAGAACACTGAAGAAATACATCGATGCGCACACCACTGTCCAGGGAGAAGTGACAGTTAGTTACAGATGAACCAGTTGAGTTTGAGAAATAACCGGTTGAAGTTGGAGACTTCAGAAGAATTACCGATCATTTTAGAGGAATCTATGGAATATATTTCAAATGAATAAAGCAAAACCGGAAGATGTCCACATGTTACCGGCTGGATTTAGAATCACTAGGATCTTGACCGACTATGGCCCAAAAACTTCCCGGGCACTGGCACACACACTAGGTACTGTAGTGCGTGGCTGGGAGCTTGCTGTGCATGTGCCGCTGACCTTCATAAATAAAGTGGAATCAATTTGCTTTCAATCGTTTTCCACTTGAAAAACATTGTATTTTGCACAGTTTGTGTACTTATGCAGTGTCCACTACTTACCAGGATACGTGGTTCTGGCAACGTGGTTCATACAAAATACCTTGGATCATTGTTGCAAAGGACGAACTTTGCAAAGCCCAGTTGAGAGCTAATTACATGATTACAAGCTACAATTTGTGTAGCATATGTATATGTAGTACAGCAAAGTTCAAATTAATATCCCTTTTGTGCACTCACGTATACTCGTGCATGTTATGTGAAAGGTGCACTCTCAGGAAATGCTTGTCACACTTCAAAAGCAGCTACAACGACCACGATTCTCACAAATTGTCTAATTTGCTGCAAATAGTTCCTACCAATTGCATCGAGGTGGGTTGAAGGAGAGGTGGTGGTTGGCAATTAATTTAGAGGAAGAAGAAGAACTCGAGGGTTTTCGGGGGGATTGATTTCTAAGCTTCCGAGCAAAAACATTCCATGCTTCGATTCAAGGTCAGGGACTTGTAGGCGGATGTTAATGCCTTCATATCCGACCAAAATGAGTTGCCTGAAGAGTGTGTGCATCTCAAACTATCTGATGGACCTACAATCATGAAGAATCTTTAGAATACTAATTTTTTCCCTTGTCTCTTTATTTCTCCAACTCTAACTGTTCACTATGACAGACTATAGTGCATGCTCAAACTGTGATGGGTGACGGTTGTGTGGCATTCGTTTCCTCGGTAACATGTAAAGATCAACTAGCCAAATTGTGTGAACCACGTGTAGACACTAGAAGAAATCTTGTCCATTTCAACCCTCCTTGCGACTAGGCCATCAAGACTAAACCAAGAAAATGCATAAACAAATCAATTCAGTTGGGAATCGGGTGGCACCTTCCACCAAGAAAATGCATAAACAAATCAATTCGGTTGGGAATCGGGGGGCACCTTCCATGGCACTAGAAGGAATCTTGTCCAAATCAACCCTGCAGGGTAGCCGATGGATTTGAGTAGTAGAAGCTTGAGCATGTTAGCAACACTAGAAGAAATCTTGTCCATTTCAACCCTCCTTGCGACTAGGCCATCAAGACTAAACCAAGAAAATGCATAAACAAATCCATTCGGTTGGGAATCGGGGGGCACCTTCCATGGGTACACCACGGGTACCTTCCGGTTGGCTACCAATTGAATTGTTTATGCATTTTCTTGGTGCGAGTCGCGATGGCCTAGGGTTGAAATGGACACGATTTCTTCTAGTGAGTGAACCTGGTCACCAAAGACATGTTTTGTTTCCTTCTGTTTGTTGCATAATTTTTTTGGTCAAATTCCTAAAAGTAGTAGCATAATGTTGTCTAAATTGGATTATATTTTTTTTCATGGCAACCTCTCTCGTTGTATTAGGTCCTCAAATATAGAATATCAAGATGAGATTTACAAAACTTATCATTAAAAGTGATGCTCAAAAGGTAATGACTAAATTTGGTTTTGGACGTAGATTTCATGACCTTGAATATTTTGAGGTTGGATTTGTGTTCATATTCCTTGAATTTGTTACAAACTTGAGGGCGACATTACAAAATTTTGGAGAAAAAATCAATTTAATGTAATTTTATCATATTTTAGACAATTCTTAGACAATTACATGTCCAATATACCTATTTGCGCACTACTTGCACCATCTTCTAAAATATGTAGACTTTTCTTGAAAAAAATTGTCAACATAAATTACTTGGCTTTGTAGATCAATGTGTTTCTTCAAATGTTTATGATTTTTTTCCTTCGCAAAATTCAAAGTTAGTATAGTTCTAAATCACTTTCAATTAAACCTATGCAAGGTACTAGAGTTGTGTACTTGACCATGCTTGCGCCCCTTATCTTGTTAAAGACGACTTATCTCAAAGAAAAGAATGGAAACAATATCGGTGACCTTTGTCCTTGATGTGTGAATAGAACATTGTTCATCCTAGGCTGCTCACATAGAGTTTCCCATTGATCTCCTCCATCCCACTAAGTTAATCACTTATTGTCATTTCTTATTGGGGGGAGTTGTACATTTTGGTTTCCTAACACCTACCGAGGGGGTAATAGGAAAAAACGCCCTGTATAAGTTTGTTGGTGATTCAACCCAATTTAAGGTCACTAGACTAACATGGGTTTTTTTACCACAATTTAGGGGCCAAAAATAACAATTCTAGGACTCTAGAATAGCATTTAGTTTTTTCACCCTCCTCCTCCTCAATGGGTGTTGTGAACATTCACCCAAGAGTTGTATGTCCAAGTTGTCAATGCATTGGAGGCCAACGAATCATTCTCCCTTTTTGTTGTGCAACATGTCACTAGTATGTAGAAGACCAATAGAGTAGAAGTGCCTAGTTTCATCAATGACCCAATTTTTGCCTAAGTTTATCTTTACCCACTCATCATGTGTCTTGGAACTGACACCTAATGAGCTAATTACATACTAACTAGGCTCTAAATACCCCACCATGTGTCTTCAATCCGACACCCTAGCCAACCAATCATAGCAAAGGAATAGGAAGGAATTTTCGTGTCGTTGAAACCATGCTTACCTTGTCATATCTAGAAAAACTATGTTCTTTATTTTCAAATTTTTTTAAATTTTTTCCCTAGAGCTCACTGAATGGCCATCCTCTCGGTAATAGGACATCACACCTTACATTAAAGTGATCAAAACCAAGTGACTGCTATGATGTGGGCAGCTTCTGGGATAAACATAGACTGATGCATGTAGCCTATAAATCTCAAGTTTGAACTTGTGAAGTTCAACCATTTGTGCATCCATTTGTTTCTACAGCCTAGTTTGAGTTTGAACTTGTGAACCTCAACCAAGTTTTGTATTCATTTGTGTCCAAAGCCTACTTTCAATCAAATGTGATCAAAATGCCAACAACGCCACAAAGATCGCACGTGGTTCCTAGTGCTCCGGAAAACCATTTCCGAGGCGTGAAACACTCCAACATGCTGCTCCCAAAAGCCATACATCCACAAATACTTTCCCATGCCGTGCACCACGAGGGAGATGGTGGAGAAGGCACCATTTCCACCTACGTTGTGCGTATGTGCCTCAACTTGTTTGCTTCTCGCACTTGGATTTTTAGAGGTTCTAGTTCTTGTTCTTATGAGTTTGGCCGCATTTGGAACACCAAACCCTACTTACATAACATTTTGTGATCTTGTCCACAAAACATCTCACATGCAATACACTGCACCCAACAAACATCCTTCCAAAGACAAGCCCCTATTTGCGATGACCCCACAAATCACCCGTCTACATGCACATGCGCCGTACGGAAATACCCTTGGCACCACACAAATGGCCTCATCCTTGGTGATCCTCAGTTGCCCAAGCATATTAAAGACCCTAAATTGAAGCAAATCAAGAGGCAAACTTCTTTGAATATATAATCATATTTGGAATTGTTCTAGTTAACTATAGTTCTTCTTCAAATTGGTTTGTAATTTTTCTAGTTAACTGTAGCCGTTCCCTTAAATGTATTGAAAAATATCTAGTCAACTATAATTATTTTAGCAGTTGTCAAGGTCTGAAAGTTTACTATGTTCTTGATGACTCGATGCTTTACATGATAATCAGACCCGCAGGTTCCAAGTTCTTGACCCCTTTTGAATAGCAATCGCCCCTTCAAGATTGTCTCAACATGTCAACAGTGGTAGAATTTACTGCCAACTACGAGTTCTCATTTTCACCGAATTTGCGAGGTTCACTGAGAAATTAAAGTGGAATTCTGTTATAGACCCATGCATTTGGTGAGCACTCCCAGCAACAGCTTACAATTACATTAATGAAGTAGCCACGCCAGCAACTCCACAAAAGGGGTTCAACAATGAACTTGTTTCACCACTGAACCAATCCCTAAGTGCAGGACTAGGTTTCACCACTGCAATTTCTAGGTATTCAGGGTCCGCCCAGTGGAGCACAAAATCCCCATTACCTCTAGCAAATGTGCTTTCTGTGTGGAAGTACTGCAGTGAGACACAAGATGTGCAAATTGATCACCTCATATGCCACCATTCAATCAGCCAGCAATGTCAAAGATACTTACTAGAGGTCACTTAATACATGGTTAAAGGACTTCTTTGAGCCCAACTTGCAAGTTTGCGAGACTCTTACCAATTATAGCATTAAAGCCCTCACCTTTAAAGCACACATGTAATCTGATAGAAATTACGCACATAGTGAAGCAGTGACTTCGCTACTCCCAGAAGAACTAATCTCGCAAAGTAGGCACTGCAAGCAAAAGACTTTCCTTCTTACCTAAGTGACTGCAATTGCATCTACTCCCAAAAGGCTTAACCTCAGGATGACACCACATTGATAATCCCTAGCAGTCACCATTCCAATTAAGCAACCCAGCCTCCTGTATCAATGATACCTTGCAAACCAGAATAGTCGTGTAAACCAGATGTACCAAGGTTCACAGTTCGCTGGGATGGAACTGCGAACTCCCAAGGGCCATATCCAGACGTGTACACCATTCGACAGTAACCATCAATACGAACACAAGATGTGGAAATTTAAGAGAGCCTTCTCCAAATCTCGTTCATGTCAATTCATGAAGAAGCATTTCAAATGCCAAACCAAGAGGCACATAGAGGAATGCAGCTTAAAACAACACGATTTCAGTGATTTGGGTCCATCTATCCGTGAGACTACATCATCACTAAGAGGCTACATTCTTAATCCTCTGCACTCATCCAGCCTACAGGCCGAGCTTGGTTCTGCGCCAGTGCCTGCGCTTGGCATTGTACCTGCAAGACAGAATTGATGCCATTATGGTCGGAAACTTGAAGATGTGAAGCAAGAGTTACAATTCCACATGCGATGCTGTTCAGAACAGGTCTTTCTACAGCGTCATTTATGGGTGTGGTGCCTATATAAACTTAGATTTGATTCTAGATATTAAATTTCTGAATGAAGGATCGTGCCCCAAGACCAAACCTGATGGTGTTGTCGGTCCTCATGCGAATCCAATGAGGGATGGGGCGGTTTTGCCTCAGCTTCTTAGCCAGTTTCTTCTTGATCCTGAAGGTCTTTTGGGACGGCTGCAAAACAAACCATGCCAAAGCTGACTACTCAACAAAGGATAAATCCCTTCTCGGTAACATGAATTCTCACTAAGCACTTTACAACTCTCAATAGCATTTGTTGTGAACACAGTAGTTCACATCTTACACAAAACAAAGTTGACTTGTTTAATTGTTTCCCACTGAGTAACACCCTGAATGCATTTTAGCATTCAACACTAGATGATGCCAATTTCTTTGCTGTCGCAACTAGGGTTAAGAATGCAGAAGAATAAAACCCTAAGAACTACCCTTGATAAGACGCACCCACGTCATAAACCCTAACAACCAGGAACTCCAATCATAAAGCCCTAGGGGAAAGAGACTGCGACACACTAAACACCCCAACATTACAGTCCAGCAGCCATATGACGCAAACGTCCCCACAAAGTGGATGCATAGATGCGTAAAACTGCGGTTCCAACTGCAGACCAGCAAATAACTATTCATTCCTCGGAGAAAATGAAGTTCGCACGAGGAAAGTCTCGGTTGAGAGAGGGGGGGAGAGAGATGAATGAACCAATTTTTCGTGTAGGAGATACACAAAAAAATCGTAAAAGCTGAAAAAACGAGAACAATGTATGCAGACCAGCAGTCCCATGAGCAGAACTGTTTACATAACGACCTCATAAGAAGCCGAACCTAGGGCTGGCAGTGCCGGCAAACAGAGACCTAAACACCCTAGGATAAACATGCTCACACAACCTCAAGGCCTTCGTTGCAAGATAGAGAGAGGCGAATAGAGCGATTTATTTCACAGAAAGAGATAAGATATTCGTGAATGATGCGGGGAGCCGGAGAAACAGAGGAGAGCCAGAGACGTACCATGGTGCTGGACGGGCAGGGGCCACAGAGTAGACGGAGGGAGCAACAGCAATCGCCAACGCTGGAAAAGAGACACACTGAGGTGCGAGACGACCTGTTGTAGGGCCTTGAACCCTAACCCTAGTCAAGACATTGGCCGTTAGATCACTCGAATCCAACGGCTACAATGGAGCTGGAATAGGAGATCTTGTTCCCACGTTCCCTGCAGGAGGTCCCTAATACATATGGTTAAATAGAGGTTGGATGTTCGATTCCAAACACGGACAAGGTTGTTTAATACACAAGCACATTCATCCATGATGTGGCATACTCTTGGAGGTTCTAACTTATGTGACATAAGCAAATCGCACTACAATAAGGGCCACTTCACACACGAGCCAAGGGCCATGACCATGTGATTCTGAGGGCCCTTGACTCTCACCCAAAAGTCGTACCGGTTGTTTAATTGACATGGTTTATCGGCATTAATTTTGCATCATGTCTATCTCTTGAAGGTGGACCTAACACAAATTTCGGCAAATCATGAAACATTATCCATAATCTGCCATGTAGGAATTTATGTAGACTTTTCATTCATTATAATCTCTTTGGGTCCTTATGCCCTCGTCTTCTAGTGTGAATTGAACTTGGACGGTCTCGGCCTTTTCAACCAGTGAGAGATCTTAGAATGCAATGGTCATGAGCCTTCAGTCTCATGTGTGTGAAGTGGCCCCGATTATGGTAAATAGGAGTGACTTCCTTAGGCAACCCATATGAAAATAATGTGCAACCCCAATTACACATGTCATGCCTCCTGTGATATATTTGTTTTCTTCCCTTGGGATGGAAGTCTTTCAAATGAACATTATTTTTCATCTGATGGAAACGTTATAACCTATAGAATGGAACTACGATGCTAAATAATGCGGGTTGATAAAAAGATAAAAAGTGTACACCCACATTATTATCCACCAATGTTTTAATGAGGAAATAAGCTCAATTACATGGTTACCGAAATCAATCTAGCATCTTAAAACATTATTTAGTTGGTAAACTCATTACGATTGATGGAAATTTAAAGGCTCTCTCTCTCTCTCTCCAAAACCCGACCTTACGAGAACCAAAATTCCATCATACATGTTTAATCTATGCCATTGATAAGCTTGGCATGTCAAGAAAAAGCTGTGGGAAAAATCACAATTTTCTCCCAAAATTCTTTACTCTTGATCATAATGTGGAGGTTAATTCTTGTAACATTGCGAGGGTGTTAAGCCGTGTTTCTTCTTCTCCGACGAGAAGATTGCATTTAAGGTAGAAATACCCAAACCAGTTAACCACCCTCTACCCGTGCACCAGACCGCCGTCAGAATAATGAAGTGCCATTTCTGAAACCGATCATGGCGAGGCGGCAACTTCAATGCGTGTACACTTAGTGTAGCCAATGGGAGTCATGTTTAATGTACTCATGAGTTAACCGGTTTAGGTGATGTTTTGTATGGAAATGCGGATTACCGTGTTCGGTGTAGGGAGAATCTAGTGAACGAGTGGGGGGTTTGACAACTTTCCACTTTGAAAAATTGTAGCATTTTTTGTACGGGGCAAAAAAATATGAAACAACTTGCATTCTTCATGAATCCTTCTCGTCTATCTTGGGAAATTATCTCATGATTGTAAGACCATATCTTCAATGCGAATCACCTTATTTTCACGGGTTATGGTATTTCTACCTTATTGTTCGATTGAAGCTTTTGTGTTGACTTAAGGGATGGGAAAGTCATGCTCGAATTGCTCTCATAGTGTGATGTCACAATTAGGAAGGGAAGTTTTCACGAGGTAGGTAGTTGAAAGAAGAACTAATAAGATGTCAATCACATTCACCAATCGATTTAGTCTCTCATATTGAGAGACTCACGATTGTGGTCGTAGGCGCTTCAAGAGAATTGTGAAAAATAGCGGGATAACAACCCTTTAAAAACAACACCAGAAAAAAAAATCTTATTTTGATTATAAGAATTTGTCAACATTTTGACAAGTCCGGATTTTGGAGTCCGAGTATAACTTTTTTTGAAAAAATAGTGGAAGGGCTTGCCAACATGGTCAAGTCAATTGTCCGTTGGCTTGCAACCAAATGCATTGGAGAAATTCCATAATTGGAGTAATTTAGTGCATCCATTGTATGGATTCTAAGGTCCTAGAAATGATTCTAAACTACCGTAGCTCTCTAGCAGCTTGGGCCAAAAATAATTAATTTTAAAGGCACCTAAAATTCTAATTAATTTTTGGGAAATTAATTTCGTTGAGTGTCCAAAAAAGAAAGAAATCAAATTCAAAGAGTGCCTAAAATCACAATAATGCAAGTGACATTAAACAAGCAATAACTAGAATCCAACAAAGTAGCATCAAATCAAAACAAAATTTGTTGCCAAGCAAAACCTTGACATACAAGTAAAAGACGAACTTTAGGGCAAGGAATGTTGGTTAAGGGAGGTGTTTAGGTCAATTGTAGCCGCCATAGATGAAATTAGGAAAACCATCCATGAATTATAGGAATGACTTGGATGAATGTCTAGCTCATTAAATAATTACTTTTTGAATCTACCCAATTTTAGAATATTATTTTATGGGTTGCCTAACTTACTTTCACAATATAATTGATTATTAGGTAGGAAGGTGCCCAAGCTACTAGAGAGCTACAATACCATGTCAAAAGATACATAGTAAATACAATATATAGGAAACATATGTACAACATTTGTCTTGGGCATGATTTATTTTCTTCAAGACAATGTTCAACTAAATATCATTATTTTTAATTAAGTTTTTCTGTTTCATAAAAAGTGTATAGAAAGTTTCTCATATATTCACTTGTTCCCACAAATTGGTAGTAATCTTCAAATCCGATTCATTGATCCCAATTGGAGTTTGTAGATTGTAAAGGAGACATTTTTAGAAAAAATTCAAATAATTACATTTTTAATACCATTGTACCTTACCAATCGGTTATTTATAGTAAACTTTTTTTAATTTTTAGATTTGGCATTCCTAGATTTAAAAGAAAACTATTTTTTTCCATATTAATTTTGAGATTTTAAAAATAATTTCCAACGAATTTTCTTCTTCTAAAAATACGTTAATCAGTGGTGAAGTGGTAATGGTACTACGGTATATGCTTGCAAGTACATGATGGTATAAGATATAGTTAACACCGCTTGGGTTTTCAAGCCAAATGTGCATTTGTACTTACTTTTAGTTCATTCATAAACTAGATTAAGAAGGAATGGGTCATCTTATCATTCTCCCAAGTTTTCCTACAACATAATGTAGAACTTCTTCAATCAACAATCAATTGTCTCTCTTATCTGAAACTCTTATTGCATGAAAAATCAATCTCTCTGGAAATTCCCTTCTCACATAGACCCTAGATTGTCTTACATTCGGTGTACACTCCCTAGTGCTCTTCCTGAACAGAGGCTATTGACTTCATATCCAATCTCATACCAGAGATACACACACTCTTGTGAATTCTTCACAATACCTACCCAAGACAATAGATCAACAAGCCCAACCTCTCTTGTTGTCTTCTCTTCGATTACTGGTATCAATTCATTCAACTAAGAATACTTAGGCTCATAGACCATACACATACAATATGTCTGCAAAGTCTATCTTAGTCTCTCAAGGCATTCATAAATCAAAATTTGACACACCAATTATGACATACAAACGTGACAAGGTTCACTCCAATTAAAGGCTCTCAAACGTATACAGAAAGGGCAAGAAAACAATGAACTGAAGAATCACTCTTTATCCACGAATCCACTAGCAATCACAGTCTAGGGTGAATTTACTTCACAAAAAGGATCATTCTCTAATCCATAATAAGTACAATGTCTTTTACAAGTTAATTGCCAAACTGACAAAGTTCCAATGTAGAAAAGATTATGGTTTGAGACCCTTCTTCAAGAAAACTCAACCTACAAATAGCATCAATTAACATGCGCTTATTTCCTACGGTTGTGGCCACTCATGTTAGACCATACCCTTCCAAAATCTCTCTTTCTATATCTCATAGCTTATGGCCTAATTTGTCACATGTTTATTGAATGACTAGTTCTATTTTATCTCTTTTCACATTGTTTTTTCAATTGAACTAGAAATTCAAAAAAATTGACTCCACAACTATAATCATTGTAACTAAACAAAGTAGTAATGATATGAATTTGAAAATCAACTCCAAAACTATCAGAATAAATCTCATGAACAACAATTGAGCTCTCAAAATCGTGAAATAAGTTTTGACATACTTCTTCAATTACATTAGAACGAAACTGAAAGGTAGAGTTACTTGTTTTTGTAGGCCATCGCATTGACTTTGGTGGTTGTTACTTGACCTTAGCCTTCAACCATATTAGCCACAATGACCTCCAATGTATAATAAAACTTACTAGTTATTGTAAATTTGTGCCTTGCTAAGGCTAACCCTAACCATAATATATTAGTGAGTTTCATTCCATAATGAACTCACCGGGTTATCCTACCTCGAAACACATGCTACTCATTTTACTTTGAACCTTTACAACCTCAAATTAATCTCTAACTATTGCCCAACTACCGTCGGTGATAGGTAGGTTCGGCACTCCGGTGTTGAAAATGCTAGATTTCAAGGTGACCCATGGAATCTTATAGAGGTTTTCACACGGTTTTCAATCAAAGTGAAATGTGGTATTTTGATCAATTTTTTGAATTGCTTAAGACGTTTGGCACTAGGTGTATAATGACCCTTACATTGTAGTTGCTTGTACCTCGAGACATCTTTTAAGCATTCCAAATATCAAAAGTGATTCTATTTGCTAGTTTCCTTATAACCAAATTTGTGGGTTGGGCCTCATGTGTTAACACATTTTTGGTGAACATACATAGTCATACTTTCGATTCAACGTCATCGCCATACAATATGCTATGTCCATAATTCTACACAAAAGGAGGATAGAAAACAATGAACCACTCCCACTAGACACACGACTACCATAGCAGCCCCCAAATATCCACCAACCATTAAATAATTAGGATTACAAAAGAATAAATGCCAACATTGGCTAAGGAAATGTCAAGTAGGTAGGGGTTGGTGGCTATAGGATACAACTTTCCTGCCAAGTAACTCACACAGCAAATGCCAAGTCACTCACATCACAATATAGTGCTCGTACAAGGCCGTCAGGGATCGAACCTGGACCACTAAACATGTGATGCTACAATGAACCATTGATAAGCTTCATGACTCAGTGGCCACCTCATGAAGAAAAATGATCATATACCCCTACAACACCACAATCACACTAGCCCCACCACTACAAAGATCATCCATCCACTCAGCTCCCAAGGTCACTTCGGTCACCTTGGTTACTATAGTGCCCACCCCGAGAGGGGTTAGTAGTCCTGCACCACTGATATTATGTCCAGTGGACATAATACCAAAGGTGGGTCGAACAGGCATTTCAATCACGCCGATCCCACTAAGGTCAACGTTTCTTCTCTCATACTTTCGATGACGTGGCACCTTTGCCCCACCTTTGTAAGTGTTTTTTCTCTCTCAAATTGTCCATGGGATATTGTTAAAGGGGTAGACATAAAGGTAGTAGAGGTGAATATAACAAAATGAACAAGATATCAAGTATGTGGGCTTTATAGTGATAATTCCTCTCAATTAAACACCCATACATTGATGATACATAGCACGGCTTGTAGTTAGCAACAAACACCAAAAAAGACACATGTCGCAATGCTCAAATTACAAACACCATTCAAGTTTCAACACATAACACAAATGGGAAGGCCTATGTGATCGTTAAAAAGAGAAAAAAAATATTCACTTTGATTTTGTGTAACCTTTGCTTCCCAACTCCAATTTTGAAACTTGAATGACAATCTTTGTATCTGCAAATTGCTACCCATATTAAAACAATCCCTAATTCAATCCAACGGTCAAAGTTTTCATAAAGATACCACTAGATTGTGCATTAATGAGGTGGTTTTGTATCCAATGAAAATCTTAACTAATTCCTCAAAGTTGGTAACTATGGTAAATCTATAAATCACAAAACAACCCAAACAATAAATTTCCGGCCAAAATAAGACCACATACCTTAGGAGTGGCTCCCTGCTCAAAACCTTCTCCTTAACATAAAAAGGAAAAAGAACGCCAATGTACATGTTGCTAGCGTGAACATGAGCCCGTTCACCTTATATTGATTATGGGTTAATCCCTTTCTTTTATGAGGTGGATATTGTGGTTTGTTTGGGTTTTAGTTATAGTACTTAAGTTTCATGGTGTTGGGGTTTTGTGGTTCAAGTTGGGGATTTACGGGGGTTTTGCTTGAGATTTGATTTCCATTTGTTTAGTATGAGGTATGTGAGGTATTTGATGGCAACTTGGTGTATGTTTTTTCATCTAGCATTTAATGCTATTTTTGGGGATGCCGAGGTCTTTGAGTTATGTCATTGAGCACTCATGAATGGCTCCTCTAGCTCCTGATGTGATGGTTATAAGGGGGTTAACTATCTAGCCTATATTTTTAGCATTTATATAAGTGGGGTGTTGTGTGTGTGTGTGTGTGTGTGTTCTTTTTTTTCTTTTTTTTCTCATTGCAGTGTTGTTTTGGGGTATTGGTCGTGGCAATATGTGGATTCTATAATTTGTAGAGTTATTGTGGGTGTATGGTTTGTGGGTAGTGTGGTTTGGGTCGGGCACCTATCATGCATATGATATCCGGTTGGAATCTATTGATGCATTGGCATGGGGAGTTATGACATGTGTATGGGAGAAGCCAATTTGGTACCGTTGAGTCAAGAGGTTGATTGTTGAGAGCATCGGCATTGGTTAGGGTGAGGAACCTTGTGGATTTATTCGCATGGAGGGTTTGAACCATTTGGTGTGTTTTTTGTTGTTATGTCGAGCTATGCGTAGGCCTTTAAGATATTGGTTCATGCATTTTGATAGGAGGTGTGGCCATGTGTCCACTCGTTGGTTGGGCATAGGGTGCAATTGGGATATGTGTGGGTTAGTGGCCAAAATGTGTTTGTTCAATGATTTCTCATATATTGCGCATATTGGAACTTGAGTATATGAGAGATTTGGGTGTCAGATGTATTGTGAAATCTCCAAAAGGAAATGGATAAGTTGTGGTTAATTTGTTCGTTGGAGAGCCATTTATCAACGTATGTGAGTTTGCATTTTGCAAAGGTAGTTTCTATCATTTTGTGTTCTTTGCTGATGTATGTGTGTAGGTTTCTAATTCATCCTTTGTGTGTAGTTGTTTGGGGGCCATTTAGCTAGTAGGGTGTTGTGTGTGTGATGTGAATGTGTGTGTGTGTGTGGGGGGGGGGGGTCTATGTCTTTGTGGCCCCTTTGTTTGCGAGTTCATTTGTTTTTTCTTTCCCTATGATTCCGGTGTGTATTCCAACTTTATGTATTATTATTTTTTGCTTTGCCTAGTAAATTTGGTGACTTGTTGAGGCTATAAATAGCATGTAAGGGTGATGTGTTGTGAGGAAGGGTGTCGGATGTAGTTTCTTGTTAGGTATATGCTACTTAGGCTATCTTTAAAGATATATATGTTTCTAATTGTGTGGTTTGGATGGCCTTGATGGTGAGCAATATTGCATTTTAGTTCGGCTTTTAGAATGTTTTGGTATCGTCGGAGTCTTTCTGCTATTTGTAGATTGTTTATTGGGGCTATATACTATTGAGTCAGCTATGTTACCTATTCCTCCTTGACACAAAATACCTATGTGCTAATTCTTGGAGGTGACCAAATGTGAATATTGCCTCATGAGCAGAACAAGGGAACTTGATGGGAACGCATGAGAAACATAGAAGAGTGGAGGAGGTTCATGTCGGGTCGGGTCGGGTCAAGAGGAGAGTAAGTTAGGTAGGTTAGGGTTTATTTTAGAACTTGGAATGGCAATCTTCATGAGTTGCAACTATTTATTGGATGACACATATATGCAACCTTTTACACTAGGTGACCCCTCCTAAATGTGGGTTTAGGGTTTAAGGCTTTCCCGCAACCTTTGTAGCATATGTCTTCAATGTGCTCCGCCTTTGCGCAAATTATATTGCGCGCGAGAGAGAGAGAGAGAGATCCCATTAGGGTTTTGGGGAGGTCATTCCTCCTTCCCTAAGGGTTTCCTTCAACGAATGAAATATTGAATGTTATGAATGGAATTAATCTCATTGTTTGGGATGATGGGATAGAGATTATTCTCAGTAAGCAAATATCATAAGGTCTCCCTAAGGTCTATACAACAATTTGGCCTTTGTTGGCATCCTTCAAAAAATTTATCCCAACAAAGTTGTGATTTTTTTCTTGAGATATTTGTTCATGTATGTACATACATGCATACATATATATATATATATATATATATCACCTAATAACTAGTAGGATAAGCTTATTTAACCTAAGTATTAAGTATAAAGGCCATGATCCTTTGTTAATTGTCACTTTGTTATATTTTTTACTTTTGAAAAATAAATGTCACCTTGTGCTATATTCCATCCCCTTTTGAAAAATATTGGGAGTGTGCCCCTCAAAGAATGTTTTAGCATGTTCATACTACTTATATATTCTTCCTTTATATTGGATAATAAAAAATCTCCATCAAACTCTGTTCAAATTACTATGTGTCAGTGTTGAGAAGAATAACATTGCAAGACAACAAAGTATCACTATCTACGAGAAAGTCATATCACAAATCTATATTTACATTGTAGAATATCAATTATATTGCATCCATGGAGGCCCAAATTGGTCAACAAAGAGTATGTAGGCCTTACTTGGTAATTTCTCTTAATTGTACACCCACATTTGAATGGTGTATAGTTGGGTTTGGATGCAAGAGTGGCTCGGGGAAGTCACTTAGTGTATTCTTTGGGGACACATGAGCGTACAACACATTTTTTTTGGGGGGCTATGTAGCTCATTTACTGCATTTTAGTGGACCCTATATTTTTTAATAATTCTACTTTCTTCAATTTCTTATCACCCTATGTGTAATTATAAATTAAAATCTCCATAATATTTCAGACCCTTCATTATTTATATTTATTTGAGTTTCCCTTCGTGGACAATAACATTGTACTATAGCATTAGAAATGAAATTCATCACACAACAAAAATTAAGTTGTGTATACAAGAAGCATGTTATTTACATAATTGGTTACATGTCTAAGCCCATTGATAATGGCGTACTTAATTGTTTCATCCAAACACTGAAAGAAGTCCACAAATTCCAAAACAAACCAACATCACTAAAGTGTCCATAATGTGTTCACTAACACAGTTGCACTAACATTGCACATGTTATCATGCAAAGTGTGAAGACAATTTGAAATGCCTACTTATGAGTCCTACGTGAAAATTGAGAAACGATCATCACAAAAGATGCCACAGCCTCTCGCCTAGAACATATCCATCAATCCACCATAGATTCACCAAATATGGCCCCACGGAGCTCTTTAAACACGTAGGGGTCAATGCACGATGATAGAATTCTTGTCTTGCGTGGGAGGAACAACCAGAGAATTATACAAACGTCAATGAAATGTTCCTCAAAAGTGCACTTAATAACCCTCATCCAACGAGTTCATCCATTTTGTAGATGGATTTGTGATCATTTTTCATCTAGTTCTTAAATTTTCCTTACCCTAAACCCAACCTAAAAATAATAAAAATTCCCTACCAATTACTATAATGCTATTTTAGAAATACTATAAACATAATTTTGGGTATTACAAGTGACCCTATATTATATATAATGTGCTACCTCACATTTCTTCAAGGCTATGGTATATCAAATTTTTTTTTTATCAACCATGAATAAATGTCACCCTATATTTGTTCTCTCATAGTTATCTAAATTTTTGACAGTGACTTCCCCGGGAAGAGTGGACACCAAAAAAATGTGTTTAAAAGAGATTGGACTATAAGTTAAAATAGACAACACTACATGACCATCTAATGAGCTCAATAATCTTTATTTTTTTAATAACAAATAAGATATTCATATGGGCTCCAGGAAAATGGCTATGGCCATGATTTGGGTTTGTTGCACTAATTGGGTATTTCATATCCTATGAGAAGTAGGTTCAAAGCTACAAGTGTATGTTTAAGGCACACTTACCTTGGGTACAAATCTTTGGTGTGACCCAAAACCGTGATTATTCCCTCGTGGGCAAAACAAGGGATCTTGATGGTAATGCATAGGAAACATGGATGAAAGGAGTGGGTAGAGAAGGTACGATCTATATGACCATCTAATGAGCTCAAAAATATTCATTTTGAAAATGAATAAGAATCTGTTCATATGAGCTCCATAAATTATAAGAAAAATGGCTACTGCCATGACTTGAATTTGTCAATCATCTTACATTGGTTGCGTATATTTCATATCCTATGAGAAGTAGGTGCAGAGAAAAAAACATCCTTTTAAGGCTCACTTACCTTAGGTGCCAATTCTTGGTGTGATCAAGTATGTGATTATTGGCTCATGAGCAAAACAAGGGGTCTTGATGGGAACGCACGGGGAACATGGACAAGTGGAGAGAGGAGAGAGGCTAGAAGCATGTGACCATCTAACGAGGATGAGAATTTTCAATTTGATGATGAATAAGATACTCATATGGGCTCCTTAAATTATGAGGAGAATGGCTAGGGGCATGATTTGGATTTTCTCAATCATCTCGCACTAATTGCGTGTTGCATATCCTACAAGAAGTAGGTGCAAACTAAAAATGTCCATTTAAGGCCCACTTATCATTAAGGCCTTAGATACAAATTGTTAGTTGGTGTGTCCATTGAAAACATGATTATTGCCTCATTTATGAGCCTTATAAAACAAGGATCTTGATGGGAACGCATGGGGAATGAGGAGAGAGAAGGCAAGATCCATATGACTATCTAACGAGCTCAAGAATTCTCACTTTGATGGTGAATAAGATACACATATGGGCTTTGGAAATTGCAAGGAAATTGGCTACGGCCACGATGTGGATTTGCCAATCATCTTCCCCTAGTAATTGTGTGTTTTCATCATATTATCCTATGAGAAGGAAGGTGTGGAGCTAAGAGTGTCCATTTAAGGCCCACTTACCATTAAGGTCTTTAAGTACACATTGTAAGTTTAGGGTAACCATTGAAAATGTGAGTACATATTGCCTCACTCATGAGCCTTATAAAACAAGGGATCTTGATGGGAACGCATGGGGAACGTGGACGAGTGGAGAGTGGGGGAGAGAGAGAGAGAGAAAGGTAGGTTAGGGTTTGGGCAGCGATGGTGAGTCGTTCGTGGTTGTTGTTGCAAGAACCTTGACAAGGGTTTTGGCATGGCTATCATCGCCATGGCTCCCGCCACCTGCCTCCTGCTCCTCGTTTCCCTCCTCTTCCTGCGCCTCATGTGACGACCAGGCCAGGAGGAGCGGCACGGCTCGGCTGTGTTACTTACCTACTGATCTCGATTCAAATTCGGTCCCATTTGGTTCGTCCTGCGAAAAGTTGATGATGTCGAGGGCCGTGGGACCCATGCGAGGAGGCTCGTTCGAAATCAAGCTCTCTGCGATTCCTGTCCGGGCTCGTCTCATCACGGCTCCTGGATTGCGCCTCACGTGAGTTACCAGATTGGCGCGAGTAGTGTCTTCGCGTGTGTCGCATTGGTTGTGGTGAGCTTCGGGGAACCCTTTGTCTCTTTGCATTTTGGTTTTTGGTTGCGGTCACTCTCGCATTGGCTGTTCAGGCTCTCGAGTCACTCTGGAGCCTGCATTAGGTTTTTATTGCTTGTCCCGTGGACGTTGCTGCATCTGGTCGTGTTACACGAGGAATTTCGAACTGGGGGAGCTACAGGGTCTGCTGATGCATGTCATCACTGTACTTGCTGTGTTTGGTGGACGATAAAAGGATAACGCATTTATGTATGTTGTGGTGTGTATTTGTGCTTAATTTTGATCTTTATGTGGCTGTGCTGTCTTAAAATCGTTTTGACGGTCACTCTCGTATTGGCTTTTCAGACTCTTGAGTCACTCTGGAGCTTGCATTAGGTTTTTAGTGCTTGTCCCGTGGATGTCACTGCATCTGTTCGTGTTATATGAGAACTGGGAGGAATTTGGAACTGGGGAGCTACAGGGTCTGGTGCATTTTTGCTGTGATTGTTGGACAATAAATAAATAAATAACACATTTATTGTATTTTATGTTGTCGTGTTTTATTTGTGCTTGATTTTGATCTTTATGTGGCTGTGCTGATGTCTTGCAGCCGTTTTGGTGGAGGGTGCTGCTGCAGTGCCGCAACGATGATGGGGTTCGGAGGAGCTGCGCCTCTCGTCACCAGCGCTATTTATGTGTGCAATCTGCCACCGGGATCCGATGAAATGCTTCTGGCAGATCATTTCGGGAAGATTGGACTTCTAAAGGTTCTCTCATTTCCCATTGTTTGACATGGTAGACGCCCTCAAATTATTTGGTACCTTGAGGGCTGAAGCAAATAATTGGATTGGATGTGGTTGAGCTTGCATTGGTCTCCTGAGTTTGTTGCATTTGTTAAAAGTCTCATTGTTGGGAGGGAGTGTGGAAGAAAGTTCTGATTTTTCTTCACCTAATTCACAGAAAGATAAGAGGACTGGCAGTCCCAAGATTTGGATATATCGAGACAAGATCACGAATGAGCCAAAGGGTGATGCCACCATCACTTATGAAGATCCCCATGCAGCAACAGCTGCAGTGGAGTGGTTTAACAGCACAGAGTTTCATGGAAACATAATAAGTGTCTCAATAGCTGAGAACAAGAAGGATGTGCAACCTCTTGTACCTGAAATAGTCCCCCCTATGATGGATGCTCCCTTACAAGGTGTGGCGGAGTTCGGAACAGACCCAAATCTTGGAGGAGAGTATAGTGGAGATTATGGTGGAGATTATGGAGGAGATTATGGTGGGGATTATGGAGGGGAATATGGTGGGGAACATGGAGGAGGTGCTGGAGGGCCACCTGGATTAGCAGGAGGTAGAGGTAGGGGACGAGGGGATGGCAAGCCATGGCAACAGGAGGGTGATTGGCCATGTCCAAATCCAAGGTCTGTGACGACGTTGGTGAGCAGTATCAGGCTTCTTCACCCCTCTTTAGAGTTCTAGGTCCAGTTTCTTTAGGCAAAAACAACATCAAGTCAATACTCACAAGAAAGTCCTACATATGCAAAGGTGTGTGCACAGGAAGAACAGTATATATTAAGAGCATCTCACAGCTTCATCTGCCATAGTGTGCATGAAGCAATTACTATATGTGGATCTGGTCATGTTTAGACTTTGTCCTCTGCATATATGTGTTTTTCCATATGATCCAACACCTGTCATGAGAGGTATAATTTCAAGTAGTAACTAATCTGAGGTTGGTACATTGAGCCTGACTATTACTTTTGTAAATGCAGCTGTGCCAATATCAACTTTGCATTTAGAGGCGTCTGCAACCGATGTGGCACTGCACGACCAGCTGGAAATTCAGGTGGTGGTGGAGGTGGGGCAGGAGGTGGCCGTGGGCGTGGGCGAGGGGGTAGTGATGCTGGCCGAGGAGGACGTGGTCCTGGTGGACCGCCGGGATTGTTTGGCCCAAATGATTGGAATTGTCCCATGTAAGTGGCAGTGTGATTGATTACTTTACTTAGTCTGGGTTTGCAAAATGCATGGTACAGATAGATATTGTTGTTCCAAGTGTGAGGTTACTCTAGTGTGATTCAAGTCCAGATTTAGAAGCACAAATTTTTAAGTAAATTACAGAAGCCCCTTGACTTGACAATCGGATGTATCCCACTGTACATCTGAAAGGTGCATGCCAGGAAGATAAGAAAGGGGTCATTGACCTTCTGCTTGCAGTGCTGACATAGGTGGTCAATGCAGGTGTGGCAACATAAATTGGGCAAAACGCACCAAATGCAACATCTGCAATACCACAAAACCTGGTCACAATGAAGGGGGTGCCAGGTATATTTTGCGTGATTTCCTGCCCTTATTATTGGAATTGCAATCTTTATTGATAGAGTATAAAATAAGATCCACATCTCTGCTATGTTTGTAATTTAGGCAATTTGCTAGTATTGTGATTCTCATTCTTTTGATGGATATTTAACCTGCTTGCAGAGAGGGACGGGCTGGAGGATATAAAGAGTTTGACGAGGCTGAGATTGAAGAAACTAAACGGAGGCGAAAAGAATTAGAAGAGGTTCTGTTTTTCCTCCCTGCTTTTTATCTACCAAATGATTTGCCCTCAGGACAGTTGTATTTCGAACAGAGACCACTGTCTTGACTGTTTGAGCACAGGTGCAATTCACAATTATCAGTGCAGTCCGTTGCAAGAACGCCCAGTGCTATGTTTAGTGCTAGGTATAGCTACTGGACTAGTTGCACTCAGATGTCCATTTGTTCTCTAATAATTTTCAGTTCCTCTTTCAGGATGACGGAGAAATGTATGACGAGTTTGGCAATTTAAAGAAGAAGTTCCGCACCAAGGCAAAGGTAGGAGAACCCCAGACTGCTGCAACTCAAGCGGTGACTGGGGTTGGCAAGGCTGGATGGGATAAAGAGGACCTTGGAGTTGTGGAGCGACAAACAAAGGAGAAGAGCAAGGATCGCAGTGGTTTAAAAGATGATTATGATCGGGAGCACAGTCAAGGGAGAAGAGGGGATCATAGAGACATGGACAGTGGTCGAAATGGACACCGAGACAATGACTATGAGAAGGATAGGGGGCGAGGAAGAGATGAGAGGGATGACCGGGAAGGGCATCGAGACAGGGACCGAGATCGGGACAGAGATTGGGACCGAGATCGAGGAGGCCACCCTGACAAGGACCGAGACCGGGCTCGTAGCAGGGATCGTAGTCGAGATCGAGATCGAGACTGGGACCGTGGCCGTGGAGGCAGGGACAGGGAGCGTGACAGGGAGCGTGACAGAGATCGAGAGAGAGAGCGAGACAGAGAGTGGCCACGGGACAGAGAGCGTGTGCGAGAGCGTGACAGATTTATGGATTAACAGTGCCTTGTCACTGTGATTCGATTTTTCAGATGTGTGTTATTCTTTTTTGCTTTCCCTTCATCCCTCACAGGATTCAAGAAAGCATCCAGTCATGGAAGCACACTTTTAAGTATGTCCCCCTTCCGAGGAGAATCCAAGGAAACTTGGTATACAAAGGACCCATGCCATCTGATACAAAGGAAGCAATTTCATGTTTTCACCTGTGGACTTGCCTCATGGACCTTCACCATGTTAGTGGCTGTAACAAAGCGAATCTCTTGATGACAGTGCTGAACAACCTCTCAGGCATCTCTGTTTAAGCAGTGCACCCAGCCACCTTGGGACAGGTTCTGAACATGTCTGGAGGTTTTCGACCAAATAGAGTACATCAGTTGGGTAACCCGCTAGAACGGAATAGGTGTTGTGCTGTGGATGTAGTCAGAGATATGTGGAATGTCTAGAGATATTAGATGTAGTCAGAGATATAGACGGAGGACATGTACTTCAAGTACTTATTCCAATTGGTGTTCACTTCTAAAATCAACCTTGGGCCCTGTAATACAATTTGTGGGGAAAGTTCATCACGTGTGCACATTGATCTGCTTGTAAGGTTTTTTTTACTTTGACCTTTGAGGGTTGCTGTTTGGAATACATGGATGGGTTGTAACACCGGGCCGATGCAGCTGTCCATTATGAAGTTTGGTGCATTACGACTGGTTGTATAACGATTTATTTCTACCTTGAGTGACACCAAAAATTGGACCGGTAATTGGACTGGGACTGTGATGGACTATGATGGACTGGGACTGTGATGGACTGTGATGGACTGGGACTGGGACTGGGACTGTGATCATGAAAAGGCTCAGATATCCAGATTAAATCGGGTGTTGATGAATTCATCAAAATGTCATGATACAAATTCGTTGCTCTCTAACAGAATGCGGTAATGTTGTACAGGAAGTATGGAAGACTATAATACACTTGGGATCCCATGTCCCTGTCCTACTATCCAACGCTAGCTATCGATCGGATCCGGCCCCACTTGAACCGATTTCAATTTATTTTCCTGCCAATTTGCATCCAGAATGGGTAAACTGGATGTCATATATTATGACCTGAATCGAAGAAATTGAGTCTGTCTTCTGGCAAATGATTACTTCAGGCTTTCCAAATTCACAGGAATTCAGCCACCTCATTTGGGAAGAAAAAAACCACTCAGATTGCATCATAATGCAATCGGGCTTGAAAACGAGAACTAACTTACAGAATCTGATGTCGGAGACGGTGGCTTGGAGAGGTCGATAACATCATTTGCTGTTTCGGAACCAAATACTCTTGATTTCGTAGCGCTAGATTGCTTCGTCTGATTGCTGCTCTTCTACATTCTCAGTGTCCATCTTTCTATGGGTTTTAGGGACGTAGGTTTGGCTACTTTTTGTGATCGGAACCTGCGAGATTTCGATGAAGAAAGTGTGAGCGAATCTGTTAACCTGCCCGAACTTCGTAGAAGCGGTGCGGCACCACTCTGCATAGACATTGAGCTCTTTCGACATTGCTGCATGGGTTTAGGGTTTAGATCAGACACTGATTGATTTGGCTAATCTTGTGGCAGGAGGCCGCCAACCGAATGTTGATGTTGAAGAAAGTGTGAACGAATCTCTTAACCTACTCGAACGTTGTAGAGCCGTTGTGGCAACGGAGCAGGCTTAATTTCACCGCTGTGTGGGATATTGAGCTCCTTCGACATTGCTGCAGATCCTAAGTCTCCAGATCCTTTAAGCTCCTGCGACACATCGGGGGTGATGACTTCGCCATCAGACGGCGTGAAATCGGAGAGAGAGTCACTGGAATGCACTCGATGGTTCCGCCGCGACCACGACCGGCCACCAGCAGCGCCCCCCCCACTCGAGCTCGCAACATCGACATGACGACTTTTCCCGATGGGGTCGTCCACAACGAAAATCTCCTGTGTCAGTGAGCTTCCAACTGCCTCAGATTCCTGTTGCTTCCGTTCAAGAGAATTTTGGCGCCTCCACTGTTGCAAGTCACCCCCAGGCCAGTAATCTTCCGAACTGAGGGGAACAGGAGCAGGAGAAGCAGGAGGAACATCATTTTGTGTTCCTGGAGACACCGGTCGGTGTACACTCGCGGCGGTTGTGTATGCAGATTGTTCATGATGTTGTTGCCCAGAACTGCTTGCTCGATGGTCCAACTCCAAGTTAGCTCGCGGCTTGGGCGATAGACGGGGACGCCGAGCGACTACCGTCTGCATCCCTTGCGCCATTGGGGTTACAACTTTCGACCACTGGCTCCGAGGAATGCATGGAAGGATAAGTCCGACAGCAAATTCTCTCAATCCAAGCGTAGGTGAAATCTCCTCTGAGTTCGAGAGAGAGAGCAGCTGCCGGATTAACGCGAACCACTCGTTGGCAGATTGAACGACGAAGCTGAACACGAGAAGCACGAGCATGAAGATGCCGACACCGGTGTGGTTCTCTTGTGGTTGGTAATTGCTTGCGAGGATCGCTAGAGCGGCTGCGAAGACACCGACCTCGCATAAGAGTGACAGAGATTCCACCAACTGAACCCCTCGTCGATGGAACGGCTTCACAATCACGAGGTACAGAAACTGGAACACCGTGAGTGCAAACACTAGCACCACTTGGCTCCATGACTCATCGGAAATGCGGTATGCTCCGAAAATCACACCGAGGGCTATCCTTCGCCCCAAGTCGATTAGAATGTAGGTTGATTGGAAGCATCCTAGGAGATGGTATGCCCATGGAACGGAGGATTCATCGATCTCGTCGTCTGCATTCATGGTGCGAATTCTTCGTAATCCGTTCCTCCCCAGACCGTGCTTGCGGGGATTGATGTTCTCATTGTTATTAATCATTGTGACCAGGCGAGGTGGCCCTTTTCGATCTTCGAATAAGATGCCGAAGCTTGGAACGATTCCGGGGTTGACGTCACCTTCTGCCCTCACCCACTTGCCTTGGTACCCTTCCCCGACGAAGAGAGAGAGTGGCCGGCCGGTCGGTGGTGGTGGGGTGATGCCGCTCCTTCGAATTGTTGGTCGAAGCTCCTTGTACTGGACAATTTTTCTCACCAGGATTGCGTTGATGAGGAAGATTGCGACGGCGAGGAACACCGATGTCGGGATCGCTAACAGTATGACTCCCACGATGATGCCGGTTCTTGTGCCTCCTGCATCATCCGTATGTTTCTCTTAGTACATTCACATCATCCTTCCTAGCATCCTTCAGTGCAATTTTTTTACATGATCTCTGCCATTTCTTATAGGATGCTGTAAACACTCATTGTTAAGACTGTCGGATTGCAAGCAAGAGCAATTGGTCGAGACGAGTCGAATTTCTAACATGCACAATACCTCTGGTTAGACTTGATCTACAAGAACTTCGACTTGTGGTTCATTCGGCATGTGTTTGTTCGCTTGACCACACATTTTTTTGACAGTAGTTGATTCATCCATATGTGTCTCTTGGTACATTCACATCATCCTTCTGGTTCGTGACATCCTTCCGTGCAATTGCATCACATGAAACTCTGCAGACCTTGTTAGGATGCTGTAAACTCTCATTGATAACCGAGTCTGGATTTAAATTTGCCAGTAACAGCAATTGGTCGAGACGAGTCGAATTCTTAAGATGATCGTAACCTCTGGTTGAAGTGACGTACAACTACAACTTCGACTTGTGGTTCATTCGGCATGTGGTTGTTTGCTTAACCTTAACTTAGACAATTTTGATTCATTGTGACTTACGCAAGCAAGATGAAACTACATAGAAAGTAAGTATGTACTTCCTTTCTTTTATTACACACCTCTTATGATGAAAACGGAAGCTTGGCATACAGCTGGGAGTGCGAGGAGGAGGAGGAAGAGCTCGAAGCGGGGGAAACTAAGGGCTCCGTATAAGGCCGTCTTGCTTCTCCACTTGAGGAACAGAATGGTGAGAATGTGCAACAGAGTAAGTCCTCCGCCAACAACCGCCAGCCAGAACATGTTGCGTTGAAAATCTCGCCACCTGGGAAACCGTCCGAATAAAAATTAACTTGCATCGTGACAGCTTTTTGCACTCATTTGCCACTGTTGTGATTGACGTTGCAAAAAAAATTCATGGTGTTAATTTGTTGGTGAAATTATCGCAGAAAATATCACTGACTTCATTTGGATGCATGTCTGTCCGAAGGTGAGCAAACTCAAACTTCAACATGGGTGGCATTGCAATGACGCTGCATCCAAGATTACATCCGTCGAAATCCAACTAAAACATTTTTCTGGATTTAAACGAAGATCTCTGCGGTACCAACTATTCTTGACTTGAAAAGCAACACTAGAACTCGGCTTACCCAGTGAATCTGCTTGCATTCAGCTCGCTCTTCAAAGCTTGCAGGTTGGGATCCTACAACCACAAAGCAGCACGTTGCATCAATCTCTCTCACTCTTTCACTCAACAGTCATCGGCTCTTAGATATGTGAAAGGAAGATAAAGCTCACGAGGATGCACAATTTTAAGTGGAATCCACGTTGACTGCACCCAGCAGAAACAAAGTGATTGTTGCAAGTGGATATGACCAAAAAATTGCAGATTCTTACCACAAAGTAGGTTTCATACTCTTGTGCGGATAGAGGCGGTCCGAATTCGGTCCCATTGGCACCTAACTGCCTCCGCCAATACTCGAAAGCTCGAAAATCTTCATGTTTGCTGGAACTGTTCACGAGGAAGAGGTTTCTTAAATACGCGCAAGTCGAACAGTTGGGTGGCGAGTTTTTATCGTCGGTGTCCTTGTTGCACTTGTCACCTCTCTGCATCGACAAAATTTGTCGGGTGTCGAAACATCAGATTTCGGAGGGAGAAGTGCTACGATTTGCCGCCCAAGGTGACGTGCAAAGTGCAGCCTTTAGGGCATTTAGGGTGAGTTGCCATGTAGGCCGCTCGCCCACCAGATTCTAGTGGGAATAAGGACAAACTCACCCAACTGTACACCCTAAACCTCCGTAATGTCACTCCCTCTCTTAAAACCTATCGAAACCTCTCACCAACGGATGTGCTCAGTTCAAATCTCCCTCCTTGTTGTCACATTTCTCTCATATATCCCGAGTTTTGATACTAAAATAGTCCACCAAAGAATTCAAACCACACGCTTGCACGCATCACATTGTCATATATTTGTCATTATTGCAATGTTGATTTTGTGTTATTTCATAATGTCACATCCTACACGAATTCTCTAATATCATGCATCCATGTTAACGCTGCAGATCTCCTTGATATTACGTGCTGTTGGGTTGCCACAGGCGTGATATTTGGGAGGTTTGAGTGTAGATGGAATCTGGTTGGGTAGGGTTCGTATATGCTAACTCCAATAAATAGTCTTAAGTTTCATGGGCGGAAAGTTAGCGTGAAAATAATTAACACTAATTAACCCTAGGTCTTCCCCTAAGTCTTCATGGACTTGAGAAGATGAGAGTGCTTCACTAAATATTCCTAATATTATGGGCCACGGTAGTTTTCTTAGAGCCCACACTAATTCTCATAACAAGAATTAACGTAGGCCACATTAATTTTCAACCCACACTAAATTTCTAGTAGACAAATTAGCATGGGCCACATTAATTCTTTTTCTAGGAAATTAGTGTGGGTGATTCTTTTAGTTGTGCTACTTCTGTCCTATAACTTATATTCATTGTGTTAGTCGGAAGTCTTCATGAAGACTTAATGTACGACCCAAGGTCTTGGACCCAAGTTAATTCCACCTTGACTAGAAAATTAGTACGGTCCATGCTAATTTCGTCCACACTAATAAGACTATCTATTGTAGTGTCATGTTGACACTACAAGGCCTCTAAGCATCTAGTTTAGACTGTTCGCCAATAGTGTGTGAGACCGTAAATAGCATAAACTGTTCAGTTGGAGTTCAGGCTGAATTAATTAAGATAATGAGAGAGAGAGAGAGAGAGAGAGAGAGAGAGAGAGAGAGAGAGAGAGAGAGACCTGGTGTTTGTGCCATTTGAATATGTAGCTATGTGCAAATTGCGACGACAACGGTTGGAGACTACTGTGGAGTCTCGCAGGGGCTTCTGAATCTGAACCTGCGACGAGCAAGCTTCGCTGTCGAAGACGGACTGCAACATCAGCTGGGGCCACATTTGTACCAAAATTTGTGAAATTGTTGGCGTCGGCATTGGCTTGCCAGGGAGTGTTGACATGGGGTACAAGCCAGCGGAGCCCCCGAGCCGTCTCGATGTACTCGATCGGCAAACTTACTGCAAGAAACTCCGACAAGGCAAAAATCTGCATGTGGCCTGCCATACCCTGCACACAAGAGAACAGCAAGTTCCACCTTGTTTATAGATGTTGGCAGACTTGAAAATGAGAATAATTCTCCAAGTCAACGAATTCGACGCGTCGGAGGCCTGGATGCACGGTTGAAACATCTGACACACAAAAATGCCATACTAAGCACAGGTGAACCTTGGATTGAGCCTGTTACAAGTTTACTTTATGGATCATGGAATCTGCAGTTTGGCTGGGAGTCCTGGGCAAGAGCAGACGAACTCCGGTTGCAAAAAAAATCACCGGCATTCTTCCTCATTCGAAGTTGCTATCAGAATGGAATTCGTCGGCTCGCGTATCCAACCGCCAGATTGGTACGTGGAGTTAGAAGTGCCCACAATAGGCACACTTACCTTACAGTGCTACAAGCAGAAGAAGAGCATGTGCTCTTACCAGCAAGTTTCTTGAAGGATCGGCACCGACGCAACCAGTTTGACTTGAGAAAGCCCCAGCACTTGCAAGATTTGCTGAGGCAATTGCGAGGGCACCTGAAGCTATAGTGGTGCCGAGGAGTCCAGCTGTGATGAAAAATGATAAGGCAACCGAGACTGCTGGCACATCATCTGGAAATTCACCACCACAGAAAAAAATCACTTCCAACTTCGAGTACAGGGGTGTTTTCAGGGGGGCTATGAAATGAGGCACTTATTGATGGGATATTCCCCGTATTTGATGAAAATTCTCAAAACAAAATGTCTGGTACCTTATATTAATGTTGATTGTTTTATAGTTTTCATTCCTTTGAAGTTTATTCCACCCTGTATTTTTCTGCACACGTTTCTTAATATCTCACAAAGAGTGACCTCCCCGGGGCTGGCAAGCAATTTTGAAAGCATTTCCATTTGTTTCCGGAAGTGGATATGTGCCTAAGTACTACTTACAATGTGTGACTTGTAGAACCACGGAAGCAACATTGGGGTTCCCTGCAACATCCAAAGTCCGATTTTCCGCTACCGATATTTTCGCAGTGCTGCCCTCCAGTATAGACACCACGAGAGCATATGTGGTCTTGGAGACCTCGTTGAAACTGCACGTGTGCGACAATGGTGTTTGGTGCTGATGATTCAGTAAGAAATTTATAGCATACCCCGAATCACCAAACAATATTTAAATTACCTTAGCAGTGATCCTAGTTCGTCAAATAATTACTTTCAAAAACAAAAATATGAAAACAAGCAAAATCTTGGGAGTCGTGACGATGAAAATCTGGCGAGTTAAACCTTGACCTGGGAAGCAACATACTATATGCACAAAATCATGCTATCTCCATCACTTAACATGGAAAAAAAGTATATATTTTCAATACCTTTCCGAAATCAACGATGAATTTTTTTAAGGAATAAATCTTATGAAGTGCTGTCATCCAAAAAAATAAGTAAATATTTTGTGACTCGATTGAAGAAATAGCCTCACTCCTACGGTATACACATGATAGATGATCACACAGAGGAAAGAAGAAAACAGGAGCAAAGAGAAAACTCGACGAACTTAGAAGAAACTTGCCTTCTTAATATCCCTCCAGTAAGTGTGACACCGCTGCTGTTGAACAAGAATACGGGCTTGGTGAATTGGATGATGACAGGCAGCATTCGGTCTCGGGTATGTGCGCGTGCCGTAGTACTCAACTGAACTTGTGGCCTCTTGTTATCTAAGACATTTGAAAAAAAGAGAAAAATAAAGGAGAAGAAGTAATCCTTTGGTGATCAGAAAAGTGTCGGGGGAGATTTTTGGGCATAAACGGTCAAGATCCTAGTGTTTCCAAGTCCAACCGGTTACATGTTGTGATCTTTCGGTTTTTCTCTATTAATTTGAAGTATATTCCATAGATTGTTCTAAATTAATCGGTAACTTTCGTAAAGTCTTGAACTTCAACCGGTTATTTCTCAAATTCAACTGGTTCATCTGTACTTAGCGGCCGGTTCTCCCCAGTCGTTTGATCAGAAGCTAGGTTATGTCTGCTGCAACATGATGGAATTCTTGTAAGGGAAGTTGGGAGGCAGGAATATAGACACTCACCATATAGTAGAGTAACACTCGTTGTCTCGGCCACAGGATTACCGTACCTACTAAATGTTGTGTTTCCAGGAAGGCTTACGGTCACCGGTGTTGATGTGGAAGCTCCCGTATCATTCAGGGTCAGCTGCCCCAACAAATTTAGGTAAAGGGGCCGTGACAGCAAATTATGTCAGTCTTGTTTGAAGAGTTTTTGAGAACACTCTTTACTTGGAACATTAAGAGGTATCTGCAAAGTCCCTCTTTGAGAGAGACTTTTCTAGTGGGAGGATGTTTCTATTAAGAGTCTTGTGTTGGAGCCTATTTTTGAAAGTTGGCTGAAATTCTTGAACCTCCTCTTCTAATCCAAAAAGCTTTGAAAGATCTTCAGGATCAAAAATTGGGTCGAACACATATGCTATCTTAAATCCGGCTAGGCTTATGCAAGGCTAACTTGTCCCACTGATCTCAATATGTTGAGTTAGAAAGATTGATTTTTATAGTCCAACTCCACTCCTGTAGCATGTTAAATCAAACTTTTAAGAAAACTTGGATGACTTCACGCATAAGCTCTCAAACTCGTCTTTTTAGGCAACTCACCCGGAGTTTGATCCGGAGGCTTTATGAATTACTCTATTCTCACAAGAAAGTCTGGATTGTTCAAAAACAAGGTCTGACCCAAAGTCACCCGAAGTTTAATCTGGAAACTTCACGGATTAACTCTATTCTCTCAAATACGTTTGATTTGTTCAAAAACAAGGCCTGAACTGTGGGGTCTGCTCTTCTAAATCCCGGGTCAACCTCTGCAAGGCTAACTTGACCCACTGCTCCTAGAATGACAACCTCAAGTTTCTTTAGGCCGACCTCATTTGTCTAAAAATGTTAAACCGAGCCTTTAAGAAAACTTGGGTGACTTTATGCATTTAAAGCTCTCTAACTCACGTCACCTGGAGTTTGATCCAGACACTTTACAGATTCATCTGTATTCTCTCAGGAAAGTTCGGCTTGTTCATCATTCACATAAGTTTGATTTTTTTTTTTCTTTCAATGAAAAATGGGTGGTGAAAAATCCAAATGCAAGTAGGAGAAAAAGGTTAAATTACCAAGAATCCAAATCGGCGGTTCCCCCGACTCTTGCGTTGGGTAGGGAGAAGAGTGCCACTAGTGAGATGGAGCAAGCGTTGAAGCTCCACAGCGGTGATGTTCAGAGGGTCAGTAAAATCCAGGTAGATGTGGAGGTCGCCCGCGTTATTTGTTGTCTGGATTGTGCGAGTTTGGTTTCGAATCGTGATTTGTGAGTTCTTGATGGCTGTCCAGATGTTGACAGTGGGAAGCAACCGACCTGGGAGGAGAATGCAAGCATATTACACTCTTGAGAAACTATGGAACATCCATAGCCACCATTATTACTTGCACACAATCTGAAAGGTTCAATTAACACATCTTTAAACTAGAAAATCAATTATTCCACATTCTTAATAATAACCCTTTCTAACTGATTCCCTCTTTACCTTGCTACTTGAAAGTGATGAGCTCTGAATTCTAGGATTGCCACCCTAATTTGATGGAACATTATTTTTTTAAAGTACACACTAAAGAGTGTAGTCCACCGTCATCTCATAGTTGGCAGACCAACCAACTTACCTGACCCCTCTTGGCACATGATGGTGATGTGCTTATTATTGTCTTCTGACATATTTTAATTGAAGAATTTTTTATGAAATAAAATGGCCTAGTAAAATAATTTTCATCCAAATCCGATCCGCCATAACATTATCAAACAATGTGCGTTCGTTCTACGGACCCTGAGAATATAACCATGAGCTCACTTTTGTACAATAAGTTTAAAACCCACGTAAAAATTATGCAACCCATGTAAATAGTGTCTTGCATACTACACATGTTGATTCCTCTATTTTTGTCAAAATAATATGGTGGTCTACTTCAGTGTGCACCACATTAAATTATCAAGCTAAATAAATTAGTGACAAAAGTTTGAAAATATGATTTCCTGTTTACTGTGCTATTTGAGACGGAAAATTTAAAAAAAAAATGTATGAATGTACTTACTGAAGTGGATGACGGCGCTGGAGTTGGAGGTTCTTTGATAGGGATTCCCGACTGCATCCGAGCAGAAATCTCTGGCCGTGGTGATGGTCACTTTGCCAGTAGGAGACTGTGTCGATAGAACAACTTGTATTGAATATTCGAGTCCAGGCGTGAGAATTTTCAACGTAGATGGCACCACAGTTCCAGGACCATATACTAACAGCTGCAGGTTTCATCATGGTGAGAAGATTCAGAGTCGCAGGAAAATCACGATTCCATCACAAACTTAGCACTTCTCCCTAGACGATATTAAAATAAACATGCGATTAGTACTACGAGATGATGAGCAAAGCCAAAATTCAAGGTTGTACCCATTCTCCACATAATATCTGGAGTTTTGCATATATATATATATACATATATAAAATATTCATCGTCTAAGTGAAGCATTTGCCTTCTTAAATGATCATATAAAGCCGCCTCACAATTATGTTGATTGTTGAAGTTAGAATAGTTAACAAATTTTGAACACGTAGTGGTCCATTGAATCTCTTTCAACACATGATGATGCCTTGCAGTTGAAGGAAGAAGCAAATCATGGGTTCCATCACCAACCCATTTGAGGAAAGTGAACCTAAAACAAACACTTTTAGCTTTCGCACCCACTTCTTAAGGATATTAAGCGTGTGACTCGTATGAGGTGATTGTTTAGAAATCCAAACCAAGGTTGTACCCATTTTACCTCGTTATAATTTTCTAGAGCTTGTATTAAATATCTTATTCACTTTCAAAATGAATATTCACTACTCCCTCTGTCCCAAAATGATTCTCCTACCCCCGGGAGTTTTATATTCCAAAATGTTTGTCGGATATTAAACTCCTGGGGGTAGGAGAATCATTTTGGGACGGAGGGAGTAGTATTTTCTCCTAAAATGATCATAGAGGTCGGTTCCTCCCAATTATGGTGGGTGATTATTGAAGATGGAATAGTTAACAAGTTTTGAGCACGTAGTCTATTGAATATCTTTTAAACACATGATGCCCCTTTTGGTGTTTGTTCTTAGATTCACATCTAAATGCCCACCATTTCAATATAGGGTGTCCATTTATAATAAGTAACCAAACCAGGTCTGCTAACTTTACACAATGAAGGTAAAGTTATGGGCACAGACAACTTACATCACATGAACTTGCGGACGAACATTGAAATCCTCCACCTGTGCTACAATTTTTGGAAAATCTCACAAAAACGGTGAGATTGACGGCGTTTGTGTACATGGGTCCAGCATCAATGGCTGCGGTTGGGGGGGTATTATCTGCAGCCACACATAAAAAATTTAGTGTCATGATGCATTGGTATATAACATTCAAGTCACACATAAGGTAAAGGACCCTAAATTGGACACTTTAATCTCGTCTTCCGCTTCTCCTAGGACACTAAACACGCGATTAGTACGAGATCAGTAGCAAATCCAAATCGAGCCCATAGTCATTTTCCTCATAGTTTTTGGAACTCCGTATGAAGATCTTATTCATTAGCAAGGCACAGATTTCTCTTTCTTCTCAAACAATCATATCATTGAATCCCCCCCATTTATGGCAACTCTTGGACCTACACCAGTTAACAAGTTTTGAGCACGCAGTCCAATCTCTTTCAATCACATGGTGCCTTTTTGGTGGTGTCCATTATTAGATCCACAGTGACCTAAGCACACACGACACCGATTAAGATAAATTAACCGAATTAGGCCCACTTACTTTGAACAACTCAATTTCTCCAGCTGAACAGATGCATCAACAAGCCATAATTAGAACTTGGAACAGAAGCGAGTGAGTGCTGATTTAGCTGTTGTAAGTTAAATATTATTAGGTGCATAATTATGCTTCATTATCCTTTGCTGCTAATCATGTTGTAGAGAGAGAGAGAGAGAGAGAAAGAGAGAGTCATATAGTAATACCCATACCTACTGTCCACCTGTACACAGTTGATAGGTAGGATCCACCAGACATGTTGGCCCAAACATTGAAATTGTGGGAGCCTGTTGAGAGATTTGCATACGAGTCTCTACCCCCCACACAATCCTGGTAGCTTCCGACATCCAGCTGCAAGGACATCGCCAAAGGGTAAGGTAGAGCACATTGCAAAAACCAACACCTAAAATCTCGCTTGAATTTGAGAATGTCCACCACCTTAAAATCAAGTTTCCGTGTTGGTTGTGAGTCTGAATCTAGCAATGAAAATTTGAACCCTTTATACCTTTTACATGCGGGATTTAGATAAGGCATATTTTGATGTGTTGAGAATTGGACCCTTTTAATTGCTGAAGAGAAGCATCACCAAATTCTAAGGTAGAGTATGTTAAAACCAGCACCTAAAATCTTGTTCTACATGTACATGTGGAGTTTGAGAATGTCCACCACCTTGACATCATGTTTATGTGTTGGTTATGGGTCATCTATCAATGAAAGTTTGAACTCATACCTTTTGCGTGTGGACTCCCATTCAATTGTTGATGAGAAACATCTATGAATTTATCAATATAATAAATAGTAGATGCATTCATCGCTCATAATGGTTGTCTTAGTACCATCTACCATAAGTAATGCTACTCTTTTACTGCCTGTTTAATGTCACAAGTAACTCTACAACTAAATGCAATAACTCTTGAGATTTGAGAAAAAGCACTAGTTACTTGACAAAGTGTGTTGAAGAAATCTAAAATTCACATAACCCAAAGTAGCTTGACGTCCTTTAACTTTGAGGTACCTAAGAATTGTTGCAAATCTGGGATTGTGGATCACTTCCTCTGGTCATATATCTAAGGTACGTATGCCCAAAACCAGCATTATATACTATAATCAAAGATTTGGGACTTCGAATATATGAAGATGGTACATAGTGTTGGTCTTAGATTATGTGTCAGTTTTGAGTATATCTACCTTAGGCTTGTGAGGTAACGATGGCCATATTTCACAAACTTAGATTTGGTGTGAGAAGGAAGAGAAGTTGTCAGAATTCGTCAAAGCTCATCATTAGTTTAAACATGGGAAAATTCTATCATGGAATAATCCATGACCTTTTGACTTGAATCAGAGCCCATTCTTGCAGGTTGCAACTGCAAATCTATGAATTTGATTTCTGATGCTCTCAGGGTTGCCACATACAACTTGAACTTAACCTTGAGCTCAAACTTGTTGCAAGTAAGTTTAGTGGGCTATGGTTTAACGAGTTGCGCCTGCCCTTATATGTACCTATTAAGATGGTGGAGCTTTGTCTCAAATGTTGGTTCCTGGTTTTTTTCTTTTTTTCCTTCATGTTGCTTTTCAAGATCCAGCCCAAACTTGAACTTGTAGAATACGGCTACAAATTCCAGCCTAAATTAATCCAGGAAAATGGAAAATTAAAGCTCCACGACTTTAGGGACATGTAAGGTTCCAAATTCTTTCACTTGGCCCACCAAACTTGCCACCTTGAGCTTGAGCTCAACTTTAATGTGTACCTGGCCCTTAGACAAAGTTACACTTATCTTCCCTTGCACTCTCTTGAATATTGATGATTCAGTGCAAAGAGAGAAATGAGCGCTTTTCTGACAGTGATGACAATAGATTAATTAGTTAACCCTGTCTGTATTTCAACCGTCTTAAAAATGCTTCCACTGACCCTCCATTCCATATTTAGTTTAGCGCATGTGACATCGTTCAGCGAAATGCCATTTAGGTGGGACTCGGAGGCTGCCATCAAGCAAGGTAGATGGGTCTTAAATGTTTACTTTTTCCCAACTAGCCCACTTCTCCTAGTATATGAAACACAAGATTAGTACAAGACAAATATCTCACTCATTACCAAAGTGAAGATTCTCATGCTCATTGAATGGTCATTCATATTAGGTTCCCTCAATTATGTCAACTATTGGATTCAGAATGGTCATCGTATTTTGAGTCCAATCTCTTTTGAACACAAGATGCCTATTTGGGTATCCATTCTTGGAGCCACACCAAATCACATACCGCTCAAAATGCAAGTGTTGTTTGGTTAATCAGACACCTATATTTGATCACTGTGTGGTTCAGTGAGGATCAAAAAACAAATACCATTAAGACACATGATGTATAAAGAAAATAGATTGAACGACGTCTTCAAATTTTATTGACTGGTCTGGACACACTCGATAGTGGACACAATTGGGAGGACCTATGTAGTATTCAAACTCAGGAATCAACGAACATGCACTTCCAATGACCATAACTTAATCATGGCGGGCTTGATTTTCAATCCGATTTTTGCTAATGCATTATCATAGATTAATGCAACACAAGTTTGGTTGTGATGATGCAAATCTAATTGGCAGGAGTTGGAGAACATGAGAAACTAACCAAATAACACCCACATAGATTTGTGTGTGTGTGAGAGAGAGAGAGACACCTGGCATTGAATGGCGCAGTGATCCACACACGGGTTGCTGCCATCAGAGGCGACGACGCTGAACCAAAAGGCAGCACTTGTGTTGGCAGTGACCTGCTCCGGAGCTTCCTTGAACACAATGCTCTGAGCCATGGTGGCTTGCAAATCTATCTCGGAGGAGACTACAATCAATACCCATATCCATATTAACCTCACTAATTTAGTAGACGACGACCTCCTCCTCCTCGTCATTGTCATCGCGCTCCGGCCAATATCCATCATGTAGTAGTACTGCTTCGACGCAGGTCCGATTCCTGCAGACGTTGATGGGTTTCGGGGATTTACATTATTATTCTTATCTTCTCAGTGTTATTAACTTTCGGTTGTTGCACTTGTAAACTCGTCAGCAGTCCTGCTACTGCCGAGCCTTTTCTCCCTCCATTTGTTCAGAATGGATCTCTGCAGGCACATGAGCTGCGCCTTGGAGGTTCTGTTGGGCGTCGTTGTCTGCATCACCTCCACCTTGTTTCTAATTTAACTACAATAGATTGATTCCCTCCTGCCAGATCTAGTTCCGCTCAGTGAGATAATCCTCCTGCAACAACATTACAACTCTCGCATTCTTCGCATAAAATAACCCCCGTTCTACACATTACTCAGGTTTTCGGCTTTGTATCCAAGCCCCCCCCCTCTCTCTCTCATCCAACGCAACCGACTAGTTGACAGCCTAATCCAAAATGGAAGATCAGACCTCCCTCCTTTCCCGCTGCTTCCTTGACACGCCAATGGAATTGCCAAAAGGGGAAGACTAAGACATGTCGTCCAGGTTCAAACCCACAAGTGAGTTGATACTCACTGCAACGTTACAACTCTCGCATTCTCCCTATAATATAATCTGTTCGACAAATTCCTCAAGTTTAACAGCCTGATCTAAAATGGAAGATCGCACTGTTTCCTCAACACGCCAATGGAATTGCCAAAAGGAGAAAGACTAAGGCTACCGCCGGCCAGATTCAAACCCAAAAGTGAGTTGATGCTCCTGCAACAACATTCCAACTCTCACATTCTTCGTGCACTTAGATCCATTCTACAAACTTACTCCTCAAGTTTTCAGCATAAGATCCATCTCTCTCTCTCTCTCTCTCTCAACCCAACCCAACCGACAAGTGGCAGCCTAACCCAAAATGGAAGCTCACACTTCTCCCTTTCTTCCTCCCTCTGGTTGCACAGCGTGTCAGTGGAATTGCCAGATTCAAACCCACTCAAGTAACTTCTTCCTCCTGCAACATTTCATCAACCCCCCGAACAACATCCACCGTACAACTATCTCCATTCCACAAACCTTTCCACTTCCCGTCCAGCTTCAGATCAACACACAATGGAAGATCATTCACAAAATGGAAGATCTCTCTCCTCTGGAGGTAAAAAAGGTAAGGAGATCTTCACCAGTGCATGAAATTCAGACCGTTGCTTTCATGTGTCGGGTGATGGTTGAGCAATGTGAATTGGGTACAGTAATAAGTTAAAACCTTTCCTGTGATCAGTAGCCGCAAGTGAGGGAGATTTGCAGAGGAGGCAAAAAAAAGGAAAATTGCAGGAATCATTGTCAGTGGTGGCCTGATGTCTATATGTGGGGCTGCAGTCCGAATTTCTATATTTGTGCGGCGAGGCCCTGCAACATTATTATTGTGCAAAATATGTCATTGGGTATTTTAGGAAACACCAGGCTGGCGGACTGCTATTGGAACACTTGGTCAAATCTACACATGGGCCAAGTTTGGAGTGCTTTTGTTGTTGTTGTTGATGAGCGTGGCTTTCTCCAAACAAAGCAAGCGGCCGTGTGGAGATGCAGAAGTAGAGTGGAAGGTGATCCCAAAAACGGCAGTGATGGAGATAGATCTCTTGCTTTCTTTCTGCAATAATTTCCCAAAAACTCTGCAATACACTGGTACTCAATGTAGGCCGCTGGCCAAGGATTCGTGGCACTCACTTAAAATCATCCATGCGGATGAAAAAAACGCAGGAATCATCTAAATGACTATTTGACTATTTTTAGGAAATTTTATTCCGGAAATAGAGTCAAAGGCCCCGAATTAGTCTAGTGATGTCACATTCGAATGAATCGGCCCTCAACCCCATAGGGGGGCTTTTTTTATTGGAGCCACTTCATCCACGATATCTAGGATGGATGATTTTAAGTGAGTGCCATGAATCCCCAGCCTAGGCCGCTCGCCCACTACATTCTAGAGGACACTGTATGCCCTCTTTAATATGACACATTTGGTCGCGCAAAAAAGTGTCATGTTATCTAGATGTCATATGTGCTACAACAATAGATGCAGTCTACATCTAGGAATAGTCGATGTCATTTCTATGTTACATGAGTGCTATATTATAGGGTCCACCAATCTATGATCGGGGAGAACCATCAGTTAGTTACACATGAACCAGTTGAGTTTTGAGAAATAACCGGTTGAAGTTCAAGACTGCAGGAAAATTACCAATCACTTTAGAGGAATTTATGGAATATAACTCAAATTAATATAGGAAAACCGAAGGATGTAAACATGTAACCGGTTGGACTTGCAAACATTAGGATCTCAACCAATTATGCCCAAAAATCTCCCCGATCACTGCCACCAATAGAAATGCGCAAGTTAAAATATCATTTTGTCCAAAACTCATGAATAAGTCTAGAATTAATCAAAACATAGTTATTGACAATGGCCACGAGCTCCAAACAAGTTGATTGTCGGGTGCACAAATAAGAGAGCAACCAATTTTGTTATCCACGACGAGCTTTCATGCCATCTTGCTATGAAGGCATCTCTAAATCCAAGGGGAAAGGGGAAGGGGTGGGAGGTAAGGTGTCCAAATGACCTTGTCACACCTACGGGTACATGAATAAGAAAGGGGCCCATCCTGAGTTTTGCCAAAGGTCTCGAGATGCCATCCAAAACATTGTGCGGGAGAACCTTGCATTTGTGAAGGGGTTTGGTTTAAAGCAATTCTCATGTACTCCTAACTCAAGGTAGAGAAGCCCAGTACAATTATGTCTAGGAAGTTTGACCACTTCTAGTGTACAATACATTTAGGAAACGAACCTAGTTGATTTGCAAATCTTGTATGAATCCAAGTTTGTCATAAGAATGAAATTAAAATGACTAACCCTCACATTTGTGACAAATTCTTCAACAACATATGAGTGATCTTCTTAAGTGATTATATAGGTGTGTTTAAAGTGGTTAGTGTTGTGTGAGTGGCAAATGTTGACTTTTTGGCTAAATCAACCAATGAATTGTCGTTTTAGTGGGGGTATTATTCCTTAGAATAATTAGTAGGAATAGGAGAATATTGAACCACGTCGCACGACACATTAGGTGTTTGAATGAGACATGCCTACCTCAAAGTTGTCCCAAAGCTTGCAGTTTCAATTGGGTGTTGCACCACTGTATGTTGGCGAACACCATGTCATTCCCACTGTCATTCGTGCAACTTATCCAAAATAAATTCGATTCCATAATATTCTCTTATTGTTATAGGCAATTCTCTTAGAAGATGAGGGATACGAGGGTCCGAAGGCCCATAGGAGTCCCAATTTTTCGCATAAAGTAGACGTGCCTAAATCCAACACAACTCTTAACACATATACACAAGTGGTATGTATTTAAGCATAGCTCTAAAAATGGACAACAAGAAGACAAGGCTTAACAAATTTTGGACTACGTGCTCATAATATGCTACCCATTCTTTTCTAGATTTGATAATCAACATACTTTCCATGGCTATATGACCCACTTAACGAGCAGAAGAATCTTCACTTTGATAATGAATAAGATATTCATACAAAGTCCAAAATTTACGATGCAAGTGGATACAAGCACGATTTGGATTTGCTAATCATCATGCACTATTTGCATGTAATGATATATCATATCGTACAAGAAATGCCATGTTGAGGAAAAACCATCCAAATAACACACATCCACCTTATGTCTACAAACACTAGTAGAAAACTATGCGAAAAAGAATTACAGTCGTTTTCCCATTGCGGTTCTTTTGACTAGCTTGCTATGGAGTCGCTCAACAATTGCAAATTTGTCTTTTTGGTTTACCAACTCAAATTTTAGGATTTTGGGGGCTTGTAATATATCGTTGGAAAGGTCTTGAAAATACCTTTCCAACAGTATATTACATTCCCCAACAATTTTAAAATTTCAGCTGCAAAACAAAACAAAAATGTAGTCATTTAGTGACTGCAGATTAGTGTGAGCCTAATATGGTGCCCACATATGGTGTTAACCTCAAAAGTTCTTTAAGACTTGATTTTGGCATTTATTCAATTACTCAAAATTATAAAAAGAGTGAAGCTTTTGTGTTTAAGTTTAAGATTTAGTTTGAAGTGATGAGCGGGTGTTGTGTTGGGATTGGAGTTAGAGGAATTGGTGGGTTGGTTAGTATGAGCCACTCAAACCGCTCACGGTTTGAATTTAGGCTCACTGCCTACAAAAACAAGGAAGTTAGTTAGTTGAAATAGTCAATATATAGGTTGTTGTTAGATTTTGAGACATCCGCCTATGGATGCGAGTGGTCTAAGAGACTGGTATTAGGTCTGGACCAACCCGGGTTCGAATCCGGGTGGTTACATTGACCGGTGCTATCCCAAAGTTGAGCTAGTGGTAAAGCAAGAATAATCTATAGGTGGATACCGAGAAGAAGTTACTACGCGCGTGTGCGTAGAACCTTCTCAATTATATTATCTTTTTGAAACATTCTATTTACCCGCGTAAATTAACCAAACCGCTTGCGGTTGGGTTAAGGTTCGCACTCTAATTTGAAGGAAAATTATTGGTTTGGAAATTAGACTTAGGACAAGTAGTTAGTATGAAAAACGTAGAGAAAGGACAGCGTAGAACAGCGTAGGACATGGTCGAACGAATGCATAACAGCGTTGAACGAATGCAGAACAGCGTCGAACGAATGAAGAACAACGTAGGACATCGTCGGATGGAGAACGACGACGAATGAAGGAAGGACAGTGAATAACAGTGGAGGTTAGTGTACGACAGCGAATGACAACGAGCGAACGGAGACGAACGGAGGATGACGCCAACGGATGAAGTTGGAACGGATGAAGGCCATTGGATCTAACGGTTGGCGAATGAAGACCGTTGGATCTAGGGGTTGGAGAAGGGCGGCTAGGGTTGTGGCGGCCGTGGATGCCAACCGTTGGATCTAGGAGTTTAGATCAAGGGTTAGGATGGTGACGGCCGTGGATGCCAATCATTAGATGTAGGTATGGCTTGATCTACGGTGGGGAATGCTTGGGGTTGGAAGGGGTAGTCCCATAGAGGAGAGCACGGAGGCTCATTCTCTCCTCTCACACACTAGGACCTCTCTCATTGGGACCTTTTCCACTAGGACCTCTTGCACTAGGATCTCTCAATAGGACCTCTCTCACTTGTTACTTGTGAACTCTTTCTCTCTCTCTCCCTCCTCTCTATGTAGTTAGAGCAAAGAGTTGTAGAAGGATATGAAGAGGAATGTAGGACAAAGGGGGTTTATGAACCCTATGAGTGTTGAACAAAAGGGTTTTTGAGCCCTATTGAAGAGTTATGTTATTGCCTAAGTTACATTAGCTTTGATATCATGAGTTAGTGGTTGTATAAGTCATTACTTCACCTTTTGTTCCATCAGTTCCAGCCTTGGTCTATGCATTAGTCTCTTGCATTCTATTCTGCATTAATCCCCTGTTTTAGGCCTTGAACTAGTGTCCTACATCACACTCTTCATTCCATTCTGCATTAATCTCATGTTTTAGGCCCTGAACTAGTGTCCTACATCACACTCTGCATTTCATTCTGCATTAATCCCCTGTTTTAAACCCTGAACTAGTGTTCTACATCAAACTATGCATTCTACTCTCCTTTGATTCCCTGTTTTAGGCCCTAACTTAGTGTTCTGCACCAACCTCTACATTCTATTATGCATTAACCCCCTGTTTTAACCCTGAACCAGTGTCCTACATTAAACCATGCATTTTACTCTCCGTTGACCCCCTGTTTGGGCCCTGAACTAGTGTTCTGCATTGAACCCGGTATCATGTTCTGCATTTAACTCTGCATTATCCTCTGCATAACACCCTACGTTGGTGTTCTACATGAATATTCTGCATTCTAAGAATTAGAAAGTCATTGCTTGAAAGACACTAGAATAGTACACCCACCCGGCCAACTTGTGGGAGTGTTACTCGCTTGGAGTGGCGATCGTCGCCACAGGGTTTCCGAAGCTAAGGGGTTAGCAAGGACATGTGAGCCATGGACCTCCACCTGGACTACAGACGCAAAGGGGTGGGGGTTTATGGCTGACAATTAGGGTGGTTAAAAGAACTGCAATGGGAAAAGACTATGGTTCTTTTTCACATAGTTTTCTACTAGTGAAGTTATCAATGTGCCATGGTTTCCGTAAAATCCACTTTGGATCAGAAGTCTCTCAATGAATGGGGAGAACCGACCGCTAGTTACAAACGAACCGGTTTCGATTGAGAAATAATCAGTTGAAGTTCAAGACTTCAACAAAACAACCGATCATTCTAGATAAATACTTGGAATATACCTCACACTAATAAAGAATAATCATAAGATCACAACATGTAACCGGTTGGACTTGAAAACACTAGGATTTTGATCGATTATGTCCAAAAATCTCCCGGGACACTAGAGTCTCTCTTAGGATATGTTCTACAAAATTTCTATCACATAGAACAAAGGGAGATCTGTTAGTCGGGTGCAAGCATAGTAAAGTGGACCAAAAAAATGCTCCGGTATATGAAAGCCATGATTTTTTTGGTCAAACGCCTATAAGTAGTAGCAAAATGTTGTTAAAAATAGATTATTTTTCATGATGACCTCTATTGTTAAGTTAGGTACTCAAATATAGAATATTAATATGAGATCTTCAAAATCTATCATCAAAAGCGATGCGTAAAAGCAACTGACTAAATATAGTGTTGAACGTAAATTTCATGACCTTAAATATTTTGAACTTGGAATTTCATTTCATATTCCTTGAATTCATTATAAACTTGAGGTCATCATAATTTTTTTTCAAAAATTCATCAATTTAATGTAATGTAATTGTATTTTAAACAAGTTTTTGACAATTATCTTTTCAATGACACCCACTTGCACCGTCTTCTAGAATACATATATACGTTGTTTGAAATTGTTTTTTGTGAACATAAATTGCTTGGCTTTGTAGATTCATATGTTTTCTAAATGTTTATGAATTTCTATTTCATAAAATTCAAAGTTAGTATATTGTTTTGGATCACTTTCACTTAAACCTGAGCAAGGATCAAAAGCTGTCCACTTTACCGTGCTTGCACCCAGTCATACACAAAACTCGAACACAACCAAGTACAAAGGAACGAACACGTGTGTTGGCACGAAAGCAAGAACAACTTCTCCAATACCTAGTTATAAATGGAGAGGTCCAAAATCACAAGCTCCACAAGGCATAGTTTCCTTTGATGTCATAGCCTTCATTGCAAGTCTCTCTTAGGGCCACTTCACACACAAGCCAAGAGCTGTGACCATGAAATTGTGAGAGCCCAAAAGAAAGTGTCCAAAGGCTGTCCCAACACAGCTCCAAAATCATGCAGTGTGGTCACGGATCCTCAAGTGTAGTGTGAAGCCATATGTGATGGGGCCCTCAGCCAAATGCTATGTTAATGAATTTCTATTCATGCCGGTCCTCACAAATGATAAAATAGAATAAATCAACAGTTGTGAGCATTCATAGATCTCCCGGTTTTGTGTTAGGCCTACCTCCAAGAGATGTTTTTTGAAAATGGTCCAAGTGACCATGAAACATGATCCATTCGATGCCATGTGGGAATCCATGTAGACTTTACATCCATCTTGCATTCACATACTCCGTTGGTCCCTCAAGCGTAGTGTGAAGCGAACTTGGACCGGCTCCGCCTTTTCCACCAATGAGAGTGCTTGCAGTGTAGTGGTCACGGCCTCTCAGTCTCGTGTGTGAAGTGGCCCTTATGCCCTTGGTTATTACTATGCTTTTTGTGTCTCGTTAATTCTTTTAAAGCAAAACCAAAATATTAAAAAAGATCCAACATGTCAGGAATACTTTATCCAAAGTTAGGATTGTAAGACGTTGTTTAATTCGATCGTCCTGAATTGCTTTTAGTTTTACTATTGTGTTCGATTTTGGGTTATGGCCCTTCTTTGAGAGAATTTTCTATTAAGAGCTTTCGTTTGTTCGTCCTATGTCGGAGCCTATTTTGAAAGTTGGGTGAAGTTTCCTGGACCTCCTCTCGCTATCTCAAATTACTCTTGAAAAAAAATTTGAGAAAATTTGAGGATTTACAATAGGGTATGCCCATGGGACTCGTCACCTTTAAATCTCGGATTGACCTATGCAAGGTTAATTTGGCCCACCAATTTTACAAGACAAGTTAGAAAATTGGTTTTTAGTAGCCCAACACCACTCTTCGAGTACGGTGATCTAGCATCAAGGCAACTTGGGTGACTCTATGCATAAGCTCTCAAACTCATGTTATAGCCAACTCCACGGGAGTTTGATGTCAAGACTTTACGCATAACTCTAATGTCATGCTGGGCAATCGGAGAAACCTAAAGGTACTCCTTCATTCGCCACCAATCAAGCTTGTCGAAGTCAACGAAGCGTTCCAAACGATTTGATGGACTTGCTTCAAAGCATGACATCAAATTTGACTGAAAATGAGGTAATTCATCTCTTTCCAAACAGTTTAAGAAAACGACATCTAAGATAAAGCCAAACGTCAGTGAAGATACTTAGATCTATGAAGATAGTTTTTAATCAAGGAGGCATCGCCGCTCATGTTGAGAGACACCATAGAGAGCAACAAAACCAACTCTAATTTGGCATGAACGAGGGATGCTTCACCTTGGTCATAGCCACAAGCTCATACATGAACCCAAAATAAGTTTGCAAAGTCTGGCTATGGGACAAGTGTTATTGCCTCGTGTCGGCTGTTGTTGCCTCAAAATAGGATAAGTGACACTATTACGCATGTGACACTAAATACCATAAAAGGTTGTAGTGTAAACCGGCCCTTAGTTCTCGTGAGCTATGAAATATTTGACCAACTACAATGGCAAGGACGAGGACACAATAACATTAAAGCTATTTTTACAGGTGGCCCGGGGTTTGCCAGAACTTCACATTGAAGCTCAAAACAATTATAATCATCTACCTCAATTGATAGTGAAGAGGCTAGTAGTTAACCTACTCCCTCTTGCATTGATGTTGTTGTGTGAGAAACTTTGGTTATGGTTTTATTGCTAGGAGTTAGCTCACCAAAACCTAGTCCCTTGGACCGTTGTAACTTCATCCTTGCGCCCATGAAATCCAACTCCTGAGAATGAGGCCATTAAATACCACATGTTGGTCTCATTGTCTTTCCTTAGAGTTGTTTTTACACACATGATCAAGGAGAGAGGGAAACATTATCATATATGAGCGTATCTCTCATTCATCCAACATACAAGCCTTGACATAGTATGCAACTCGGAGGTTGCTTTTTTCAGTTGTTTTGACACCGGAATTGATTTAAAGACCCCGAATTAGTGTACTCGAGGTCATTTCAAATGAATCGGCAATTAACATCTAAGGGGTCGGGTTTACACGTTGGATGGATGAGAGGTACGCTTCTATACCAATAATTCCCTCTCTCCCGTAACCAAAGGCTATGAGAAAAAGAAAAAAGAGAAAGTCTTGGTTTTCTTGTGGTCACGGTCAGTGACTCATAGCCATGACCAGGAGAAACCTTGGTCATAGGACATAGATAAAGACGTAGTTTTTCTTAATAATATAAAATATAAAATTAATATGAAGAAAGATGTACTTAGGCTAAAAAAAATCTCAAAATAGATTATAAATATTACTATAAATTATCCGATTTTTCCTTGATGGCCATCTTCATACACTATTCAGAAAACCTATTTATTTTGTCTCACCGCAAAACTCGGGTGACCACCAAACATCGTTCATTTGAGGACATGTAGGACTTCATGTCACATTCTCATCCATTGTTTAACGTAGTAAATCTTATTTTTGGCAACCTTGTGTAATTCAAAGTGGGACCGCCACCCATCTTTCAACAAACGAGGGAGTTACAAAAATGGTGGTCATGATCCATGGTTATCCATAACTAACTTCTAAATGCCCAAGAAGCCAAAAAATGGTTGTGAGAGTTTTTTAAAGATATATCTCTCAAGGTAGACTTTTCTCTTTTCCTGTTTTCATGTCTCGCACCTTGATATAATAAAGTTTTGCACCATCTAGAGCAAATGGATTGAAATTTTATCTCAATGACTCTAAGATATGGATCTTGAAGTGGTTGGGACCCTTAAATTTTTCTTTGTTACAAAATCAACTATTTTGAGAAAGTAACAATGTCAACGACATGTGTATTTTTGGTTTTTCCCACCAAATGATGCAGCTCAAACTTTTAGCCAATCATATCGACGATCGAGTGATTTTGATATATTTTAGAAATTTTATTATTTCATGAAGGGGAAAACTTGTAAACCGACTTGGTGGAGACCAAGAATAAAGATCCATATTCCAACCGCAGGGATGTGATTTACAAACAACTCCCTAACTTTCTCTTATATGCCAAGACAAAATAAATGTTCTTATTCATGCTTATATAATACATCGTCAAGTCAACCTAAAAAACCCTATACTTTTAGGGGTTAAGGAGCCTCCATTGAGCGTTTTGAATATGTTTTGTTGGATTTGTACATTGACATAAATTTTTAAGTCGATGTTGCGACCATCTCGTACATGGCCTGAATAGATGTTTTATCTACTACTGCCTTTCAATCGGTTAGTATTGATGTTACTATGGGTGAGAATATTCCATGTCTTCGTCTTGATGCTTGCACTTGCATTGCCTTGGAATATGACTTATGCCTTACATTTGTGCAAGACCAATCATATTGCTACACATCACAAAGTCCGAGTACTTACGTGATATTCAATCTTTAAAATCTAGAGCATAAGTTTGGTGAAGGTACTTTGTTAGTTACACGAGTTATTTTATATATTTTTTGTATTTTTACTTGAAATTATGGTGTGGGGTACAAATTGAATGCATTCAATTGCAAAAGGTGACATTCTAGTTACACGAGTTACGGACATGCGTGGTTACTTGGTCTCTTTGGGTCCAACCGCACTCGCTACATTGATTATCCCAATTAGTGCATGTTACTATTTGGAGTTACGTGATGCTATAACTATTTAATGAGAATGTAATATTTTAACCATGCGAAGTCATTTATGTTCTATAGTGTCCAAACAACCTACTGAACTTTCGTTAGTAAAAATTGAACTCACGAATAAGACGTTAGTGCACTTCGTAACTCCAAATTGTAACATGCAGTTAATTGGGATGATCCATAACATTATTCAGACAGCTTGTCAAGTAGTTGCAGCAAACCTTGCCAACCCGGGTATCTTCCACATTCAGACTAAATGTGGCCACTATTCGGGAATCATTTCCACTAATAAGGGGTCCCACTGAACAACTTGCAATATCTGAACAATGTTATGTTGTTGTAGTTAGCATGTTCATCAGTTTTCAAAACCATATAATGAAAGAGAACCGGTGGTAAGACCTTGCAATTTTCGGAGATGGATTTGGAGGAGAGAAGTTGGAGAGGCATAGTTGCGGAAGGCCGCCAAGTATTTTTTTAATGGTGGGGCCCGGGGAGGCAAGATTTGGGTAGGCTCGGCCTAGGTGGCGAGAAAAAGGCCACATGGGCACAATAGCAAGGGGACGGGGACCATGTGGGCATGATTGGGATATATAAATCAAATTCACATGGGCTATGGGATGATTTGGGCGAACCAACCCATACACTTGTTCCTTGTTGGATGCCTAAACCCTTACCTCCAAGGAACCGGTGTACGGGTTGTTTCGCCCCAACCCTATGGGACGGGATGGGATGGGATGGGATGTCGTGATGGTGGTGGTGGCCGTTGCCCCACCGTTCCCACCCGTTCTGGAAAGGTCGGGGGATTGCACGGGGACGGTGGGTGCAATGGGCCAGAGTGGCACGGGTCAAACTAGTAATGTACATGAACCTCTTGTGGTTACATGAACCTACATATGATGTGTTATATAGCTAGGCTTCTTATTGTGAATGGATAGGTCTGAGATGACCCTAAACTACTAGGTGATAGTGGAGAGGTACCCATTTCCGAATGGAAGGGTTGGATGTTTGATTCCTGCTATGAAATCTTCTCTCTATTTGATGGGGAAAAAACTATCTAGGTAGGTAGGAAGCCAAGAGCCCACCCACCGCAAGGTAGGCAGTAAACCCCACCCTGCACCAAGAGGACTCTTGAGCAGGGTAGGACCAAAGGGCTCAAATTCATGTCGGATTGCCTGACATTGATTATTTATTTATTTATTTGTTTGTTTGTTTGTTTGTTTGTGAATGAACACCAAAAAAATGTGTTACAATGAGATTGAACTATGTGTTTAAAATATAGACGCCATTCTAGAGACAACATAGAACAAAAATTGGGAACGCCTATGTGATCGTTGAAAGAAAAAAGATAAAACTTCACTTTGAATTCCACATAACCGGGGGAAAGGGGGGGGAAGGGGGAGGGGCTATGTGACCTTTAATGAGCACAAAAATGATTCACTTCCGTAGTCAATAATAAGATATTCAAACAAGCTCCGGAAATCATGAGGAAAGTGACTATGACCTCCACTAGGATTTTGCTAACCGTCTCATACTAATCGGGTGTTTCATGTCCTAGGAGAAGTGGGGTGGACGGGAAAAAAATAACCATTTAAGACCCATCTACCTTAGCTAGGGTTCTCTCACCCTTATTCGGATGACCATCCACTATAAATTTCATTCGCAAGCCATGAATGTTGCATGTGCACACATTGATTGACAACTCACAATGTAATATTATGACTCCACTATGGATGATCTTTGAGGAAGTCTACTCTAGTTTGCTCTTAACTATCCCCGCAATCGGTTGAATGGACTAAGTGAATGGGCCACTAGTTATAGATGAACCGGTTGAGCTTGAGAAATAACCCGTTGAAGTTCATCAAGACTCCGAGAAAACTACCCACTGTTTTAGAGGAATCTATAGAATATAGCTAAAATAAAATAAAGGAAAACCGAAAGGTGTCAACATGTAATAAGCGGTTGCAATGTTCAAGATTGAAGTCTTCAATGCCCTTCAAACGCGATTTGGCCCTTCAAAATATACTTCTCTCAAAACAACCCTTCAAAACGCAACCCCAGATTGAAAATGAAGACGTCACTTGAAGTCCTCAATATAATCTGCCCGCCATAAGAACCAACAAGCGTAGGGCATTGTCACTATAGGAACTGGAGTTAAATGGTTGATTCTTAATTCTTCACATTGTATTGGAAACATGTACCATATAATTCATGCACAAATTTAATATGAGTTTTTTTCTTTTTCTTTTTTTCTTTCATTTCTATATTCTTGGATTAACGTCTTGGATTTGAACCAACCCTTCAACTGAAGGGCTGAAATTTGAGAGCCCTTCAACATGAAACTCATATGAGGGCTTCAATCTTGAACACTGAGTGGTTGGACTTGGAAACACTAGGGTTTTGTCCGATTTATATTTTGCATATGTAGTGGAGGCCATCTGTCACATTGAAGCGAAAAGCTTACTTTAAATACACGAGTTCATTTTCTAACCTACTGTTAGTGTGTATATATGTTTTTGTCCATAAGTTTCTTGTATATACAGGGTTCAATCCCATAGTAACCCATGCATGTCATTTAAGTTTCCAATGAAGAGCCCACCCCCTATGGAATGGATCAACCACGACCCTATAATAAGGGGACAATTTTTAACAAATTGTTGGGATTTAAGTTTTTAGCCAAATTGGTTTGCCATTAAAAATAGACACATGCAAAAGAAAGTATTACGATGAGATTGGATGATGTGCTCAAATACAATACCCATTCCAAGTATGATAGTTACCGCAATTGAGAAAGTATGTGTTGATTGTTTCGAGACATTTAATCATGCACTTTTATCTCTTATAACTTCATAATTCAACCATGATTTTCAAAACTTTCAATGAGAATGATTCACAATTGCTAACCGGAGGAGACAAAATGTGTTTGGAGTTAAACGTGCCCATAATAGACCCACATACCATGGACTAGGAGATCCTCAATTTGGTAAGTTCAACTGATGTGCAAATTTGGGAAGAAGACAATTTAGTTATCAAAAAAAGGTTAGGCCAACAAGTGTTGTAAATGAAAGTATCGTGACATGTTTAGGCTAAGAAAGCATGCACAACCAATTGCTCGTCACAAATTTACAGTCATGAGGCGTGATATCATTCATAATTCTCGAATTAAGTCCATGAGCTGATCGGTTATGACTGATAATCAACTTAAGTAGGTGGATGACTTGCCACTATCGATGCTCGTCGTCCACTCTTGTCTCGATGGTTATCTTATTTAGGGCCACTTCACACACAAGAGTGAAGGTCCATGTTCGTTGCATTCTAAGATCTCTCACTGGTTAAAAAGGCTGAGACCGTCCAAGTTCACTTCACACTAGAAGGTGAAGGCCTAAGGGCCCATTTTTTTTGGGTATATGGATTCCTACATGGCAAACTATAAATAATGACATGGTATTCATGAAAACATCGCATAGCACGCAAAAATGTCACAAATGCCATTTTGGAGGTGACATTATGAAGAACTTAAGAATTTGTGTCACCTCTATGTACGAGGTAGAGGTGACACAAATTCCCTCAAGCCATGTTAGATAAACAATTGATATGACATTTGAAGAAGAGTTGAGAACCCTCACAATTGCATGGTCACGACCCTTGGCTCTTTTCGACCTTCTACAAGGTGAAGGCCTAGACCCGAAAGAAATCATCATGGATGAAAAGTCTACATGGATTCCTACATGGCATACTATAAATAATGTTTCATGGTATGTGGGAGTTTGCGTCAAACTTACCATGTTAGAGTCAAGGGCCTTATTAGACAACTAGTATGGCCCTTGCTTGTGTGTAAAGTGGCCCAAGGATGTGTTTTGCCATGGCCAATGTCACAATTTCAAACAATGCTCCTTTTTGATAGGTCTACCTTTCATTTCATGCGACATGCTACCTTTTTTTCCCCCTTTCAATACGAGTCGATATCAAAAACTACCTTTCAAATGAGGGGTTGAGAAAATTTGCATCTTTCACACACAATTGGAGATCAAATGATATTCTTTCAATAAATATAGAGATTTTCAAACTTCTTACAATATTTAGTCAAGACTGAGAAATTCTCTGATTCCTCATGTTGCACCATGACCCAAATAATTTCCCTCCAATCCATATTCTCCAACTCTATCCCACATAATGATTCTCGCATCAAAGCATCCAAAGTGTCCAACTTCAAAGAAGCTCGCAAGTGGCTCTTGATAGCATTTTGTTTTGAAAATCCCCTTTCACAAATTGCAGTACTAGAGGGCATGACAAATATGTTTTGCCATAGTTTCAAGAGATGTGGCCAATTGGTATACCACTCATTGATGCCCTCACAAAATTGCTAGGCCTCATACAATGAATTGTTTTCACATTCATGCCTCAAAGTTTGTACGAACCGAAGCAACTCATCTCTAGTTGCATCATTTTCAACCACTGTCAATCCAAATTTTATGATCAATCTCTCCAACCGTTGCTATGACATAGTTATACGAACTCCTTTATCACCTGGATAATACTTTGAACTAGAAAGTTTTGATGCATTAAAAACATGTAAATCATGAAACCTTTCATTCAAATTATCCATAACTGCTTGCACAAACATAGCTCCCATCATCTTGCATTAGTGATCGGGGAGTATTTGGGTGCACGGGGAGGTCACTCCATTGTCAAGTTGAAAACCATGTGCTAACAAAGTTTGGTACCCCTATATTATATGCCATAGATAATTTTAAAAATCATGATATTTTTCTACATATACATAATCATTGATTATATCTTTTGTATATTTTTTTGAAATTTTTAGTCATCTTCATTTTTGTAGTAATTATTTTAGTTAAATTTTGCATCATTCTAGTTATAAACAGTATGTTTTATAAAAAAGAAGGATTATCAAATTTGGTTATCATTTTCTACTATGTAATAGATACCATGTATATCGACTCATGAAAAACAATTGATAAAATTTTGACCCATTTTGGTGATGCAACTTAGAAAAAGTAATTTTTTTTATATGCACGTGGTTTTCAACTTGACAATGGAGTGACCTCCCCGTGTTTGGGCGTAATTGGTTGAGATCCTAGTGTTTGCAAGTCCAACCGGTTACATGTTGACATCCTTCGGTTTTCCTTTATTAAATAGGGGCATATTCTATAAATTCCTCTAAAATGATCAGTAATTTTCATACAGTCTTGAACTTCGATCGGTTATTTCTCAAACTCAAGCAGTTCATCTGTGACTAACTGCCAGTTCTCCCCAATCATAGTCTTGCATTCTTAGAGTGTGTCTCCCCAATCACAAAATCATCCATTATGCATAGGATGATTATGTGCCTACAACATCATCATTTGCCCTCATCTTAACACACCATCCACCCAAGCTTAAGACAAAAATGGACCTAAGTTCTTGGTTAATTGTCCAAAGTTATGTCCATGACCACTGGAAAATGTCTACTCCAAAGAGTGCTTAATGAATCCAAACTAGATCCAATTATTGAAATATCAACCAAGCCATATTGATCATTGTTTTCTTGTGGTCACATATGGACAATTTTTGCATACTTTTGCAACATGCTCCCGAACCCCATGGCGAGTTAACACGAAATTCCTCCCACGCAAACATTTCATATAACAATGTGTAGGCCCACCATGTTGTCTCATATGCATGAGCCATTTCTTGCCAATTTTCCAAAATGATATAAACTTCCTTTTATATGTTTGTGCCCAAGCTCTTGTGGGTGCAGGTTGTTAGACTTCTTGGGAGTCCGATAACTCATCATCAAATGGTGAATGCAAATTTGAAAGTGGCTCATTCACTTGAGTTTGTGTTGCATTTTTTGCACATCCATCCTTGAACGATTAAGTGTAAGAAAATGAAAACTACAAAACTTCTATGAAAATAACACAAAGTGAAATAACACTTTAGAAAAACAAAACTTATGGAGCATTGTTTTTCTAAGTAAGATGGTACAAAATACAATTATTCTTTGCATATTATTCACAAATCAATCATCCATATACATAGTCAGTCACTTCAAAACTTACATAGCCTAGAGGAATCAATTTAAAATACGTACATCTTGAAGGTTTGTATTTTTTGTGAATGTTAAGAACCAAGTAAAGATGTTATGGTGAGTGAGGGTCCCTCCTTGGTCTGCCCAACCTTGAGTTACTTCCCGATGCCATCTTGAGGTTGATTTGATAATCTAGGTTGTTAAAAACAATCAATTAAGATGCACTCATGTATAATAACTTGGTATCTTTAAGTGGGCCTCTAGTTTTTGACATAGTATGAAGTATACACCAATCATGTATCCCTGACAATGCAATTCCACACTCATACAAACACACATTGTGCATTTCCTTATCCGTCTTTTGCAAAGAATTATTTGTTTTTTGTTTTTTGCCTTGTTTTGTTTTGTTTTGTTTTGTTTTTAACTAGAACCCCCATACATGATTAAGAGTCACAACTATATTGAGCAACTACTCTAAACCACAACATTAAACTTTTGTCACAACAAGTGACAATCTACTAAACACACCAACTACTTTTCCATGTGTAGAGAGAGACACACACACCCACATCTAACACAACAAAGGGCAAGTAATTGTTTACTAACTAGACACCTAACTAATGATTTAACCAACCTGACTAAGAAAGATTAAAAGTTCCATAGAAGTTAGCGGATTCCACTATGAAAAGCATTTCACAAACCTTTTGTTCTTGGAAAAAATGTTTGTAAACACTTTGCAGACACGTTCTTGGACAAACATTTTGCTTTTAACACGCAGTACACACATCGCTCCAAGCTCTACCTAGTCAATACCATTGAGTGCAAGCCCAGTGCAATGCATGTGAAAATCTTAGAGACATGATTTGATCGGCGAGGGGTAGGTCAGGAGATTGCAAGGAAAAGTTGTTTGAATACAAGGTGTAGGTAACTTATAGGTGCATAAACTTATTCGTATCTCCTAACTCAATGTGATATCAAGCGTGGCTTATATATTAAGCATATTTGGACAAACCACTTGTCCAAAATTAATAAGAGATGTACACTTGTGGGGACAAAAACATCAAACGAAAATAGCAAAAGCCACAATAACAACCACAACTTTGAATGTTTGTGTTTCATGCTTACGAACCACTATATTTGTGTAGTTTTATGATCTAGTGTATGTCACATTGGTAGTTGGAATTGTCCAAAATTCATGCCAAAATCCAAACATACTTAAATCCTAGAAATTACGAAATGCAGCATTGTCTATGTACTTAAACCCATCCATCTTGGATGAAGGGGTTCTAGTAAAATCAAGTCCCCTACAAGATTGAGGGCCGATTCTAACCTCCCTAATGTCATGCCTGCGGAACCCAAAGTGCACGTGATATTAAGGAGGTGTGTAGTGTTAGCATGGATGCATGATAATAGAGAATTAGTGTAGCGTATGACATTATGGAATAACACAAAGTCAACATTGCAATAATGAGAATGATGACAACGTGATGCGTGCGAGCATGTGGTTTGATTTCTTTGGTGGATTATTTTAGCGTCAAAATTTGTGATATATGGGAGGGAAACAAGGAGGGAGATTTAAATTGAGCACATTTGTTCCCTAGGGTTTTGGGATATAAGAGAGGGAAGTGATATTACGGAGGTTAGGGTGTATTAGACTTAATTCGAGATTTTTGTTCTCATTGCAATTGATTTACAATTTACCTACAATATGAAGAGTTTGGTTCATGAATCAATCCAAGTACAATAGAGTTCTCTTTTAAATCAACCGGAGTTTTGGTCAAGGATTGGTTGTTTTGCATACAAAACTTTCCATATTCGGTAGGTTTCTGGTGCATGCTTGAAATCGGTGTGGAGGTTTGAGCGAAGAACATTGTATATCAATTCACAAGTCTTCAAGTGTCTAGGAAGAATTTTGGGCATGATCAATCAAAATCCTAGTGTTTCCAAGTCCAACTGGGTTACATGGTGCAATCTTGGAATTTCTCGTTGATTTGAAGTATATTCCCATAGATTCCTCTAAAACCATCAGGTGATTCTCGTGAAGTCTTCAAAGAACTTCAACTGGTTATTTCTCAAACTCAACCGGCTCATCTGTAACTAACTTAGCGATCGGTTCTCCTCGTCCATTGCTCTTCAAAGCTCCAGTGGGCTTTATTTGGGCATGGGCCATAAAAGGCGTGTCCATGCAATGATTTCCTTGTTTGTGGGTCCAATATCGTTAAATATCTCCACTGAAATATTTCTGACCTTTTCCTTTAGGAGGGCATGCAATCAGGTTCTAGAGTTGGAGAACATTTAGGACTCTGGGGTAGTGTGTATGTTTGACAAATTTCATTTGACGTTCAACTTCAAATTCAAAGTGTCACGTGACGTTTTCAAAAACAAAAATGAATGTCAATTGACATCTACATTTTCTTCTAAAATGTCACCTCAATGTCACATGTCTAGTAGTACGTGTCATTTCAATTTCTAAAGTGTCAATTGACGTGTGGTTTTTTTCTTCACAAGTCACACTACATGTCAAAATCTGAATTGTGCATGTCAACTGATGTGCACTTTATTTTTGTGCAAGTTTTTGTGTGTCAAATGTCAAAAACTTGCAAAAACTTTGTCAAAAATATACACTGCTCTGGGGTACTACCACATTGCAATGAACGTCGACAACTGACTGCTAGTTTCAGATGAACCTTTTGAGTCTGAGGAATAACCGGTTGATATTCAAGGCGTCAGGAAAATTGCCCATCATTTTAGTGATGTTTGACTAACTTACGATTTTTGGTATACATGCGAGGTGTTATTCAGTTAGTTTTTCTTATTCTCCATCTTCTACTGATCATATTATGTTTATGTCTTCGAGTTTGTGTTGCATTAGCAAATTATCTATGATAAAACATCGACAGAAATCAGATTGGAAATCAGTCCAGGTCCCTTGATCTAGTTATCACTATTGTCATAGGAGTTCTCGGCCATCATCCTGCATCATTGGAAGAAATATGCAGATCTACCGCTATGATAGATGTGCGGATTTTTTCAGTGATGCATGTCAATCACTGAGGACTCATATGTTGGTAGTATATGGTTAGCGGAGTGTGAGTTTGTTGATTTATCAACTAAATACATAGGTCCTCCCAATTGTGTTCATTGTTGAGTGTGGAGTAGTTAATAAAATTTGAAGACATAGTCCAATCTCTTATAAACATCATGTGTCTTTATGGTGTTTGTTCTTTGATCCTCAGAAACGTAATTGAGTAACAACCCGCATCTGTTATGTACCTAAGTTAGGGTTATGCGTAAGGAAGTAGAGAGTGTTGAAGTCTGACAGTCATGTGAGGAATTTCTCTTGATTCGAAGCATCAGGGTTACATATTCATAGTTTTGAAAGTTGAATGCTTGATTGAATTTCGAGTCAGTTAAGATGATGCTGATGCATGCATTAATGGCTGCCAAATATCAATCTGGAGTGATACCATCTACTTGGGAAATGGCACATCTTGAGAATTTAAATTATGAAGTACACGTTGAGCTTCGAAAGTGTAGAAAATCAAGCAGTTTAACTTGTTAGAATTTGGTGTGCGGTTGAGGACGTGTTTAATTAATTCGCACAAATTTCGCTCCCCAATGCTGGAAGTTCTTCCCCATCTTCTGTCACCAACATTGAAGGTTCAGTGCCCTGGAAAGCCAACTGTTATCTTTTGATCTCATGAAATTACGATCATTTTTGATACTTTCCCAAAAAACCGGAACAACAAATTCAGTCAGTAATCTTCAAAGTGGCATGAGGGCAAATATCGATACTACTTGCAGCTCAGCATTTGAAAAGTTTTCACAAAGCAGAAGGTTGACTCAGTATTTGGCCAATTTTCGGAGCTCAAGGTTGCAGAGCTTCAACCTTGATGTATGTCGAGTGTCATCCAATATTATGGTATCTTGGAACAAGTTTCCATCAATTTTACCAGTCTTGCTCTCAGTCGATTAATTTCTCCGCACTCATTATATTCACAAGCATGATAAAAAGCCAGCCTCTCATTCGACACAGATAGTTGAAAGTGTCGAACTCGCCAATGGCAAAATTCAAATGTGTGAAATGAAAGTGCATCTCCAAAAAGTCGCTCATTCGACCATTTTTTTTGGTGTTGGGTCACCAAGTTCGTGTTGTGCACGAATCTTTTCCTGGCACATCAGACTATGTCGTATCTAGAAATACAATTTGGTGTTTAATTATAATAAACTGGTTTTCCGTTTCTTTGAAGAAGACTTGCTTCTTTGGTTTTGTGTCAAAGGGACGTTCGAACTGCATCACCGTGCTGGCAATTAACTTTGACACTTCAATATTCGACAGAAACATGTGGAGATGAGCTTATGTCAATGCAATGAAACAATGTGAAAGATATCGGCTTGTAGTGTGGAAGGAGCAGGTATGCTCACTTGGAAATTGACATCACCCACTTGACACTTTGTACAAAAACCCCAAAAATGTCCAAGCAACATAGAAAAAATGTTGAATTCCATGTTCACTCTCAAACACTTTTAATTGGTGTCGTTTATTTATGTCGAATGAATGAGCAGCCTTTCTCTGCTTGTGAAATCAAGTGTCATGCTGGTGACATTGAGTGCATACGTCAAAGGTTTAATTTTTTTTAAAAAAAATTGCCCAACGATTAAATGTGTACTTCTAACTCTCAAAAGGTTATGAATCGAAAGCATGAAATTATATTATCCCCTCGACACAAGTTGGTTTCATGTCACGGCCACTTTGTATGCAAAATAAATGTATATTTGTGTATCAACATCCGGGGGCCACAAAATTTGAAGTATGAGCTAGCAGCACAACTCCATTGGGTTGCAGGGCAAGAGCTGGTACCGATATCGATGGTTTTTTTTGTGGGGGAGGTGGATTGTGTGTTCTGGCTAAAATTTCCGTCCAACTCGTGACAGGAAACCAAATCGGGAGCAGACGGATGCGTTTGGTCTGAGCAACATTGTCGTAATGGTCGGTTGTAATTCATGGAGGAGGTAAAATTATTATTGTTCGCTGCGAAATCCTATCCCTGTGAAATGTGTCAGGTTTAGGGTTTAAGTTTAGTGATGAAAATTAAGCCCCCCAGAGTCATGAGTTCCTTGTCTAGAGTTTCCCAAGCAACAAATTTGGAAGTATCAGGGTCCAGTGGTCTGGGGAGATTTTGGGCACAATTGGTCAAGATCCAAGTGTTTCCAAGTCCCACTGCTTACATGTTGATAATTTTTTCTGGTACCCCTTTATTCATTTAACTTGGCATATTCTTTAGATTTCTCTGAAATGATTGGTGATTTGCCTAAAGTCTTGAACTTCAATGCACTACAAGGATACCTAAAATCTACTTCGAGTGGCTGAAGACCAGGGCTAATGACCTGTGATTCTCGTAGTGACCAGTCGTTTAATTTCTCAAACTCAACCAACTCATCTGTAACTTTGTGGTCGGATCTGCCCGTTTCGTAGTACTGGTCCCTCTACTTAGATTCTCGTGATGCCTGTTTTAGTAGAATTAAACCCTAATTACACCAACTCGAAGATGAAGCAACAGCATAATCGACGCCATGTGTGGACAGACAACATCGTCCAGTCATCTCTATTTCTTCTTTGAAGGTGTTGGAAGCAAAATAAGCCTCTTCTTTTAGAAGCAACATGCGCTACCCAATTTTCGAATTCAAGAAGATGGGGTGACGGACTTCATGGAATGCAGCGAGGCACGGAATTTTGAAGTGATGTATAGGTGTATAGCACCTAAATCTGTGTCCGTTATAAAAAACAAAGTCATCATCTGTTCAATTTGATAAACTAGCTAACATCTCCAGATTATTAAGTTTTTGTGTTCAGCCTGCTAGTTGGTGCAATTATGGGAGATTTCAGGCAAGTTGTAGTTAGCAAGTCTCTGTGGTTGTGGCAAAGCGACAGATTTGTGCCCATGGAATATCGAGCATTGACAAATAATCTCCGATTTTCAAAACAAAGGCACGTAGAAAAGGCTTAAATTCTATTCTTGAAAACAGCCATGCCAGCAGGCTTTAAGATTTTCACAACCTCAAGAGGAGTCGTTTACAAATCATTCGTTGGCCGATTTCGGGAAATCTTGAAATTTCACTGACCTCAAATCGGGAAGTATTTTGTAGAGAGCAATTACAAGACAACAAGAAGGCTTTGGGAAAGAGGAGGGTGATCTAGAGGCAGTTATTGATGATTTGCGACGCAATCGTTCAATCACAGATCATGGCAGGAGAGAACGAACCCAATATTCCGGATCAAGTGGCTCGATTATCAGCTTCCAAATTCACTCGTCTCAAATCAAACCACACGATCCAAAAAAGGGTGAATGACGTAGTAGCCGTTACCTCAAAATTCATCTTTATGGGCCCTAAAGGGTTAGCTGAGTGGCCACACACAATTTGACATGATCTTAAATAGAGGTGAAATATTGAACTGATGCGGGAGCCAATTTTCAACATGTTTCTCATTATATGAGTAACCGGCAGATTTTGTGAAGAAAAAAAACTACCGATTTATGATCACGGTTCCACAAATTGTGGCCAGGTTGTATACGGATCTGTGTTGTGCTCATGCATCATCCATTACAGTATTTCTCCACTTATTCATAAGAAATGTCATCCAAAAAATTACCATAGTGACATAAAAAAAACCATATGATACTAAATATCATATTTAGTGTAGCTAGTCAAGCTAGACAAAATGATCACATAAAGGAACCACGTAAGGCACAATCTGCCATCGGCAAGTAAGACGTGTGATCATCAAGTTGGACTCGAACACGTGTGATTTTTTTGCTATGTGAGCCATGTGTGGAAGGATCTAACACGGGCCAAGAAATGGGCGAGCAGATGTTGGACTGGTAGGAGTGGGTTCGTGGTTTTGTTGCAAGGCTAGGGGTATATGGGCTAGTTGACAATTGTTGATGAACAAATATGATGGAATGAGAGAAGGGAAATAGAAAAGAGGAGGACAATGGGGGATGTTGAGGAAAACTGATATGATGAGTCTAATCTTGCGGAAGATAAAGAGGGAAATTGCAAGTGAGTAGATGATGTTTTGGCACTCACAAGACTTATAGTATCTAGGTTTCATCAACAACAAATATCTGAATCAAAAGGAGAGGGAAAGTCAAAGAGAGAGAAATAACAAAAGTGCGGTCAAGAGTTTCCATGAATCCGGAGCTCATAAAAAACACAAAGATCTTGTCAAGTACTCGATTCGCAAGTGCAGCTTGCATTGACTCTGCGTGCATCTAAGGTATGTGGGCCTTATGTGTTCACTAGACTTTGAATCTTCCTAATCGGACACCTATAATTGAGTTGTATATGGCAAGGCTTGAAGTCAAGAATGGACTCCAAAGAGACACGTGTTATGACGAGATCATAACATTACTCAGTGACGTGGGCCCTCAAAATATAACAATAGGATGTTGGGATTTCAGTTTGAATTTGAGTCCCCTTGCGCAGCTTTTTGAGCATCCCACTACTATATTCTGAGGGCCCACAGAACGAGAGTTGCATGATTCTAGGTTCGGTAGTTAACAATAATTTATCTCATCCAAAATTGATCAATATTCTTATGGTGAGATGTTTTTGGACTCTCCTATGCAAAGACTGCAAGAATTTCTTAAACTATAAAATATTTTAACATTTCATAGTGCATTAGAATGCATTATAGGCAATGAAAACCATGCACCATGGTATAATACAGGAGTTGCCTTCCTGGGTACATTTTAATCTGCTACTTGTTTTTGCAGAAGGACAATGAAGTCTCCATCATCCTCAAGCATGTAATAAGAATCATTTTGGGCGTTAGATTACCAGTATATCTAGATAACATATGTGGCACGCCCTATTGTGGGCACTTCCAACTCCACAAACAATTTTGAGCGTTGATTGTACTTAGGGGCGGAGCCAAGGGGGGGCTGGGGGGGGGGCTCAACCCCCCCTGACATCACTAGTAGAAAACCATGCCAAAACAATTACAAATTTTTCTTTTTTGTTTTGCGACTGCAATGTTAAAATTTTGGGGACGTGTAATACACCGTTGGAAAAGCATTTTCAAGACCTTTCCAACGGTATATTACAAGCCCCCAAATCCCTAAAATTTCAGTTGGTAAATCCAAAAAACATCTGCAATCGTTTAGCGATTGCAGAGCAGGCTGGTCAAAAGAACCACAATGGGAAAACGATTGCGGTTCTTTTTCACAATGTTTTCTACGAGTGCAGTGAAGGAAAGTTGGGCATCTGCTTACTATTGGCAATGTCTATTGGCGATGATTGGATGGTCGATCTAATGATCATCTATATCGAAAAGACCATTGCCAAAGCTTTGGATATTAACGGCATTATCAATTTTTTTATGGGGATGTCAGCTCGATGAATCCAAATCTCTCAATAAATAATCAAATTCAACCACCTATTGAAGTTTGAAAATAAAATATACATTGGATATTTCCATATTTTGAGGTCAGCCCCCTAGGTCAAAATCTTGGCTCTGCCCCTGATTGTACTGGAATGTCAGATCAATTATATGAAAATGAACAAACCCAACCTCCAATGAGTTTTATTGCCGAGGAACCCTGCGTATGATATGTTTGAATCTGTCCATTTGGAAAAGCATAGGAGAAGCTTAATTACACTTACAAATTTTGCTATGTTCGAACTTGAGAAGATGGTGCATATTGCGCCTCACATTCGATAACTATTCTTGACAAATGTTTGATACATTCATAGATTTCAAAAGCACCAACAGTTTCCCTTGTTCCAACCAGACTAATCTGAAGCACTTTCTGTTGTTTTGTTGATGAAGTCTGAGATTATGTTGATATGAAAAACACACAGACAAAAAAAGCTTTCTCCAAATTCATGAGGCACTCTAGGAATTGTGGTTCCTTACCATTGATTCCCTTTCACTAGATGGTTTTATGATCTAGTTCAACAGTAGATTTCCAAGCCATATTCATAGATTTAAACCCGTTTAGTGGAAGAGAAACTAACGATGGGAAGGAACATCAATTCCTCTAGTGAGGGCTTCAACTGCGTCGATGAGTATGCTTATTTTGAAAGGCAAATGGGGTTTTTTTTTATCGTTCAAACATTTAACTAATAACTACAATGACATGTGCAATTAGGTTGCCCCACACTAATTTATCAACATTTCACACTATATGAGTATCCATTGCCCCAGTAACAAAATACAATACTTGTTTTGTTTCTGTGGTTGCTATCACGGATGAATAAACAAAGTTATTAGGGTTTGTCATCTGGTTTTGACCCAAGGTAATTTGCATCGGTAAAGAGGCAACTTATTCGTAAAGGTAACCAAATTGCACACATTAGTGTAGATTGTAGGACTCATGGGAATGTCCTACACCATTAACGACCCGAATTTTAGTTTACCGTATTTCGTGTCATGAAGTTGGAGACTTGAAGGAAACTAGATCTATTTGTTAATGGAATCCCTTGCACCTCATCAAATTTCAAAGAGATGTATATTGATATGATGTTGGTACTTTTGTTAGAAAAAAAAAGTCTTCAAAAGTCGCATGCCTTCGAGCATTCCACAACACCTTGGGAAGGCTGCTCTAAGACATCAATTCTTGCCGAATTAGAGCTCACTATTGGTGAGTTTCAACCTTGACATCCAACCATCATCATAAACAATTGTGCAAAGGTTGAGACGTATCAAACATCAAAGAGACGTACATTGATGTGATCTTGGTTTGTTTTTGAAAATTCCATGCTTCGAGAGTTCCAAAACACCTTGGGAAGACTTCTTTAAGACATCAATATTTCTTGCCGAAATAGAGATTGATATTGGTGAGGGTCAACCTTGACGTCCAACTACCCAAAAAAACCGTGTGAAAGTTTGACATATACCAAATTTCAAACAAATGTGCATTGATGCGATGTTGGTTTGTTGGGAAAGTTTTGAGAGTCACATGCCTTTGAGCATTACAAAAGCCTTGGGAAGGCTACTTTAAAACGTCAATTTATATTGCTAATGTAGAGATCGATATTGGCGACAATACGTCGACGTCCCAACCACCGGATTGGAAATAAATAATTAAATAAAACTAAAATAAATCATGCAAAAGGTCGGCATAAATATGATGTGCATGGTTCGTTGAGAAGCCCCGAAAATAGTATGCCTTCAGGGATATTCACTTTGAGCTTTCCAACACCTTAATCCCTAATGTCCTATGCGACCATAATATGGTCGTGAACAGTTTGCTCTGACCCCTTTGACACTAGTTTGGATGGTTTCAGAACATTATATTAAACATTTCAGGACTTTGGGGAGTCCCAAAATGTGAGAAATGTCTATATTGTGCATATGGGAACAAAGTTAGTGCACACATGAACATAGGAACGGGCTTGTGGGAACGTGGGAACGTGGGAACCTTCAAGTCGGAACACACGAATGTCGTGTGTGAACATAGGAACGTGTATATGGGAACATGAGAACAACGTATAGGAACATTAAGAACAATGTATGGTAAAGTGGGAACTTGTTGATTTGTAAATATGAGAATGTGGAATCGTGGTAACTGTATGTGCATCCATGTTGGCCTCTACAATAGGCACCATGTCCACCTCTTACTAGTACTACATATAGAAATTGCAATATTAAATCGAAGTTTAATATGCAACACTTCACATTGGATAGGTCAACTAGAGAATGACCCCCATTTGACAGGTGCGAAATACATATAATGCATGCATGTCCGTTTCTCAACACCAAAGCCTCCCATTAAGGTCATCACGGGTACACCATGATAACAATATTGTTACAATGTGCATGTAAAGTATTGAAATCAACAAAACTAATTCCCACTAACCCTGAGACGTCATGGTCTCCCATGGACTAGCAACCCAAAAATATTTAGTAACAATGCTAGTGTTTGTTGTAGTGGCTCATGCTATCAACCAAGGCACATGCAAAGGCCAATTCTTCCATCTCATTGTTTTGTGAATATATCAGTATCTTTGTTTTTATAAGCAAAGCAAGGAGAAACAATTTTACCATGGTCCATCTTGTCGTGAATGATGGTCAACATCTTCCGAGGATGATCAATAGAGAGAGCCCTCATGCATCGGTAAGCATTACGAGCGGATTCTTGTTGTGCTTGGTATTCTCCAATTGCTTTGAAAAACCAGTGTGGGCGGCCGAACCTTTAACATGTTGGAAAATAATAACAACAAGTGAGTCATATTTTCCAAAATTGTCACTAGTCCTCTTTTTTATGTAGTGCTTAAAGTAGTTTTGCCTTATTTGGCTAAGAGTCGAAAGAAAAGTTGGCAGCAAACCACATTTGCCATTCATCTGCAATATCGCAACCCTTGCTAGCTCCCCTTAAGTATCTTGGTCATTTTTTCATTCTAGCAAGAGTTACGAGCGTTAACCCTTCGCATACCGCGATGCTAATGGTTAGCTCCCCATACCGCGGACCTTCTTAGTCTATAAGAGGGGGACCGACCCTCCTACTTTTTCATTTTGGGACTCACCCCTTAATCGGTAACCAATTCTTAGATGTGGACTTCCATCCATAGAAGTCCAATCTTATGTTGATCATCGCATTGCCGGAGCAACACTACAACAACCTGAGCCATACTATGCAACTATGCCCTCGCATTGGGCCAATGCCCATGGAGGCCGTGCCGTTCGGCCTCGGGTGGGTTCGGCCACACCGCCTCACCCTAATAAGCCTCTAGGACTCTAGACAGGGCCCTTATCCCACCGTCAAGTAACCTTTTGTCTCTCTCCTAAGAGTTGGAGCCAAGTAGACATTTTCCCTTAGCCATTGGCGTTGGAAGCCCCCAACAGCTTTAAAACCCCATAACGTCTTCATACGATCACTGATGCTAACAATTGACCACTCCATCGTCATCTATGTTTCACATAAATGCCGATGGACTACTCACTTGCCCCATTTAGGCAAATGTTGTTGAAGTTATGCCTGTTCAAAGCTTCGCAGTCCCGGGAGCCACTCCCATGCCACTGCTGTACCAGGGCGCTATCCCGGGACAGTGCCCCATTCAAATTGCCATATTTCCTAGCTCACACCTCCGATTGAGGTGTTCTTGAGCATTCTAGAATTGGCATGCCATAAGCTACGTATAGCTTATGGCCTTACCCTCATGCCTCTTAGTCTCCATGGGTGGGAGGTGTTCCCAACGCCCGGGGCCCTCACCCACACTAGGATCACTTGGACCCTCTCACCAACGGCGCCACAAGTCCCGGGTGTCACTCCGGGGTCCCCCTTGTGCCCATGGTGTTTCGGGCACTCCTCATGGAGAGATCCGTGACATGCAAATTGCACAAGAGATGCAATTGTTAGTGAGACACCCCACAGTTGAGAATATAGTCAGACTGTTGCCATTATAATGGAAACATGTTTTTAACAGACCAAGTAGAACTTTAACAATATCAAAGAGTTCGTTGACCTTGTTGATTGTAACCAAAAAATTCTTTCATTTTGTTCTGCGAGGCAAAACCATCTCGACTACATGTGTGCCGTTCAGCAATGTGCGGGACTCATGAGGCACCATGTCCACTTTGTCCTCAAGCAAGGTGGTAAGAGTGGCAATGGCTTACTGAGTGGATACACGATTCCTCTTGGTGTTCAAGTTCCCATGGTCTCGCGGACGCATACCACACTTAAATTCTAACGGTTTAGGGTATCACAAATATGTGCCTCCATGCCATGACGCATATATCGCGACCACACAAAGTGACAACATTCATAGATCCCCCCCTGAAAAGTGTATGTACTTGTCCGTGGACCTCAAGTCGTTTGACATGTCTCATCCTTGTGGAGCAAGTCATAAAATTCGGTTCGAAGCGTGAGTGCCTCATCTCTAGGAAAAAATCTAAGGCACTTGCAACCACAACAGACAACTATAGAGAGTTATTGTATGCATGCATTATTTAGTATTTGAGGTTTTTGGTGGGCTTAGTATAGACTGATGTTGTTCAGGATGTGTCGTAGGCCCTTTTACCTTCTTTACTCTATTTTCCCAGCAACTTGGGTTTTGCACGCAATCTATGTGTGCTCACAAGAAAGTGATGTGCAAGAGTGTAAACCAATTTTTTGGTCTAATTAGTTCCATTTTTGAATTTTGAAGATTTTTTGTAGTCAGAATCCTCATACTTAACCTGGAATTGTGCAAAAAAACACTCACATTAGCCAATACTATTTACAAGATGATTAGTAAGTGTTAAAAGGTACAAATAGACTACGGACAAGAGGTTAGTGGATGGACTATAGACATGTGGGAAATTAGAGAAAACCTTTCTAAGCGAAGCTATGGACAGGCACACCCTATGATAGTAGAGACTCATGATTCTCTCCCATATATACTTACTGTGGGCCATAGTCAAGTCAGTCAAGAGTAGACTTGAAAAATTTACATGGTCTAGGAATCCCTCTCGGGAAGAGAGTGGACTTATGCTAATTCTCAATTTATTCAAGGTCATGGTCTAATTCTAGTGCATGGGTGTGAAGTCCTTGCTTTATGTGTGATTTTCTTTCTAGTTTAATATATGATGGTGACCATTTTCTCAATGTAACTCGTTGAAACAAATGTCATGACATTCTCTGAGGGAGTGAATTTACTTTTATTGTCGAATGTTCAGATGCTATAATCTCAGGGTGTGAAGCCTATTGTTGTCAGTTGGAGTTCTCATTCAAAACTTGAACTCATTCCATAATCTCACAGGTGGACCATAATCCGATTAATGCACCGGATTTATAAAAGTTGGTGGTCAATGAAGCATAGTTTCTAAGTTACAATTTCAGTGGACAAATGGTCAATGGGAAAGTGAATAGTATGGTGGAGTTTTTATTTATTTATTTGAGACAGAAGGCCGATAGGCCAACGCCAAAGCACAGGAGGCAGTTGACCACCTGGCAAGTTTTCCGTCAGGTAGAGAGGAGATTTCACAGCCGGGATTCGAACCGCCAACCTCTTCCTTGAGATTTGGGTATCCCTCCACCATCATCCGGTAGTTTAGGGTCATCTCGGACTAGTAGTATGGTGGTGTTAATACCCACTAGCATTGTTCAAATAATAGTCTAATTGAAGGCCAGAGCGTGGGAAGCTCTATGTGTCGAGGACAGACAGCTTGACCTTCTGATTATAAGTGATTTATGGTCTCACATGAAGGAATAGTTAAGGTGCTGACTCCCGGGAAGAGAGTGAATCTTCCTGTTATTAAGGTAGAAATACCATAACCCATGAAAATAAGGTGATTCGCATTGAAGATAAGGTCTTACAATCATGAGATAAGTTTCCAAGATAGACGAGAAGGATTCATGAAGAATGCAAGTTGTTCCGTATTTTTTTGCCCTGTACAAAAGAATTCTACAATTTTTCAAAGTGGAAAGTTGTCAAACCCCCTACTCGTTCACTAGATTCTCCCTACACCGAACACGGCAATCCGCATTTCCATACAAAACATCACCTAAACCGGTTAACTAATGAGTACATTAACCTTGACTCCCATTGGCTGCACTAAGTGCACACGCATTGAAGTTGTTGCCTCGCCATGATCAGTTTCAGAAATGGCACTTCACTTTTACGATGGCAGTCTACACTATTGTGTCTAATTAGTGTGGGTGGGAAATGCACGTGGGTTGGAAATTAGTGTGGCCCACACTAAATTTCAAGTGTTTGGGTCACTTTGGATGAAAAATGTAATGTCATCCATCCGTGTGTGTTAGGGTTCTCCGCAAACAACCTCCGTTAGCTCTAGAAGAAATCGTGTCCATTTCAACCCTTGGCCATCGCGACTCGCACCAAGAAAATGCATAAACAATTCAATTGGTAGGCAACCGGAAGGTACCCGTGGTGCACCCATGGAAGGTGCCCCTCGATTCCCAACCGAATTGATTTGTTTATGCATTTTCTTGGTTTAGTCTTGATGGCCTAGTCGCAAGGAGGGTTGAAATGGACAAGATTTCTTCTAGTGTAGGTCAATGTGGGGAAAGTCTTCAAACACAATTGGATGGAATTATGAAGTTTCATCCAATTGTGGAAACGACAAAACCCACACAAATTTTTCACCTTTGAAATTAGTGTGGGCCACTCTAAATTATAATTTGAAATTAGCGTGTTTTATTAGGAATTAGTGTGGCCCACACTAATTAGACACAATAGTGTAGTGCACGGGTAGAGGGTGGTTAACCGGTTTGGGTATTTCTACCTTAGTGGACAATCCCATGGTCTGTAGCAAATGTGTCAGGGTGTGAGCTCCTTTTTCAAAGCATAAACTTTTGTGCTCAAATCTTTGGGGGCGGCAAGTTGACCGATGAGAAATCAGGGTGTAATTGAATCAATACAATTCAAATTGTGAAGGCAATAATCTTATTAACAATAATACTAAATCTCGGTTGTGCCTGGTGCATAACATTATTCAGGCTGAATGTGAGGGACAATATTGTTAGTCCCACAAAACACTATTATGGATCTGAATAATGTTATGTGAAGAGACCATCGTCTGTAAATGATTGTGATAGACAAGTTTGTTGTATGCCACAATCTATGTGGAGTGAAGGAGAAGCACATGATGTGAAGTTGTGTTGTTCAAAAATATAACCTTGATTCATCAATTGTTTGTAATAAATGGTTGAATGTGATTGGGTGATGAAAGTGTCGAGTCTCGGGAAAAGAACCATCTGGTCATCCCAAAGTCAAATGTTGAACGCCATAGCCTTATGAAATTGAGATGCGAAGCCTTGCACTGTGGATAAATTGCCAGTTGAAAATACGATTGTCTAAGATGACATTACCCAGGTAACATTGATGAAGGGTCATGTGAACATAACATTATTCAGATCCATATCAGCGTTCTATGGGACTGTCAGTATTCTGTGGAATATTCCCTAATATTTCCCACATTCAGATTGAATTAGTAAGAAGCCTGAGAAGGGCCATAAGCAGTGGAAGCGTCACCAAAAAGGTGTGAAGGGCCGGAGTTGCAATTTGGCTATGGTCGTAGCTGGTTCAGAAGAGGAGTTATCTCATAAGCAACTAGAGAATTAGTCAGTGCAATTATAAAGCGAGGGTTGAGAAGAACCATCAACGAATAACACGTACCAAGTTCTTGACTATCACATGCCACCTCTTGACTATAGTTTGTTGATTCGTCACATGGCCACATACACGTAGACTCGGGTGACTGGATTCCCTAGACTTAGCTACTTGACTCTAAAAGGCTAATGGTCTTCTAAATCGACCATTGTCTATTGTATGTCCTTTAAGTTTAATTATTTGAATCGTTAATCCTTTTGAGGATACATGGCATATTATAAAAATCACTAGCTTGTGAATATAATATGAACTCCAACGAATTAATAAAATTAAAAGTTCATTGTAAAAGGAACATAAACCAACAATATGTACATTACTGGTGGATGTCAATGAATCAAATGATTATGTAACATGTATTCAAACTAAACTGAAGGATTAATGAACCATGGCATAGGCATTTATACTAATTTGTTATGGCCTATGGTTCTAGAAACTTACAGGGTGGTCCAGGTAAGGACAATGGTCCCACTGCCTCATTAAATCGAAGATAAATTAAAAAAATGCCGTAACCCATGGGGTTGATACTACTGTATTTCATGATTCATTAAATCATCAAGTAATCAAGGAAAGACTATTGTTCAAGTTAGAGCACCCTTGGCCATAGTTATATGTGGTTACTTGTTATTTAGAAAGACTATTGATGAGCCGTGACTCCTTGCATTGGAAAAAACCATGGTATAGCAAGTCGTGACTATTGAACTATGGTTGGTTGTAAGGGAGGGACTGCACAATTGCATGTACAACACATAGTGACCCTAATAATCCCCTCCTTAATCTTTTAATTCCACAAAATTCATATCAAACAAGGTTTACCTGGGTTTGATGCCCCAATTTCCTTCCAAAGTCGTTATGACCTATCAATAAACCTAATAGTGACACTTAGAGTCCAATTTGACACTTCTTTAGTCATCCCTGTGTGGTTTTGTTAATCAGAACCCAATCCAAAACCCTATTTACAAAGTGTACATCCATTCTGAAAACATAACAGAGTGGCCACAACCTCAAAGAGAACATGGCCCCTATGTCCGTCATTCCCTCAATAGGCTACATTATAAAGACACCAACATGATTTCTTCCAAGACATTTGTATGCCATGTAATCGATTGGGTTCACATTGCAGCGAATGTTTTTTGCCATATTTTGTCCCTCTTCATTCACAAGCATCATGGGAATGTTACCCAATCCTTCTTTTGAAGCCCATTGCAATTTTGGTCAATGTCTTCAACATGGACATCATTTTTTTCTTCCGAGAATACTACTTCGAATAGGGACGAGCCCTGCACAATAGAAGATATATTGTTAATATTTCTCCCAACAAACAATGCCTAACTTAGCAACATGTGGGATTAGCAAATCACATCCTATGTAGTGGACGATGATAAACCCTCACTGCTCTCTTCACTCACTCCTCACTCATCAATTGTCTTGTGTGGAAGGGTCAGTGCAGCTTTGAAGTTGGTGTCGAGGTCACCTTCAACCCTTAGCCTTAGACGGTGTAACCCGTTGCTTGACCGGTTACATGAACGTCACTCCTCTTAGAATTAAACTTCACATAAGTTCAAGATCCTCGAAGGTGGTAATCAGTATATTAATCTTTGGGACTTAGATTCATATTGGTTTCCTTAAACCCTTTTGTGTTTCCATTCTTATAATTCTGTAACTATCTCTACATGTAATGACTCCTTATCCATCTTATCCTACACGGGCTATATGTCCTAGTTTCCTTCCTGAATGTGATCTAATAAGCGAGTCTCTCATTGCACTACTAGGTTTGTTAAAAAAGAATCGTTTAGAATCCATATGGATTAAATGCTCCAAGATCTCAAAATTATGTTCTCCGAAATTCCAATGTCACGGTTACGTGTCCTTGGGATGTTTAAGAATCTTGTATTATTCGTAATCCAACTTGGGTCGCAATTGATCTTTATCTAGTCTATATCAAGAATAACAATATTCCTTGGTTTAAGAATTACTCATAAGTGGTCAAATATAATTTCAAGTATCAAATCTACTTCTAACTAATAGATATGATGTAACTCATTAGAAGTGAATTTCTAGATGTCCTTGAGTATGATTGGAGATTTGGCCTACTTGACTTCCCGGCGTAATCCTTCCTTCACCATGGAATCTCTCTTTACATAATGGTCTTCTTTCCCATTGACTAGATCCTTCATGGTGTCCTTTTGAGTGTACTTGATGGGGTAACTATCTAATTCAAATTTGAGTGCTCATCTTGTTTTGTTACGATTCTTGGTCTCTTTGGTTCAAATCTTTTCGTCTTGTGCTTTGTTTCGTTCAAGTATCTATTCTAACTAGGTACCCAAATTGCAAATGCGTAGTTTCATGTATTGGAGTTCTTTGAATTTCTTTAGAAGACTTGAGTAACCAAGTTCTTCAATTTCTTCTAAGTATTCATTTTCTTCAAAAATGCATCTTTGGTAATCAAATTATCTCACGTAATCAAGTTCTTCAATTTCTTCAATCTCTTCAATTTCCTTCAAAAGTATTTCTATTGACTAAGTTCTTCAATTTCTTCAATCGCGAGTGAAAATCTCAAGTAACAAGTAGCAAGTAACTAGTATCAAGTAACATTCCAAGTCGCAAGTAAAAAGTCTCAAGTATCTAGTAAAATTCCAAAGGTAACATTCCAAGGTAACAATGAGACACTTCATGTATGTTTTGCGCGGCCAAATGAAGTGCTATAGGGTCTCCTAGTTCCCCCTTTATATAGTGTTCAAAATCTAAAATTAGCATTAATTAACATACTATCTAGATTTCCTAAGAATAACATTGAAATGTTGCTATAGTCTAAAATTAGCAACTGAGATCTACCCATTTAACATTAGTGCCCAACCGTTTCCTAATATCTAGTTTCCATGGACATTTAAGCGTTTTAAGTAGTTTCAACTTCTTTTAAAGTCTCCCTCTCAAATCTTTGAGTTCTAAGTCTAGGGTCTTTAACCTATTTCTAAAACTAAGGGTCTTCGCGGCTTCCAAGACCGGGGTCTTCAAACTACTTGAAATCGGGGTCTTCAAGGTTATTCCCCAAGACCTGGGATCTTTGAAGCTCCTACATGGCAGCTCCTAGTCCGTTGTTCCCGTGGCTTTGGCTGCATTCCTATAAAGTTCCCAAGGGGAACTTTGTCTCTCTCGTCCCATCTCCGCGTTCCTTCACTTCGCAACTACACTGTTTTTTGCATTTAGTGTTGTGTGGCATTTAATGTTGTTACTATTCATTTACCTGCAACATTATCTACCAAACACTTGACAAATAGTTCAAGTAGTGGTAGTAGAGATGGTGGTGGTGCAACCATGCGGCAACAAAACACAAAACATAAAAAGTATTATAACACTAATTGTGGAGATGTAAACATTAAGGGCATCACTGGCATTTAGTGTTGTGGTTCGTAATTACTGTTGACAACACTAAATGCAAAAAACAGTGTACTCCTTTCCGTTCCTTTGGTGTCGCACCTCTCTCTTCCGGTGGATTTTTCTTGTAACCATGTTGGATGTATTAACAATTGGATAGGAGAGGCACTCATTGGCGGCGATGGCCATGTTGTCCCATTTCGACATCAAGATTATGCACAGGTAAATTCGCACACCTTGCTTTTTGTTGTTGTTTTTCTTGCATTATGATTTTCCTAATCTCTCACTAATCAATGGCAAGGATAAGTGGGTGCTTCACAAGTTGTGATTATCTTTTGTATATATGGAGGTGTCACCAAAAAGTGAACCTCATTTGTAGGTGCTTTTAGAACTCCGCGTCTGGAACTACCTTGCCATGCATATACTTATTCAAACCTCGTAAATTTATACAACCCTTGCCATATACAACACATAATGAATGATGGTTGTAAAACTATTAGCTTTTTAATGGGGATCTTGTGCTTTCCTTTTGCGTTTTCTACACTGTATAGAAGCAATCATCGTTGGCATCTTGAGTCGTAACAAAGATGACTCCATTCACATTTAATTTGCACATTTTAAAGTTGTACTTTCCTTTTGCATGTCATTGTCGAGGTCACCTTCAACCCTCAGCCTTAGACGATGTAACTTGCTGCTGACCGGTTTACATGGATATCACTCCCACCAAAATTAGATTGTTTTAGATTTCCATTTCTACGAAGATGGTCATATGCATGCTAATATCAGTACTTGGTATAACTCTCTTTGTATGAATTTTCAATAATCTCTAAGGGTTAGATGTCCTAGGTTTGCAAGTTTATGTTCCCCTAAATCCTAATGTCAAGGTTAAGTGTTTTGGAATGGAATTTATTCTTATATCCACATCATGTAGAATCACTCCTATATCTTTCATGGTTTGAATGACTTGCAATCACTCTTATTCCATTCAAAATCCAAGAGTGTAGTTAAGAGTATCAAAGTCCTTTTGTAATTCAAGCACACTCCCTCACTAATGCAAATCTACTCAATTGACACATGGCACTTGATTATGGGTATTTATTTATTTCATCATTCACCAAGTACATATCGCTTTCATGAAATCTTACATCAAGGTATTTGATCAATACTCTTTGTCATTCATGTGTATGCTCTGATATTACATATGGTCAATGTTCCCATATTCTCTACATAACTTTCTTAATTATCTCACAATCCTCTTAGATTGATGAGAGGTATAATGAAGTGAGATCTTAGTTGAGTATGATCTACTCATCTTCATCCCAAAAGTAATCCTATTGACTACGTGTTCACACTTGAGTTTCCATTATTTCCACTAATTCGCGTTCCCGCATTTGTTCCCTTAGGTGGTCGCGTTCCCATTGCGTTCCCGGTTCCCACGTGGCTCCGCTGCCAGCTCCCTGTCACCTCGTTGCCGGCTCCCAGTCCCTTCATCCTCGGGCTCTCAACCCCGGCTCAGTGTGACTCCCATCCATGCTCCTGGCCCCGCTGCCAGTGCGGTGTGAGCTAGAAGGGCTATTATGTTGAATGGACATCTAGAATTCTAGACTATTCTAGACTATAGAATATAGATTATAGACTATAATCTATAGAATATAATATAGAATCTATAATCTTTAGAATAGAATATAGAATCTATAATCTTTAGAATAGAATATAGAATCTATAATCTTTAGAATAGAATATAGAATCTATAATCTTTAGAATAGAATCTATAATCTAAATTATATATTCTATATTCTATAGACTATAGACTTAGACTCTACATATATAGAATATTATATACTATTGTTGGGGTTGCCTCTCTGGGTCAAAAAGGGCTAGATTTTAACCTTAGTTCTTAGATGGTGTAACCCACTGTGTGACTGGTGCATGAACGTCACACCTCGGTGAATCTTACTTGACCCTTAACTTTATTCAATTGACTTCTAGGTGTAAACTTCCTTTCATGGGCTAGTGTAAACTGGCTCTTAGGAGCGAGGGGTAATTGTCTCCCTCCACCGCACCGGCAGCAGGAGGGGCGCCGCGCCGGGAGCAAAGCTAGGAGTATGAGTAGGAGGAACGGCAAGCTTGGAGACTGAGAGCCCGAGGCGAAATGACCCGGTGCCAGCAAGCTGGAGATTAAGAGCCCGAGGTGAAATGACCAGGTGTTGGCAAGCCACATCCCCCGAAGATGAAGGGACGGCGAGCTTAGAGACAGAGAGCCCGCCGAAAGAGTCCAAAGGTTGGCGTGCCACGTGGGAGCTAGATAGGAGCGACCAGGAACGTAGGAGCGACCGGGAACGTAGGAGCGACCAGGAACGTGGGAGCAACCGGGGAGCGGAAGTGGCCAATGGGAACGACCCGAGGCCAGTGGAAATAGGGCCAAATGCGAGAACCGAAGAGACACATTTGTAGGGCATGTGGCCAAATTGAAATGGATGGATGAAATTGTAATGAATATATAACCAATAGATACCAAAGGTTATGTAACTAGTAGAAACATTTCAAGAATGGTAGATTTATAAAAATAGAGTTAAGACTCTAAATTTGGGCTATAATTAGATGCAGTGCTAATTAAAGCCGCAGCTGACATTTATCAAAATTTTCAAATACCTAGATGTCAAAGACTATATAAAGAGGGGTACTAACGGACCCTATTACACTTATTTGCTACCGAACAATCTGACGTGAAGTGTCGATCAAGGTCTCAATAAAGTGGGAAACCACTCGAGACCTAAAAACTTAGAAAGATAGAAATGAAACTTAGAAAGATAGGAATGGAAAATTAGGAAGATAGAAATGAAAACTTGGAATTTGGACACTAAGGAAATTTGGAAAGCTCAAAGCAAGTGTTTCTCGAAGCTAACTAGATTGCACTAAGGAAATTTTGAAAGCTCAAAATGAGTGTTTCCCAGAGCCATCTAGATTGAGCTAAAGGAATCTTGAGAGCTCAAACTTAAAATTGTGCCCGGATATTTGAGACCACTTTGTAACTGAAGAAGTGCGTACAAATTGCACTCGAACGTTTTAAGGAAACAAAGGATCTTAGAAATTCAAAAGTCTTGATTGACTTAGAATTGTGTATGATCTAGGGAAGATCTTAAAAAGTTGGCAAAAGTGAAAACTACTGTAAATCAAGGTTTAACCTAATTCCCCCAACAATATTGCACTCGAGATACAAGGTTGAGCCTAAACAAACTAATATGAGGAAAACATAACCTGTGAATGGAGTAAGCCATAATGACTAAAAAGTCAATTCAATTCAAAAGAGGGAAACCAAACAAAAGAGTTCCCCATAACCATACCAACTCAAGAAGACAAGAAATCCTAACAAGAGATATAAATATATACACTACAATTACACAAATAGAAACATCTAGTTCATCAACATCCGAAATGGGAACATATGAAGCCAAATTGAAAAGAACGAAAGCCATCATCCAAGAATAAAGGAATGCAAAGAAAATGCTTATGGAAAGTAGCCAAATAGGTTGAAGCATGTTTTAACTTGTTTACGAAGTTAACGTATCATGACATTCTCTACATCAACTCAATTAGATAAGGTGTAAACAAACAGGATGTTACTCAAACCAAGGTGTTAAGGAAATTGAAATTGTAACTAAGCATAATTGAGATCGAATGTATAGATAGAGTCTCAAGCCATTCAAACCATGAAAGATATAAGATTAAATTCATAGGATGAATGGAGCTAAGAATAGTTTTACTTCCAAAGACTCTTAACCTTGACATTAGGATTTAGGGGAACATAAACTTGCAAACCTAGGACATCTACCCCTTGAGGATTCACGAGAGATAGAGAAAGGAACATGATACAAATCTAAGTGTCAATATAGTATACATGCAACCACCTTCGACAAAATGGAAATCTAAAGCAGTCTAATTTTGGTGGGAGTGACATCCATGTAAACCAGTTCAACAGCGGGTTACACCGTCTCAGACTAAGGGTTGAAGGTGACCTCCACAAATTGCTTCAAAACTCAATTAAATTCCATTTAGGACACTTTAAGGTTCTACTCTTGCTTATTTGCCTTGGTTGATTAATTCGTTCCCAGATCCACTTGTTATACTTTAATTTCTTCTCGCCTTTATTATCACTTAATTATAAGGCTTAATTCCTCCACATTGTCTCTTAGCATTTGACCAATCCTTTGAGCCTCACAACTCTTATGATTGCATTTCTCCACATATGCTCTCTTTATGCCAAGGTCATTCTAAGATTCTTAGGAATTTTCCATGGGGTGTGCTCAAAGTTATGACAAGCTAAATCTTAATGCTCAAGTTAGTGTGTATTTTTTTATATGGAATTAAGATTTTGTGTTCCAATATTGATATCAAGTGTAATGTTAATTTGAAGTACTTTCTTCCATTCCTTAGCATTCACGTGGCCTAACTCTAGAATTCCTTTATGATTTCTACTAAGTCAAGAATTTTCTCATATGCTCTTAGATCCTTGTTTATGATGATAAGTATGTTCTCTCACTCAAATCCAAAAATACTTTATTATTGTTATGAATGATGTGAAATCTTAGGGTTAAATTGAGTGCGAAGAGATCGTGAGATACAGCCTACTTAACGGCCTCGCATGTCCAACCTCCTCCAACCTAAGACTTCAACTTCGGTGGATGGTGGAGAGCTCACCTCCCCCCCAAGGCCAAAGAGAAGGCCGGAGGGCAAGAAGCCCAAGGTGCAAACAAGAGGTAGCCGAGCCGGGGAAGTGGGAACGGGAGCAGCCACGGTGTGAATGAGAGCGGTCGCTGGGAACGTGAAGAGGTCCTTGGGAACAAGGAGGGGTTTATGGGAACGTGAAGAGGCCCTTGGGAACAAGGAGGGGTCGTTGGGAACGTGAAGCGGCCCTTGGGAACAAGGAGCGGTCCCTGGGAACGTGAGCGGCCGAGGGGAACGCGAGCGGAATCTGAGGAACCAAGAGCTGGCATCGGGGCTTAATGGGGGGAACAACCAATAGGATGATGCCACGTGGAGCAATGGGAGGCGGTCACGAAGAGCAACGGGCATCAAGCCGTTGGGAACGTGCTTAAGCCTCGGGAACGATACCTAAAGCCGGCGGGAACAAGACACACCATAGGGAACGGCCGAATTAGTAAGGAGGCTAAACTAGTGAGCGTGTAGTTACTTTTAGATAGTTACTAGTACACATGTAGTCACCTCTTGGGATGGTAAGTGAGTACATTAGTAACTAGAGGTAGTAGCCACCTAGCTTTTTAGTGACTGCTTAGTAGACACCTAGTTATTTTAGTAAACACTTAGTGGACACGTACTTACTCATTAAAGGATGTAGATGAAGGACAATGCCAAGGGATGAAAATCCCTTGAATGGACACAACCGCCTCAACCATTCGGCAATGAAGATGGGAATTTTGAATGAATGAATCATATGGATGGTAACCGAATACCTTAGGCACATCTAGGAAAGAGGAGGATTACATCATATGCATACCACATGAACATTTAAATTAAGCATGTGCTCATTATTAAAATAGATCCGCATGGGCTAAAATTAGACTGTAGGTAGAGACAGGGCTAAAAATAGCCGAATCTACATGTGGCAATAGGGGACTAAGGCCTAACCGCCTAATTAGAAAACACATAGATTTCATACCCTATATAAAGAGGGCACTTAGGGGCCCTAATTCACCTCATTCTATCACGACAATATAACGTGAGCGTCAAAGCTTTATCGGGAGCGAAATTCTATTCGAAGACTAAGAAGACTTTTCGAAGCCGAAGACTAAGGAGCCCTTGAGCCCTTGAAGATTTACTTAGAGATCGGAGCACCGCGAGGCGTGAAGACTCGAAGACCTTTTCGGAAGGCTTCGAGGTTGAAGACCTTCTCGACGAACTTGAAGACTCTAAGGCTTTTAGAGGAATTTGAAGATCGGAAAGCTACGAGGCTGAGGGACCACGAGGCCGCAAGGCAAGAAGACGAAGACTCGGAGACTTAAAGTTTCTTGAAGAAACTCGAGGACCGAAAGGCTTCGAGTTTGAAGACCGAATTTGGAGCTGAGGGCCCACGATACTGAAGGCCCGCGGACTGGAGGACTGCAAAACCGAAGGCGAGAAGACTTGAAGACCTTTTGGTGAGCCTTGAAGATTGAAGACCCGCGAGTTCAAGATTGGAAGATCATTATTTCATACGAAGCTGGTCTTCCAGATTGAAGGCCCGCGAGACTAAGATTGAAGGACTAATATTTCATACGAAGCCGGTCTTCCAAACTGAAGGCCCACGTGACTGAGGGACCGCGCGACCAAAGGAAAGAAGACTTGAGGACTTCTTCAAAGTGATTGAAGACTTTTCGAGGAAACTTGAAGACTAAAGGACCACGAGACTGAGAGCCCGTGAGACTGGAGGACCGTGATACCAAAGACTAAGAAGAACTTGAAGACCGAAGACTAAGAAGGCATTTTGAAGGCTAAGGGAATACTTTTCGAAGCTAAGAAGACTACTTTCAAGGCTAAGGCATTTTTAGGAGATTGAAGATTCTCTTCAAGATTGGAGACTAAGGAGGAAGATCCTCTTGAAGAATGAAGACCGAAAGAGGTTCTCTCAAGACCGGAGAACTAAGATTCATAATTAGAGAATACAAAGGGAAACCAGACAAAAAAAATCTCTAAGAGATTGAAGACATTAAGAAGGCTTCAAGCCACCATTCGAGAATAAGAGAATTTGAAGACCATCAAGTAGTCAAATCTTACATTGAAGTTATTACATTGATGGATTGATAATATGATTGTAAACTTTGGTTGAGGATATTTGAAATTAAAATGGAATTGAAGAATGTTGGTTTTCTGTTACATGGATTGCAAAAGCACTCTTTATGTTTATAACACTTAACCTTGACATTAGGATTTAGGGGAACATAAGCTTGAAAGCTTAGGCTCCTTTCTCCTTAGAAATTCATAAAGAGGAAACATCATATCACTTATTAGGAAAATAATGTATCAGACCACCTTTGGAATTTAAAGGTTTGCGAACCACCTAATTTGGATAGGTGCACTGTCCGTGTAAACCGGTCAGCAGCAGGTTACACCGTCTAAGGCTGGAAGGTTGTAGGTGGTGACCTCCACAGATGGCCTCCACTTGAGTTGATCAGATTGTGGAGGTCACCTTCAACCCTTAGCCTTAGACGGTGTAACCCGCTACTGAACCGGTTTACATGGAAGTCACTCCCACCAAAATTAGATTACTCTAAGTTTCCATTTCTACAAAGGTGGTTGCATGTATACTCATATTGACACTTAGATCCGTATCACGTTCCTTTCTTTAGCTCTTGTGAATCCTTAAAGGAGTAGATGTCCTAGGTTTGCAAGTTCATGTTTATTCCTATATTCAATATCATTTACTCCTATATCTTTCATGGTTTGAATGACTTGCAAACATTCTTATTCCATTCAAGATTCCAAGATTGTGTATTTAAGAGTATCAAGTCCTTTTGCAATTCAAGCATACTCTCTCGCTAATGCAATTCTACTCAATTGTATATAATACTCAATTACAAGAATTTCTCATTCATTCATCATATGAATTCGTTTCCATATCTTTCATTGTTTGGATGACACATAACAATAATTGTTCAATTCCATTCCAATTCCAATATACTCAATCAAGGTTCAAGAGCTTATAATTGTAGTTTGAGTGTTTCCCTAATTGTTCTTACCAAATCAACCTAGATTGGCATGATCTAAAATCTTAATGTACGATTTGGCCTACTTGATGGTCTCTTGTGAGCTTCTTCCCTAGAATTTCTTATTCTCGAATGATGGCTTCCATAGATACTAACTTGATGAAACAATTTCGATGCTAGTTGCGAAAATGCCCTCAAGTACTCCAAGTGCTTAGTGATACTTTTTGTTTGGTTTCCCTTGAATTCTCAAATTTTGAGTTTTGGTCACTTTTGGAAAGTTTCTCCAGTTTTGTCGAGTTTCAAACTTTAATTAAGGTTTTCGAGTTCCTTGGTTTCCCAAAGGTTTCTCATATGGCCTCCAAAGTCTCAAAAAAAGGTCTAGGTCTCGAGTCATTGTTCAAAATGTTCGCCAGCCTTCAAAAGTTCCTTCAAAATGTCCTTTCGGTTTCCAAAACATCTTGAATTCTCTTTGCTCTCAAAGTTGGGAAGTTTCCTTGGTCCTCGAAGGTTTTGTGAAACTCTTAGTCTTCAAAGGTTTTGTGAAAACCTTTAATCTTCTAAGGTTCGTGAAAACCCTTAGTCTTCCGATGTTCTCAAATCTTTAGTCTTCAAAGGTTTTGTGAAAACCTTTAATCTTCTAAAGTCCTTGTCTTCAATGGATTTGTTGTTGTGTCACAATTTCTTCTAAGTATTTCAATATTTCTTCGTCTTTGAGTCTTCTTGGATTCCGGCGAAATCTTTATCTTCTTGAAGTCCAAGCCTCATACTCTCGAAAGGTCTTGCAACAATTGTGCGCTCCCAATAGGCTTCGCGGCGCTCACGTGAATTTGATCGATGAAAATGAGCTCCTATAGGCCTCTTTTGTGCCTTCTTAAATAGGTTCTAATATCTACCATTTAGTTGATATGGCGGTTAGGTCTCTTTCCCCTAATGCCAAATGTATGATTCGGCTATTTTTAGACCTGGATGTAGATGCAGTCTAATTTTAGTACATGCGGATCTATTTACAGTAATAATCACGTGTTATAATTGGATGTACTTGTGGAGTGCATTTGGTGTAATTCCTTGTTTTCCTAGATGTGCTATGGGGATTCGGTTGCATCCCGTATACTCCATCCATCCAAAATTCATACATTCATTTAAGGCGGTTGAAGAAGTTGTGTTCATCCCAAAGAGATTATCATCCCTCTAGGGTATGTCCCTTCATCTACACCTCTCCAAAAGTTACTAGGTGTTCACTAATTTCTAACTATTCATATTCTACTAATGTGGCCATCCACGTTCCCACGTTGGTTCACAGTCGCGTTCCCGAACTAACCCGTTCCCTACGGCTCGAGGCCCGTTCCCATGGCTTAAAGCCCTAACTTAATGGCTCTGTCTTCTCGAAGCCGCCTTCCAGTCCCTTCTGACCGGCTCTCCTGTCTACTCAATACCCGGTACGGGCCTCAGATGCCCGGGCTCGCTCCCAGCCTTCTTCGGTCCAAGCCTCGGCTGCCCCAGGCCTTCCTCGATCCGGGCCCCAGTTGCCCAGGCCTTCCTCGGTTCAGGCCCCAACTGCTCGTCTTCGCGGTCGTCTCTCTCCGCGCTGCTCGTCCTCGTGACCCTCGTCGACTCTCTGCTGCTTCTTGGCGGCGTACACAAATCTCCCGCGTCATTCCCCGGGTACACGTTGTTGATGAGATTCAAGGTCGGCCGTTTGATTACTAATCATGGATTTGATTACTAAATCCAAAGATTTGCCAAATTTTTACGTAATTTTACCTCACCGTAATTTAAATCAAAGTTCATCGGGTGAATCTTGAGTTAGCCATCTCGAGATCTTGGCGGATTTGAATGTGGTCTCCTTCTTCTTGATATATGTAGTGGGAGTGAGAATGTGAGACAAACATCAAAATTTCGTACATCATGGGTGTTCATAAAATTAGTGTGTCGTAGTTGTCTACTTTGACTTAATTGCTCCGCGGATGCTGATTCAATCCTAATGCACCATGGGTGCCTAACACTCATGTTAGAATTCGAATGCACCACGGGTGCCTATGCAAATGTTAGAATACTTAGATGCTTGGACACTCATGTAAAGTTTTCATGGCAAATGAAGTGTATTAGGGCCCTCAACTTGGCCTCCATATATAGTTTTTTTTGACATCTAGGTATTTGCAAATTTTCATAAATGTCAGGCGTGGCTAAAAATAGAACCACATCTAATTATATCCTGAATTTAGAATCTTAAGTTGAATTTTCCAAATCTATGTTATCTTTAATGTTCTTCCTAATTACATACCCTTTGGTATCTAATAGTTGGATCTTCATCTAATTCTCATCTATCCATTGCTTTATTGGTCACATGCCCCTATAAATACGGGGATGGGCATGCCTCTTCCATTCTCGGGGTTGGTCCTTGTTCCCACTGCTTGTGGGTGTTCTTTGGCTGGTTCTTTCGTTCCCTCCACTTGCGGTTGTTCTCCAGGGGTTCCCTTGTTCCCAGGCTCTTTGTGTTGGTTCCCCGAGGTTCCCCTAGGGTTATGGGTTGGGAACTACTTCTACTTCCTTTAGCTTTTGGGTGTGTCGATCTCCTTTATCTCCAAGGTTCCTCATTCTTCCGTTTGCTGCCCTCGTTGATCTTTAGTGAAAGCTTATTGATGATCCAGCAACTATAGACTATATATTCTATAGACTATATTCTAAATTCTACAGACTATATTCTATATTCTATATTCTATAGACTATAGACTATATTCTATATTCTACAGACTATAGACTATATTCTATATTCTACAGACTATAGACTATATTCTATATTCTATAGACTATATTCTATATTCTATAGACTATATTCTATTATTGATGAGGTAGGATTATTGAGATGGAATCTTAATCTTGCTTGAGCTTCATGTGGTGATTGATGTGGCCCATTTGTTGGCCACTTCCTTTGTCCTCCTCTTGATATGATGATGTTTTCCGCCTTGTATATTACCTCGTACTTTGATCCATAAGTTTAACTCCTAGGGCTTAGGTTATTTTTGGTATGAACTTGGATCTTTCTTTTCTTCTTTTCGTCTTGTGCACTTAATTGGATTTTGAAACACAATCCTCTTCAAAATTTAATCTTGTAGCAAGCCTTTCGAAGTGTTAGTTTTTAAAGTCCTTTCTCTTTTGATGTCCGCTAAATTTAGCTAAGTCTATATTTTATTTTCTCCAATATTTCTAAGTTCCAAAAGTTGTTCTATGGCCTTGAATCTTTAAGTCCTCCAAATTATCAATCTTCCGATGCCTTCAAAATTGCCTTCGTCCTTCAAAAAGCTCTTCATTCTTCAAAAATGCCTTCGTCCTTTCAAAATTGCCTTAGTCTTCAAAATGCCTTCGTCTTCAAAAGGATCTTCGGCCTCGAAGTCCTCCGGTCTTGAAATCTTCGAGAGTCTTCAAAAAGTCTTCGAAAGTCTTCGTAGTTCTTCGCGACGCTCACGTCGAATGATTCGTGCTTAAATGAGGTGCTTTAGGCCCCCTTTGTCTTCCCTTATATAGGATCTAAAATCTACCACTATTAAGATTCGGCGGTTAGGTATTCCCTCTTGTTGTCAAATGTATGAATTTACTATTTTAAGCATTATATGTTGTTGTCGTCTAAATTTAGTTCAGTCATATCTATTTACAGTAATAACACGTGCTTAAAATAGATGTACTGGTGAAATACATTTGGTGTATTTACTATATGGTCAGATGTGCCATGTGGGTTCGGTTATCCTCCGTGTACCCCATTCATCCAAGATGCACATATTCATTGAAGAGGGTGGGAATAGTTTATGTTCATCCTAAGGGATTTTCATTCCCCTTGGGTATGTCCTTTCATCTACCCTTGCCCTAGGTGTTTACTACTTTTCTAACTATCCTAGTTCACTAATGTGGACGTCCCAATGTACTAGGTAGCGTTCCCGATTCACAACCCGTTCCCGGTCACGTTCCCTACGCATGAGGTCCGTTGTAGATAGGTTTTTTACTTGGGTTCAATCTTAAACAAAACCCCAGGGAAGACTAAATGAGTGTCAGGTGTGTAATCTAGATATCACTCCTAAGTTCCTTGATAGTTCCTTTTAGTTATTTGTGAGTTTTAGATACAAAAAAACCCAGGAAAAACCTTGTTTAGGATGTTGGATTCGGGTAAAAAGTGATTGGATATGTGGTTTTGTGGTTTTAGGGTCCCTCAATTCAGTACATGCAAAATGCAGTCACTCCCTCACACAATAGTCCTGTAGTGACCAATTTTGACTATCGAAGTTTCTTGCAGGGAGTCACGGCTCAACAATTGTCTTTTTCAAGTAACCAGTAACCACTTCCAACACCAGAGCCAAGGGCACTCTGGCGAATTGTATCGTCCCTCCTTAATTACCTCCAATTTAGTGTATCAAGAAATCCAGTCTCGGCCTTTCCTTAATTAATTTTCCGATTTAATGATATCAGTTTAATAATACATGGTCTTTACCCCAACCAAGTTGGTGATTCAGATACCATAATTCATTAATAATCCTTTAACCCATTTTTACTTTCTTTTTAGGATATTTATCTCGCAATAACGGGTTCCTTCATACCAATTTATTCCCAATTTAATTGTTAGGCAATAAATACCTTAAGGGATTCTTTAATAAGTTAATTCCTTTAATTTAGAAATCACTTCTAAATTTATTTAGATTATTAGATTATTTAATTGCTTCCACGTACCTGGATTCACTCCTTGCGGCTTTACACAAAGTGTTTAAAAACACTATTTATTTGCTTTTTGAAATGTGCGATATGCCCATTTAGATACTTAAATGATGCTGAAATAGGCTTTAATGCCTTAATTTTAGATATTTAGATCTCAAATTAGCTTTTACCTGCAGTAAAAATAACTTCAGCCTCTGTAAATCCAAGGATTTACAGTCTGTTGCATGCTGCAGTGTGAACATGGGTATTTTAGAGCTAGTTGTTTCTCAGCCTCTTTGGCAGTGTGAACTCTAGTTTGTAAGAGAGCTTCTCCTTGCGCCACGTGGCACCTTCTTCTTCCTTCTTCCTCTCTTCTTCTCCTCCCCTGCTTCTCAACTTTTGCACAACAAGACATTGCTTCACTCAAATTTGAGTGCAGAAATTGCAGGAACCCTTGTGAATTCTTCAACGATTCTCTTCCTTCTCTCTTCAGCGATTAAAGCTCTTCAATCGAATGCACAAGGTGAGTAAGAAATACTTGGCCAAACAGGTGCCGCATTCGGCATTTTTTCTGATTTTCCACAACCAGCTTCCAATCTTCAACTGGTTATTTCTCAAACTCAATTCTGCACTTCACTCGCAGACGCCTCTTGCTCATCCTCCTGCAATTCAAGAATATTGTCTACTGCTTGCGCCCCCCTCGAAGCACATCGCTCCTAAACTCACAAAATCACCAACAAATCTGACTCTTCCTCCCTCCCTAGCAATCTCGAGTAATGCTACAAGAATCACCCCACGCAGCCACTGATTCTCCACTTCGGCTATCCTTGTGCTAGCTGCACACACACACACCGGAGCTTCTGTGCGAATTCGGCACTCTGGTTCGATTCCCGGCTGTGAAATTTTCTCCCTGCCTGATCCCAGTGTCTCGGATTCTTTGGTCGAACCCACCTCGGTGCTTGCTCGCTGTCGGTATCTTGCCTGTATTTTAGCTTTAGAAGGTATTTACCTCCACTCTGTTTGAGTGGAGTCTCGCATATTGGGTGCTTCTCTTAGATTTTCGGCACCGAGAATCGGCGAAGGGGATGGAGATCAAGTCAAGATGACTGATGAATTCTTACGGCCGAGCCCGGAAAATTAATCACTACAATACTCCAAATTAGGTTCAATCTTCACAAAGAAATTATAGAAAATTTGTGCGCAGACAAAAGAGTAGGGCTTCACGCCTTAATACACAAATGCTCTCAAGAATGTTATTAATTTTCTTTATTTCAATAATTATAAAGTATTCACTCTCTCCACGAGAGTTCGTATTTTGTATTTCACTCAAAGTTCTTAAACTCGTAAAGACTTCCACTCTCTTCCCGAGAGGGTTAAAAAAAATGCCTTGTTGCTCACGAAAACTTGAAAATTGATAATGCCCCTCAACTTCTTCGTCTTCCTCCCTCTTACCCTTTGTGGAGGTTCGGGAGCTTCCAAACCTCTTCCCAATAGGTTTGGTTGCTTCGGACCTAATTCCAAAGGTCTTTTGTCAATTTACTAAAATCTAATTAATCACTAATTTACCAATTAACCTAACTTTTGGTCTTTTTCACCTAGGCTAGCTACTTTTAGCTTTTTAGTGACTAAAGTCACTACTTTACTAACTAATTTGATTGCCGTAGCTAGGCTAGGCCCTAGAAAACCCTAATTTAGTGTTTTTAAGGTCTTGAAGCCAAAAAATCGGACAACATCCGTTCCCTACAACCTATCCTAATGGCTCTGTCACTTCCACGTGGCGCTTTCTGCTGGCTGGCTCCCTGTTACCTGGCTTGGTACCCGGCCCCGTACCCGCTCGGTACCCGGCCTCGATGCCTGGCTTGCTCCCGGGTCACAGCTGCTGCTCGCCCTCGCCCTTGTCACCGCTCGCCCTCGCTCGTCGCCGCTCTCGTCTTCTCGCCCTCAACGCTCTCTCTCCCTCTCGCTGTTCTCTCTCTCTCTGTGCTCTTGATGGTTACTCATATATTCTATAGACTATATTCTAAACTCTAAATTCTATATTCTATATTCTATATTCTATAGACCATAGTTGTATATTCTATATTCTATATTCTATATTCTATATTCTATATTCTATATTCTATATTCTATATTCTATATTCTATATTCTATATTCTATAGACTATATTCTATAGACCATAGTTGTATATTCTATATTCTATAGACTATATTCTATAGACCATAGTTGTATATTCTATATTCTATAGACCATAGTTGTATATTCTATATTCTATAGACCATATTCTATATTCTAAAAGAAACTTGAAGAATGACCAAACAACCGGTGACCTTCAAGTTTCTTTTAGAGTCCATGTAAATTTCCCTTGAATTGGGTTCCGGTATCCTTTGTATATTTTCTCTAATTTTGTCCAATTTCCAAAATCTTATGAATCCTAAAGTCTCGTTCAATTCCCTTTGGAATTCACTTTGTTAGCCTTTTCCTAGGCCTTGAATTATCTTTGTCCTTTCCTAGCCTAGAATCCTAATTTGTTTGAGGTTTACGAGTCCTTTGGTTTCCAAAGGTTTCTCGTCCGGCCTCCTAAAGCTTTCAAAAGTTAATTCTAGAGGTAGCCGTCTTGACACTCACGTTGGTTTGTTCGTGTTTGAAATGAGGTCCTTTAGGTGCCCTAAGTCCCCTCTTTATATAGGGTTTGTAGAGACACCTCCACCGGACCAGCAAGGAGCGATAGACGAAAAGGTGAAGATCCAGTTCGGGAGCGTGAGGGACCAGTGCGGGAGGTGAGAGACCGGTGCGTAAGCTTGAAGGACCGGGGGGAGAGACGAGCCAGGCCAGTAAGCCTGAGGGACCAGCAAGAGAAGAAAACTAACTAGGGCAGTGAGAACGGGACCCGTTTTGAGGACGTGGACGGCCATCGGCCTTTGGAGACGGCAAGCCGGTTCGGGACGGCCGAACGGAAGTGAAAACAGGGCCACGAGACGGGCAAATGTAAACATGACCAGTTCGAGAAGTAAAAAGGCACGGGCGTATTCCCGTTTTAGGAGCACATGTTAAATAGAATTAGGATGGATGAAAATCCAACTAGGTGATATGAAAAGTTATGTAAGTAGGAAGTGCATTTCAAGCAATATGGATTTAGGAATTTAAATTAAAACCCTAAATTCATACTATAAATTAGATTCAGTACTAAATATAGCTGCAGATGACATTTAAAGAAATCTTACAAAAACATAGATGTGGAAGACTATATAAGAAGGCCAAGTTAGGGGCCATAATACACTTCATTTTCATTCCGAATATCTTACATGAGTGTCCGACCTCGGACTAAGGCATGCGTGGTGCATACTATTATGAGAACTAGGGCACGCGTGGTGCATACTATTATGAGAACTAGGGCACGCGCGGTGCAAACTAATATGAGAACTTAGGCACGCGTGGTGCAAATGAGAGCACTTTGAGACGTAAGACACGCATGGTGCAAACCAATTAGAGAATTAGCTTGAGGCAAACACGCATTTGGAAATCAAGCAATCACACGGCCTTAAGGTCACTTACGACTTAAGGAATTGTAAAAATTACTACGCGGCCGATTGGTGGATTAAGGGAGAAAGGCGTACACATGCACGCTCATCGGAACCTCGGAGGAGACCAACATTAAGACTTCCATATTAAGCTTTGGACAATTATGACATATACAAAATTTACAAAAATAAGTAAAGGATAAGAGAGGGGAGTGGCCAAGTGGCTAGCAACGTCCCACATGGGCAAAGGCATACGTGGGGGGGGGGTGACACGAGAGGCCGGTAACTCGAGTGGACACCTAAGTGTAAAGACTGTGATTACCTTCCTCCAAGTATCCTCGGATTTGAGGTAATTGATAGGTGAAATCCACTCAACGGGTACCTAAGCTATCAAGTGCTAGGCGAGCAAGAAGGGATATCTAAAGTGGGCTAAGCCGCCACCTCGCCATCATATCACCTACCCTACTCCATATATATAGCCTAAGGGGAATTTAAGGCAACCAAGGGGGAACACTTGGAGATTTAGGCAAGTAACATGACCAAAGTTTTGGAATGACCTTAGGAATGTGAGTGATCATTAATCTAGCACCTTTGAGTGACAATCGGATTATCATAGACGTGCGTATGAGGGAATCAACAAGGATTCCATACTCTCAAGTATTCCTAAATGATTTTGATATAGCGAGGGAATATGCTTACCTCTCGATAGAATTAGAAAATAGTAAAGTGGGAAACCACTTTACCATATAAAGCCAGACAAGAAAAGAACATTAAAATGACGAAGACCGGCTTCCAACCAAGAAAGGAAGACCGAGTAAAAGGGTCTTCCCTCACCATACCAACTCCGGGAGACAAGAGATCAAGTCAAAGATAATAAGATTTTGGACTACAAATACATAGGTGGAAACATTTATCTTATCATAATCGGGAGCGAAAATTATGGAAGACCAACTTGAGAAAATAGAAGTCAACAAACAAGAATGAGATAGAAAAGAAACATGATGTCAGAAAACACAAAATTATCTAAGAAGATGGAATCGCAAATCAAACATTAAGAAAGAGTTTTGAGTAGTTCAAACCATGAAAGATATTGTATAAGAATAAGAGTTTCCCTCTAAAACACTTAACCTCGACATGAGGATTTAGGGGAACATAAACTTGCAAACCTAGGACATCTACTCCTTGAGAGTTCCAAAGAGCATCAAAGGAAACATGTTACAAATCTAAGAAGTCAATGTTAGGTTACATACAACCACCTTCAAATGAAAACCTAGAACAATCTAATTTTGGTGGGAGTGACTTCCATGTCAACCGGTTCAGTAGCGGGTTACACCGTCTAAGGCTGAGGGTTGAAGGTGACCTCAACAGGGTCTAGGATCTACGGGTTTCTTGATTGGGCGGTTATGCCCTTTTGCCCTATTACCAAATGTTCAGGGTGTCTATTTTTAGCAATGTATGTTCGTATTTACTAAATTTGGTCCAGTAGATCTATTTACAGTAAATGCCACGTGCTATAATTAAATGTGCTTGTGGACTACATTTTGGTGCAATTACTAATTACCTAGATGTGTCATGGGATTCGGTTGGCTCCCGCATACTCCATTCATCCAAAAATCCATGCATTCATTTAGAAACGGTTTGAAATAGTTACGTCCATCCACAGGGATGGTCATCCCTTGGACATGTCCTTTCGTCTTCATCCAAGAGAAATGTACTAACTAGGTGCTTACTACATGGTTCCCACTATTTCCCATACTCGTGCTCGTTCCCTTCGCGTTCCCGGGTGGCGGCCGTTCCCGGGCTAGTTGGCCGTTCCCGGCCGCGTTCCCAGTTGGCAGCTCGTTCCCATCGGAGTTCCTCGGTCACTTCACCAGTTCCCGAGCTGCTCCTCGGTCACTTCACCAATTCCCGAGCCGCTCCTCGTGCCGGCCCTTGGTCACTTCTCCGGTACCATGTCTTCTTCCTCGTCCTTGGGCCCTCAGCTCCATCTCGCCCTCGGTCACCTCTCCAGTGCTCTTCCACCCTGCTGCCGGTGCGGTGCGGCTCTCGATCTCCTGTGGCTCTACAACCATAGTTGTATATTCTATATTCTATAGACCATAGACTATAGACTATAGACTATAGAATGTAGATTATAGAATAATCTAGAATTCTAGAGTAGTCTAGATTCTAGAGTAGTCTAGGTTCTAGAGTAGTCTAGAATCTAGACTGTTTCAACTACTCCGTTGTTCATGTTTAGGCTTGTTATGTCTTGCCAAGTGATAATTTTGATTTAAGAAAGTTAGCCATTTTTTGATTTATTCAAAGTTGGGAGTGTGCTCTCAATTGGTTTATATTGGAACCGCTCTATGAATGCCTAGTTGATATTTGTGACCTCCACGGTCTAGGGGCAGCATATCCTAAACATGTTTTTTGTTCATCCCTATGTGCAAATGATTCCCAATTGATTTAAAAATTTGCATGACACTCAAACGTAGCATATCCTAAACATTTACCATTGAAATTCTTAGTTGGACATGTGTTGGTACCGGTGCCTCAAATTGCAAAGTTTCCCAAAAAAAAACACAAAATAATGGTTTCAAGATTTGTGAGTTGATTTGAGTAGGTATATTACCCCTCTTTTGAATGAGGATAACGTTTTGTGATCTGGAGATGATTTGAGTGGAGGTTCAATAAAAAAACCAGCCCCAATTTAATCTCTAAATTGTTGCCCCTTAAGACCACTATTTTAAAATTCCTACATAATAGAACTCCAATGTTAAACTTTTGGACTCGAAGTAGTCACCTCTAATCTCTAGCTATGGTCGTTGAAATTGAGGTCACATTTTTTGAGCAAAATTGGAGGGAATTTGGGCGTGGGAAGTTAGAGGTTAAGAATGCTACCGTATGTTTTGCCCTCTAGATTTTCAAAGATGACCCATGGCATCCACAATGTTGTGTCAAATTCCTCACTTTGCAAATAGAATATCATAATTATAACATAAGGTTGAGGGCATCTATAACCGATAAAATCAGAGAGTTTGCATCTATTTACGAGGAGTAATAGCAAGGAATTGTTTTTCTTGCCAAGAAAAACATATTCTAAGGAGAATCCAATTATATTTATAATAAAATAAAATAAATACAAAATTGCTACAAATCTGGAAGCGTAAATTCTAGGGTTACACATAGTCAATCTATAGGTTAACCCATAACCATTCATCTCAATGCTACTCCTTAGCTACATCAATTGTCAAATCTCTTATGAAGGTAATCAATGGCAAGCTGCCACCACGTAAAAGTAGAGGCACCCACAACCGATCACTTAAGAGATTGCGCACCACATCTGGAGAAGTATAAGGCGGTAAAGAATAAAAATTCCCGCGTAGGAAGCAATGGTCGGGGAAAACCAACGGCTAGTTCATTATCAGCCGATGGATTTCGCCTCATGGCCGGTCCAAATTTCCAACCATCGGATGCCAATCCAACAGTAAATTCAATCCTCCGGCAATTAGCCAATTGACTAGAAAATTTCCCGGAAATGTAGCCGATTCTTCTTGTGAGTTACCGGATTTCAGCCGGAAGAAGTATTCAAATATTGGCCGATACCCGGGAAATGGTAACCGATACCCTCCCGGTCGTGAGCATGGATATCTAAGTGGTCAGGGCTTCGAATGGCAAGTCAAGGGATGCAGGCCAGGTGCCCAGGTCAGGGTTTCGAACGGCAAGTCGGCAACCTGCGACGCCTCCATCCTCCGCAGCTCCGCATTCACTCTCGTGCGCTGCTCGCTTCGTCATCTACACACTGCTCCGCCTCCGCCTCCGTCCTATTTGTTTGGGGCATCAAATGATGCACTTGAGGAAGAATTGGGGGATCCTTGGCCTTCAACCGGTGAAGGCATTGCTAGGTTCAATTCCTGCCAAGGATATTAACTCTTCAAATTTAAAGTTTTGAACATGCCTTTCTTTTCAATTATTCAAGATTTTTTACTAAGAAATGATTTCTAATAACTTTTCATACATTTTTTAAAGAATTAGTGCCGATAGGAATTCCATTTAATCGGATATTGGCCAATGAAAATATGAAAATGTAGGCAATTGGCCGATTGATTTTACAAAAGACCGGCTCTTGCCGATGTAAATTGGAAAAAATCCGACCCTTTGTATCAACTACCGGCAATTAGCCACTAAGGCTTCAAAAACTTCCCGAACTCTGGTAGGAAGATAGAAATCAATAAGACTGCAAATTGTTTGGTAATGCGATTCTGTAACTTAAATTAAAATTATTGTGCATTTTTGAAACCAAAAGTTGGCCCAAGCATATTACCAATGATCACATCCACTCATTTTAACCACTCATTCCTCCTCACTTTAGCACTCAAAACCAGGACATGTGTCGATCACCAATGGGTACCTGATCGGGAATAGGCACCTCCACTATAAACCTTAACTCTGTTCGCCTAAAAAATAGAAATCTCATCCATGTCAACATTACATAAACCTAATGAGCAGTTAAATGGACCTGGTCAACTATGGATGCCTTGACCTTAGATCATCACGTGTATGTTTTTCAACCCAAATAGATTGCGATCACAAGATTCATTCCATATCGGCGCATGCATAAATCACATGGGGAGATTTTGGGCAAAATCAGTCAAGATCCTACTGTTTCCAAGTCCAACCGGTCTCACGTTGATTTCTTTCCAGATTTCTTAGTTAATTCAGGGCATATTCTGTAGATTCTAATACAATGATCGGCCATTAAGGGCCACTTCACACACGAGACTGAGAGCCCGTGACCATTACACTTCAAGCACTCTCATTGGTGGAAAAGGCGGAGCCGGTCCTAGTTCACTTCACACTACGCTTGAGGGACCAACGGAGTATGTGAATGCAAGATGGATGTAAAGTCTACATGGATTCCTACATGGCATCAAATGGATCATGTTTCATGGTCGGTTGGACTAATTTCAAACGCCACCTCTTGGAGGTATGCCTAACACAAAACCGGGAGACCATGGCACTCCAAACGCTCACAACCGTTGATTTATTCTATCTTATGATGTGTGAGGATTTGCATGAATAGAAATTCATTGAAATAGCATTTGGTTGAGGGCCCGGTCACATATGGCTTCACACTACACTTGAGGATCCGTGACCACACTAGATGATTTTGGAGGTGTGTTGGGACGGCCTTTGGTCACTTTCTTTGGGCTCTCACAATTTCATGGTCACGGCTCTTGGCTCGTGTGTGAAGTGGCCCTCATTGACCTGCAATAAAATGAACCCCAAAAACCCAATGGTAAATAACTTTAGAACTTAGATGATCGGAATTGAAGGTTTTTTGAGTAGAATCGGTTGAGAGCCTCTTGCTTCCAATATACACCAGTTACATGTTAACATCTTTCAGTTTTCTTTATTGAATTGAGGAATATTCCATAAATTCCTCTGAATTGATCGATAATCCTCCTGAAGTCGTCAATCCCAACCACTTCATCTGTAACTACACTATTCTGTCTAATTAGTGTGGGTTGCCGTTCAAAGTTACGTGTTGCTATAATGTTTTATAGACATTATCATTTTTTACCAACTAAGTTATATCATATTCTTCGGTGTGCATACTAACTACACTAAACATGATTATTTAGAGTCATATGGTATTTTATGTCACTATGGTAACCAATTCGGATGACACTTCTTATGAGTAAGTGAACAAATATTGTGATGGATGATGAATGAGTTCATCCATTCGCAAAAGCTCTACCTTCTCTTGTCGGCTACTCTGCTCTTGGTTCCTCCTCCACACCAAGGAAAATTGTCTCATGCTTGGTTTAATTTGCCTGCTAACAAATTTGTGATGAAATATTGTAATGGGCGATTGAAATCTGGATGAAAAATCACTTGGTAAATGCAACACTGTAAAATCTATAAACCCCCAAACAAATTACAAGGAATGACAAATAATGTTGGGTTAACATCTAGTGTTGGTGACACTACACCGTGGTTTACGATTAGTAACAAGCAAGACAATTAGGATTGGCGACACTAAAATATAATATTTAGTGCACTTATGCTATTTGGGGAAAAATGATACACTCAGTAAAAAAAAGTTATAGAAACATGTAACTCTGAATGATAAACCCACACTAATCAAACAATATAGTGTCGTTACAGGTGAAGCGGTTGGGTTTGAGAAATAACCGGTTGGAGTTCAAGACTCTACAAAAATCACCAATCGTTTTAGATAAATCTATAAAGTATACCTCAAATTAATAAAGATTAAAAATATTTTAAATTAATACTAATAAATTAATAATTAAAACCGAAAGATCACACAACATGTAACCGGTTGGATTGAAACGAAACACTAGGATTTTAACCGATTATGGCCAAAAATCTCCCGGTCAGTGGTCCATTGATACGGTAACACTCAAATAGATAAGAATCCCGGGAATCCCGACCCTTTAAGAAGCACAAACCGACATGTCCCAAATCAGTGGCTTCGTTTATGGTGTCTGCAGATCACGTGAAGATGAGAGGAAATAAGTATATTTACATGTTCCATAAATCCTTGAAATCCAATCTATCCTATGACTCTATACATAACATTACTCAGTGTGCATCTCTCATTCCGTTCTGTGGGGCCTCAGAATATAACAATGGGATGCTCGAAAAGTTGTGCAAGGAGACTCAAATTCGGATTGAACTTCCAGCATTTGATTGTTATATTATGAGGGTCCATGTTGTTGTGTAATGTTTTTCTTTTTCTTTTGAGACAGAAGGTCGACAGGCCAACGCCAAAGCATAGGAGGCAGTTGACCACTTGGCAAGTGTTTGTCAAGTAGAGAGGAGATTTCACAATCGGGAATCGAACCGCCAACCTCTTCCTTGAGATTTGGGTATCTCTCCACCATCATCCAGTAGTTTAAGGTCGTCTCGGACCATGCTGTGTAATGTTATGGAAGTTAACTCTTGGTCAACCAACTTAACCCTTAAAGGACGTGGTGTCTCAATATGTTGCCATATGTATACACAATTCATATGGGCTTCACCAAGTTTATAAATCATATTTTGTATATTTATGCGTTTGACACCTTATTATATACATTGTCTTGTGTCAAGGAGAAGATAAGTATATACTCGTGTTAGACATTGATGATCGAAATATGACGTGTAAATTGCGATTGCAATTGTATAGCCATGAAATACGTCACCTATTCAATATAAAACAAACCGAAACAAGGTAGCAAACATACCCATACTCCTTCCCCCCCCCCCACCACCACCACCAACATTCAAGTATAATGATTTATAATATATAAGGTAGACATACAGAAAACGATGAAAATAAGTTGATTAAGCTAGAAAGAGTGGCTTGAAATTTGTGCAATATTTATCATATTATATGGAGTAGAGGAAATGATGAGGAATGCAAGTTGTTTCGTAATTTTATTCCTTGTAAATAACTAGCCACGTTTTCCCAAAAAGGAAAGTGAGTCAAACCACCTATTTGTACACAAGTCTCCCTAATTTGAGCATCAAAATATCCTACTCTTCATACTAATGCACACAAAACAGTTAACCCAATGGTACTCAAAAGTGATCGCAAGTGTTGTGAAACAACACCTATCTGGCCAATCATTGCATCCCACCTATCATTGCATCCTTTCCGGGCCACCACTTTTATAATTAGCCATTTTGGGTCCACACAAGAATCATTCTACCCCTAGTCTAGTGCACTAGTAACGGTCAATCATCGTTTTCAGTTTTTCTACCGTAACCCAAATAGAGGCTACCTACCACAAGGTAGGCAATAAACCCTAGCATGTACCAAGGGTACTATTGAACAAGCCAAGGTCAAAGGGCTCAAACTCACATATTGTATTGAAATCTACACCCAATTTGTAATTGCAATATAACAATAGGATTGCAATTCCTATGTAAGTATGAGCATGCCTTTGGCTTTCAAGTACCAAATGTTTCTAACAGAGGAAAGCAACCCTTAATGAACATTTTTAGCTATGCACCAACTTCTCCTAGGATTTGAAACACGCAATTACTGCAAGATAATTAGCACATCCATACATAATCTTTCCCTTAGCCACTTACCTCATGATTTTTGGAGCTTACATGAATATCTTATTAATTGTCATAGTGAAGATTTTTTTTATTGAATAATCATATAGGTCCCCCCGAAAAAAGTTTATGTTGAGTATTGAACCTAGAATGGTTAACAATTTTGAACATATAATCCAATCTCTTTTGAACACATGTGTTTTTGGTGTCCCTTCGTAGAACCACGCACGACTCAAATTTGAGTGTGCATTTAAGGTGAGTAAAAGAATTAGGCTAGCATTTTTTTAACTTGGTACATTGTATGGTTGCTTGAGTGGCATTCTACTCTCACATCAAGCTTTGTGTGTGTTGACAAAATATCAAGAGTGTAACTTTAATTGCACCAAACCTTCATATGTCTATTGCCGAGGGTTGAAAAATTCAAGGTTGCAATTCTATCTCTTCAAACTTTATCAAAATTAAGTACGACATTGTGGAACACCCATGTCTTTGTCTAGTTATTAAATTTTCTCAAATAGAGCTAAAGTAAAGTAGGACCCCAAAAAACTTCACTATTATGGTGATGGTTGACATAAAGGAGAACAAAGTGATCATGTCTTTTCTTTGAAACAAAGTGAGCCTAAGATATTTGACAAACATGCTTCAATGATACGCATATAGCTATTTTCACATCTTTACGACTTGTTGAAAGTGAAGGCCACTTGAATGAAACCTTTGGTTTTTGTTGAAGCACTTTGTGGAAAAGGGGGAGTGTTAATATGTGAGCGGTAATTGGTGAGCAGTGAGGTTGGCAAAATATTTGGAAATACACCCACTAGTATCTTATGACCGTGGTATTTTGGCATAAATTATAACATCTTTGTTTATAATAATATGAGTGGGAAGTTCACACAAAGTGGAATCAACTTAATGAATGCTTACTCTTAAGATCAACAACTGCAAGTTTGGAATGAGAGTTTGGAGATGATTTTTAACATTGTTGTTAGATTCAACATTCAATTTCTTTCAAAAAATGCAACCACATTCCAAGTGTCAAGGATGATCTAGACTATATTACTAGAAAATATGTAGGTTTGAGAAATGAATTGATGGACACATTGCGACAAATTTAGACACTGAAGTTTTTGGGCATACATGGAAGTACAAGAGGAAATTACTCACACATATCAATGTCCACAAAGTAATCAACACATTCAATATAGTCAATGTGGAACCATGCATAGAAGCTCTGTAACTACCTTATCATCTTCCATTCTCTCCTCCTCTTTGTCACTAACATGTTCAATACACTCCTTCGCATCGACATCTATGAATGGCAGGATGCGAGGACCATAACCCGACGACCTACTACAATGTGATGGTGTTAAGGGTGGATCCACAACCTTTGCATGTAATGGGATAATTATGCAAGTGGGAGGGGACATCACACTTTTCATTTTCTAAAAACAAAACTCAAATGGTTAGCATTCATTACTAGATAATAACATGTTGAATGATTTCAAAATCGAACAAACATGAAACAAATAATAACATGAACTTGCGTATTCCATTGGGATTTCGTGAAAACTTTCCAAATAGGTTCTTCATCATCATCGAGAGAGATCATCTCTGCCATTGAGCCACCACTATGAGGTGAGGATAGAACATTGTATGATGGTGCCAAGATGACATCGAATATGGCAAAGTCTCTCTTGAATGTGATGAAGTAACGCTATTTGTCAGCCATAAACCCCCACCCTTATGCGTCTGTAGTCCGGGTGGAAATCTATGGCTCACATGTCTTCTACAACTGGATGTGTTAACTTCTTCAAGTGAGAAAAAACCCGGACTTTACTGCCGTGACAACCGACCAGTCACCTCGGACAAGCAGTAAAGTGTGGTCATAGTCGTGTCGGACAAAATGTTCCCGATGGCAGTGAAGTTTGGATGCTCAGCGTACTTTATTTCGTGAAGTCATGCCCTACTTCGTGAAGTCATGTCCTACTTCACTACGTCTCGTCAATATAGGTAAGATCAGACACGCGTCCATATAACTAAGGCTAGTGGACTCATATCACTGGCACTAGTCATGTATAGTATTTGCACTTCACTACAAGAAGTCATATCATGTGTAATGCACATACATACACTCCACTTCACTGGCACTAGTCATATATAGTATTTGCACTTCACTACAAGAAGTCATATCATGTGTAATGCATGTACACACATTCCTCTTTACTAGTCAACGTTAACAACATGGTTGAATCAATTAGTTCTCATGTGGTGGTGATTAGTTGAATTAGTTTTCCCACATTACTGTTTCCAGTAATCATGCACAACAAGTGGAAAGTCAATAAGTTGGTGGTGAGCGTCTATGACTGCTGATAGTAAACAAACATGACAATTGCATATATTTCTTACTTCATGCCGTGACATCCACTTTACCGAATGGAGTAATGTTTACATCAACCAGTGGTTTCTAGTTCAGGGCTCAAAACAGGGGATTAATGCAGAATAGAATGCAAGAGATTGATGCATAGACTAAGGCTGAAACTAATGGAAGAAGAGGTGAAGTAACAACTCACACAACTACTAACTCATAATGTCAAAGTAAATGTAACCTAAGCAATAACATAACTCTCCAATAGGGTTCAAAAACCCTTTTGTTCAACACTCATAGGGTTCATAAACCCTCTTTGTCCTACCTTCCTCTTCTTATCCTCCTACAACTCTTTGCTCTAACTACCTAGAGAGGAAGGAGAGAGATAGAGAAATCACAAATAACAAGTAACAAGTGAAGTGATCCTAGTAAGAGAGATCCTAATGCAATAGATCCTAATGTGTGAGAGGTCCTAGTGTTTCCGAGAGAGAGAGAGTGAGAATGAGCCTCCGTGCTCTCCTCCAAGTGACTACCCCTTCCAACCCCAAGGCATTCTTCACCGTAGATCAAGCCATACCTACATCTAATGGTTGGCACCGGCCGTCACCACCCTAACCCTTGATCAAACCCCAAGATCCACCGGTTGGCATTCATGGCCGCCACTCAAGATCCAACGGCCTTCATCCGCCCTAAACTCCTCCGCTTGATGTCATCCTCCGTTCGTCTCCGTTCGCCCGTTGTCATTCGTTGTCTTCTTCATACTAACTACTTGACCAAAGATACTTACTACTCACTAACTTCCTCTAACTTCAATCCCAATACAACAACCGCTCATCACTTCAAACTAAATCTTAAATCAAAACACCAAAGCTTCACTCTTTTTATGATTTTGAATACTTAAACAATTGTCAAAGACCAATTTTACGGAACTTAAGGGTTAACACCACATGTGAGCATCATATTTGGCTCACACTATTACACCAACAAGCATGAATAAATGCATGTACAATCTACATATACATAGAGATTATATTCAATATTTGCAATCCACAGTTACATTTACCATTTTCACATGTAGATACATAAGCATCAATAAATGATTCCAATTTAGTCAACATCCCCCATGAAAAATTGCGAAAGACTTTTTTCTTTTTCTTTTTTTCTTGTCCACCTCTCCATGACACATCTACTTTCATTATTTGTGTTTATCTAGTACAACATTTGGAAAAGGTTGGTAGCTCTAATGGAATTCTCTCTACGACCCATGTTAGCTACCTCTTCTAGTCTACATTACCCTACTGCCTAGACCTAATTACTACCATGTTACCAATGATAGTATTCTTGAAGGTTGTACTGATACTACCCGCCCCCTGATATTGGTCGAAACTCATAGATGTAAAAACCTTACATTTTGACCTACTTTTAACCATATATTTGTGCTAGTTACATGACATGTGTTCTAGTTTACTCCCTCTTATACCGGTAGCAGTATAACCAGTGTTGGACTGGTATCGCAATTATTAAATACCATTCGGGTATCTATAATGAGAATTTCACATTTTTTTTAATAGTATGGTACGGATATTTGATGGTAATTTTGTTTTCAATGTCATTTGGGTGTATATACCATGCAAGGACCTTCATACCTAGGGAAAATCGTACTGGTGAATGGTATTGACCCAAATAATAAATCGAGTATACAAAGATTCTCTCACCTTGACATACCCACCTTGACATACTCAAACTTTGACTGGTATTACAAATTTGATACTCACGGGTAGGTTCTTTGATATTGTTATTGATGTTGATTACTGATATCAGGCCAACATTGGTTATAACCCTCCAACATGTGATTGTTCATGTCTACCTATATTGATCTACCATATTTACTTCTAGCTTCCTAACTTATATGACCAAGATTACCGCACTAGAGGGTGGATCCCTAGCTGGTAGTGATATTGAGGCGTTGATCAACTTAGTCCTCTTAACTCTGACACTAATGCGGTAGATACTTCTTGTTAGTAAGGAAAATGAAGACAAGACACATATAAGTCCCGTCTCTCCAAGACTTCTTGGAACTAGTTGCTTACACAATGACAAGTTGCACTAAAACCACAAACAAGTTAGGAATGCCTTCCAACCCAAATACTAATATTCCAAGTACCAACACTATTAAATTCATTAGCAAGGTCGTACACCGCAAAACTTCACCACTCCTTTATACTGTTCACCCACTTTTACACTTTCTAAGTAGGTACTAGGACTTGTGGCCTAAGAAACCCTTAGTTCACTATCTCAACCACCACTTCTTATGCGGCCATCCTCAAGGTTACAAGCACCGCTCTTATATTTATCCTTCAAAAAAAATTTCCTTCGCCAATAGTTGTGGTTACATCCTCAAAACAACCTAATTCTACCATTGGCTAGTTACTTAGTAAACCACAACTACTTGCCATAGGAGCCCATACGGAAGTCTTGACAACACCAATTACAAAGCATTTGAGAAAAAGAAAATATATTTTGAGCTATCTTCAAGGTTACCCAAATGTTGATATTTGTATACTTGACACCAAGCACACAAACTTCAAAAAAATTCGAGGATTTTCAAGCTCACTTTGAAAACCATTTGAGATGAATTAAAAAAAATTGTAAGAAAACCCTAAAGGTACCCAAATGTTGATATTATTCATCTCAGCACTGAGGTGATTAATTTCAATTTTTTGGAGATTTTCAAAATCGGTGTAAAAGCCCTAGGAAGCATTGCAACAGCCATTTGTAAACCATTTGAGCAAAATAAACAAAATTGTATGAGAAATTAAAAGGTATTCAAATATTGATATTAGTCAACTTGGCACCAAGGTGATTAATTTCAAATTTTAAAAAAAAATTCAAATTTTTTTCAAAGCCTTGGGAATTGGTACAAACGGTTTGTAAACTAGTTGAGAAGAAAAAAAATTGCAATCAAAATTAATTTCCATTTTGTTTCATTAAAATTCATTTATTATATCCTATATCTTGTTTGAAGTTTGAGCATTTGAAAGATGTGACCATGGCCAACATTTGAAGAATAAAACCACATTTTCATGCCATAGGTGCAATAGTAAATAATACACAATACAAATAATTGATTGTTTCTTTTTGGAGAGGTAAGTATGTCCTTTGGACATCACAAATCAAGTAATATGAGTGTATAAAAGGGGATTTGTAAAGGCATCGATGTTTATAAAATATGTAAAGGGGAGTTGCTATTTATTATAATTTGATGTTGACTACAAATAAAATGGCTATTGAGAAATTTAAAGTAGAGGCAAATGTACAAATCACAATCCTAGCATTTTTAAAACATTTGATAGTATTTGTGCTTACCTTATGACTTAAACAATTATTTATTGGTAAATATGGATTCCATCATTTTGCCAGCTTCAATGACGCATGTTGCATGTCAAATTTCTCAAATATGAAAGCGAAAGTGAATTGGGGATGAACTATTGAATCTGTAAGCGAGCCTTGGAATGAGATATTCAATATAGAAGACATTGGGTTCCAACTCCAAAAAGTTGGCATATTCCAAATGCACATGTTGCAAAGCATAGGGACAAATGGGAGAGTAGAACAGTTACAACGTATGCCATAGTGGGGAAGAAATGCCAATGGAGTTTAGAACAAACACATGTGTATCATGTGTTCATGTATCTATATGCAAGGTTCACCACATGATGGTGACTACCTTTATGTATGTAGCTGTAATTTTGAACTACAACAAGGTCATGGCATCATACCCGAATCATATAGGGTTGCAACTATTGCCAAGCACTAATAGTCGATAATATATGATCATGATGCGATGTTGTTATATAAATTTCATGAATTTTCAACATGTGTAGGTAGTTGTAGTTATTTTTGAGTTCCATTTACTAACATTCAAGCTACAATAAATTATTTCTAGACATCAAATGTCCCCTTGCATTCCATTTATAGCTAGACTATTTGAATTTTATGAAATATAATATAATAATAGAAATATGTATCTTATGTCATTGCTCGTTGCTCACATGCTAGCCTCCCTCTGTGGCAAAGCAAGAATGCGACATCATTTGCACCCAAAAATTCTCCTACCGTTGTACCATGGCAGGTTCAATTATGCTTAATTATGTTTTAATCAATTCAAATGTGTATGGATACTTGTGAAAGGAGAAGGGATTAACTAAAATATTAAAAAATAAATTAGCTTAAATTAGAAAAAATTAATTCTATTTTCAAAATGACAAAGGCCCCTTTTAATGGTAAGTTATAATTAAATTAAGGGGATTGTTAAATCGACCATGCACTGGTTAAAATGACCACAATCAATATGTGAGGTGTCAATTAGGCTCTCACTTGTCATACAAGTTGGCCAAGTTTTATTAATTCTAACACATAGCCAATACCTTGCTCCTTTGCAAGTGTGAAATGAAAAATCAAATTTTGACAAGTCGTGACCGCACCACACGTCTCTGTGGTTGTTTAAACGGTCTCCGCGGTCGATGTAGCAGCTCCCAAATTTTAACCTCAATGTTAAAGAGGAATTTTTTCATATTTTGAACTTCCAAGGTTGATTCCATGTTTTATTGACAGTTTCACTTTGGGAATGAAACCCCGATCAATGCCTTATGTACTAGATGGAAGTGAACATACATATGGGATTTTGGACCTTGAAGATGAGGTGCACTCAACAAGAATTTTGTGGACAAGGCAACCTTCAAGAATGCAACGGCAACTCTCTTTGTGTTAAGTCAAGCATGGCAAAAAAAAGTTTTTTCGGTTGGGTTTAGAAGTTTTTCTCGGGACTTGCCTGTGGGTGGCACGTCACGGACCCTGGCCCTTAACCTAGCAAAGACCCTTGCCCCTAAAAGTTTGTAGGGAGTGGTTTAACGTCCGCCAAACTTGCTACACATGAAATTTTTTGTATGCAAAACAACCAACTCCCGACAAAGTTTCCGGTTGAATAAAAGGGTCACACTATTATGGTAGAACAAGCCCCTAATAAATCTTCAATGCCGATGAAATAGTCAACACATCCACCAAAATGTGGTCGCACTACCACTTGAAAGAATCGACGTCGTTTGGGTGATTGAAAAAGCTAGTGTCGGACAATATGGGCCGGTGTTGCCCTAGAATTCAAAGTGGTCTTCAGTTTCAGCATGAGTCGATTTGGAACCGACACTAAAGGCTTCTTTAGTGAGGTCATGCAAGGGCACCATAGTTGGACACGTGATTTGGGCACCGGATGTTTTTTAATATTTAGACAATTTGACCCCCAAAGTACTCTTAGGGCCACTTCACACACGAGTCAAGGCCGTCCCAAGACACCTTCAAAATCATGTAGTGTGGTCACGGACCCTCAAGTGTAGTGTGAAGTCATATGTGACTGGGTCCTCAACCAAATGCTATTTCAATGCATTTTTACTCATGCATGTCCTCACGCATGATAAAATAGAATAAATCAACAGTTGTGAGCGTTCGGAGTGCCATGTTCTCCCGGTTTTGAGTTAGGCCTACCTCCAAGAGGTGGTTTTTGAAAACAATCCAAGTGACCATGAAACATGATCCATTCGATGCCATGTAGGAATCCATGTAGACTTTACATCCATCTTGCATTCACATCCTCCATTGGTCCCTCAAGCATAGTGTGAAGTGAACTTGGACCGGCTCCGCCTTTTCCACCAATGAGAGCGCTTGAACTGTAATGGTCACGGGGTCTCAGGGCCACTTCACACACGAGACTGAGAGTCTGGGACCATTACACTTCAGGCTCCAATTTATTTGGGACACCAGGGTCCCGCCATAAGGTTCATATGACAAACGGTGCGTGCCTTGACATGCTTTGAAACTATGTGTGGGAAATATTGGAGGCATGGGACTATGCAACTATGATTCACCAATTGGCTTGGCTTATGTGAACTTTAGCAAATAGTGCTAGTAATTCCTTCTAGTACAACAGTGTGAGTGTAATTGCTCCAAGAACTATTGATCATGAGCCATCTACGAGCTAGATGGAAATTGTTAACACTTCATGGATTGATACAAATTTCATCGGCATGTACCTTTATTGATGGAATTGATTTGAATATTGTGATATGTTGTGAAGAAATATGAGGGATTGACAAATCAACTCTCTTGGGTCATATGGGGATAGGATAGACATGTAAGTTTCTTGCATTCTATTGGCAAATTCTTCTCTAAACTTGAAGACCCCCTTTTGTACATCATTTACCTCTCCTTCAAAGTTCTATATAGATCTTTTATTTGCACACACTATAGAAAAATGATACCTCCCTCTCATATATATTATGTAGGTCGATGTTGTGAACAATACTCTTCTCTCACATTAGTTTGTATGTGGTATGAAGCGTGTTCCCCTCCCCCCCTTTCCAGCAGTATTGCCCTTTGAGCGAGGTATACATGATTTATTTAAACCTTGTCCCTTATAGATTTGTGGTCAATTCGTCTCAATTGGGATGCCACTTGATTGATTGAGGGTTTTTAAGTGCTAATTTAGGAGTCTAATTTAGCTAAATTGTCGTGTTTGGCTGCGTTTTCATCTCAAGCAAGATTGGTGGGAGCCCAATTCAAAGAGCAAGACATCTAGCCTTGGCCAAGGGTTACAATTGTAAGCACCAAAAAGGAGAGTCAACAATTAAAAAGGGGAGAATTGGCCACTAGTTACAAGGAAATTGTTTGAAATGGCAAGGAAATAGGATCCATGTATGAGATCTAGGGGGGGAAACATTGAACATTTGGATGAAAAATAAACCTACTTTTGTAAGCCACGTTCAACATTTTAATTCAATAAACCAACTGGCTTTGGAAACTCAGTGCCACTTTACACTAGAGCTTGAGGGCCCTTGACTCGTGATATACAAATTATGTGATTGGTCGAGGAGTCGGGGACGGTCCAAGTTCACTTTACAATAGACTATGAGGGCTTGAGGGACCAAAGAAATAGGAATGGATGAAAAATCTACATGACGTCTTACATGGCACCAAGTGAATTTGTATTTAATGATCTACTGGATATTGCATTAGACCCATCAAAAAGAGGTGGGTCTATCGTATAACTAGGGATTGTGGCAAGAAGCAATTAGAATGCCATTGGCTTTTGAAATATTTAACTGCCATGGAGGGGTTCAAACTACCTGCTATTTTTTATTATCCATAAAACATGTTGCAGTTCTTTAAAATGGTCCACTTTCACTTTACACTAAGCTTGAAATCCCATCAATTGCAAAATTGGACGTTTATTTACCATGATAAGGCCTTTGGATTGACTTTCCAAGGTCCTTCGATTTTCATGGTCACGGCTTTGGTCCATGTGTAAAGCAGCCTTAAGGATCTCAAATGGTTATCTCCAAATTATCCCCATTAGTTGGATTTGACATCTAGTTCCAACCTACTTGAATTACTCCTATTAGCGAGGGCCACAATAATTCTTTGGAACCCACATTGATTTTTCAACCCACTTCCAATCTCTAGTTTAAATTAGTGTGGGCCATGTTAATTCTTATTATAGGAAATTGATGCCATGTGAACACTTTATCATATGCTATTGTTGTCCTTGAACTAGTAATCACGGCGTTGGTTGGATGTCTTTGGGAAGAGTTAGGATAAGACCCGAGGTCTTTGCCCCATATTATCTCTTCCATTACTAAACAATCAATGTGGACCTTATTAATAATTTCCACATCAATTTTGGCACCCACACTAATATGACTATTTACTGCAGTTGATTTCATACAAGGGTTTTAAATCTCATTTGCAGAAGCTTTTTTGAACATGCAATTTAGTCAACCAACATCAAGGACGTGAATGAAATATTCCAATTCATTTGAAAGTATCTCATTATACAATGAGCATAAGGCATGCCTAAGCGAGTGACACGTGGCAATTGAGCAAGCAAGATGCCGTAACCTTCCTACCAACTTAATAAGCTAGCCATCTTGGTCCGAGACGACCCTAAACTACTAGATGATGGTGGAGAGATACCCAAATCTCAAGGAAGAGGTTGGCGGTTCGATTCCCGGTTGTGAAATCTCCTCTCTACTTGACATAAACTTGCTAGGTGGTCTACTGCCTCATGTGCTTTGACATTGGCATGTCGGCCTTCTATCTCAAAAAAAGAAAAAAGAAAAAAGAAAAGAAAAGAAAAAAATAGCCATCCACCCACATGTTTACCTACTCTACATATATGTCCATATATTTACCATGGGTGCTCGCCCCAAGCTACAAGCTCAATAAGAGGTGCCATGGGGCACGATACATGCCACACTACAAACTTGCTAAAACCAACTAAAGTAGAGGGTGCTAAAACCAACACCCCACCCAAAACCAACACCTATAAACGCCTCCCAATCACCAACACTCTACTATCGTGAAGCGTTCCCCATGGAGTGACGCTTTTAAGTGCCATTAGTGGTGCCACCTCATAGCGACTTCCACTACCTCCATGTATGGTAGGTAATGGGCTCCACTCTATCTCGGGTTGGTTCAAGGTGGGTTTAGGGTGGCTTGTCAATGCCTATTCTAGCCATTCTATACACTGCAGGGGGAGGGGTTAATAGCCATTCTATTCACAAAGTCACGGAGGTAGGCCCACAATGGTACCCAAGATGCAAGGTGATGGTTTTGCAAGCGAACTAGGTGGGGTCATGGAGGTGGCCATGTGGCTTTAAGCACCGTTATTAGTTGGTCTCTGATCTAGCTTGGGTCTAGTACCCAACTATGTTGTGTTGGTTCTAGGCAATGAAGGTGGGGGTCCTCATCATATCCAAGGTCGTCATACACATGACCTATATATTGGTTTAAGAAAGCTAGTGGTTTTGACTTTGAATATTCATCAAATATCTAATTGTGGCTAAAAATATTATTTCTTTCTTTATACCTATTTTTGGAACAAAGGCTAATATATATGCATATATATAGCAACCATGTAGCCATATGTATGTGCAATAGCTTAAAGTGTTGGTTTAAGCACCTCTACCTTACATACTAGCTTGCATATCTTGCCAGTTCATGATTCATATGCAGATGTGCCATTTGCCGGCACGGTACGACCAAAACTAGTATGAGATGAACCATTCCATGGTTAGTTGATCTTGACAAGTATAATTGGATGGATGTGGACCGCCTCCAACCAAAATATGCATTGGTCTAAGCTTAGTCCCTTTGTTCGTTGTCCCTTGCTTGGCGCTCCACTATGTTCCATCAAAGAAAAGAATGATATACAAACTATATTGTCCTACTATGAAGCAAAACAACTAAGATGCTTATGATTTGTTGCCATCTCAAAAGCTTAGGGTTGCTTCACACTATGGCCGTCCAAGTCGAGAGGCCGTGGGATTGTGTGGCCAAACTTTATCGAGAGTCCAAAGAAATGGGCTGAAAATAGCCAATAAAATATAGTAAGTGAAGCCTTCGGCCGGGCATAGTGTGAAGCCTCCAAAGGCCAAGCCCAAAGTCCAAACCCAAAGGAGCATCCCACTTTATTCTTTGCCTAAAACAACCCCTCTAATCTAACGGCCAAGATCTTGTCAATGATTGATTTTTTAATGAAAAAAAACCGACAGCCTCTCGACCATAGTTTGGGTTTCCATTCCCGTCCGACCCAAACTTCCATCGAGAGTCCGTCACCTTTGTCAAAAAGTAAGCATTTTAAATTCCGATGGTCTTTGGACTTTGGCCTTAGTGTGAAGGGTTGAGAGGCTGAACTCTTGGTTTCTTGCAATCTGATTGGTGGAAATCGACGGCCTCTCAACCTTCGGCCATAGTGTGAAGCGCCCCTTATTCTACACCACGAAGGGTCACGGGGAGGTCATCTTTTGTAAGATATGATAGTCCACGTGCAATATATATATATATATAAAAAAAATATAATTCTATAAATTAATTGCATAGATATAGGAAATTGATTTTTATTGGGAATATATTAAGTATAATTGAATAAAACCTATCAAATGTAAAGGAACGTTTCATGAATATACGCATTACTTCATAGCCTCATTGATAACACCCTTTTATTGCACATGGATCATATTCCTATAAGGGAGTTATTCACCCTCCCCCCCCCCCCCTAGACCAAGGGTAACTCCCTTGTAGAGTTATGAACCATGTGAGACAATAGAAAAGCAGACTAGGCTTTATGAGAAGCCACAAGAGATAATATTATGGGGACTATGAAGTAATGCATATATGGAGTATTCTTCATTGTTTTTTTCTTTTGTTGAAGTTTGGAATATTTTTACAATGTTCTCGAATTTAATTACGACTACCATTTTTTCTAATACATTTATAATTTACCTTGAAATAGTAAATGAAACCTTATCTTTTGTCACATGATGTTTTCAAGTGGAATGTCATAGTTATCCCCCCCTCCACACACACACGCACACACCCCTCTAAACTTCAATGGCCACAAGCTATTAGTGTGTGTGGACCAAGTATCCATATCCACCCAAGATTTTGCTCGTAATACATGATGTCAGTGTTCAAGATTGAAGTCTTCAATGCCCTTCAAATGCGATTTGGCCCTTCAAAATATACCTCTCTCCAAACAACCCTTCAAAACGCAACCCCAAATTGACAATGAAGATGTCACTTGAAGTCCTCAATATAATCTGCCTGCCACAAGAACCAACAAGCATAGGGCATTGTCACTACAAGAAGTGGAGTTAAATGGTTGATTCTTAATTCTTCACATTGTACTAGAAACATGTACCATATAATTCATGCACAAGTTCAATATGAATTTTGTATTTCATTTCTATATTCTTAGATTGACGTCTTGGATTTGAACCAGCCCTTCAACTGAAGGACTGAAATTTGAGAGCCCTTCAAAATGAAACTCATACGAGGGCTTCAATCTTGAACATTGCATGACGTTGCCAGTTATTTCTCCTCGGCCTTGAGCTAAATTGGTCTTCTTAGGTCGAGAACATATAACTTTTCTCCTACACAATAGACTTTCAATATCAAGATTTTGCTAGTGAAGTTATGTGTCTCATCAAAGAGAGAGAGAGAATGCCAACCTAGGGTAGGTGTGAATGAAAGACATGTCATTTTTATCGAAGCAACAAACCTAAATGTTAACCATAGTCGGGTTTACGGAGCATGGCTAATCTCAACTAGCATGAATGCTAGAACCCCCTACAATAGAATATACATTTCGCCCACATACTAGCATCCATACATCCACTAACTAATCCTCACGACCCAAGATTTTTTTCACTTATAAAAACCAATCTTGGTAACCCCTCGTGGTTACTTTAACTATGGGACAACCCATGGATAATAGACGCACAAATTGAGCCATGACTATATGTCCACCTCTTTGTGTTGCTCCCCTACAACCACCCTACAACTGATAATGGAAGTGGAAATGGAGTCAATTATATTATAGTATTCATAATTTTTTTAGGTGATATGACTCTGGAATTGACATTAAAGACCCCGAATTAGTCTAAAGGGATTCACATGAGATGAATTAATCACAAACCTATGGGGGTCAAATTTTACCAGACCCCCCTCACCTCAACAACAATGGTGGGGGCCCAACTCGTAGACATAGGCTTCTAGTCTTGGCCCACAAATTGCATGACATTATTGAGTTGAGTGATAAGGTTGGGTGGGCCTTGGAATATGTCACGTAAAGTGTTAGAATTATACCTTACGGATGTTGGTAGGTAAGTGGATTCAACATGAAAAACAAGTAAGATTCAGATGAAGCATTGTCACTGAATATTATTAGAATGAAACGGATGATAGCAATTGATATTATGTTGTACAACTTTATAAATTAATGTATGGTAGTTAGATGGGCAATTATCGACAACACCAAACGGGCACAAAAGTCTCCCTTGATCAAATTTTATCCCCATTTGTAATAATTGTTCCCTTCAAGTAACTAAGAATTGCGTTCACCTCATTTCTCATTGTACAAACATAAATATTAGTCAACCAAGAAGTGACTTGCACACACGGGGGGGTCACTCCATTGTCAAGTAGAATACCACGTGCGAGACAAAAAAATTTACTTTTTCCTAAAAACACCACCAAAATGAGTCAAAATTTTATCAATTTTTTTTCATGTGTAGATATACACGGTATCTATTACATAGTAAAAAAATTGTAACCAAATTTGATTATCTGTTTTTTTAATAAAACATACCGTTTCTAACTAGAATGACGCAGAATTGAGCTAAAACAATTACTACAAAACATGAAGATGACTAAAAATTTCAAAAATATATAAAAAAGATATTATCAATGGTTATGTATATGTAGAAAAAAAATCATAATTTTAAAAATTGTCTAAGGCATATAATATAGGGTAGCAAAATTGTCTCGCACGTGGTATTCACTCGACAATGGAGTGACCCCCCCATGCTTGCACATCAAAATTGTCAACTTAAAATCAACATGTGGCACATCTATTGCATTCACCCATTCTAAAAGTCATATTTTGGATGATGAAATTGCCCTTAAACATGAGAATCATATAATCCATGTCTCGTTCACAAGCTTATAAAGTAGATGGTTACTATTTCCGACTCGCTCACTACTCATAGGACATGAAACATGCGATTTTGCACGAGATGGTTAGCAAATCTAAATGGAGATCATAGTCACTTTCGTCATAATTTTGGAGCTCATATGAGCTAGGATGTGCAAATGGATGTGATGTGGCCCTTGGTCATCACATCATGTGAGGATGTGATGCCCCTGACGTGGTAATATTTTTTGTTGCAACAATATTTATGTAGAATTTTTGATCAACAACTCTAGTTAGCTGCTAATAACAATTGACTTTTAAAAACAATAATTGTAGAATCCCAAAGAAATGTGGACCGTGGATCTTGTTGGATGTGAGATCTTGCGGTCTATAATTTTTTTGGAATTTTGTGACTATTTATTTTGCATTTATCTAGAAATTGACCTAGAGTAGTCGACCAACCAGTCAATTGCTAAACTAGAAAAAATAATCCAAAATTTTAAAAAATCCCAAAAATCCCCAAAACTATAGACTATTAGATCTTGTACCCAACAAGATGTAACAATCCAAAAATTTTGGATTTTAGTATTGTCTTTTCTCTTGTAATCGACTTAGCAGTCGAGCATACCATTGACTAGGGGTTTGACCATGTTAGCTTAGCCCTGGGTAAACCACCAGACTTACCCTTTGCCGAAGGGATGTTTTTGGGTTCAGCGACACATCGCCATGACAAGAAGTGATGCAATGTGAAATCCCTGCATATGAGTATCTTATTCATCATCAAAGTGAAGATCCTCGTGCTCATCAAATGGCCATGTGGACTCTCCCAATTAGTGAACCTAGAATGGTTGTGGTCTTTGAGCGCCTACTCCAGTCTCTTCTAAACACAAGTCTTTCTGGTATCCGTTCTTGGAGCCAAACCAAACCACATATCAATCAAATATAGGTGTCCTAACAAGAAAAGTATTCAAAAGTAATGTCTACCTTACCCCCATTACCATCACACTATGAATAAGAGAAACTACCCATCAATCCACTACTTGCACTTCACAAAACATCAATATCCCCGGAATATTCCTATGTTCAACGTTAAGATTATAATGGAATCATGTGCATCCAAGTCATAACATTATTCAGATCCATAACAATGTTCTGTGGGACTGACAATATTATACAGAATATTCTTCACATTCAGTCTGAATGTCGGGAATATTCTATAGAATATTGTCAGTCCCACAAAACAATGTTATAAATTTGAATAATGTTATGGTGATCAAAGTAAAGTATTGGTCCATTATTATCCTCACCAAAAGTAAACTTGAGAAAAACGAGCTCCAGGTCCACCTACCGAAAGTTAAGATACTTTATATACATCACTCCCACTCAAAGCTCTCTACCTTTGACTCGATGAACTTGCCGTGAATCTTGATGTTCTAACAAACACTTTTTTTCCTTCTTTTTTATTCTTTTATTCTTTTATTCTTTTTTGGGTTCTTGTTTCACAAATGTTGGGAAATCGACATCTACACTACTAGAAAATGTGATATTAGAACTACAATTTTTAGAGATTGCATTCGATTCTTGTTAGTGGAGTCAAGTGTTGATGATCACATGTATCAAATGGGAAGTATGTTCAAGTGGGAAGTATGTTCAAGGACCATGACCCTAGTAGTGCTAGGAGGGGTTTACATGTGATAGAGTGAACCACTTATTGATGGACAAGATTCAAGGTCACATGTCAACAACACGTACAACTATCACTACATGGGTTGACTTCCACTATGAAATTTCAATATGTTTTCGGCTTGTAGAACCAAACAAATTGGTAAGGTAACCAAACACCTATGTTTGAGTGAGGTGTGGTTAGTTGTCTATCCAAGAACATACACACACCAAAACCAAAACAAAAAAAAACTTCTAAATGTTCATATAAGATTGGACAATATGCTCAAAATTTGTTAGCTACTCTAAGCTCAACAATCAACTTTGTGTGTGTGTGTGTGTGCGCGTGTGGGGAGTCTCTATAATCATTTAAGAAGAAAGAGAACGTCAACTAAACTTTGTGGTATTCACACAAGCTCCAATAATTACAAAGGAAATGATTGTGGCCTCAATTTGGATTTCCTAGTAACCTCGTGCTAATTGCGTATTGAATCAATACCAACATATGAGTCCCTCGACAATTGTCATGCGTCACCGGAAGAAATACACATACTTGAAATAGCAATTTGTAGTGACGCAAGTCAAGTACCGACGATTCATATGCTTGTAGTGCTATACCCATGAGAAGCGAGTTCATAGTTGAAAGTGTTCATTTTGGGCCCACTTACATTAGTTCCTTCTCATCTAAAAGGAACCCCAAAGTGCAAAGTCATGCACTCATAGTTGACCACTTGTGGAGTCTTTAACTTATGTTGTTAACATATGCACTATGCAAACCGCACGATCTTACCACCGATTCTCGTCCACTAAATGATGCTAAAATCTATGACCGGTGGAATGAAAATCTACTAATATTGTAATGGATCGTAAAACAAGGTCAAAGGGGGAAAACAACTAGCCAATGTTAAGACCCACGTGATCCCCGTAGCAAAGGTCAAACTATCACGTAGATTATCTTGTGCCATCCAACCTACGTTCAAACTTTCGCGCTTGGCCATTTCTTTGCGATTGTATTCTTGGAACAAAAAGCGACAAGGAGTCCCTTTTATGATGATATGTCCAAGCACACCATCCAAGTTCATGCCCCGATCACACCAACGTTTCCGTCCAGTTCCAACCGTGAGATTGTTGGGGATTATGTTTAGAAATAGATGTTGGCCCACCACGTCTCACACTATTACAGCCGGAGATGCCGACGGGTGGTGCTAGAAGTGGCCAGTGTGATAAGCCCCTCGGAGTACCTATTAGTTTTCGCCGTAGTGATGGCTTGTTACCGTAACACCATGGTGGTTAAGACATTGATTAGAATATTCAAGGATTCATAGAATTTTTGAATTATTTTGTCGTAAAAAATATATAAAAAAAATCATTTTTGTCATGGAAAAGTGAGAATCTAGCAGATGATTTCGTTTGTTAAAATGGATTCTTGAGAATAAATTTAAAAGTCAACAACAATTTGCCTAAGCCGTCATGGGACTATGCTACATCATGGCCATGTAATCCATTCAATCACACTTACAATCCATTTACATGTGATTTTGTCACTAAGGTACATATATCCAAAACATTTTGGAATATTTGTACCGCAATCATGTATTTGGGATTTTGAAATGACATACAGCAGCCAAGTACATAGTGTGGTTTCATGTCGTAAGGATAGGCAATAAACCCTACCACTGTAACAAGGGGACTCTTGAACACAACAGGGCGAACAAGCTCAAATTCATGTCGGTGGAAACATGGATGTTAAACTTTCTTTTCTTTTCTTTTCTTTTCTTTTCTTTTGGGGTTTAGATTTTGTCTTGATTTTGAGCATGCTTATCTTTATTGTCATTGTATCCAGCTCATGCAAGCTTTCTACCAAGAATTTGTGACAATCGTGTAATTAATAGATGAAAATGTTGGAAATCCATCATGGGTTTTTTTAAAGAAAACAAAAACTATAGAGCGTATTTGATCTTGGAATAAACATCAAATAGAGCCTCCCAAATTAGTCTATTGATATCATTTTGGGATGAAACCCTAGATGAATGAATGATAAACCCATAGGGGAAGGTTTTTACTAGACTCCCTAACATGGCTTCCAAAATTTGAAGTCCAAACTTTCATCTCGTACTCCACGCATGGATCCTTGGTTACATGTATTTGTCTTTGTTTCGCCAAGTATTATGGATCTAATTCAACATTAAACTTTTGACACGTGGATATTTTTTGCACACTTCTCCCTTGCGGTTTCTCTACAATCATGATGCAGTAGGCGTATCACTAGAAGAAAACTTGTCCATTACAATTGTCCGTTGCGCCCTGGCCAATGAGACTCGTGGCGAGAAAATGCATAAATGGATCATTTTGGTTGTCAATCAAAGCTTTTTTTTATTGCACTTTTTGGACAACTACCAACCAATAACCTCTGGTTGACAAAAACTATATTTTATTCATGCATTTTCTTGTCACGAGTTGCAATGGCCAAGTCACAAAGGACGGTTGTAATGGACAAGATTTCTTCTGGTGTATGAATGCAAACGATGTTATCCCATTGTTATGTCATGTATCCATAATTCTAGATCATTTATATCATCCATGTCATTTTGGTTGCCTACCATAAAGTGCTTCATGCTTTGGCTATTACCCTTTAACTCCCTAAGCAATCAAAATTGACCAACAGAAGAGAAACACACACACATGACAAGGTTGATGTGCCAAGTTTATGGAAACGTGCCTTTAACCCTTAACTTCTTGGAGCATATTGTTTCCTTAGATCATCTAGAAAGTAAGCTTTCTAGAAGCTCAATTTTCAATATACATAAAAGAAAAAGTTGTTGCTAATGATTTTAAGATCACATCAATATGGTAACAATATTTAGTAATTTTCATTATTTGTTAATAATTGATTTAGAATCATTAAACTTCAAGAAATTGTGAGGAATATATGCAATAAAATTATAGTCCGAACTTTCAAGATTGTTTTAAGAATGGATATACACTTTGAGGTAAGGAGAAGAGTCCATAGAAAATTGACAAGCAAAATAATATGAAGTTATTGTATATAATATTGTATCAACAAAGGGAAAAGTTAGTTCATCCTTGACTCTAAAAATCTCTTGTGAACATCTGGGAATGGGATCATCACCATTGACAAAACGAGGACACAAAATGATGCCTACTGTGACCTTCCCAATACCATCGTCTTGGATGAATTAGCCTTCAAGAGTCATTCATAACCCCAAAATGGGCCTCTCAGAAAGTTAAGGGTTAGTCCGAGACAACCCTAAACTACCGGATGATGGTGGAGAGATACCCAAATCTCAAGGAAGAGTTTGGCGGTTCGATTCCCGGCTGTGAAATCTCCTCTCTACTTGACAGAAACTTGCCAGGTGATCAACTGCCTCCTGTGCTTTGGCGCTAGCCTGTCGGCCTTCTGTCTCAACAATAAATAAATAAATAAATAAATAAGAAAAAAGGTTAAAGGTTAGTCCGAGCAAAATAGATGACGCCAACCAAGGGATTGGCATGAATGCGAGACGCTTCACCTTCTTGGGCATAAACTTAGACTTGAGTATACACCGGAAATGGGTTCATGGACCTTTTGTGCCCCCTTTATAGATATTTCAATCCAATATGGATTACTTGAATTTTGTTTTCATCATAGGACAACTTCCACAACTTGGACAAAGTTGAACTACACCATTTATGATGTCTAGTGTCACTTACAATTTGGAGTTACGTTTTGCCATAACTTTTTACTACGGATCTCATTTGTTGCCAACAAAGGTCAAATTGGTTGTTTGGACATTTTATAACATTAACATCTTTACTTGGTAAGAAAATTACATCAAGAATAAAATGTTATAGCAACGCATAACTCCGAACAGTAAGTGACACTAAATACCTTTAAACAATGTACACTTTCTTATTTACAAATGCATGGACCGTGGTAGTTCTAGAAGCACCCATGCAATGTGTATGTTTGACAAATTTCATTGACGTTCAACTTCAAATCCAAAGTGTCATGCAACGTTTTCAAAAACAAAAATGAATGTCAATTGACATCTACATTTTCTTCTAAAATGTCACCTCAATGTCACATGCCTAGTAGTACGTGTCATTTCCATTTGTAAAGTGTCAATTGACGTGTGGTTTTTTTCTGCACAAGTCACACTACATGTCAAAATCTAAATCGTGCATGTCAAGTGACGTGCATTTTATTTTGTGCGAGTTTTTGCGTGTCAAATGTCAAAAACTTGCAAAACCTTCGTAAAAAATACACATTGCACCCACGTTTTAAAAATGACTGTCAATCATAACGTTATAAAAACCAATAGTCACGATATGAGCTATTTTGGTGTTCAAAGTACGGTGCAATCATTATTGCTTATTTGTTAAATGTACAATCACCATTGTCATGAGATACAATAGTGTTTATAAAAGTTGTATTGTGCCCAAGTCAATGAATGGGTCTAGGTTGTGTTGGCTTGAAACTTGTGATGTTTATGTAAACTCATCCATTGTGGATGAAGGGGATCTAGTAAAAACAAGTCCCCTACAAGGTTGAGGACCAAACTCGGTTCCAAATGTACTCCACTAGATAATTTGGGGTCTTTGATGCTATTTTCAGAGCCAAATTGTCTAAGATTTTACAATTACATGATATAATGTAATTTAATGTGTTTTTGCCTTTGCAATGGATGAGTTTCCGTACATGCGTCAAATCCTTAGCCACTTGTGTCATGTGACAAATAATGTATCGGCTATGTATATCACACCATGCCACTTGTCATGGCTTCACCTTCATTAATCTACAATTCTCATGTCAATGCATGTGACACGATCCCCATGTTGATGTGGCACTATCATCTACCTTAAATTCAAGCAACTAGGAAACTAAGGTGATCCAACCTATTTATTCAACATAGTCCACGATATTTCAAAATCCACACTATCTAAAATCAACAAAGAAGTACGTAATACTTCTAAAGAATGAGCAAAAACAATGCAAAGGTTAATTGTTTTTTATATACATGGAGAGACCAAGATGAGCATCTTGCAATTTATTGTCAATTTGTCGTTAACCCCTAAAAGACCATGTGTTGAGCGAGCTTGAATTTACAACAATTTCCACATTCTCAATTGGGGACACCAAAGTAGGTGTTGGAGTAGGGTTTTTCTCAAATCATCCTCACAACTATAGTAGTCATGAGACCCATTGATGTATTATTCTCGTAGTATTCGAGACCATTTTGACTGTTAAGATTAGGATGTGAAAGCTCAATGATGCAATAGTCTAGGGGATGTTCAAACCTAGTTTTTCGCTTGCATTGCCTTCTTGATGGTTGCAAGTTTTTAACATCGACATTTTTCCTTCTCAACCTCTACATGTGAGCTTAACCATATAAAAGAAAGCATTTTTGGAGACTCTGTACTATGATTCCCTAAGCTTGCTTTGAGCACATGCCAAACATGGGTTGATTAGATAAATTTATTTCATAGAAACCGCCTTTCTCAAGTACTCAAATGCAAATGGTAGACAAGAAGCTCATCCACATTTAAAAAACATGTGGTAATTCTATTTCAAAATTTTGAACCCATTTCAATTCTTATTGGACCTATCCACTAAATACTTGCTTTGGTGCCAAATCTCATCCAAAATGTCCAAAAACATGTCTAAGAAACTCATATGTCAACATGTTTCTGATATGGGAAAATAAGCGCATTACCATCAAGTGCTTCTATTTTTGGTCATAAATTTAAACCTAGTCAACCCACTACTTGGATTTAAGACAAAGTTTGCAGACCTATTTAAAAATGTGCACAAAGCCAATATAACCTAATAATCCTTTAGAGGCTAAAGACGTGTATCCCATATTATACTATAAACACATACTTTTTTATGATTGGGCATAGGTGGTTGCCTAGACAAAAAAACAAAGTTCTTATTGGCCTTTAGGGGTTAAGCTTTGATTAATGTTGGCCATGCATCAAGTTTCCCCTATTATTTGCATTATTGATCATAAGTCACCTAAAGCAGGTGGGTGTTAGTGGGATTGTTTTTCATGCTTTCCAACTTGTACCAAACGAAACTTGTCTTACATTAGCAAATCTACAATGAAGCATCAACAAAATTCAGATCAGAAAACGGACCTCCCCTGATTTAGTTATGACTATGAAATTTCCATGTTTGTTTAATCCTTAATTGAATACATAGGTCCTCCCAGTCATGTCCACTAGTAGAGTTATCCGTAAAGTCCTCAAAAAGGAATGAAACCGTGGTTAAATCCCTCTTTGGAGAATTTTTTTTATTGAGAGCGCGTAAGCTTGTTGCGTGATGGAGCCTATTTTGTTGGGTGAGCACTTTGGGACCTCCTCTTTCCACCTCTACGACTTTGAGAGAATTTAAGATCTAAAATAAAGTATGTGCATGCTACACGTTATTCTATATCCCGGATCAGCCTATGAAAGGCTAGCTTGGTCCACCCATCCTAGTAGAACAAGCTAGGTAGAAAGCTATTTTGAATACCACTCCTTATGTGCGATAATTTAGCATGAAGAAAACTTGGATGACTTTGCGTTCTCATAATTCCCATAAACTCAGGACTTGGAACTAAACCCACGGTTTCATCTGCTTTACTATACAAATAACTCTATTATTGTGTGAATTAGTGATGAAATTTGCACACCAATCGAACATAGGTGTCCGATTAAGAAAAGTAACCGAATAACACCCGCATACCTTAGCTTGCCCGTACGGGGTGTCATTCCAAGTCCATCGGGGCCAGCCTTATAGATGTGCCTGGGACTTCACAAGAGTGGGCCCTGCTTGTCGATGTCCTTATAAAATTTATGACATGCACAATCCCAACCTACTCCTTCTAGAAGGCCACCTTTATAGAGATTTTGTGGGCCCCGAGAGTTTGTTTTTACCAACTTGAACGTCCGTCCGTTTAACTTACTTTTTACACCATTTTAGAAGCCTCCATACACCTTTTAGCTTTATTAGCGGTTACTCCAATTTAAGGTGAACCCATCCCCAACAGAAGGTTTTCAGTTGGTATGTATTGGGTAAGGACGTGTTCACACTATACCATTCAGAGTTCATGTTGCTACACCAAATATTGTAGTTAGGGCCGCTTCACACACGAGACTGAGAGCCATGACCATTACACTTCAAGCACTCTCATTGGTGGAAAAGGCGGAGTCGCTCCAAGTTCGCTTCCCACTACGCTTGAGGGACCAAAGGAGAGTGTGGTTGCAAGATGGATGTAAAGTCTACATGGCATCAAATGGATCATGTTTCATGGTCACTTGGACTAATTTTCAAAAACCACCTCTTGGAGGTAGGCCTAACACAAAACGAGGAGACCATGGCACTCCGAATGCTCACAACTGTTGGTTTATTCTATTTTATCATGTGTGAGGACCCGCATGAATAGAAATTCATTGAAATAGCATTTGGTTGAGGGTCCGGTCACATATGATTCCACACCACACTTGAGGATCCGTGACCACACTACATGATTTTGGAGGTGTGTTGGGACAACCTTTGGACACTTTCTTTTAGGCTCTCACAATTTCATAGTCACGGCTCTTGGCTCGTGTGTGAAGTGGCCCTTGGTGTCACCAATTTCTAATTGTCTTGCTCAGGGCCACTTCACACACGAGATTGAGGGCCCGTGACCATTGCACTTCAAGCACTCTCATTGGTGAAAAAGGCGGAGCCGGTCCAAGTTTGCTTCACACTACGCTTGAGGGACCAACGGAGTAAGTGAATGCAAGATGGATGTAAAGTCTACATGGATTTTACACGGCATCAAATGGGTCATGTTACATGGTTGCTTGGATTATTTCCAAAAACCACCTCCTGGAGGTAGGTCTAACACAAAACCAGGAGACCGTGGCACTCCGGAATCTCACAACCGTTGATTTATTATATTTGATCATGTGTGAGGACAGTGGGACACCTCATGAATAGAAATTCATTGAAGTAGCATTTGGTTGAGGGCCTGGTCACATATGACTTCACACTACACTAGAGGACCCGTGACCACATGACATGATTTTGCAAGTGCCTTGGGACGGCCTTTGGACGCTTCTTTTGGGCTCTCACAATTTCATGGTCACGGCTCTTGGCTCATGTGTGAAGTGGCCCTCAATACTAATGATGAACCGCCCGTGTAGTAGAGTTAACTAGAAATGGTCACGTTGGTTATTTTTGGATTCAAACATGCATCATGTAATTGCAATTGTATTCAAAAATTGGTAAGGATTCCCATAGCTACAGTATAATGTTGGCAACCTTGAGAATGGGACACACCATTCAAGGCACACACCATTTAGCCAAGGTCATGGCAACATGCTAATAAGGTTTTATTTAGGGCAAAGCTCTCTTTTCCTCTTCACACTTGTACCTTCTCCTATGCGTGGTGTTCCTATATCATGGAGTTTTGGACGGACTCCGATGCTAGTTCGTCCTTGGATTCGGATGAAGAGATTTTTTTGGAGTTGGAGGCAGATATTTTGATGGGTTTTGAAATGATGGCGGCTTGCCACAACTCACATGACTTGTTCAATCCTAACGAACTTGTGGATGGAGGCCAAACCATCATCAACCATGGCGATCCCGTGACTGATGTCCTAGCTTCAATGCGGAAATGTTCTCCAATGTTCAAGGTTTTGACAAACTTTGATCTTTTTGAATTTGAGGAGTTGTGTTCGATTGTGTATCCCACTATTTGTGACAATGTCCTAGTGTCACTTGAGTCACATTGCATTGGCCAATGAAACTAACTCCACCACAACGATTGTTGAACTTCATTTTTGTACATGAAGCATGACAATGTCATAGAGTATGAAGCTTTTAGGTGGAATGTATCACGGTCTTCCTTGTGAGATGATGCTCTCTTTGTAGTGTCGTACATCAACAATGCTCTTGCACATGAAATTTCGTGGGCGGATGAAGATGAGCGGTGTCGCTTCGCCTCACTTGACCCGTATTTTCCGGGTTGCATTGGTATGATAGATGGCACTCTTATGGAAATTCGTAAGCCTTGTAAGAATGAGAACCACTCAAAGCGGTTCGATGGTAGGAAGATTGTATGCCTCCCAGCATCCAAGAGTAGCGGATGAGCTGCAGAAAACCAAACGTCGAAGAGGACCAGGAGCGGCCGAGAACCAGAGGTGGAAGGGCTTGCAGGTGGCCGAAGAAGCGGCTAGAGGGACACGGATAACAGGCGGGTATTAGCGGCGAGAGAGAGAGATCGTGGCAGGAAGGACAGATTGGCGGCTAAGGAGCGAGCCGAAAAGGGAAGCTTGAGAACCGGGCAGGTTAATGGTTGAGGACCGGGCCACCGGTTATGTAGCGCACTGGGAACGAGGGGAACTCCCGGGAGCGTGGGGAGCGCACCGGGAACAACCGAGGTGGCTCGGGATCGAGGGCCGCGAGAAGTGAGCGCACCGGGAACCTACCGGGAGCGGCAGGGAACGTGGGGAGCGCACCGGAGCGGCCGAGAACCACTGAGAGCGGCCGGGAACGAGAGAGAGTACATCGGGAACGCCCGGATGAAGGGAACGCCCACAAGCATACCGGGAACAAGGAGCTTAGCCTAGGAAATTGTACACCCTGTGCGCCCACCAGAACAGCAAACATGAGCAGTAAAGAAGAAGCAGGTTGAGCAAGCGAAGAACGAAACAATGAAGGGGAACGGGCTGGAGGAGAGACGACGAGCTGAGGAGAGAGACGACGAGCTGGGGAGGGGAGACGACGAGCTGGAGAAGAAGAAGACGCCGAGCAGCCACGTGGAGGCCGAGAGGGACCCAGCAGGGAGAGACCCGGGATGGGGAGAGGATTGGGTTAATACCCTCAAGGCCGGATATATGACAGCAGGGACCGAAGCTAGGTAACTGGGAGTGGGTATCTGCAAGACAGGTCCATACTCGGGACTGATAACCCGGAGAAACCGCAGGTAGCGGAGAAGACAAGAACGGGAAAACAACGTGGAGCTGCCACGTAGACCGGGTGGCGGACTTGATGGGGAGCCGGCCCCAGTAAACCAACCAGAAAGCGCCACGTGGCCGGGAACGGGAGCTCAAACGGCGGGAATCGAGGTCATGACCGTGGGAACGGATGTTAGATCGGCGGGAACGAACGGGAACGTACTTAGGCCGGCGGGAACACAACCTAGCACCTAGGGAACGCCATATTAGTAGGTAGGAGGAACTAGTGAAGAACCTAGTGAGTAGGAAGTGAGTGCATTAGTGACTAGGGATAGTGACACCTAGTTACTTTAGTGAACACTTAGTAGGCACTCAAGGGATGTGGATGAAAGACAATGCCAAGGGATGGAAATCCCTTGGATGACATTAACCGCTTTAACTATCTAACAATGAAGGATGAAATTGTGGATGGATGACTCATGAATGGTAACCGAACACACCTAGGCACATCTAGGAAATTAGAAGAACATAACCAATCTTCCCCACAATAACATCTATATTTAGCACGTGTGGGTTCTGTAAATAGATCCGGTAGACCTAAATTTAGACTGCAGCCTTGCTTCAGACTAAAATTAGCCTATTTAGACATTTGGCATTAGGGGCCACACCTAACCGCTAATTCAACCAATTATAAGATTTCAAAACCTATATAAAGGGGCACTATGGACCCCTATAGGACCTCATTATTCATTTCAACAATCCAACGTGAGCGTCAAGAGGAGCATTATCGGGAGCGTTTTAACGAAGACCTATTTGGAGTATTATCGGGAGCGTTTTAACGAAGACCTAATTGGAGCATTATCGGGAGCGATTTAACGACAATCGGAGTTTCACGAATTCGCTCGAGTAATCGAAGATCCTTGCGACAAAATTGAAGACTCTAAGATTCCTTAGAGATACTCGAAGACTGGAGGCCCGCGGTGCTGAGGGCCCGTGAGCCTAGAAGACCGCGGGAACTTGAAGACTTGAAGACCTTACTGAAAGGTTTCAAGTGTGAAGACGAAGACCGAACTCCGAGGCATTTAGAAGATACTCGAAGTCGAAAGACTTCGAGTGTAAAGACCGATTTGGAAGCCGAAGACCGTAAGACTGAGGGCCCGTGAGCCTAGAAGACCGCGGGAACTTGAAGACTTGAAGACCTTACTGAAAGGCTTCGAGACCGGAGGTTCCAGAGGTAATTGAAGACTTGAAGGCCGTTTGGAAGACTTTGGAAGACTGAGGGCCCAAGGGACTGAAGGACCGCGAGCCCAAGACTAGGGTCCCACGAGTTTGAAGCCTCTTTGGAGACCGAGCTTTAAGGAGTTTTTCTAAGCAAGGTCTAAGACACTTTTTGAGCTAAGAAGATGTCAAGATATCAAAAGGCCAAGACACTAAGAGGTTGACAAAGTCCGAAGCTCATTTGAAGACTAAGAAGATTTCGTGAAAGATCCAAAACCGGAGAACTCAAAGAGATTTGGGAAATTAGAGAAGATCCTTTAAAGGAATTTAGAGATGTTCAAGGCTTTCATGATTAGAGAATAATCAAAGGGAAACCAGACAAAAGAGACTCTTGAAGACATTAAGAGAACGTCAAGACATCATTCGAGAAGCCCATCAAAGCCCATCAAGAAGTTCAATCTTACCATTAAGATATTCCAATCTAGATATGTCAAATAAATATGAATGATAAACACTCAAGATTGTGAACTTTGAATTACGATATGGAATGGAAGTACATCGGTTTATTGTTACCCTGTTTGTAAAAGCACTCTTTATATTCTCAACACTTAACCTCGACATTAGGATAGAGGGAAACATAAGCTTGAGAGCTTAGTTCCCTTTCTCCTAAAGTTTCATAAAGAGATTTATAACACTTAACCGTGACATTAGGATTCAGGGGAACATAAACTTGAAAACTTAGGCTACCTTAACCTTAGAAGTTAACATCAAAGAGGATATACCTTGTTACTTATTAACTGCAACTGACCACCTACGTAAGTTAGAGGTTTGCGAACCCCCTAATTTGGATAGGTGCACTGTCCGTGTAAACCGGTCAGTAGCGGGTTACACCGTCTAAGGCTGGAAGGTTGTAGGTGGTGACCTCCACATTTTGGCGACCATGCTGGGGATATCACGCCACATGGACAAGGTACCTAACTAAATTAGGATATCTAAATAACAAACACAACATATTTTTTTGGAAAAGTTGGATGGCAGGGAAATATGAATGGAGAACTTGTACTACCTATATTGTGGAAGACTCCAACAGGACATAGATGAGAAACGCAAGTGGGCAGAAACATTTGGACCACGAAAGCAAGATCGTATAGAAAGAGCGGTGCAGCGAAGACTCGAACAATTTAATCTCCGAGGATTCTATGTGCAAGGTGAAGGAGGAGAAGAAGAGAACTCAAAGCAACAAGAAATCTTGGCTTTGGGTAAGTGGCCATGGGATTATCCAAAGTATGATACCAGTAGGACAACTTTGAAGAAATGGGAAGGAACCAGGAGATTCCACGATCTCATGTGGGATATGCAGAAGATGTATGAAGACAAGGTCTGGCAATTACACCAAGAAAGAGAAATAGGATTCACGTACCGATCACAATTTGAAAGAGACATCGCTGAGTTACCAGAGGAGCTGCAAGCAGTAATTTTCTCTAAGGTATGGAATGATGGAAGAGAAGGAATTAGCGCCTATGTATTAGGAGCAACGCGACATCGAGGTTACCACTACAAGCAAGAAGGTTTGTTGTACGATTTGTATGTTAGAAAGATATTCTTACCTCTGTATGGTGGTTTGCATGGTAGTGTGGGGAACTTGAATTTGGAACAGGAACAGGAACAAGAACAAGAACCAAGAACTCAAATCAAGTGTCCAAGTAATCATCCATAGGCAAACAGGTGAAGTACGGGTGCATTGAGGCGACAGAGCTGAGAGAGCCGGCCAAGACCATGATCCCGAAACACTCTCAGTAGCGTACATGGTTGATCATGAGGATACATCTAGTACAAAAAGTACATCACCAACCCCAAGAGAAAGGGAAGCAGAGAAGAAGCATGTGGAGCGCATGCATTTCCAGGAAGACAGTGTAAGACGCACTGATCAACAAAAGCGAGAAAGAGAAGAAAGGTACGCTAGGCGTACGCGACAAAGAACTACAGAAAAAGAAGAAGGCAGGAATGTTTCAGAACCACCGGCAGTAGGTTCCCACACCACTAAAACCATTCACCATAGGAGTCAAAGCGAAGGAAGAGGTAACGACAAAACATACGAAGATCATAACACCACAATTGAGGATAACTTAATTCAAAGCGAGGACGACGATGATTTGATACTAGGTACCCCTCTCGGGACCTATGTTTTGAGAACAAAAGGTACAGGTAAAAACACGGGTACACATACCCCAGTAGATAAAGCGCAGGACAACACCCATCAAGAAAACACGGCCGAGGAAAATCTTTTCAACCCAAGGAGTTGGGAGAAACTGAAAAGAAATTTTGAAGAACAATTTAGCTTTGAAGACTCCGGTTTCTCCGGAGGGAGCACACAAGATAACACCGACCAAGGAGTAAAGAGACCCATCAATCAAGAAGAATTTGACGAACTACGAAGAAATTTTGAAGAGAAACTTAAGCAATTCCAAAGCCTTGGAATTAACACCGGAGTCAGCCCACCACCTGCCAACAACAACAACTCACCTGGTGTTGGAAGCAACTCATCCAACCCAGTCAACATGGCCGCACAACCCCGAAGAACAAAGGTTCCCTTACCAACCTACAAGGGTAAGACGGATCCCGATACGTATATGCAAGAATTTAACAACGTGTGTCTCGCGAATCAAGAAGACACGGACGCAATCAAATTACAACTATTCCCAGTTACCTTGAAGAAGCGAGCCTTAGAATGGTACTCCCAATTTGGCCCAAACCATTTTCCGGACTGGCCAAGTTTAGGAACTGCCTTTCTTATGAGATTCAGATCAAAGAAATCGGAGGGAGAAGTCATTGAAAGCTTAGGCTCCCTCAAGCAAAAGAAAGACGAGACAGTCGAAGAATTTTATGAAAGGGTTATGGTGGAATCATCAAAGATTCACCCTCAACCTAGTAATCAATTCAAGAAAGCATGGTTCCTTAATGGGTTGAAAAAGGAATACGCTAAACACATTGACTTAATGCCGACCGATGACTTGGATGAAGCAAAAGCATCGGCACGGAAGTTGGAATTGGGACAGATGAGGAAAGGAAGATTCCTCGATGAAAGTGATAGTGAGGAGTCAAGTGATGACTCAGAGGAAGAACGGCGAAAGAAGAAAAAGAAGACAAAGAGCAAAAAGACCAACTCAACTAAAGATGACATCAAGACTCTCAGAGAAGAGATTGAAGGACTGGCTTTGGGAAGCCGGAAATTCAGAACGGGCATAATTTGTCGGCGATGCCGAAATGAAGGGCACTACGTGCAGGAGTGTCAGATGAAGCAATGTACAAATTGCAACAGCCTAACCCATAACACAAGTGAGTGTGTTTATGAAAGGCATGAATCTCGGAGACCCCGAGATAGAAGATATGGGGTAAACCAAATACAACCCCAATCCAATCGAAGGCCCGGAGCAATAACTCCCAGGCGAGAAATGAATGAAAGAAGGGTTCGGTTTGAACCAAGGACAGAATTTAGAAGAGATGAAAGATCCCCATTTAGGGAAGGCGATTACCGGCGGGAGGCGGGAGGCCCCTACCGGGGAAATGAATATCGCAGAGAAGAACGGCCCTACTATAAGCCCAACGACAACTACAGAGATGATTTTAGGAGAGAAGGATATTTCCCCTACAGAACTCAAGATTACCGGAGGGAAGATGGATACCCCTACCGAGGAGGCCCCAGAGGACCTATCAACCATGACAGGTATGAGTATACCAAAAGCCTGATGGATAATAACAACACCAAGGCAGCGCCGAGAACTGGGTTCACTGGCGGACCACAGCGAGATGGCAACCCCGACGAATGTTTTTATTGTCATCAGAAGGGGCACCGGAAGCCGGAGTGCCCGCACTTTATTAAACATCAACAGGAGTTGAATGGATTTAAAAACACAAAGCCGGCCGTGGGAGCCAACGTGGTGTCCCCTGCGGTTTGTGTGATGACAAGGGCCCAACGGGCTGCAGCCGAGGAAGGCAAGGAGGATAATGAAAGTAACGACAGTGATGATGACGATGATTCGAGCAGTGGCAGCTCTGAGGAGCAGGAAGACCACCAACAAAGAGATGATAACTCTGATGAAGAGAGGGGTGTTGTGCGCGAGCCGGACGCACACCTAAATGAAGATAAGGATAATGAGGAAAGGCCAATAGGAGCCAATAGCGACGAATGGAGAGCTGATAGAGAAGTCCACCGGGAGGTGAGTAAAACTATCAAAGAGATACAGGAAGAAGAGGGCGAAGCTCTACCCACGCCAGAGGAGTTCGCACCTTGGTACCCGCATGAAGAAGAGGCAGGAAAGCCCACGGAACGGAGCCCCGAGAAAGGAGGCGTCCCAAAGACTACCCAGGCAAGGGTAGATGAGATCTTAGAGAATGTGATGAATCATACAAAAGCAAATATTTCAATAGGGCAACTACTTGAGATAGCCCCCTATTGTAGGAAACGGGTAATGGCTGCCCTTACCAGCCAAGAAGGAACGTCTGAGAAACCGACCTCTACATACCAAGTGGCGGCAAAGGCATTCGATGAGGAAATGCCTATGATATCAGTAATTGTTAAGAATAGAAGAGTTCCAAACGTTTTGATTGATGGTGGTTCAGGAGTGAACATCATCACAGATACACTGAGGAGGAAGCTGGGGCTTAACAAAATAGAGCCCGCCCCATTTACCATCAAGATGGCTGACCAAAGAAAGGTCATGCCCAAAGGAATTATCCGGGATGTACGCCTTGATGTCGGCGGAATCGTGATCCGGACAACACTCACCGTCATAGACATGGTGAGCACTGAAGATAGCTACTCCCTACTATTGGGAAGACCATGGTTGAAGGAGGCACAAGCACGGCATGACTGGCCCCTCAACAAATTAACTTTAACTCAAGGAGAAAATAAAGTGGAAGTAAGCACCCAAAGAACACCGGCAGTATCACTGGCCAAAAGACCCTTACATTGGGAAGATTATGACTGGGAAATGGGACTGACCGATGAAGAAGAAGCGGTAGTCTACGAAGCATTTCCAGAATTGTTACCCATGGGAGATTTCGATTTAAAAAGCTTGAAAAAACTACGAGGACCAAGCTGCAATGCAGTAGAAGTCGACCCAGAAGTGATTAGAACACAAGAAAATAAAACTGAGAAAACTCGGAAACGAAAAGTAACCAAGAAGGAACAAGAAGCAATGGAAGAGAAACCGGTGTATCCAAGCCAGTTTTACAAAGTAAAAGAAGGAGAAATAGAGATTGATCATACCCCTGTCTCAGAAGCGGTAAAAGGGAAGAGAATAGCAGGATGGACAGTTGAAGATGAAGACTTGGTCAAGTCTCTAAACTTAGGAACTCCGGAGGAACCTAAGTTGGTCAAAATAGCTAAAGACTTGGGAGAATACGAAGCAAAAGTGAAAGAGCTACTCCTAAAGTTTAAGGATGTGTTTGCTTTCACATACAAAGACATGAAGGGCATACCCCCTCATGTGTGCGAGCACAAGATTGAGCTGCAGCCGGAAGCCAAGCCGGTACGACAAATGCGTTATAGGATGAATCCTAATTACGCAGCCAAGGTGAAGGAGGAGATTGACAAGTATTTGGAAGCGGGATTCATATATCCCGTGGATAGAACAGAATGGTTATCCCCGATCGTGATTGTACCCAAGAAGAATGGAAAACTACGCGTGTGCGTCGACTACCGGAAATTAAACGCAGTCACTAAGGTAGATCCCTTCCCTTTACCTTTCACAGAATCAATCTTGGAAGCGGTTGCAGGACATGAGATGTATACGTTAATGGACGGGTACAGTGGCTACAACCAAATCATGATCGCCTTAGAGGACCAGCTGAAGACATCTTTCATCACCGAGTATGGAGCGTTTGCATACAGGGTGATGCCCTTTGGATTAATGTGTGCACCAACCACCTTCCAAAGGGGCATGATGAAGATATTTGCCGACTACCTCGACAAATTCATGAAGGTGTTTTTAGATGACTTTACAGTTTACGGAACCAAGGAAGACCACATTGAGCATTTGGAAAAATGTCTCGTTAAATGCCGCGAAAATGGAGTAAGCCTGAACCCAGAAAAGTGTTTCTTCTGCGTTAATTCAGGGAGACTCTTAGGGCACATGGTATGCAAAGAATGATTGTTGGTGGATCCAAAGAAGGTGGAAATTATCAAAGGATTACCTCCACCAACCACCGTACGAGGAATTCGGAGTTTCCTAGGCCAAGCTACATACCATCGAAAATTCATATGGATGTATGCTGAAATCACTCGGCCCTTGTACTTACTACTCAAGAAAGGAGAGAAGTACATTTGGACAAAATCTTGTCAAGAGGCCTTTGAAGAAGTGAAGAAAATGTTAACAACTACACCCATTTTGATAACTCCCAATTGGACAATGGAGTTCCACGTACACTGCGATGCGTCAAACATCGCGATTGGAGCAGTGTTGGCTCAAAACATTCATGGAGATAGAGATTCTCCAATTCATTACGCAAGTCGACTCCTAAATAATGCGGAAAAAAAGTACAGTACGACGGAGCGTGAAGCCCTAGCAATGATCTACTCAGTGGGCAAATTCAGGCATTATCTACTAGCAAACCATTTCGTTTTCTACGTGGACCATCAAGCCCTGATATACTTGGTCAATCGACCAGTGGTGTCCGGGCGCATTGCGAAATGGATGCTTTTACTTCAAGAGTACGATTTTGAAGTAGTTTACAAACCTGGTAGGAGCCATGTGATGGCCGACCATCTATCCAGGATAGAGAGCGGAGAAGACCCTTCGGGAGTGCAAGATCAGTTTCCGGACGCCAGCCTCTTTATGGTTCACATACAACCATTTGAAGATTGGCGAGCACCGTTCATTGAGTACTTGACCCACGGAAAGTTGTTGTCAACTCTAGCCACCCCACAAGAACAGACCAAAATCAGGCAACTAAGTGAGCCATTCGTTCTAGATGACGAAAAGCTCATGCGGGTCAACATCTCCGGCAAGATATATGAGTGTATAGCCGGGGATATCATTGAAGAAGTTATAAGTGAAGCCCATGAACAAGATGGGATACACTACAACCTAACTTCCACATGGCATTACATACTACGCACCCCATATTGGTGGCCTACCCGACGAAGAGACGTACTGGAATACTGTCAAGAATGTCCAGTATGTAAGGTTGCTGACCAAGGAAACGAAACCGGAAACAACACCCCGCAAGATTCCGATGACGACGACGATCCACTCCTTGTAAAACCTTTGGAAGCGCAAGAAGACATGACAGGAAAAGCCGAGTCGGATTGGACAACACCATATGTCCAACACCTGACATGTCTAACACACGGAACCCCCTGGGTAAGTTCCCTACCCAAAGAAGAGAGAAAATTGGTAGGGTACCGAAGCCGGTTCTTCATACTCATTGAAGGAGAGTTACACCGCATGTTTCACAACGGCATTACAAAGAAATGTATGCCTGGAAGATATGTGAGGAGTTACATCAAGACCCTCCATATACGAGAAAATCGGCATTTCTCCATAAGCGCCACCAGAGAATTGGTTCTACAAGGATCTTATTGGTGGCCAACTATAGCGGAAGACGTCTCACTACTCATCACACTATGCACCGAGTGTGAAGAACGAGGAGAAGAGTTGCCAACAGAAGCAAGCTCTTCAGAACCTGATAACGGAACAGACATTATACCATACAAAGAAATCTTCAACGATTGGAGAACGCCTCTAGTCGAATATCTGGCGCATGGAAGATTCAAAATGGACATGGAGACCCAAAGAGGGCAGAGGGAAAACATACGAGAAAGCGAAATTTTCACTTTGGAAAAGGGAAAACTTTGAAAACTAGAGAAAAATGGAATGGCTAGAATCTGCATCGCTGGTTACCAAATAAAGCATTGGATAGGGAAAATGCACGTACACCAGCGGAGACACTTAGACGACCAACAAACTTGGCTCCGATGCTCACAAGGGAATCGGTGGTGGCCCACGATGGGGCTGTGCGACATACAAATCTACATTATGTACGACTGCCCGTCCTGTCGAAGATGATTCCGAGGCCCGCTCCATAACATAATTTGCGGGTCCGTCATCGTACAAGCCCATGACAACAAGGATTGGAGGAAATTACTGATAGAATACCTCACATACGGGTATTTGAAAGGGCCCTGCATCTCGAAGAATCAATACAAGAAGATAACTCGGCAAAGCCGCGAGTATTTCATTGAAGAAGGAAAACTGAAACGAATCTTGTCAAATGGAGATATTAAGATATGTATTGCGGGACGTGAAATCAACGAGTACCTGCAAGAACTACATGTTGCTGAATCCGGGGAGCATCTTAGCACCGAGATAATGTGGCACCTAGTTATGTTTGGACCATATTGGTGGCCCACAAGTCGAATTGACATTAAGGATCTATGCAATTGGAAATGTTCAGTTTGCAAAAATCAAGCGAAGTACTCAAAAGCCCGACAAAACCAGTTAACCCCAAGACAAGACGACGCAATGAAAAAGGAGACCGTGGATTGGAGACGTCCTTACATGGAATATTTAACATGTAGGAAAATCTTTGACCAAGACCTAACCCCAGAAGAGAAAAGAGCTGTCGAACAAAGCCATAAGTATTTCGTGTTCACAAATGGTACCTTACGGAGAATCCGTAAGGGGGGAAAAGAGAATCAAGTATGTATCCCAGAAGCGCAAGTACCAGTGTCTTGGCAGGGATTCATGAAGAAAGCCAGCCCCACTTAGCACCCATAGACACTTGGAAAGCTGTAGCCACCGGGCCATATTGGTGGCCAACATGGGGACATGACGTAGAAAACTACTTGAGAAATTGCAAACTTTGCAAAGACCCTGGAAACTGTGGTGAAGAACCAAAGAATACTCGGGATTTATGTCTAAAAGAAGTATCACAAATTTCGGATTGGAGATACTCAATCACGCAACATCTGGAAAATATTGACCAGATTAATCATGTTGAAACACATGAGGAGACAGGGTTATTCAGCATTGATACTAAGACTTACTTCCTAACTGAAGATGGTTTAAAATATAGATTATCCAATGAAGAAGTAAAAATGTGCATCACAAGAGAAAATGCCTATGAGTGGATACGAAGGATACATGAATATCAAGATCCGCACATGACCAAGGAGGAAGTACTCATTCAAATACACAAAGGCCCATATTGGTGGCCAACGATTTTTCTAGACGTGGAGTATGTGGACAATGAATGTGAGACATGTCAAATTACGACAATATCCTCTCAAGATGAAAAGACACATGATTGGAGGGAACCAATCATCCAACACCTTAAACACCCAATGGAATTAAGCAACTTTGCTTTCCACGAGGAATTGGGAATATTACATGAGGAGCTACCTCATTACTTCCTAAAAGAAGGAAGATTAAAGCGAAGTTTTAGAAATGGACAGATAAAACTATGCATCTCCCAAGAAAAGGGGATTGAATGGTTGAAAATCATTCACAATCAAAGAGACCCACACCTCTCAATGGATGAGATGGTTTTACAGGTCACCATAGGACCTTATTGGTGGCCCACAATTCCTCCAGACATCGACAACCTATGTAAGAAATGTCGGATTTGTTGGCCCAACAAATCTCCGGAGCGGATGGTTGATTGCAAAACCATCACCATTAAAGAAAAAGAAGAACATGATTGGAGAACACCTTTCATTGATTATTTAACTCATGGTAGATTGACCACAAAAGCATCAACTACCCGACGACAACAGATCGCGATACGCAGTCGGCCTTTTATGCTCAACCAAAATGGAACGTTGATTAAGGAAGGACCAGATGGTATACGCAGGACATGTGTAGCGGGACCCGTGACGACGGCTATCATTGCGGAAGCCTACGAGGGAATAGCTGGTGGCCATTTCTCAGCCAAAATTACTCTTCACAAGATTTTGACTGCCTTATATTGGTGGCCCACCATGAAGAAAGATGTATATCTTTATTGCACTCAATGTGACATTTGTCAAAGAGTTGGCCCAAAGATCTCAACCAACCTCCAACCCTTACATCCTACAATGCCCACGGAGGTATTTCAGAAATGGGGTTTGGATTTTATTGGCCCGGTCAACCCGCCTGCTAAAGGTACCAAAAACCGGTATATCATCACAGCTACGGACTACACCACCAAATGGGTGGAAGCCAGAGCTTTAAAGGATAACACAGCTAAGTCAACCGCCAAGTTCCTTTTTGAAGAAATAATTACAAAATTCGGATGCCCATTAGAATTCGTGAGCGACCAAGGAAGTCACTTTATCAACGACACTATCAAAGTGCTCACTCAAGAATTTATGATTTTACACCGGAAATCGACCACGTACTACCCACAAGCCAACGGCCAAGCGGAGAGTACCAACAAGGTAATTAAGATTGCCTTAACCAAAATGGTAAACGCCAATCGAACTGATTGGGACACCAAGTTACATGCAGCACTTTGGGCTTATAGGACAGCATATAAGGTCACGACCAAGCACACTCCATTCTCATTAGTATTCGGGACAGAAGCCCTGTTACCTATGGCTTACCTTCACCCCGACGTTTATCGGAAACGGAATCAAGAGTTTCATCCCATTTTAGAGAAGAGAATGGAGCAACTCAGAACTATGGATTTGACCAGACATGAAGCCGAAGAAAACATGAAACATATGCAGCTCTTACGAAAGGAAAGACATGACAAACCCCGGGCAAGAAGACAATGTCAACATTGTGACCTTGGGATAGCCAAGTCACCCCGAAAGGGGGCTAAGGAACACGACACTTTGAAAGAGGACCCTACTCAAGCTATGGACAAAAGTCAAAACTCTCGAAGCCACGAAGATGGGGAGCAAAATACTACACCCAAAACACGTTTTTATCCCGGCCAACGAATCTTGTGGCACTTGCGCCATAAAATACCCGGGCCGGGCAAGTTCAAAATACGATGGGCAGGACCTTACATGATTAAACACGTATACGACAACGGTTCAGTGGATGTTACCACCCTACAAGGAGACAACTTGGGACGAGTCAACATGAACAAGTTAAAACCATACCAAGAGCCGGAAACTACTCAAGCCTATGCCTTACAAATTTTAGCATGTCACATTTTGGAAGCAGAGATTAGGGCAGAGCAAAACCTTTCAAAGAATATTACCACCAAATCCCCAATTACCATACTTTCTCAACCAAGTGAGGAAACCATTTCACACATTGGTTTCACCTCTTACCAAAGTCAAGAAACCATAGACGCTGAAGATTTGGAAATGCATAGGGTCATGTTAGAAGTATACCACATACATCCCTCAAAACAAGAGAATGTTTATCCAAGAAATACCTTAAACCTCCAAAGGCATGACCAAAAGAGAGAAAAAGAAACCAACCTACATACCATACAATTACAACAAAACAAAGATACCTTAAACCTCATAAGGCACGACCAAAAGGGTGAAAAAGAAACCAACCTACATACCATACAATCACAACAAGAGAAAGATACCTTCATAAGACATAACCAAAGGGAAAGAAAAGAAACCAACCTACATACCATACAATCACAACACTTATCCCAATGGGGACTACTACCAAGTTTGGGAGAGAATTCGGGAACCACAACACCTATGAGGAATACAATCCATGCCTACCTTGCCTTACTTGGCTTGGAGCCAACTAGGGTGGAGCCAACTCACAGATGAAAATTTGGAGAAAATAAAACCTAGGTAAAGGCTCACCTAGGACTAACCCACTGGCATAGTAAACCAGTTAGAGCCCTATTGTCCCACTGAACGATGAAAGAAGTCAATAGGAAATTTATTTACCTAAGCCAACACGGAGAAAATGTAACCTAAAGAGTCACTTAGTATCACCCAAAAGGTTAGTAGGAGTTGTTTTAAAAATGGAAGAAATTCCCAACAAATAATGACATACGGATGAACCACATTATTGAGGAGGGCACGTATCTGTAGGAAATTACCACTAGGGAGAAATTATTTTCAACTGGAGGATGAAGATTTTTGTTTAGTATCTTAAATGAAACCACCAAATTGGACGAATGAAGAAGGAATCTCGGACCTTGGTTGAAGAAACCGGACCATAGGAGCTGGATGAAGTACGTGAATGAAATCTTAAGTTGAAATGGAATCTGGTTGTAATCTGAAGGGGACTTGGAAGTTCAGTGGATAAAGAAAGTTAAGTTTTTGTTAAAGTTATATACAAAGCTTTGGAACCGTAATTCATGAGTTACTTGACTTATGGGCAGATGAAACCCATCATGGAACACTTAGCAAGAGTTTAAATGTTGAAGAGGGTTAACCCACTAAGATTGGATGAAATCGGGGCTGGGTGAAAACTGGTTCAATGAGAGTCGTGATTTAGGTGAGGTATTGAAGTCTATGGGATAAAGGGAGTGATATTGTGTTAGGGATAAAAATCAAGCCTCGACCACATACTGTGAGGCTACTATCGTATGGAGAGTTTAATTCAACAGAGTTGATTCCAGAATATTCAACAGGAGCTAAAATGTTGAAGAAGCCTTGGGAGAATAAGCTGTTTGGGTAATTGAATCTTTTGAACGAAGCTGGGTGCGCAAAGTTATCATGACAGCAATATAGATTGGACAGTAGTCAGGCATGCGCATGTAAACCAGAAATTATCACAAGAAAGGAAAATCACCTGGAATTACAAGTTACCAGTGAAGAACATTCAGCACACACACAAACAAACAACAGAAATCCAACCATAAAACAAAGTTAAATCCAATTTGTTTTTGTTGGGAGGGGTCCAATAAGTGGACCCCAAAGAAATGGGGATTCAACCCACCGAAGTGGGGAATCCCACAAGAGGACTTACTGTACCTGCGCAAGACAATTACCCGGAGTCAGCAAGAGTTAAAAGCAGAACTTTCAAGCGGTAAATCGGGTTGAGGGTAATACCTGAGCTGAGGAATCCAGCAAGGATCAGAAACCCCTTCCCAGCTGGCAAGAGCAGCGCCAGCTACCATCTTCAAACCCTAAAACAAGAACCGTAACTGCCGCAAGTTCAGCTGAAGCACAAGGGAGTTGCAGCGGGAGGAACCAGCTCTCTCAACCACGCACAACAGTTACCAGTTGCACAGCGGAAGTGAGGAAGTTACAACAGAACCTCAAGTTGTTAGCAGGTAGTCCAGGATGGGGAGTTTAGCTGAGTGCATGCCACAGTTGAATGAGCGAGAAGTGTTTTGGGGAGACCTACAGCACACATGTCTGCAAGCCTTCACCTCGGTGTGCTGGAGCAAAAGTGAATCCCAGTGGTACCCAAAATCGTGCAGGCTTCACATTTATCAAGGAATATTGTGTAAGGCTGTGAGCACCATCGAGGGGTTGGGTTTTGTTCACAACATGAAAAGAAAGCAGGAGGAAGGGCAACCAGACAGGTACATTTTCGTAGTGGATGCGGTTGTCAGGCATCACGAGTTCACTTTGGAAGAGATGAAATTCCTCAAGCAAATAAATTTGGATGGTTTTGTAGCCCGAGTTACATGGAGAGTACTGCACGAAGGTTTGGTTCGAGAAGCATTGGCCAATCTTGAAGAAGCCACTATGATGACCACAGTGCAAGGAAAGAGGTTTCCATTACTAACAGAAGACTGGAAGACACAGCTGCGGGACATTTTTGAGATCACACACCGCAAAGTGGGGTCAACCAAGAAATGGGAAATGGCAGAGTTGTTTCCATCACTCAAAACAGCACGAGACGAACAAGAAACAGTGCAGATATCTGACTGCACATATCCAGGTGCAAAGAAGCCCCTCAGACTCCTGAGCTCCTTGTTCTGTCTCAACACAACAGGTCATAACCATCTCTCCATATCATTTGCACAATTGATTTTGGCATCTTTAAATGGCAACACTATCGATTGGGCAGAAGAATTTCAACCACAATTTCGGGATGAAATTGTTAAATTGCACCAGAAACATACACAAGGTTCAGTAAAGGTGGAGAGGACCTCCATTGGTCCTCATCTCACGCTGATCCTCAAAGCAGCCGGGGTTATGAACCCCCGACATGAAGCAGAAGCAGGGTTTCATGCGATTCCCTCTACCAGCACCTATAAACCCCATAAAAAGAGGTGCACAGACAAAAGGGCCCCGCCAACAAAAGCTCCGCATGCAGGGTCGTCAGCACCACCACTCAAACCTCCAAACTTGCAGAGCACAGTAAGGGCGGTACCAACCAATGTGATCGACCTTGATCCAACACCAGCTAAATCAACACCACCCCAGTCCTCTGAGGAACCGCCACAATTAGTGGTGATTGAAACTGAAGAGCCTTGGCAGGTTCCGGATGACGTACCCAACCTGGTGCAGCAGATCACACAGGCCCACAGGCGGCTGGAGAATTTACTCACCACACTCACAAGCAAGGCACCTCCCAGGGTAATCCGAAATATAGGGCACCAATTTCACAAGGTGCAGCAGACAGCAATTCTGCAAGAGGGATCAAAATCAAGGGACATCAAACCTGAAATTGGATCCCTGGTCGCTCAGATCGGGAGGCTGGAAGAAAAGCTAGCAGACAAGGAAGAATTGATAGACCTTTACATTGAAAATTCCTTTGAAACTCAGACTCAATTAGCGGAAAAGGAGGAAGAAGTCGGAAGGTTGAAGAAGGAAATTCAGATCGCCAAAGATCAAGAGGAATCAACCAAACTTCGGAATCAAGAGGAAACTCACCTGAAACTTCAAACCAAGGAGGCAGACATTGCAACATTGCAGGCACGAATTCAAAGACTCGAAGAAACAATGGCAAAACGTCGAACCCAACAACAACAAGAAGCGACAAAACTTACCCAGTTACGCACTGAAAACCGAAGACTCAAGAGCGCTGTAGCGGCAGAAGAACAGATTCACAACCGAGATCACGGAGCCAGCCACAACCAAAGGCGACCAATCGATCGAACAGAGCGCCAGGCCTTAGCCGAAGGAGCGGCAGACCAAATGCTTAGCGACTTGCAAGTAGAGCTTCAAGTCATCAAACAAGAGAAGGAAGATCTGCAACAACAACTTCAGCAGGGGATCCCAGTAGGGCAGCTGGCGCTACCTCAATCCTACATTCACCCAAAATCCGAGGTATATCAGAAGCTATTCAAACATACGGAACCCCTCGGATCGATCATGCAGTATTACCGAGCATATGGAGCAATCAACTTGCTCACCAGCAACTTGCCCATACTTAAAGGAGGTACCACACTAACCCAAGACCAATTCATGGCATTATGGGAACAAGCCAACTCCAGAGCTAAGGATACCTTAGCGTTCATGTGGGCTGTGAGTGACCTCAAATTACCACTGGGCAGCATTGAAATGATCGCGGGATCTCCACCCTTCTTTATCCGAAGATTCGTACTACGAAGCATAGCAGTGTTAGCGCAACACCAGGCCACCCAAGACAGGGGACATCCCATCAGACATAACTTACCCTCGTTGCGCCCCTACACCCACAGTCAAAAACTCGATATTACTAGGCTTCAGCATCAAAACAAAGCGATCTTCCAAAAAGCGCTCGAGGCTTTGCGAGGGGAGGAGACGGCAATCTGTTTCGAGGCTACAAGACGACATCAATGGCTCCTGGAGCATTATCCAAATCGTGCATCTCCCTTAACCATTCCTCAAATCAAAGAATACGTAACCCAGACTTTGGAAGAACAACAGATCACCATTACCAAAGGCCTTTTCGGCACCATTAATCAAGGGACGATTCCTCGAATGCGGATTCCAGATCCAACACACCAACCTCGCCAAAGCAACGAAGCATGAGGACATGCTTCTTTCCGAAAGGGGGGAATAAATGTACACCCTGTGCGCCCACCAGAACAGCAAACATGAGCAGTAAAGAAGAAGCAGGTTGAGCAAGCGAAGAACGAAACAATGAAGGGGAACGGGCTGGAGGAGAGACGACGAGCTGAGGAGAGAGACGACGAGCTGGGGAGGGGAGACGACGAGCTGGAGAAGAAGAAGACGCCGAGCAGCCACGTGGAGGCCGAGAGGGACCCAGCAGGGAGAGACCCGGGATGGGGAGAGGATTGGGTTAATACCCTCAAGGCCGGATATATGACAGCAGGGACCGAAGCTAGGTAACTGGGAGTGGGTATCTGCAAGACAGGTCCATACTCGGGACTGATAACCCGGAGAAACCGCAGGTAGCGGAGAAGACAAGAACGGGAAAACAACGTGGAGCTGCCACGTAGACCGGGTGGCGGACTTGATGGGGAGCCGGCCCCAGTAAACCAACCAGAAAGCGCCACGTGGCCGGGAACGGGAGCTCAAACGGCGGGAATCGAGGTCATGACCGTGGGAACGGATGTTAGATCGGCGGGAACGAACGGGAACGTACTTAGGCCGGCGGGAACACAACCTAGCACCTAGGGAACGCCATATTAGTAGGTAGGAGGAACTAGTGAAGAACCTAGTGAGTAGGAAGTGAGTGCATTAGTGACTAGGGATAGTGACACCTAGTTACTTTAGTGAACACTTAGTAGGCACTCAAGGGATGTGGATGAAAGACAATGCCAAGGGATGGAAATCCCTTGGATGACATTAACCGCTTTAACTATCTAACAATGAAGGATGAAATTGTGGATGGATGACTCATGAATGGTAACCGAACACACCTAGGCACATCTAGGAAATTAGAAGAACATAACCAATCTTCCCCACAATAACATCTATATTTAGCACGTGTGGGTTCTGTAAATAGATCCGGTAGACCTAAATTTAGACTGCAGCCTTGCTTCAGACTAAAATTAGCCTATTTAGACATTTGGCATTAGGGGCCACACCTAACCGCTAATTCAACCAATTATAAGATTTCAAAACCTATATAAAGGGGCACTATGGACCCCTATAGGACCTCATTATTCATTTCAACAATCCAACGTGAGCGTCAAGAGGAGCATTATCGGGAGCGTTTTAACGAAGACCTATTTGGAGTATTATCGGGAGCGTTTTAACGAAGACCTAATTGGAGCATTATCGGGAGCGATTTAACGACAATCGGAGTTTCACGAATTCGCTCGAGTAATCGAAGATCCTTGCGACAAAATTGAAGACTCTAAGATTCCTTAGAGATACTCGAAGACTGGAGGCCCGCGGTGCTGAGGGCCCGTGAGCCTAGAAGACCGCGGGAACTTGAAGACTTGAAGACCTTACTGAAAGGTTTCAAGTGTGAAGACGAAGACCGAACTCCGAGGCATTTAGAAGATACTCGAAGTCGAAAGACTTCGAGTGTAAAGACCGATTTGGAAGCCGAAGACCGTAAGACTGAGGGCCCGTGAGCCTAGAAGACCGCGGGAACTTGAAGACTTGAAGACCTTACTGAAAGGCTTCGAGACCGGAGGTTCCAGAGGTAATTGAAGACTTGAAGGCCGTTTGGAAGACTTTGGAAGACTGAGGGCCCAAGGGACTGAAGGACCGCGAGCCCAAGACTAGGGTCCCACGAGTTTGAAGCCTCTTTGGAGACCGAGCTTTAAGGAGTTTTTCTAAGCAAGGTCTAAGACACTTTTTGAGCTAAGAAGATGTCAAGATATCAAAAGGCCAAGACACTAAGAGGTTGACAAAGTCCGAAGCTCATTTGAAGACTAAGAAGATTTCGTGAAAGATCCAAAACCGGAGAACTCAAAGAGATTTGGGAAATTAGAGAAGATCCTTTAAAGGAATTTAGAGATGTTCAAGGCTTTCATGATTAGAGAATAATCAAAGGGAAACCAGACAAAAGAGACTCTTGAAGACATTAAGAGAACGTCAAGACATCATTCGAGAAGCCCATCAAAGCCCATCAAGAAGTTCAATCTTACCATTAAGATATTCCAATCTAGATATGTCAAATAAATATGAATGATAAACACTCAAGATTGTGAACTTTGAATTACGATATGGAATGGAAGTACATCGGTTTATTGTTACCCTGTTTGTAAAAGCACTCTTTATATTCTCAACACTTAACCTCGACATTAGGATAGAGGGAAACATAAGCTTGAGAGCTTAGTTCCCTTTCTCCTAAAGTTTCATAAAGAGATTTATAACACTTAACCGTGACATTAGGATTCAGGGGAACATAAACTTGAAAACTTAGGCTACCTTAACCTTAGAAGTTAACATCAAAGAGGATATACCTTGTTACTTATTAACTGCAACTGACCACCTACGTAAGTTAGAGGTTTGCGAACCCCCTAATTTGGATAGGTGCACTGTCCGTGTAAACCGGTCAGTAGCGGGTTACACCGTCTAAGGCTGGAAGGTTGTAGGTGGTGACCTCCACAGAAATCTAGTGTGAACGAGACTAATTAGGAACCGAAGAGGCACGAACAATTACACATGTGCCTAATTTAAAGGGATGGATGAGGACAAAATGAATATGTAACCAATAACTACCAAGGCTTATGTAAACCATGAGGACATCTTAGGAGAATAGATTTATAAAATTAGAAGTAGAAGCCCGTAATCCAGGCTAAAAATATATTACAGACTATATTTAGCCGCAGCTTGCATTTAGGGAATTTTGAAGAAAGCTAGATGTCAAATACTATATAAGAAGCCAAAGTTAAGGCACCTAATACACTTCATTCGAACGTCCAAACTCTACATGAGTGTCAACTCCTAAAGCTCTCTCTCTCTCAAGCTAAATATAGTTAGCCGAGGTTTTCGTGCCCCGACTCGGGGGGTGTGAGCCCAAAAGGGTGCCCACATTTAGTCTTAGACCCTTGAAACGTTAGTTGATGCACTTTGAAGTAGCATGTTACTTCACAAAAATATAAAAAGAGTGAAATGTTAGTCTTAGAAGTACCATGTTATAAGAGGCTAGGATGTGAGTTGTTATTGTGTTTTTACCTTCGGAAGGATTTGAGTGAATGAGGATAGGTAAGGAGAACTTGGATTGAGTAGTTAGTGAGTAGGCTAGTACAAATGGATGGAGACAACCAAAGTGACTCAAGAGGCAAGTGCATTCGAATTGGGATGAATGGAGGATCACATGGAGCGCACAAGTGGACCACCTCATCATGGCCACTTAATGGGGAAGGTCCAAGGAAGAATGCAAGGTGGAGGATAAGCAAATTCTCAAAGCACCAATCAAATCACGAGTTAAGCATCGTGGTTTGAATTAAGTGGTGAGCAACGATTTGGGAAAGTAAGGGGAGAAAGTTATGGCGGCGGAAAGCGAAGGAGGCTAAGTTTGGGTTGAAGCATCCCAAGTTTGGTAAAGTGTGGTAGGTAGAAAGCCAAGGCTAGTTGAATGTTCGAATTAGGATCCTTGTTGATCATTTGAGGGAGGAAGGCTTAGAAGATAGGATTGGCGCCTACTAAGTAGGAGGAAATCTCAAGGGCTTATCGTGAGCCTTGAGGGTGCTCACCCCCTCAAGCTTACTATATAATCCCTCATTCTTCCCTCACTCATCCTCTCTTTCCTTTGTGCTCCAAGGCACCCCACGAGTTATAAGTGTGGGTGTGGGAAGCCATATTGGAGCACATGTGTGTGCTTAGTTTTTAGTTTGAGAGCCAAGGCTTGTTAGCCTTGAAGAGGGCTTGACCTCTTGGTAGAATTAGTGTTGACGTGAAGGATTTTAAAGTTAATTCATGATTCCAATTTGTGGTACTTAAAGTTCATATTTTGAATACACGTGGTTGCAAGTTCCATGTTTAAGAGTTGAGCACTTGAGGTTGTGATGAGTGCAAAAATATACTTGTGTGGATTAGTTAGTCTTAGTGAAGTTAGGAAATTCTCTCTCCCCCTCTCCTCTCTAGGATTTTAGGATTTTAGGATTAGAGAAGAATTGTGTGATTAGAAAGGGGTTGTTAGTAGAATTAGGAAAATTAGGTAGGAAGATTGGTTAAGGGCTTGAATAATTAGTGAGGTAGTTGGGGATTACAACTACAAAGTTGTGGGTTCATGAAGGAGCTGGGTTTATGAAGGAGCTGGGTTTGTTTAGTTAGAAAGTAAAGAGCTGGGTTTATGAAGGAGCTGGGTTTATGAAGGAGCTAGGTTTATGTAATTAGAAAGTAAAGAGATGGGTTCATGAAGGAGCTTAGTAGATAGCCTACTTAATTAGCTCATAGACAAGTAGTTAGTTACATTATGCTAGTTAGTGTTATGTGTGGCTTTCACAAGTAAATGTATTTGAGATTGACTATAGAGAATAGTGTTTTTTAACACTTGCATCCTCTCTTTAAAAATAAACCACGTGCACAAATTAATGGAGAATGTGGAGCACTCTCGCGATGGCAAGACAAAGGAAGCAAAGACCAAAGGTGCGAGGGAGAGATTGACATAAGTCACATAAGTATTTCTTAATACTTAAAGGCTTATGTACGGTATGGAGACACCAAGTGAGACCTCTTATAGTAGCGATACGGAATACACAAGTGATAGTTCAAGTGGTAGTATAGAGTCAACGGCACGGACTCCATTTAGGAGAGGGATATCCTTAAGGGCTTGTGTAGCTAAAGCGGCCGGATGGACGTTAGAAGCAAACAAAGACAAAATAGCACCCGAGCATAAGGAGGTTAAAATAACATAGTTAACTTGTGCATTCTCCACATACGTATTGAAATCGTACATTGAGTTGTTAAAAGTGAAATTCCAGTTAAATCCAAGACCACTTGAAGGGTGAACCTTGCACTATGGACTCATCCAAGTCCAAATCCAATACCGCGGAGGAATGTGAGCCCAAACCCACTACTCGGACTACGGACGCTTAAGGGTGGGGGGTTTGGCCTCACATAATTGGTGCGTCCGCCGGGAGCGAAGCGGAAGGTAGTTACAAGACTTGGAGGCGACTAGGAGACTTGGAGGCAACTAGGAAAAATTGGAGACACAAACTTGAGAGAAGGGAAGGAGCACCCGAAACTCGGTAAGTATTCTCTCTTTGGGTTACATTTGAATTCATTGTATTTCAACTATTCCTTGGAATGAATTGCATTGTCAATTACGCAAATTCATTTTTGAGGAAGGAGCGCGGCGAAGGTACGTCCTCAACCTTTTTGGGGATTTGCTAAGAACTTAAAAGGAACCTATAACCGAGTAGCTCATTAAAACATTAGAGGGTAAATTCACCTTAGGACATTGAACTTTGACACTCACCTCGGGGTGAGTCTCAAAGTTTTGGGAGTTGTCATTTCATGCTCTAGATTAAATTAATATTTCACAAAGTTTATGGTGTTGTTACATTGAGTCACGATTGAGGGGAGTGCTAACTCACAGGGGGATGCGATTGCTCAAGGTATGTTTATTTCTTCAAAGTGAACTCATTAACTAATTAAGGAATGCCTTTTGTACTCGTGATTGTTGTTATCCGTTGTAGAGGGTAATTCCCGAATTGTGGATGGTGTGAGAAGTTGAAGGGTGAAGCCTCGACTTTTAACATAATCTACTCGGAAGGTCACCCCCTCACAATCGGTATTGTGGTGAGTGTTAATTTGCGGGAAGGTGCGGAGGTGATGCTCCGACTTAACCAAAAAATTAACATGAACATGCCTATCCCCTATTGGGATTCTTTCACCTAAGTGGGCTTGCAGGTTCTTTTCCTCACCTCCTAAAAAAAATTATAACCACACCAAGACAAGTGAAAATATTAAGAGGGGAATTGCTAGGATTATGTGTGGTCAAGTGAGGGTCGATCGATTCTTATGGAATGCAAGGTAGGACTCGCTCACAAAAACCAAGTTTGATAGTAGGACTAGAGAAATCTACTCGAAAGAGGCGGTCCTCTAAAATCAGTGATAGATTAGAACAAGATAATGTTAGAATAGAGAGTTGTTTGAACGTCGAACCTAGGACTAGGTCAATTCTAGACACCTTAGAACTTGGAGCTCAACTTGAAGAGGAGATCACTCCCTCCAAATTGAGTGGTGAAACTTCTTCGGAAAATTACACACTTAGAGAAGAATTCCCGGTAGAAGTTGATAGGGGATTGTTGAATAGTTCACCGGTCACCATGGCCGAGGAACGGGGGATGGATCCACCACCCATACCCCCAATTCCGCCCATACCTCCTATACCTCCAATAGACCCATTGGTTAGGCCAAGAGGCCTACCAATTGTGGTTCCACAAAATTTAGCGGCGATGGATATGCCATCTCATCTCCCTAAATTTTATGGGACCAAGGATGAGGACCCCTCTCGGCACATGGAACGGTATATCGAACGGTTGGCTAGCTTCCTCATAACCGACCCGGGTTATTGGTTAGTGTGGTTTCCTACCACTCTAGAGGGGGAAGCCTATGAATGGTATCGGGATCATGCCGAGGGACATTTTAGGGGATGGGAACAATTACAAAGGGAGTTTCTTAACGAATTTAGGCCGGAAGTGGGTCAAAGTACCGCATTAAGGGCATTGTCGTCATTGAAGCAAGGAAGGGAGGAAGAAATTTCGGCTTACATTAGGAGGTTTGATTTAGTGTGCACTAGATTTGTGGGTACCATGCTCAACGACGACACGCTAAAGCAATTTTTCATTCAAGGGTTTTTTAAGTCCGGAACTATTAGGGGTGTTCTAGAAAGGAATCCCTTGACCTTGGCGGATGCCAAGCGTGCGGCTAGAGATATTGAAAACTTGGATAAAGATCACGAAAGGCTATGGAGAAGGGAGGATGAATTGATCCCACAATTCATCCCCATACGCCCTAGGGTGGTAGCGGTAGAACCCGCTAAGTATGAGAACCAAATTCCATATGCCATTGTGGACACCGGCCCCCGACCTTTAGCGGTTAGGGAACCGGCACCTCTTTTGGCACTACCGGCCCCTAGAACGGATCCACACTTGGAGGAGGTTGAGAGAAGACTAGGTGCTAGCCAACTAGGATTCCAAGAGGCTATGATAAAACAAATGCAAAGCCTCACGGATCAAATGTCATTAATGATCCGGAGTCAACAACCGGGGCCTCCACCCCCGGTTGAGTCGGGTAGGCATTCTTCCGGATTATGGTGTGTCCAATGTGGCCAACCGGGCCACACGCGTCAATTTTGTAGAAGTGGACAAAACCGTGACCAAAGAGGAAACGGTAACCCACCTCAACAAAATCAACGAGGTCAAGCGCCACCTCACTATGGAAATGGAAGCAATAGAGGACCACAACCTAGAGGGCAAGGTGGCCAAAATTTAGAGAAGAAGGAATTTCATCCCTTTTGTGGAAGGTGGCACGCTCAAGGACAATGTTGGTCCGAAGGTCAAGAGTTTAATTGTAGCAATTGTGGAGGAAGTCATCCCTCGGATACGTGTCGCCAACCGGACAAAATAATTAATGTCCCTTACCCGGTGGCTAATCCACAACAACAAGCAAGGGATAATATGCGAGGTGCTAGGCCACAAGGAGTACCGGCCAATGAACTTAGGCCACCTAACTTATACTATGACCATAGTAATGCTAGGCAAACTTTTCATCCACCGGCGGGCTTGCAAACTACAACCGGTTACATTCCAATACAAAATAGACAAGGAGTTCCACCTAATGGTAGTAACGGGAGACAAGCGCCTCCAACGGATCCGGGACCATCTAACTCCCAAGATGTTAGGTTCATGGATGGAGTGTTGGAGGCCACATGTGATGACATGCTTCCTCTCCCAACGAGAATTGGAGAGGAGCAAAGTCAATGGCCTCCTCACACCAATGCTATTACATATGAGTTAGTGAAGGGTAAGGGTGTGGTTGAAGAAGCACCTGCACTAGCGGTAACTACTAGGGCTAGGAGAGGGGATGCCCCGTTGGAGGTAGGAATAGGAGAGCAAGGAAATTACTCTTCGGATGAAGAGATTAATCTCTCCGAGTTGGATAGGGTAGCTAGAAGAGCTACTAAGGATGTGGAGAGGGAAAATATAATTTTACAAGATAGGGAGAGGACTAATGCGGTACATGACTTGGATAATAGCGATGTGGGTGAATGGGAAGGACCGGGGGTTCCCGTAGACGAATTCGACGTAGTGGGTAATTCTAAGGTGGAAAGATCTACCGGGTACGACTTGTGGGCGGACCTTAGTACACTCAAGGCGGATATTACTTTCGGCCAACTATTGGAAATTTCACCCACGGCAAGGAAAACATTAAAGGAGGGAATGCCGGTACACAAGAGGATGAGGAAGGTGAAAGCTAAAATAGCCGCTAGGATCCAATCACAAGGTGGAAGAGACGTGAAAGCTATAGAAATAGAAGTTGTTATAGTAGATAAGGTGGTTCCTAATGTGCTAGTCGACGGAGGGAGTAGTCTAAATATACTACCGGAGGATACTATGAAAAAATTGGGACTTGGACTCACGGGGCCTTCACCTTTGGTCATAAATATGGCAAATCAAAGTTCGACTACGCCTTTGGGGATGATCAAGGATTGTAGAATGACTACGGGAGGCGAGGAGTACTTGGTCACCTTCCATGTCATTAAAATGCACTCCAACAAGGACACCTTCCCCATTTTGCTAGGTAGGCCTTGGTTGCGGATGGCGAATGCTATGGTCAATTGGGGTGGACCTAAACCATCCATCACTTATGGTCCGGAGGGTAATAGGGTCATAGTGTCCATTGGTTCATTAGAAGGATGGATGAAGAAGGAGATGTATTTGCCATTGGAGAAGGAAATTGATGACTTAAACGAGAATGAGATTGGCAAGGCATTGGTGGGAGTCGTCCATCCCGAAGGTCAAAGGGTTGTTATAGATTCGGGCTCGGGAAGTCTAGGTCCTAATTTTTACAATTATGGGGATAATGGGGATTATGCCCAATGGCTAAGGGAGTACCCCGAGTCCGAGGTTGATGTAATGGTTACATTTCACCAAGTAGGCTTAGGGAGTGAATTTCCTAGTGTTAGTTTAGGAGAGGGCTCATTGTTGGAGCCATGTGAGGTGCTCACCGAGGAAGAGTGGGTTAGCGGTGGGTTAACACCTTGGGTAGATGACGTGGAAGAGGGTGAGGTTAGTTTAATTCATGTAGATGGGACTCAAGAGGAGGATGTGATTATTGAGTCATCGAAATTGGAGGAGCCTTTACATTTCAAGACCACGTCTACGGGGATAGTTGTAGGTCAAGATGTGAAAGATTACCCCAATCTGCCTTCCGATTGGTATCGGAACAAAGAGGAACAAGCACATGTGTCGGAAGCGGATTGGCGGTACGTGGATGTGAAATTAAAGAATGGAAAAACCCGACAAATGAAGATGGGTTCCAAATTGGGGGAGAAAGAGGTTAGGGAGTATAGCAATTTGGTGGATGAGTTTAGTGATACTTTTGCATGGTCCTACGATGAGCTTAAGGGAATTCCTAGGGAAATGGTAGAGCACCGGATTCCTTTAATTCCGGGGGCGAGGCCAATTAGACAAAAGGAGAGGAGGATGAATCCTCAATTGCAATTGTTGGTGAAAGCGGAATTGGAAAGGTTATTGAAGGCCGGGTTTATCAAGCCGGTGGAAATCACGGATTGGGTTTCTCCTATGGTCTTAGTAAAGAAAAAAAATGGGAAATTAAGGGTTTGTGTCGACTATAGGAAATTGAATTCGTGCACACAAAAGGATCACTTCCCCTTACCTTTTATCACCTTGTTGCTTGAGGAGGTTGGAGGTCATTCGCGATATACCTTTATGGATGGGTATGCGGGTTATAATCAAATTTCCATAGCCCTCCAAGATATCCATAAAACGGCTTTTACTACACCTTGGGGTACTTTTGTGTGGGTAGTGATGCCATTTGGGTTATGTAATGCCCCGGCTACTTTCCAACGATTAGTAATGTATATCTTCACCGACTTGTTGTTCAAATCCATGACCGTCTTTGTGGACGATTTTAGCACACAAAGTAATGTGGACGATCACCTACATTGTGTTAGGGAGGCATTGGTTAGGTGTAGGAAGATGAGGTTAGCATTGAACCCGGATAAGACATTTTTGGGAGTGAATAAGGGAGTGTTGTTGGGTTATGTTGTTAGTGAGAAAGGTAGAGAACCCGATCCGGATAAGATTGCGGCCATAAGCGACTTGGCAACTCCAACCAATTCCAAGGGGATCTCTAAGTTGTTAGGACATGTGGGATGGTACCGGGAACTTATTCCTAATTTTTCAAAGATAGCGGTGCCCATTACCCATTTGCTCAAAAAGGATGTCAAATTCGAGTGGACGGATGCTTGTCAAAAAGCCTTTGAGGAATTGCGGGATAGGTTGAGCACCTATCCGGTGTTGATACCACCCAATTGGGGTAAACCTTTTCACGTCTATTGTGATGCTAGTAATGTGGCAATAGGGAGTGCGCTTTGTCAAGCAACGGGAGAAAAAGAGAAGGATCAACCTATAGCTTATGCGAGTAAGCAATTGACCCCCGCCGAAAGAAACTACTCTACAACGGAGAGGGAGTGCCTAGCCATGGTGTTTTCCGTTAAAAAGTTTAGGCATTACCTCATGTGCAACCCGGTTGTATTTTTTGTTGACCACATGGCTATCAAGTATCTAGTTAACAAGGCGGAGTTAAGTGGTAGGTTAGCTAGGTGGGTTTTGTTATTAGAAGAATTCGACTACACGGTGGAATATAAACCGGGTCGTATGCATTTACAAGCGGACCACTTGTCTAGGTTGTCGGAGGAGATAGGAAAAAATCCGGTAAATGATATGTTAGTAGATGATAGCCTCTTTGTGGTCACTTCTACACCGGAGTGGTATGCGGGCATAGTGGAATTTCTAACAACCCACAAGTTGCCCAAAGAGTGGACAAAAGAAGAGAGAAGGAAGGTGAGGGTAAATAGTAGGCAATTTGTTGTAGTGGGCCATAGGTTGTTTAGAAGGGGGTCCGATGGTATTTTACGACGATGCGTGTCAAAAACGGAGGTTGAAGCGATTTTAATCGCTTGCCACGATAGCGCTTGCGGCGGTCACTTCTCGGGTCAACTCACCGGGCAAAAAATACTTAGAGCGGGCTACTTTTGGCCTACACTATTTAAGGACGCCCATGACTATGTAAGGAAATGCGACGCTTGCCAACGGTATGCCCGAAACGACCTTAGAATGGAGATGCCTTTACATGTATCATTACCCTTAATTCCTTTCGAAAAATGGGGCATCGACTATGTGGGTGAGGTCCATCCCCAATCTTCAAAAGGAATGAAATATATTGTGGTGGCAACCGAGTACCTCACCAAGTGGGCGGAAGCCAAAGCGGTGAAGACCGACACGGCGGAACACGCGGCAACATTTATGTACGAAAACATAATTTCGCGGTTCGGGGTGCCGAAGATCCTAGTAAGCGATAGGGGTACTCACTTTTTGAATGACTTGATTCGAGAGATGACAGAGAAATTTAAAATTGATCACCGGAAGACTACTCCCTACCACCCACAAACCAATGGACAAACGGAAAGGGTTAACGGAATTTTGGTGAGTATACTACGCAAGACGGTTATAGACTCGAAGCGGGATTGGGATACGAAACTAACGGCGGCACTTTGGGCATACCGTACAACCTATAAGGTAACTACGCGTGCTACACCATTTTCCTTAGTCTATGGTCTTGAAGCGACACTACCAATCGAATATGAAGTCGAGTCACTTAGGGTGGCCGTGAGTACGAGACTTACCGAAAGTCAATCCTTACGAAATCGACTAACCGATTTGGAAGCACTTGACGAAGGGAGGAGAATGGCGGCTCAACATATTGAGGCAATCCAAAGAAGGAGAAAGATTACTTTCGACAAACGACATAAGAGAAGGGCCCTAACACCGGGAATGATGGTCATGATTCAAGACGCACGAAAGCTTGAATTTCCGGCGAAATTCGATGCGATATGGTTAGGACCTTACCTTGTCTATGAGGTCTTTCCTAATAATTCAATTCAATTGGAAACGTTGAATGGTGAGCTCTTTCCTACCCGTACATCGGGAAGTAGATGTAAGGAGTACCGAGCTTGACTAGGCAACTTACCCTTGGAGCAAGAGATGTTTGGATTCATCCCCCGATGGTCGCCAATTATGTGAGCCCAAAAGGGTGCCCACATTTAGTCTTAGACCCTTGAAACGTTAGTTGATGCACTTTGAAGTAGCATGTTACTTCACAAAAATATAAAAAGAGTGAAATGTTAGTCTTAGAAGTACCATGTTGTAAGAGGCTAGCATGTGAGTTGTTATTGTGTTTTTACCTTCGGAAGGATTTGAGTGAATGAGGATAGGTAAGGAGAACTTGGATTGAGTAGTTAGTGAGTAGGCTAGTACAAATGGATGGAGACAACCAAAGTGACTCAAGAGGCAAGTGCATTCGAATTGGGATGAATGGAGGATCACATGGAGCGCACAAGTGGACCACCTCATCATGGCCACTTAATGGGGAAGGTCCAAGGAAGAATGCAAGGTGGAGGATAAGCAAATTCTCAAAGCACCAATCAAATCACGAGTTAAGCATCGTGGTTTGAATTAAGTGGTGAGCAACGATTTGGGAAAGTAAGGGGAGAAAGTTATGGCGGCGGAAAGCGAAGGAGGCTAAGTTTGGGTTGAAGCATCCCAAGTTTGGTAAAGTGTGGTAGGTAGAAAGCCAAGGCTAGTTAAATGTTCGAATTAGGATCCTTGTTGATCATTTGAGGGAGGAAGGCTTAGAAGATAGGATTGGCGCCTACTAAGTAGGAGGAAATCTCAAGGGCTTATCGTGAGCCTTGAGGGTGCTCACCCCCTCAAGCTTACTATATAATCCCTCATTCTTCCCTCACTCATCCTCTCTTTCCTTTGTGCTCCAAGGCACCCCACGAGTTATAAGTGTGGGTGTGGGAAGCCATATTGGAGCACATGTGTGTGCTTAGTTTTTAGTTTGAGAGCCAAGGCTTGTTAGCCTTGAAGAGGGCTTAACCTCTTGGTAGAATTAGTGTTGACGTGAAGGATTTTAAAGTTAATTCATGATTCCAATTTGTGGTACTTAAAGTTCATGTTTTGAATACACGTGGTTGCAAGTTCCATGTTTAAGAGTTGAGCACTTGAGGTTGTGATGAGTGCAAAAATATACTTGTGTGGATTAGTTAGTCTTAGTGAAGTTAGGAAATTCTCTCTCCCCCTCTCCTCTCTAGGATTTTAGGATTTTAGGATTAGAGAAGAATTGTGTGATTAGAAAGGGGTTGTTAGTAGAATTAGGAAAATTAGGTAGGAAGATTAGTTAAGGGCTTGAATAATTAGTGAGGTAGTTGGGGATTACAACTACAAAGTTGTGGGTTCATGAAGGAGCTGGGTTTATGAAGGAGCTGGGTTTGTTTAGTTAGAAAGTAAAGAGCTGGGTTTATGAAGGACCTGGGTTTGTTTAGTTAGAAGCTAAGGAGCTGGGTTCATGAAGGAGCTGGGTTTATGAAGGAGCTGGGTTTATAAAGGAGCTGGGTTTGTTTAGTTAGAAGCTAAGAAGCTGGGTTTACGAAGGAGCTGGGTTTATTTAGTTAGAAGCTAAGGAGTTGGGTTCATGAAGGAGTTGGGTTTATGAAGGAGCTAGTTAAATCCAAGACCACTTGAAGGGTGAACCTTGCACTATGGACTCATCCAAGTCCAAATCCAATACCGCGGAGGAATGTGAGCCCAAACCCACTACTCGGACTACGGACGCTTAAGGGTGGGGGGTTTGGCCTCACAATTCTCTACCTCTCTAGTAGTGGCCATCAAGTCTCTAAATGAAAATGGAATGGGTGTGGTCTCCACAAGTAGTCCCCAATCTGCAAATGGCTCTAAACTCAGGCCCTTCTCATCTTCCAAAATCATGTTGTGCATAACGATGCAAGCCATCATGATGTTCTCAATAATTCCTAAATCCCATTGGCGTATTGGATTCTTGATAATTTCCCACCTTGCTTGCGGCACCCCAAAAGCCCTTTCGACATCCTTGCGGGCACCCTCTTGGCACTTGGCAAAGTGCTCCTTCATCTCACCCACAGGCTCGTGTATTGGCTGCACGAAACAAGACCATGCTAGGTATATCCCATCCGTCAACAGATAATAGCGGGGGTACACATGCCCATTTACCTCGAAAGTAATGTCGTGACCAGCTCCCCGTAGCATGTTCAAAAGAAAGGGCGAATTGTCGAGGACGTTGATATCGTTGTTGCCTCCAGGTAAGCCAAAAAATGCATGCCATATCCACAAACTCTGGTCAGCAACAGCTTCAAGAATGATGCTCCTGTTCTTGTCTTTGTCTTGGAATTGACCTTGCCAGGCCACTGGACAATTCTTCCAAGCCCAATGCATGCAATCCAAACTTCCAAACATCCCTGGACATCCACGCTTCTCATTGATAGACATGTGCTTCTCTATATCATCTCTTGTAGGTTGTCTCAAATAAGTGGCCTCAAAACAACCTTGAATGGCAACTACAAACCTCTCCATGCACATTTGAGCAGTGGATTCTCCTAATTTGCAATACTCATCACATGCATCAGCAGCCACACCATATGCCAACATACGAATGGCGGCAGTGCATTTTTGCAAGGAAGATAATCCCATACGACCTGTAGCATCAGGACGTTGTTTGAACCACGGGTCGAAGTGGACAACAGCATCAACAATGCTTGTGAACAACTCCCTCCTCATCCTGAAATGTCTCCGGAACTTAACTGGCCCATACGTAGGACTCTCAGAGAAATAATCCTTGTATAGAAGATTATGACAATGCTCCCTATCACGCCACACAAATTCTCTGCCAACCGTACTCCCACCCACCTTGGGCCTGCTGGACGACTCACCGAAGACCTCACTACCAAAAACATCAACCATCTGTAGGAATAGGTCATTCTCAAATTCCTCTTCCATGTCCTCCTCAAACCCTAATCCAATCCCAAGGCTCCTCTCAAGCTCATCCTCCCAACTCTCCATGACTACAGCAAAGAAGAGAACCCAAAAACTAAAAACCCACAACCCTCATACCACACCCCGCAGCAACAGCAACAACGACCAATATTTCCTCGGCAGAGCAGGAGCTTCGGCTGGAGCGACACTGTCGAGCTCTCGGCCACGCACAGGCCGAGAGAGGAAGGCCACGAGGGCACCGGGCGGGCCCGCGAACTGCCAGGTAAGCTCACCAACACTCATTGCCGGGTCCCTTGGCGGGCCACCATTGGGGCCCGGGCTGCTCAAGCTGTGCCCGCGGCTGTGGAGGGGCCACGCCACAGCCCGTTGGCGAGTGGAAATAACGAGTGATGATTGGGGATGCTCTAACAAGGTGAAAAGAGGAGTTCGAGGACCCGGTTAAAGGAGATTACAGAGGGGAGGTAAATCCTACCTCGGCAGTACACTCAAGTAACTTTCCGACCTCAAGCCGGCCGCGTAAGGAGTAATCATTACAGTGAACTTAAGGAAATCATGGGTGAGGGAAGGCAAGCTAGGGGCTTGCCGGCAACCGGTCTTGTCATACCGGGCATGTATAGATACTAAGTAATCACGTAGTTTTAAGACTAAATCCAAGGGAATTGGCCTAAGAGAATTCCGAAGCAACTAAGGGGCATACTTGGGGATCCTTAGGTAATGAGTTCAATACCTCATAAATGAGGGTGATAACGATCGAATATCTTGAGTAAAGATTGATTTTTATCATATGCAATTAGAACCACTAGAATTCTAATACTCGAAGGTTCTCAAGTAACTTTGGAATGTTAAAATCCATTAACTTACTCAATAGGCTACCGAACGAATATAAGATAATTCTCAAAGATTTCTATATCGTCAAAATATATGCTTTGAACTAGAAACTCTTTGTGGTAACATTTTTGGAATTGTTCTTAGAAGATAATGAAGGCTCGAAGGTTGTAAACCATGAAAGATATTGTATGCAGAAGTTATGTCTTCTCCTAAACACTTAACCTTGACATTAAGATTCAGGGGAACATAAACTTGACAACTTGGGCATCTTATCCCTGGAGATTTATAAAAGGTCTTAACACCACAAGGAAAAGTATTATGCTAATAAATCTATTTAAAGGTTTAGGATCACCTAACCTTAATATTTCAGGGAAACATAAACTTGAGAAATTGGATCAATTAATCCTTGAGGATTCATAGGAGCATTAAAGTGTTATAAGGTTATATGAGCGCGAACACCTTCAGCGGAAATTGGAATCTAAAGAAGGACTAATTTTGGTGGGAGTAACTTCATGTAAACCGGTTCAACAGCGGGTTACACCGTCTAAGTTTGCTGAGGGTTGAAGGTGACCTCGACAAAGATGTATTGCATGAACAACACGGTTGTTGTTTCACACGAAGGTCACTTTCTAGAGTTGGATTTAGGGTTCCCTGGATCATTCCATGATGTCCCCATACTTTAGAATTCTGACCTTTACCGCACTTGGCGTCATTACTTCATTCATACCGAAGAGTATTTTGAGTACTTACTCGGAGATCCGGGCTACCAAGGTGAAAACATGTTCACCATGCAGAAGGTGGGACAAGTTGAGCGGGCCCCTAACATGGATGAGGGTGCACTCATGGCATATATAACAAAATGTACACCATATTCTGAGTTTAAGGTGGAGTGGGACATTGGTAGCTTGAAGAGGAAATTTCAGCGTCTCATGAAGAGATTTGACGCCACCAAACCAAAGTATAACCATTTAATCCGAGTGGCCACCCTTTTGATCAACTTCTTGCACTAGAAATGAATAGATTTGAGGCACAAGGCCGTTGGTGGACCTCATGAAGACCTCCATGACCATGGTTGGAAAGGGGATTTCTAGGTGCCGTGCACCTCTCCACAAAGAGTGCCCGCAATACCATGGGCACAAGGGAGACCCCGGAGTGACACCCGAGACTTGTGGTGCCATTGGTGAGAGTGCCCAAATGATCCTAGTGTGGGTGAGGGTTTAGGGTTTAGTGTCGATGGACTGGTTGCTTGATAGAATCGGAGATCGGACAACGAAATTATGGAGGTTTGAAGCTGCTGGTAGGGCTCCAGCCCTAGCGGCTAAGGGAAAACGTCTACTTGGCCCCAACTCTTAGGAGAGAGAGAGACAAAAGGTTACTTGACGGTGGGGTAGGGGCCCTGTGCGAAGTCCAAGAGGCTTATATGGAGATGCGGCTCTACCGCCCGACCTTGCCCGCTCCAAAACAACATAGCCTCCACAAACGTTGGCTCCTACGGGGTTGGCCCAATGTGGGGGCGAAGTTGCCAAGTATGCTTGGAATCGGGACATGTCCATGAGGTGAAGATATAAAGAAAAATAGGCAAAGCTCAAGCTCCTAACCTGCACTTGAAGAGACTCAAGCAAATATCTTTGTCGGATTTAATGAAATCAATTATCTTAGGATAACGTCTTTGGTTAGAACGTAGAAAAGACATGGTTTGAGGGAATTTAGGCAAATGAGTTTTTGGGTTGTTGTAGTGTTGCTCCAATGACGCGATGATCAACTCAAGATTGGATGGACATGAATGGAAGTCCGCACCTAACTATTGGCTACCTACTAAGGGGAGAGTCCCGAATGCATGTGTAAGAGGGTTTGGTAACCAAATTATGAACTTGGAGGTTGGTATGGGGAGCTAACCATGCACGTGTGTGGGATGTGCAGGGCTAGCGCTCGTGACACTTGCTAGAGTTGCGAAACGGTGAAGATAAGTTAAGGTGAGCAAGCAAGAGTTGCGACATTGCACCCCATAGCCGAATTACACTCCCAATAGAATGAGATCAACAACCTCGCTCCAGTGATGCCAATCCTTGCACCCCACAAACATATCAAGTTTCCAATGTTATGTGTTCTCCAACCTCACTCCAACAATGCCAATCCACGCACCCCACAAGCAAATTAGACTCCCAATGGTATGAGATCAACAACCTTGCTCCAACAACGTCAATCCTTGCACCTGACAAGCAGATCAAACTCCCAATATAACGGAATCCACTCACCCTACAATTGGATCAAACTCCTAAGTTATGAGATCCTAAACCTCACTCCAACAACACCAACAATCTACGCACCCAACATGTGCATCCATGCACTCTCCATGCTCCCTCGCTCCAACAACGCCAAGCCATGCATTTTCAGATATACACCACACTCACTCACTCAAAACCATCCCATTTGTATCAAGGCCTCAAGCCTCCTTCCTGCATCTCTGCCCTTGAGGCAAGAACCAAACGAGGTTGCAAAATTTCGGGCAAAGAGGTGGGTTCTGATTTAGACTCAGGCCCACTTCACACACGAGCAAAGAGCCGTGACCATGAAATTGTGAGAGCCCAAAGGAAAGTGTCCAAAGGCCGTCCCGACACACCTCCAAAGTCATGTAGTGTGGTCACTGATCCTCAAGTGTATTGTGAAGTCATATGTGACCGGGCCCTCAACCAAATGCTATTTCAATGAATTTCTATTCATGCGGATCCTTACACATGATAAAGTAGAATAAATCAACGGTTGTGAGCATTCGGAGTGCCATGGTCTCATGGTTTTGTGGTAGGCCTACCTCCAAGAAGTAGTTTTTGAAAATAGTCCAAGTGACGATGAAACATGATCCATTTGATGCCATGTAGGAATCCATGTAGACTTTACATCCATCTTGCATTCACATACTTTGTTGGTCCCTCAAGCGTAGTGTGAAGTGAACTTGGACCGGCTCCGCCTTTTCCACCAATGAGAGTGCTTGAAGTGTAATGGTCACGGGCACTCAGTCTCGTGTGTGAAGTGGCCCTCAGGACTCCGGTTTGAACTCCAATGCTGCCGGGAATAGTTCTAACTTTGGGTTTTCCATGGTGTTTGGTCTCAGCCCTCAACCTTTTACGGAAAACTCTAGTGTCACCAACACTAAATGTGAACGTGACCCTGTTTGTCATTCCTTGTACGATATTTTGGACATTATAGATTTAGAGTGTTGCAATTACTGTCACTTACTACATGAATTCTCATCCAAATTTCAATCATCCATGACAATATTTCATTACAAAATGTTAGAGTAGGAGTAGGCACGCAATTGCACATCGGCAGAGCAGGCAGGGTTTTGGGCAGTGGACGAATTAAAAGTAAGTTTGGATGACAATGCTTGTAAACTTACTTACAAAAAGTGTCCTTAGAAAAAGTACTACAATGACAAAAAAAATTACCATATGACACTAAATACAATATTTAGTGTAGTAAGAATGTAATATTGTACCAAACAAAGTTGTTTATGTTCCACTATAATGTCCAAACAATCTAATTAACTTTGACTAGTAAAAAGATGAATTTTACAGCAAAGAATGTTATATAATTGCCTAAATTCAAATAGTGAGTGATATCAAATACCATAAACATTAGTGACCAAAGGCTGTGAGAAACAAATGATATAGGATTTATTACAACCGTAGCTTTTGGTATGGAGCCATGACAAAGAAAATCCACATCACTTTTTGAAATTCTTGGTCATGGGACTTAATAGAAAGAGGATGGGTGCTTCAACGTTTTTGCTGAAACAACTTATTTGGGTGCTCTCGCCACAAAATTCAGTTGATCACCAAACATTGTTCATTTTTAGGACATGTGGGATTTCATGCCACTGCCTCATATATGTTATGACATGATCAATCTTATTATCGATTACCATGTGTGAAGTAAAAGTGGGACAATCACTTCTTTTTTCAACCATTGAGAATATTAAAAGCAGTGGTCACGGCCCTTGGTCACTACTGTAAACATGCCTTAAGTGTCCCCTTCTCACTTATAGAAACCCTGCAAATTCCTTCACTTGTGGTTTATCACTCGTGGAGTCTCATTACTTATGTTGTTAACAAGGTCACATTCGGAACCCACCACTTATGCACATCAATTACCCAAGATGGCATCGGTTGAATTGTGGATGCACAAAATTTTAGATAGCATTGTGTTGATGTGTGCTTGAGTTTGTCTACTTGATTTTTTTGTGCCACCGATAGATCCTACCAACACTAGACTGATCATAGTAACTATCACGGCCAACACTATTCATCCCATTTCCACACTGGTAACATTCGGGATAATAATGTGGATGCACACTATTTACCAACCGACGTTGTATAACATTGGAGGTCCGAATCGTAGGTTACAAGATTCCTATTGCATTGAATATACCATGCAATGTATTTCTATTCATTCAATAAGTGGCTTTCTTTATTTGAAAAATCACGTACTTAGTGAAGGTGATGCTCACCACCAAAACTTACCTTCAGGAAACACCTTTGATTGCCTTGAATGATGGTATCTCCAAATCTTTCTTGTTTTTTTCCAAACAAACAATCCATCTTGTAGAGCTTCTCATACTCTTTCCATTAACAACATATCGCGTTCCAACTTTTAAGTCATTTGGGCATAATGAACACTGAAAAACCATATGATCTTTGTGTTGACTTTTCATGTTTTCCTCCCTAAATTCTTGGACTTAGGAAGTGAGATTAGGCTATTTGGTTGCACTTTAATAGCTTTCGTTTGGTACCTTAGCCACGCTTAGAAGCAATCGAAAGGGAAAAGAAGAAGTGCATAATGATGGTGTATATATGGGCAACACTATAGGGTTGCAACTTAGAGTAAGTCAAACTACACATATACCCAAAATGTTTATTATAATATGTGCAGTAGAAAAAGATAGTCTCAAGCAACATGGGTCCAAATAATTGTTTTGTTAAATTGACATACCCAATCTAGATCCATTGTAACAATTCTAAACCCTTGCAATATGTTTAATGAGCTCAAAGATAAAGTGGGATTTATTTTGGCATAGATCCCTTGATATGCTCCTACACCAACATTCAAACATTGAATTTAGGAGAGATAAGACACATGTCAATGGAACAACCACAATAAAGTCAAGTGCTAGGATATAATGCAATGCCACATGTTAGTGTAGGAGGTGTAGCTTTAGGAAGAAAAAAACACTAAACATGTACTTGGTATTGTTAAGTGAAGTAAGTTAATGTGGTATTGCTAAAGTTACAAGAAACTACTTTGGAGCCATATAGTTTGAGACTATTCTACTAAAGTAAAAGGCATATGGTTGCCGAAATCAATCATTTACAATGACACCATGGACTATGTATATGTCATATGTTCAATGGCCAAGGATATATGGCACCCTTGTAGGTTCAAGGTGAAAAGATTGAGAACCCCTTATATCTCATTAATTTATATGACCTTGTAACGACACAAACGTTGTATTTAGTTATCACTTACTAGTTGGAATAACACAATGCTCTATTAATTGTATATTTCATGTTTTGCCAACACAAATATCAAACTAGTTGTTTGGACATAATGGAACATTAACGCCTTTACTTGGTCCGAATGTGGGGAATATCATGGAATATTTTGTGGAATATTGTCAGTTTCACATAACACTGTTATAGATCAAGATAATGTTATGTAGCATCAAAGGTCCATATGACACCGGAGTCAACATGAAATGCCGCAGTCAACATGAAATGCCGCAAGTTAGTTCAATGGTATTAAATTGAGATGAACAAGCCACGAACACATAGGGGCCAAGATTTTCACGCAACCCCTAGAATGGGTGCCACAAATCCTATGCCTAGGGCATTGTATGGATACACCTATAACACCACATCATGTTTTTTCGTGGACCACCTTTTGTATGAGACCGCCTACAAGTAGAGGACTAGAGGTGTGTGGTGCCTAGATGACTTTGAGAAGGTGGAGATTGTATAAAATCGATTTCACTTCAATCAATTGAACTCCAAAAATGACATCAAACCTACCCCAATTCAATCTAGGAGAATCTAGTTGGTATGAACTCACCACCCTCATCACATATGAGGTTTGTTTATTACAAGAGTCCCTTCATCCACAATGGATTAATTTGCCTAGACACCATAAAGCCAAAACCCTGACTGGGAGTTTGTGGTGTCAATGTAGAACTCAACTATCGTGGGTGAAAGGGCTCTAGTAAAAGCAAGTCCCTTGCAAGTTGAGGGATGATTCATTACAATTGAACCACATTAGAGTAGACAAACCCATTTTCATTAACTTAAGCAATTTCACATAACTGTAGTATATGTGTGATACTGGAGAGGTTTTTCACATGTCTGGAAATTGATATCACAACGTTTAACCAAAAAAAATCACACATTAATTTCAATTTTTGAATTATAGTGAGAATTTTAAAGGCAACATTCTCTCCCAATCCATATTCACAACATAGGTTGACCTATTTCCGATAAATGGGAGAAAAAACTTTAGTACAATTAGTGCCCTTTTCAAGAAACCCAAATCCGTGCCCTTTTAACTTGCTTTTTCCATGAAACAAAATGTGACGGCAACATATGTGAAATTTCACAGCTTTTCCCATCATGCTAGAAAACAACAGCTACAAATTTGGAACTTCGCGACATTAGAGGACTCTATGTATTAAGTTGAAGTGGGTGGTTCTCATAAATGGGTATGTCTATTGTAGATTGACTCAAGATCTTTGATGCTATTGCCATAGTCAAATAATCTAAAAATATTATTCCGTGAAATAGAACAATTCCCTACATTTTTCACATAACATTATTTAGGGCCGGTTTACACTATGGACCATGAAGTCGGACCATGGAAGATGGTGTTTGTCAATGGTCCGAGTTCGTGGTCCGACTTCCATGGTCCGAGTTCATAAAAAATTATTTTTAAGAGCCATGGGCCCCTCACTAGGTGTAAACCGAATGTGGACCAAGAAGAATGACCATGCACCAAAAAGTGAAGGTGCTGATTTTTTTAATACATGCCCAAAAAGGGCAATTTTGAAAAAAATTCAAGTTTGACCATTCTCTTGTCTTCTCTTGGGCTTCACTTGTCTTCACTTCTTGTTAAATGTGTTGAAGATGTGGCTTGCAAATCTTCTCACAACAATTTTTACAAAAAAAATGAGCGATTTAATTTGTACATGTTCAATGTAATTTACATGTGACATGTACCTTGTGTTGTCACTACACTAAATAGGATATTTAGTGTTTGATTATATTTAATGTTGTTACCACCCTACCTTGCTCAACACTAAAGTTCAATTCTTTGATAATTAGTGTTAGAAGATTTTCCATTGCGGTTCTTTTGATCACCCTGATCTGCAGTCACTAAACAACTACAGATTTTTCTTTTTTTCTTTTTCAACTGTAATTTTAATTTTTTTTGGGGGGGGGGGGCGTGTAATATACCATTGGAAAGGCATTCTCAAGACCTTTCCAATGGTATATTACAAGCCCCAAAATTCCAAATATTGCAGTTGGTAGAGCAAAAATAGTGTTAATTAGTGTTAGAAGATTTCCCATTGCGGTTCTTTTGACCACCCTGATCTGCAGTCACTAAACAACTACAGATTTTTCTTTTTTCTTTTTCAACTGTAATTTTAAATTTTTTGAGGGCGTGTAATATACTGTTGGAAAGGCATTCTCAAGACCTTTCCAATGGTATATTACAAGCCCCAAAATTCCAAATATTGCAGTTGGTAGAGCAAAAAAACAAATCTGCACTCAAATTCTTGAGTTCTAGATGTCCCACGTTGTTTGGTGAAACACGTGGGAGCCGGTATAAGGGAAAAAACAAGGTACATTGTTTTTTGCATTTAGTGTTGTGTGGCATTTAATGTTGTTACTATTCATTTACCTGCAACACTATCTACCAAACACTTGACAAATAGTGTTCAAGTAGTGGTGGTAGAGATGGTGGTGGTGCAACCATGCGGCAACAAAACACAAAACATAACAAATATTATAACACTAATTGTGGAGATGTAAACATTGAGGGCGTCACTGGCATTTAGTGTTGTGGTTCGTAATTACTGTTGACAACACTAAATGCAAAAAACAGTGTAGTGTTGGTATGTCTCATGGGTTATGCTATTATTAGGGCACATAGAGGGTAGATTCGTTAAAGAATTATTAAAATGGTGATATTCTGCCATGGGCCCTTGCCTTTTCCTACCAGACCACCTCTCTTGCCTCTCTCAACGAAAAACCCGTTGGACCATGTCAGTGCATTTATTACGCTTTAAAATTTATATTTTGGGGACCTCGACCTCCGTGGTCCCTCTGCCATTTTTTCTCTAGTGTAAACCGAAGTTGTCCCAGGACGTGTTCAGCAGCCAATCAGTGCTCTTACATCGCCGTGGGACAACTTCATGGTCCATAGTGTAAACCGGCCCTTAGTTGAGTTTGTACGTTGAGTGGGGCCAGGAATAAGCCATAGTCTATTTGAAATCATACTTTGTTTATTCTCACAACATAGCACATCACTGGCAATTTCAGGCTTAAAAACTCAGGTGAAGCAATGTACTGATATTATTAGATTGGAACGGCTGATAGCAATTGAATAATGTTATGAACATTTGCAACCTCTATGTAGCTAAATATATTGATAGCAGTTGGATGATGTTATAAATTTGAAATTCAATCCAAACATGCAGACGAAAGAACCCGCACCAATTGTTCACATTGAAAATTACAGTGGGCCACTTCAAATTATAATAAAAATAGTGTGTGTAATTGGGAATTAATGTGGCCCACACTAATTAGACAAAACAATGTCATGAGTGTGGATTAGTCCAATCAATTTGACGACGTAGTCCAATCTCTTTTAAACATGTGTCTTTTATCATGTTTGTTCTTTAATTTCCATTGCACCACACATCAATCAAATACATGTGTTTGATTAGATGAAGTAATTGAATTACACCCAGGTACCATAAGAACCAAGAAGACACCTATATTTGATTGAGAGAACCCATGCACTATGTTCTTAGGTGTTTGATTAAGAGAAGCAAACTGAATAATCATCAGGTGAGGAGCCATTTTGTGTTGTTAAACTCTTTCCAGACACACATTTGTTTTTGAGTGTTCAACCATTCACTATGTTCTTATTCTTTCACTTCTAGTTGTGGGTAAAGAATAAAATGAAATGCATGGAGGACGTGAACTCAAGTAACACGATCTCATTTCTTAAATCCAAGATTCGAGGCCGAAAACATAATGAAGAACATTTGCTCTTTGAATGGTCATTGCACCCAAATCTCAAGGAGTTAGGATGAGGTCTTGGGGAAAGAGCTCGAAAAGCTCCACAAGATGAATGGCTTGTTTGTGAAAATCGATCAAGCTTTGTAGAAAAATCATCATTTAAGCTAATTGGATGCATTTCTTTAGGTAGGTTTACGTGGTGACCACCACATATACCAAGCACGTGCTTGCTTTGAGGAGTAAGTCGCTTTAGAATACCCAATTGTATATTGCTACCCTGGATAGGCCGGGGATTCGTGGCACTCAAGTAAAATCATCCATGCGGATGAAAAAAACATAGGAATCATCTAAATGACTATTTTAAGGAAATTTGATTCCGGAAATAGAGTCAAAGGCCCCGAATTAGTCTAGTGATGTCACATTCGAATGAATCGGCCCTCAACCCCATAGGGGGGCTTTTTTTATTGGAGCCACTTCATCCATGATATCTTGGATGGATGTTCCTTAGTGAGTGCCACGAATCCCCAGCCCCCTGGATAAGCCCCCTACCAAATCAAAATACATACTCCCCCCACCTCTCTTCCCAGTGGCTAAGAACTTTGTGTTGGCCAAGCTCCCTGCCACCAAACAACTAGGGTTTAATTAGATATGGACAAAAGACTTGTCCAATATTAATCATGCATCGAATAGTATTTTTGCACAGTTATGACATGCACATTGCACTGTAACAAATTATTCGAAAGAAGAAACTAGAAGAATGTGATGAAAATCCCAATTATACATACTTTGAGAAGCAATATGATCAAATATTTCCTCTAGATATATATTTTTTCACAAATGACATAATGTGTACGTAACTAACACATGAACCATATGGCGGGACCCATGGGTCCCATCGGCCCCTGGCTCTCGCATAAACTATGTAGCACCATCAATATAACTCACATTCTTTCTACAAAGGTGGCAATCGACTACTCACATCATGAGCTACATGGGGACATTTAGATCAATTTGTTTAATGGTGACGCAATTAGTAATTTTTAGGGGTATCATGCTCATTTTTTAGATGGATTTTTGGAGAAATAAGTAAAAACAAATTTTTGAGTGAAGTTATTAAAAGGGAAACTTAGCTGAGAGCAAGAGAGATCCAACGGTACATTACGAGATGCAGTAATGACTTCTAGCCAACATCTACAGGTTTAGGTTTATGTTGCAACATAAGCACTTTAACAAAATAAATAATGAATGACGTATTGAGACAGAGCCTATGCGGGCCCCCGGGGTCCCGCCATAAGGTTCACATGCTACAACATGATTTGCAATTCACATCTAGGAATAGTCGTTGTCGTTTCTATCATAGGACCCACCAATAGAAGTGCACATATGAAGTTTCATTTTGTCCAACACTCATGAATAAATCTAGATTTACTTGAAACATAGTTAAACCCTCTCACAAAGTTACCTTTGTAGGTTTACAGTTAACCCCTAAGAGTTTAAGTTGAATCTCCCCAAAAATGCCTAGACAATTTCATCCCAATCCAACAATCTTTTGTATTTTTTTTAAAACGATGCACATTTGACTATACAGATGACATCTTTGTATAGTTAGGATTCCTCACACCAAATCTCAGCCGTCCAAGTGTCCCAAATCAAAAGATTATGACGTAAACATGTACATTGATATGGTCGGGTAAAAGTAGGTGTCCGAACAAAAGAAATCCTCCTCAACCTTTAGGGTTTGACTGATTCATCTCAAGTGTGCCTCACGAGTGTTGACTACTCCGGGATCCTTGAAGCCAATTTCATTGTCAAATCAACTTCTTCTTCTTTTTGTAAAAACTAACCTATGTTATACATAAGTAATACTTTGAGACGTATTCATTGGATGAATGATAAGATACGCACTTCCTTCTCCGAGACCCAATTTGAAGTCTCTAAGAGCAGTAAAATAGAATAGAAAAAGAACACTAAGTACAGTACGGTATTAGAATTCACCTGTAACTAACATAGATACTTAATATCTGAGACCAAGAGAGAGAGAGAGAGAGAGAGAGACTCTCATCCATCCAACATAATAATAAAAACTTGACCCCTAATGTAGTTTTATTCCAGTGTCGAGGGAGAATTTTAGTGTTGGGCATAATTGGTCAAAATCTTAGTGTTTCCAAGTCCGACCGGTTACATGTTGTGATCTTTCGGTTTTCTTTCATTTATTTGAGTTGTATTTTATAGAATCCTCTAAACATGATAGGCACTTTTCTTGCAGTCTTGAATTAAAACCGGTTATTTCTCAAACTCAACCAACTCATTTATAACTACATTGATTATCCCCATTAGTGAGGGAGGGCTAACAATGGATGTGAAAAATTAGTGAAAGCCATACTAAAATTTATTTATGCTATGAAATTAGTGCCACCATTGGAAGACCTAGGAAACATTGTTCATCTCGACACTCTTCATTGACAAGCATATATACATCATCACTCTACAACCATCTTAGAGAACACACTAATTCCCTTTAAATATATGGTAAGTGAGCATGTATTTCAGCATCACTTAGTAAAAAAAATTCAACCCTCACTAATTTTGAAATTTTGAAAAAATAGTGTGTGTTTCAAGAATTAGTACCACGCGCACTAATTGGGACAATCAGCATAGTTGTCGGTTCTCCCCATTCATTGGCCGATTCATCTCGAAACGGCCTCTAAGTTACACTAATTTGGGGGGGGGGGGTTTTGAGAAGCGAAATCCAGTGAGGTCCGAGACGACCCTAAACTACTGGATGATGGTGGAGAGATACCCAAATTTCAAGAAAGAGGTTGGCGGTTCGATTCCCTGCTGTGAAATCTCCTCTCTACTTGACAGAAACTTGTCATGTGGTCAACTGTCTCTTGTGCTTTGGCGTTGGCTTGTTGGCCTTCTGTCTCAAAAAAAAAAAAAAAAAAAAAAAAGCAAAATCCAGTGTCAAATCGACTAAAGAGAGAGACCTCTGGGACGCACGCTATTTTGGAGGGTTTGTGCCGGATGGATGAATGAAAAACATATGCTCATACACGTACGATAATCCCCTCTATTCGGCATGCTGAGCGAAACTATTCTAAGTTATTCGAGGATTCCAATGTCGTAGAATGTTTTTCTACTGCTACTTCAATATTAAACCCAACTCCGATTTCCAACATATATATATACATACTAGGCCTGAGGCCACCTACTAATTTTTATTTTTATTTTTTTTGAGACAGAAGGCCAACACGGCCAACAGTGTTCAAGATTGAAGCCCTCATATGAGTTTCATTTTGAAGGGCTCTCAAATTTCAGCCCTTCAGTTGAAGGGCTGGTTCAAATTCAAGATGTCAATCCAAGAATATAGAAATGAAATATAAAACTCATGTTAAACTTGTGCATGAATTATATGGTACATGTTTCTAGTACAATGTGAAGAATTAAGAATCAACCATCTAACTCCACTTCTTGTAGTGACAATGCCCTACGCTTGTTGGTTTCTTGTGGCGAGCATATTATATTGGAGACTTCAAGTGATGTCTTCATTTTCAATTTGGGGTTGCGTTTTGAAGGGCTATTTTGAGAGAGGTATATTTTGAAGGGCCAAATCGCGTTTGAAGGGCATTGAAGACTTCAATCTTGAACACTGACGGCCAACGCCAAATGAAGCCACCTACTAATTATTAGCTTAAGCTTTTGAAGAGCTTTCCAGCCAGTTTATTGTTGTTATTCATTCCCCTTCATTATTATAGTATTAGCTGACCCGCAATATCCAATCGCCTGTCCCCTAAATTCCTTCTACTGTATCTGGATTCCAGCACTGACGTGGCACTTGCCCTGCTACACCTTCGCTTCTGATTGGGGGAGAGCCTGCCGGGGTCCCACCACAGCTTCTAGAAGGAAGGTCACGTTGGCCGATTCTGATTGGCTGCTGCTGCTGCAATTTCTAAACCTTTTCCAGGGTAGAGCTGGCTGGGAAATTCACTCACATGGCTGAAGAAAGGAGATCGTATATTATATCATTGCTCGGTGTTTGTTAATATAGTTCGTTTCCTGATCATGAGATTTAGAATGGGGCCGGGAAACTTGCAATCACGAGGAAACAACGAGTTTAAATGCTTAAAAAGATGGGTCTTATTAAATGGTTACACTTTCCCAACTATCATGCCACGTCTCCTAGGATATGAAACACGGGAATATCATATGAAACAAGGTAGAAATATCATAACCCGTGAAAATAAGGTGATTCGCATTGAAGATATGGTCTTACAATCATGAGATAATTTTCCAAGATAGAAGAATTTCATATTTTTTTGCCTTGTACAAAAAATTCTACAATTTTTCAAAGTGGAAAGTTGTCAAACCCCCTACTCGTTCACTAGATTCTCCCTACACCGAACACAACAATCCGCATTTCCATACAAAACATCACCTAAACCGGTTAACTCATGAGTACATTAAACTTGACTCCCATTGGCTTCACTAAGTGTACACGCATTGAAGTTGCCACCTCGCCATGATCGGTTTCAGAAATGGCACTTCACTGTTATGATGGCGGTTTGGTGCACGGGTAGAGGGTGGTTAACCGGTTTGGGTATTTCTACCTTAGCTTAGATTAGTACAAATCGTTAGCCAAAACCAAGTCAAGATTGTAGCCACTTTCTTCATCATAATGTTTCGGAACGTGTTTCAATATCTTCTTCATTATCAAAGTGAAGATCCACATCACTGTCTGGGAAGAACCGACGGTTTGTTACAGATGAACCGGTTGAGTTTGAGAAATAACCGGTTGAAGTTCGAGACCTCATGAGAATTACCGATCATTTAGAGGAATATGTGGAATATACCTCAAATAAATAGAGCAAAACCGGAAGATGTCAACATGTAACCATTTGGATTTATAATCACTAGGATCTTGACTGACTATGCCCAAAAACTTCCCGGGCACTGATCCACATGCTCGTTAAATAGTCATATATATAGGTTCCCCCCCATTATGTTGACTATTGAACTTAGAATGGTTATCATATTTTGAGCACACAGTGCAATCTTTTTAAAACACATGTCTTTTTGGTGTCCAATCTTGGAGCCACATTCTACCACAACGTGCTCAAATATAGGTGTATGATTAAGATGAGTAGCCCGATTAGGCACATCTATCTCAATTCATTTCTGCTCAAGAGAATGTGGTCTGGAAATTCATGGGATCATGAGGAATTGTAAGTTTACTGGAAGTAAGGACTTAAGGTAGATGGGTCTTAAATGGTTAGCTTTTTATGACTAGTGGGCCACTTCTCCTAGGACATGAAACATGTGATTAGTACCGGATGGTTTGCAAATCCAAATCGAGGCCGTAGCCACTTCTCTCGTAACGTTTGGAGCTCTTATACATATCTTGTTCATTATCAAAGTGAGAGTTTTGTGCTTACCAAGTGGTCATGTATGTCTCTATGTCCCAATTATGTTGACTATCAAGCTTAGAATGTTGGTTACATGTTTTGAGCACGCGGTTAATCTCTTTCAAACACGTGTCTTCTTGGTATCCGTTCTTGGAATCACACCAAACCACGTGCCACTCAAATAAAGGCGTCCTTGCCAAATAAGGGTTGTCCACCTTAATCACTTTTATGGAGAGTCTTCCCTAGAGTTTGGCTCTCCATAGCTATTTCTATCTCATGGATAATTTGGAGGGAGAGGAATTGATGAAAAGTGGTTGATTCGGAGAGTGGTTGATTCGGATTGTAGTTGACTTCATTGGCCAAAAAAATGAATGGTGACTATTGGAATGCCCCATACCATTAGTCAACACATGCCTTCGGTTGGGTGGGCCACGGAATCCTAGGAGCATAATCATAACATCTTGAAATTTTTGCACTCCACGTTACAGTGGCACCTTGATGATGTAGGAAGACCCTTACTCTGTTGAGTAATGTTATGTCCTCCAACTGTCATAATGAAAGACTCCACTTATATAAGCTCACAAATGAGATGGATAGAATTTTTGGCTCTAAAAACTCACATGTGGAATGCAAGAAGAAATGGTCGTTCTTCCATACCACGACCCAAACTCATTTACAATGAAATCAATCAAATTCTCAAACCAATGCACTCTTGTTACTTTCTTTGAAGCGTTACATTTTCAAGGATTATATATTCCTAGAAAACGTGGTGTTGTAATACACTTCCCATTTGATATAGGTGGTGTTTAGGACATCACCCCATTTACAAATGTCAAGTCCCATCTACAAATGTCATAAATTACATTCGACTCTTGTCAGTAGGGTCATACCCTAATGGTCGCCCGTGTCAAATAGGAAGTATGACCTAGAACCGCAGTAACTTTTGTAGTGATACTTTCAATGGGGGCACCTACAGGCCCCATGACAATTGTTTAATGTATAGTTGCTTTTTATATTGTTCCACATTTGTCCTTGTGATTCTTGACAAGGAGTTTGCTCCTTAGATCTTGGTTATAAGTTTTGTTTCACTTTGTGACAATTGCATGTACTAACCATAGTATCTTACCCATAATATTGTTTGCAAATGGCTTTGCTTCTTATAGTGCCAAGACAATACTCACAATTTGCTTTGACAAATTCCAACCCCAACTAGCTTTTGAACCCGAGATTGATGATGCCTTGATTGTTATGACGTTATTCAACTTTGTTAGGGAGTACTCTTCCAAATGGAAAGAGAGGTCACGTGTTCATACCAAATTCAATTGCCTATGGCAAACCATTATGAATTAATTTTGCCCCAATTTTGAAGTTATTAACCGACCAAAGTGTTGGTTATGGTGATGGAAGTGTCGTCAATTTAGTGCTTATGATGATGCATTTCACATTTGGCAATGACAACCACGACCCATTGAGATGAGATATCAAACATAACACTATTTCAAAGCATTATTTACTTTCTAGCCATATTCCTAGGTAGTGACTTGGTCTATCTTGGTTGTATGGGGGGTTGTCCATGGTTGGTAGATTTGGTGGGTTGTATGTGGTGGAAAATTGGTTTGTGGTTACTTTCAAGTGGCAGTGTGACGCACTCAAGGGCCCCCACCTCCCCTTGAAGTGGGTGTGTCTCCTTTAGTTTTCATGCATTGGCATTGCCTTTTTGGCCTCATGTCTAAACAAGAAAGGACAAAAAGAAAAAAGAAACATTGGGTACGTTTTGTTTCCATTTATAGTTGCCGCTCCTTTATTCCTTCCCTTAAGTCATCCCTTGAAAACACCTAAACCCTTCACAAATCTCCTAGAAAGCATGCAAGTGTAGACCATGAGATCATCCAATATTTGTTGCGTTTGTTTGAGATTCATACTCAATGTGTCATAAATTTGCGACTTCTTCAACCATATAGTACAACGTAGAGCAACGTTATGATGAATTGGCTTTTGACTCCGCTGAGTACAATAGATGGTGCTAAAATCAATGCCCCATTCAAAACCAACACCCTGAGACCTTGCACAACAAGTGCATATCGACAATGAGAATGCCCACCACCGTACGATCAGGCTCCCGTGTTGATTTTGGATCATCTATAAAAATCAAAATAATTTGAATCCTTATCATAACAATAATCAATTGGGTGGGCCAAGGAATCAATGATATCGGATGCCTGTATATTTGTGAGTTACCTTGTGCAATGTGACAATGTCAATCTGACATGCCGACATGCATGTGTAAAACTGACTAGATGATGGTGAGGTTCCACCCGAGTGACTGCCGACACATGATTGCCCACAAGTTAAATGGTGAAGCTCTACCTACTACAGTTGGGCTCATGACCTTATATTTATCCCATGTAGATTTTGAGCGAATTTTTCAATGCAAGTTACTCCAACTCTTTAGTAAGACTACAATGGGTTATTTTGGAGCATGAAAGCCCACTGCACATAAACATTGCTCAACGACATGAACCCTCACAATATAATAGTGGGACATTGGGAGCTTAGTTTGAATTTGAGTCTCCTTGTGCAACTTTTTGAACATCCAACTATTATATCATGAGGGCCCACAAAACGAGAGTTGAAAGTTGAATAATGTTATGCATTGCTCACTAACATGATGGTAACTTTTGCATATAAAACCCGATACTAAGGGCCACTTCACACACGATTCAAGAGCCGTGACCATGAAATTGTGAGAGCCCAAAAGAAACTGTCCAAGGGCTGTCCCAAGACACCTCCAAAATCATGTCGTGTGCTCACATATCCTCAAATGTAGTGAGAAGTCATTTGTGACCGGGCCCTCAACCAAATGCTATTTCAATGAATTCATGCGGGTCCTCACACATGATGAAAATAGAATAAATCAACGGTTGTGAGCATTCGGAGTGCCATGGTCTCCCGGTTTTGTGTTAGACCTACCTCCAAGAGATGGTTAATGAAAATAGTGACCATGAAACATGATCCATTTGATGCCATGTAGGAATCCAAGTAGACTTTACATCCATCTTGCATTCACATACTCCGTTGGTCCCTCAAGCGTAGTGTGAAGCGAACTTGGACCGGCTGCACCTTTTCCACCAATGAGAGTGCTTGAAGTGTACTGGTCACGGGCTCTCAGTCTCGTGTGTGAAGTGGCCCTAATCCATAAGACAAACCTTCAAGTTGGTGCGTTGGAATCAGTGTTCAAGATTGAAGTCTTCAATGCCCTTCAAATGCGATTTGGCCGTTCAAAATATACCTCTCTCAAAACAACCCTTCAAAATGCAACCCCAACTTGAAAATGAAGATGTCGCTTGAAGCCCTCAATATAATCTGCCCACCACAAGAACCAACAAGCGTAGGACATTGTCACTACAAGAAGTGGAGTTAGATGGTTGATTCTTAATTCTTCACATTGGACTGGAAACATGTACCAGATAATTCATGCACAAGTTTAATATGAGTTTTGTATTTCATTTCTATATTCTTAGATTGACGTCTTGGATTTGAAGCAGCCCTTCAACTGAAGGGTTGAAATTTGAGAGCCCTTCAAAATGAAACTCATATGAGGGCTTCAATCTTGAACACTGGTTGGAATCCTTTGTCATTGGGTAAAGATCATCATCCAAAACATGCAGGATACAATTATAGAATATATGTTCAGCAGTTCAAGTGACGTTTTTTGCGAAACACATTATGTACCTAGCCTGGCAGTCAAAACTGCTTTTCCTCACGTGTTGAAAGGCCGCCCCGCCCTGCCTTGATTGTGGGGCCCATCCTAGTCTCCGGACACATGTGGACAAGTAGGAGTTGACCCGATGTCATAGCCTTAGCTACTACACTATTGTAGTTGAAAACTTGTACGTGATGTATTATTTCCGACTCGGCTAAGGGCCGCTTCACACATGAGACTGATAGCCCGTGACCATTACACTTGGAGCACTCTCATTGGTGGAAAAGGCGGAGCCGGTCCAAGTTCGCTTCACACTACGCTTGAGGGACCCCACGGAGTATGTGAATGCAAGATGATGGATGTAAAGTCGACATGGATTCCTACATGGCATCGAATGGATCATGTTTCATGGTCACTTGGACTATTTTCAAAAACCACCTCTTGGAGGTAGGCCTAACACAAAACCGAGAGACCATGGCGCTCCGAACGCTCACAACCGTTGATTTATTCTATTTTTATCATGCGTGAGGACCCACATGAATAAAAATTCATTGAAGTAGCATTTGGTTGAGGGCCCGGTCACATATGGCTTCAAACTGCACTTGAGGATCCATGACCACACTACATGATTTTGGAGGTGTCTTGGGATGGCCTTTGGACACTTTCTTTTGGGCTTCCACAATTTCATGGTCACGGCACTTGGCTCGTGTGTGAAGTGGCCCTAAGGGTTGATATTTTACACACGACCAAGAGCCCAAACCATGAACATCTAAGGGCCCTCAAAATTCATCCAAAGGTTGTACTGTGGGAAACAGAAATCCAATTTTGTAATTGATGGACCCTCAAGCTTGGAAGAGGGAATGACCGTACATGAGTGTGTTTCTCATCCATCCAACACAAAACTTGACCTCCTATGAGTTTTTTGTCGATTCATCTCAAATGACCTTGACTATATTAATTTGGGGTATTTAAAGCCAATTCCGGTATTGGATCAACTGAATAAATGTAACCTCCGGGTTGCATACTACACTAAATATGATATTTAGTGTCATACGGTATTTAATGTCCTTGTGGTAATTTTTTGGATGACAAATCTTATGAATAAGTGAACAAGTACTGTCATGGATGATGGATGAGTTCGTCCATTGGCCAAAACCCTACCGTCTCTTTTTCCAGCAACTTGTGATGAAATATTGTCATGGATGCTTCAAATTTGGATGAAAAAGAAATTGGTAAGCGACAGTAATTGCAACACTGTAAATCTATAATCCCCCTAATAATTTGCAAGGAATGACAAATAATGTTGAGTTAACATTTAGTGTCGGTGACACTACACCACGGTTTACAATTAGTATCGAGCAAGACAATTAGAACTGGTGACACTGAATATCATAATTAGTGCAGTTCATGGCTTTTATGTTGGATGAATGAGAGGTACGTTCATGTATGATACTTCCCTCTCTCCCTCAAGCTTAGTGCAAATTGAACATGGACCATGTTGAGGGACCGCAACATGTTTTACGGACAATATAAAGTAATAGGAAGTTGAGGACCGCCTCCTTGTAATGAACCTAATGCAATATTCAGCCGACCATGAAACACAGTCCCACTTTGGTGCTATCTAAGACACCATGTAGATTTTTCATCCATCCATCCAATTTTTCTTTGGTCCCCAAAACCCTAAGAATCTAGTGTAAAGTGGAACTTGAACCGTCTCCGGCTTCTTGACCAATCACATAATTTGTATATCATGGGTCAACGGCCCTCCAGCTCTCTCCTTGCTCCCGGTACCTCCAATTCTTCCCACTTTGGCGGTAATGAACTCATCGACATATATGATGTTTCGGATATAAAGTCAATGAGATTGGACTCTTGTCCGAAAGGTAGGTAAGAGAGCCTTTTCCCAACTTTTCTTTGTTACTACGTATGTCTAGTATCATCAACTTTGGCAACATGATTTCATCATTCCAACAACGGAAATCAATAGACTTTGGACTCTTGTTGAATCATACAAATTGGAATCGCTTCTTTAAGGTAGTCGGCAAACAATCGGGGGTCATAATGAACTAGGCACTCACTAATTTCACACCTACACATAAGAATCGGTTTTAAGTAACATTGGAGTGGTCTTCGAGATTTGTCATGCAGCACCAAGTGTTATGTGACACCCTCTGTAGTTGCCATGCAATGATTGTAAGACAATTAGTATGGGCTGGTGATGAATAACGTGGGCCGTACTAAATAAGATGTTTAGTGCGATAAACCAACGCATCTTAATTTTTGTGGTACCACAAACATGAACTCAACTTGTTGTTTAATCATTTGTTGTGTGCACCGGGGATATCGATCGATGTCAAGCAAAAGATGAGTGACATTTTTTATGAACATATTAACCAACAACCAACTTAGCCTCTTGAAACTTGCTACACCATTTTATTTGAATTAGTGTGGATTACCATTTGGAATTGCGTGGTGCTATAATAACGATTACAAAGAATGTAACTTCTTATCACCAAATTATCCCATACAAGTGTACTTCTCTTCTATCCCACATTTATAAAAAATTTAAAAAATCCCTTATAGGTTTGTGACCGATTAATCTCAAATAACTTGGACTACACAAATCCGGGGTCCTTAAAACTTATAATGTCAAGTCAACAAGACATAGTAACATCTAGGCTGCATACTATTTGAGGGCTTTTATATTGGATGAATGGGAGGTGCACTCAAACTCCCTTTCTCCAATATAAAGTTACAACATTGTTTAACTCCAAAAAATAAGGTATGTGAGTGTTATTCAATTTCTTTTCTTAATTACACACCTAGAAAGGCACATGTTTAAAAGAGACTGCATCATGCCTTCAAATCTTATCGACCATTCCGCACTCAATATCGAACACAATCAGAAGGACCTATGTATTCAATCAAGCAATCAAACAAACACGCACTTCCAATAACCATAACTAAATTAGGGGCAGTTGAACCAACTTCCAATCCGGTTTTTGTTGATGTTTCATCGTACATGATTTGCTACTAATTTAATTTGCAACACAAATCCGAAGACATAAATCCGGTCAATAGAAGATGGAGAAACAAGAAGAACAAGCCGAATAACACCTGCAGCATGCCTTACAATGCAGGCAATTGAATTGAACTTTAAAGTCGTGCCGTGGATAAAGAACGCGGCCATGTGACACCCAAAGCTTGGAAACAACTTTTGCAGTGCAAGAGAGTCACCATGATGTCACCATGAGGACTATGGATGATCTCACCACGTGGGCCTCAAAGAGAGAAAGGGAATTATTATCGTATATAACTAAACCCTAAACCCTAACCTCGTTAATACGACACTCGTTTATACGACACCCTCGATATTACGACACATTTTTGAACAATCAAACTTTTTAGTCCAAAACTCCCTCTTTTATACGACTACGACACTCGATAATGCGACATTTAGAATCTCCGTTTTGTCATATTAAAGAGGTGCTTAATGCTGAAATTCCTTTCATCTAGATGTTATGTACATCTAAAATACATCCATTTTCACTTGGGAACTACAGTCATCATTGGAAACTTAATGATAACTAGGGTTACTAGTGTAGAATGGACATGGTTAGGGGTAGAGTGGCCTCATGCCTAGTATGTTGCCTTGTACATGTGTGATATAGTATCACCAGTATCTTGATGGTAAACGTCATGCATCATTGTTGTCTAGTTTCTTATTAGAGAACTCTTCATATTTTGGTGTTGATGAAATGATTAGTTTTCAAAAGTTAGTAGGGAATTTAACAGTTGCTAACTTGGGTAGGCAACACCAGAGATCTTTGGACTCCTATTTCAAGAGTTCTTGAGAGTATCTGTATTTGTTTAGAGTTATAAGTTATTATTCCATACCATCTATATTGCTTAAACTTGTTGTATATATTTTTAAGCTCATGTTACTTATGTTCTCGTATTCCCTCAATAATACGACAACTTTACGCCATTTGTCATATTAATGAGAAGATGACACCTTGATAATACTACTTTTTTGTGTTTCCCAAACGTGTCATACTAAAGAGGGAGAACAGTACTTACGTACTTCTCATGCATCTAACATGAAAAGAAAAGAAAAAAAAGAAAAAACTATTAAATAGTGTGCAACCCGGAAGTTACTTTGTTAAAGTTGAATTGACACCAAAATTAGTTTTGAAATCCTTGGATTAATGTACTCGAAGTCTTTTGAGATGAACCGGCAACAAAACCTCTAGGGGTTCAAGTTTTTATGTTGGATGAATGAGAGGTTCACTCTGTGTACGATAATTCCTTCTCTTCATGGGATGGAATACACGTGGCTAACTTACTATATAATAAGCCTTCCCGAAGCCCATTGTGTGATTCATGCATATCATAAGTGTTTTCTTAGTTTGAAAACACACATGCCTACACTGGTGTATGTTGTATGCAATTAGGTTGCCTCATGCTAATATATTGACATTCCACACTACTTAGAATATTTACTACCACAATCTTATATGATACGATGATTAAAAAAAAACGTTGGTTGCTATTGGGATGAATGAACAAAGTTGTGAGTTTTTGTGATATGGTTGGACCCAAGGTGATTCGCATGGGCAAAGAGTCAACCGATTCACAAGGTCAACCTAATTGCACAAAGCGGTGTCCACTAGATAGACTCATTAGCGACGCGTTTTTTTTAATAGTGCAAGATCATGTGTGGATGGATAGTTTGTGGTTCTAAATTGCCGAACGGTTAAAAAATTATGTGTGGACAACCCTAATTGGACACAAATGCCCTTTGTACAATCGGATACTCTAGTGGAGACCTACACATTTTCCTGAAAAGGCTAATGAGTAGGGGATTTTGCTTAGGCCCCAAAGACCAAAGAGAAATCTCCCCAAAATCGCCTAACAAACAATTCATCCCAATTCATCAACCTTTTAAAAAACAAGCATGTATGTTCCTAATAGAGGATCGGACTGTACGGATGGCATCTATGCCAAGTTAAGATAACTCACACAAAAAACTAAACTGTCCATGTGTTTGAAAATCAAAAGATTACAACGTAAATGTGTACGTTGATGTGGTTAGGTAGAGGTGATTGCTTGGATAAAAACAACGTCTGCCTCGTCCTCCTTTAGGGGTTAAGGGGTGAAATTAGGGTCACTTCACACACGAGATTGAAGCCCCATGAGCATTGCAGGTCTCTCATTGGTCGAAAAGGCCGAGACTGTCCAAGTTCACTTCACACTGGAAGGTGAAGGCCTAAGGGCATAAGTAAATTACCATGGATGAAAAGTCTACGTGGCAAACCATAGCACAGTGTTTCACGGTTTGCTAGAATTTGCATGAGGCGGACCATGTCAAAGGTACGGCCTTTGGACGAGAATCAAGATCCCTCACAAGCACATGGCCACGGCCCTTGACTTGTATGTGAAGTGGCCCTTAGTGTAAGGCACATAGGTGTTATTCGGTCCGTTTTCCACGTTCTCCAATCGCTACCCATTAGATATACACCACAACAAAACTCGTGTTTTTACTAAGTAAAGTCGTGAACGCTCTATGATGTCCAAAAACCCAAGTTAACATTTGTTGGTAAAATACAAGATATACAACAAAATAGATACACAAGATTGCGTCGTAATTCCAAAATAGTAAGCAACAATAAATATCGTATTTAGTGTACACTACGTATTGGCGAACACGTGGGGTGGGGTAGCGTGCTACTAGGTTAGATGCAGAGTTTTGAGAGCCCTAGCCTAGAGAAGTATTCGGTATATTGGGGATTGGTGATGACGATGCTGCCACAGGCTTCTGGAACTCCAGTTGACCGCTGGAAAGTGCCCGGCCCGGGGAGAGAGCATCCCAGCCGCACAGATCCAATGGAACCTTCTGACGTGCTAGTGGCCAGGATTGAGAAAGCAAAAGCAAAGGAAAGCATAACTTAATAAGTAAAGTATGCAGCACTACTGTTCCTCCCTCGTTATGATTAAACACACGTTTTGGTCGGGCAACTGATGAGAAAGTGTCGTATCATCCGAGTTTCGTACTCTCGGGGTAATATGATATGTCATCATATCGAGGATATGGCCTATTTCAATGTAAAACTATGATTTTTGGATACATAAGTTTGAAATGGCGTTCATATTGGAGGAATATGCTCACAAGGTTCCCCAATGGTCTCAATGTTTCTACAACGTTCCCAAAAGTTTGCTAATGGTTTGCTTGCAACATTGAGCTCCAAGGTTTCATAGTACTTTCTAGTTACATATGAATTTTGAAATACACATATCCCCATCACTTATGCACATCAATTAGCTCTATTATATGACAAAATGGACTTTAAAAAATGTTGTATTACACAGGCGTCGTAGTCGTAGTATGGAGCTGAATTAACACTACAAAGTTTGGGAAATGCGTCGTATAGGCGAGGTGTCATATAAGCAAGTGTCCTATTATGGAGGGTAGACTGTAGTACTAAAGGGCGCTTTAGATGGGGGTCCAAGGGGGAGGGTCCAACGAAATGCAGCCAATCCTATTGGCAAGGAGGTGTAAATTGAACTGTAAGGCCTTTAGATGACGTGGGTCCAAGACCAAAAATAAGCAAAGTGAGATGTCTCCTACATGACATTATTTTGGAGGAAAACACACTAATGATCCCGACCAAGAAATGAAGCTCAAAGGAGAGCTCATGTGTTTGGAAGGTAACTTAGGGTCCACAACAAGGTGGGTCCAGTTCAAGGGTTCAATTTACCTCAAATCAATGGATGGGAAGAACCAACTGCTTGAGTTTGAAAAATTATTGGTTCACATTCAAGACCTTAGGAACATTACCAATCCTTTTAGAGGAATTTATAAATTATTCCTCAATTTCATTAAAAAAAACCCGAAACATGTCAACATGTAACCGGTCGATCTTGGAAACACTAGAATCTCGACCAATCATGCATATCCTCGGCCACTGGCTCTCAAATTGCTTCAAATTGGTCCCATTGTTCTTGGAACGTGGACCCCCCATCTAAAGCTTATAACTGAACGAACGACCAAACGAACGAACGAACGAACGAACGGGCAAGCATCTGCATCCATCACAACGTCGTCGTCGACGACGGTTCCTTCTTCCTTCTTCCTTCGATTGCCAGCAGTGTGCAGCTGCGACGTTCTAGAATATAGAAAAACTTAGAAATATTCAAACGCTGATGGTTGAACTTGGCCCCCCCGGCGTTGAAACTTACACCACCCTGGACTCAGTTGACCGTCATTTCATTCATATCTCCAAGTTTAGTCAAATCTCTCACCCTCCGCTTCCCGTAGCAAATCTGCCCGGCCGGGACCCACCATCCGATTTGCAGCTGCCGGAATTGCTGCTTTTCAAGTTTCAAGCTTATAATTGTTTCCGCCGTCGTCACTTGTGCAGCAGACTCACAGATCACGCTGGAGAGACACACACTTCTATGTTCTCGATTCATTTCATCAACCAAAAAGAGTAGCCAGGCCTCCAAGAGTGGTGGCTACGACTAGTATCATCATCATCACCATAATTTATATGCTAAGTGGTGCTGCTGCTGCTGACATGCAAGCGGCCAGGAAATCCGAGTCATTGGAGACCATCGGCTCACACAAAATTCACGACGTATTGCAGCTCCGATTTGCAGGAGTAAGTGGTGCCTGGAACTCGATCGTGGCGATGGCTGTGTTGCGTGTGTGTGATCTGCTATACTGCAGTAGTTGAATTAGTCTGAGGAGTAGCTGTGATGCAAGGAAATTTTACTGCAGAGGAGCAGAGCAGGCTGTGAGATTTAGGAGCTGAGAGGATTTGTGAGAAGAAGGGGTTCCTGTAATTTGAAGTACCGCATTATTTAGGTGCAGGTGCGCCTGAAAGAATACTCCATCGTGTTGTGTCTCTGTTTTCGAGTAGCTCTTGAGGACCCAGCTGCGCAAAGAAATTACTGCAGAGTGGATGTGACGATTTTTGTCGACTTTGACGACGCAACCACGTTGTGAGGTCTAGGAGGATATATTTTTTTTGTTTTGTTGTTGTTGTTGTACTTGTTGTGTGCTGACAAGAAGGATTTTCTCCAATTTCGGAGCTATTACCGCATTATTCAGGTGCAATTGCGTGTGAAAGGAACTCACCGTGTTGTGTTTCTGCAATCGACGTAGCTGCTCAAAGAGAATTATTGGAGAGCATAGCAGAGCAGGCAGTGAGGTCTAGAAGTTTAAGGATTTCTTTTGTTGTTGTTGTTATTGTGTTGACAAGAAGTATTCCTCTAGTTTGGACTAGCGCATTATGTAGGTGAAAGGTTGGCCCGAAAGAGACTCATCGTGTGTGTGTGGGGTGTCCGCAACCGAACAGGTTTGCAGAGGATCAGTCGCTCAAATAAATAGACAACTGCAGCATACTCGAGGGGGGTTACAAAGCTTCGTAGCTCTTGCTGCCCGGATGATGTTGTCCACAAGCCTGTGAAGTTTAGGTGTGCATCGATTCTCGTTGCGGTAAGAAGAAGAAGAAGAAGAAGAAGAAGAAGAAGAAGAAACTTGGTGGAGATCATTTAATTAGGTAAGCAGCTATGGCGTCAGGGGAGAAACCTGCGGAGGGGCTGACGGACCACGGCGGGGGCGAGATACCAGCACAATGGAACGGGGCGAGCGGGAGCAGACGAAACTCAGCATCTCTCTCGCGTCGCGATGGCATGGGAGCCATGGGCAGCATGGGCAGCAGCATCTTGAGCCTGAGCCAGAACGTGCGCGGCAGCTGGGGGTTGATAGGAATGATCGACAACCCGCTAGAGCGACGCTCAGAGTCGCAACGCGAGGACGCCATGGACGACGAGGAGGCTCTGCGATGGGCGGCTGTTGAGCGTCTTCCCACTTACGACCGTGTGCGGACCAGTGTGTTCCAGAAGGCGTCTGGGAGCATGAAGCAGGTGGATGTGCGTGACCTGACTCCCATGGAGAAGCACGAGCTTCTGGAACGCCTTATGCGAAACGAGGGTGATACCAGTAACGACCTATTGGTCAAAATGCGCAAGCGTCTTGACAAGTACGCAATTCCGAACCAGGCTGCCATTCTCTATAAAACAATAATAAGAATCTCTGCCGGTACGAGTGACGGAGTCTGTTGCAACGAATTAGTAAGTGAGCTTGTTGCAGCAATCCCGCTGTGCTTTGTGTCGATGGTTTAAGTAGGAGCATGAGGTGAGAATTTCTATGTCTCGCACTTTGTGTTCATTTGGAAGATTTAAGGCCGCACGGGTCCGCATTCGCTGTAGCAAGAATCCTTGACAAGCATGGAGTTGCCGTTCAAACGATTTGTACATTCAACGAATTTTATAAATTACTCGGGAGAGGTGAAGCACGTTGCGCACAGGGTACGTTTGAATTGTCCAGGAAAAACGGGTGATGGTGATTTTGAACGTCATGGCCAACTTTCAATCGTGAACAACGTGTTTAAAACAATTTTGCAGAAATTAAATCTTCCGTCTATGAAAACCTCTGCCGGTCGTCATCTGCAGCAAGGCAATTACAGACCCGGTGTACTTTATGTGTCGATTTAGGAAGGAATATTCGTGTAAATATTTGATCTCTCTGCTGTTTGGGGTCTTTGAGGGCCGCACCCGCATTCTCTTGAGCAATAGTTCTTGGGAAGTAGGAGTTTAATTGCCTTCCGTTCTTCAAAGAAAATCTCTGCCAGTTGTCTGTTGCAGCGGCAGAGCTTGTAAGAAATCCCGCTGTTCTAATGTGTGTCGATATAAGGAAATTGACGCCGCACCCGCATTCTCTGTGGCAATTTATAAACTGAACAAAATTCCCGGATTACTCATGAGTGAAGCACGTTGCGCACAGGGAAATCCTAAATTGTCCACGAAGGAAATGGGCGAGGGTGATTGTTTAGCCACGAGCCATGTTGAAGATTTTCACCGTCGTTGTTCGCCATGGATTTTTCAGGGTTGGAATTGAGCTGCCCACGATTGAAGTGCGTTATGAGAATTTGACGATAGAGGCAGACTGCTATGTTGGAGACCGAGCGCTGCCGACGCTTCTGAACAGCACGCGAAATATATTTGAGGTATGAGCGACTAATTCCCTCAACTTCAAAATGTTCTTCATAAATTTGTCCGAAAGGGGTCATTTCCAAGCTCTCCTTGCTCGTTACACTCTTACTTAAACCACTTATACGATCTGTGCTTGGAACGATAAACAGAATGATAAGGATCTCCAGATACTATATAAACTAGAGCGAGAGAGAGAACACAAAAGTCAAAAGCTTAAACATCGAAGGTGGAACTGCTGCAATAGTCGAGTTCTCACTTTCTATAAATTTATTCATGTGAGTGGGAACAACCCAGGTGTGGCATTTTAATGAATATTTAACTTGAACTATGTTGGGTGCATGCAGGGTCTTTTGGACAAAATTCACCTTCCAGTAACTAAGAAAGCAAAGTTTACGATCCTGGAGAATGTTAGTGGGATCATCAGGCCTGGCAGGTAAGGCGATTTTGGAAACATCAAATTGCACCTTAGTTTGGAGGAATCAAAAAGCATGAGAAGATTCTTAAATTCGATTTGATGAACTCCAGAAATTGTGAGATACTTGGATTCGTGTACATATAATACCTAACTTGCAGGTTTTGTGTTGATAATTGCAGGCTTACATTGTTGCTAGGTCCTCCGAGCTCTGGGAAGACCACGTTTCTCTTGGCACTCGCCGACAACCTTGATAAGAACCTGCGTGTGCAGGGGAAGGTGACATTCAATGGACACACGCATGGTGAGTTTGTTCCACAGAAGACGTCAGTGTACATTAGTCAAAATGACCTCCATGTTGGTCAAATGACCGTCCGCGAAACGTTGGACTTCTCCGCCAAGTGCCAGGGCATCGGCACTCGATATGGTTAGTAGTTTTTTAAACCTCGACTCTCATCCTATGCTAATATTCATCTATTGCAATTTCCATGACCAAATTGGAGATTTCTTTATTTTCCCCTGGTTCAAAAGGATTACCCGAGCATCATGAAAGGGTTGTGTATTTAATCTTCTGTGACCTATTGCGCGACGGTTTCTGACTCTTTCCAATCCTTCGAGGAACAGAAATGTTGGAAGAGGTGAGCCGAAGAGAAAAAGAAGCGGGAATTTATCCGGAACCTGAGGTGGACGCCTTCATGAAGGTCAGTGACTACTTCGGTCAAGAGAGCTAGCGTCACTGGTTCCTTCTCTCAATAGTGAAGAAAAATCTTCTCCTTTTGAGCGTCGTTGCTTCTGGCTGAAAATTGGATTAGGTCTGGATCACTTTGGGTAGGTTGAGAAAATTGGCAATTAATCTCGTTGTTTTTGTCTGTTGATGCAGATGACAGCACTGCGTGGTCACAAGTCGAGCATTGCAACAGACTACACTTTGAGGGTAAGTGTTACGTAACTGCACAATTGTGTTTGCCCTCAGAAGGTCAAAAGCATGTGTGGATATAAAATGCTTGTCCACAGGATTCCGTTTGATAAAGACTACTGTGTTGTTTCTGTCTGCAGATTCTGGGGCTCGATGTGTGCGCGGAGACCTTAGTTGGGGATGCAATGCGCCGTGGTATTTCAGGCGGTCAAAAGAAGCGAGTGACCACAGGTACTCTTTAATTAAGCGGCTTTAATTTGTCGAGAATTTTCTTGTATCTTTGGTGAATGTATTCTGCCAAAACATGATTCTGTGGAAGCCATGTCGGATGATTACCTGACTGTTTAGGTGATTTCAGGTGAGATGATTGTTGGGCCAACAACTGCGCTCTTCATGGACGAGATTTCCACAGGCTTGGACAGCTCCACTACGTTCAACATCGTCAGGACGTTGGGCCAGTTTGCACGAATTATGGAAAGCACCGTGGTAATATCCCTCTTACAGCCCGCACCCGAAACCTTCGACCTGTTCGACGACATCATCTTCTTGTCCGAAGGCCAGATTGTGTACCAAGGACCGCGTGAGCATGTCATGAGCTTCTTTGAATCCTGTGGCTTCAACTGCCCGGACCGCAAGGGAATCGCTGATTTTTTGCAAGAGGTAGGACCTTTCAAATTCAACATGGAGGTTAAAATTATCTCCCACATTTGGCATCAAGTAGGATAGGAGCACAGAATTAGGTCGGCATTGATTGACAATGCAGCTCTGAGAGAAATTTCTTGTACTAATTAAGTCAGACCTCCATACTTCGCTTGAACAGGTGACCTCACGAAAAGACCAAGAGCAGTATTGGGTGCGGTCGGAGCCTTACCGCTTTATCCCAGTGAAGGAATTCGCCGATATGTACAGCAAGTTTCATACTGGCAGCCAAATGCTAGAGGATCTCAAAGTGCCATTTCCGAAGGAGAAGAGTCATAAAGCAGCTCTGGTGACTAAGAAGTACACAGTGTCACGGGGGGAGCTTTTCAGGACAGTTTTTGCCAAAGAGTGGCTCCTGTTCAAACGTAACAGGATCGTGACCATCTTCAAAACCATGCAGGTAAACAATTCTCATCATCAGATAAATTCATCCCTCAACCCCACTGATCAACCCCTAACTAATTATTCTTCCTCGACTAGAATACAACCATGCAGGAAAATTATGTGGGGTTTGGATTTCGATCTGTACTGATGAGGAGTGTGTCGTCGGTTGTGGGGTCGGAGCAGATCACATTGGCAGCATTCATATCGATGACAGTGTTCTTCCGCACAAAGCTCGCCCATGAAACTATTGAAGATGCGACGACATACTTGGGCGCGTTATTTTACGCCATAGTGTGCATCATGTTCGGAGGGTTCGGAGAGCTGGCTATGACGATTGCCCGCCTTCCGGTGATCATCAAACAGAGGGACTTGTACTTCTATCCTGCCTGGACCTACTCGCTCTCGGCTGTGGTGCTGAGCATGCCGGGCTCCATTTTGGAAGCGGTGATTTGGGTGTCAATGACATACTATGTGACCGGCTACGCACCCGAAGTTAGCCGTTTCTTCAAGCAGATGCTTCTGCTTTTGGTGACTGAGCAAATGGCAGGTGGGATGTTCCGCGCCATCGCTGCACTGTGCCGCACTATGATTTTGGCTAACACTCTGGGCTTCGTCCTCATCCTCCTCATGTTCATGCTGGGAGGGTTCATCATCCCCCGCCCGAACATCAAGAAGTGGTGGGTCTGGGGCTTCTGGGTTTCCCCATTGAGCTATGCCGAACAGGCAATCAGCACGAATGAGCTGCTCGCCCCCCGGTGGCAACATGTGAGCCTCTCTCCCTGCCATAATGCTATGGATCAATTAATGTTTATCAAAGAATGAGCAGAAAGATTTTTACTCAAATTGATGTGCAGTTCGTCCACCCGCTTCATAAGTTCTCTTGATGAGCTAAATTCACTGATGCTAAGCTGATGGATGGTAATTTGTGGATGCAGCCGTCTAATACTCCCGGCCAATCAGTGGGAGTGGCGGCACTCATCTCTCGCGGCCAATACCCATATGCGTATTGGTACTGGATCGGCGTTGGAGCACTTCTAGGATTCGCAATTCTCTTCAACCTCGGATTCACCGTGGCGTTGGGATTCATGCCACGTAAGTGACCACTTCTTCACAACACTCATCATCTTCTTGACAATCCCCTGCAAATTATGAATCAAATGATGATTATAAGGAGCCGAGTAATCCTATCAAGTGAGTTAAGATCGAAGTTCCTGTTTCTCCCAATCAGCTTATGAAGCTCACAGTAATGGATGTTGCATGTCGCAGCTGTGGGGAAGCCTCAAGCCATATTGTCGGAGGAGGACTTAGCTATGAAGAAGGCAAACAAAACTGGTGCAGAAATTTCAATCCGACCTCGTGATGGAGAGTCGCAGCGGTCTTCACGACCGAAGAAGTCTAAAAGACGAAACGCCACTACTGCTACGAATGGTGAAATTCGAAAGAGTCGAACCAAGCGAGCATCGGACAGGGAAATGGTTGTACCTGGAACGACGAAGGGGATGATCCTGCCCTTTGAGCCCCTGTCAATTTCCTTCGATAATATCAGCTACTACGTCGACATGCCCGCTGTAAGCCAACTCAGCCTCCTGCAGCCTTTCAATCCATTGCGATAATGAAATCTTTGACAAACGAAAATTTGTGCGCAATAATGATAGTCAACTTCACCAATTTAACGCTGGAGTTGTTGTGTGCCCTCGACATTTCAGGAGATGAAGGTGGAAAATGGTGATTCGCGGTTGAAGCTGCTGAACAACATCACCGGATCATTCAGGCCGGGCGTTCTCACAGCCCTTGTTGGAGTGAGTGGTGCGGGAAAGACAACTCTCATGGACGTCTTGGCAGGAAGGAAAACCGGTGGCTACATAGATGGTGACATAAGAATCTCCGGGTACCCGAAGAACCAAAAGACATTCGCTAGGGTTGCAGGGTACTGCGAGCAAAGTGACATCCATTCCCCCGCAGTCACTGTGTACGAGTCCCTTGTGTATTCTGCCTGGCTTCGCCTCTCCCCCGATATTGTTGATCAGGATAAGATGGTACGCCAATTGCATCCTTCATCAACCTTCTCAACAATTTGCATTCCACCAGAGTCGATGACAAGCCATGGAAATTGAGTCGTGATGCCTTCTTAACCTAAATGAGACATGACGCAAAGACTCTAACCCGAATTTCGCCTTCTATGCAGAAATTTGTGGAGGAAGTGATGGACCTTGTGGAGCTGAATGCTCTACGAGACGCCTTGGTTGGCTTGCCTGGAATTTCTGGCCTGTCGACGGAACAAAGAAAGCGTCTCACTATCGCCGTGGAGTTGGTAGCAAACCCCTCAATCATCTTCATGGACGAGCCTACGAGTGGCCTTGATGCTCGTGCTGCCGCCATTGTGATGCGTACTGTTCGTAACACTGTGGACACCGGCCGAACTGTTGTGTGCACCATCCATCAACCGAGCATCGACATTTTTGAAGCATTCGATGAGGTATGTGGACGATTTGCATAATTATATCCTGATCAATTGCTATGTTGTGTAATTATCCTCCCGGGGAAGATCATTTGACAAACCCTGTTCCCTTGAATGTGAAGTTCGGCTTCTGATGAACATAACTGTGTGCGAAATGCAGCTGTTGCTTCTGAAGCGCGGAGGACGGGTCATCTACAACGGATCTTTAGGGCACAACTCTGTCGATCTCATCGAGTACTTCCAGTCGTTACCGGGGGTTGCGCCGATCAAAGAGGGCTACAACCCTGCCACATGGATGTTGGAGGTTACAAGCAATCAAATCGAACAACAGCACGGTGTCGACTTTGCAGAAATTTATGAAAAATCTGATCTCTTCCAGTAAGTCTATTTCCACCATTGCCTAATGTTCATTTCACCTGTCTACAGTCCACGTTGTCCGAAATGCTAAATCTCGCGCGAAATAAATCGCATGAGTGTTCTTGAGCTCAGCGTGTCGGTAACCATACGAAGGATAGTTCATGCTGACCCTGAAGGTTGTGATGAACAGGAGGAATAGACAACTTGTGGAGGATCTCAAGACTCCAGCTCCAGATTCACAGGATTTGTATTTCCCCACACAGTACTCGCAACCTGCATTCAACCAACTGAAGAACATTTTGTGGAAACAATTCATCACCTATTGGCGCAGTCCCGACTACAACATTGTGCGCTTCTCCTTCACCTTTGTCACCGCGTTGATCTTCGGCAGTTTGTTCTGGCAGGTCGGCACGACGAGGTAATTAATTAATTGATTCATCTTCGCAACCTGTTCTTTTGAGAAAACTAATGTGAAGGAAATTAGTCTGTATCACAACGTTTCATGTCGTGCTCCATTTTCATCACTTGTTTGCAAGTAGTGAACTGAAATGTTGGTTGAAATTGTTGATGTTGCAGGCGCACCTCATCGGACTTGTTCACGATCATGGGTGCCCTCTACGGCTCGACTCTCTTCATCTCCTTCAACAATTGTGGATCAGTTCAGCCCGTGGTGAGCATTGAGCGAACTGTCTTCTACCGCGAGAAAGCAGCCGGGATGTACTCCGCCATGCCCTACGCCTTGGCACAGGCAAGCTTGCCCAATCTGATCCCCATTCCCATTCCTCGTGCACAAAAATTGGATGTCATCACTCCTGCTTACGAAGAATTGATGTATCAAAGCCAAATCATTCCCAGTGTCGTCGAACTGACAAATTTGGTTTTCTTGCTTTGCTTTGCACAGACCTTCGTCGAGGTACCATACGTGCTGGTACAAGCCATTATGTATTCTCTGATCACGTACTCTATGATCGGCTTCGAGTGGACAGCACCCAAGTTCTTTTGGTTCCTCTACATCTTATTCTTCAGTCTGATCACCTTCACATACTACGGCATGATGATGGTCGCCCTCACTCCCAATTCGCAACTCGCGACCATATGCGCCAGCTTTTTCTACTCCCTCTTCAATCTCTTCTCCGGATTCTTAATCACCAAGCCTGTGAGTCTACGCATCCTTCTCCTCACCTCTTCTCACTCGATTGCATTTTCAACATCTCAAAATTGCAAGTGACCAGCTTCAATGTGGAGTTAAAACCTAAACCCTAAACCCTAAGCCCTTGAAGTCATTCTTCCACCTGTTAGGACTTGCAGCTTTAAAATATAGGAACAAAAGACTAAAACTGCAATCCTATGTTTGGTAGACACGGATTCAGTGTTGTAGTTTGTTGTGATTGTAATAATTGTGAAATCAGTGTTGATGATTACTTAGAGGTTTGTGATGAAGTCTCTTGCAGTGTCCTAAACCCTAACCCTTAAACCTAAACCCTTGGCAAAGATCATTGCGACATAAGCAATTGGTGTAAGTAACACAATTCTCACAAGACTATCATCTCCTGATTGCAGAAAATTCCCGTTTGGTGGATTTGGTATTACTGGATCTGCCCCATTGCCTGGACACTGAATGGACTAATTACGTCGCAATTCGGTGATGTCACGACTAAACTCATAGTCACGGGCTCCTCACCAACGGCACCACAGCAGACAGTGAAAGAGTACGTGGCAACCTACTTCGGATTCAAACACAGTTTCCTCAAGTACGTGGCCATCATGGAGGTTATCTGGCCTGTATTCTTCGCCAGCATCTTCATCCTGGCCATCAAGTATTTGAATTTCCAACGCAGATAATTTAGACGCCATTCCTCGAGTTTAGGATTTAGAATCATGAGTTTCTGATCACCACCTGTGTGCAGTAAGAGCACAACCTCTTCTCTATTTAGTTGCTAGGTTGTTATGCGCACTGGATTTAGAAAGAAGAAAATGATTCTTTTTTGCATCGGCAGCCGAAACTTGCATCAGGTGCATGATTAGAATGGTGCAATTTCTGTAAATAATTTATTCGAAGAAGCTTCGTGCACTTGTAAGTTATACATCTCTGGCAAGCAGAATGATATTGGCATCTTTTTGCTCTCAAACTTAGGTTAGCCCACTTCTTCATTGTTTTTGGATATGATGGACCATGAAGTTGTCCCATGGCGATGTAAGAGCGCTGATTGGCTGTTGAACTCGTCCCAGGACAACTTCGGTTTACACTAGAGAAAAAATGGCAGAGGGACCACGGAGGTCGAGGTCCCCAAAATATAATTTTTAAAGCGTAATAAATGCACTGACATGGTCCAACGGGTTTTTCGTTGAGAGAGGCAAGAGAGGTGGTCTGGTAGGAAAAGGCAAGGGCCCATGGCAAAGAATCACCATTTTAATAATTCTTTAACGAATCTACCCTCTATGTACCTTAATCATATCATAGCCCATGACACATACCTTGTTTTTCCCCTTATACCGGCTCCCACGTGTTTCACCAAACACCGTGGGACATCTAGAACTCAAGAATTTGAGTGCAAATTTGTTTTTTTGCTCTACCAACTGCAATATTTGGAATTTTGGGGCTTTAATATACCATTGGAAAGGTCTTGAAAATACCTTTCCAACGGTATATTACATGCCCCAAAAATTTAAAATTACAATTGAAAAACAAAAAACAAAAATCTGTAGTTGTTTAGTGACTGCAAATCAGGGTGGTCAAAAGAACCGCAATGGGAAATCTTCTAACACTAATTATCAAAGAATTGAACTTTGGTGTTGAGCAAGGTAGGGTGGTAACAACATTAAATATAATCAAACACTAAATATCCTATTTAGTGTAGTGACAACACAAGGTACATGTCACATGTAAATTACATTGAACATGTACAAATTAAATCGCTCATTTTTTTTTGTAAAAATTGTTGTGAGAAGATTTGCAAGCCACATCTTCAACACATTTAACAAGAAGTGAAGACAAGTGAAGCCCAAGAGAAGACAAGAGAATGGTCAAACTTGAATTTTTTTCAAAATTGCCCTTTTTGGGCATGTATTAAAAAAATCAGCACCTTCACTTTTTGGTGCATGGTCATTCTTCTTGGTCCACATTCGGTTTACACCTAGTGAGGGGCCCATGGCTCTTAAAACTAATTTTTTATGAACTCGGACCATGGAAGTCGGACCACGAACTCGGACCATTGACAAACGCCATCTTCCATGGTCCGACTTTATGGTCCATAGTGTAAACCGGCCTTGAAACAACACTACTACATAAATGTGGGATTCGTAGGCACGCATGCATTAAATGGAACATGGCCCAAGTATGCAACTTTGAAGTGGTGTTTCAACCTGTTAAACCAAAAAGGAGTTCAATTTTTTTTTCTAATTTATTGGCTCTGCCTTAGACCTAGGGGTGGTCTTTGGAATGGGCCAAAGTTTGGCAATCAACCGAAACCAGCCACATATGTGTTGTGATTCTATGGTTTTCGTAACTCGGTCTTTAAGTGGAGTCCAATTGTAGGTGAGTGGTGGTCTAAAGTGGTCTCTAAAATGAGCCAAAGTTTGGTCTTGGTAAATTCAAACTAAAATTATAACATGTTAGGAGTTTTTTGCTAGGGATGCACATGGCCCATTGAATAGGTTCAGCTAGTTGAATTCTCTCTCTCTCTCTCTCTCTCTCTCTCTCAAAATCTTGAAATCTTTAATTTTATGATTCTCCCACGGGCTACCCGTAAATCTAGGCCAGAAAAGAGAAAAAGTAACAGAAGGGAGAGGACGTTGTAGAGGTCTCGGGAATACTCCGGCACCGAAACTCTCTTACACATCGCATACTCCGTGTTCAGACGGTTCGCGGCATCAGTTGATGAGCGAGGTCTCTACAACTTCTGTGAAGATACGAGCCACAATCACCTAGTGAGAAGGCACGATGAGCAAATCAAGCTCCAACGCCGATGAGTTCAAGGTTGAATATTGAGTTTAGTACGCGGATAGACTACACCAATAAATTGGCCACAAACTTCAATTGACGAATGTCTGCTCGTGGCACATGTTTCTTTCTATATGTCAATATGTTGAATTGTTTATAATAGTGTTTGTAGAGTTGGTGTATACCAGTGTTGGACCGGTATTGTGGTCAAACATGGGTATGTGCCCGGGGAAGGGTATGGGTTTAACCAACCATACCCGCGGGTAGGTCGTTGAACGATACCATAGGCAAACCCTAATGGACAGGTAGGTCGGAGGCAGGGACCTCCCCGAAACCCTACCAGGCTGGTTTTGAAAATGAGGAACCGTTCCAGGACCAATATTGCAGCAGGGTTGTCTATTGTGTCGTGACAGAGGCTAATCTCGGCATAATGTCGTGCCATCACGACACGTATCCGTCACGACATTATGTCGGATGCTGTCTTTATCCTGACGGACTTGAATTTTACCGAATTCTATGTGTAATTACATTACCCCATTTCGGACACGTAGGATGTAAGATGTCCACGTGTGATGACATGTCAGCAAAGTAGAGGTAAAGTGGGGAAAAAAATCACTAACCCTCGTCCGCCCCCCCCCCCCCGTCCGCCCCCCCCCCCCGTCCGCCCCTTTGTTCCCAGCGTCCAGCCCCTGTTCCCCGTCATGCGGCCCCGGTTCTCTACCGTCCGCCCCCATTCCCCGCTCGTCCGCCCCCCGTCCGCCCCACCGTTCCCAACCATTGGGAACGTGTTCCCCCCCGGTCCGCCCCCCGTTCCCAACCATCGGGAACTTGTCCCCCCCCGGTCCGCCCTCCATCCGCCCCGCTGTTTCCAACCATCGGGAACTTGTTCCCCGTCGTCCGCCCCAATTTGACCCCTTCACCTTTGAAGGGGCCTATCAGCCTCATTTTTCACCCGTTTGTTGCGTTTGAGGACATTTTCGGCATCTACATTTCATGAGGATGCCCAAAATGTCCTCAAAATCAACTATTGGATCCAAAATGAGGCTGCTAGAGCCTCCCAAACCTGCCATCCGCCCCCGTCCGTCTCCAAGTTTGGGAGGCTCTAGCAGCCTCATTTTGGATCCAAATGTTAATTGTGAGGACATTTTGGACATCCTCATGAAATGTAGATACCGAAAATGTCCTCAAATGCAACAAGTGGATGAAAAATGAGGCTGATAGGGCCATTCAAATGTGGAGGCGGATGGGGGCCGACGGGGGGGGCGGACGGTAGGTTTGGGAGGCTCTAACAACCTCATTTCAGATCCAAATGTTGATTTTGAGGACATTTTGACATCCTCATGAAATGTAGATGCCGAAAATGTCCTCAAACGCAATAAACAGATGAAAAATGAGGCTGATAGGGCCGTTCAAAGGTGGAGGCGGATGGGGGCGGATGGGGCCGGGGCGGACGGGGGGGGCGGACGGCAAGTTTGGGAGGCTCTAGCAGCCTCATTTTGGATCCAAATGTTGATTTTGAGGACATTTTGGACACCCTCATGAAATGTAGATGCCGAAAATGTCCTCAAACGCAAAAACAGATGAAAAATGAGGCTAATAGGGCCCTTCAAAGGTGAAGGGGTCAAATTGGGGCGGACGACGGGGAACAAGTTCCCGATGGTTGGAAACGGCGGGGCGGACGGGGGGAACGGGGGCGGACGCTGGGAACAAAGGGGCGGACGGGGTGGGCGGACGAGGGCTAGTAATTGTTTCCCCACATTCCCCGTCCGCCCCACCCTCGTCCCCCGTCCGCCCCACACCCTCCTTACTCAGATTTTACTACTTTGATTTTAACCGAATGATAAACATAATGGTAAAATGGTTTACCTGACGCTAGGCATATCCACGTCCATGTCGGCCTTTTCTACCACATAGGACGCCACCTTGGCAAGAAGGTAAGTATTTTACCCACCCTACTAGCTTCCCCCTAGGTTGACCCTACGTGGACCCTATTGTGTCGTGACGGAGGGGTCCGTCACGACACGACACCGTCATGACATCGGGATAGACAACCCTGTATTGCGGTTAGAAATCAAGATTTTAGTGGGTTTTTTGTGAAGGGTATGTGATTTCTTGGTGGCCGAACAAAAATCCGAGTAATGAAGGGCAGCGTGTCCAATGGGATGGATCTTGTGGCATGCGATTTGGATTTGGAACTTGGTGGAGATGATGTAGAGGGCACTGGTGTTACTGTGGAGAGCACTCCTACAACGGATGGCGATGCATCCACTTGGTTGGAGGGGAGCCCTTTACAAGATGATGTCCAAGCACAAGAAGAGGCGGCTATATGGCGGGTCAAGGTGAGAGGCTTGCAAGAAAACTGTAGATATTGGGTGCCTTACCATCGGAACGCCCATGTTTGGGCTTGTATAGCCACAATCGAAAGAAGCAGAGTATCGAAGGAGCAGAGTGCCGAGAAGGAGCAGAGTATCTGAAGGAGCAGAGTGTCGAGAAGGAGCAAAGTATCTAGAGGAGCAGAGTGCCGAGGAGCAGCGGCATCAGAAGACAGAGCAGATAGGTAGCAGCGGATATCTGAGCAAGGGCAGCGGTTAGGTCAGGCGACGGATATCGGAGAGTGGACCAGGAACGACCGAGAGTGTACCGGGAACGAGGAGCCTCACCGAGAGCGGCCGGGAACGTCCGAGAGCGTACCGGGAACAATGGAACGGATTGGGAACGAGGGAGCGTACCGAGAACACACCGAGGTGGCTCGGGAACGACCAAGAATGGAGAGCATCATGGGGAACACCTGGGAACGGACGAGCAATAAGTGAGATAGAAATATTTAGATGATTAGTGAACACCTAGCAAGGGTAGATGAAAGACATACCTTAAGAGGATGAAAATCCTTTTAAGATGAACATAAACCATTCCCTTTTCAATGAATAGTTTCATCTCGGATGAAAGAGATACACGGATGATAACCGTACCACATGGCACATCTAGATTAAACAAAGAATCCTAACCAATGAACCCCACAAGTACATTTCATATCATAACATTATCACTGCTGTAAATAGATCCGAACATGCTAAAATTAGACTGTGGCCGGATCCAGGGCTAAAAATAGCCGAAAACTTACATTTGGCATTAGGGGAAATTAGGCTTAACCGCCACATCCAATTAATGGTAGATGTTGGACACTATATAAGAAGCCAAGTTAAGGCACCTAATACACTTCATTCCACCACGAAGACTCTACATGAGTGTCGGGAGTCTTTGGTCTCTCTCAAGCATTGCATAATTAGCCGAGGCTATTCGCGCCCTAACTCGGAGGGCATTAGAACTACCATTGCGATTAGCCGAGGTATACTCGAGCCCTAACTCGGAAGGCATTATAAATTAAATGCGATTAGCCGAGGCAAAATTGAGCCCTAACTCGGAGAATATTGGAAATACAAATACATCAAGGCAAAAGAGAAGGGGACTTCGGATTTGGCTTACCTCCGGTGACTAAAGGCCTCATCAAAAGGAAACTTTCGAAGCATCAAGGATCCGAATCAACATAAGGAGGGAGAATTTAATCGGCGGTACACTCGAGTAAATCTCCAAAGCCGGCCAAGTAAATTATTACAGTGAAGCGAAAGGTCACTCATGGATGGAGAAGGTAAGGTATGGGTATGCCGGCAATCGGGCACGTCATACCGGGCATAACTAGATACTTAATTATTACACGGTGTTAAAGCCAAATCAAAGGGAATTAGCCTAAGGGGACTTTAAGGCAATTAAGGGGAACACTTGGGAATTTCGGCAAATATTTGGAAAACCTTAGGAATGTAGACAAACATTAAATGAGCATCTTTGAGTGGAAATCGAATGATCATACACATGTGAATGCGGGTATCAACAAAGATTCTATACCCTTGAGTGTTCCTAAGTGATTTTGGAATGTTGAAGGTTCATAAGAGGCCAAAGATACTAATATGATGAATGTCGGAAAGACAAGATGATTCTCAAGATTTCAATAGGATTAAAGAATGTACTTGTGAACTAAAAATGCTAGGACATTCTTGAAATACTCTTGGAAAGTAATGAAGATTAGAAGCATACAAACCATGAAAGATATTGTATGCAACGTTTAGAGTTTCCTTTGAAACACTTAACCTCGACATTAGGATTTAGGAGAACATAACCTTGAAAACCTAAGGCAATTTCTCCTTAGAGATTTATGAAGAGACCTTAATACAACATTCTGGATTTGAAGGGAATAAGATTATCTTGCTAGTCATTCAAACCATGAAAGATGCAAGATCTAATAGATGATTAGGAACTAGAGAAAGTTGGTTCTTAGGAACACCTTAAAATTAGATTTCGGGAAACATAAACTTGCAACCTTAGATCAACTACTTCATGAGAATTCAAAAGAGTATTAAAATTATAGGCTACAAGATTAAGTTAACAAAGAGAGTACGGACACCTTCACAAGTATTGGAATCGAAGATGATCTAATTTTGGTGGGAGTAATTTCCATGTAAACCGGTCAGCAGCGGGTTATACCGTCTAAGGCTGAGGGTTTGAAGGTGACCTCGACATGGTTTTCTTCCGCCTCACAGATCCAACTATGGAGATCAACATCCAAGAGACGCAAGTGATGCGTTGTGTGATCTGCCACCCTAGGCCGAGCGATTCTTCAACAGCATCTGCCTCGACCAGGAACACCCGAAATAAAAATGTTAGTTTTCTCATTTTTGCCATGTTGCTCTCATTTGCTTATTTCCTTGTTATTTTCTGGCCTTGGTATAGTTTGATGGCACTCTCTTGGCATGCTTCTAAGAGAAGAAACCAATTTATGTTTATGTGAAGAGTTTCATATTAGGGAGTGGGATCTTGAATGGTAGTGATACAAAATATGGACCAAGATAAAAATTGGATGTTGGGTACATGTGGACACTCTCTCAGTCAATTGCAAGGTAGAAACTGGGACATGTGATCTGTAATCTTGCACACAAAGATGTTAGCTAATCACTTAAAATGCTTCTAGTGCAAGAAACTCAACGTACCGATCAAATTGTTTCACTGCTCCAGATTCTCTTCCGAATTACACAAACTAGTGAATCGAAATTAAAGATCAAATGTGATGGTGTGATGAATATATGTATGTCTTTACGTTTTCTCGATTAAAAACCGCAATCCACCCATTAATAAAGTTATGTGTTGCAAGCTTATGGCCGAAATTCCGTAGCAACATGCTTGCTTCATTTACCGACCTATCATTTTTTATAGCGACCTACTATGTTTATGAGCGACCTACTACTTTAGGTGAATGTGGAGAGTGTTATCTACCTACCACCTCCTTGCAATTGACATGACAACTCATGCTACTGTACCCATCACAAATGGTCAAAAATGGCCACTTCAACTGTAGGCAGCCAGGTGGACAGTGGTACAATACAATGAAATAGTTGTTGCTGCCCAGACGGGGCCATTGCGCAGGCTGCAAACTTCAGTAAAAATGCTGCCTGTGTTTTACCTCGGCACAGTTTTTACTACCATTTTATTTTTACTTATATAGTAAAAGGTAAAAAATATTGTACTATAGTAGTAAAAATGAAATTTTACTTGTATCGTAATTTTTTACTGGGTGAGTTTTACTGTTGCGTTCAGATCTGACAGTCTGTTTGTACGACGCAGACAGGGGTGTTCTAAGGGCTTTTTTTTGTTGGTCTTCGGTCATATTGGGGTTTTGCACATATGTTCGGTTTTTTTCTTGCCATTCTCTCCACTTTGACCATTTCTTGGAGCTGTAAATTACATCGGCTTGCTTGTGATGGGTACCAATCCAAGTAAGATTTTGTTTTTTATACCATTCGGATCTATATACTATGCATAAACCTTACCGCATAGGTTACATTACCTTGGTGCCTATCAATATTGTATTAAAATGGAACTTTCTATTGATTCAAAGAATGATTAATGTATATAAAGATTTTCTCAATTACACCAATTTGTCCTATTATTGTGGGTTACCATTTGGAGTTACAGTTTGTTATTACGTTTTATTGAGAATATCATTGACGTGAAAACTAGTTGTTTTTTATCTAATTAAAAATGGCTAGTCTTGAGTAACTTGAGTACTATGTACTACTCTAAGAATGCCGAATAAAAAAAATCATGGTTTGCATCTATTAGTGGTAAATTAACGCATTGTTTGGACCCATAATATTACATTCAAGGGCTCATCTCTAAAGTTTGGTTGAAAAAATGAAGTTAGATAATTATAATTCTTTTAGTGGGGGACAGCTATGTACTTGTATAGATTCTTCATACAAAAAATGGGCATGTCCTTTTAAAGGTTAAGGGTTGGTTGATCATGCTCATCATTGTAGCTCTTGGGCTTGGATCTATGGCACTATGGCCTTTCATGAGGGGGCTAGAGTACCTTTTTTTGTTGATTTTCAGCCTTACTATAGTTTGATGGCATTCATGTGGGTAGCGTAAGGCTTGGTTGCTCATGGTCATGAATGTGGCATTTTGGCCTTCCATTTGGGGTTGGAGTGTTGTTTTTTGTTGTTGTTTGCACCCTTGGTAAATGTTTGGTGTGCATTTGTGTGGTTGCCTAAGGATTGGTTGCTCCCGATGCTTGCTACAATGTATGGAAAGTTCTGCACTTACAAGATACATGATTGGTGTCTTTGCAGGTATTCACAGTACAACCCCAGCCATGGTTCCATGAGCATGCTAAAGCACATCCAAAACGAGCACGAAGCAGACCTTCAACGTTACAAAGCAACGTTAAAGGAGATTGGAGAAGACAACAAGAGGCAAAAATCGAAGAAAAGGAGGTCTGTGTTACCAAGCTCCATAACAGAACTCTTTGGTTTACAAACGACATATATAAAGATTGATTTACCGCAGATGAAATTTTTGGAGGATCTTGTCTTGTTTAGGGTGAAAGTACACTACGGTCCCCAATTTAATACGTCATAAACACAGTTTTGCTAAAATCGTGTTTTTGAACATCAACCACGTCAAATATACAATGAATTTGTATTATATTTTTTCATATTCTTGTAGTCTTTATCCTAAGGAAGAGACATCTTGTACTAAACCTCTATATAGTGTCATATTCTAAAAGAAACAAGTATTATTGTATAAAAAATTAATACTGTCACAGTATGTGCAGTATTAACTTTTCTCAAAAAATACTTCAAAAATGATTGAGATTACATTCAAATCGCTTGAATTTTGTTGTGAGCATAGTATATAAGAAAAAACAATGAAGTTTGTTAATTTCATGGTTCTTGTCACATTTCATTTCTTTAAATGCTTTCTGGCACGTAACTTTTTTCCGTAAGCCATAAGTGCCAAAGAATTGCATTTAAAAAAAAATTGAAACCTTAATCATGAGAATTCCAAAATTGAGGTGGGCAATTTGTCCGATTTTCAAATTAGTTAATCCTAATGATTGTGGAGCAACTTGTATGAATTTTTATGTACAAAAAGTACTAAAAAGTACTTCAAGGAGGGGCCACAAGTGGCTAGGGCGTAGTGTGCTTCTACCCTTTATAGCAAAGGGATTTGTTGCTCTCTCTATCGTGGAGAGCAGTTGGATGAGGCGGTTGGTTATGCAAAAGGACCCAAAGATTTGTTTCCCTACAAGAAAGCAATTAAGTCAGGAGCTCATACCCGGCATGTTGGCAAAGACAATACAGCTATTTGTCTTACCTACCTTTGGCATTTGTACCACAGTGTCTATAACATTTGACCTTTGGATGAGCCGTACCGGATTCGACACGTTCACCATGGTGGTAAACTTTATTGACGATGATTGGCAGCCACGGCATGTGACTGTTGGTTTGTTTGAGGCATCCGATACTTCAGGGGCTGCACTAGCGGAGATAGTCAAACGCTTACTTCACAATTTTCAACTCACCGACAAGGTGATTGCATATGTGAAGGACGAGGGAGCCAACTTGGGTACTTTGGCCACGGCTCTTTCATCTGTGGTGACATACGGCCCTCTTGGGATGGCGACGCCATACGCGGGTACATGCTTTGGACACGCGATGAGCAAGGTTTGTCAATATGCTACCACCGATGACAAGGTGTGTGGTGGCATGTCGGAAGTGAGCATCACAAAGGCTCAAGCCGCTTTACAAAAAACGATCACTTGGACTAAGAAGAGTGGTAAAGGAAGGCAAGAGTGGGACCGTGCATGTGTGGATGCAGGACTTCCTTCAAGAAAATTCAAGACCTTAGTGAAGACTCGATTTACTTCCAAGGTTGTTTTGTTTCAGGTGAGGCCTTGGATATGTGTATTTCATTTTTGCTCACTGAAACATATAAGTATCATTGGTTGCACCATAATGTCACTCTGTTCGTTTTGGTGCGGAGTGACCTTAATGAATTTGGTTGCATTCTTAGTTTTGGTAGCGTGAGGATTTTGGTGTTTTTTATGGCATAATTTGAAAGGACCAGCAATGTACAAGGGCCTGAAACTTAATTTGTTCTTCTTCATTTATGTGCAATAAATTGGGTGTTTCTTAAGTATTATGGGATTTTTGTCCATATGGTTGTCCTTACTATAAGTGGTGTATTGTCAAGTATGGACTCTCAATTACATGTGTGTTGTTGTCATGGCGTAGAAAACACTAGAATACGCAGCTGCAATCAACATTTGCTACCAATGCCAATCAGTGGCATTGCAAGCTCGAGTACCATCCGGTGTGACATGGGTTGTGGCGCGAGCAGTTACAGAGACCTTGAAGCCAATCGTTAAGCAATGTGTCCTAAACCAAACCTGGAGATATTGGCTCCTCAGCGATGCTTTGTTTGCAGCACTAATTATCTACATGAAGTGTCGAGCCGAGGTAAACCGCAAGACCGGCATTACATTGTATCCCGGCGATTTCAACTCTGAACTCGAAGTTCTATATGGCCGCATGGCAAATGAGGTCACCAAGGTTTTGTTTCATTTCCTCTCATTTTCTTCCTCATTCAAAGTTGATAAAGCTCATAACATGTTTGCCCTCATGCTTGACCCAAGGTTCAAGGGATTGCAATGTTTAAGTGAACTTGTGGGAAAATTGCCGGCCCATTCACCTATACATGAATATGACAACCGAATGTTTCTTCCTTTGTTGGTGAAAATAAACCAATTTTTAAATCCACATGTTCCATCACCTAGTGATGAGGTTGCCACTTTTTGATGCTCCTACTACAACGGATGAAGCTGACAAAGGGCTGCTGATTTCAGAGCTATCATTGTATCGTAAGTTGTTAGTGCCGGCAAACGCGGAGGTTGCACCATTGGCATGGTGGAAAGAGAACGGTCGGAGGTTTCCCAATGTGAGCTTCCTAGCTAGGCATATCCTTGCTATTCCCGGCTCGCAAATAAAAACATAACGTATATTTTCTCTTGCGGGAGTGCTTTGTAACTTGCGGCGATGCAGGCTAGGATTGGAGAACCTCGATGCCTTAGTCATGATTCAAAAAAATTGGCTCAGTGATGCTCGTGATGGTTGCACCTTCAAATGTGAGGTTGTGAAGGAGTATTTCGCTGATGAGGCTGACTTACTTGACGCTCATGAGATGGAGCTAGAGGATGGAGGATGTTTTGAAGAGGATGTAGAGTGATTTAGTATAAGATAAGGCTGCAACCTTCTCATTTTGTATATGTTTTTGATGCTTGAATGAAAAGGCTCGAGTTTCCCGGAATATATTCAATAATATGCATGTTTGTTTCAAGTCATTTTCCAAATCACTTATAAATTTTTCCCATTTATTACAAGTATTGTGGACCGTACTGAATACCAGACCAGTATTGTTATTGGCACAATATGTACACTTTGAATATTGTGCTATACATACCCTTGCAATAACACAAATGTCCAATTATTGTTGCACATACCATTCTCCAAATTTTTAAAAATAAAAATTATCATACCATTGCTTATGGTTTGCATTTTCATATATGCCATACTATAACCCTACTGGTATCACTTAAAGGTGATATCAGTCCAACACTGGTGTATACTGCCTACCTCTAAGGAAGGGGTAAAACCTTGTTGACATCGATAACAAGTAAGAGGTCTGCTAACACCTAATGTACGCTCTACTAACATACTTTGTGGTATTCTTAGGGAGCATGGGCACAAGTGAGGACCTCTTCTACAAGTGTTGCACGTCTTCCAAATACATGTCTACTCGTTTCAATTTCCCAAGACATTACTCTTTGTGTCGCAACTCTTACTAGCTCTCTGTAAGTAAATTGGTCATTTTTCCAACTCTAGCAAAGATTACGAGCACTATCCCTTCGCATTCCTCCATGCGAATGGTTAGCTCCCCATACTGTGGACCTTCTTAGTCCATAGGAGGGGGACCAACCCTCCTACTCTTTCATTCGGGACTCACCCCTTAATCGGTAACCATTGCTAAGATGTGGACTTCTACCCATGGAAGTCCAATCTTATGTTGATCATCGCGTTGCCGGAGCAACACTACAACAACCCGAGCCATACTAGACAACTATGCCCTCATATTGGGCCAATGCCCATGGAGGCCGTGCCGTTCGGCCTCGAGTAGGTTCGGCCACACCACCTCACCCATATAAACCTCTAGGACTTTAGGTAGGGCCCCTATCCCACCGTCAAGTAACCTTTTGTCTCTCTCCCAACACTTGGGGTCAAGTAGACGTTTTCCCTTAGCCGCTGGGGTTGGAAGCCCCCAACAACTTTAGAACCCCATAACTTATTCATATGATCTCTGATGCTAAAAATCCACCACTCCATCGTCATCTACGTTTCACGTTTCACATAGATACCGATAGACTACTCACTTGCCTATTCGGGCAAGTATTCAAGAAGTTATACATGTTTAAAGCTTTGCAGTCCCGGGAGCCACTCCCAAGCCACTGCTGTACCAGGGTGTTGTCCCGGGACAACGCCCCTCTCAAATTGCCATATCTCCTAGCTCACACCTTCGATTGAGATGTTCTTGAACATTCTAGAATCGGCACGCCATAAGCTACGCATAGCCTATGGCCTTACCCTCATGCCTCCTAGTCTCCATGGGTGGAAGGCGTTCCCAACGCCCGGGGCCTTCACCCACACTAGGATCACTTGGGCCCTCTCACCAACGGCGCCACAAGTCCCGTATGTCACTCCGGGGTCCTCCTTGTGCCCATAGTGTTATGGGCACTCCTCATGGAGAGGTACACGACACTTTGAGTCCATAATATTGACTTTGAGTCTATTTTTTTTGTTTTACACTGTTATTTCTCTCTACACTTTGATTGACTCCTGACTTGTGCTCTACACATATTATGATGCTACAACAGTCGGTGATGAAAAAATAAGCTACAAATAAAACGACCAGAGAGTCGATGAACTATACAGGAGTAATTTGATTTGGACTTTAATTCTTAACCCCTCTTCGCAATGACCAAATGGAGGGCCGGGGTAACTCTGTACACATCTACAATAACCTGGAATTTAGAATTGACAATACCATGTGTTCAATTGAATTTTGGTCATGATGAGCTTGAGTAATCGATTTGGATTTTAGTTCTTGACCCCTCTTCACACTGACCAGATGGAGGGTCGGTGTAACTCTGGACACAACTACAAGAACTTGGAATTGACAATACCATGTGTTCAATTGAATTTCATTCATGATCAACTTGCTAGTAACAACGAATGATGACATGAAGTAATTATAACAGTTTTTACCTTGATGGTTGAAATAACACGTTGAAGAACAAAAAACAACCGATGACTCGATTATTGGGCCCCTTCTGTGCAAGGGATGTATGTTGTCATTAGCTAACATAACTCTACAATAGCGATGACATATCCTATCATGACATGAGTTCTATCAAGACAAGATTAATCAACTCTAAAATAATAACATTACAATTGCAAGGATAGGCATGCATGCATCAAAACATCTATGAACATATGTCCCATCAACATGTTTGTGGTTAATTCATTCTAACTAGTTCCACTAGTGTAAGTTGGGATCTTTGGTGCTATTTCCGAGGTAAAATCTATAACGCCAAACTTTCATGTGTTGATGTACAAGCTAAATAGATTTCACCGATCTTAAAGAAATATATCTCCAAGCAAGTTGAGCCCTTCCATGCAAAGTAGACATGGGGGCCAATGGAAGTGAGTATATTTTGATTGTTGTCAAATATGCAAGTTGAAATGCGACCGCCCTGGATTTATTTGTTTTAAATATTGTATGACCAAATTTATTGAACTTTATATCTTATGAATCAAGAACTTAAAAAATAAAACACAAATTTGAAACTTTGGGCAATGTTTCAACAAGATGAATCTGTCACAACAAAATTTGTAATGTAAAATACGACAATTTGGGTCTACACCAACAAGTTTGTGAAAATCGTAACATTGACCTTCAATTGAAAATCAATTTTGAAAAAAGGTGGTCTAGTCCCTCCTCAAGTTTCAACTTCCCCTACAATTGCATCAACCACCAATTCTTGTTTAATGTGAAAACTTAGCACACACTTTCATGTCAAGGGGCGTCCAAATGTTAATCATCTAGTGATTTTTGTAGACTTCACTAAAGATGGTAACAAAATTGTGAATGTGTTTGTTGATAGGTTCCCCAAAATCATTATGCAAAATCATTGTTGCTTACCATAGACTTTTCATTGAAATCGACCAGTCATCAACTATCCCAATTTCTACATTAAATAGGGTTGTTAGTGTGTGACTTACACTAATTTCTCTAACATGTTATAAAAATACTCACTTTTACTATGATAGTGATTGTAATATTGGACCAAATTCATTAGAGAAAATAAATTACTACTATGTATTAGTAAGAAAACACACTCACACAACTCCACATGTCTTCACGAGTTGAAAAGCAGCATTTGCTTCATCTCAATAACTTGGAATCACAAGTCAAATGAAGTAAGTCACTCTATTCAAAAAGTCACACTAATATGACCCTATTTGGTGTAGAGATGCGACTTTTGCTCTCACAATGTAGTTGGAAACGAGTCACACTTTGTGTTGTAGTGTCCCCTCTACCACTTCATTAGAGATAGGTTTCCTTCCCTATTTCAACATGCCTAGGTGACCAATCTCAAGTCTTTCTTCCATTTTGGACTGTGAACTTGATGTTAGCCTCTATACGAAGGCTACCGCACTCTAATACTATGGGAAATTGACAACATCTCGATGTACTTTTAGTCTTATAAAACCTTTTGGCTTCCCAAATTTTAAAATCAAGTTCATTTCGTTATGAAAGTGTCCATTCATAGGTACACCCAAACTCTTATGCTTTGGGTAGCCCTCAAGAGTATAAATGTTTGAGCAAGGTTATTGAACATACCCCCCCCCCCTTATGAACCATCCAATCATGGAGATCAACAGACTAGGTATTCCTCTAGAGCCTCTTGGCCCTCATAGATTACCATATCCATTTGAGAACCATCTCCTCCTAAAGCCTCTGATCATGAAGATCTGCGATTTAGATTTGAGGGCAAAGTAGGACTAAGATTATGTTATAGGAAATGAATAAGGGCTTGCCCAAGGGTTGACCCACATTGATGGAAGGCCCCGCCCCAAGGGCCTTGTCGAGCATAAAGAAATTTGCACCCCACGATATGGATCCAATCAACGGCTCATGACCAATTATAATAATCATCCCTCCTTTTTCCCCCAGCACCAATTATGCACCGTAAGACACCCTCCGTTAACACTACAGTAGCAATTCTTTGGGGAAGTCATTCTCTTGCCCAATCATGGGACGCCACCTCATGTGCCAAATGGTCATGAGATGATGTGGCGAACTGGAAAGGGAACGTCATGATGGGGAACGCTAGGGTTTGGACGTTCAGGTCTTGCTGTTCGAATTTGGCAGCCGCAGAGCTTTTGGCGCCAAACGCTCTTCTGTCTCTCCGCTCGCTTTCGCTCCGTCAAACGATCGCTTCAGTTGGGTCCCACCATCTCACTCTTCATTCCCATTCTTCCTGCGATCTCCGCCCCAGCCGCTCCTGATCAAATCTCTGCCACTTTCGCACTGGTATTTGCACAAGTAAGTTACCGAAGCTGTCACTGCGAAATCCTTTGGTGGTGTTTTTTTTTTCTTTCTGTTCTGACATTGCGAAGATTCACTCTTCAAATGCCTTTCCTATTCACCGAGGCTTTCGCCTGACGCGAGTGCGGAATCGCGGGTATTTTTGAACCTGGAGCTAAGTTATTGGACCGGCCATACAGTGGGATGTGTGTTTGTAGTTCTATCAAAGTTTGGAGAATGAGGAAATGGCATGGTTTCTTGGAGGATGAGTTTCGTCTGGTTTGATCTTTGTAGGGAGTTTGATCTTTGTGTTGCCGTGCATTGTGCAATTTCTCTTAAAGTCAAAATGATTGGACGAGGAGGACGAGTGTGGATGAGGGCTTGATTAGGGAGAGCGAAGTGTTTCAGTAGGAGCCGTCTGAGGAGGAGGAGGAGAAGAAGAAGAAGAATGTGATAAGCTGGTGGTGTGGCTAAAGGATGTATAAGCTGTGATGGATGCTTCGTTACAAGGCGTGCCGGGGTTTGGAGCAGACACGTGGACGGGAGCAGGAGATTGCGGTGGGGATTATGCTGGAGATTTGGGAGGAGATTATGGTATAGGTGCAGGTACAGGGATTATGGCGGGAGGCAAAGGACGGGGTCGAGGGGATGTTAAGCCACGGCACGAGGGCGACTGGCCGTATCCAAGTCCAAGGTGTGTGATAGTAGTAGGCTTCTTCAGCATACTAGGCGCATTCTTGTAGTTATGGATATCAATCACAGGAGCACTTCTGCATTCTGGCATGTTGAAGCTGTGCTGATTTCTAAGGAGAGTTGTTCGAACTTTGTAGAACTTCATGTGCTAGTATAATCTCCAACAAGAAGTGGCAGGGGCAGGTGCGTATGTCAAACTCGCAAAGAGCATGATCCGCCCCACACAAATTTACAAGTCAAATAGTTCACACAGATCTACAACACTGTGTGCATCTGATTGTGGACCATGTGTGGTCCACAATCACCACATTATGTGTTACTCCAGCTCACTTGAACTACTTAATTGCAAATCTGAAGCCAAACAAGCATGCCAACAAATGCAGTATACACAAAGCCAACCCTAATTTAGTAACAGTATTAGGGTAACAATCTGCACACATACCTATTGCAGGATTGGCATTTACTGCAGGACTTACTTGACTTACCTGTTTGTTAATAAGGAATCATAATAACAACCTAGGCCTATTCGCAGGTTATACCTCACATTAGAAGCCCCTGAGGATGTTAATGCTCTCGTGCTTCCTGATGCGTGGGCAGAGGAGAGAGAGAATTCTTGCATACAAGCTTTACCTGTGACTTATCAAACACAAAGACGTTGTTTAGTTCATTTGACACTGGAATCAGCTTCAAAGACCCCAAATTAGTCTAGATGGAGTCATTTGAGATGAATCAGCCCCAAACCTATATGGCTCAAGTTTTTATGGTGGATGGATGAGAGCAAGCTCGGATGTCAGAAATTTTTCTCACTTCTGCCTGTGGCCTGGACATACCTTGCAGTTCAGGTAGATCATGTGAGCTGGTGTAACACATGATGTGTGGTCCATAATCAAATGCACAAAGTGTTGTATATCTATGTGAACTATGTGACTTGTAAATTCACCGTTATATTTCAGCGTGTTGTGTTATTCTGGGTTTGATCCAACAACTTGCCTGATTTGCCAAGCCATTGTCAATTCATTGCAGGTCTGCAGTAAAGAAAGCGGATACTATGTTTTCACCACGTACACTTGTTGATACTCGAGTTCCTGATATTTATCCATCGGTAAAGCCTGGTGAAAGATTACGATTCTTCCCATTGCGTAGCCAAAAAGATAAGGTAGTGTGTACTGGTGATCGCTTTGCTTATGTTCAAGTTTGATAGAACTTTTTGGTGGTGACTTGCCATTTACTGTAGTACTTCTGCTTATGATGCTGAATTTTGACCCCAGGATGCTGCATCAGTTACTCAAAATGAGGCCAACCATACCCAAGTTCCTGCGAAGGGACGTCCGGATGCCATCTCCTTGTTTGCACGGTAAGTCAACTGTAGTATCCTCTGGCTCTAAGGATTCCTGCTATCATGAATTGTGCAGCATCTTGTGCTCAACTCCTCAATTGACAGGTGCATGCATTAATTGTCTTATTTTTTTAATTATCATGTTACTTCCCTCTGGAAAAGTGATATCTGTGGTCCTTGGATTACTGCTCCAGATATAAGAACAATCCTGTTTCTTCGAATTCAGTGAAGGCTGATGTGCAGTTTCCAGGAGGCCAGGAAGATGTTGTTGCAAAGGTGGAAGAAAAGCCTAGAGGGTTGCATTCTTGTTCGTTTCGAGATGTCAGAGATCTTTCTGATTCTCAAGCCTTGCTCAAGTCTGAATCGAGCATTGATATGGTGACAATTTTGACTCCTTACATTCTAGTCTTAAAGTGTTTGGGCTGTGCTTTGATCAAGTCTGCATATAGGTGAACTACCTAATTATGGTCCCTTCACATTTTTGGTTCTTTTGAGCCTTTTTTTAGCGAACCTGAAACATTTGGTGGAATCCTTGCCTTACTGTAGACAGTTAAGTGGTACGATTCACAGAGATTGAGTGAATAATATGCTGAAATTTCCATTTCTGCATAATCGCCAATATTTAGCTCACTAATCTTCTCCTGTCTTTTGTCCTCTAATATAAGTGGCTTTGTGTTCACCCTGTTTGTCTTCTTCAGATGGAGGCCTTGAAAAAGTTTGCACCCCGTAAGGCCTTGGGTCCCTTTGATCCTAATATGGGCCTTCCTTTGCCCACAAATGGTTACAACTCTGCGAAGCAAGTTGTTCAGGCTTCAGAAAATGGCACAATCATGGCATCTAACGTGTATAATAGGACCTCTCCTCCGTCAACCTCCATTCAATTGGAAGCCTCACAGGCCTGGGTACCGATGGAGGGAAGTGTTGCACCTCTTGATCTTAGCCTGAAAATGCTGGCACGTTTTAATTCCCAAGATTCACTTCACTGGTGAGTTAGTCTTGTGTATTGTCATTTCTTCTTAGATGACTTAGTCTTCCCTGCCTGCATGTACTCAGCTTATAAGTCAGAATGTCTACATCAAATCTTCTAACATAGGCAAACTTCTGAAATTCCTTCAGTAATTGATCATAACCCCCAAACGAATTTGCTCCCATAATTTGCCATCTTCTTGCACTTGCTCATTATTGGCTTCATTTGTGTCATTTTACTTCTATGGCTTAGCTAGACCTTTGGAGTTCTTACCCTCACAAATCACTGCAGGTGTCACAGATTGAGCTCAAATACTCAATGTGAGGGTGTGCGGCAATTCACAGAAACAACTGCAGTGGTAATGAAAGAGTCAAATAGGGTAGATCCTTTAGTGGGATGTGGGGATAGTGAAAAGCGTGGTGCTATGTTCTGGCAATCACTACATTCATGGGTTCATCCACAAGCTACTTTGCCTCCTACAATGCTGACTGCAATCTCTACAGCTGCAGCCCGGGGAGGTGAAGCAGGTGCATTTTTATCCCCTAAACTTATCAACTATGTAGAGCTGGTACTAAACATAGATCTTGCTTGTCTCTGATGAGCTCACAGCCAACTGTATATTTCACAAAGAGAGTCACCTGTAAACAAGGATTGTTGTCCTCCATATATTGATTTGTTGATAGTAACTATTGTATTGACTCTTTGCACCTATCTTGAGTTTCACAGAGAGTGCGTTCCTGTCTAAGCGGTGTCGAGCTTGGGAGGATGCATTTCGGTCTTTGTATTATACCTTTTGCTCTCAAAACTGTTCTCTATTCTACTGTAAGTATCTCGAGCTTGGCATAGTATTGAAAATCTGGAGTTTGAGGATTTCACAGCTCTTTGATGTTGTAGTGCTGGTGCTTGCAGCTCATAATGAAGACATTCTTTAATCTTTTTTCAGTAGGCTCTTTTTGACATGAATGTAGCAATGCTGACATGAGCAGCTTATACTCCAAAGACTTCTTTACAAATTGAGCTATATCAAATATCCAACCAGACATTAGTTTTAATTCTTTAGATTCTTCAGCTTTACTTGTCACTATGTATGCAAATATAGATGTGACCAACTGATGTCTAAACCATCTCTGCAGTTTGTGCGCAGCAATTTGTTGCCATGTTTGTGGGCGGAGGTGTTGGAGGGAGGAGTCAGGATGCTTGCACTGCCTACATGACTCGATCTACACGAGGAGTGCGACACCTTCTTGGAGAACAAGTAAGACTCACTCTTGGTTTCTTGACTGGTTCAAAATCTCCAAGATAGATTCTACTTGCGAGTCTTTAGATTAAGATGCATATCATAGCAGCACCTAGATATCTGCACTGGTGTGACCACCTTCTCTATGTTTTAATTACTCTGAAATCTATCATTTCATGAGCTCAGAGGATTACATAGTTTTAAAATTTCCATCAGTCAGCTGAATGGATTCAATATTTAACATAAATCTGATGAAATAGCAACATGACATTGTTCCCACAACGAATTAGCAGAGTGTTAATTATGCCTGCTTTGCTTACTGAACTACTGGCATTACCTTCTGTTTCCCGTCTGTCTATAACTTGTGTGAGGTTGTAGCTCTCACTGATAGTGGTGGTTACTAATGAGTTTCATTGTGCAGCTCCTAAATCTTGTTAGCTTTTCAAGTCCAGTTATCATAAATTGTTCACAGCATGACTTAGAGCTCTGTAATTGAATGGTGCAGGATATCAAGTTTTCAATGCCTTTTGGTAACAAGGACGAGGCCACTACCACTCTTGAGGACCTTCGAGATCTTTCAGAGTTTGAGAAGTCAAACCCTGGTCAGGTAGCTGCAGGGATCAGGGATGATGATGGTGATTTATACTTCATCTTCCAAATAAATAGTGGAAGCTCAGCATATACAGTATATTGTATCTCAGTGCACTTGAGCAAAAACCACATTGCACTTGATGCATTGACCTATCCATGCATGCAAACCTTGGTTATGATGCACTATTCAAAGGCCTCAAAGGAGATCATATAATTCTCTCCTATTGTGTCATTGCAGACAAGACTTGTGGATGAGAGAGCAGCTTCAGACAACAGCCCGCGGTCACTGTTATGCTTTGAGGGTGCCTCCAATGTGCATCGGCTTTATGATTTCCTCCTCAATCACAGGTGACCTCTCGTAACAGATCCATTGTCCAGGCAAATTGTGCAGGCAAATGTCTACAATACCATGTCTACCACATAGGGGTAACACTTGACAGTTATACTAGACAGATACTTGTCAAGCTAATTAAATGTGATTGTTATGTGTGCTGCAGATCTCTTCTCAACCACACAGCTGCTAATGATGTTCCTGTGCTTTATGCACCTGCTGCATTCGATAATGCATCCTTAATGGTCCCTGAGGTAACGATTGTGTTGTTATGTTGCATGGGAAAAGGTCCATTTTAGAGGCACTCATCAATTTTTCTGAAAGCCACTTCGAAGATGTGCCTGACTGTACATGCACATTGCCAACCTGGTTGCGAAGCTCTGATGTATAGAGACCACAAGTTTTAGCCGAATCATGTGAATTTTACATATATCTTACCAAGGGTTTCTGCTGTATAGGTAACCTGCAAGCAAATGCAACGAACAGAAGGAACCACCAAGCCAGTTCTACAAGAACGTGGGGCCAAAAATCCTAGTATATCGAAATTTGCAGAGGCACCAAGGGATATGACTTATACAATGGAGATCAGAGGATCCGTCCTTCCACCATGGGTCATCACTCGACTGTGTTCAGTGCTTCAGAAGACCCAACAACCTGGTTTCACTGTGCGGTAAGAGCATGTTCCTCTCTTTCAAAATTGAACAATCTAGGTCACTTTTTTCCCTTGTTGGTTTGTCCTTGCAGCTGCCCTGGAAAGTTCAAATTTTTTTTGCTCAACTCTTTTCTTCTGTGCAGATTTCAAACGGAGCCGCTCAGTGAGGGCCTCAACATAGCCCAAGAAGCGGCCCAGACTGACCAATCTAAGGTGACCAATTTCAAGAGATTTTTCTCCGAGTTAAATGGCACCACAAACAATAGTCTTACTTTAAACCCTATTCAAGAACCTAAAGCATCCTCCAGTGCTCCCACTTCAGAATTTTCTCAACCGTCGAGGTTGGGAAGTGCTGTGGTGAAGGAACTCAAGTGTGAGGGAGGTACGTACATGGCAGTAATGTCACCCCTCCAATTAAGCACTTCTTACTGACTCTTCACTGCTGTAGCTACTGCACCCCTAGTGCACCCATTTTGTAATCATAGCTCTGCTGCGAATTTAGAGGCGGCAAAATGCACCGTCGCAAATCTTTTATATTTTTAATGTCTCCAGGTACGGAGTTTCATTCAAGGGTACCAGGCAGCTCCGTGCCTGCCCCCTCGTAGGGAAGATTCATGTCAATTGCTGAATGAATCGTATTTATGTCACTGAAATTGTAAAGTAGCATTCGTGCATAAAAATCTTGTACATCCTACAATCTCAAGTTACAGAAATTGCTGTGACCCAATCTCCTGGAGTGGTTTCAGTGACCATTCGCAGTGTAGTAGCCATTGTACATTCGTTTAACATGAGCTTATTGAATCAAGCTTGAGTAGAAAATTTCATGAGTTATGCTAAGATATATTTTTACAGGTTGATTACTTCAAGATAATATTCCTAAGTGAACTTGTTTGGAAAAGCGTGATAATCAGGTGATAAGGTGACTACAATGCCAGTGTGATAGGAGGTGCCGATGGGATAGAAACGCCAAATGACATGCATTCGTAATTTTCTGTTTTCTTGGTCCGTTTGTGATGTTTATAGGGTGCTCCTTTGTCCAAGTAAACAACGGTGGTTTGCAACATTGCCATGCTATGGGCAATATGATTCCCAAGAGCCGCGACCACGTAAATGTAAAGGGCTCTGAGTTGAGAATTATTTGTACTGTGAGAAATAGAATTGAAAATAATACAATTTCCTGTGGGAAATAGAAACCCACTTTTGTAATCGATGTGCACTTGAGCTTTTTGAAGAGTGAAAGAGGACCATGTTGCAGCGTCCTTGGAGATTTTTGGGCCAGTTCACATGGGCCCCAAGTCACTTGAGGTCCATCCGTGCAATCTCGGCCGTTTAGAGCATGGAAGTTGGGACTCACAACTTCACATGGGGTCCCAAATCCCAAGTCCTAATCATGGCATGGATGCCTACATGGTGAGGCTTGGGACTTGTGTTGAGAGTTGGGTCGAGCAAATAGCTAGATGCAACTCCCAACACAAGTCGTGTGCATACTTTTACATGAAATAATCAAGATCCGACTTTGATGAATATAAACCGTATTTTAATGGTGGCTTGAGGGTCAAGAGTCGGGACTCGCTAACATGAGTGGGACTTGGGACTTGGGATCCCACGTGACCCGGCTCTTACAAACCACTTGAATCCACTCGATCCCACATAGAAATGTAGGAAGCCTCCGTAGAACTTTAGAAGCCCCTTGAAGTTTCCACCCAAGCTTCATTCATTCGCCCGCATGCCTTAGAAGTCCTCAAGTTCTTCCACTTTCCATCTCTTTTGGACCAATGATATGGAGGATGAATACGTCACGAGTGAATCTTGGGAGCAATTTAAGGGTGTCGGAGTCCTTGCAAGTTCCATGGGTCCTTGACTATCAAACCTAAGATGGTAATCGTATTTTGAGCACATGTCTTTTTTGGTGTCTTCTTGTTCTTGGAGCCACACCAAATCACATTCCACTTAAATGTAGGCGTCTGATTAAGATAAGTGACCAAATTAGGCACATCTATCATACTGCACTAAATAAGATATTTAGTGTTTGATCCACTAAATACGAACACATACACTAAATGTCCATAACCCTATGAAAGTAAGTAACATTAAATGTAAACTCAAACACCAAATATCAAGTATGGTAATATGTGGAAGTTACATGTTTGAATTTAGATTCAAAAGTTACAGAATAGTTACAGAATAGGGAATTGAGATGCAGAATTTATAAGAGGTCAAGGTGGAAATACTCTAGATTATAAGTTGGTGGACGTTAAACCTCCTCCTATGAACTTTTAGGAAGAGAGGTCTTTGCTAGGATACAGGTTGGGTTCGGCAACAGGCAACCCTGAGGAATTTTTTGAAATTTTTTGAGCCCGACTGAAAAATGTTGCTTGCCTTGCCCGACTTCAAAACAAAGTTGCCCTTCCATTCTTGAAGGCCGCCTTCTTCACAAAACCCATATTGAGTGCACCTCACCTCTAAATAGTTTGAAAGTGTATGAATATTTGTGAAAGGAGAAGGCATCAACTAAACTACTATACAATAAACATCCTAAAATCATCTACTTCCTTTTTAGAATGAAAAAAGACCCTTTCAAATGGTAAGTTAGAAAAATCATCACCTCATTGGCAATGAAGATTTTTTTTAAATGTTTTTATAAATTTCTTACTTCCAAGTTAAGTACATGCTTCATTGACGGTTTCGCTTCAGGAATGTAAGCCCAGTCAATTACTTATTTACTAAGTGGAAATAAACATATGTATTGGACTTTGGACCTTGAAGTTGAGGCACATTAATTTATGGGTTTTGCGGACTTCAAGAATGCAAGGGCAATTTTATTTATTTATTTTTAATAAATTTATTGGAGTCAGGCGGGGCATGCAATGTTTTTCGGTCAAGTTCATAACTTTTCTGAAGTTTTTCTCGGGGGTTGCTTGTCGTGGGCCTTGACCCTTATCCTAACAAAGACCCTCCCCCTAAAAGTTTGTAGGGGAGGTTTAATATCCAATGTCCGGGCATAATTGGTCAAGATCCTAGTGTTTCCAAATCCAACTAGTTATATGTTGTGATCTTTTGGGTTAAAAAGAGGTATATTCTACAAATCCCTCTAACATGATGGGCAATTTTCCTGAAGTCTTGAATTTCAACCCGTTATTTCTCAAACTCAACCGGTTCATCTGTAACAACACTAAATATGCCAATTAGTGAGGGTGGTACTAATTCAAATCACACGCACAATCTAGCCAAATCTCAAAGTTACTGAGGGCTGAAATTTTCACTAAGTAACACTAAATTCATGAATACAAGCTCATTTACCATAGGTTTCAAGAAAATGCATGCTTGTGATTAATGCGTGCCACATGCTTGTCAGTGAATAATGCCAAGTGCTTGGTTCTTTCGTGAATAATGCCAAGTGCTAGTACTTTCAACCCTAAACCCCTAAACCCCTAAACCCTAAACCCATACCAAATGCCGGGATGAATAATGCTTCCTAGATCTTTTTGTGGCACTACACTATTGTGTCTAATTAGTGTGGGCCACACTAATTCCTAATAAAACACGCTAATTTCAAATTATAATTTAGAGTGGCCCACACTAATTTCAAAGGTGAAAAATTTGTGTGGGTTTTGTTGTTTCCACAATTGGATGAAACTTCATAATTCCATCAATTGTGTTTGAAGACTTTCCCCACATTGACCTATACTAGAAGAAATCTTGTCCATTTCAACCCTCCTTGTGACTAGGCCATCAAGACTAAACCAAGAAAATGCATAAACAAATCAATTCGGTTGGGAATCGGGTGGCACCTTCCACTAAGAAAATGCATAAACAAATCAATTCGGTTGGGAATTGGGGGGCACCTTCCATGGGTACACCACAGGTACCTTCCGGTTGCCTACCAATTGAATTGTTTATGCATTTTCTTGGTGCGAGTCGCGATGACCAAGGGTTGAAATGGACACGATTTCTTCTAGTGCTAACGGAGGTTGTTTGCGGAGAACCCTAACACACACGGATGGATGACATTACATTTTTCATCCAAAGTGACCCAAACACTTGAAATTTAGTGTGGGCCACACTAATTTCCAACCCACGTGCATTTCCCACCCACACTAATTAGACACAATAGTGTAGTTTCATAGCTTGAAGAAAATTAGTATCACCCTCACTAATTGGTATATTTAGTGCGGCGGCCGGTTCTCTCCGCTCATTGCTAACGTCTGCCTTATACGTTTCCACATACGATTTGGGCCCCGGTAGGATCTTGTCTCCCTTCGTGGTGCCGATGATGCGAGGAATGTCCCCCACCTTTAAATATTTCACTTTTCCTTTGAAGCCCTTCACTTCGCCATGCTAGGTGTGGGGCCATGGGATAGAGAGGCGACAAAGTCGAGGCCAATCCAATCCAAAGAAGAAAGTGCCTTAAATTTGCTAACGTGACTCAACCCTTAACCCTTGAACGTTTTCGGAGCCCAATGATTTGGCTGGGGATTCGTGGCACTCACTAAGGAACATCCATCCAAGATATCGTGGATGAAGTGGCTCCAATAAAAAAAGCCCCCCTATGGGGTTGAGGGCCGATTCATTTGAATGTGACATCACTAGACTAATTCGGGGCCTTTGACTCTATTTCCGGAATCAAATTACCTAAAAATAGTCATTTAGATGATTCCTGCGTTTTTTTCATCCGCATGGATGATTTTACTTGAGTGCCACGAATCCCCGGCCCAATGATTTGGGCATCTCCATTCGCCATACGGTGATTTGGAATCGTATAAAGTGAGTATAGATTACGATACGACTTTTTGGTAGATAGTGATAGCTTGTTATCTTGCAAGATTGTTTTTCTTGACACCCACACAAAGTAACTTCCAAAGTTGAGTATAAAGAGAGAATACATAATCACTATGAACGTGTTAAAAGCGTGCAAAGGGTTATAAGAATTGAGGATCAAGAATTCGTTTATACGGATATGTGACAATTTGTACAAACCCTTCGCTTGAAGTGTTGAATTGTTATGTGTTTTGGTGCAAGACATTCAATCCACATATAATACAAATTATCATGAAACAAAAAGTGAAAAGAAATAATCACTTTGTGACTATGGTGATTAGATATATACATGGTGTGTATTTGAACCGTGTGGCGGGACCCCAGTGTCCCACACAAACTCCATCTTAAAACGTAATTATTTATTTTTGGGTTGGCTTAATTCACGTCTGCACATTTTGGTCGGATATCGTGCGTCTGAGGATTGGAAGAGCAAGTCCATCGGTAGTTTCACGTTGCCCATTCAAATTATCACTCCTTGATTCAAATATTGCCCGTGTAACTCAGAGAGAGAGAGAGAGAAAGAGAGAGAGAGAGAGAAGTTGTTTGCCGCCTTCCTCGACTGGATCGGACTTATATTGATGTTCCTACAACCTTTGTGTGAGAGACCGGGTCCTGTGGGACCCCAGGGTCCCGCCACACAGTTCATTTGAATGATCTAGGCTATTCGTACAAGTTCAAATCCTCCTACACTTCATTCTAATATACGTACGTTCCGTCCGGAACAAGCCGATTTTCAAATTTGGGTCAATGTTGACACTTTTAAGTAAAAACTTCTAGAAATACTATCAAAACCCATCTTGCATGACAACGTGGGCTTCTTGGACCTTTACTAGGGTTAGCTTGAGGTGGCCCATTGGTGACCCTACCTTCTCTCTTGGCATTTACCGATGGCCCGGTTGATGTGGCTTCGTTCCGTGGCCTCCAAGGCTCAAATAAAGAAGTTTATGAATGAGGTGAAAAGCTCATGGGAGCGTAGACTCCATACCCATACGAAGTGCGCTTACATCACCAAATGATTCTAGAACTTGGGCCCATGTGACATCATCATCACACGTGTGCGGAAAAATGTGCCTTACTTTTCCCCTATGTTTTGGTTGGCTCATTTTGTGTTTGTGTTGGGGTCACACGTAATGAATGGGGAGATCCGACCTACCAATTATAGATGGATGAACCGGTTGAGTTTCGAGAAACGACCGGGTCAAGTTCAAAGGCGAAGACTTTGGGAAATTATTTGATCATTTTAGAGGGATTTATAGAATATTTCTCGAATTAACAAGCGGCTAGTTGCAAGAGTGCTCTGCCCTAGTATTATCTTGCACACGTGGTCAGTTATGGTTGTTGGTTGTCCGACCAAAACCAAAATTTTGGCTCGTTTTGGGGATCACTTTACATCCACAACCACTTGTAGCTAAACTCCACTTGGAGAGTGAGTTATTGACACCATACGTGGCCAGTTTCGGTTGGCTCCCAACCTTTGGCCCATTTTAGAACCCCCCCCTCCGGTCTCTTCCCACAGCGCAGAGCCAATAAAGAAAAACTGAACGATGCCAACATGTAACCAGTTGGACATGGAAATGCTAGGACACTTAAATATGTGCTTAGAGAATTGGTGTGTAAACGACATGTGACACTTAACCCCTAATGGCATAAACATCTCGAAGCGGAACTCTTGATCTTGTTCTTAAATCGTTATATTTAATTAGCATGTGAGATATCGATCCACAATGCATATGCCATTTGTATGTTGGAGACAAGGATCTTAGGGGGGGGGGGTCTTTAGAGATGTCATGAGATTCATAACTGCTACTATATGACAAAGGGCATGAGAAAGAGAAGACCATAGGCCTTTTGTTTCTAGTGTAGTAAGGGACAACCGATTCATCATGACAAGATAGGTGTTATCATATGGGAGCTCTCCACGTCATGGACATATGAACGGAAGCATTGCAATCTCCTTCAAAACTATCACATCTACCACTTTAATTAAGCAATGTTTTTTCACTTACATTCTTACCCACGTTATTTAACTCATGTTCGTGGGAAACATCCACATGCACGTATCCATTGTCTATTGTCCCCATACATACATACATACATACATAGGTGACATCTTCAACCAACATAACATTAGTCAACTTTTTCTCAAAGCTCTATGGGTTTTGGAATCAATTGAGCATCGCACCGAAAACACTCAATGGAGAAGTCCATGTTCAACCCTCATATTGGTACTTCCTCCCTCCTCCCACTTGTCACATGTGGCTTTCGGACCAACCTCTTAATTTTGGAAAACCAAACCTCGTGCGGCCCGTTGCATAATGTAATAAACATTGGATACCAAAAATATGAATCTCTAATCAATGCCTTGGTTTGTGGCCCAAAAGCACCTTCCCCACAACAGGCCCAAGCGTTAAGGGCCACTTCACACACGAGACCGAGAGCCCGTGACCATTACACTTCAAGCACTCTCATTGGTGGAAAAGGCGGAGCTGGTCCAAGTTCGCTTCACACTACGCTTGAGGGACCAATGGAGCATGTGAATGCAAGATGGATGTAAAGTCTACATGGATTCCTACATGGCATCAAATGGATCATGTTTCATGGTCACTTGGACAATTTTCAAAAACCACCTCTTGGAGGCAAGCCTAACACAAAACCGGGAGACCATGGCGCTCCGAATGCTCACAACTATTGATTTATTCTGTTTTTTTTTATCATGTGTGAGGACCCACATGAATAAAAATCCATTGAAGTAGCATTTGGTTGAGGGCCCGGTCACATATGGCTTCACACTGCACTTGAGGGTCCGTGACCGCACTACATGGTTTTGGAGGTGTGTTGGGACGGCCTTTGGACACTTTCTTTTGGGCTCTCACAATTTCAAGGTCACGGCACTTGGCCCATGTGTGAAGTGGCCCTAAGTAATGTTATTGGCTTGTCATGGACTTCAAACTCTGGAGTAACATGGGTCCATCAACTTTGTTGCATGCAATATAATAACGACCATAACGATACAGAAAAAGAAAAGAGTAAGAAAACCAAACAAAATTAGGTCATGGCCCGTACCCCTATACATGGCCATGGATTTATTTGGGACGGGATATATATATATATAAGGTAGAGGGTGCTAAACCAACACCCCACCCAAAACCAACACCTATAAATGCCTCCCAATCACCAACACTCTACTACTACCTTGAAGCATCCCCCATGGTGTAGGAGTGTATGGGCCCACGGAGTGACGCTTTTAGGTGCCATTAGTGGCGCCACCTCATAGCGACCTCCACTACCTCCATGTACGGTAGGTAACGGGCTGCACTCTATCTCGGGTCGGTTCAAGGTGGGTTCAGGGTGGCTTGTCAATGCCTATTCTAGCCATTCTGTACATTGCAGGGGGGGAGGGGTTAATAGCCATTCTATTCACAAAGTCACAGAGGTAGGCCCACAAAGCACGAAGGGGGTTGGTACCTAGGATGCAAGGTGATGGTTTTGCAAGCGAACTTGGTGGGATCATGGAGGTGGGCATGTGGCTTTACGCACCTTTACTAGTTGGTCTTTGATCTAGCTTGGGTCTAGTACCCAACTATGTTGTGTTGGTTCTAGGCAATGAAGGTGGGGGTCCTCATCACATCCAAGGTCGTCATACACGGGACCTATATATTGGTTTAAGGAAGCTAGTGGTTTTGACTTTGAATATTCATCAAATATCTAGTTGTGGCTAAAAATATTTTTTCTTTCCTTATACCTATTTTTAGAACAAAGGCTAATATGAATGTATTTTTTTATATCAACCATGTAGCCATATGTATGTGCAATAGCTTAAAGTGTTGGTTTAAGCACCCTCTACCTTACATATGTTTGATGGCTAGGTTAGTAGATGGACTTAGCATATTTAGTATTTAGGTTAGAGGTGTTCTTTTGCCCGTGAGAATTGGTGTATTTTGGGGTTTTTAAGATCCATGTGGATTGTAGTGTGTGTTGAGTGTGTGTTTGGATTGAATTAGATCAATTATTTCGGTAAAGGGTGATTAGGTTTAGCATTAATGAGAACTTGAAGTTTGCGTGTGGGCTATTACAAGTGTGGGGGGGCCTTCGGGTTGATTGTATTATAATGAAGATGGGGAGTGGGGCAATGTCAACGAATACTTGACTAAGTTAGGGTGCATCAATTAGTGTGATTGTCCTTCCTTAGGGGGAATACGATACACATGATACATGATACATAATAATCAATGTACAAGAAACATGGGCCAATAGTCACAAATGCAACATGTATGTCCAAGCATGCAGCAAGGTTGGATAGGCATATCCATTGAAAAAAAACATTAATAGGATGCCATGTAGGATGCCATGTAGACTTTTCATCGATTCGAATGTCTTTTGATGCCTCGTGCCCTGAGGGTCTGGTGTAAAGTGAACTTGGACCATCTCCGGCTTATCGACCAATCCATATAACTTGTATATCATGGGTCAAGGGCCCTCAAGCTCTAGTGTAAAGAGGTCATTAGCATACCTTAGTTGATAAAATCAATTCTAGAATGATGTTGTATAGACATTTAGTTTTTTTTCTTCTTAATGCTAACCATATATTTTAATGAGATGAGGAAGGACATAGCATTATTTAGATCCATAACAATGTGTTGTGGGATTGATAATACTATCAATCCCACAACACATTATTAAGGATCTAAATAATGTTATGAAAGCAACATAGTCAATGCAAATGGCTCTTAAATGCAGGTTTAAGATTTCCAAGAAAAGGAAAGATAAGACACAAAAAAACATAAAGAGTAAAATAAAACGCAACTAATGACAAAGGGACTTTATTGTGTGTGTGTACCATGAGGGTTAGATGATGATGTGGCCATGATAACAACTTATCGCTGGCAACTATGATAACTTGAGCTATGTGGCCTTATTGTGGGCACTTCTAACTCCAAAGTCATTTTTGGCCATTGGATTGGAGTGGAATTTGCCTCAACTTGTTAGCAAATTTTGATTCATGAAAAAGTTGTCATTTCATTTATTAGGATTGGAGTTGAGATGCAAAAGTTATAAGGATCAAAGTGAGGATTTCGTTTCACATGGACCCTTTGCATTGTACTGACAATTGAACCTAGAATGGTGTCTATATTTTGAGCCATAATTTAAATTCATTGTAACACATGTGTCTTTGTGTTGTCCGTTCTCCAAAACATGCCATGTCATATACCACTCAATTATAGGTGTCCAGGTCTTGTCTGTGACTGCATAAGGCCCACATACTTGAATACGTAAGAATATGTAGATTGAGAGTGGGTTTACATCAAATCTGGGTCAAAGAAACTTGGGATCCAAAACACCCCTTGGAGTCAATATTGGACTTGAGCTTGAAGACCGGTTTCTCAAACTAGGAGGCCTATTTTCTTGAATCATGATTGCCAAGATTTGACAAAAAAAAAACTGTGTGACAATTGGTACTCAAATCATTTGTCCCCTGGACAAAACATCAAGCACTTCTTGAGGAGAGGAAATTATCGTATATGAGTGTACCTCTCATTCATCCAACATAATTTTTTTGAAATAGCATGCAACCCAAAGATTACTCTTAAGCTAATTTGAAACCAAAAATAGTTTTAATGACCCAAAAACAATGTACTCAAGGTCATTTGAGATGAATTGGCAACAAACCTACAGGGGGTCATGTTTTTATGTTGGATGGATGAGAAATACACTTATATACGATAACTCCCTCCCTACGTGCTTTCTCACTTACTCCACCACACAATCAACTTCCACAAAGACATTTTTGAATCTACCATCAAACTTGGTCAAAATATCATTTTTGTAATATTGTAACTTAACTTTCACCTACATACCCACCCACCCAACAAACCAATATTTTACAAAATTTTCCCTTTTTCATGTCTTGGACCTACTAAGGTATCAAGTACCTATTCACTTCTCCAACTTCGAAAAAACAAATACCGTAGCTCTCTAGTAGCTTGGGCACCTTTCTGCCTAAAAATTAATTAAAGTGCGAAAGTAACTTAGGCAGCCCAAAAAATAATATTCTAAAATTGGGCAAATTCAAAAAGTAATTTAAAAGAAGTTAGACATTCATCCAAGTCAATTCTATAATTCATGGATGGTTTTCTTAATTTCATCTATGGCAACTACGATTAACCTAAACACTTCCCTTAACCAACGTTCCTTATCCTAACCTTTGTCTTTTACTAGTATGTCAGGGTTTTGCTGGGCAACATATTTTGCTTTGATTTAATGCTATAGTCAGAACTCTATAAGTGTTACCCCTGTAAGCGTTATAATTTCATATATGTTAAGAAATTTTTACTCCCCTACGAAAACACAATTGGTAAGACTAGTGAGTGTTATGTGTTAAGTGTTATAACATGCTCCACTCCCTTCTTTGTTAATTGCACCTCTATAAGTGTTAATTTTGAGAAAATCAAGGTAATAATATATGAGAGCATACATTTTAAACATGTAATCACATTTATCCCATATTCTTTGCAACCAAGTCAAATAGAGGTTGATGAAGTTGCTACTCTACTTCATCAACTGATGTTGTTGTCATCTGATAGTGAGGTGGGTGACGTGATGACTGCTCATGAATACCTCAATTACGACATGGAGTTTGATTTAAACAACCCCTATGAACCTACCGATGAGGAGTTTTTGGATATGTATTCCTCATAACATCAATTTCTTGATGTTGATGAGATTATGGTTGATGTGGTAGAAGAAGTTGTAGGATTGAGTGTTGCTGAGCGTTCTCTAGAGACTTTGAAGAAATACTTTGAACAAAGACCAAATGATGCCCTGTCATACATCAGGAGCATTCAAGGACTCCAGAAGGATGTTTCATCTCATCATTTGGAAGCTTCTTGTCAAACTACTATAGACTCTTTCTTTCGGTTAGTTTAGTTGGAAGAATCTTGTCAAGTTACTACTATATAGATTATTTCTTTCAATTAGTTTAGTTGAATTATGTATTATCATTTGTACTTTTATTTTTTATTTTTATAAAACGTTATGTTCTTCATTTAGAAAAAATTTAAGTGTTATTTCTATAAATGTTATTAATCATCGGTATGAATTCTATAAGTGTTACTTGTTATAATTCTATATATGTTATTTTTTTGCTACTCCTGACCTATAACATTTATACAATCATGACTGTACTTTATTGGATTCCAGTGAATGTCACTTGCATTATTGTGATTTTAGGCACTCTTTGAATTTTATTTCCTTTTTTTTGGGACACTCAACGAAATTAATTTCCCATAAATTTAGGCACCTTTAAAATGAATTATTTTCTGCCCAAGCTACTAGAGGGCTACGGTACTACTGCAAATCACGGTATCCTCATGACTCTCAATTGTGGGTTCTCAACAGGGTCCAAGACCAAAGAAACTCCAAAATCGAGCTATCCTATTGATTCCAGTCCAAAAATTTTTGTACCCAAGGAGTTTCCAATAGGATTGATTCCTTATTTTGGACATCTTTTTTCCAACGATATCTTGAAAATCTGCCACATGATAATCTTACATTGCTTGAGACCCATTCAAATCAATGTCCGGGGACATTTTGGGGCATAATCGGTTGTTTCCAAGTCCGACCGGTTCCATGTTGATGTCTTTCGGTTTTTTCTTTACGATTTTGAAGGCATATTCTCTAAATTCCTCTGAAACGATTGGTAATTGTCCCGAAGTCTTGAACTTCAACCGGTTAATTCTCAACTCAACTGGTTCATCTGTAACTAGCGGTGGGTTCTCCCCGTTCATTGATTCAAATCTCAAGTGGAAATCATATTATGTTCACAAAGAGGCTAAATAAGGAAGTGTATAACGGTAAGTGGGGTTCATAACATTATTCAGATCCATAGCAGTGTTCTGTGGGACTGACATTATTCTGCGGAATATTCCCTGATATTTCTCACATTCAGTCTGAATGTGGGAAATATAAGGGAATATTCCACAGAATACTGTCAGTCCCACAGAACACTGCTATGGATTTGAATAATGTTATGTTTATATGTGACAAATATAATGATTATCTTACAACAATATGTGGAATTAGGTTGTCCCACACTAATTTTATCGACATATCACACTATCTTGAAGTGTAAATGGCATGGGTAAAGGGGCACCTAATTGCACATATCAATGTAGCATTTTGCGCATGTCTACAGTCATGTTTTTCAATGACATGGATGTATGTGATTGAGTGACAATGGAAGTGTGGTTTTTTTTTAAATCTTAAAAAAAAAAAATTCAACATTAAGGATTTGGAAGGACACAATTTAGGTTATGGCATGTTGCCGTATAATAGAACCCATTCTTGAAAGGGGACAAAAGCATGAGGGCAAAGAGGCTCTTCATTCAACATGCTTGCTCCCAAGGGATCAACATTTATATACATATGCATGTATACATATATGCTAAAAGTCATAACCGCAAGACCCAGCAGTGGCATTCATGAAAGCCTACACTTACTCAAACCCAGTACTAAACAAACGATAGTTAGATGCCATTAAGTGCCTCACAAACCTAATATTAAACAAACGAAAGCTAGATGCCGAACAAACACCCGTTCTATCACTATAGGAACTACTCCCTCAACAACCACCAAAACCTACATGTGGCCACCTACACTAGGGCCCACCTACCACAAGGCAGGTAGTAAATCCTACTTTGTACAATAGCAGGGGCTCTTGAACATAGCAGGGCCAATGGGTTGAAATTCACGTTGGTGATCACACCAATGGGGGACCAATTTTAGAAGATTATTATGTATATATGGCTTGCTGAGTGGGTGGGGTGGTTTTTAGAATAATTAGGATGAGACCACCGTCCGAAAGGAAGGCACTAGCCCTACCTTGAGGCTTGGTAAAGCATGATCAAGGTGTGGGGGGACAGTCTCCCATTCATGTTAGTGACAAACACCAATGTTTATATTATATTATTTTATATATTAAATCAAGATTCATCTAAACTAAGTGCGCAAAAAGAGTAATGGCTGCGATATGTTCACACAATTGATCACTCATCCAAGAGGAAAGGGTTATGAGAACTCATCTCAAATTTTCATCCATGTAGGTCCAAAATTATCCATAATCTGCGCATTTTGTCCACAAGTTGGTGGATGAGTCGCCGCTCTCCTCTTGATGGCCATCTTTTGTGCCATGATGACAATTCATGGGTGGATAGTTGGTCCACTGTCAAATGGAATTCCCATATAATTCACCTTCCATAGATGCAAATATTTGTGAAGAAATTGAAGTAATAAGAAAAATTTGAAATGTGCTCATATCATTGCTTAGACTATGAAAAATGTTGTGGTTCTTATCATGCTTGTAGAGTTTACATCCATCTACTTCATTTTTGGGTTAAAATTGATGTAGGTTTTGAGTATTACATTATTGGTTTGGAATTAATGCATGTGGACAATCATTGACTCTAGGGAAAGAAAATGGACTCTCCTCACTTGATTATGTTATGCTCCAAAGAGGATACATGAAAAGAAAACCAATAACATAGAAAGACATGGATTTGTTACATGTAATTTAGCAAAGCCTGGACTCCCACACTTTGTAAAGATTCAACTCACATGTGACAACATGACAACTTTGTGATAGGTTGTAGGATGGCCATGGCCATAGGTAGACTTGGCAAGTCACCATAAACCTCACTCATAAAAAGTGCATGGGAAAGAGCAAGGTCCAACCACAATCAGATGCACCAAAATTGTGCCATGCTCCTTTGAATAGTTCGTATGTTTTTATTTTGAACTTTATACTTAGCACAATTTTAGGTATTATTATTACAATGATTAATGGTTTGTATATTTAACTGGTAATATTGTCTCAAACACGAGTCCATATGAACTTGTAAGGACTCCTTTCTATTTAGTCCCTAGTGGAAACCCTTATTATGATCAGACCTAACATGATTAAGCTAAGCGTAAGCCCATGTAAGATAGATTTAACCTTAATTTGTATAGAATCAACCCATTATTCTTGTTGCAATGGCTCTTGATTGTCATCTAGGGAAGGCCCTTAAGGAGATTAACAATGATATGCAATGGTTAAACCTGCAATTTGCAAAGAAAAGAGTGTTTGGAACTTACAAGTGTGGTTTAATAGTGTGTGTGGTTTAATCATGGACACCGCCACCTTGTGAAGTTTTGACTCATGTGCAATGAATAAACCTCACTCACAAAAAGAATCAAACATATATAAGGTAAGCTAGTGTATGTACTAGGTAAGTGCAACACAAGTTGGCAAGATTCAGCCTTAATGTGTACTAGATTCTTACCGCAATGGCTTTTGATCCCTCATCTCATAGTGGTCCCTTAAGGAGCATACCGATGTTTTACAACGGAAGAGGATGCAATATTCAAGACGTTTATGGTATTTGGCGTCACTTATTGTTTGGAGTTACGTAATGCTCTAACTTTTTGCTAAGAATGTAAGTTTTTATCATTGAGTAAAGTTAGTATTGTTGTGTAATGTCCATACAACTTATTTCATCTTTGTTGGTAAGAAATGAACTCTATAGTACTTGAAGTTACAAGGAGGAAGAGAATTTTTGCATACGAGCGTACCGCTCATCCATCCAATGTAAAAACCCTGAAATAATATGCAACCCGAAGGCTACTTTTTTAAGTAGATTTGACACTAGAATAGCCTTCAAGACCCCAAAGTAGTCTAGTCCAAGTCATTTGAGATGAACTGGCAACAAACGTATTGGGGGTCAAGTTTTGATGTTGGATGGATGAGAGGTACGCTTGTATGTGAATAGGTAGTACGAATATATGAATTAATTCCATCCCTCCAAGTTATAAAATTGCGTAGAGAGATTTAGTATCACCTTCACTAATTTTCCCACACTTAGTATTAGCCCTACCTCACTAATTGGGAAACTCAATTTAATTAGTGTATGTTAGTTAACATACACTAATCATAAGAAGTTAGGGTTTGACTGCTGTGCGGCAGCACGGCAGCTTCGTACGAGGTTGCAGCATGGCTATCGCCATAGCCAAACTGAAAAAGCCTTAGCTGCAGGCTCTCCAGAAACTTCCCTCCCGCACAAAATCTGCCTCGAGAAACTACAGTTGACCCTGCTATGTTAGCTTATCCCATCCCGGGCCTTGTCCGATAGCGGTTCTGGAAAAGGTCGCCCAAGAATGAATTAAGAACCAGGCGTTTAGCATCTCCTCCACTCCTCTCCTCATGATGTCATGTGTACGTGACGGCCGGAGCGAGCGAGAGAGCGAGAGAGAGCGAGAGAGATCACCGGTCGGTTCGGTAGAAACAGCTTGGGAGGTCTAATTTGCGGAGAAGCATCACGGGACGGATGCATGGGATGGGACGGGATGGGGCCACCACCGAATTACCTAAGACATTCTACTCATGGATGATGATGATGATGATGATGATGGCATGCCACTCCATGCAGCCATTTGGGAAATGGCGAAACTGGCCATGGTGTTAAGCTCACCCCTGGCGTAGGGTCAATCAGTATATAAACGACATGTCTTCGTCGTCAATTCTTACTTAGATTTTGGATGCACAAAGTGTGCGAAGAAGCTCGCGAAGCACCAGTAGCGGGAGCAGAGTTTGCGTGTTCGATCGCTTCTTGAGTTTTCTATCTACACCTTACATAACATAACCCCAGCCAGCTGAAAACGTATAACCCGCTCACTGGCTAAGCTTTTTGACAACTCGTATGTGGAGTAAACAACCTCACTTGCGGTTGCTTACAGTTAGTAGGGTGGGTGATGGGACTGAGGGAATCCTATGTCATTGTAGCTTGTTTGGCCTGAGTAAATTCTTGGCCGGAGAGAGTGTCAAAAGTTTGAGTGAGGAGTTCCTTGCTAATTACGCAATGGAAACACGGTGGGTAGTGTTTTGAGGGGCTGGGTTATATACGACGTCGTGGTGGCAGTTTCTTATCTGGGAAGTGGGAAGAGCAGCTGGGAAGTGGCTCTTTCATTTTGTCGCAAAATAGCTGAAGGTAAGCCTTGGGAGTTACGGAAGGATGTGTTTCTTTTTGTAGAATTTCTTGCTGTGGGACAGGGAAGAATACTGAAGAATGTACACAAGACATTTTCGGATGTTGGGAGGTTTCGTGTGAGATGATTATGATGACAATATTGTTCTTGCTTGGACTTTTGTTTGTATGATCTTGTGCTTGTCAAGCGTCGTGTCACATGTGTATATTTATCTATCTATCTATCTATCTATCAATCTATGAATCCGCGAGTCGTCAAAGAGCAACTTAAAGAATTCCAAGACGTTGATGATATATTGTCTCCAGATGATATTGTCGTCCCATCCGAGGACAGCTATAATTTGTGCTATTGAAGAGTTTCATGCCGGTTTATCTACTGCAGCGTCAGGCTTGCATGAGGTCACTGTGGATTCGATTTTGTTTTTACTCAGTCAAAATTGGAATGAGTCGAAACGTTGAGAATATGGACGTAAACAAGCTGCAAGAGCAATTGATGCCTTGAGCTTGTCCAGCTTGTGCCTCGTCGTGTCCACTTGGACCTTCAATTGATTCTATGTACCCAGCCTTGAGCCTTCAGGAATCAGACCAAGGCTAAGATAAGAAGTACACATTAGGGACCGTAGCTAAGAAACACTGATCGCTAGCGCCCGGTGTTTTGATTCGAGTATTGCAGTGTTATTGATCAGCATTACCAGCATTGGTCTGTGAGGTTTTTCCTTCTGTACAAGAACTGGTTACTATTTTGTGCATTGGAGGTCCTCCTGCATTTTAAGCGTCTTGGTGGAGGTCCCAGTTTTTCAATCTAGTGTTCGGACATATCCATCGTCGTCACATAGCTGCCGAAAATGTCCACTCAGCTGGGGACTCTCTGTTAAGCTTCAATTGAGCTTGATTGGAATCAATCGTCACCGTTTTCAGCTTGCCTCAGAAACCCCTGTGGCGAAGCCATGAAGTTAAGCCACCTTGTAGCTGTTTGCGTTCACATGTGTTGTCGGTGTTCTTCATCAATTAGTACCAGTCGAGGGGTCTACATCTGTGGTTTATCGTACTACAAGAGTTCATCCTCTCAAATATCTACCGGTTGTTTTGTCTGTGGAGAGATCAGTGTTTTCAACAATGGTGACTTCGCTGCTGGCTTAGGATTTAATAGGTTCTCTAGTCTGCTGTGTCTACTTAGTTAACAGTACCTGAAAATTGGGGCTCGATTGCAACCTCTTCATGGATTGACAGTGTCATTTTGTTGATTGCCTATTCGATCAATGATCCTTAAGGAACTCTTGAACAGTTGGATATCATGAGGATTTAAACTACTGCCTAATCTGTTGCAACTAGTGTGATAGTAATCTGATGCTTCCCTCAACGTTAAAAGTTGAATTTAACTGGGTCTTGCGAGTTGATGTTTGCAAGGTTAGTGAAGCCATTAAATATGCAAACTTATCTTTAACCAAATTTGGCATGGAATGTCGTTCTGCTATTATACATAGCAGGCGACAAGCAAAACCGAATGTCGTCTGCATTATACATAGCAGGCGACAAGCAAAAACGAATATCAGCCGCAGTTTCGATCCTAGATGACTTACTGATGAAAGTTTTGCTCTTTCTGCAGAAGGTTGAGGGACAGCTCCGGAAGGTTGAAGGTCCACACTCCTAAGTTATTAAGTGCTCTCTCTAAACTATCATACTGGTATGACTCAATTCCGCCTTACAGCATAAGTTAGGAATCCGGTGTTGAAAAGAAGTGGCAGTCTTACGAATTATGAATTATGAAGTCTTGTAGTCAAATTTGTACGCTTGGCTTGAGATCTTCCCCAAAATTTTCCTTCAGAAATTAGTTGCCTGCTTGTTGTGTCGTCTGGTGGAATCGAAGTTTCTTGCAAATGCAAATCGCCTATAGGTGCGTGGGAATACATCATCTTCTTCGTATGTCCATAGCGAGGTATTCTCAGAAGTTCTTCCGATCACGACACCTGCTTGTTGTCATCCTCTCTGAGAAAGAAAATGCTCACATTCTATCGTCCCTTGAGAAATTTGTCTTTGACATCTGTTGCAATCGAAATATCTTGCAAATAAAAAAACTTAATGTTCTTCGACTGTCTTAGTTCTTGTTCGAGAAGAAAACTCTCACTACAATTTGTGTGTTTCACAATTTTGTTTCTCACACAATTCTATGCACCTGCTGTGAATCATCATCATCATCAAACAGATGGGGACCTTCATCGGCCACATATTGCCAGGAGCAGGATTCTTCCTGCTCGGGTTATGGCATCTTTACAACACACTCGGCGCCTACGTGCGATCACCATGGCACTTTAAATCACGGACATGGTTCTTCCCGCACGGCATCAAACCCCTCCGCCACGCCGAGCTCTACTTCATCATGCTCGGCTCCTGCATCTCCATAGCCGCCGAGCTTTTCATCTGCCCCCAAAAGCACCAACCTTGGGCAGAAGATTGGTCCATACCCCCGGAGCATCTCAACAACTTCGAGCACTCCACCATCTCCATGTTCATGTTCATCTACGCAACCACAGCATTGATGATCGACATCTTCCGAATCCAAATTCCCCGAGGCTGGATCCCCGCTATGGCCGCCATAGCCCTCAGCCAGGAATTTCTCCTCTTCCACTTCCACTCCGCAGACCACATGGGGTTAGAAGGCCACTACCACTGGCTCCTCCAATTGCCCATTGCAGTTGGAATTCTCGCCCTGCTCGTGGAGATTGTAATTTCACAACACCTCCCGGTTGTGGTTACCCTCCGGAGCATGTCAATTCTACTGCAAGGTACATGGTTTATTCAAATGGGATTCACTCTCTGGACGCCATCGTTGCTCCCTAAAGGCTGCTCCATGACTCATGGCATGGATGAGAAGACGGTGAGATGTGTGAGCGAGAAAGCATTGATGCAGGCAAAAGCATTGGCAAATTTGCAATTCAGCTGGCACATTGCAGGGATTGTGGTGTTCGCTGCAGTATTGTTCGCCACGCTCTCTACCGTGATTCCGAAGCAGCAAGCCAAGTACCTGCACCTCGACGGCAGTGAGGAGGATAATTTTGAAGGCGAAGATTCTCCTGGAGCAGTGTTCAAAATTGGGGAGGAGGATGTGGAACATGGGGGAGGATCTCCTAGTGGTGGATCTCAAGGCTCCGTGGAATTGCAAGCCTTCGATGGGATTGACCTTGAGCGATAAGCAGGCAGGTTGTTCACCCCACTTCTACCAGTATACCTGATCGACTCCAATTTTCTTAGTGTATTATAACTTCAGTCGATTGTGAATTACCATAGCCGGCGCTTGCCATGGTGAGCTCAGCTCTCGGGAATGCTCTTTTGTCATGTCATACATTCCTCCCGAACATTGGTACACTTCTCGGCACTTGCTGTCGCCATTTTAAACAGATCAATTTTTTCCCCTGATGTCAATTTCTGTCGTCGTCGAAGCTCCTCCGTATCCTTGTGCTAGGTAGGCTACATTGTTGTTGTGCTGTCGTTACCTCATCTGCCTGTCTCTACAAATGTTTTAGAAGAATTCATATAAGTGTATTATAACCTCACTCCATTGTGAAGTACCATAGCCGGCTCATGCCACTGTGAGCTCCGCTCCCGGAAATCATCTTTTATCATATCATACAGTCTCCTCCCGATGATTAGAGCACTTCTGGGTACTTGCTGTCCGGATTTTTTGGTTGTGCGATCCTTGCCTACTCTGCCTGTTTTTATAAGGCTATAGAAGAATTCATAGACACAATCATCCTAAACATGAAAAATTGCACCAACCTCAAGTGGCCAACGATTTTCTTAGTGTAATTATAACCTCACTCGATTGTGGAATTACCATAGCCGGCGCTTGCCTTTGTGAGCTCTGCTCTCAGAAATCTTCTTTTGTCATATCATACAGTCTTACCGAACATTATGACACTTCTCAGCACTTGCTGTCGACATTTTTAAATGGATCAACAGATTTTCCGAATGTCATTTCCTGTCGCCGTCGAAGCTCTTCTGTCTCTTTGTGGTATGTAGGCTATATTGTTGTGGTGCGATCGTTGCCTAATCTGCCTGCTTTTACAAATTTAACGAAGAATTCGTAGACACGATCATCCTGAACCTGGAAATATGCATCAACCTCAGGTGGCCAACAACTCAATGGTTCTCTACCTTCACTACAATGATTGGCTGCAACTGCATCATCCATGACAAGAGAATGTAACCATGGCATCCAGTGATGGTCATCGGTTATTCTGAGCAGCATTTCGAAGGTGAAGGTGCTGGAGTCTCCAAAATTGAAGGAGAAAGTATATGATCTCCCCGTGGAATTGGAAGAAGTGTTTGATAAAATAGGCCGGTAGATTCTTCACCCACTTGTACCAACAATTTTCTTGATAAATCTCAGTGTATCATACCCTCCTTGCTCCGTCAATTGTGTTTGGACAGTCAGCCAGCGCTTGCCATTGTGAGATCAGTTTGAAGATTCAAACACATCAGCTTGTCACATGTTTCCAAACAATCTTCTGGATCATACATGACATTTTATGAATGAGGTGGATGTGTTTGAATGTGTGGTCCACCCTAACAAACATCTGGTGGAGGGCATTATAATTTCTTCCTAGATCTTGGAACTTACGAAAATTGACTTGTGTTTGGTAGCATAGTGATCTCCAAATGCCTACAAAACAACATGCCAAAAGTTGAGGCTTGCAAGAACATGCACATGCATCCCATTGAGCATATTTCACAACTTTTCTTGTCAACTCGTCCTGGAGAATCTATATACAATGGACAATGTAGTGGTGGTGGTGAGGTTGTTCTGCACCATTTTGGGAAGGTGTGGGAGTGATGTGTCATGTATGGGGTAAAGGGTTGGAACAACATGGACCCATGTTAGTTATCTACAATTGGAGATCATTCATTTCTAAGATATGCCACAAACCACTAGTCCCATACTAGTTTAATGGAGCATTTTGACTGTGGTACAATTATTTTGAAAGAAAGATTGGAAGCTCAAACTAGCTTAATAACTACTAGGGGTGATGAAATTCTTGGTGTGGCAACTCTCCTAGGCTTAAATCACTTCATATCCTTCCAATGTATTGATGATGTGGCAATTTCACAAAGACGCACAACGTGCTTGGAAGAGAGGGCATTGAGAGCAATCCATGAATACTATTTTGTGTCAACTATATCAGAATGCATATTCTCCATGAATCAATCACTCAATTGGAAGAAGTGAAAAAAGATGAAAGTTTTATATTTCAGATTCTTAGTGCAGTTTGAAGACAATTGACCCAAATATGTGGTCCTTATGTGGTTCTTATGTGATCCAATGAACTGACCCAAATGGCCGAGTAATGTTAATTCTCAATCGGACCATTAATGTAAAATTGAACCAAATGCAGAGAAATCTTGAAAGAGCTTTATGTTCGATAAGGCCCTCGGGGTCGGCCATTCCGAAAGTCATCTGGTTCATATATTGTATCGTCATCCAAGGGCCAGTCAAATCAGTTCATTAAATTGTCTCGTGGCCAATGAGAACGCCCCATTCCACCCCCACTCTCGCACTTGGGCGTCTCGGAGGTCTTCCCCAATCCTGCCCAGCCAACCAAGCGGCAGCATGGGCTCTGCGCTTCCAGCCGTCCGATCGCAATCCAGAAGGAGATCGACGGCCCAGCGAGGCCGATGCGTTGGGGTGGCCAATGAGCGGAAGGAGGGCCCCTCGTATTATCCTCCCTTTGGCCAACCCTGTCGCTGCCACTACTCTGAGCTCGCATCCGCCATAGCCACAGCGCCGACTCATTTCAAAGGGGGGATCGCTACAGCGTCAGCTTGCGTCGCAGACTCGCGAGTGAGTGAAGTTGGCAATTGCACCTGCTGCTGACCGTATTGGTGCAATGGCGCAGACGATGGCAGCCGCGAGCCTTAGGTCGTCGTTCGTTGTGAAGGAGCTGGGATCCTTGGAGGTCTCCGGCAGCCGTGTGGCCGGAGGAGCGCAGAACGGGGGCCGCGTCGTCGCCCGGTTCGCGTTGCCAGGGACCAAGAAGGTGGAGAAGGCTGTGAAGCAAGTGCAGTCCAAGGGGTCCAAGGCCGTCAGGCAAGTGCAATCCAAGGCTCCCAGGAAGTTGTTCGGAGGTGGCTCCGGAAGGCCGTTATGGTTCCCAGGCGCCAAAGCCCCCGAGTGGCTGGATGGCTCCTTGGTGGGAGACTACGGCTTCGACCCCCTGAAGCTGGGCAAGAGCCCCGAGTACCTGCAGATCGAGCTGGACTCGTTGAACCAGAATTTGGCGAAGAACGAGGCAGGGCAGGTGATTGGCACCCGCGTGAGCAAGAAGGCCGACATCAACCCCACGCCCTTCCAGCCCTACAGCGAGGTGTTCGGACTCCAGAGATTCAGGGAGTGCGAGCTCATCCACGGCCGCTGGGCCATGCTCGCCATCTTGGGAGCTCTGTCTGTTGAGGCCTTCACCGGAGTCACATGGCAGGATGCTGGAAAGGTGAGAAATTATTTCTGCACGCACTCTTTCTTCTCCACCTCGCACAGAGTTATACATGTAGTATCCGTCTCGGCACCGGATACGAATCATTTCACGCATGGAAATCTTCTGTGAAATGTGCTCACATTGTCATCGGTGGCGTCCTCCGTCCATTGTGGGACTAGATATTGACTACGTTCGATCCAAAATGAATTGCGTAGCTGTTCGTTAGGATTTCTCTTGGCCTTATCTCCTTGCCAATTGAATTATGTCGGAAGTTCCACACGGGTTGGGATACAGGTCAGTACATGCAGTGTGTCGATGATGAGATTCGCTTTAGTAGTTGAGGAGTTGCCTCTCGGTTATTGTCGATAGTTCCGTGTGGATGGTAACAGGACACCGGCAAATTGAGAGGAGAGTAATTGAATCCCCCAATTGCTCGCATGTGCAGATTGAGCTCGTGGACGGCTCATCCTACTTCGGTCTCCCCCTGCCCTTCAGCATCTCCACGCTTGTGTGGATTGAGGTTCTCCTTGTGGGTTCCATCGAGTTCTACAGGAACGCAGAGTTGGACCCCGAGAGGCGTCTGTACCCCGGAGGCAAGTACTTCGACCCATTGAACCTCGCCGCCGACCCCGAGAAGAAGGAGGTCCTCAAATTAGCCGAGATCAAGCACGCCAGGTTGGCCATGGTTGCCGCCTTGGGCTTTGCTGTGCAAGCTGCCGCCACCGGAAAGGGTCCCTTGGACAACTGGGCCACCCACTTGAGCGACCCCCTGCACACGACCATCTTCGACACCTTCTCCAAGTGATTTCTCCAAGTGTCGCCTGCTCGTCTGCTCTTAGGACTCGTAAACAACAATTCTGTACACTTACGCTGCAATACATAGCTCATCCATTTGTTGTCTTCCTCATGTGGATTGATATTGCATGCGTTCGTAATTGTAAAATGCTATGCGGCACCCGCTGTACCTGAGAACTCTCTATCACAGAAACTGCAATGAAATCTTGTATATTCCACACTTTGGATCTGCTACTCTACCTTGTTGTGAAATACAATCCAGTACGAGTCTAGAGTACTTCATTTGCTTCAATGCCCTCTTAAACGATTAATTTTCACATTGAATGGGATCGCAGTTTCGAGATTGAATTTTACCGTGATCACAATTCTAGATGGGTTCATCGGTCGAAGGCCGGTACAGCGTTGCCATCAACTGGTGGAATGTGTAGGTTCTACGATGATATCAGTTGGTGATAACCTAAGTGATGTGTTTATGGTCACCATAATTTACCATATTCCAAGTTCAGGAATAGAATTGTGGAATTGCTCATGGTTCTCATGATTCTCTGACAGAAGCCGTCACGAGGAGGTTTTGGGCTTCATCAAAATACAAATAAGTGAAATGATGAAACATTTTAAAATGTAAAAGTGCGCAAATTCAAACGCGAGTGTATTGCAATGTGGACAAATCGAGTTGTGTAGAGAAGCCTAAAAAACTGATTTCCTACATTCTAATGCTCCAATCCACTCCGGAATTCAATCATTTGATGAGTAGATTATTACACCTTAACGAAAAAGAACATATCATTCATGATGGAAACATGCCAATTGTGTAATGTTTAGAGGCACTTGTGTAATCTACTTTCTCATTCTCCAATCCTTTTTACAGCACTTTCATTTATGTGGTTTCCATAAACCTTGGTGAAGCATACCTTTAATAAAATTTTACAGATAATAAAAAATGTTGTATCTATGGATCAGGTAACAAGCCAACTCTTGACACCAAGCACCATGATATTAACAGTTGTAATAGAATAAGTACATCATTAAGCCTCTGGCTTATATTTCTACAACATCTCAGAATGGGCCAATTTCTGGACGATATGTGAAGCAAAGATCAACTGAGCACTTCACTGGAAAATAGATAAGCATGTGAATAAAATGCTTAACAAAGTGCTGAAGCGGGTAGAATGTTTCTCATCAAAAATCAGCTGAATTAGGAGTTCTTGGAAAAGGTATAACATCCCGGATGTTTTCAATTCCTGTAGCAAATTGGACGAGTCTCTCAAACCCTAATCCAAACCCGGCATGAGGAACTGCATACAATACATCCACACAGTTAGTAGAAAACTCCAGAAGGAACATTTCACAAAAGTATCTACCGGTCAAAATAAAAAATCGGGTGAAACGACAGTCAGCAGAGAACATATTCCGAGTATTATTGACAACCTGATTAATGGAGTCTACCATAATGTGATGAATGTTATTAAAGGGTGGTTATTTGATTTGATGTTTGTTTTGACAATCTCTTGCAAAAAGACAGGCTCTTTCTCTTGGGATGCCAACCATTTCAGGTCATTTACAGTCAATGGCCTAGTAATTTAAGAAATTAAGAATTACCTGAACCGTACCGTCGAAGGTCAAGATACCACCAATAACTCTCTTTGTTGAGTCCAAGCTCTTCAATGCGTCTCTCTAAAACATCTAGTCGCTCCTCACGTTGACTTCCACCTATCAGCTCTCCCACCTACACTAAGCCAGTTAGTAGTGCCAAACAATTTTTGAATGTGTCACTATATATTCCTGGATCCTTGTTTGCTGCCTTTAAAGCAACTCAGCATGAAAGCAGATAAATTGACCTCTCTACCTGACGGAAAACTTGCCAGGTGGTCATCTGCCTCCTGTGCTTTGGCGCTGGCCTGTCGGCCTTCTGTCTCAAAAAAAAGAAAAAGAAAGCAGATAAATTGATAAACTAAAAACAGGGCATGTAAACTGAAGAAGTTAAGCAGAGTCACAGTGAAGTATGACATACCCTGGGCACAAGTAGGTCCATAGCTGCAACCGTTTTCCATCTTCATTTTCTCTCATATAAAATGCCTTGATCTCCTACTCCATGAGCGCCAATTTAAGTTGCATAAACTATCAAGAAACTCATGGAGTGACATTGTAGGACATATTACACATACTTCTTAGTAAAGCTAAACAGCACAATTCTATTGGGGGAGCCAAATGTGGAATATATATATATATAGAGGCCACCAACTGTTTACCTTCCTGAAAGACTCACCTTTGGATAGTCGGTAACAATAACTGGGTTGCCACTCAAAGCCTCCTCTGTGAGATAGCGCTCATGCTCACTCTGCAAGTCACACCCCCATTTCACCTGCAGGTCCCTCCCACCAAGACCTCAGCACCCTGACGTCATAGTAACTTGAAGACATTCATGCTGTAGCTAAATATGAAGTTTCCCAGTCTTGTAACTGGATATGAAATCGAGTTGCTTCAAACTACTCCTATCTGACGAATCCTCCAGCTATCATTATAGTGTTCAACGTTACCTTGTCATGTCTCTCTATTTTCAGAACGCAAAAAGAAGGATGTAAATGAAGGGTGGCAGTGGGGAGTACTAACTGGAAACTCGAATTTTTTCTTTGCTTTTTGCAGGAGAGCTACTGCATCAGTGTATGTCACATGCACAAAATCCTTTTCCACTAAATTCTGAGAACACAACAATTCCAAAAACGCGTATGTATTAGATACTCCTAAGAAGCGCCACAACTTATTCTGTCAAAGTTGATCCACATTAGAATACCTTCAAGTACACCTACACACTCATACAATAGTTCAAGTGACACTTTATGGGACATACAGTGAGGCGGGTGATGATGCCCTTCTCCACCCATAGGTTGAAGAACTCCATATCCTCCTTGCAGTTCTCCAGGATGTATCTTACCTGCAGATCAATCAATCGACTCCTTAAAACCTCACTAGAAAACACATGGCCATGTACATATTCTCCAATACCAACTAGTGCTCCAACTTGTCTTATGTGTAGCGATATGCATTTGCACGACAACATAAACATCGAACTATCTTGGATAAAGTGGGTATCTAAGAGTTGTAATTCCATTCCATTGTGCACAAGATTGTTTTGAATTCATAACACACAAAGCCTTGGCATTGATTGATGTACAACGTACTGGAGATAAGCAGTAGCACATGCCATATCATCTTTCAGATCTGCAAATGCAAGTTCCGGCTCTATCATCTGCGAGCAGAGTGTCAATATCACCAGTGTGTTGCCTGCATAGCTTCAAATAAAATAGGGGAATCTTAATTGATCAGATCAACTTAGTGCTCAAAGTGATCAAAGGTTAAATCATTATATTCATAAGTCCCAACCAGAAGGAGGAAGTAATATAAGAATCATGATTTTCATCAAGTGTTAAAATGCTATCTGTACCCAGAATTCTGCAAGATGTCAAGTAGTATTTGAATTTTCTGCTCGGAATGTGGGTCCAAACGTATAGACCTGCCAAAGAACAATTTCAAATAAGCATGTCAAGCAGGAATTAAGAAGTTAACAACAAAGCGTTCATAGAAGCGTATAGTAACGGAATGTGATTACATCACACAAGGCCGTGGCATAAATCTCTGCATTGAGCTGCCCTGAGACTGTAAGAAATGCAGGCCTTCCAAAGAAATCCTGCAAGATAAGGGCAGCACAGATAGTATCCCATTTAAAATGCCATAGTGATCCAATGAATAAAAACAAGAGTTATAAACGTGTCTTACCCCAATGGTAAGGTTGACAACAACCATGTCATTGGTAGTCAATATCAGCCAGATTTTTACATGCTAATGCTGATGCAAAGAGGGACACACATTTCAATTGAGTGAATAAATTGAGATGTAATCTTGTTCAATCATAGATGATATTGCCATGAATAGAGATCCAGCTTACTGTTGAAAGAAATTTTAGTGGATGTTTTTTCTGATCATAAAGTTGAGAGATTTGCAGCTAGGTATCATGCCTTGGAGTTTGCGCTGTTGAACTTCTACAACAATCTACTGGAGAAAATAGGTGGGCATTAGAACAACTGCAAACCTGGGACCAGTCAATCAGCCCTTCCTTGGTGCTGGGAACATTTAACAGTGGGGTTTTTGGGTCCTGATGCGAACTAGGAATCTGCAAAGAGAAGACGAAACAATTAGAACATCAAAGGACTTCTCCTATCCTTAGTAGACTTATCATCTAACTCAACATGACTTCGTCGGGAGTTGGTTGTTTTGCATACAACACCTTCCATATTCAGTAACTTTCCGGTGCATGCTTGAAGGTAGTGTGGAGGTTTGAACAAAGAACCTTCTATATCACTCATTGAGGGTCAAACTCATTTTGGGATGCCAAGAGGTGCTAAAATGATTTGGCCCTCAATGAACCAAAATAGATTGCTCTTCCTTTAAATTCAAACACCAAATCCGAGCATCCACCACAAGTGGAAAGAAATTATTGATAATGTATGCAAAAAAACTGATGGAAAATCATAGGGGACACAACTCCCAATGAAAAATCCCATTGAGTTGAAGGATAACTCTAGTAAATCCTCTATACCACACCAATAACCATGACAGAAGAAACATGAGACTGACAAGCAAGCTTTGCAAAATAAACAAGTAAAATCAAGAATTCAGAGGTCAAAATCTAGAGGTAGTACGAGAGTTGTGACACAGAACTGCTCTCCAGGTCCTTCACAGTCAGATGCCGTAATGATGGGGCTAGCTACCCACACAAAACCCTGGTCCCTAAAAAATTGATGAGTAGCAAATGCTAGAGCATTACGAACCCTTGCCACCTGCCACATCCAGGCAATGCCCATCCACATTTTGAGTGCCCACAAGAATGTGCTTGTAATTGTGAAAGTGCATGATAATGCTATAATTTCAACAGCCACACCTTTGAAGAGTAGTACTTCAGGTCATCAATGGTTGCTGCTAAGCCACAATTGAGCATCTTGCATTCACATCATACCTAATCAATAACAGAACCGTCTCCCTCCACTACTTGTGGAATCAATAACCCCTAAGCATCCGAGAGGCCCAATCAAAAATGAACTCATTCTTCAAATAGGTTGATACCTTGATGTTATTGAAGATTTGGTTCACATACACAACATGGGTGCCCTTGGATGCAAATACATACTTATTGTTTTTGATCATGAATGCCACATATGCTTTATCCTTGACATACAATCATGTAATAAATAAAGATTCAAAACCACAATTATGATTTTAAAACTAGTAGAAATTATGAGTACAGGTTGTACATTGAGCCCCTTGGTCCTTAAAGAGGGGTAAAGGCAGTCAAAGCTCCTCCTGAGAATAAGCAAGGTCATGTCAATAAATAACCTGACCAAGCATATGGCTCTACTTGTTGGACCAAGAAGGAAGAACTCTATTTTCCAGCTAAAAAAGGACTTACTGCACCAAATGTGTTAGTCCTCGGACGTAAGTGGGCAATGCTACGTAGATATTCCCGGGTTAGTTTCTTCTTCTGTATCGGAAATGTAGCAGCATCTGTGCCCCCTATCTGCAAAAGGAATGTTTTAAGAACCCCCACATTAACCAGAAAAATGTAAAGAGTCCATTTACAACCAGTTCATTTTCAACGCTACTGCTTCAAATGTATTGCAAGTGGTTACCAATCTGTATATGAAGTTCATGGCAACATTCTAGATACAAGAGTACAGAACAGAGTCAGAAATACAACCAGTGTGACTTTTGATGCCTTGAGCTCCACCTTCTGCTTTGAGCCTTGACTCTCCACCAGCACTCCTTCTATGGCTACTGAAGCACCCGTGTTAACCAAACCTGCCTCTATCTGTCACCACCTGCCCCCTCTGACTTTATTCAAGAGTCAAGTAACAACTCAACTTACAAACAGCTGCCTATTTCACAATCCAGCATCATGAACAATTGGCAACAACCCTAAATTAAGTGGGTGGAATATTAATGTGGAAATCACTAATGTGGGCCACTCTAATTGTGGGTATAAGACCCCGAGTCTTCCCCCAAGTCTTCTTGCAGACCTCCAACCAACACCTTTTGAGTATTAGTTCAAGGACAAAAGTATCCTAAAACAAGATAGCCCCCACATCAATTTTCTACAAACAATTAATGCGGCCCAAACTAATTTTAAACTAGAGATTTGATGTGGATTGAAATTTACCGTGGCCTACATTAATTCCCATTATAAGAATTAATGTGGATTCTAAAGAAACTACTGGCCCACACTAATAGGACAATTTAACGTACTTCCTATGGGAATTGTGTGTGCTACTTACATGAACACCCTCACAGTATGTCTCAACTTATATGTCTCAACTTATTCCCAACGCAGTAGATCTCAACAAATATCAATAGTCTCACAACCGCCACTTTAAAGGCTACATAACATTCTTAAGTAGCCATATTAAAATTCCGGTGCAAATGGAACAACTTTTAGGTAATACAGATAACCTAAGAATGATTCCATTTAGGATGCACCTTTTCAATTGAATCTTGGCAGGTGGAAGAAGGCGTGTGTTCGAAGATAGGCCAGAATGAAAGTGTCAGATGAATGAGAGCCTGCCACTTGATTATGCGTGGCATTTATGCATGTAATCAAGGACATTGATCTTGAAAGTCTATTCTTGAACCTAGACTAGAAAATTTATGCTGAAGAACACCAACAACTTCGACACATAGCACTGAAACAATTCAAGCAGAGAACTGAGACGATTCGTACCTTGTTATAGCCTTCAACATCCGACCCCACAACTGCCTGGAGATTAGAGACTGCTGATCCATCATTTACCTGTATGTCGATCAGCAAGGAAATAAGGACATACATTTATCTGAGGGTTGTCCAGGCTGGTCACAGACTCATTTTCCAGTTACACCAAATCAATACTTGGTATGCATTTATTTCAGGCATGGTGAAACATTCGGTCCTAATTTATATTGCCTCTGGCAGATCTTTGGTCTAGACTAGGTGATCTGTAAGGTTCAGCTAAATTGGAGCCTTGTTGTTTCATTGTGCATAACTTTTATGGTACATGTGAAGTTCTCAGGATGTTTTGAATGTGAGCTTCAATATCTCCTAATTGTTTGTTGACTTGCAGTTGTAGTCGCCAGATGTACTCGCTGTAGGGAGCAGTTTGAAAGGGAAAAAAGCATTATTCTCATCATCTTGATGCAGATGTATGTCTCCACGAAGTGAAATGACAGACTCTCAAGTATTCTAGACCTTAAATCCTAAACCCTTAACCCTAATACCTAAACCCCTATAAGCACAGAAACTATGAAACGACAGAAGATTCACGAACAACACGATGAAGCAACAGTCATAGAATTCTCCACCCGAAATTCGATGCTTTGATGAACAAAGTCAACAAAGAAGCTCAGACATTCTTCCCGGTTTCAGAGCATTGCATCAGATTTTTTACTGCAACAAAAACATAAGTACGTACCTCAATGAATGTGAAGGTTTTTTGCAACCGGCAGGTGCGGACCCATCCCCTGACGACCATAGTTTCGCCAACGCGACCCAACCCCCCATCATCGCCCGCTTTGATGTCCGCAATTCTCAACCTCTTCTTGAATTTGGCAATGGGCGAAGATGATGAGGAAGAAACGTCAGTCTTATCCTCCAAAGCAGCATCAGTCGCCTCTACTACCTTCGTCGCTACGATACTCAACCTTCGGCCGCTACACAAGTTGGGCTGAATTCTTCCCACCAACAGCTGCCTCCCACTCCTCAGAGTCGGAGCAAACACAAGGCGCCTAGAAAGCGATGAAGAATGAGCTGGAGAGATGGCGAAAGAGGCATGTGAGAGATTCGGGAGGTGTTTAAGAGGGCGTGTGCACAGACGGGGGAGGGAGACGAACAGAAAAGGGCAGCGGGCGCCCGCTACGCCTATCGCCATAGCCGCTCCTTCCCTCTGCAACAATGACAAACAGCCCAGACCTTCCTTAGATCAAAACCTCAATGTGAGCAAAACAAGCAACGAAAGCACATGTAATAGATCAACGCAATCATTTCCCAGTACTTGAATGGCTATGAATCCCCCATCACTTCGACAGATATATCCTGTAGCTGTAAATGGACCTCAAACTTCTCCCTACCGAATTTTCAATAGCTTAAGGGCAGTAGGTATTCTTAAAATTGTCCATGAGTAGCCGCATAATTCAATCTAATTTGAAGTTATCGGCCACTCAGATGACCCCGAATCCTCAAGCAGCAGGTTCAACCCTCGGAATCCAAGGAACCCCCACATACTTTCAATGTGAGCAGAAAAACTAACCAAAGCACATGATATACATGATTGTAATCATTTGCTAGTACTTGAGTGGCTATGAATCCATCATCACTTCCACCGGTATATCCTGTAGCTGTAAGTGAGAATCAAACCTCCAGACTACAGAATCTTCAATAGCTTAAGGGTACTAATATCAAACATTGTCAAAGTCAGTCGCTTAATTTGATCAAAATGGAAGTTAGAGTTTTCTACTCTGCCGAAACTCTGCGACCAAGTGTCCCCAGATCTCCAAGCAGCAGGTTCAACCCCTCGGAATTCAACGAACCTCAGATGCTTTCAATGTGAGAAAAAAAAGCAACCAAAGCACATGATATGCATAGTCGTCATCGTTTCCCAATACTTAAATGGCTGCAAATGCATCGTCGACATCAGACAGTCCATGGTAAAGAATCACGAGCAAATTTCCAAACCTCTTTAAAGGTGGAGAAAGTATTAAGCTATATTAAAGAATTTAGGCAAATTTTAGGTCCTGTGAAGCACCTTACCGAGACTAAAATTTAGGACCTCCTGGTAATTCCAATGCACTGCGAAGAACTGGACACGAGTATAATTCGGGGGCAGATGAGGACGAGGAAATAAGTACCAGGTGGCAGTCACGGAGTGGACAACAAAGTCGAAAAGTCTATGTGGCTGGCCACACTCTTCAAAAGCCTGAGGCCCATGCCACACCACCGGCAGGAAGAACAAACAGGGAGCTGCGATTGGCCGAAACGAACCCCTAATTACCACACAAGAGGACGTTTGAGGGGAGGCAACATGATGTGGTGAGGAATCTTTGTGAAGCGAACTGCCAGGCGAGGTGCACTGGAAACCCGGGGATTGCGGGAGAAGCAGCCCTGGGCCCACAGTCTTGGACCTTTTCCTGCAGGTCCAGCTGCCCTCACAGAGCCGAGCCCTGCACCCTCCCCCGCGCGCCTGCCGAACCACCTCCTCATCCTACCCTGCTTCTAGCCTTTTGTATACTTCATTCTCGAGTCGCCCTCTCTCTAATTCTTCATAACTTATGCTTTCTCCTTCGATGCTGGAAGTTGTCTCGAACTCTCTTGCTAATTCAAACCTATCAGACCTCTCATTCATAACTTGTCTGCTTAGATCAGTATTTGCAAGTTCTTGTAATCTCTTCAAGAGCTTCGGCCATGGCTACCACTTGTTTGGCGTGACCCTCCATCGCCGCCTCACGCTTCAGGTATGGTTTGTTGGCTCGCATTTCCCTCTTGTAAGAATCTGTTTGCTATCAATTCTGTGTTCTTAAAAAAATTTGATGCTCTACTAGCCAGGCTGCATCATAATTGGTCTTGTCGATTTGGGGAGTTTCTAAAGAAGGGATTGCGATTCTTGTGAGAAGTTGTTCAGTTTGTAATACTGGATCGCCTCCTCTCTTCCATACAAATAACCGCGTGGTTTTTTCGTACTCTGCTTTGACACCCACTCTAATTGGCATAAAAGCTGGACTTTGTTATGGTGTTCGTTTTTACTCCTCCTCTGATTGCAACCAGTTCAGGGCTCGGGGCCCCCTGGCGGTTAGTTACAGATGATCCGGTAATTGGGTTTAGGAATTAACCGGTGGGAGTTGAAACTTCTGAAGAATCACCGATTATTTTAGATAATTTGGCAACATATTTGGACGAAAAATCAATTGGTTGCAACACTGTAACCCCAACAATTGATTTGTAACTACAAGCAATGAATAGATAACTACTGCCGCGACCTTCAAATTGTGAGAGGCAATATTAAGATCTGCCTAAATACCCACCACTCAAACAACATCGAATGACAAAAATCAAACTAATAAGAACAATACCTACTTACTTTTGTCCATAACTTAACCCTAATTGGACTCACTCTGGTAGAATATGACAAGAAGCAATCTAAACTTCACCAACCAGAAGCTTGAAAAAAATTGGACTCACCCACAAATTGAACCTAATTGGACTCACTCACTAAATCTGAAATGAATCAATCACAACCAGGAATCAAAAGCTTCAAACAAAAATGAACAGATCTGCTATAGACTAGATTCGAGGTCCCACAGGAGCCAAGAGCAACCATGAAATTGCGAGAGGCCAGAAGGCAGTGGCTTAAGTACAGGTACACTTTGAAAACCCTAAAAGTTGGGATGTAATGTGGCCATGCATGATTGAAATTTGGACGAAAAATCACTTGGTAACTGATTCTAGTTGCAACACTGTAAATCTACAGTCCCCGAACAGTTGATTTGAAACTACAAGCACTGAACAGATAACTACTGCCGCGACCTTAAAATTGTGAGAGGCAAGATTAGGATCTGCCTAAATACCCACCACTCGAACAACTTCGAATGACAGAAATCAATTAATAAGAACAGTACCTACTTACTTTTGTCCATAGCCTAACCCTGATTGGATTCACTCTGCTAGAATATGACATAAAGCAATCTAAACTTCATCAACCAGAAGCTTGAAAAAAATTGGACTCAGTCACAAATTGAACCTAAGTGGACTCACTCACTAAATCTGAAATGCATCAATCACAACCAGGAATCAAAAGCTTCAAACAAAAATGAACAGATCTGCTATACACTACACTAGAGTCGAGGTCTCACAAGAGCCAAGAGCAACCATGGTATTGTGAGAGGCCAGAAGGCACTGGCTTAAGTACACTTTGGAAACCCTAAAACTTGGGATGAAATATGGCCATGGATGATTGAAATTTGGACGAAAAATCTGAAGTCAGTGTTGATGATAAGTGAACTTAGAGGTTTGTAATGTAGTATTCATTTTTGATATCTCTCAGAGAAGTAATTTCTGTATGATCTTCTGCAATTCTCGCCTGTGATCGAGATATTCCAATGCCTTCTCAGTGCTAACTTGACATTTAGCTAATGGTTCATTCATCATTGGTTGAACTCATCATTGTATCTTTAAGGTCTTCCAACTGCAGGATAGTAGAAGCGAAAAATATATTTCCGCAACCCTGTCTCCTCTCCAAAATTTCGTTGGTTTCCTGCTTCTGAATTGCATGGATTCACAAGGGCCTCTGCGAGACGTGGGTAGTGGCAATCCGAATGACGTGTCTACTACCAATCCTCCTGCCAGGGGCCGCAAATTCCGTATACAACGAGGTCGCATTCCTCCTGCACCATTTTTTCAGGGTTTTCCACCTGTTGGGAGTCAAATGCCGTTTCTATTTCCGCACTCCTTCATGCCTCCAGTTCCAGGGGTGGGGTTTGCACCTCCCACTCAAGGCGGACCTAGCGGCACCATCGACCTCACGGCAGGGTCTCAAAAGCGAGGTTCCCAAGAATGTGTCACGGACCCATCCAAGTCCACCAAGAAACGGAGAGTTTCTCGGAAAAAACCAAAAATTGTTGAACTGGATGACGTGAAGGACAAAGTGGAGCTCCTGAAGACTGGTGGGCATTGGAAGGATCATTGGGTCATCCAGTTGATTACCATTCGGAGAGAGATGCACAGTACTTTCTCTGCACCACCGAAGCAAGGTAATGTTCGGTTTTCCTTTTTTTTCGCTCTCTTTTTCCAGTTGCTGTTGGTTGTGATCACTTTTTGCACTACTTAGCGATTTCCTTATAATTTTGGCAACGTGTAGTGGATGCAATTTACAGGCAACATATATTGTGCGGCTGTTAGTGACATCCAATTCCATCTTACATTTTGCATTGGTGTTCAGGTGTGGACAACTGGTCGCGGGTACACACGAAACTTGTGTCCCTATGTCCAGATTTCATGAAGGACAGTGAGGCATGCAGGAAAAAATGGAGTGCCATCTACAACGACTACAAGGAGGACAAGGCCATGAACATGAAATCCGGCTCCCAACGATCCGAGAAATGCCGCTGGTATCAGCTGGTGGATGAGTTCATGTTCGATAGAGCCAATGTTGTCTCACATGCTCACGCAAGCGCCATGAATGCAGATGCACTGAAGTCCATAGCCACATCGGATACCAACACTACGGAGCAGAGGAGTGGGGAGAGCACATCGAAATCTCCGGAACCAAAGCGGAAGGAGGACATTTTCATGGAACGTTGCATAGGTGAGATTAGAGAGAGTAGTAAGAGTCTCATGGAAAGTTTGAAGGCCAGTGATGACATGAAGATGGCTTTACTCATGAGCATGCAACAGACCATGCAGAAATTGGTAGAGAAGCTCTAGCTAGCTATACAATAGTAGGTGGATGGTCAATCACTGTCCATAGGAAACGTCTGTGCAATGCACGCCTTTGTCTTGGCCATCCATAGACTTTTGGCAATGTCATTTCTCCTCGCACATAGTTCTTTGGGTGTTTTGCCTCCTGTGCTCATTGCAATCTGAAATTCTCTGGCAGCTTCCTGTTTGATGTATTCCAAGGTTTCTCTTGAGTTCTCTTCGATGCCAGCTAAGCTTTGCAAAGCATGGTTTGCTACTGCAAGTCTCTCTTGTGTTGATGCCCCCGGAACTTTCCCAAGTGTGAGGCCGTTATGGACTTCATCTGAAGCCTCCTGCATCCACTCGGTTTTCCAAAAGTTGTCCCCGAAAATGATGCAGATGTTGTGCAAAACCAGGCACGTGCTGACCAATTCAGGCACATTCTTCAAATGCACGTCAATCCTCTTCAAAAGAATCCGCCATCTGCCTTTGAGCATACCGAATGCTCGCTCGATGCACATGCGTGTTGAGCTTTGGACGAAGTTCCAGTAGTACTCATCTCGCGACAATCCGTCTTTGTGTCCCTTGAACGGAGCCAACATCCAGGGACGACATGGGTATGTAGCATCGCCAACCAAAGCATACGGCGAGAGTTTTCCAGCCTCACAGAATTGTCCGATGGCGGTCCTTCCCCACAGATTGGCATCATGCATTGATCCCGCCCAGCCTATGTCAAAATCCCAAAACAAGCATTTGCTTGATACCACTCCCTGCAAGAGGATTGAATGGAATCCTTTGCGGTTGTAATAATCAGTAGCATGCAGCCGGGGTGTGACGATCGGTATGTGCGATCCATCGACCGCCCCCACCACATATGGTATTTGATGTAGATTTTGAAATTCCCGTGCAAATTTGTCCATCACGGTGGTAGAAGGCCATCTGATGAATTTCTTGAGCAGAATTGTTTTTATGGCACTACTGAATTGAGAGACTGCTAGTTGACTTGTTGAGAGGCCAATCCTATACAAATCTGCAATGCTCTGCATGGAATTACCTGTGGCCAATCTTGAGATCGATACAGCTACCTTAATTTGAACTGGAATGGCTGACCGCATGTTCGTATCTTGTTTCTGCAAGAAGGGTGCGAGAGTGGAACACAAATACTCAAATGTCGAGACGTCCATACGCATGCGTCCTTTGAACTCCCTCGCATTAAATGATCCGAGCAGGTTTTGATCGAAAAAACCAGGTTGTCGCAACCCTCTCTCGTGAGCCCAGAGTCGTCGTGGCCGCCTCCCATGCACTCGCCTGAATCCCTGCACTGCAAGCGTCATGCAACAGAGTTGTTGCCAGTGCCATACAGAAATCACCCCTTCATCTCTTGACAAACTTTCCAACGTACAGAACAATGACAACTGAAAGATAAGTAGAATTATGAGCTTCTGGACCTCGATGTCCATCTTGGCAGGGTGTGTGGTTTCCTAGACAAGCAACTGCCTTCAAACCGGAGCAGACAGAATGAGCGCTAACTGTGAGGTTCTGGAGAGGCCATCTTCCTGCTGGGTCGAAGTATGCTGGTCTCTCCAGCAAAAGTGGCTTCGGAGGTCCTGCTTTTCTCAGTGCCCCTGCCCGCTCGTGTGGTGACTCTGCAGCATTCGGTGACCTGGCAGCCTCTACCCTAGCGACCTTCTATAGCCTGTGCTGGCAAATTTCCTGCCGTTCGTGTGGCATCCACCTCAGTTAACCATGTTCAAGGTTTCGTTGTCAATCTCATATCTTCCAAGTAAGCGAAAACTGGGATTTCTTATTTGCATCATGTTTTCCCACTGAAACCTCGGATGTTTTCAGCAAAACATAAAAAAACAGGCGATTTGGTGGCAGAGAGGGTTTTGGGTTAGGGGTCTTGGGAGGAATTCTACAGATCATGTTTGGCATTTGGTCTTTGGCATTCATATTTCCCACTGAAACCCCTGTTTCCACCCAATTTTATTTTTCTCAAATTACAGATGATTGTGTCATGGTGTCAGAGAGGGTTTTAGGTTTTGGGAGGAATTTCTGATGCGTAGGAAGTTAGCCCATTGGATCGTAGAACTCCATTTTCTGCTTTTCGGGTCGGCTATATGTGTGCGTAGCATCAGGAGGTTGTTCGGTCGGAGGTGTTCGGACGATGGAGAGGGAGAAAGGAGCGTCAAAGAGGGAGATAGGGAGTGTGAAGCATGTGGTGACGCTTGCCGTCTTGTCGCGACTTCTCTTGTTCGCATTATTCTTCCTGTGGAGGGCAGTCGCCCGCCCTTATGATACCTCGGCGGCTCTCAACCTGCCTTGTCTGTCTGCAACCAATGGTACGTGATGTGAAATAATCAATTTAGTTTCCAAGCAGCAAAATCATTCAAAGTGGCAACAGAATAATAAGCAAGCATGTGTTAGTATTGGATTCTGAGCTTCAGAATTGGTCGAAGAGAACATTGGATTCTTGGAGGCCTGTGTTAGATGGGACTAATTTTGGTGCACCATCCAACGAAAAGGCCATGGACTTGTACCTATTTCCCAATCAGGCGATCGTAACGTGAAGCCAGGGTATTTGATCACTTGGTGGAATGGAGAGGCTCTGATTTTCTCCCAATGCAAAGGGAATCATAATTTTTGGTGACGTTTTGAGCACAGCACAAGCAGATGGCATGGACTTGATGTTCCGCCCAAAAATAATACAGATGGTTTGGTGGCAGAGAGGGTTTCAGGTTTCGGATTTTGATTTTTGGGTTTTAGGGTTTGGGGGGAATTTCTGATGCGCAGGAAGTTGGCCCTCCGCATCGCAATTCGCAAGGCCCATCGGATCCTAGACCTGAGAGTTGTGGGCATTCATGTTTTCTCATTCCGCCAAGAAAAAACACAGATGATTCGATGGCTGAGGGGGTTGTCAAAAGTAGTGGATAGTGATCGAAGCTCTTAGATTAGTTCAGTTATGTTCTTGATGTATTCATGCAAATTTGTCCTGGCTTATGGTTCCATTTTGGTGGTTTTTTGGTCAGGGACTACTAATGCAGATTATAGGCCAGCTGCAAAGTGGAAGGCCTTGGGTGATGTCATTGAAGAAGTCGTTATGTGGGACTCAGTATACTATATGCGTATTGCAGAGTGCGGATACGAATATGAACAAACCCATGCTTTTTTCCCTGCATTGCCACTGTTAATGCATTTTGTGGCAAATACTGGTGAGTGTCAATCAAAGTAGTAAATTGCAAAAAGTTAGTGCATGTCCTCTTACCTGGTGAAGGTTTGTCTTGGTGAGCCTGACCTAGACTTGGGTTGTATTAGCAAATTCACAATGAATCATCAGCAAAAATTGAACTGAAAATCGGACCTTCCCTGATTTAGTTATGGTTGTGGGAAGTGCATGTTTTTTGATTCCTAACTGAATAAATAGGTCCTCCCAATAGTATTGACAGAATAGTGTTCACTATTGAGTGTGGAGTAGTTAATAGAATTTGAAGGATTTCATGCGTAGAACAAGCCCACCGGTTGCCATATCTGTATCCATAAATCCTCCTGCATTCATTCACTTTTTGCTCTGTGGATGCGGGTGCATTCTCCTACTGGTTGCTGTATCCAAATTTGTCGTATCCACATTCAGGGGATAAATTTTCTGGTTTCATGTTGTCTTGCAAAAAGACATGGTAAAGAGCTCATCAATTCAAGTACCCTGAAGGATTTTGAGATTCAATCACCTGCAGGTGGGAATCTGAGAGGATAAAAGGTCATTGATTGCTCTTCTCATTATGTTTGTTGAGAGTTCGGTGAGAAGAAATGAGCTCAATTTGTTGGAAAAAGTGGATGGCTGCATCCACTTTGCACATTCAAATGTTGATTGGCGATGGGTAGGGGCCCATCTCAACAAATTTTCCAACATAATATCCACTTTTCATCCATATTAAATGTTAATGATATGGACACGGCAACCACTGGGCTTTATTGCTCTTTTTACAGTTTACTTTAACAGGCTCTCCATCTCCTGCAATCAGTAAATCCTGATGTGATTCTTGCAATTATAATCATTAAATTCAAAGTGGTCAAAAACTGGGAGTTGTCTTGAGTAGATGAGGATATGTTTGCCCACGTGGCGCTTGGGATTGCCCTGTAGATCTTAAGAGAGAACATTTGTGGTCAGGTCAGTTTATATTTTTCTTTTAGGAACTCTGCAAAGACCAACCGTTTTCTAAAAGTGTCATAAAGATTTACTAAAGTAGATGGGTCTTAAATGGTTACTTTTTCCGACTAGCCCACCACTCCTAGGATATGGAATGCGTGATAAGTACAAGATGGTTAGCAAATTGAAATCAAGGTTGTAGCCACTGTCCTCATTGTTTTTGGAGCTCATATGAATATCTTATTCATTTCCAAAGTGAAGATTATCATGCTCATTAAATGGTCATATAGGCCCCCGATTGTGTTGGTGCTGCAAGTCATTTACCAGTGCTTATTATTATTTCATTCTTGAATGCCAGTGTTGAACAGACTGGTGCCTTTGGTGGGCTACAGACCAACGCTCACAATTGCTGGCTACCTCATTACAAATGTCGCTTTTGTGTATGCCGCTATTTATTTGTATAAGTTGACGCTCTACGTGATGGAGAATGAGGATCAAGCATGGAGGGTGTTATGTCTATTCTGCTTCAATCCAGCATCCGTTTTCTACTCCTCCATGTATCCTCTTTTCTGCTATCCTGTAATTTTGAACTTGTGAAACAATTCTTTGATGTCCAATAGCATTGTTGTTCCCAATTTAGCTCATTGTGAACCTGATTTTTGGTGATCTCTTAGAATGAGGCTTACATTAAGAGTTCAACCATTTTTTGTCTACCTGGTTTGCATGTATACTTCATGTTTTGGCCTAGTATTCAGGTTACAGTAGCTCTTTCTAAAGGAACTTAATAGAGTTATACTTCACTCAATGGGAGTTTTTGTCGGGAATTGGTACCCTATGATTTCCCATTAGTTGTTTTGCATACAGAAAATCAACATTCTCTTTCCACTTGTGGTGTATGCTCAGAGGTAGTGTCTGAATTTGAATGATAAGCAACCTATTATGGTTCATGGAAGGCCAAACTCATTTTAGCCCCTCTTGGCATGCCAAGTTGAGTTTGACCATCAATGAACCAATTTAGAATGTTCTTCAATCCATCCTCCACACTACCTCCGAGTGCGCATCATAGAACCTACCAAATATGGAAGGTGCTGTATGCAAAACAACCAGTTCCCAACCAAAAGTTCTGTTAAATTAAAGCATAGCGCTATTGAAGTTAGTGAAACATTATGTTAATTCCTGTCTGTAGTATACATATGCAAACATGTTTCTACTTAACAATGACGGAAGATACTCGGAGAGCTTGTTTGCATTCTGCTCGTTTGGTGGGCTTTGGCAATTTTTGAAAGGGAGGACATGGAGAGCTGCTCTTCTGTTTGGGCTGTCAAGTGGAGTGCGCTCTAATGGTGTGCTCCATGCAGGATTCTTCCTCTTTCAGGCCATGCACTGCTTTTACAAAGAAGTTATCCGACAGGGCAAGCTTTTGGTATTAAACTGCCTCTTCCTAACACAAACTATGAGATGCCTCTTCAGAAACTATGTTTCTTGTCATGGCTTATTTTAATTGTATTAGAGTAAGGTAGATGGGTCTTAAATCCAAGATGGTTAGCAAATCCAAATCAAGGTCATAGCCACTTTCCTCATAATTTTCTGAGCTCTTATGAATATCTTTTTCATTATCAAAGTGAAGAATCTTGTGCTCATTAAATGGTCATATTGGTCCCCCCCCATTTGTGTTGATTATTGAGCCTTGAATGGTTATCATATTTTGAGCACATATTCCAATCTCTTTTAAACACATGCCTTTTTGGCAGCTATTCTTGGAGTCCCACCTAACCACACACCACTCAAATATAGGTGTCCAATTAAGATAACTGAATTAGGCACATTAACCTTAACAGTTTCTCAGTGACATGCACAATCTGTAAGTTATGTGAGCCTTATGTGGTCACTCTACTTAATTGGATACCTATATTTGAGTGATAGTTAAGAATGGAGGCCAAAAAGACACATCTTATGATGAGATTGATGTGTGCTCAGATTATACTAACCCTTCTAGGTTCAATAGTGAACAGAATTGCGAGGGCTCATGTGGTCACTTAAAGATAAAAGAGAATCTTTACTATGACCTCCTGTAACTTTTGCATCCCAACTCTGATTCTGAAACTAGAAATGACAATCTTCATGACTTGTTGCAATTGGCTTTGCAAATGAGACAACAGCTGACATGATCCATTGAGTTGGAAGTGTCCACAACAAGGCTGCAAACCTTAGTACGTCTTCATTTCATTGTTTGGTGTTGCAGAGTTGATTCACAGTTTCTTGCAAGGTGTATGGGCCTTATGTGGTCTATATTTGAGTGATGTACAGCAAGGCTTGTAGTCAAGAATGGACATCAAAATGACACATGTTACAATGAACTATGTGCTCAAAATATGCTAGACACCATTCTAGGTTCAATAAGGAACATCACAAATGGAAGGGCCCTATGCAATATTTTCAAGGAAAAGAAAATCTTCACTTTGACCTCTTAGAACTTTTGCATCTAAAATCTGATTCCGAAACTTGAAATGACAATCTTTGTGATTCATCGTAATTGTTAACTAGACGAGACAAGAACTCCTGATCCAATCCAATCCAACAGCCAAAAATTGTCTGGAGTTGGAAGTAAGTGGCAACAATAGAGCCACAGACCTTATGGATAGGTGGAAGTTTTTGAAGATTGTGGTTGTTTTTTGAAATGGCTTTCCTATTCATGGGAGAGATTTTTCCAACCCTAACTTCTTCCTCATTTGCAAGTAGACAGGTGTGGTGGTTATAGCAAAGGCCGTGGTGCAGAGCGTGATAGTGTTTGTCCCGTTGGTTGCGTTCCAAAGATATGGCTATTTACAACATTGTGGATCAGCTATCGAAGAAGCCAGGAACGCAAGTCGCCCTTGGTGCAATTCAAAGATTCCTTATCTTTATGGATTTGTACAAAGCCATTATTGGTGAGTGTGTCTGCCTGTAGGTATAGTACCTAGATTGGCAGTGCAGTGTTGATGTGCATTATTTGAACAAGTGTGACTTGTAGTTCCTGGAGGTAAGTATGATAATTATGGATGATGACCTATTTGGCTAGTGGGGAACTAGAGAAGAGAGGAATTTGAGGAAATTTGGATTCTATCTTTAGGATATTTTCTCACACAGATGTGTAGATGTGTAGTCAAGTCAGGTTCTGACCACTGTCGGTCTGGTATCGTCCTTTTTTTTATACCATTCAGGTATCCATAATGCGGATTTCACATTTTTGATGCCAGTGGGATATGGGTGTCTTTGTTTTCGATACCATTCGGGTTCTACGTACCATGCAAGAACTTTCATACCTAGGGAAAATTGTCCTAGTATCAATCTGGTTTAGAGTGGTATTGACCAATAACAACTTGGGTATACAAAGACTCTCTTGTCTTGACATACCCACCAAATATCAATATTTGACCCGTCCAACATTGGTTCTGGCTCTGCCATCACCATGAATTGTTTTGGTTTATCTTGTGGAGTTGGCAGGCTTTCTAGGATGAGTACACAGTGGCTGCCACGCTATTTAGATCAATATACCAGGTTTTAACTCATCTTTAATTCACAGTGTTTCAATTCTTGATCTCTTTAATGCAGGAATGTGGGATTCCTTCGATATTATGAAGTAAAGCAGATACCCAATTTCATGCTTGCGGCTCCAACCCTTGTCCTTGCAGTTGGTGCACTTGTTGCATATGGAAGAAAACAGCCAAATCTCCTGCCTCTCCTTGGGTTTAACATCACTCCATCCCAGTGGTGGAAACTGGCTTTGATGCCACAAGAATGTGCCTCAAAGAATCACAAAGAAGGTACTGTGTCTCTCTTTGGCAGATGCTGGGAAATTTGTCTATCCTTTCCTTAAGAAGATTCTGTGAAAGGGCTCTTGGCTTCAAAAGATGGCAGAAAAACAGTAAAGATTATTGTATTTAATATGTTTGTGATCATGGTGGTTTGAGTCATAACCTCTTCTTGAGTGTAAGTAGTTGACAATGGAGCTGCAGAGTGTTTACAAATTATACTTCATGGTGTGGAGTGTAAGGTAGACATGTTATTTGGATACTTTTCTCTCTGCACCCACTTCTCGTAGGATATGAAACACGCAATTAGTGCAAGAGGATTAGCAAGTCCAAGTCATGCCCGTAGCCATTTGCCTTATAATTTTTGGAGCTCATATGAAAATCTTATTCAATATCAAAGTGAAGATTCCCATGCTCATTAAGTGGTCATATAGTTTCCCCAAATCATGTTGACTATGGAGTTTAGAATGGGTTAGCATATTTTGAGCACGTAGTCCAATCTCTTTTAAACACATGATGCCTTTATGATGTCTGTTCTTACATCCACACCTAACCACATGCCATTCAAATATAGGTGTCCAAATTATTGCTATGTTGGAATTAGGCATGTCTTCCTTAATTTGTATTCGTTGCCAGGAAAGTCCTTAGTGTGGTCTACAAAATTGTTCAATGGAGCAAAATCGATACTAATGTTACTAGGAAAACCACTTGAACCTTAATTCTAGAAAATTTATCAGCTCCAACATAATAGCTTATATATTCTGTTGTCCATGTCGACCTTTCTGGTGGATGGACGGTTTTCTGATGTAAGTTGCTCAACATGGTTGCTTTCTTACTAGAAGTGAGACAAAAACGAGGGAGCAAGGCCGAGGTTACTACATCAAATAAATATGGAGCCAATTCTGTCAACAACCTTGGAGGATTCTACTCCCCTGCCGCTGTGTGTTTTCTAGTGCAATTGGCAGTTATGGTGGTAGTAGCAACTTTCATCATGCATGTGCAGGTCAGTGATTTCATACTCACATCCTCCTGAAAATTCCGTCCCATTGCTACCAGTTCATGAGGTAGATGGGTCTTGACTAGCCCACTTCTCCTAGAATATGAAACATGCGATGGTTAGCAAATCCAAATCAAGGCCGTAGCCGCTATCCTCATAATTTTTGGAGCTCATATGAATATTCTCCACTTTCAAAGTGAAGATTATTGTGCTCATTAAGTGGTCATATAGATTTCCCCACTTATGATGTCTATCAAGTCTAGAATCATAATTACATTTTGAGCATGTAGTCCAATTTCTTTTTAATACATGTCTTTTTGGTATCCGTTCTTGGAAGCCACACCTAACCATGTACCACTCAAATATAGGTACCCAATTAAGATAAGTAACCAAATTAAGCATGTCTACCTTAGTACTTGTCAAGTTCCACTTGTAGAAAAACAGGAAACATGTCTGGTACGATAACCTGAGGAAACTAACACTTAATTAACATGGAAAATTCATCAACAAGAAGTCAGTAATCTTATCTTTGGTTCAATTGCATATTACATATGTGATCAACCTATTTGGCAACCAATCCTTTGTCAGGAAGGATTCATACTGTGTATTTTCCCTCCACTGCCTAAATATGCGGGGTTCTCTAAAATGACATTCTCCAAACACCTGTTGATGGTGTTGCTATTTGGTCATATATCAACATCGATTTCACATTGGTTTAATTGCATCAAACTACAACATTGATCAAGAGCCTACCAAACATACAGTCGCAATTTTGATCTTTTGATTCTAGACTTTGTAGTTGGAAGACCTAACTAAAAGGTTGAATTATGAGTTCAATCAATGTTGAGAATCATAACCTAAATGTTTGAGTTAAGCACTGAAAAGATATTAAACTTTGAAGGGCATGTATCAGCACTTCCTCAACACTAAGCGCTGGTCACTTGCATTTTGAGATGAATGTCTTGGAGGGATACTTGTATAGGGCTCAATGCTGCAATAGGTCAGGATCCTTGGATGGCAATTGATGTGGTTTGGTGACAGGCTGTACATGTTCATCAGAACAATACTTATTAGTGATGATTGTGAAAGATCATGATGAGTGTTGCTCTCACCTTGCAATTTGCTGGTGCATTCATTCTCTGTGCAGGTAGCGACGAGGTTCTTGTCAGTAAGCCCACCTGTTTACTGGTATGCTGTGCATTTGATGGAGACTTCATCGAAGGGGCGACTGATTGGCCGAATTATATGGACTTACTGCTTGAGCTATATAGGTCTTGGCTCCCTTTTGTTTATCAATTTCTACCCTTTCACTTGATATAGCACTTCTAGTACATAATTCATTACTTTCATATAAAAGATTGCTCATCTACTTAATCTACTATATAAAAGGGTAGGAACTCCGGCCTGTTTTGTACACTTCTCATTCAAAACACCTGTACATTAAAGCACCACACATCCCTCCTAAAGGAGTTTTGTGTTAGAAATCAAGTACTGAATTCATCCAATTACAGAGATGCACACTTCCTTTTAATGCGAATACCCTGTAAATAGAAAAAATCACTTATTTGAGCCACTGCAAATGGATAATTTTAAGGGTAAATGTTCACAACAATTATCGAGGCGGAGGATGAAACGCTGGTTACCATTACAGAGCACAAGGTTGCTATTTTAAGCCAGATGAACCCCAACATTGGGTCCAGAGACCCCGAATTAGTCTAGTGAGGTTAATTGGGATGAATCAGAAATCATCCTATAGGGGCAAGTTTTTACTATGTACCCCCTCAGTAGGTGTTAAGAAACGAAATCCATATTTTAAACTGCCTCGATATGCCTTCTCCCTGCTAAACAAAGTAATGACTTTCTCCATCTCCATCCATTTCACATTCTGAAACGAGATTCCACTCCATTATTGGCATTAAATGCTTTTCATAGTACATAAAGAATGACTCTCTGGAAACCCATTTAGTGATTTAATTGCACAGACTTAAACTTAGTGTACCATACTAACCTATGTACATGATAACGAATTGACACTTAATTTCTGATTAACGGAAAATTGCCAAATATCACACAATCTCCAAATCAGAAGAAGTTTTGAAGGATTTGAAAGATATCAATTCTTGTAGGCCTCTTGAGTTCAAAACTCTGAGATGCACAGCTTCTTTACTGCTGCTGAACATTCCAGTGTTGGCAGTGCCCTCCCGCATACTACACCATAAGATCATTCAATCAAGAGAGGTTGGATTTGGTGACGTGCCTGATGCCACAGGCTCATGTCTCCACATTATTTCGTACTGGTTCCATAGTATTTGGTGAGACGCTCCTCAGTAAAGTCTCCAAAATTGCTAATCTTGTTTGCCTCCTAGAAATTCAAGAGATAAGTGATGAGGTTTATCAGTGAGGTATGAAATTACTCAAAAGAACTAACTGCCTGTTTATGGTCACATAATGCATGATCAGAATGATCAGACTTAGCAAAAAGATTATGGGTGAAACCTACATGACCAAAAGTAAAGAGAAGATAATGATGATTATGCTGTAGAAAATGCTACCTTAGTTGCCGGTTCATCTTCAGAACCCCAAGAAGCAAAGGGCTCATCCCTGTGGCAAAGATAGAAACCTCATGAAACACCAGTACAGCCTCCAATTTCTATGTAGCCTGACAAAGACGAACAAATGCAACAGAATACAAATGTGGAACATATGTAAACTGAAGTGAGATGAACATAATAATAGCTACTGAGGACACTCACAAATATGACCTCTTATGCATGAGCCTTTGAACCTTTTCCAAACAGAATAAGAAACAAATAGCAGGTCAGACTCCAACAGGGGCAACACAGAAACACCAGTTCACATATCCAAACTTCTGGAGTTTTAGAATGTGCCAAAATAGCTGAAGAGCCATAGAAGGGAATTAAGCCTGTTGATACCCACCAATGAGGCTGCATGAATACTGCAAAGGTGTTGCGTTCCACTCCAATTGCATTCTCACCACAGGCTGCCTGTAAAAAGAAGTGTATAGCATAGACTGGGTTTGAGATGTCTTCTTAAGATGTGTATTGCAGAGTCATGGCAGGATGTACATCACCGCTTACTAATCCTGGCATCTCGAACAAATACCTGGACACAGTGTAACGTGGCCTGGAGTATACCACCTGTAAGAATTTCTGTGGCCTCACCCATTTGGTAAGCAATGTCCCCCTCTGTGAAAACTGCCTGTCATATAACAGTTCAAATGGTATCACATGAGGACTCATATTTCAGTCTACCTCACACAGAATTGAAAAATATGTGGTCAAAGTAATCAAAGTATCATTCCAGATAGGTCAGGCTTTTGAGCAAACCACCTTCACAACAGATCCTGATCTGTCAGAAATATAGAGGCCTGACTGTGGATCCGGGTTTTGAACTTTCACATTATCCTTCATATACATTGCACATGTCAAACCTGCAAGAGCGATCCATTGATTAAGGGTGATGTTTATTAATGGCTCTACCTCAAACACATTTACTGCCACCAGGACAACTTTAATGATCAATATCATCTTGAGACAAGCTTTCTGCAAGTTTTCTAGAAGCTTTCTACAAGCTTCCCTCATCCCAATGCCCCATCAAAGCATGTCAAGGGAATAACCTGTCAGAGACCCATGATCAAGGTGCCATCCACACCATGAAGCCATGTCTTTATTTCCTTCACATGTCTCCCTGCTTGCCACACACAGTCTAATTCAGTATAGGAAAAACCTGAACAGGAATAGGTTAAGTCAAGACTAAGAGGTTACTAGATCAAATATAACTACCTGGTTGGTGAGAAATGTATGATAAGCACATCAAACAGACAGCCATGTCAAACAGGAAGCAATTAAGAACCTGCTCAATGCCGGAAAGTAATGCAAGAGGCGAGCTTTGTGGCACTTTGAGGACTTTAGTATCCTCACAAGCTTGCTATTCTCATAATTTGCAATTCTTGAAGATACTGCCACAAAATACAGGGCAATTTCTTCCTAGTTCATACAATCTGACTACAAAGTCAGTAGACAGGGTCCTGCCGCAGTCACAGGTGCAACCAAGCAGACAGAAGGTGTAGGATAGAAGTCAATAGCAAAACCACTCCCACCAAAGATGGTTCATGAAATCTTGACCCCAAAAGCGTATCAGGAGAGATTCTGTGGTGATCATGGGAATGAGTAATTTGCCTACTCTCTTGTATATAAATAGTACTAGTACTTGTTGTGATGAAGTTGACACTAGAATTATGTGCTACCTCTTTCCGGTCTCTATCTGTAGTCCCACTAAGAAAAAAAGCACTGGAAGCTAGTTCAGGTAGATGTACCAAATTTGTCACAGTGATGGGCCACCATAAGCCCCACCTCTAGAATAAGGCAGCCAAGCTCCTTGAATGCTGCATCCATAGAGATTTTCAAAACAACAGTAACACCACATACAATAATAAATTGCGGCAAACTATCTGGCCAACTACATGAACTTATCTTTGCCTCTTTTTCCAAAAACTTAAACAAGTATACGTCGTAACCTACTCTGCATCTACATAGCAGGCATTCTATGGCCTCACTCTGGATATTTCAGACTAGTTATCTCGTGAAAACATCCAATTGAGGTGTTTCGTTTACATCAGACTTGCAACAACTGAAGGAACATTGATATCTATGACTGGAAATAACTATACCTGACTCAAGTTCAGGAAGGTCCACCTTTGGCCAAATATTGGATCGACAATATGAAGGATATCTGAAAATTGAATAAAATGAAACGTTACTAGAACTGAAATCGGTTCACTTTAATCCAACACAGCCAAGGAACAATTGCATATTACAACTAGCTGGAGTCATGAGACTGTAATAAGGATATGAAGAAATAGATAAGCACCAAAAACTTATTCAACAAAATAGATAAAACTTCCCCAACCAACAATTTAACATGAGACTAGAGGACCTTGATAAGTATTGGGATGTTTCACCTAAGGTTTTGGTAGGGACAACGAAATTTACAAACTTAGGTGGTGAGAAACTATTCCAACCTTTGCATCACAGCTTCATCAGTGGTTGGCACGTCAATGACTGGATTTGCATAAAACGAACCCTTCCAAGTATCTGTTGGGTGTGGAGGCACCAAATTAGATATAAGATTCATCCACACAAGCTAGAAATCTGACATCCAATTTGCCAGTTATAAAGTTTAACATGAGTTGCAGTACCGATTAACTTCAACAAAATGGCATTAACTTTCAAAACTACCGCAGGTACACGTTCAATACAATCGCTACCTGGTTGGCCAGACTTCAACATCTCTTTTCCGTGGCTCCAACCAAATGAGTACCTGCATGAATTCCATATGAAAGAAAGCAAGATTTTTTTTTTAAACGAACAGAAGACTTGCACTGGAAAACTTTTAGTGGCTGTTCAAGAGCTGGTCCACTTACAGTCAAATACAGATCATCTGCATGATCCACATAGGAAAGATAAAGCACAGGTTTGCAAAGATTTAACCCAGACAAAGAGTTGAATATACACCTGCTATCAGGGTCTTCCAAACATTTCTTCGACTCTTCAGAAAGCTCAGCCAACCTGGTCATGATTTCCACTTCCCGAATGAATGTACATTCTTCCCTTTCATGCTCAGTACAGTTTCACTCGAACACGCTCGTTTCATGAACTTCTCATTCATAACTCAAATGAAAAAGGATGATACTTATAATCAAGCATGTTAACGCCAGCGCTTAAACTTGTATACCACCTACCTGGATGCAAGGGGCAAAAGTCTAGCCCTCAACTCCATATACTTCGGTACCTGCCAAAATTTACACAGCAGCAATGGGACATCAATACAAGTGGGATCCAATGAACCAACTTATAGACAGAAGACTGTATACAAAATGATTATATCAAGTATTGCTATGAATCGGACACATTAGAGAGGAAAAATTCGCACTTCTGAAACAGCAATAATGCCAAGTGAATGGGGACCAAAGCCAGCCTCTAGCTGATCTGACAGATCCGAGTCAGGGTTCTGCAATGAAAAACATGGAAAAAACGGATTGTCACACGAATTGTTCGATATTGATACAAGATACCACACAATAACACAACACTAAAAATCGAATGACGTTCGAACCATTGACATCCGGGAAAAGGTAACGAAGACAAAATCAAACTAACTTAGAAAACCAGCTGCTATGATGATGTATGTGCAAAATCCGCCACGATTTACGAGGTCCTTCCTCGTTGCCATAAATCGACATAACAGAAGTGGATGAAATAAAAGGAAATGAAAAAATGAAGGTCGTAAATGGACCAGAAGGTCCGAATAGGAGATGGTGATGACGGGGCGGATCGCAGGTGCCGGTGTCGGTGTCGGTGTCGGATGATGTGACTGTAGTAACTCTTCACCGTTCTCGCCTTCCATTCTGCTCACTCTACTCGCATCGCACAGGCCACAATTAAAAAATCAACGCACGATTTCGCGAGCTTACAACCCACAATTGGCAGAAAGCAAAGCGGAAAACGATGAAGAGTGAGGGACATTTGGAATTGCGAATGATAGATACAGACCTTGAAGCAAACGCACAAGCAATTCCCGCTCTGCAGAGTACAATATGTTGCAAGAGAACCCTAGGTTCGAGAGTGTGTAGTTGGAATGACTGCTGGAATCATCGCAATTGCTGAGTCGAGTGTTCGAATTTGGGGGCGATCCCAAGCGTATCGTATCGACACGAGGAGCACAAGATGAGCGTTTCTGCGGCACAAATGAACTTAAAATATTCTTGAAAATTCCCAAATTACTATTTCCAAAGGTTTTCTCAATTAATCCAACTTTAGAAAGAGGTCTTCGCAAGGTTGGGAATCGAGATAGGGTGAGGGAGGCAACTATCGTACCTCTCACCCACCCAACATAAAAACTTGAACACGTAATAGGCTTGTTGCGTCCATCTCAATTGACCTTGAGTCACCAACACGGGTCTTTAAAGCTAATTCCGGTGTCCGATCGACTTAAAAAAAGTAGTTTCTAGGTTTCATACTATTTCTAGGCATTTATGTTGGATGAATGACAGATATATTTGTATATGATAAAATTCCCTTTCTCCGGGGTGATTGTTCACAACACTTTCCGGGGGGAGTGGGAGGTGAAAACGCTCAATTGCATTGTAGAGCCCGGGAAACGTTATTTTTAGCTAAATGAATTTTGAAAACAAGATCAAAAAACCCCGATTTAGACTAATGAATTTAAATTTGGTTGAATTTGGAACAACCCATAGGGGGTAAGGTTAACCACTACCCCTTAGTAGGTCCTAGGAATCCAACATAAAATGTTTCTTTTGATAGATTTGACATTGGAATTAGCTTCAAAGATCTCAATCTAGTCTAGTAGCCCAAGTCGTTTGATATGAATTGGCCATAACATTTATAAGTGGTCAAGGTTTTTATGATATAGAAAAAAAAATTCTCGCCTCTTTTCACATCTTGACTTGCTTTGCCCACGCATCGGAATGTCGTGTAAATAACGATCGTGTATCATTTCAGCTCGAGTACCAACCACCACTAACAAATAACACTAAAACATAGCAAAGGCACACATACACAACACACCTTCACGGAGAAGGAAGAGAGTCAAAGACTACTAAGAGCTCTAATTCTCTCTTCAAATACACACAAGTCAAGTTATCTCTCACTCCACCACAGGAGAATCCAAGAATGTAAGTAAGAGAAGAAGAACTTACGATTTATTGCAAAAACATGCAATCTTCACCTCACACAAGCTCTCTCCACACACTCACTCACAAGGCTTGACTTGGCAAGAATGCCAAGCCAAGGAGGAGATTCCTCACCTAGGAGCATCTCCACAAATCCAAGGATTTCATCCATCCATATTCAAATGGATGAAATCCCTCCGGATGCGGTGTGGTCACCGACGCCACATACCATGACAATTGTCGTGTAAATAACGTGTGTTACTGCAGCTTAAGTACCAACCACCACTAACAAATAACACTAAAACATAGCAAATGCACACATACACAACACACCTTTATGTGTCCCCCCTCAGCTGACTATGGCGCCCCGCCAAGCAGCGAGGACCAATGCCAATCCAAAGGGCATGGATAATGAAGGACGGCGCCACTACTAACTAAAGTGGTGAACGTCATCCCAAGGAACTGTAGGTTGGGTGCAATATGAACTTCATTCTTAATCGCCTCTGATGTTTGGCCATCAGATTCCAAATAATTAATTCCACCGCCTCGCGTTCGATCGCGTCCCTAAGCCATAACTCCTCATATTCCACTTGGGCAAGCAAAACACGGTGAAAGCCACACATGATCATTGAATACGACTGGTGGAAGCACCAAGTACCAAAGATCCTCAACAACGAGGACAACTCCACTGTCCAAATGGTAGAGAAGTCAAGGGTGGCCTCAAGCATGTCATGTGCCAACCACGTTGACATTGATCACACTATAGCATAGTAGCCGCTCATTTCTTCTCCCCGCACACGAAATATAGAAGGCCCTCTAGCACGACGGCCAGTTCATAATGAACTGTACCCTCAATAGGTAGGTGACATGGGATATAGTTTTTGGAATGTTCGTGACATTCCCTACCATCTTTGCCTTCCAACAATAATAAACCACTCGGCAACACCTCCTTCACCCGAAGGATAGTACACTCCGCCCTGACATTCAATGTCGTAGGCGCCTCGCGTTGGAGATAAACATAATTCCCCTGCCAAAATCTCGGCAACTGAAGTCGGTAAGCACCACTGCGAATGCATGTATAACGCAATGTATCACGGTGCTGAGCAATGGACAAATTCTCCATGGCCATAGGCATGGCCCTTTGAAAGAATTGAGCCCGCTCCTGCAAACACTCTGCCCAAATGTTTGGGTCATCCAAGTCCACAACAGGAGCTAGTTTTTTTCGAATAGAACTTGGGAATACAGGCTCACGTCCATACAACAACTGATATGGGCTGTAAGACGCCAACGAGGCATGCCTACTAAATTGATAGCCCATAGCAATCCAGGTGGCTCCCCCGAAGTAAACCATACTTCCTCAAGTCACGTTTGGTTGTCTGAACAACCCGTTCAGCCAAGCCATCCGCCTCCGGATGATCCTGCGAGGTGGTACGGTGATCTATGAGAGCCTTAGTGCACAACTTCTCAAAAGCATCGAGGAACTCCCGCCCCTGGTCCGTCAATACCTCAGCCGGTGCTCCAAAACATGCCAACACACGATCTAAAAAGGTTGCCGCGGCCAACTCTGCAGAGTTTTGGGGTAAAGCGACAAGTTCAATTCATTTGCTAAAATGCTCCACCATCACCAACACGTACTTTGCTCCACGTGATGTGATAACCAACAGTCCTGCAAAGTCGAATGACCAACGGTAGCCCAGTCTCATGATAGGTAAGGGCTGCAATCCAGATGACAAGGTGTTGAAGTTAGACTTGACCCGGTCGCAAACTTCACACCTCCCGACATAAACAGCTTGTTGATACATGCCGGTCCACCAATATTGGCTACGCAACATCAAATGTGTCTTACGTACGCCAAAATGGCCAAATTCCTCGTGCACTTGCCGCACCAAGGAGGCCCTCTGATCCGGTCTAGAAACAATACACCTTGTCCCATCCGACCATAATCGAAATAACAAACCATCCTCCCAACAGAACATTATTATTCGATGTCCAATTCTATCCCTTTCTATCGTTGAGATGGACAAAGGAAAGGTACCATGCTGAAGCTTATGCAATACGGGAAGCTCCTTCCATATATTCGCAATAGCTTGAGGTCGATCAGTCTCATCATCCAAGCCCTGTATCGGAACTTCAACAGCAGAGCTAGAAAATAAAATGAGGTAGGCAGCTATATGCCAACCTGGAACCGCCTCTCGATCACAATCTCCATGCCACCTGGCCCCGGTCGAGTCCTCGTCCGAAAGACTTGGATTGTGTGAGAATCCATCCGCATCCAAGTTGGTGATACCGGCACGGTGCACCACCTCAAAGTCGTATACCTGGAGCAATAAAGCCCACCTAACGAGCTTGCCAGTAAGCTTATCCGACTCCATGAGCCACCGTAAAGGTTGATGATCAGTCACCAAAGTAAAGCATTGACCATAGAGATATGGTCGAAAATGGACAATAGCCCATATTGCCGCCAATGCTTCCCCCTCATAGGACGAATAATTGGCCTCCGCACTGTTATTGCTTCGCGAAGTATAAGCAACAACATACTCCTGGCCAAAATCATCCTTCTGAGTGAGAACTGCTCCCAAACCTAATGAACTCCAGTCCGTATGCAACTAGAAAGATTTGGAGACATCAGGGCGTCGAAGCACTGGAGCCGTATCTAGTCTCTGCTTCAACATCTCAAATGCTTGTTGTTACTTACGACCCCAAGTCCAAGGTTGGTCCTTGCTCGTGAGAATGGTGAGCGGCTTGGCAATCAAGCTAAAGTTCTTGACGAATCGCCGATAGTAATTCGCCAAGCCCAAGAAAATACGAAGTCTCGGTACATCGCCTGGTGTCGGATTCTTCTCCAAGGCGTCCACCTTAGCTTGCTACACCCCAAAACCTCCTAGAACATTCATATAACCTAGATATGCCAGTCGGTCATGGAAAAACTTGCACTTGCCATGGTGCAAGCGCAATCCCCACTGTTGCAACCGTTCAAAAATGGCTTGCAGATGCTTCACATGCTCTTGTGGTGTCTTGATGAAGATAATCACATCATCTATGTAACACCAAACAAAGGGCAAGCCAGAGAGGACCTGGTCCATCACTCTTTGAAACTCAGCAGGTGCATTCTTCAGGACAAATGGAAGAAACTTCCAATGGAAAAGTTGATCCTTTCCATCTTGATCAACTCCCCAAAATGTAATTTTCACTCGATCTCCCACAAGTAATGGGAGCTGATGATAGCTAGATCTCAAGTCCAATGTACTAAAGACTCGAGAAATCCGATGGCATCGAACAACTCCTCTGGGATTGGCATGGAATACCGATCCGACTTGGTCTTCCGGTTAACTGGACGGTAATCCCCGCACATCCACTTCTCCATCCAATTGCCAAAGATATCCTTTTTTAATGGCATAACCGTAGCACAAACATACTCCCCGGTGGAAAGTTCAATTAATCTTGCTGCCAAGAGCTCTCGGCAACGAGCTTGGACGTCAATCCTCTCGGGGGCATTGAGCCTATAAGGTCTCCGAAAAATAAGATGGTCATCCTCTAGCTGAATGTGGATGGATTTTCCTTTGTAAATTTCAAGATCTTGAAGGCTAAAAGCAAAACATCTACGGTACGAATGAATGAACGCTTGTACTTTCCGTGTCTCAGCACCAGTGAGATGAGAACCTAACTCTAATGGCCAATCATCAAACTTTGTAGTCTCCCTTTCCACCAAAGGGGAACCACCTGGTGCTGGCACGGACTCTAACTGTTACTCTGAGGAGGGGACATTAACCATGCCCCCAACCTCAATGCCAACAGTAGAGTTTGGCCTCCTTTCATCACCACCAACATGTGTTGATGAAACCACCACCGGAGGCGAAGAAGCCAAAGCAGTATAAACTCATTGAGCTCGAAGCTCCTCCATCACCTACTGCTCGAATCGAGAGATTCGTTCGGGTTCTCCAACCATAGCCTCAATTCCTTCCTCCATGAATGTGGACCGATGTGCCCCCTAACTAGAGTCCTCTACCCCCAGAAACAACAATTGGTCATCATGATGCCGTTGCAATGCAAGGCATAAACCAATAGTCCACACTATGGTGTTAAGATCCATGGTTTGGTCCAACACGAACCGTCGTTGGTCCTCAGAAAGGCCAGGAGCTGCTGTGGTTTCGGTCCGTAATCCCATAGCACGTTCACGTTCGTCGACAAAGGGTTCCCATTGGGTTTTTGCGTGAGCATCCCACACCATACCAGGTCCCTGATCACAGAATGCAAATGACTGTGGAAAAGTCATAACGATGGGAAAGGCCTTCCGTGGTGCCCCCACTCTGTTGACCAATGCCAACAAGGAAAAATCATCTCGAACAACCGGTAAAGAGGTTCCGTTTGGATCCAAGATGTTATCCACCTTCTGATCCGAAGGTGGAGGCACTGTAGAAAATGTTGCAACTAGCGTGGATAGCGGTGCGAGGTTGGTCCAAAACCACCGAGGACGGTGGGAATACGAACCAAGTCCCGTGACATCCACAAAAATGGGATCTCCAAGGTGTTGAAAAACATAATGTCGGTTTTCTAACACCTTGTCTCGAGAGTCTCCCGATAGAGGTACATTCTCGAATATGTATCATAGAGGGGAAGGTTGGTGGGCAAACCACCATTGCATGAGCAGGATGAGGTCCCAGAAAAGGCTAGACCTTGGATCCTCTAAACCTCGGCCTGCTCCAGCACATGAGTGGCCCTAGCATGGCCATCCCGCAATCATCAGATCGACGAGGCCCAACCTTCGCAAGTCTTCCTCGCTGATAAGTGTAACATCACGAAGAAGACGTCCAAAGCACCCATGGATGGCAGTCGGGTGGAGCTGTTGTGGGTACAACACCATCAATTAATGTAAATGATGACGCGCCCACGGGTGGATATAGGACTGTTGTCAACATAGATGTACTGTCGAATGGTGAGGCCAGCTCCAACACGGTCGCCAATCTTGTTCCGATGCCCCAAACAGCGTCCGCATTGGGGAAACTCCCCTCCACATCCACCACGACGACGCCCTCGGCTTGCTCCGTCTTGACCACAAGAGCGGCAAATGAACTGGAAGTTACGCCTTCCTTTAATGTAGAAACCAGCTCCACCCGAGTCTCCTAGTACCGCTCCATCTGGCGCAGTTCCATCCAATGAGCATTCCTCCATTGCTCATAAGTTTGGAGCACCTCATGCTCTAATTATTGGGATAGAAGTTCGAACGCATATCAGTCATTGAAACTGGTATTCCATTGATATTTTTTTCTCATCCACGTCCTGAACCGAATTTTCTAATCTTGCAGGGAAATGGTCCCCGTTGGACCGGAAAATTGGTCTTGGTTGCCGCCTCACATTTATTTCTCCATCTCGTCAAAGGATCCCATCGAAAGGACGTAAGACCGAGTGGCAGTCCTCCACACCGAAGTAGATTGAAAAACCTCGTCATATGCTACCACTGGTGCAACGTCCGAGAGGTCCGAAGATCGACCTGCCGACACTGCCAGAGACGGAGAACGATAATGTTGACTTCGAGTTGTAACCATAAACCCACAATGGGTCCGGTCACTGGAGCCGACAATCCAAACTGATGTGGTATCAAGATAAATGATCAAAAATGTGAAATGCAACCTGCACCTGCAACCACCACCTAATTTATGGTTTTCTCGTCATCAATCCAACCTCACCATAAGGAAATATAAGCATCGCCCACTTGGTGCACATACAAGGGTGCCGTTGGTCATTACTCCGACCTCACCCCCACAAAACCCTATCACAAACTAGTACAACACAAAATAGAGCAATGTTAGAAACTTCAAACAACACAGCTCGCCACGGGGGAAGGTTCCAAAACGAAATATAGAAAATAATGCAATTTTCAACACTGGATCATTTTCCCCAAACAACACTTAAGCAGAAATAAAATTTGACCACGTCCAACCGCCACCCGCCTTTTTGCGGTTGGTGGTAAAAAATGAGAGCTTCATTTTGTCGTGAAAATAAAATGGCACATAAATATATCTCTCATCTCCCCACTACATCCAAAAATCTCTCCTTAGAACAATTCCGGGAATATGTATTGACAAACACAATTCGACCTTAATAATAATTTATTTTAGGCCGAACAGAAATTCCATATGCCACCCAATCTCCAATGGCACCCCCTCGGAAATTTTGTGCAATACAACCCCTAAAATGAATCTCAAGTACCTTAATATTTTATAAGAATTTTAGATTTTCCACCTTGTATTCTTGATTAATGAAAACAATGTTTCCGCCAAAATTCGTCTTTCTCAACCCCAAAAAATTAACCTCTTAGAGAGAAAAAAAAAGTTAGAAATGAAACATTAAATAATAATAATAAATTTTAAAAATAAAAATAGGTTTAAATAACTAAATAATAAAATAATAAAAATAATAAAAAACTAAATAAAACAACTGCTACTGCAGATGCTGCTACTATAACTGGTTTGCTGCTGCTATAGCTGGCAACAACGCAGCAGCCACATGTTAACGCCGGCTGCCACCAACCAGCTGCCAGCCAGTAGAGCCAGGGGGCTCCGGCTCCCAACCTGCTCTCCCCCTTTTTTGAGTTGATTTTAATTTCTTTTCTTGTTTGATTCAAGGTTTCTTCCATTTAAAATCATAAATCTGCTTTCAAAGCTCAATGTCACGAATTCAAGCTTGAATGTGAGCAAAATAACATGAAATTATATAGAAAATTCAAAGATTTCTCACCACACTTCAACTTGATGTGACATTCATAAGAAAATATTTTTCTTCTTGTTGCTTCAATAATCCGCGGCTTTCTCCATTCCGACACTCCGGAACTTCATCGTTCCTTGTCCTTTCGCGCCCCCTTGCTCGTTAAATTTTCAAGAATAAAGAAGAAATGAGAAAAATGAAGCATTTTTTCCAAGTGAGAAGGAAGAGAGTCAAAGACTACTAAGAGCTCTAGTTCTCTTTTCAAATACACACAACAAATCAAGTTATCTCTCACTTCACCACGGGAGAATCCAAGAGTGTAAGTAAAGGGAAAAGAACTTAAGATTTATTGCAAAAACATGCAATCTTCACCTCACACAAGCTCTCTGCACACACTCACTCACAAGACTTGACTTGGCAAGAATGCCAAGCCAAGGAGGAGACTCCTCACCTAGGAGTATCTCCACAAATCCAAGGGTTTCATCCATTCATATCCAAATGGATGAAATCCCTCCAGATGCGGTGTGATCACCAACAACGCATACCGTGACAGGGGAGCATGAGAGCATTAACATCCTCAAGGGGGTTCTTGTACGGGGGGGGTCAAAACACAAGAAACAATCCCCAGTTTCCATGTATTTCTACTCTTGCATAACTCCCCCCCATGTTAGGACCTATAAATAAACACATGGTCCAAAAGATTCCCCCTCCTATTCCCAGTCTCATTGGAGTTTAAACCCAAGTTTGATCAATGTCTCTTGAGGACATGTAAACTAAGCTTGGAAACTTGACAAGAGCTGCGAAGTTGGGTGGGCCTATAATGTTTACCTATAATCCAAAGTATCTATTTTAACCAGAGAGTTCATGTATAACATTATTCAACCATGTGAATCGGTTCCATGACCCTAGAATATGTTATTTATATTATGTGGGCCCCAAACAAAGTAAGAATATTTGTTTACTATTCATACATTCAAGTTGACATGTGGAAATTTGAGTAGAGTTAAACTCCCAGCACTATTCACAAGAATCGTTGTTCATCCCTATACTATTCATAGGAAACATTGTTCATCTTGGTATTGTTCACTAAAAATACTATTCATATCAACATTATCATTGAAAATACCAACATTATTCACAATATTCTTACTACTCATTATGGCACTATTCATTATTCGTACCGGTGCCAGTTTCTTCCCATGAAAGTAAGATAGTGGATGACCATGTCAAAGGCTAAAATAGAATGGAACACTACCATGCAACAGAATAATGTTATGTGGCTAACACACGAAAGACAAGATGCACATCCAAACTCCATATGATTGCTCCCATTTTTTAATGATAACTTTAAGGTATGTGGCCCTATGGTGGACACTTCCAACTCCACAAGCTATTTTGGCCATTGGATCATATCATTATATGGTTTGCCTTATATGGTTTGCAATTGTGACAAATCTTTGTTTGTTATTTCAAGTTTCATAATGAGGGTTGAAATCTAGATGTGGAAGTTATAAAAGGTCAGAGTGAAGATTTATTTTCCTCTTTGTGATCATGTAGGGTGAGAGGGAAGTGTCGCATCTCTCATCCATCTAACATAAAAACTTGACCCTCTATAGATCTTTGTGGTTAATTCATCTCAAATGACTTAGATTAGACTATCCGATGTCTTTGACGCAAGTAGGTCACTTAGTGCATAATATAAGGAGGATTAAATTCATTCGACATAGTTTTTATAAAAGACTTCCACATAATTTAGGGACCGTAAAAAGTGTATAATCCCATTACAAGTAAGGTAGATAGACTTTAAATGTGGACCATCAAATTATTTTATTAATAGTACAAGGGATCAAGATTAGGACCTTAGGATTTATGTTGAGTAGGCTTAGTTTTGCACACATGCTTCACAATATTTGGATGAAAACCATAACATCATGTGCCCAAAAAGGACGGAAATTCTCAACGTTTATTGCTAATCATCTTCTTCATCCTACACTCATGCACTCTGTTTGCCAACACCTTGGGTTTTAGTTCCACTCTATCAAAAATGGTGTTTTTTAGTTTTTGTTTGGGGTTTGCGAAACAAGGGAAGCAAAGAGTGGAGAGTGGGGTCATGGAAGCAAAGATCTCAAACATGCACACAACAACATGCTCTCGAATTCCATCAAAGAAGCAAGGCTCACTTGCTCATGTTGTCACTCACAATAGATACTCCTCTCCCTTGGCCATTTTGCCACCCCCGACTCCACCTCATCCAAGTAAGCCTTTACAACAATTTGCTCATGGGTGGGTAAGGTGTTGGCCTTGCGGAGGCGCAATGGCAAACAATTTGGTGTTGTAAGATAGTTGGTTGACCTCCTGGCCTGAACAAATGAATCAAGACAACCCAATCCTAACAATCCCCACATAGGAATTATGTAGCAACATTATAGAAAAACATCCAAGCCAATACAAGTTGAAGTACGATCCACAGATAGCAAATGGTTCGACATAGATTGCGTTATATTCATTATAACTATGTGTTACAATTCGATGCAGAGCAATTGTTCGAGTTTGTCACCGAACGCATTATATAGGTTGACAACGCATTGTGGCATGGGGCTAGACTATCATGGAGTGGGTGTTGTGTTTATGAACACACATTCACTTTTGTTGAGTTTCCATCCTATGCCTTCTTTTGTGATGCATGATGACAATGTAATATCAAACCCTAAATTTGCAGGCTTCAAGTAAATAGTTTTTAAATTGTGCTTTATTTTCTTGTTGCATTCTCCATTCATGTTATACTCTTGGAATGATTGCTTCATGTTGTTATAGTTGTATGTTGTGTCTATCTCTTGTCTTTCTAAAGTGTTGTACTCGTGTGGTTTTGCAATGGTATGTATGAATCGTGTCTTTTGTTACCATGTTTTTTTGCACTACTTTTCTAATGAGATACTTTGAATTATTATTATTTAATTAAAAGAAATATAGACTACCAAAAATTACAATAACATTTTCAATATAACTAATGATAGGGTGGAAAAAAAATAAGTCATTTTAGAGAATTGAGTAATTATGGGGACCTTTAAATTCATGCCATGGCCATAAATAGCCCTCACACAAACAACCCACTCCATGTCAAGTTGAACACCATGTGCGGCCAAAGTTTGCTACCCCTATATTACATGGAATAGATAAATTTAAAAATTATGATATTTTTTCTACATATACATAACCATTGATAATATCTTTTGTATATTTTTTGAAATTTTTAGTCATCTTCATTTTTGTAGTAATTATTTTAGTTCAATTCTGCGTCATTCTAGTTAGAAATGGTATGTTTTATTAAAAAAATAGATCATCAAATTTAGTTACCATTTTTTACTATGTAATAGATACCGTGTATATCTACCCATGAAAAAAATTGATAAAATTTTGACCCATTTTGGTGATACAACTTACCAAAAGTAGATTTTTTTTGGCCGCACGTGGTGTTCAACTTGACAATGGAGTGACCCCCCCCCCCGTGACCCTGAGTCACACATGCTGACAAAAATCCTATAGAGTGACCTACCCAAGGTCATTGAAACCAATTTCGGTGTCAAATCAATTTAAATAATAACCTCTAGACTACATATTATTTCAAGGTTTTATGCTGAATGAATGAGACATACGCTTGTATGTGATTTCCCTTCTCACCATCACATAGACCTTCCCGATCGTGTTAGCTATAGTAGTGCATCTACAATGGTTATCAAGTATTGAGCACAAAGTCCAATCTCATTATAACACGTGTTTTTTTTTTAAGTATATGTTATTAACTACACACCAAACCACTCACATAAGGGTGGTTGATCAAGAAGAAAGACTACATGAGGCCCACTCACCTTAATCCTTGAAGGCATAAAGGGTAAATACCACGGGGGGTGCACCTACACTTGATTCATGTGTACACGTGCGAGAGCCCCCATTTATTGGGGGGGGGTATTTACCTTCCTTCGTTGAATATTTTCCACCCTATAAGTAGCTAAATTTCTACTAGATGATATTTTCTAACACCCTATCATTATATATAGATTTTAGAGTCGCATAATTATAATCACCCTATCTTATTTATAAGTAGTAGAAATTTTGTGTGAACAATCTACACATACATTACGCATACAATACACTATGCATACATTACACTGCGCAGATATTACTTTGCACATTGCACACATACAACCATCATACTATAAACTTTAGCATATTGCGTATGGTTCTTGAACCCCCAGGAAACCCTAAAATGCTAGCCAACCCTTCCATCGTTGGATGACAGTATTTTTCATCCAAAGGCAACCGTTTCAACAAATCCATTCGCATGTCCACATACATTTTGATTATTTCTCATCCAATGCCACTAATGGCAAATGATTTATGTTGAACCTATAAATAATAAAAATAAAATTTTATTATTTTTTATGCTACTTCACATCTAAATATAAATATACCACAATTTAAACCACACCGTACGTTATATATAATTCCCAAATTCACATTTAGAGGACGCTATTGTATATCTAAGAAAGATGTAAAACTTATGTGTCTTGAACAAAATGCACCCTACATTTTCTCATACGTGGTTTTCTACATTTTCGCCAATGCCCCCAGGTAATACTTTTCCTAAGATGTGTTGGAAAATAACATTACAAGGTCCTCTTGAAAACCAACACTAAAGAAGAGTTGCAAGGGGGTTGCAAGGCACCATTGAAGGATCACGTCTATAACCTCCTCAAATATTGAACTTCGAAGCAAATTCATGGAAAAACACAAACCTTTTTGTTATGATGAGAAGCTTGATGCGATTGGTTGAATCTACACATTGTATAGACTGGTGAGAAGTTCACTATGTAATGAAACCCATTCACTTATGGACTCTAGGATAACACTACGTTAGTAGAAAGTCGTGTGTTTCTAGGGACCACTAGCACATATTTATCATCTATGTAGTATCCGTTTATATAATACTTTGATACGAATGACTGCATAGTACAAAAGGATGTTGTATCAAAGAAAATATCTTATGAAAGTTGTTACATGTTGAGCCCAATGAGTTGGCTTGGGTTTCATAACGTCTACGTATTCTCATCTCAAAGCTCCAGGCAACGGACTTTCATCTCTGTTACACGGAGTTTATTCATGGGGTTCTAAGAACATCACTTGGTGTAAGGCGGCCCCTTGTCGAAGGGCTCTTATTTTTATCATGACTAAAATCTAGACTAATAAGTTGTTGACTATGTATCTATATGTTTAGCTACCCACAACTAACATGTCTCAAGTCTTAATAAGGGCGGCCATGAGTGCTTCCAGTCCCACCCACCCACACAAGGGACTTCATAAAAGGCCTTTGGGACACTATCCTCTTCCTCTGTTGATTGTTATATGGAATTGTAGAATCACAATCAACTCAATTGATACCCAAACAACATGTCCACACCGAGAACATGTATTACAATCGATACCTTAATTACAAGCCCACCCCTCCATACCCTAACATAATTTCCACAACATGGTTGCTCTCTGTTATAGTGTAAAATGTAATGTTATTACTCCAACCTAATACTATTATGTGTTGATACCTTAACATGAAATTTGTTCTGCATAAATGAGCTTATATCTCTAATATTAGTTCATATATTCTATGAAAACAAAAATTGTATATTTATCACCCACCTTGATTTTTAATAATAGTAACCAATTCACATTTCATATATCATAACGAACAAACAAAACTCGAGGTTAGGGGGTTTAGTGTGCATTTATAGAGTACGGACATAAGTTCCCAAAAATTTCTCTCATATATGATCTACGATATCCTAAAATTTAAACTTTCTAATTTTTATAGTGTCATTTTAAGATTATGGATACACTTAGACCAACTCGGAAATGAAGCAACCTCATAATTCACACTAGTAACAACATCAGAGTCCCTCTTCATTCATTTCTTCATGTTGTCCCATCCTACAAACATGTTAGAACGATTTATAATATTGTGGGGTTTAGGGTTTTAGGGGTAAAAATTTTATTTGAACTTCATTGATATTAAATAATTTTCATATATAAATGGTTGAAATTAGGTATTTTGTAGTGGTATTAATCAAATATAAAATAAGTATTTAGGAGAAATTTGTATCCTTCATATATTATAGTTGATACCCCAACATACTAAATATATTAGACATCATTAATTTCCTTTGATTCTAACTCGTACATATAGTAGTTTTTTCTTGGTGAAGATGACAAACATCTAGAAGATCCTCGAAATTCAAGATCGCATCCAATAAACAAAGTGAAAATAATCATGATCATTGCAATCTTACACAATTCACCAACCTTCTATCATTAAATTTCGACACTTGGATCATAAATTTCCATAGTATCTCAACCAAAAACAAAGGATTTGACTCTGGGAGGTCTTCTTAAGACTTAGATGTATCATACTCTTTCGACCATCTTCTCACCACCAACCTAGGATCCATGAAATCAACCTCAAGCACACTATTAGGTAAACACAACATCAACAAGTTAGTTCACAACACCTGGCTTTATCATTATTGTTTTTGTATTGTTTCTTGACATGTTGCTACTAAAGAACCACACAGAAAAGTTACTTGAGGCTTCATGTGCAGAGAAATACAAAATAGATCTCTCCATCAAAGCAACTTCATTCCAAAACATTGCAAAGATGTCGGCCTACATTTTCAAAAATTGGAATAAGCAATCCCATTGAAAGCCAATCGAAGGTGATAGTTCATTTGTATTGACACAACAATATACTAAAATAACAAGGATAGCTGGTCTGTATCCTTGGTAGACTTCTTATAGTAGAATATGCGGATGCATATGGACTACAGAATCACATAATCAGCGCTGCAACCACATGATCAGCTCCCATTCACCTCAGACTCATTTTGAGACGAGTCTATCCTTTCATCTGGCTGTGTGGCAACAGCTCCTGCATATGTTCGTCCTGGTAGCAAAACTGCACACATTCAAAGGGCAATTCAGCTTCAGTAGGTTGACATGCACTCACCTCAATTTCTACTTCTGAGACGCAATAGATTTCACCTTTAGCCAGCGTGAGTTTCTCCCCATCTCAATTTGATGATTCAATTTCTGTACTGACAGTACCTGAACGTGGCAGGGGCATGTCTGGCGTCTTCCATGGCCCTGGGCTTGATTGATTTGTACTGTAACCTGCAACAAACTCTCTGTGATGAGCTTTACCGTAATTTTTCAAACAGGAAACAACAACCTACTATATACTGTAGGTTTTGCTGTTCATGAAGACAAAGCAGAAATGTTGAGTTTATGGGTGTGACACTAAACTTGCAAAAACCATGCCGTAACATGCCACTGACCTCGGTTGAATGGAATAGGAGCGATCGAGTCCGAACTGTTAGCCACATCCCTCAGGCCCGCCAAAGCAGATTTCAACTCCAATGTCTGTGTCTCCAAGGCCTTGATTATGCTTCCAAGTTGCAGACTCTCTACTCCCACAATTCATCCATACATTTTATCAGTTGAGAATCACAATGTGCTTGCAAAGATTTCAAACGGTTTTTGTCTCTCATACCCAAAAAAAAGCAATAATCTTCATGATTGGAGAGGACACTCACATCAAGGATTAACAGCCACAAAGTGCTTCAAAAAAGGTACAGAGAGTTACCCTTCACCCTGGAATTTGAGAATTCACGCATGGCTGCTGCCACTTCTGAAGCAGCTGCTGCTGCAGCATTAGCTGCTAGTGCAGTCTCATTTACAGGTGCCTCAGCAGGCAGCCCTGGGCTGGATGGTGAAACCTTCTTGTCTGTATCATTTTCCTCTGTTAAAATGCTTCGCACCCATGCCTTGAACTTTGGAAGGAGGTACACCTGCAGAGAGAGGAAGAGAGAGGCAGATTGTCACAATACTCCCTTCCTGTGTCTACCTCACATGAAAGTATGCAGTAGAGAATCATCATCTAAGCACACCTTGGTGAGTACGCCTGCTCCTGCGCCTGCAGCAACAATGGCTCCGAGTCCAAGCATTTTCTGTCCCCAGCTCAATGGTGTCGGTTGCTTTGTTGCTAATGCTTGCCCTACTCCCTGATTTGGGCCTGAGACAATGGCCTGAGATGTGGATGCCCTTGCTTGTGCATCTATCAATACCCAACATGATAGTGATTCATATGATGATGTTAGACTACTGAAACAATTCATTTGCTAAGCAATGGCTCTAGAATCAATGCCAAGAATGGTAGGACTTAAGGTGCACTAAATTCTCTCATGATAATCTGATCCCAGAACCATATTCATACCACTTGGTGGGGTAGAAGTCGCAGCAGCCTCTGAAGATGGTGGATCCTGGCATCAACAATCCATTGCAGTCAACAACATAATTCATAAATACAGTGAAACGTACTGCCCATCAATTACCATATGAAAGAGTTAGGGGCATGCATTCAAATGTAGATTACCTTTCTCTTCTCTACTTTTTCATGGCAAAAGAGGTAGGAACTGTTGTAACATCCTGAGCTCCTGCCAGATGTTTTGAGGCTTCCAATGCTAAGTGTATGTATGAGATGGGAAACCTTCACATGGTCATGAGTCCACACATAATATGTTGTAACGATCAACAACTATCTAAATTCCAGACAAGTCAAGAGTGTAAACAATAACTTACCGGAACCCTGCGAAAAGACTCATCAATTTCCTCTCTAGTCAGCCCTTTCCGTTCGAGGAAAGATCGTCGATGCACAATAGGCGACGTGCGCACTTTGGGGTGAGAAAGGAACTTGACAGCATTTTCCACTTGATCTTCCCGGATGGGTTGAGCCTCCAGCTTCCATGGGTCGGACTTTCCCTTCTCCACCACCTCCTCTGCAACTGCGCCTCCTGCCTCTTTCTCTGCCACATAACAGAAAGACTCTTGAGTGAACTATAAAAGATAAAAGAAAATCTGCAAGTCCGCGAGAGAGTAACCTAATCTTGTGAAGGTCAGCGGAGCAATTCGTAAGACTCCACAATCGAGACATGGAGTTTTAGCTCAACTGCTAGAATTAAAAGGATGAGTTGACAACTGAGTCACTTGTAGAAATTAAGGAATGATGCTCTCTACCATCAATTCCTAAGAAATATATGCACGCCACACCACTCCAGATTGCAAAGATCAAAATTTAGTGTTTCTTCCTTGAGCTGGCAAACACAGCCCTAAAAAAAATTTAAAAAAAAAAAAAAAAAAACTATGTCCACACGACGCACTGGTTCACAACCTTAAACATTGAGTAGAAACTGCATTTAATTTGTTTCTCGAGTCACACGAAGGGTAAAGTAGATCATGCACTTGTCCCTAACATTTAGATAGTAACCACTTTTTAGGTTAGCAATGGGGAGCTAAATTGTGTTTTGATTACACCCCAGATAAGCTCATTAGTGCACCAATTCGTACCTTTGAAACCCGCCGTGACATTACCATAAAGATTCGCATAAGAAATAGAATCATCCATTGGCTTGCACTCAATCCCTCATAGAGCAGGTTTAAGATGGTGACGAACTAAAGATGAAAGAAAATTACCGGAACTAAACAAACTGCTAGCGTTTTCCGTCTATTCACAGATAACTACAATGAATGAATGTCTTTCATTTCATGACCCGGAAACAAATCTCCATGGCATGTTCTACATAGAGGTGTCAAGGTGGTGGCTCCAGAGATTGCACGAGGAGGGAATGAAATCAATCTCGGGAAATACAATTCGATTAAGAATTTCCCAAGTGGTTCACGAGGATCATCACAACCCACCTCGCACACAACCCTCGTGAGCGAAGATCGTTTTCGTATCTCCCCCCACCCCCCCCCCCCGAAATTATAAATAGCATACAATTAACAAGTAAAAATCCACTTACGCCGATTCAAGGAATTGCACGAGCGGCCAAAGCTACGCAAATCATTCATTCGAAAGGCGCAAAACAGAACAAAGCCCTAAAACCTCTGCTAATTCCTGACCTGGGACCGGTGCAGGCTGCCCGTCTCCGCTCATGGCTTCTTCTCCACCGAAATCGCCCCTGCAACTTCGACAATGGCCTCGGAATACAGAATTCCAACACGCAAATTCTAAGGGAGGCTCTCTCTCTCACACCTTATTTCCTACTCCCCGAAAAACCATGGCCACCGTTTTCTTGGGCCGCAGAACGCCGAGGGCTTCGCGAATACGAAATCCCCGTTCGCCGCTCGCGCGCTTCCAAGAATTCCTTTGTTGTGGAGGTGATGAAATGAGATGAGGCTGGCGATGGCGGATTGCGGTTGCGCTTAATCTGCAAATGTTGGGAGGTTTTCGGGGGGATTCATGTGGTGGCTATGGCGATCGAAGGAAAATTCGGCAATTGCCCATCCTAAGTGTCAACATGCGGACGGGAAGGGAAGAGAAGGAAAGGGAAGGCCGTCCCATCTTGTTGAATGTTTAAGCAAATAATCATAAGTCGTTGGGAAATGTATTACAATTTTTCCCCTATTCTAAGGTAGATGGGTCTTAAATGGTTACATTTTCCACCAAGCCCACTTCTCATACTAGGATATGAAACACACCATTTTAGTACGAGATCGTAGCAAGCAAATCAAAATCGAGGGTCGTAGCCACTTTCCTTGTAATTTTTGGAGCTCTTATGAATATCTTCTTCATTATCAAAGTGAAGATTCTCGTGCTCGACAAATTGCTCATTCAAGTCTCCTGATGTCATGTCGACTATTGAACCTAGAATGGTTGTCATTTTTGAGCACATAGTCCGAACACATGTATTTTGGTATCCATTCTTAGAGCCACGTACACCTAATAACCACATACCACTCTAATATAGGTGTCCCATTAAGATTAGTAACCGAATTAGGCACGTCTACCTTAAACTTAACTTCTCCTTTAAGTTACATATTAGTGATTTCACAATTTTGGTGCCACGTGTCATGCAATGGTTGGTTGGGTTATATGTAAAAAGTTTATGTGGCATGACAATGGATTCAATTTCGGCAAGCAATGTGTTTCGATTGACAAGGTGTTGCACATTCTACTTTTATACTCGCAAAATGTGAACATGAGGACAGAAGGAATGGAAGGCCATCCATCTTGAAGCAAATAATAAGTCATTGGAAAATTTTCTTTTTATTTCTTTCTTATATATCTGAACTTTCTAACTTACACATTAGTGGTTTAGGAGTTTTAAGATGTCCCGTGACACATAATGGTTGCTTTGGAAGTTGATGTGGCATGACACTAAATATAAATTTGGCAAGCATTGTGTCTAAATTTATTAGGTACCATGCATTCTACTTCTAATATTCCATAAAAATAACTACACGTTAAATCATGATCCCAACTCCAATCATTTAGGGAGTTTGGGACATAGTCAACCTCATCCATTCATAAGCTTATCGTCTTCTATCCTCCATATCCTTATGGTGTTCAAGGCGAGTCGTCGCGATGCTTATATCACAAGTTTCAGATAGATTTGATAAAACCTTGTGCCTTCGTTTAAAGAAACTCATTTGTACCAATGTCATTGACTCATGTTTCTTGAACTACGTTGATTGTCCCACTTAGGGTGAGTTTCAATTTAGGCTGCTTGTCCACCAAATTTTAGTGTGAATAAGGACAAACCCGCCCAAATGGAGAGGGAATCTGGTGGGGTAGGCTTTGTATGTGACAACTACATTAAATATGATATTTAGTGTCGCTTACTATTTGGATTTACACAGTGTTGTATCTTTTTATCAAGCAAAATTGTTAATGTTCTATATTGTCCATACTACCAATTTCACATTTGTTGGTAAAATATGAGATATATAGTAAATAGTTATAGCATTGCGTAATTCCAAATAGTAAGTGGCACTAAATATCATATTTAGTGTAGCTACTCCCATCTTCTGAAATCCGGGCACACCTACTACTCTTCCCATCTAGGTTAAAACCTCTTCATCCTTCTAAAATCAGGTCTTCAATCCTTTGGTGACCAAAACTTGTAGGTTGAAGATTCTTTAGTGGGTGCATGGAAGTCTAACAACCCATGTCCACGGCCCTCTACATTCTAGCGAACCGCCATAATGTGGTTGGATGGCAGTTTGTCCTTAACTACATGCAAACACCTCCGACCCATTATTTTCTAGAATCTAGTAAGCGAGCAACCTACATGAAAACTCACCCTTAGTGCACGTGGTATTAATTCCCAAAACACGCACTATTTTGTCAAATCTCAAAATTAGTGAGGGTTGATAATTATATTGAGTGATACAAAATTCATGAATACATGCTCATTTACCATATATTTCGACAAAATTAGAGTGTAGTTTAAGATGTTTGTAGAGTGATGAAAAAAACAGTTGGTTGAGATATTAAGGCCGACTTCAACAACAACCAATTCAAACATTCAACCCAAAACTTTGAAATCTCTTACAAGTGTAAATACGTTAAGTTTGTCCAAGCCTCCTCCTTGAAGAACCACCAAGTGACAACCCTTATTATTTGTTTTTTGAAAAGTACTAGGTTTGGCTACATGTTGAGTACAGAAGTAATCAAGGTGGTGAGCATAAGATTTTAGTGGAGTTTGGGGTGGCTACATTTAGATGAATCAAATAGAGTATTTGGTGAATGCACGGAATTACCTATGTGTCAATTTTGGCTGGCAACTTCTAATTGTACATGGAAGAAATACAAGGCTACATATATGCTTTGATAAGGTGAATAATGGTCCCATGTATAAAATAATAAGTAGCCCCAGATTTATATTCACATTCTACAAGTGACCACACAAACCACAAACTAAGGTCGAGGCAACCATAGTCGACCAAGTCTATTTAACCGCTCACTAGGGTACATGTAATGCCAACATGGATGAGATCTATATTTTTTAGGTGAACACAGTTAAGGCCAGCATTTCCCACACGCACTATTAACCCGCCCTCACTAAACAGGATAATCATTGTAGCTAGCTCGGTAACATATTTAGGCAATGGTAGCTCATTGCCAAGCTCTTAACCCTTAAACGTCCAAGGGGGGGGGGGTGAGAGGGCCTCTCCCATCAGCCTATGTTTACCCCATTTCAGACCTCCATGTAATTCTTTTAGTGCGATTGTCATATATATTTAGATATGGAATTTTGAGATACACATTTTGGGGAAAAAAATTTGCAATTCCGACATGTTTTGACGCTATCTTATGGTCAAATAGTTTAGGGTCAACGAGGCCCTGATAGGGCCTCTCCGACGTTTAAGGGTTAACTAGCGGACACAAGTCATGACAAATGCCAAACAACTACCATGAGGCCTCCCTCACTACTCTTCATATGATATTTAGTGTCACTTACTATTTGGGTTTACGCAATGCTACATCTATTTACTATATATCTCATATTTTACCAACAAATATGAAATTGGTTGTTTGAGCACTATAGAACAACAACAAATTTACTTGGTTAAAAAATAAACCAATAATAATAATAATAAATAACATCATGTAAATCCAAATAGTAAGTGATGCTTTACAAATATCATATTTAGTGTAGTAAACCCAACATCCTATTGAATATGAATCGAAGTAGGAACCTAAGGGCACTATCCAGGCATCATCAAGCCAAGATACAAGGGCCCATGATACTCAACTTCAATACTGATTAAAGCTATGAAGGTCAATCACTTGGGGTGTTTACGGATTTAACCTTCACTAGACTAAATATGATATTTAGTGTCACTTAGTATTTGTATTTACACAATGCTATATCTTTTTACTATTGATGTAAGTTTTTTACCAAGTAAAGCTGTTAGTGTTCTATGATGTCCAAACTACCAATTTAACATAATTTGTTGGTAAAATATGAGATATACAGTAAAAATAGATACAACATTGTGTAATTCCAAATACTAAGTAACACTAAATATCATATTTAGTGTAGTTTCGTCAATATCTGAAGTGCATGCTTTTGACCAGTATACACGAACATAGACTACAAGGCTTACAACATGTTACGATAAATCCTTACAAATATCATCTATGTTGTAATAAGTAGCGGATGGCTAAACAAATGAGATGTTCTATTGCAGCGACTCCAAACTACTCTAAAGTTATGTATCACTTATAAATCTAAGGTGTACCATGTATTTTGTTGAGTGATTCTCTATGTTTTGTGTCGATTTGTTTCAAAGCAGTTCTAGGAAAGAGGTCAAGAATAAATAGCGACGTAGTTAAAATTGTTTGGGTGTTTCAGCATTGCTCAATTTGCTCTAGGTAAGTGAGAGAGCCGATAGGTGGAAAGCCAACATTCGGAGTGCCTAGATGTTTAGAGAGACGCATCAAAAGAACTTGAACTCAACAAAAGGAGACTACTGGTGGTGTCTTGACCCTCAAGAATACGGTTCAGGTAATGTTTAAGTACCCATTAATGCTTGTCAATAATCTCATCGTAGTTGTTCTCTTTGGAGTATGGCTGACATTCCCAGACCTAAAAAAAACAGAAAAAAAAGCACGTCATTTGCAAAAGATTGTCAAAACAAACATGATATAAACTAACTTTGCATTATAACATTCGTCGTATATTATGGTAAACTTGCAAATTAGGTTAGCAATCCTACTCAGGATGTGTTATCCACTCCGAATGTCGTTTCATATGATTTTTAGTTTGTCATATCTACTGTGGATGTAACGTATGCAATTCCTCGTGAGGGCTTTTGGGTTAGGTTTTATGACACTTGTTTGAGACACTCGTGCAATTCACTGCAGGAATTGTTTTTGGGATGTTACACCTTTCCGAGGACTCCTAGTTCAGCTGATTTTTGTATGAGAACTATTTATGAGAGTTACAATGTTGGGTGACTTTATCCACATGCTTATTTCCTTTTCCAATATATAGTGTGCTTGGTTGATCTTTAGTCCACAAATCATCCGGAAATTTATTCATTCTAAGTACTCGGGGCAACTTGAGAACTACTTTAAAGTATTATAAGCTGGTGAATCATAACAGTATCATTTGTTAAATGTTTGGCCTTTCGAAGTTTTCTGATCTATAACAATCCATTTGATCAAATGTATGCTTCATCAAGATCCATGGTGAGTCACGGACATGAAAAAGGCACATGAAAAAGTGCCGCAAAGTGGATTGAAGCATCAGAAAGTAGAATATATTATTCCCTATTCTACACTACATAACTACATGTTCCGCACATCTCTCAAGAGATTCACATTGAAAATTGTGCACTTCACATTCAATGTTTTCTCATGTCATTCATTTGCTTTTAGAAGTATTTCAGAAACTTCCTCGGCGGACTGGATTGTAGTAGGAGCAGTCCATGACTCACGAGTAATTTCACACTTCTAGTCCAGAAGGTAGAAATCTCTTCGCCAGTCGTGGTAACCATCAGCACGTCACTGGGAAACCCGACCACCAACTGATTTCATAAGCGTAGAACCAGCACATTCCCCCAGTCGATCGCGATGCTGTAGCGGGCTTGAACCAATGAACACATCTAGAATCAAAAAGTTGATTTTCGAAACTCATTCCGATTCCACGTTGAGAGCTGTCTTGAGACAGGTCTTCGAGGCAAACAACGATGCACTCTCGACTCTAATCAGGGGCTGCAATTCACATTAATTTGGCACAAGAGATTCCAACGCAACAACTGGACATTTGCAGAGTAGCAGAACCAAAGTGTGGAATATACAAGATTTCATTGCAGTTTCTGCGGTAACGGATTCTCGGATACAGCGGGTGCCGGATAGCATTTTACAATCACGCAAGCATGCAACATCAAGTCATATGAGGAAGAACGACAAGTGCGGAGGTACCAGGATGAGCTATGTATTGCAGCGTAAGTGTACAGAATTGTTGTTTACGAGTCCTAAGAGCAAACGAGCAGGCGACACTTGGAGAAATCACTTGGAGAAGGTGTCGAAGATGGTCGTGTGCAAGGGGTCACTCAAGTGGGTGGCCCAGTTGTCCAAGGGACCCTTTCCGGTGGCGGCAGCTTGCACAGCAAAGCCCAAGGCCGCAACCATGGCCAACCTGGCGTGCTTGATCTCGGCTAATTTGAGGACCTCCTTCTTCTCGGGGTCGGCGGCGAGGTTCAATGGGTCGAAGTACTTGCCTCCGGGGTACAGACGCCTCTCGGGGTCCAACTCTGCGTTCCTGTAGAACTCGATGGAACCCACAAGGAGAACCTCAATCCACACAAGCGTGGAGATGCTGAAGGGCAGGGGGAGACCGAAGTAGGATGAGCCGTCAACGAGCTCAATCTGCACATGCGAGCAATTGGGGGATTCAATTACTCTCCTCTCAATTTGCCGGTGTCCTGTTACCATCCACACGGAACTATCGACAATAACCGAGAGGCAAATCCTCAACTACTAAAGCCAATCTCATCATCGACACGCTGCATGTACTAACCTGTATCCCAACCCGTGTGGAACTTCCGACATAATTCAATTGGCAAGGAGATAAGGCCAAGAGAAATCCTAACGAACAGCTACGCAATTCATTTTGGATCGAATGTAGTCGATATCTAGTCCCAAGTGGACGGAGGATACCACCGATGACAATGTGAGCACATTCCAGAGCAAATTACCATGCGTGAAATGATTCGTATCTGGTGCTGAGACGGATACTACATGTATGACTCTGTGCGAGGTGGAGAAGAAAGAGTGCGTGCAGAAATAAATCCTCACCTTTCCAGCATCCTGCCATGTGACTCCGGTGAAGGCCTCAACAGACAGAGCTCCCAAGATGGCGAGCATGGCCCAGCGGCCGTGGATGAGCTCGCACTCCCTGAATCTCTGGAGTCCGAACACCTCGCTGTAGGGCTGGAAGGGGGTGGGGTTGATGTCGGCCTTCTTGCTCACGCGGGTACCAATCACCTGCCCTGCCTCGTTCTTCGCCAAATTCTGGTTCAACGAGTCCAGCTCGATCTGCAGGTACTCGGGGCTCTTGCCCAGCTTCAGGGGGTCGAAGCCGTAGTCTCCCACCAAGGAGCCATCGAGCCACTCGGGGGCCTTGGCGCCTGGGAACCACAACGGCCTTCCGGAGCCACCTCCGAACGACTTCCTGGGAGCCTTGGATTGCACTTGCCTGACGGCCTTGGACCCCTTGGACTGCACTTGCTTCACAGCCTTCTCCACCTTCTTGGTCCCTGGCACCGCGAACCGGGCGACGACGCGGCCCCCGTTCTGCGCTCCACCGGTCACACGGCTGCCGGAGACCTCCAAGGATCCCAGCTCTTTCACAACGAACGACGACCTAAGGCTCGCGGCTGCCATCGTCTGCGCCATTGCACCAATGCGGTCAGCAGCAGGTGCAAATTGCCAACTTCACTCACTCGCGAGTCTGCGACGCAAGCTGACGCTGTAGCGATCCCCCCTTTGAAATGAGTCGGCGCTGTGGCTATGGCGGATGCGAGCTCAGAGTAGTGGCAACGACAGGGATGGCCAAGGGGGGGATAATACGAGGGGCCCTCTTTCCGCTCATTGGCCACCCCAACGCATCGGCCTCGCTGGGCCGTCGATCTCCTTCTGGATTGGGATCGGACGGCTCGAAGCGCAGAGCCCATGCTGCCGCATGGTTGGCTGGGCAGGATTGGGGAAGACCTCCGAGACGCCCAAGTGCGAGAGTGGGGGTGGAATGAGGCGATCTCATTGGCCACGAGACAATTTAATGAACTGATTTGCCTGGTCCTTGGATGACGATACAATATGAGTCATGTGATCCGCCTAGTAGTAGGAGTAAGGTAGAGGGTGCTTAAACCAACACTTAACCCTTAGAGGTCAAGGGGGGGAGAGGGCCTCTCCCATCAGCCTATGTTTACCCCATTTCAGACTTCCATGTAATTCTTTTAGTGCAATCGGCATATATATTTAGATATGGAATTTTGAGATACACATTTTGGGGGAAAAAATTTGCAATTCCGACATGTTTTGACGCTATCTTATGGTCAAATAGCTTAGGGTCAACGAGGCCCTGAGGGGGCCTCTCCGTCGTTTAAGGGTTAAGCTACCGCACATACATATGGCTATGTGGTTGATATCAAAGAATAAATTCATATTAGCCTTTGGGCTAAACGTATGTACAAAGAAAAATGAAAAAAAAATTAGCCTCAATTGAATATTTGATGGAATTGAAAGTCAAAACCACTAGCTTCTTTAAACCAATCCGTGGGCCATGTGTATGACGACCGTGCATATGATGAGGACCTTCATTGCCTAGAACCAACATAACATAGTTGGGTACTAAGACCCGAGCTAGATCAAAACCCAACCAGTAACGGTGTGCAAAGCCACATGCCCACCTCGATGATCCCACCCAGTTTGGTTGCAAAATCATCACCTTGCATCCCATGTGCCAATGTCCTTTGTATTTTGTGAGCCCACCTTCTTGGCTTTGTGAATAGAATGGCTAGAACCGTCCCCCCCCCACCCCCGCACCCCCAACCAATGAATATAGTGGCTAGAATAGGCATTGACAAGGCACTCTAAACCCACCTTAAACCACCTGAGATAAAGTGGAGCCCGTTACATACCCTACATGGAGGTAGTGGAGGGCAGTTTGAGGTGGCGGCACTAACGGCACCTAAAACCATCACTACGTGGGCCCTGGCACTCCTACACCATGGGGAACAGTTCAAGGTAGCAAAGTGTGGGCAATTGGGAGGTGTTTGTAGGTGTTGGTTTTGGGTGGGGTGTTGGGTTTAGCACCCTCTACCTTATACAAGTTGAGGCAAGTGTTAAGAAATACATACCCAAAAATGTTATTGTCAGCTTATTAAGGCCAATTTAGAGTACAATGAAGAAGTGCACTAGTCAAGAAATTTAGAAGAATGGAGCAATATGTTTGGCTACGAAATGGGGTGTACACTATGGTCAAGACTTCTCCAATGGAGAACTTCAAGAATGGATGGAAAAATGACATGGTTGCAAACATGAGAGAAGATAGTGTGTTTTTGAACACACACCTAAGTAGCTGGGTCGCTTCCAATCAAGTGTAGTGGACTCATAAGTCAAAATAACACTTTTTGCTAGGGGAGTTCTCTAGAGGTCGAGTTTATCTGGGCAACCTCACACCCTCATACAAGGTTTTTTTGGGCAACACCATGATTTCACTCTAATGGCAACATCAAAGTTGGGTTTTGTTTGTTTTTCTTTCCCTCGTGGATGAGAAATTATTTCAACTTAAGTGGCAGATGGTGTGTTGGCTTTGCCATACACTATCATGTAGCATCATTGTGATGTTCAATGTAGTTAACTCGTGCATTTGTAAGTGCATTCATATGATGCATCAATGTGATGTTCAAGTTTTGTGACCACAACCTCTAAAGTTGGTTGCATTTGAAAGTGAATAAGGACGGTGTTCATAATCATCATATTCCCCAAAAAAAGTTGTGAGTACATGTGCATGTTTTTATGTTGCAATGTTTGTATCAATGCATGTGGCAATGATGGAATATAACTCAATGTGAATGGTCATAAGATTCACAAGTTTGTGTTAATCCATGTGTAGAAAAATCCATGCTTTAGACAAATTTTAAATATTGGTAGGGTTCCCAAAACACCTAGTCATAGGTAATCACACAATGAGAGGGGGCTATATATTCCCCCATAAAAAACACAGTACGCATGCCCGTGATTTATCAATTCTAGCATGTGACCCCTTAAATTGCAAGGGCATAATCAAAACTATCTAAGCAATTTGTTTAATAATAAACTAGAAACTACTTAGATGGTTTTACCAATTTATTTGAGAACATTGGTTGTATAGATGTGACTTAAAGAGTCAAAATCAACAAGTTCACTCTATAGTTTTACACTTTGTAACCTTGTAGCCTTCAATTTATAAGAAATGAATGATGTATGTTGGTACATTGAAATAAGATCGAAACTTTTTCCTCTTGATGCAACCAAAGATGTAGGCTAAATACACAACATGGGTGCCTTTGAATGAAAGTACATATTAACCGTATCAATCATCGAAGTCACACATGATTATTTTCTTATATTCTCCTTGACATAGAATGATTTAAAAGATAAAACTTTAAACACGTATATAAATAAATTTTGAATCGATAAGAACTTATAGAAAGGGTGAAGATAAGTTATGCATAATATGTCAATTGTTGAAGGTCTAGGTAGACCCCATGGTAGTTTTAAAACATGTTTTTGTTTTCTTACTAATATTTATCTATATGATATTATTTTAGTCAATATTGCCCACTACAATCTTGATGCAACTTACATAATCTATCTATTGTCCTCTCTAAGCAAAGTGATACATAAATGAATGAATCATTTTTGGTCATCACCATTATCACATATTATTGTATTACATTCTTGCTTTTGCAACCAAGTGTGTTAAGGTCATTGTGTTTCATAAAAGGTCATATGCAAGTTACACACCATCTAATATTCATGTACTACATGTGTAGTCTCAATTATAAAGTAGCATAGCTAACTTCAAATTAGTTCTATTGCCACCTAAGACACATCCTCTAGAGTCTCCTTTACAAGGTCCATCCCTAATCATGTCCATAAGATCACATGCTCAACTTTTTTGAGCATGTGTTTGATACACCCTAAATTGTCATCAACTACTATCAATGACGAGTTCACCATTAACATGCACGTGAAGGCTAGTACTTAAGAAGATATAATCACTCACAACGTCTAGCAACTTGATGTCGTATCACTCATATGGTGCACTGTCCATGGATGATCGAAAAAACTCATCAATTGTTAACCGCATCTTTGGGTCCACAGTTAACATTTTTGACACGAGATCCTTCCCGGTCTCTGATACTGAATCCCACGCTTTCGAGCACGGGTAATGGAATTTATCCTTCTCGAAATCTTCGTGGGCATTTTTCAATCTATGCAAGGTAAATGTGTCACAATCCAGTCCCTCAAGGAACCTTTTTTCAAAAGGGTGGTGTCCACTGATGAGGGCAAACATGATACATCCCGCGCTCCATACATCAGCCGCCCGGCCATAGGAAAGCCGAAGGACTTCAGGTGCCAAGTAAATCAACGTGCCAACTGGCTTGGTCAACATCTCATCCAAACCAGCATAGGTGGACATCCCAAAATCTATAAGCTTGACATCAGGAAACTCTTTGTTGTTGTTGCTTCCATTTAGCACGATGTTCTCCAACTTGAGGTCCCGGTGCATAATTCCGTGTGAATGGCATGCCCGGACGGCCGTCATGACTTGGCACATCACATTCGCCACTTCTCGTTCGGAAGCACAACCGTCGGGGTGCCGTTGCATGTATTCGAAGAGATCTTCGGAGCCCAAATCCATGACCAAGTACACGTTGTCGGAGTCCTCGAAGATGTTTCGGAGGGTGGCGATGTTGGGTTGGTGGGCTAAGTCGAGCATGATTTGAAGCTCTTGAGTGATCTCATCCGCCTTAAACGATTCGAGCCTCTTGGAGATCGCTTTGCATGCATACGGGAGTCTCGTCACCTTGTCGATGCATTCATAAACCCTCGCATAGCCACCTCGTCCCAAATACTTGGCCACTTCATAATGGTCATCCAATTTTCCCATGTCTTCCAACAATACCTTGGGCCGCCGAAATGGGGTCTCCATATCTTAATTGAGATCATGGGCACACCGGAGACCTCGATTTACTTTGATCATGAGCTTCAACTTCCGACTCAAATGGCCCAAGTGAGAGACCACAAGTTTCATCTCTACAAATGAATGGAAGGGCATTCGTCTCTACTAACATTTAGTATTTAAGCACATAGAAAAAAGTAAAAGAACATGGTGAACCTAGAAAGTAAAAATGTACCATTAAAAAAGGAAAGTAACATTAAATGCATAAGTTCAAAGTAAAACAAACATATGTAAAAAGGTAAAAGTAAAAGTAAAAGTAAAAGTAAAAGTTGTATGGGTGTAGAATCTGAAAGTATCTACAACACTTAGATTTGTTGTATCATTCGGTCCGAGCATAATATTATTGAGCAACTGCATGATGGTCTTTTCCAAACAAAGAGGTTGCGATTAAAAAACTATGATAATTATATAGTTGCTTGTTGCAAAGTTTGTACTATACGACGTGAGTGTTTTTTTTTGAGACAAAAGGCTGACATGCCAACGCCAAAGCACAGGAGGCAATTGACCACCTGGCAAGTTTTCCGTCAAGTAGAGAGGAGATTTCACAGTTGGGAATCGAACCGCCAACCTCTTCCTTGAGATTTGGGTATCTCTCCACCATCATCCGGTAGTTTAGGGTCGTCTTGGACAACGTGAGTGTTCTTCATGAACGGGGGATCCCAAGATTCAAGGAGAAGTATGTTCACGTGATACATGATCCCACGAAACGTAGCCAAGGAGTTGTGTAATGTTATGAGTGTTGTCAAGTGTTCAAACATGTTGTTGACAAATAAGAACGTATTTAAAACTGCATAAGACATTCAACATGTGTATATATAGCACAACATGCACATGGCATGTCACAAAGATCATGCAAGAAACATGACAATCCTCTACTTAAGAGAGTACTAATAGCAATTTAACCAATAGAAACTTATTCATATGTATTCATTTACTAGTATGGGGCCGTGCCGTCCTGACCCCTTGCACATGTACATGTGACACATCACTCCTCCCACCCTTTCAGAAGGATGGGGAATGGTGGGGAACGGTGAGGCGACGGCCTCACCACCACCACCACCACAAAGTTTGCATTGTATTTAAGGTAGAGGATGTTAACTATTAACCGTTAAAAGAATTTAGAAAAATTAAGCTCCTCTATAATGAATTCACCTCAATAAGTGTTAACTTGGATGAAAGTGAGGCTACGAAATTTTATAACTTGGATAAATTTATTGTTACATGCATACATCACTTTAAACGTGTAGTAGGTTAAAAAAATTGCTTGATGCCCAATTTGCTCAGAGTTACTACATCAACAATCATGAATTGTTGGAAACATACATGTATTCTTTCGAGGTTTTTTGACAATATGGAAGAAGAAGAGGCAATCATGAGAGATAGAGAAGCTCATGAAGCAACATAGAAAAAAGAGTTGGAAGAAATTACTACCTTATTGGATCAACTGGCATTGGTATTTAAAGAGAGTGAAAGTGGGCCCACTATGAATACACGTGAGTTCATCAATTATGATCTAGAATTTGATCTAAACAATCCCTACATTCCTACTAAGGAGGAAATTATAGGCATGCTTGATGGAGGAGATGATGCAACTGACAATGAACCCATTGAAGAAGTTGACAATGTGCAAATTAGTGATGTGGTGGTAGATAGAGTAGGACTCAAGGATGTTGAAAGTGCATTAGTAACCTTGAAACAAATTATTGGAACAAAGACCTACTGATATTAGACCTTTCATCTAGAGCATTCAAACACTTCAAAAAGAAATAGGATCTTGGCGTGCACAAGAATCTCATCAAACCACTATATTCATTCTTCCATTACGCTTAGATGCATGATGGCATTTATATCTTATGTATTCTCATCCTTTATTTATATAAGTGTTCTTTTAAAATTCCAAAGTTACATAAGTGTTATTCATGCAAGTGTTACAAATTGTTGATGCTACCCCCGATAAGTGTTAAAGCGTTAACACCAGTGTTGGACTGGTATCACCTTTAAGTGATACCAGTAGGGTCATGGTATGGCATATATGAAAATGCAAACCATAAGCAATGGTATGGTAATTTTTATTTTTAAAAATTTGGAGAATGGTATGTGCAACAATAATTGGACATTTGTGTTATTGCAAGGGTATGTATAGCACAATATTCAAAGTGTACATATTGTGCCAATAGCAATAATGGTTTGGTATTCAGTACGGTCCACAATACTTGTATTAAATGGGAAAATTTTATAAGTGATTTGGAAAATGACTTGAAACAAACATGCATATTATTGAATATATTCCGGGAAACTCGAGCCTTTTCATTCAAGCATCAAAAACATGTACAAAATGGGAAGGCCGCAACCTTATCTTATACTAAATCACTCTACATCCTCTTCAAAACATCCTCTACATACCCTTCACAAAAAACCCACTAAAATCTTGATCTCTCACTGCAATACTGGTCCTGGAACGGTTCCTCATTTTCAAAACCAGCCTGGTAGGGTTTCGGGGAGGTCCCCGCCTCCGACCTACCTGCCCATTAGGGTTTGCCTATGGTATCGTTCAACGACCTACCCGCGGGTATGGTTGGTTAAACCCATACCCTTCCCCGGGCACATACCCATGTTTGACCACAAAACCGGTCCAACACTGGTTAACACCACATAAGTGTTATAAGTTTCCTTGTTCCGAAATGTTAACAAATATTGAGGGTGGACTGTATAGGGTAGGTAACGGGGCTCCACTCTATCTCGGGTCGGTTCAAGGTGGGTATAGGGTGGCTTGTCAATGCCTATTCTAGCCATTATATTCATTGGGGGGGGGATAGTTCAAGCCCACAAAGCCAAGGAGGTAGGCCCACAAAGGCAGGGGGTCAGTTATGGGCGGCAAGGGGGTCGGTAACCCGAGATGCAAGGGGACGATTCTACAACCGAATTGGGTGGGATCATGGAGGTGGCCATGTTGGGCTTTGATCTAGCTTGGGTCTAGTACCCAACTACGTTGTGTTGGTTCTAGGCAACCTTGTGTTGGTTCTAAGCAATGAAGGTGCGGGTCCCTATCATATGCAAGGTTGTCACACACATGGCCTAGGGATCGGTTTAAGGAAGCTACACTAAATAGGATATTTAGTGTTTGATACACTAAATACGAAGGCATACACTAAATGTCAAAACCCTATGAAAGTAAGTAACATTAAATGTAAACTCAAACACTAAATATCAACTATGGTAATATGTGGAAGTTACATGTTTGAATTTAGTGTTAGTAAGGATATGAAAAAAGGGATATAATAAGGGAGGTGGCAATAGGGAAGGTAGCGGCACATTTATGTCTAACACTAATTGTCAAGAAATTAGTGTTGACAAGGGTAGGGTGGTAATAACACTAATATAATCAAACACTAAATATCCTATTTAGTGTAGTGGTTCTAGCTTTGAATATTCATCAAATATTCAATGGAGGCTTTTTCTTATATACCTATGTTTAGCCCAATGGCTAATATGACATTTTTTAGTATCACAACCACATAGCCATATGTATGTGCAATAGCTTAAAGTGTTGGTTTAAGCACCCTCTACATTAGATTGAAGTGGAATCTCATGCGCGACTTATGTATCACACCGATTAGAACAATGCATTAAGGTAGAAATACTCAAACTGGTTAACCACCCTCTACCCGTGCACTAGACCGCTGTCATAATAGTGCAATGCCAATTATGAAATCAGTCATGGCAAGGCGGCAACTTCAATGCGTGTACAGTGCCCTTCCAAAAGTTTACATACTTTCTCTTTTGGTGCCGCTCCTGTGCATTGTTCCCTTTTTCTCTCTGTGCAAGGATTCTCTATGCTCTGTCGGCTAGGGTTAGGGCTGAAAATGAAGACTCGTTGCTTGAGTAATGAGGAACAATCAGAGATTGTTGGAATGCACAAAGTTGGTGCGAAAGGGGTAGAAATCGCAGCCAAGTTAGGTAATCTAAAACCAACCGTCTATACTGTTATCAAGAGGTTTGAGAGTCGTGGGACAATGGAAGGTGAAAAGTCGACTGGCCGTCCACGAAAGTTGTCGGAATGTAGCCTAAGAGTTGTAACACGTGATCTTGTAGCAGATCGAAGGCAACCCCTTGCAGACATCACAAATCAATGTGGCCTTCATGTGAGTCAGTCGACTGTTAGAAGGGCTTTGCATGAGATTGGTTTTCAGAATAGAATAGCACAAAAGAAGCCTTTCTTGAGTGATGCTCACAGACGCAAGAGGTTTGAGTTTGCATCAGAGCATAAAAAATGGACTAGTGAAGAGTGGAAGAGGGTAATTTGGACAGATGAGTCAACGTTTGAGGTGGGGAACACTTCACGACAAATTAGAGTTTGGCGAAAGAGCAATGAACGATACAAACTTGATTGTTTAACACCAACTTTCAAGTCGGGACGTGCTTCTGTGATGATTTGGGGAGCATTCACAGCCACCCACAAGCTTCCTTTGATTGCAATGCCTCCAAGGAGACGAACTGCCATAGATTTTGTTGAGATTGTGTATGATGGAGTTCTAGGTCCGTTTTTAGATACACAAGAAAATGCTTGTAGGTTGGTGCTCATGGAAGATGGTGCTCTTGTTCATAGGAGTAAGGTTACAGCAACTTGGAGAGAGAATCACAATATTGAGAAACTTGTGTGGCCTCCAAATTCGCCCGACTTGAATCCCATTGAGAATGTTTGGAAAGTGCTCAAAGATTGTGTGCATAAGAAATATAGGCCCAAGAATCAGACTGAGATGTGGATGACTGTGGAAGCAGAGTGGATGGCTATCCCACAAAGCAAGCTTGAATCTCTAGTGGCATCCATGCCAGAGAGAATCAAGGCTGTTCTTGCAGCAAGGGGTGGCCACACACGTTGGTGATTTTCTGAGTTTTCTATTAGGGTTTCTTGCTTCAGCTGAGTTGTTGAGAGTTTGATAGAGAGAAGAGATGTTAACAAACATATTTGTACATTCATTTGTGTATAAAAACATCAAATTTTGAAAATTGGGTTTTTGTTTCACTCTTTGTTTCTTGCACCTTGGCACTGAAACTTGAAAAGTATGTAAACTTTTGGAAGGGCACTGTACACTTAGTGTAGCCAATGGGAGTCATGTTTAATGTACTCATGAGTTAACCGGTTTAGGTGATGTTTTGTATGGAAATGCGGATTACCGTGTTCGGTGTAGGGAGAATCTAGTGAATGAGTAGGGGGTTTGACAACTTTCCACTTTGAAAAATTGTAGAATTTTTTGTACAGGGCAACAAAATATGAAACAACTTGCATTCTTCATGAATCCTTCTCGTCTATCTTGGAAAATTATCTCATGATTGTCAGACCATATCTTCAATGCTAATCACCTTATTTTCACGGGTTATGGTATTTCTACCTTAAATAGATCACCTGGGATAGGTTACGGTCCTGGTTGACAAAATTGGCTAAACTTACACTTGGGTTGGCTCAAATCACAGAAAACCTATCTACAAGGCTTTGTGGGGGCTCCTTAGGTTTTATATGCGAACCCCTAAATGCTCAAGCGTTCTTTTTGGCTTTTCAAATATTGACTTCTTGGTATTGCATGACATTTCACCTTTCTATGAATTTGTGGATGCTTATTTCTAGACCACTTCTATACAGTCCAATGGTCAAACATCTTAATGATCTATCGAAGTCAATTTATGAGAATTTGACTTTGAGAGTTGCTAAAGCCCTTATACGATACAATCGAGGGTCTAAATTTTGTCATAGATTTGTGCTTTTAAGTTGGAGGAAAACCTGACAAAAATAGTCACATTTGGGAGCTATAACCATGAAAGATCAACTTGTAGTGTGAAATCTAACAAAGAGGTAGGAATCATCCAAAACATAATGGATGATAGTCATTGGAAATTCTCAAAAAAACAATGTATAGTAGATTAAAGAAGTCCTTCCCCATACACAGGTCAAAATTTGTGTCCCTCAAAATATCCTTCCCATCCTTGACCTCAAAGTTAACAAGTGGTTGGATTGGTTGCACACGGGCATAAATCCTTAAAGGTCATTGAAATTATGTTTTTTTAACTATGAGATGACTTAAGTCAAGAAAGTTACGGTGCTCAAACACCATTCCCATAACAACAAAAGTTGTTACAAAGCACGTAAAGATTACATCCATGCCACTGAGATCTTGATTAACATCGTGACATAACAAACATGCATGCATCATATTTTGATTGTAGATATATGCATGCATCATATTTTGATTGTAGATATCTATCAAAAATAATTAAGCATGTTCAACATACATACATTTTGAATTTTCGATTATGACAATAGAGTTGAACTGAACGTGTTCTTTACATATGTAGTAGTTGTGGCGAAATAGTTGGGTGCAGGAACATAAAGAGGAGAGATGAAGTGAAGAGGAGAAGATGAACTGCTTGTTGGCACATGGCTTATGCACTTTTGTGATGAACTCTGATATGCTCAACCATTAAAGTTTCAACCACCCTTTTTGGGCATGTTCTATACACATACATTTCATATTTTAGAATGGTTAAATTACAAATTATAATGCATCTTTGACTTGAATTGGAACCCCAATGCTTGTAAATGATCATTTAACCCCCAAATTATTTCATTCGAGTTCATATAGTTATACTAAAACATGGTATTTTTAAAATTAAAAATACATAAGTAAAATCATACAACTAAGAAGTCTAAATTATGATTATGATTAATTAATAATTATTAATGATAATTTGATTAGGAAATTAATAATAGAAGCCCCAAAACATTATAGTAAACAAGAATGGGATTGGGGGCACTCGCGATGCCCAAATTCTTCTTGGCTTGAGGTATAGGAACAAGTATTTATTAGAAAAGAGAAGTAGTAAAGAATACTACAATTTTCATAATATATTATTATAACAAGTTTAATCTCTGAGAGCGTTGGGAGGTCTCCCCATCTATACCATTGGAAATAAAATACACTCAACAAAATATATAAAATGAAGCCCATGTGGAGAGTGAAACTAAAATTTGGAAAGTGCAACTTTAGTCATAAAATCTCAAACACAACTTGTGTTTTAAAATGAAATTGATATTAAAGTCCAGGAAGCCGAAAAGGCTAATGGGACTGAAAGTACATAGAGATGGTTTCAAACCAACTAATTCTCTAGAGTTGCAGAGTGTGGTAGCCTTCACGAGATAGAGGCTAATGTCAACATGTTGGTCTAATTGAAATAAAGACTTGAGGCCTCCTGGAACGTATGCTCTCAAATAAAGATGAAAACTTATCTCTAATAGGGTTAAATGGGAGATATTCCAACAATAAATTGCAATGTACAATAAACCAAAGAAATGAAGTGTAATCCATAAACATACATAAATCCTAGAAAATATACTTCTACTAATTCAACAGAAGATCGGGAGGGCTCTTGATGGCTAAGGAATCCTAAATCGGCCACCATCTTTGGAGCCTCCTAATTAGTAATTTAATGATGTTATAGTCTAATTTTGATCATAAATATACTTTTAGTTCAATATTTGTTATTATTATGACAAACATTTCTTCAAAATGACCATGTAGGGATAATTTTCACCACGCCCCCCATCGTACATGTCAATATTTAAACAAACAACTTATAAACGGTCTCAATGTCCAAAATGTATTAACATTTGTCTTATAATTAATATACATTTATCATAGATTCCAAATAAATATCAATATTATTTGAAATTTAACTTTTGCCACCTAAACCATATATTGTCATCAATGGTGGGGTGGAGCATCACGGAGCCTTTATAAAATTTTCAAATAATGTGCAACGTTCATGAATTAGTGTGGGGCAACCTAATTGAACATATCAGTGTAGGTCTTTGGAAATTATGAAAACCTGCCCAATCTGACCCGGACAGCCGGTACTTGGCCTATGTGGATATACCCAAGGCACACCCTTGGCTAATATCTACACCAGTGCTAGATCTTAAGTTTAAATGAGACTTATGAAGGGAGGGCAGATGAATGAGGATGGAGCAAAATGGATGAGAAACATTCATCAGATGCTAATGAAAACTGAATGGGTCATCAGTGAAATGTTTCTTCTCGAGTCATGGCCAATTGCACTGCGATGCATATCCGCGCAAGTGCTAGATCTGGAGTTCATGTGAAACTGATGAATGGAAGGACAGATGAATAAGCGAGGAGAGACATGGATGAGAAACATTCATCCTGACGTCGGTGTCGTAGGGAGGTCCATGTAGGAAAATTAATGAGATTGTTACATACATGTACTCATGCGAGTCATGGACGGCTGTTGACTAATATATTCGCCTATCCTAGATTCAGAGTTCGTGTGAAGCTGATGAAGAGGAGAGGCGGATGAATGAGGAATGAGGAGTGGATGATGAACATTCATCCCGGCACTTGCCTCGCAGGGGGAGAATGCTTGCCACTTGGGTTACGCGTGCTGGGAGGATGAAAAATATCGAATGAGAACCGATCATCTGGTGCTTGAAGACTTCTGACCAACAGATTGAGTATTAGTTATAAGACAAAAGTAGCATAATCACCCACATTAATTCTTGATTAAAACATTTAATGTGGCCTACACTAATTTTCCACTACATATTTAGCACGGGTTAAAAATTAATGTGTGGACTCTATAAAATTACTGTGGCCCACAGTAATAGGGCTATTTAGTGTAAATGTGAGGTTCATTTGAAGCTGATGAAGACGAGAGACAGATGAATGAGGGAGGGAGGGAGGCATGTGATGGATGAGGTACATTCATCCTGGCGCCAGGGAAGGGTGCTAATTAAGATTCGGTAGATTATCACAAGAACGTACATACTAGTCATGACCAGCTACATCAGATATCTACGCTTATGATAGATCTGAAAATCATGTGAAGCTGATGAACTGGAGAGGCAGATGAACGAGGGAGAAGTGTGTGGATGAGAAACATACATTCATCCGGTCACTTGTCTCGCGGGCGCGAGGGTGCTTGGGCTACGCGTGCAGGAGGTGTGCTTTGCTGCGCCTGCTGGCTATGGTGATGCTGCGAGGCCTTCAATCGTTTCCTCTTCCAAACCCTAGCCCCGGCAGACCACCATGTCCGGGCCCTCACGTCCCCGATTCGGCAGGCAAGATCGACCGAACGGCGTCGGCACTACGACTTGAGCGGGCACCGACGTGACGATATTGCAAGCGACCTTCGCAACAGAGGCGATGATGGCGTGATATGGCGTAGCGGCTCTTCAAATGTGAATCGGATTGTGCTAAGATTCCACGCATATTTTTTTCTTAGGTTTTTTACTGTCTTGTTCTATCGCGTTTACATCATAGATCGTATTGGCTGTTCGACTGGCCAGTGAAATTTTATTGCGCGAGTCCCCGGGCGGACCATTATTCGTGCTCAGTATATCGCGAGGGGAGTTTTGTGAGCTTGGATGAACCGCAAGTGATTCGGGGAGCGTTCTACTTATCGAAGAGCGGAAGTGATTGAGAGCGAACAGGCAAGGTGCCGCTACACTAGGCTGTGCTATGACTATGACGGGGATGTTGTAAGCGCAATTCGTATGGTACAGTTTGTGCAAGCGAATTTTGATCGTGTGGTTTGAAGCATTTTTGATCAGTCTGTGATCAGCAAGCTGAAATACAGGTGTCTTGGAGGGGTTGCTTGCTAACCCTCGGGGTTAGGTCAAGGAGGAAAAGAAATGTGACTTGGACGGGCATATGCTACCATAATTTTGCTTACTGTTTCAATTTTCTGAGGCTCTTTTCACATGTATTCGGGAACCGTTACTCGTGGAATTTGAGGATTTCTTAATTCCAGAGTAGGAGATAGCGTAGACTGCTAGTTAATGTTATCCACTTAGATGTTGGTGGACTTGCGGAGGGTTTTGAACTCAGAGGAACAGTGGATAGGGGAAAACAGAGGAAGGGTTGCAACTCAGTATCATGATTGTGAGAACGTATCAACGGCGGAGTCGGACTGGGCGCAGCCTGTCCGATGGCGGACTTGGGGATAGTTCACAATCTCAAGACTCTCCCTGGAGCAGCTCTCAAGAGACTTTTACATCGTCTCAGGTGCTGTGCAGAGCTAGTTGTGAATTTCTGTCGAGAACTGTTTGATCAGATTGTAGTATGTAGAAGGGTGTATTTATTAAATTACCAGAATTATGAGAGCACGAGAATGTTACTCCTCTGTGCCTCTATTTTAAGCTTCTTTCGATGCCCCGTTTTGGTAAGTGTTTATTTTGCTATCCCAGTTTTCCCCTGTTCTGACTGGTTCATTCTGGTCTAGGATTGGCAGAGACTTTCTTCCTTGCACATCAAATGCAAATAATATTATTACCTAGAGTTGTGTAGTAGTCGACCAAAGGAGATGGCGAAGTAAAATTGGAAGGGTTTGCTTGTCTCAGGAATCCTGCTGGTGGCAATCTGCAAATGAAAACTGGTCGCTAGCGTCCAGTCGACCTGTGGGTAACCCATCCAATGGAGTCGGTTTGGCGGATACCATGGTGGCTGATTTTGCCAGGCCACGACCACCCTTATGGTCTACTAGACAGGTGGAGAATGAAGCCCCAGTGACAAGTGGACCATCTCCAGATTCTCAGAACAGTCAGGGATTAGATATGGAGAACCTGGTCCTGGATGGTGATTTGGCAGTCCTCAGGAGCTCCAAGAGTAGGACTGAGTGGACAGGGATGGTGACCTCATCAAACGTATGGGGTCCTACTACTCCCACTACCGCAACTCTGCTAGAGGCACAAGAATCTGGAGAACTCATGGAGCACATGGACGAAGCCAATTTTGCTCTGGATGGTCTCAAACCTGGGCAACCTCTACGTGTACATCGAGCTAGCCTCCAGTCATTGCTCTCTCTTTGTGGTTCAATGCAGCGGCGGAGACTTTTGAGGACTCATGGGTATGTGCTCAAAGCATTGTCTTTGAAAATAGTCTCTGCTAGTTGGGCAAGAATATGTGAAATCAGCTATTCTAGTGTCTTTGTCGCTCTAGTAAGCCTTGACAAACACACCATGAATATCCACTAAGCATACTTGCTCATTGGTGTGGCTCATCATGTCGTTGCAGGTGTCTATCTGAGTTCATGCATCAATCATTGTTAGACTCAGGACCCTGTCATAAATATTCATGCTGATGACAGAATCACAATGACCCTTAAGCTTGCTCCCTTCGATTGATTTGTGTATCAACCCTCTAGGTTCTCTTGATGAATAATGATACAAGCTCATGCATAATTTAATCGTGGCTGGTTACTTCATGGAATAGAAGCACAAAAACTGTTAATTTCAGAACCATGTTGCTCACTACTGACAAATTCATCTTTGACACAAAGTCTTTTATCTAGCTATGGTGTATTTTCATATATGACAATATCCATCTTCTTCATGGGGTGTGGCATGTTCTTGGCAGACTGGTGAAACCTCTATTGGATGCAGTTGTGGCTCTTCCAACAGATGATCCTCCCTTGGCTCTTGCAGCAGCTGCAGTTCTATATTTCCTTGCTCTTGATGTAAGAAGTGCATGGTCTTTTGTCCTGAAATATATTACGAAGTGATGTTGCATTGTATTGAAAGAGCAGTTTGCCACTAACTTAGGTATTATACTTGTTGCACGGGCCATGTCTTTCTGAACTGGATATCTGGTGCTGTGAAAATAACAGTGCAGAGTACATGGTTTTATGTGTTGGTCTGAAATTCAGTTGCTGTAGCATACATTTATATTGATATTTTTACTCTTGGTTTGCAATTATTTTTTAACAATATATTCTTGTGCCAGGGCCAAAATGAAGAATTATTTGATTCTGTTGAATGCGTGCGCTTCCTGATGGGACTGTTGGGCTCTTCCTTGTACCGGCCAACCAAGAAGCCCTCGTCCACCATTGGCAACAAACTTGCAGGGCTTGGATCCAAGTTGAAAGGAAGCACCCATGGGACAGGGGTGGATCAAGGTGGAGCAGCAGTTGTAGCAGAAGTACATCAGCTGTTTGCAAAAGAAGAGAGAAGTCCTTTTGGTCATCTGAACAAGGATGAAGGGAGTGGGTACCTGCTTGGGCAGGAAGTGACCTCAAAGTGGCTGGCTCTTCTGACCTTGGAGAAAGCGTGCATGTCTACTGTTGTGCTTGATGGTAATTTACATTTATAGCATCCATCTACATCTCCATTTTCACACTGTCTTTCTGAAGTTAGTATAGGCTACAAAGCACTTATCCTGCCACAGGGATTAAAGCCATTTATATGTGTGGCAGATAATTCAGGTGCTGGAAGGAAAGTTGGTGGTAGCTTCAAAGAAAGGCTTAGGGAGCTAGGAGGCCTTGACACTGTTTGTGACCTTGCTGCTGGTTGCTTACGTAATATTCGGGTATGAACCTGTCTAGTAACATTCTCTCCTTCCCTTCCAAACCTCTATAGAGGCTACAATCTAGACAGCCGTCAGTTGTGAGAGTCATCAGACAAATTGGATGAGTGGAGTAATAGTTCTGAGAGTCTGTTATTGAATGGTTGTTGATACCCTGCACACTTGCGTGTCACTTTTCATAGCTTCCTGGCTTTATGTTCTTGGAATGAGTGCGGCCCAATTCAACCTGTCAGCTATGTAGCTAAAAGTGAGACATGTCTGTTACTTGAACAAGGACTATGTTTGAGTGCATAGTATATTTACTCTGTTGAGTATTAGCAACACAACAAATCAGTTCTTTTTAACTGCAGAGAGCAAATAAGTTTAATGTTTGGTACCTCAAAGAGGTCAAATAATGAGCACCTCTTATTACTGAATTGCACACAATGATGGGGACTTCTCATTTTATTTTTGATCAAGCTCGCATGGTAAAAATTGACTAGGTCTGAGATAGCTTGATGCAGCTTACACTGGCATTGTCAAGTGTGTACATGGACTTTTGAAAATTCTTAGTTGGAGCTTTCAAATCATCTGAGTATACTTGTTTCCTCATCTCTGGTCTTTGGGAGACAGTGTGCTTATTTATGCAGTGAACATGAATTATAGTTCTGGTTAATCTTGGTAAACGTTGAGTTGTTAGTTTGAATGGGAAGGTGAAGGTTGGTTGGTGGATACTTAAATGTCTTGAGGCTACAGGCTGTGGAGTGTAGATAGGGACCTGGCTTATTCAGAAATGCTTTATTCATTACAGGAAGCATTGGAAGCTGAAGAGACAGACAGGGAAAACAAGAACAGGGATTTTAAAGCACTTGAAAAGTGTGAGAGAAATGGAGGAGTGGGCATGCTACTGAGGTGCCTACTTGTAATGGAGAATGTAACGTTCCTCAGTGAGCAAAATCAGGTGAGCACTTTTATGAATGGTTGGGGATGTAAGTGCTGCTGACTATTGCACTTCAAGTCTTGGTAAATGTAGAAGGTTGGGACTTTCATGCTCTGAGTTAAGAGCCAAATTGCATCCCATAGCACTGTAATATATGAACTGTTTGCTACAATCTTACCACCCTTGTAATTGTGAAGTCAATGTCATCTCCTAAACTACATAGTCATACTGAGACAAGTCAGTTTCCAAATTCTGTTCAATAATGTTCATGTAGGGTGAAGGTGGATTGCAGTTGCTGATACAACTCATTATAAGTTGATTCTTGTGCTAATTATCACGAACCTATGGTGGTTCACAGAGACATTTGTTGGAGTTGAAATTGCCCAGAGGAAGTAAGGGTGCTCCAGATTCTTTCGTTGGTCTTGTCATCATCACCATCAAGTTGTTGTCAGGTGAGTTTGTTACAGAATTGTTCTCAGATTTCAACAACTAGTCAAGGATCTCCAATGGACATGTATGATTCTGAGACAAATATTTGCTTTGTGAACAGAGCTTTCTGAATGTCACAAAGAGAGGAAAGAGGTTCTTCAAAGGCGGAATAATGGGCCTCATGGTTCTGACCCTAGTGAAGGATTGGAAAGAATTATTGCAAAGTCTGCTTCGTCAGGTTTGAAAGGTGAGTGTATCACTTAAAAGCAAGTGGTTGGATTGTGAAGGTTATGTCACCTAGTTGATTGATAACTTGTTTTACCAGTTTCAGTGTGCAGACTCTGCACTTATTTGATACCAGCTTCCTTCCAAGTGCTGTTATAAGACTTTGACTTTGTGAAGTTCTTCAGCTGTTCATTCTTTTTACTCGCAGGTATGGGTAATTACAGGAGTGCAAGCATTGAAGATGACAAGAGGAGTCCAGGCAAAGCTCTATTGAGATTGAAGTCTGACAGTAACCTAAGGCAATCATCTAGTAGCAATGCAGAAAATTCAAGGATTGGACAGCTATTTTTCAAACAGAGGTCTGCTCCCTCAGAGGTGCTTCGATCAAGAAACTTGTTGAAAATTTCAGGAACTTCATGGTCCAATACACAAGAGGCAAAGCATTTGTCAAGGTCAGGACCTTTGAAGCGGAAAGAATCTGTTGACACAGAGGAGTCGCAGGACCCTTTTGCATTTGATGATGTGGATCTTGACTTTGGAGGATTTGGGAACACAAGCAAGAAAAAGATAAGGAAAGCAGGTAAGATTGTGCAAGTGGAAGAAGCAAGTGATGCTGCCAGGGCTAGTGGCCATGAAGAAGGGATTTCTCTTGCAAACCCTAGTGACTGTTCTGCTGACTTAGCAACAGCTACTGAAGAATGTGGGGAGCCCAGTCCACATGTGGCAGTGAGTGCGGAGTGTCTTGTTTCTGCTGTCAAGGTACAAAGTTCATTGCAATTTTCTTACAATGGTTTTGATTGGACGGCAACTAATGATTGCAGACTGAATTTTAAATGAGATTTTTTACTGCCTTTTGTTCTGATCATAGAATACAACGTTATGGTTAAATGAGACACTTGATGAAGGCATCCATCTGGCTGGCCTGTGCTTTAGTCCTGTATACATGGCTTATTCTTTGGAGCAATCATGGTACAATTCTGTTGTCTTGATGCGGAGGTTCCTGACAAGCTTATTTTGGCTGAAATTTCTAGGTCCTTATGAACCTCACAAACAACAATCCAGTTGGTTGTCGTCAAGTGGCAATGTGTGGAGGTCTGGATGCAATAGCTGCTCTATTAGTGGCTCATTTTCCAAGTCCTTCTTCAGAGGCCCATGTGTTCCTACTGGGAAAGGAAAATGAGAAAAACCACCCAGCACCAGAACCAACAACTTCTGAGAGACTGAAAGGAAAAGGTTGTGAAGCAGATGAGGATCTTGAGATGGTGGTTGTAGCCCTGGGGGTTCTTTGTAACCTCGTGGAAAAAGATGAAAGGAACAGGTGTGTAGCCAGGAGCTCCTGTTGCTTGTAGTTTACATTTGTCATGTGGAGTGGTTGCTCTCCTTACTTGATAGCAGAAATTTCAAGCTTTGCAGCATTTGTGCTCTCACTCCATTTCTTTGAGGTTGCAGCAAATACTTGAGCTCTATTGAAGAGATTCTCTGTTGCCTATGCAGGACTCGTCTAGCAACCTTAGAAGTAGAACTACCTCCACATATTGCTGCAAGAAAAGGAAGCGTGGGCCGCAACAGTGGTATGATAGCTCTGCTTTGTGCTCTGTTTCTTAGCAAGCAAGGTGCAGGGGAGGCAGCAGAAGCCATTGAGGAGAAGAAGGCAATGGAGGTAAGTTAATTTCAGGATACATGCTGCATTGTTTGTGCAGGAAACATTTTCCAATGTGAAATGTTTGGGGCCATAGAGATGGCTCTCGAAAAACATCACTGTCGCTGGTTCTCTGCCAAAAACCGCAATGAGCCTCCTTAAGTAGCTGACAGATATATTTCTAAGTGGACAATATAGTATGGTGATTTTTGTACAAGTGTTGAATTCATATTGGGATGTATATGACAAGTAGAACAAGAAGTAGCTATCTGAAATGGTGGGCTTGATTTTGTAACTTAACAACTTGGTAATGCAATACATAGCAGATGGATGATGAGGTAAACTTCAAGCAAGGCGAGAGGGAAGCAGAGGACATGATTGTGGAGGCTTACGCTGCGTTATTGCTTGCTTTCCTTTCTACAGAGAGGTATTTGCCTATCTTCCTATTGGACAAGCAAGGAATGTGCAAATTAAAATCTCCGTAACACCATTCTCACTTTACTATGGGATTTCACATGTTGAGGACACCTTAACTTAGTGGCGTTCCTAGTTTCATAGGCTGAAAAACAGCTGCAGGTGGTAGAGTAAACAGTGTTGATCAATATACTACCTCATTTGATCAAATAAATCTCTTTGGATTTATTTGTACACCAAGTTTGGTCTATGGACAAGAATCATCCTTCAAAGTTGGCTCTTTACTACTTACTGACTATACTTTCATATTTTCTGCAGTGATAGGGTGCGTCTTGCAATTGCACAACTTCTACCTGGAGATGATCTGACTGCTCTGGTGCCTGTCTTGGAGCGTTTTGTGGTATGGATCTTTACATTTAGCTCTTTACAATAATCACTTCTGTACAAAAGCAACTGGATTTGTAAGTTTTTGAACAGGGTGCTCTGTGCTGCCCATTCTAGAACAGGGTAAGAAGGTTGGGACAGATATAACTTGGAGTTAAGAAGCAAAACAGATGGAAAGACACTTTCATATGTATTGGACTAACAAATCTGTTTTTTCATGCAGGCATTTCATCTATCATTGAACATGCTATCCGCAGAGACTCATGCAGCAGTAACAGAGGTGATCAATTCATGTAGACAACCTATGCCAGTCAGGCCTTTGCTGACTTGACAGGTTCTTTCCCCTTTGTTTGGTAGACAAAACTTGAGCCCCTTCAAATCAATTGTGGCCAGCAACTTGATGTGCATGGCTGTTGTACATTAGCATTTGGATATAAACCTCATTCACAGTGAAAGGTTTTACATTTGTGAATTGCCTTAATATGTTTGGTTACAGTGGTTTGCTTGGTCAGTTTAGTGCCCTCTAAAATTTTGAGTGATCATGTGGACCTTGTAACAAAACTGTATACAGCCAACTTGCCAGAGCAATTGCCGAGTCAACTTCTGTAGCGTATGAGCATGATTTCCTGTTACAATAAAGCCACTATGTATCTCTGCATCTCAATCTAGCATATGTACACAAATATTACTGAATATTAATTGCCTCTCTAATGTTTTTGGGTAATTGGGAACAGTCTGACTCCTTGCACATTTAATGTGGCACTGGTCTTAAATGCAAAACTTGTGCTCCATAGATTTGTGGTTCACTTCGCACTTTCAGTTTTCCAATGCACTACATACTGATATTAACAAAAACAAGGTGCTCTCAACTTAGACCAATCGAAATGGCCTGGCATGCTTGTAATCTAGAAGACTTCAAGAACCCAATAGTTGAAAACCTCCACAAATTATCATCCCAAAATGTGCAGCCTCATAGGACTATGCAATTGCAGCTTTTAAATGCCTTTATTTTATGCTTAGAAATCACGAAATATCTACAGCAAAGGCTGAAGATGGGAGGGTGAACTCTGTGTTTACGACCGTGTTAGAAGATGCTTTTACTAAAAGATAAGTTTGCATTGCCGAGCACTACAAAGCCAGAATGGGAAATAAGGTGAGCATTGTGTGTTGCACTTATTAGGGTCGACACCCGCAGTTGAACTGCCAACAGTAGAACTAGATGTGTGTATCCCAACCTCTGCAAATCAAGCTCAAATCAAGGATTGTTGGAATCTCTTGACCCTTAAAGACCGAGGGGGACGTTTTTGTCTGTGCAGTCATCGCTGCCCAACCATACTAGCGTATATTTATAACTTACAATCTTCTCATTTTGGACACAGATAGCTGCAAGTTTGTGTGAACAATCCCAACTTTATGAAGATGTCATTGGTATGATCAGATCTACCACAAGAGTTTACCAATTTTCTTTAATGAGCTACTAAATTGGACTGAACTATATTAGGCAATCTGGGCAAGATTTTACTTTGAAAGTCACTCTTGCTCTTACAATTTGCATTCTAATTTTGACTGGAAAAAAATCTTCGACATACTCCACAACACTCTCAACATACAGCATGATCACCCTGGGTAACTTCCATGCTGACTGGAGAACTCTGCAAACAGACTCACAAATGTGTAACTTCAATGTAATCCATCCAAACCACAGCATCCACCTATCACTGCGTGTAGATGTACATTGCTGTAACCTACAAAACTCAATTTTATTCATAAAATGTCCAAAACAAACCTCCCTCGGATTGTATCTATGCATGTATGTATAAATAAATAGGAGGGTAACCGGCAGCAGATTCTAGGACCCTCAATCTAAATGCTGCTCATGCTCACAAAATCATGAGAATTTAAGTACTATAGATATCTACAAGGTTTAATCTGCAAGCTGGTCACTCGTGCGCAACTGCTTGGGATTAAACCCAGCAGATCACAAATTTGTCCTCTCCCCTTACTGCAGTCTCTGCAGCAATTCGCAAATGTATCGACATATGCTCTACTTTGCTAGCATTGTACTTTGTGATCAAGGGTAGATATCAGAATCCGAAAAAAATTGTGCATCAATCAATTATACCTGGCAATGCTCTGGCCGAGTCATGATCATATATATAAATATATGTGATCAATTGATTCTTTGCAGCTGACGCTACGTTGGCCGACAAAAGTGATGATGCTCTTGATGATGCATGACGACCCAAGATGATGGAGAAGATACACTCCCCCGATTATGACAATGTATGTAATTTCACCGTGCCCTGAATCTCATAGTGGATTTCCTTAGCAGGGTTTTCCTTTTGGGAGTCGAAATCAATTTGATGTCAATTGAGAATCAGGAATCAGAAATAATCAGACGACTTGCACCCAAATACCGGAACTCGGAATCCCTTGGTTAAGCACATGCAACATGTACCAAGAGGGCGGGGCGATGGTGGAGCTCACAGGCCCTGTGCCCGAGATCGAGAACACATTGTTGCCAAGTGCGGTAGGATACGTCACTGGGAGCTTCACTTGGCGTTGGCCCTGTGAGTACGAGTGCGTTGTGAACGGCGAGCTAGTTAAAGTTAGGTTTACGGGCCCCATGAGCGGCGAGGACACTGTGATTTGTAGCCCAAATGTGGTATTGTAATTCAAGGAGACCGGTGCCTCGACGATCAGTGGTTTGATGCTCGCGTACACGGCGTCGAGGTAGGCAGGTTGGAAGGCCTCGACGCGGAGCTCGGTAGGGAAGTCGCCAATGAACGTGTATTGCTTGTGGCAGTTGCTGCCTGCGACGAGCACTCGGCCATCAGCTAGGAGGTTTGCCGTGGAGTGGTACATCCGGGGGATGGTCGACGCAGGTTGCACTTGGAAAGTCCAGGTTGCGGGGTCGTAGATAACTGGGTTTAGCGTTGGGTTGCTAGCCCACTCCCACCCTTGTGCACCGTTCTGTGCACCATTGATGAGAAGAACCTGCATCATTAACCCAATTTCATGAATTTAATCAGTGTCACGAAATCACTTAATCCTCAAAACTTTTTGTTTCTCCAAGTTTTTCCACACCGAAAGATCTAAATTTAAAAAGGAATAGACCAAATTGTCCTATTAGTGTGGGTTACCATTCGGAATTATGTGTTGCTATAACTCTTTAGCAACATTATCGTTTTGTACCAAGTAAGTTATATCATATTCTTTGGTGTGCATACTAACTACTTCTGTTATTTGGGTAAAAAATGATACTCTCAGTAAAACGTTGATAGCAATGCGTAACTACAAATGGTAACCCACACTATTGTATGAAAAAGTGCACATCATGCAAGACATGGCTGAATCAGTGCTCAACAACTTCATCACCACCTTGAGAGTCCCATCCTATGGTTCTGACTCTGAACTTGGGAAACAAGCCATAGACTTTGCATTAAGAAAGGAAGAGAGAAAGAGAAAAGAGAAAGAGACGACTCTGATGTCACCACCGGCATGAATAATTTTAGTGTTACTTCACTTGCGAGCTGGTCTAAGTCTATGTAATCCTAAGACATGCATTATGAGAATTAGAGGCCTCATGAAGATATTGCTTCCTTTCAAAGGCGAACACCTTGAACAAGTGCGGACAGCTGACCAACACCTATCTTCCCCAAGGGGAAGCCCCTAGGTTCCCATAGGATTGGTTGAAAATATCCAGTTCACATGGATACCCCCACTAGGTGGTAGGGTGCACCGAAAATCAAGTGCTAGGAAGGTCACCCATCCAAGTACAATTTTGGCCTTAGGCGGGTTAACCTGAGTTCCCATGGGTCCGGGTTAAGGCTGTGGGTTTGAGTCACCCTTTGCATTAAGAAATACAATACAATTAGGACACCAGAACCCATGACATTCTTTTTTCTAAATTAAATACATGATAATTTTGGCAAAATTAGTGAAAGAAATTAGTTTACTTGAAGGTAAACGTAGAATACCTAAAGAGACTCCCATTTCTAATCCTAGTACCTCCTCTCCAAACACTGCAGCACTACAATGTTCAATCAATGGTCATCGTTTGGATCGTTTCTTGAACCCTGGAGATCCTCTACGTGAGTGCTCCATTAGAGATTCAACCTCAAAATTTCAAGCTACCACGGATATTCTTCAATTTATACCCTAATATTCAAGAGAACTTATTCTGTGTCATAGAGAGCAGGCAGACCTGACTTATTAATTTTGGACCCCAATGCTTGAAATTTCAACCAGGCTACAGACGGACTGAGACTCAAAGGACAAAGAGACCAAGGAGCAAGAAATCCGTAGGGCTTGCTGACCTATCTCAACACCAAGGTTAAGAAAATTAAACAAGGGAGCAATTAAAAAACATCAAAAAGAGACACCCTAATGAACACCTTCAAAAGGAGGACAACTGGCCTGGCAAATGACGAACGTCTCATCGCACCTCGTGACAGGTCTAAGGTATCTTAATTGGTTACTTTTTCTGATCATCACACCTCTCCTAGGATATGACACAACTGATTGGTATGAGATGGTTGGCAACTCCACATCGAGGCCGTAGCCGCTTTCCTCACAATGTTTGGGGCTCATGTGAATATCATATTAATTATCAAAGTGAAGATTCTCGCACTCATCAAATGGTCATATAGGTCTCCCCAATTATGTTGGCTATCGAACCTAGAATACTGAGCACATTCTAGAATGCAAACCAATCTCTTTAGAGCATATGTTTTTTTGAATTCTGTTCTTGGAGCCACACCAAACCGCATAAACCTCAAATACAGGTGTTCTAATAAGAGAAGTAACCGAATAAGGGTTGTCTACCAAATATTATGTCCTATCAAATTGTTCAAGAGACCAACCTCCTTCTAGAGTGGACTAATGCTAAATTGGAGATCACTGTTTGGGAGCAGTTTCATGAGGTTTGTTCATACATCTAGTTATTCACCTTTTTTGGTTGGGTACCCATTGAAACTTTATTCATTAACGCAAGTATCCCACTCAGGCCATGCCAAAAAATTATAGCAGAAGGAAAGAAAAAAATTTAAAAAACAAAAAAACACAAGGAAATAACAAGAAACACTACGTTAACTAACACAAGGATACCTTGGTTATTTCCTTATGTTAGTTATTTACACTAGGGAAGCAATTAAGAAGTCCATGTTGATTCTTTTTCAACACAAAAGACTACATCAACACAAGAAACACTACACTGATGTCTTAATTGTCCAAAGCATGCACACACATCCTTGCTACTTTCGGCTAATGTGCCTCAAAACACACTACTTGTTAGGTTGCTGCTATTTAATTTCTAAAATTGTTGGCGCTATGACCTCAAATGGAACAAGGCCGGCCAAAAGCCTGGATCCATCATCATTCAAGTGCTTTGATTCTATTGGGCACCGAGTTTCTTACAGATGGTAGGTAGCCACATGCTACTACTGCATACATACAGACATAAGAGTTTGATGGTGCAGAAAGAAAGAGAAGCCCAATTTGAGTTATGGTTCGTGATGGATGCATGAAGAAATCAAGAAATCAAGAAAAGCAAAAACCGTCACATGCTACTATGGGAAAACAGAGACATAACAGTTTGATGGTGAAGACAAAAAAGAAATGCCCAATGCCATGGTAAGTTCGTTGCCCAATTCCAAAGAAAGAAAGCAGAGAAAGCAAAGAAAGCAAACAAAAGAAAGACTCAAACCTCCACAAGCTCCTACCTACTTACATGAAAGCAATAACCTCAAGCAATTTATTCGAGTTTGAGTGATCTCATCTCGCACCTGATTGTTGGGCAACAACACCATGTCACCCATGTTACGCCGAAATGGCATCACCTGCATAGCCCAACTGGGGTTCACATCAAACGGCCGCAACCGGCCGCAAGTCTGCGACGCGGGATACTGCGCGGTACCGTTCGCAGGAGCTCTGATATCAGCCCCACCGCACACCATAATCTCCGGCTGGGCCCCAGAACCCCCATTCTCCAAAGGCAACAACACGCTTGATCCCGCACAAGGGTAGTTCCTCGGCTCCCCAGGCATTTGGGGAAACGTTTTCACGACGGTGTTGGTGTTGTAATTCAACAGAACTGAGTCGCTTTTGGCGAAGATGAAGAGGTTGCCGTCTGGGAGCAAGTGGATGAATGGGTACCAGTCGAAGTAACCATCGGATATGAGGAGCGTTAGGTTGAAGAGTCCCATGCCGTTGTTGGGAACGAATTCGTAGGTTGGGGAGTATTGGCCTCCGAGCACGAAGACTCGTCCGTCTGGTAGAAGTTGGTTGGATGCGTACCATCTACCTGCTTGGAGTAGGTCGGTGGATGATTCCACCCAGTCGCATGTCTCTCCCACTCCGCATGGGGCGATCCATCTGCAAACAAGGCCGCCAAATTCCTTGAGAATTAAGGTCTCTGTTATGACATACTGAGCAGATGGTGAGAGTGTGAGATGTTGGAAGTGCAGAAAGTGAGAAAGATGTGGTGGAAGGGCACATGGGAATTGGAGTCAAGGATGCCGCGAAAGAAGTACTCTCAAACCCAGCTCAAGAAGTGAAGTGCTTCCCGCTTCCCTCATTTTGAGCTGTGCACGCACACCGACAAGCGTCAATGGAACTTTACTTGTCTTTCATTCAGGGGTCTTTTGCAATTGATTCTCCGAACAAATCACCATCACGCCCCTTACGATGCTTAATTTGGTCGAAATTGAAGGAGTCAGTTACTGTGAGAGTGCTCCTCGCAAGAAATCCAGATTCGTTCTCATTTCATCCGAGGTATGTATCTGAGGTAGTGATGGTTCGCCTGCGCCATCACTACCACCATTGCGGGAGGAAGGAAAACGCACGTTCTTATCATCTTCCGCCCTAGCTATGAATCTGTTCGAAATGTACTATAAATGAGCTCCAGTGGAGCAACCCCTAGAAATGAAAGTGGTCTCCGAGCAAATCAATGTCGTCTTACTCGTACGATGATTAATTTGCTCGAAACTGAAGGAGCCACTGAAGGAAACTTCTGGATTCCTGGTTCCGAATCAGCTCTGGTAGAGCCACCGACTAAGCTAGGGGAACCAAGACTTTCCTTCTGTCACATTGGAATCGGAGATCAAGGATATATTCTCATGCGGCTCACCAAACACTCTCAAATCAAGCTCAAGAATCTAGGTGGGGCTCCCTCATTCGAGCTGTGCACATCAATAATCTTCGATTGAAACTGTTCTGTCTTTTGCAGAACCGATTGCTGGATGCAAGCGGTCTCGGAACAATTCACCATCGCCCTTACGATGCTTAATTTGGTCGAAACTGAAGGAGCCGTTTACGGTAATACTGTTCCTCTCAAGATTAATCCAGCTATGGTAGTCACGATTCGCCATCACCATCACTACCACCATTGCCCGACGAAGATCGAAATGCACAATCTTATCATCTTTAGACCCACCTCCGAATCTCTTCGAAACATGTGCTTCGAATCAGGAGCTCCTCCAGTGGAGCAAACCCTGAGATTTATCGATCCGTCACACCATAGCCATTTGGAAGGGTTTAGGAAAAGGTTTCTTCTTCCTCACCTGACTTTCTTGACACCATCATTGTATGTATCCCCCGGTTTGCATCATGAACGAGGAAGGACAATGCACATTCTTATTCTCGTCCGACTTATCTGTGATTCTGTTACTTCGAATCGCCTCCGGATCAAAGATATGTTCTGATGTGGATTCCCTCATTGGAGCCGTGCACAATGATAGTCTTCCACTGAAACTTTACTCGTCTTGTTCAGAACGGAATTGCTGTTATGATGCTTAATTCGGTCAAAACGAAAGGAGGCATCTACTTTAAAACTGCTTTTTCTCGAGAATCCAGCTTCACGAGGAGGAAGAAGAACTCACATCCTTTCGCTTCGGACACAGCTATGAGATCTGCTCCTTCGAATCAGCTCCGGTAGAGCACTCGACCTAAGATTTTTCTTCTTCCGTTACACCATAGCCATATGGAAGGGTTTATGAATGATTCTTTCGTCCTCACCCGACTCTCTTGACACCATCCTTGTATCTCCCGGTTTACATCACGAACAAGGACGAACAACGCATATTCTTAATTCTCTTCGGACCAATGTGTGAATCTACTACTTCGAATAACCTCCGGATCATCTGTATATTCTCATTACCTTCAATTGAAACTTTACTCGTCTTTCTCAGAATGAATCGCTGAACATTCGGTCAAAACTAAAGAAGCCGTTTACTGTAAAACTGCTTTTCTCAAGAATCTGACTTCACGAGGAAGAAGAACTCACATTCTTGCTTTTCCGAGATAGCCATGATATCTGTTTCTTCGAGTCGGCCCCGATAGAGTACTCAACTCAGCTAGGCGGGCCTACAATTTTTCCTTCTTCCGTTACATGATAGCCATATGGAAGGAGGAAGGGTTTAGGAAAGATGTGTTCGACCTCACCTGACTTTTTTGACGCCATCATTGTATCCCCCGGTTTGCATCATGGTGCCGTTGGCGAGAAACTGGCCCGAGCTGCACCATGTGTCGGTCTGCACCAACAGCGGCCGCACCGAGTTGTCTCCAGGGTTAAACATCAGCGAGTGCGAAGTGCAGTCATGCGTGCTTCGCATGTCCCTCACGTCATCTCTACATAACCCCCCAGCCAAGCTGAGCTGCGAAGGCCCGATGTCCGTTCTGTCAAGAAACACCACCATTCCCGTGTGCGTTACCGCTGTATGCATCGACGCAATCCCCACATTGTTGTTCAACAGCGCCCATGTTGCCGTGCCTACTTGCTGCTCTTCACTCCTTAACACCATGACCAACCATAGCTGGAGCCATAGTTGCAACATCGCCACCACTCTCCTCCTCTTCATCCCTAACCCCTCCATTGGTCGATCAATCGATCAAACAATCAAATGATCTCAGCTACTTCAATCTTCTTCGCCTGCTGCTCTTCCACTTCGAATTAGCTCAGGTTCTTCCTGCAAGTTGAGAATCAGTAGGGACAGGTTAGCCATCTTCATCAACAACAAGAGCAATGCTGCTTTTGCACATAGCCTTGAATTCACTCTCACTTAATATTAAACCTAGCCATTTCGATTCAAGCAAGCTTCCACTCTTCCTGCACCGAAATGTTGCTACGTAACCAGGAACAATATTGTGGTCACCCATTCGCCCTGCCTTCTTCACATTCTTAAAATTTCTCCCTGAGGGTGGAGGCAATGTGCAGGGAGATAAATGCAGGAACACTCTAGACTCTCTGCAATGTGCAGGAGTGACCATTTTCACTGGGCATTAAACCTGGCCATTTCGATTCAAGCAAGCTTGCATTAACCCTGCACCGAAATGTCGCTGCGTGACCAGGAATATTGTGGTCACCCATTCGCCCTGCCTTCATATTCGCAAAATTTCTCTCGAGTGTGCAGGAACATGTACATGCAGAAATGGAGGATACTGATCTGGACTGTATGGTGTGTGCAGGGAGTGACCACTCTCATCACTTGGCATTGAACCTAGCCATTTTCAAAATGTTTCTACAACTAGATTATTGACCAGTGATATTATGATCGTGGTCACCCATTCGCACTGCCTTTCTCACATTCTCAAAACTTCCTCTTGTGAGGGTGGAGGGTGTGTGCAGGCAGAGAGAAATGTAATGTGCAGGAGTGAGCGAGTGACCGCCCGCTCACCAGGTTGCATGCATCGACCGGTGGTGGCGGTGCACTGATGATCTCAAGTAATTATTTGTTGATGGCAACCAACTTAGCTCCACAAGAGTCGAAGAGAATATTAATGGAGCGAGCTAGCTATAAGGGAGAAATGGATGCACAGATAGATAACTACCGAATTGTTGTAGGGATTTTTTTGTTTTTCTGCACAAAAGTTGACGGCGGTACAAGATGACACGAGAAGTTTGCAACTCGAGGTCGACCCTAAACCCTGCAGTCAGCAGCTGCAACATCAACACTGCAACATCAGAACTTCTGCAACCAAACTGTTGCACTGCAACATTGATAGTGCCAGCATTCTGCATGAGTCTCTGTTCCGAAGGTACGAGGTCACGATTCCCGCAGATAGAAATTGCAGTACCAGGTCAAACTTGAAGCTCCCACAGATCGCTCGGCGCAAACTGCATCACTCCACTCCACTCCACCCCAGTATTCACACCATCCACCATCATCACAGCTCAGGTAGCCTTTGAAGTTAGCTGCAACGGCATGGACATTGTGATGACCACCATCTCCGCTCACTCGATCTCCGACCTGATGAAAATCATTGTCTACTTTTAATTTCCTCAAACTTCTTTTGTCAAATTTGAGCTGACAACTCCTACATCGACATGCAGCTCCCCACCTCTGCCATAACCTTCCCAATGGACCAATGCGGCAGTTACAATAGTTCTCTCAGACAAGCAGATTCTTGCAGCTCCTTTGCAGCAGCTGCAGGTTGGAGCTTCGAAGTTCGAATGTATGCTGTGAGTGATCTTCAACTCTCGACTAATCCAAACAGTACATACCTCACGTACTTCAAGCTGTCATTCAACACTTAGTTTTCCTCTTCAAAGGTGACACATTTGAGCTAACTTACTTACAAACAAACTACCAATTCACTCACTCACTCACTATGCCTGTGATCTGCAGATGCTGTGATTGCTAACTTAGTAGTAGTAGTAACGTCGCCAGGTTTTTGCTTCGACCCTTCTTCAATTTCGCTTTGTGAGAGCAGTCTAGCTGCTTCAACCTGAAACTAAGGGGAGGCTGCAAGTTAAGTTGAAAAGATGGGCAGTAGTTTCAGTGCAGTTTCTGATGACTCAGATTGTTTGTTATAAAATTAAGGAAGTTAGCTAGTAGGCAAGGCTGGCACTCGAGTGAGTGTTCTCCGAAGTTACATCCGGCTGTGCATGAGCGCCACTGAGATCAATGCACTGATTTTCCTCACTTCATTGAATTGCCATCCTCGCATTAACTGCAGCCGTGGCTCATGATACAGACACACAAACTTACACACTCACTCACACCGAAAGTGAAGGCTTTTGTTTTGTTTTTTTCTGTTTTGAGTTTTGTTTTTTGTGTTTTTTGTTTTGATTTTGTTATAATTTTGTTTTGGGTTGGTGGTTGCAGTGTAGCTGATTATCTAGAAAAATCTGCGGAGAGGAGGAGGCCTAGGTACTGAGGAAGTTCTGACGGTGCGGCACTCATAATAATTGGTGTAGTCTATTAGTACTGCTGCTGCTGCTGCTGCCTACCCACTCCATTTATTGCTGCAAAACTCAGCTGGGTAGGCTCTTTATTCTAAGCGGAACCTCAGTCTTGGCTATTTCTTTGTGATTGCCAGTCGGAATATAATGATAATGTAAGGTAAGATAGACGTGCCTTAGATGGATACTTTACCCTCTGCACCCACTTCTCGTAGGATATGAAACACGCAATTAGAGTAGATCACTTAAGAGACTCTACGCCAGATATGGAGAAGTATGAGGCATGCAAAATTTTCCCATGTAGGAAGATAGAAATCAGGAGGATTGCAAAAAAAAATTAAAAAATAAAAATAAAAAATGGTAATTTTATTCCTTACATTGAAATTACCATGAATTTTTGAAGCCAAAAGTTGGCATTATTAGTTCTGACTTGATCAAAATTCAATCTTAGCCTTCTCAAATTCAATCCCATCCTGATCAAAATTATGGCACGCTATAGATTCTTGATAGGGATTTCATCGGGAATAGGTAGTTCGACTATAGCGCGAGAGGATTAGCAAATCCAAGTTGGGCTTGTAGCCATTTTGCCTCATAATTTTTGAAGCTCCTATGAAAATCTTATCCATTATTAAAGTGAAGATTCCCATGCTCATTAAGTGGTCATAGAGGTCTCCCCAATGATGTTGAACACTAAGCTTAAACGTGGTGAACATATTTTAGACCCACTTTATACACGACTTGGGGCCAGCTTGAGCACAAGCCTGATTCAAGTGCAATTAAGCCCTCAATCCGGCCCAACTTTATCAACTTTTGAGGGGCCAACCTTGTCACATGTAAAGTGATGAGGCCTGATTTTAGGTCCCAATGTTCTTGAGGGGAAATTGTAGTGAAGAGATTTAACCTTTATGGACCGATGATAGAGATGTTCATTATCCAATCAATGAGCCCAATACATCCCATGTTGAGAGTTCGGGCCAAGGAAAAGCCGTCCTGATTTCTTCAAGCCGGCCCAAAGGTTTGGCGCCAACATTGTGCCACCTAGGATGCCACATGGGATGAATGAGTGTTCAAGCCCAACCCTAGTATAAATCCCTTGGGCCAGATTTGATGAAACTTAGCGATCGTGTGGGGCCAATTTCTTAGAGTTCGAGCCAGGGATGTGCAAATGGACGTGACACGGCCTTTTGCGTCACGTCGCGTCACGTCGGGGCGTGATGCGCACTGACGTGGTAAAAAAAAGTTACTGTACCAATTTTTTGTAACTTTTTTGTAACTTTTTTGGACAACTGCTCTAGTCGACTGCTACGAGCGGTCGACTTCAGAAAACAAAAATTAAAAAAATTAAAAAAATCTATTAAAAAATCTGAACCATTAGATCTTCTTGGATTGAAGATCTAACGGTCCATGATTTTTTTTAGAATTTTTTGATTTTGTTTTTTTTTTAGGTTTTCCTTGAAGTCGACTGCTTTTAGCAATCGACCAGCTAGCCGACTGCTAATTACAGTCGACTGCAAAAGTAATTTTTTGCAGTCGACTGCTATTAGCAGTCGACTTAGCAAACGACTGCAAATAGCACTCGACCTAGCAGTCGACTGCAAAATAATAATAATAATAATAAATTCCAAAAAAATTCTGGACCGTCAGATGTTCTTGGCAAGAAGATCTGACGGTCCAAAAAAAATTTGGATTTTTTTTTTAAATTTGCAGTCGACTTAGCAGTCGACCAGGGGGTTGACCACGTTAGTTTACCCCTGGGGTAACTGCCAAATTTACCCCCCCTCGGACGTGACGTTTTTTGGTCAGCCGTCACGTCACTGTCACAAAATGTGACGTGACGTGACGTGCAATCCCTGGTTCGAGCCGGTCCTCAATCCAACCCCAAGTATAAAGTGGCCCTTAAGACATGTGGTGGCTCCAACAATGTTGTGGGCACTTGTAACTCTACATACAATTTCGACCGTTGGGATCGAATCAGGAGTTTTCTCATCCAGTGATCAGGAACTGCAAATCAATAAGCTTGTCATTTCAAGTTTCAGAAATCGGAGTTGTGATGTCAAAGTTATGAGAGATTAAAGTGAAGATTCTCTTTCTCTTTGAACAATTAGATAGGCCCTCCCAATTTGTGACATTCAATATCAAGTCTTTAATGGTGGTTGTGTTTTGAGCACATAGTCCAACCTCATATTAACACATATTTTTAGGGTATGTGTCTGTTCTTGACTAGAAGCCTTGCTAGACGGTACTCAAATATAGGTGTCCAATTAAGCTTACGAGGAACCACATATAAGGCCCTTGGCCCACATACCAAGTTACTTCTTGTACAACATCTAGAACATATACATTTCAAATTGAAAAGTATGAAAGCAAAGAGTAAGCTTGGATAAAGTAATGTGCCTATTATGATTACTTATCATAACCACCTATATTTGAGTAGTGGGTCATTAGGTGTGCATCTCAAAATGGACGTCCAAAAGACATGTGCTCAAAAATTGTTAACTATTCTAGGTTCAACAGTGAACATGATTGTGTTTTTAAAGGGGGGTGGGGGCACTTGGTTGCTTTATGGCTCTAGCACTTTTGACTTTGTAATTTTGTAGCGGTAAATGGGAGCTTAGAAAATTCCATGGATTGTTGCTAAAAATCTCATATCACAGTCATGGATCCAAGAAAAATCCTAACTCCACAACCGAAGTTGAGATTCAAGGCAAACAACAAAAACTAGCCATGCAAGACACATCTACCTCATAACTTTTTGATTAGTTGTCTTCTTAAGACCTAAAAGTTATATACATTGTACTACTTCCTCATAGTTAGTATACAATTTCAATTGTTGTAATTTGTGGTCATCTTCTATTTCAACTCAGAAACTAATTCTATACAAGTGCATTCAAAACCCAAATGTATGATACATGATACTAGTAGTACAACATTAAGGGCTCTCTAATCTGACACAAAAAATTGTCTCTTTTTGTCGACCATCGCCATGTGCCATTCCTACATTGGTTGGGACCATTTGAATCCCATGTGAAAATTGCAGTTCCACATTAACAAAGATGAATAACATCACCCTCTAGGGTTGTGTTTTTATGATAGATTGGAACAATCAAGGTAGACATGTGGTATTTGGATTTTTTATTTATTTTTCTCTACACCCAGTTCTCGTAAGATATGAAACACGCAATTAGAGTGAGATGAATGGCAAATCCAAATCGCGTGCCTATAGCATTTGCCTCATAGTTTCTTAGAACTCATATGAATATTCGATTCAATATCAAAATGAAGATTCTTGCAGTCATTAAGTGGTTACACGGATCCCCCCCCCAAATCATGTTGATCATTGAACCCATAATTTGGAGCACGTAGTCCAATCTCTCTTAAACACATGTCTTTTCTATGTCCGTTCTAAGATCCACACCTAACCACATACAACTCAAATATAGGTGTCCATAATAATGTTGTCATAACATTATTAAGATCCATAACAGTGTTATGTGGGACTGACAATATTTTGTGGGAATATTCCTCATATTCAGCCTGAATGATGGAATATTTCACAGAATACTGTCAATCCCACATAACACTATTATGGATCTGAATAATCTTATGGTGTTGGAAATAGGCACGTCTACCTTATTTCATGTACTGAAGCTGCTACGTTTTTCTACCATATATCAAATGCTGTCAAATTGTGACTCAGTAACCTCTCTCTACTGCTAGAGACTCTTTTGATGTGTACTTAATGTATGTGTTGAACCATATTATTGTTATTATTATTCGTAAAGCGTGAGTGTGAAAATTCAAGTGTGCATTGAATTGAGGGACTCTTTTGTGAATTGATGTCATACACCACAATTATGTCACAATTTTGTGATCATCTTTTAGCCACTACCTCCTCAAGCTTAAAAATGTGACGAATCTTTCATTGAGCGGGTTAACAACAACACATTCATTAAGGGTACATTTCCATGTGCCGGCCGTTCCAGTGAAGCAAAATATAGTTCGCTAATATTGGCAAATCTTTCACCAGTATTTTCAAGCATCTTGATGGCCGAGCACTTCTGTGTGGAGTACGAGGTCAACATATGAGAGAGTCGCTTTGTCCTGTTGTCCAACATGTAAATTGGTATTTGCACTTACCCATTTTGGATGTTGCGTGGCCTAAATTAAAAATTTAGGCAAGGGTCAAATAATTAAAAATGGTTCCAACAGAAAAACTAGTATTAAATACAACACAATCCAGTCCACACCAACATGTTTATGAAAATCTAGTTTTTTTTATGCTCAAATGAAAGTCAATTTCCAGGTTCCAAAAAAAAGGCGGCCAAGTTTCCCTCCTCAAACTTCAACTATCCCCTACAATCATGCTAGCCGTTGACTTTTGTTGTCCAAGGAAAATAAGCGCAAACTTTGTGACTTCCATGTGGTAGGGGGGTCCAAATTTTTGTCATCTACTGGTTTTTGCCAAATTTATTGGCACATGAAAGTGTGCCCTAAGCTGTGTGGTCCTAGTTTGGTTACTTATCTTATTCGGGTCACACCTATCTTGTAGTGTTGGAGAAGACAATTCAAACATGTGCAAGGATGTTGCCATAGAGATGAAATTGATGCAGTCGCAAGTTGAAAATGATTTACATGAAGATGTGGAGTTGCAAAGTGAGCTTCGACATGCCTTGGATGTTCTAATTGATGAACATGAAAATGTTAAAATGCCCTCTCAAATCTAACGTAAAGTCCATTGTGGCTTATGTAGAGGTAGGGGAGTTAATTTTTTTCTTTCAAAAGTACACTTGTTAGTCAATTGAATATCTAAAGATCGGTTGACTTAGATGAAGGCTGGCATATTATACATGAAGCCTAAACTCCTTACCACTGCAAATCATGATACTATGTTAAATCTTGGTTGTGATTGTGGAGTGTATTTGTTGAACACACCTAGAGCTAGAATTGTAAAAAACAAAAACATGGTTAATCCAAAAAAAAATTGCTTCAATTAAGGTTTGGTTAGTTGGGAGGGTTTATAGGGTGCGTAGAAAATTTGGTAATCAATGGATGGAGCTATGATCGGGGGAACCGGTAGTTAGTTACAGATGAACTGGTTGAGTTTGAGAAATAACCGGTTGAAGTTCAAGACTGCAAGAAAATTACTGATCATTTTAGAGGAATTTATAGAATATACCCAATTTAATAAAGGAAAACTTGGAGGATGTCAACATGTAACCGGTTGCACTTGCAAACACTAGGATGTCAACCGATTATGCCCAAAAACCTCCCCGATCACTGGGGTGCAATATAGGGATCCAATTGGCTTGATGGATTGTCCATCCAACATGGAGATTGGTTTATGTTGGTGTCAAAAAAGAACCAACAATATGTGGACTTACGATCTTACGGATCATTTGATGATAGATTTAGAAACAATAATTACATTGGCTTCTATGACAAATATTGAAGACTTACATGCTTATGAGTCACATCTGGGGGATGAAAAGTCCTTCAACGACTTTATTAATGAATTCTAGGGTTTCTACATTATACATATGATAGGGGTTCATTATTATTCAAAAGTATGTTTGTATTCATATGTCAATGACTATATATGAATGTAATTTTTTATGTATAATACATATTGTCACAATATTTTTATCATTGAAGTTGTACGTATATTTCTTTATTTTACAAAAAAAACTTGTATATAGGGGGGTTTTAGAGTATGTTGTGAACGCACGTGGTTCTTGATTTTAATGAAAGGTGGATCCCCTGGGACACCTATATTTTGGTGATGTGTGGACACCACAACTCGGAAGAAGTTCGAAATTGTTTGTAGTTCTTGTTCTTAGTACCTTGCTAATGTTGTAATACTGAACTTGATACACTTATACAAAGCATGGATCTCAATAAGAATTTAGGGTGAGGAAATCTTCCTTTTTTTGACACCTCATCACATAAACCTTATACAATCCTAGCTGGAGATACTTGGAAGGCTACAAATGTTCAAGTTACTCCCCATCTATACAGTTGGATTTGGCAAAGAAGTAGTGATGTGGAGAGCAACATCATAGAACTTTTTAGGTACTAATATAGGGGCTTTCAAGGCTATTTTGGGGTGGCAACCAGTGGGCATTTAGGGGTTAGGCTCAAAAATAGCTAATAGTAGAGGCATGTTGTTATACTTTCTATGGGGTTCTTTGAAACAATTTAACAAAATTGTGTGCATATGTGTGTGTGTGTGTGTGTGTTGGGGGGGGGGGGGGGTTGGCGGCGGCAAGGTGGTCAATTAAAGGATCAACATATAAAAAAAACCAAGGCTACTTTGCTTTCAATCCGATATTTGTTGATGTTCCATCATACATTGGTTAAAGCAACACAAGTTTGTAATGTATATATATGACTAGTAGAAGATGAAGAACATGAAAAACTAACCAAATAACATGTGCATAAACCTCAAGGCCAACATGCCCTCTACATCAACATGTCCAATGTTCTAATGCAATTGTTCGTTTGACAAGCTGATATGAGAATGAGAGAGAATAATCCCATACAAACATACCTCTTAGTCATCCAACATAAATCCATGATACAGGATGCCACCTGGAGGTTCCTTTGTTTTTGTTGATTTGATGCAAAAATGAGCTTCAAAGACCCCCGAATGAGTCCAGTCCACTGCCATCCATCACAAACCTGTCAAATGTGCATCTTGCATACATTTGGGGTAGGACCAACGACTGTGACGGGCATCTGACAAGTTTGTGACAAGTGCAAAAAACAACCCTAGATGACACGGCCACAAACCTAGAAGGGTTTAGGGTTTTAGGGTATAGGGTTTAGGGGCAAGAGGGTCAAGCTTCAATGTTGGAAGGATCATGAGAGGTACATTTGGATGGGATAATTCCCTTTCACCTATAGAAGAAGTACATTCCCGCGTCGGGTGTCTGCAATTAAAATGAAGAAATATTGAACACCTTCGGTCTCAAGCTATCCGGCAGGCTAGTGCTAGTGCCCCATGTACACCATTTGAAGTAATAATGAAAATGCCGAAGTGCACTAACTTACACCCGGAACAAACCTAGTGCTGTACCCTAACCCTAATTCACTTACACACCCAGCTTTTGGGCCCGGGACTATTTTGTCACCAAGGGAAAGGCGGGTGGTATGATTGGGGACTGCTCGATGTGTAAAACAAAATGCCACCCCGCGTAAGGAAAAACCGACAGAAGTTGACCTATGTAGAGGACCTCGACACCAAAACGGTGATGATGTCCTAGGTAAGGAGAGGGTTGGGGCGAACCAACCCATATATTGGTACCTTACCGGGGAGGGCGAACGGCTAGGGATTCGTGGCACTCACTTAAAATTAACCATCCTACATATCGTGGATGAAGTGGCTCCAATACAAAAAGCCCCCCTATGGGGTTGAGGGCCGATTCATTCGAATGTGACATCACTAGACATCCGGTAAGGTACCAATGTATGGGTCGGTTCGCCCTGGCCGTAAGGAGAGGTTTGGAGGCAAAATGATTTGAGGGAGGAGTTACGTTGTTTCTCCCCCCACGCTCCGGTAGAGGAAAATGGAGAACGGTGAAAATAAGTTGATTCGGCCAAACAAAGAGTGGCTTGGAATTTGTGCAATGTTTTTTCGGAGATGGAGCACAGGAAATGATGAGGAATGCAAGTTATTGTGTTGTTTTATTTCTTTATAAATGATTCATTATATCTTTCAAACAGGCGAGTAAGTCAAACCTTCTGCTTGTATGGCAATGTTTGGGGAGATTTTCCCAATCAACCCTCCGATAACTGGTTGAGTTGGGGCCCAACCAGTTGGAGCCCAAAGTTGGTCGGTTGGAACTGGGCTCTACCAAGGTGACCCGGGTTAATTTTCTTCTTTGCAATTTTTATTTTGGTTGAAATCCGGATTCTTAAATTTATGGTTGGTTTGAATCCGTTTAGTTAAAATTCTAGCCGGTTTTCATTTTTGTAGTGTTAATTCTCAATCCCTTTTGAACTTTGGAATCAAAAGTTCCATTATCCTTAGTAGGAATTGAACCTAGCTTGAAGGCCCCCCACTGGTTGGGGGCTAAGGATTCCTGACCCTTCAAACATCCAATGGCTTCAACAACTTCAACAATCTCAATAACTTCAAAAACACTCTAGGTTACAAATAGCATTAGCTAAAACCTAGCCACAACAAAAGCCCAACTATAATCAACACTTAACATGTATATTACAAAACAAAGATAGCCCACTTTGTTGCTCATCATAGTCACCTACACCATTTGAAGCCATTGAATAAGTAGGGTTTGAGGTTGGTATATAGCACATCAACAACATAAGAAATTACACGACATCGCATTAAGTACCCTCTTCCTTGGGGTCATCATGTCTGGTGAGATAGCATTCATGATGGGAAAACAAACACCTAAATTTAGTGTCATTTTTCCAAATTCCTATAGCTTCACTGAAAATGTCATGGCAATCCTGGAGTGGCCCCTCCAATGCAACTCTCAAAACACTCCGTAACATGGTGTCCAATGAATTGGGTAGAATGGTGTGTAATATATCAACTAAAGCACATGGTCCAATCTCAACACATCATATCATCTTAAATACAAGCCTTGCCATATACCACTCACATTTAGGTGTTTGATTAAGAAGAGTGACCACATAAGGTTTATCTACCTTAGGTGAAATACCCATGATTGCCTCTGGACTCGGTATAGATCGGATATCGTGTCCTGAAATTAAAGTAGGAGACATTTTAGGTTCATATATGGATACGTTGAATGTAAACGGAACTCCATGAACTACACCATTTATGGTATTTAGTGTCACTTACTATCCGGAGTTACACAATGCTATAATTTTTTTGCTAAGAATGTAGCTTTTTACCAAGTAAAGTCATTTATGTTGTATATTGTCCATACAACCTTTTCAATCTTTGTTGGTAACAAATGAAATCTATGCTTAGAAGTTATAGCCTTGCGTGATTCCAAATAGTAAGTGACACTAAATACCATAAACGGTGTCGACTTCCGTGTGATGGTGTTTGGTGTGAACATGACTAATTTGAAAAACTATGTGGAGAAAGTGACTCAACTCCCACTAGGTATAAGATACAAGCATGGGGGAAGCTATAGAATATAGAGGAGGGGGGGGGGTGTATGACCATGAGAAGGACATAGCCCCTAATGCACGATGTTGATGTACAAGAGGTCATTTAAATGAGATTTTGGCTTTTGAAATGTAGTACGAACGGGATGGGTATTAGGGCCGGTTCACATGGGGTCCCAAGTCCCAACATGGAAGCAAGGTCTTGATTTTTGAGCCTCAAGAAATCATTAAAATATGGTTAATTATCATTAAAGTTGGATCTTGATTGTTTTATGTAAAAATATTTGCGGGACTTGTGTTGAGAGTTGGGTCTAGCTTTTTGCTAACCCGACTCTCAACACAAGTCCCAAGCGTCACCTCCAAAAAGTGTTGTCAAGTAGGCATTCATGTCTTACTTGGGACTTGGGACCCTGTGTGAAGTGGTAAGTCCCGACTTCCATCCTCTCAAAGGCTAAGATTGCACGGATTGACCTCAAGTGACTTGGGACCCCATGTGAACCGGCCCTTATTCCACCTAGTAATGTAGAAATAAGTAAGGTAGTATGAATTTTGGGGGAGAGCTTAGATTTCTCACATGAAGAGTTTATTTCATCCAAACACACCTTGTACTCTCAATGTGTCGTTATTTTCTCCCATCGACTAATTTTTTTGGAATTTCAATACTATAATGGAGGCAATTCATTCTAAGAGTCCATACTTATTATATACGAACATGAGACTATCATTTGGTCTATTGTTTGTATTTATAATCTTGAAGAAAAGGGTCTTCTCATTGGCAATGAGCCTCTTGCATGTGCTTCTATATTGAAGTCTACTTTGCAAATGAGTTCTCAACTTGAGAGATTGACCTTTTCACCGGGCTTACAATTAGATGGCGCCTCGATAAAATCCCACGTGGAATGACTACGACCAAGTCTCAATCGTTTTGGACAAGCTCCCAGTCAAATTTGTAGCTTAAGTATGTTGAGAGTCTCTCAATGTCCTTTCAAGCATTCTTTGGCTCGCCATGAATGCTTCTTTGTTTGTTTTGTAGAATGCGATTTTTGAACTTGGTGGAGAGTTGGTGAGTCATGTATATATTGTGTACATGGTCATATATTAAACCACTTGTTGTGTATGGTGATTTAGGCGCTAAGAAAACTTGGGTGACTTTGTGTTACTTCTCATAAACTCAGGGTTTTGGGACTGAACCCACGCTTTCATCTGCTTTACTTTACGGATTAATTCTATTGAGACCCTCTTGTGAGATAAACTTGGACAAACACACTTTGCTCTCTTGAGAGATACTCTGCTAATGAGAAGGCTCCTTTCTTATAGAGAGGGAATTATCAAACATATACGAGCATACCTCACACTCATCCAACATAAAAGCTCTGAAATAGTATGCAGCCCGGAGGTTCTTCTTATAGTTGATTTGACACCATAATGAGCTTCAAAGACCCCAAATCAATCTACTCAAGGTCAATTGAGACGAATCGGCAACAAATCTATAGGAGGTCAAGTTTTTATGTTGGATGGGATGAGAGGTACAATCGTATATGATAATCCCCTCTCCCCTTTCTTCGACTCACTCTCAACTCAAGCTCTAACTTAGTGTCAAGGGGGCATTGGGTTAGGAAGCGACCCTAAACATGATATTGAGTGTCACCAATTCTAATTCTCTTGCTCAATAACTACTTGTAAACCACAGTGTAGTGTCACCAACACTAAATGTTAACCCATCATCATTTATCATTCCTTGTAAAGTTTTCGGGGGATTGTAGATTTACAGCGTTGCAATGACTGTCACTTACCAAGTGATGTTTCATCCAAGTTTCAATCATCCATGACAATATTTCATCACAAGTTGCTGACAAGAGAAGGCAGGGTATTTTGCCAACGGATGAACTCATCCATCATCCATGACAACATTTTGTTCACTCATTCATAACAAGTGTCGTCCGAAAGAGTCCCCATGGTGACATAAAATACCATATGACACTCAATTATCAATACAATTTAGTGCAGCATGGCGTCCGGGACTTTGAATATCTTTTCAACGGAACTGAACCACTGGAAGCCTGGGGTAAGTTCCTTCTTCTCATCACTGTGCAGCGAGGAAATTGCCAAGCAGGCTCATGAGCCCAGGCAACAGGTGTCAAGGGCCTTATAAGGTAACTTAAAAACACTTTGGAGTAAGGGACTGGCAGGTGACCGGACTGCAATCTGCATGTTCTCATGAACGGGCCCAAAGCCATCACGATTCGATTTCCCAGTGCCTGTATGGGATACCTGTCTCCAGCACAACTTCCTTGCACTTGCATCGCACAGGGAGTACTAGCCTATTAGAGCCACTTCACACACGAGCCAAGAGCCGTGACCATGAAATTGTGAGAGCCCAAAGAAAGTGTCCCAACGCCGTCCATCCCAACACACCTCCAACATCATGTCGTGTGGTCACGGGCTCTCAAGTGTGGTGTGAAGGTCATATGTGACCGGGCCCTCAACCGAATACTATTTCAATGAGTTTCTATTCATGCGGGACATCTGTCTCCACCACAACTTCTTCGCACTTGCATTGCACAGGGAGTACTAACTTATTAGGGCCACTTCACACACGAGCCAAGGGCCGTGACCATGGAAATTGTGAGAGCCCAAACGAAAGTGTCCAAAGGCCGTCCGTCCCAACACACCTCCAACATCATGTCGTGTGGTCACGGGCCCTCAAGTGGAGTGTGAAGCCATATGTGACCGGGCCCTCAACCAAACGCTATTTCAATAAGTTTCTATTCATGCGGGATATCTGTCTCCACCACAACTTCTTTGCACTTGTGTTGCACAGGGAGTACTAACTTATTAGGGCCACTTCACACACGAGCCAAGGGCCGTGACCATGAAATTGTGAGAGCCCAAAAGAAAGTGTCCCAAGGCTGTCCCAACACACCTCCCAAATCATGTCGTGTGGTTACGGGCCCTCAAGTGGAGTGTGAAGCCATATGTGACCGGGGCCTCAACCAAATGCCATTTCAATGAATTTCTATGCACGCAGGTACCTCACGCATGATGAAATAGAATAAATCAATGGTTGTGAGCCACGTGGCACACGAGACTGAGAGCCCATGACCATTACACTTCAAGCACTCTGATTGGTGGAAAAGGCGGAGCCGGTCCAAGTTCGCTTCACACTACACTTGAGGGACCAACGGAGTATGTGACTACAAGATGGATGTAAAGTCTACATGGATTCCTACATGGCATCAACTGGACCATGTTTCATGGTCACTTGGACTATTTTCAAAAACCACCTCTTGGAGGCAGGCCTAACACAAAACCGGGAGACCATGACACTCCAAACGCTCACAACCGTTGATTTATTCAATGTCATCATGCGTGAGATACCCGCATGCATAGAAACTCATTGAAATAGCATTTGGTGAGGGCCTGGTCACATATGGCTTCACACACTACACACTTGAGGATCCGTGACCACACTACATGATTTTGGAAGTGTCTTGGAACGGCCTTCCTTTGGACACTTTCTTATGGGCTCTCACAATTTCATGATCATGGCTCTTTGCTCGTGTGCGAAGTGGCCCGGATACCGCACATTCACCTATACACCAGACCAACACTGGTGGCACGAACTTAGTCATAATATAATAGACTAAACTTGATTAGGTGGATGTGCACAGCTACTTAACTTTAACTAACTAGGCACAACTGTCGTTCTAGAACACACGGCACCATCATGGAGGAGGCCGTTGCCAGCCAGCCACGGCCAGTCTCCCCTGTGCCAGCTTCAAGGACAACGGGAAAAAATTAAACTAGTCCACCTTTACCTTGGGAGTTTTAGAAGGGTCCTAAGGGGCGCTTCACACTACCGTAGCTCTCTAGCAGCTTGGGCACCTTTCTGCCTAATAATTAATTAAAGTGCGAAAGTAAGTTAGGCAGCCCATAAACTAATATTCTAAAGTTGGGCAGATTCGAAAAATACTTTTAAATAAGTTAGACATTCATCCAAGTCATTCCTATAATTCATGGATGGTTTTCCTAATTTCATCTTTGGTGGTTACGATTAACCTAAACACTTCCCTTAACCAACATTCCTTACCCTGAAGTTTGTCTTCTACTTGTATGTTAGGGTTTTGCTTTGTGGGAGAGTTATACAGAGTGGTCTTTGTGAGAGACTATGTCACTTGCATTATTGTGATTTTAGGCACTCTTTGAATGTTATTTTTTTTTGGACACTCAATGAGCATAATTTCCCAAAAATTATGCACCTTCAAAAATAATTATTTTCTGCCCAAACTGCTAGAGAGCTACGGTATGGCCGAAGGTCGAGAGGCCGTCGATTTCCATCAATCAAATTGCAAGAAACCAAGAGTTCGGTCTCTCGACCCTTCACACTGTGGCTAATGGCCAAAGTCCAAAGGCCGTCGCAATTTAAAATGCTCACTTTTTGAAGAAGGCGACGGACTCTCGAAGGAAGTTTGGGTCGGACGGGAATGGAAACCCAAACTATGGTTGAGAGGCCGTCGGTTTTTTTTTCATTAAAAAATCAATCATTGACAAGATCTTGACCATTAGATTAGAGGGGTTATTTTGAGCAAGGAATAAAGTGGGATGCTCCTTTGGGTTTGGACTTTGGGCTTGGCCTTTGGAGGCTTCACACTATGCCCGGCCAAAGGCTCCAATTACTATATTTTATGGGCTATTTTCAGCCCATTTCTTTGGACTCTCAACAAAGTTTGGCCACTCAATCCCACAGCCTCTCGACTTGGATGGCCATAGTATGAAGCGGCCCTAATATAGAGGCCAAAGCGTCTCTCTCTCTCTCTCTCTCTCTCTCTCTCTCTCTCAATGTTTCTTTCTGCTGATAACATATGCAATATTCTATTCAGCCTTTGCTCGGTGAGAATTTGGTGGGCCTTAGAAATACTTTGAGATTTGCATGGGATGATTGAGTTAACCGTAAATTAGTGTGGGGATAAATTGGGGTCAAAATCTCCTAACTGGTGTCATGTTTGTATATGAGTGTACCTCTCATCCATCCAACATAAAAATGAATAAATAAACTTATGTAAGGTTAGGGGCCATGCCATGTCACTGAGGCATTGTGAATGAAGGGTGTGTGGTCGTGGGCAGACTACATCCAAGCCATCCATTCACAGAGCCCCATCCTACGGTCTACGAAACTGTTCGGGCAGCTCGAAAAAAACTTCCGACGGATGAAAAATCAATGTTTGGAAGATGAAGGGGTTGATTGTTCATCCCATCGTATGAGAGCATTTGTGTAGGGTTTTGAATTCAAAATCCCACACAAATGCTCTCATACAACCGGTTAAATTTCATTTCAAAGTTAGTCATCAAAAGGGGCTTGGAGTTGATGGCTAATTACCTTGGTTCTACCTTTCAGAAGGAAGAGGTAGGAGTTCAACCCCCCCCCCTCGTTGGCATTATCTCCTTCGCAAGTCCTTTTAATGAAGGACTTTAATTGAAAATTTTCATCCAAGATTCGTAAGCGGATGGAGGTGGAGATTTCATCCAACGTTAAGTTTTTCAAGCTCTACCCAAGGGGAAGAGAAGCCAAAAGCTAGGACAACATAAAAACCTTTAGATCTATCAGATCGCAATCAACAGCCGAGATCTTCCTAACCCCACGCGAGACGTTCATAGCACCTCAATGACGCAGGTGGCCTTTTAAGGTGGAGGGCCATGAACCTCACCTTAAAGGTACGTAGACCAATCGTTCATTTTGTGATGGTGATTAAAACCGACCGCGTTTAAGGGAACATTGGTGGTTGTGATACATGAGCTTGACATGTGACCTTGTTGATCTTGAGAGAGACACGAGTATGAAGAATTGAACTGCTCAGAAAAGTGCCCTCATAACTTAATGAGCGTAGTGTGTACCGAACTTTGACGATTTCGTTCACACCGGGGTGGGCAAAAGCTCAAAGTGAATGCAAGTGCAATGAAATGAGTTGAGTTGGTACGGGCCGTTTGGGCTTTGCCAATCTTGTGGAACGGCCACATTTACTCGCACTTGAGGGAGGTGTGCCTAATTCGGTCACTTATCTTAACCGGGCACCTATATTCGGGTGGTATGTGGTTTTGCGTGTCTTCAAAAACGGATACCCAAAAAAAGCATGTGGTCCAAAGAGATTGGGCTATGGGTCCAAATATGATAAGCATTTTAGGTTCAAAAGCATAATTGGGGAACCTATATGATGATTTAACGAACACGAGAGTCTTCACTTTTGATAAGGATTAAGATATTCATATGAGCTCCAAGAGTTATGAGGAAAGTTGTTGCAGCCTTGATTTGGATTTGCTAACCATCTCGTACTAATCACGTGTTTCATCTCCTAAGAGAAGTAGGCTAGTCGAGAAAAGTAACCATTTAAGGATATGCCGTGTTCATAGCAAAGCCTTTCAAGTCTATTTTCCTAGATACTTACGAATACTTATGGTTTGAAGTTGTATAATAAGGCATTTTTATATTATGGGGTCCTAGTCTAGACCTCGGGTAGACTTATTATCTTTTCATCTTATTAATAACTAGAATAAGATCTTATTATAAAAATTAAGTATTATAGTAGAATATACAAGCATTATAGTATTTTTGGTCCAGCTCATTTTCTAAGTCTTTTATGATAACTTTATAATACATTATTATGAAGCCATCATGAGCTCTCAAATGGTCTTATTATGCGAGGACCCCTACAGTTATCCCAGTTGTTGCCACCCTGGGCTACATGGAACTGCCAAGTCCCCAAACACTTAAGGTGCTTTATCTCCTCACTTTCCAAATTTTCTTTCAATGAGGTACTTAGTTGTTGGCCACCACACTAAGTTTAGCCTTAAGGACTAGGGGAAAATCGCCTTAAACAAATATGTCTTGTTCATAAGCTCACTAAGGTAAATCAACACCTCATATGGTACATCTAATCATATGGTTGGAAGCTTGTAGAGTTAGGATTGTTCAAACACATTTTCAGTTGTCTGCATGTCCAAAATCAAAAGATTGTCACGTAAACATGTATGTTGGTATTGTTGGGTAGCGGTGATTGCTTGGACAAAAACGTTCGCTTGGCCTTTGGGGGTTAGGGTAAGTACATGGTGCTAAAACCATAACTTGAACCCTTAAATACCTTAAGTGGCCATAATCAACCAAAATGAGAGTGTTTTTCAAAAGGCTTGGGTAAGCTAATTTTACCCAAATGGTTTGATTTTCTAGTATATTGTGGACTTCAAGATTTTGAATCTAGGAATGCTACATATAATGGTGCCAGATGGTTTCTCCATTAAAGTGAACATGCTTAAATGATTAGATTTTGTTAATTTTGTGTTGATTCTCAACTTGGATTCCAAAGTTAGGGTTTTTTTGGATCCACAAATGTGGTATGAGATTTTTAGCAACATTGTGTGAAATCTTCTATAATTTTTCAAATTTGTAAGTGTTGGGGTCAGGTTTTGATCAAATCATCCCCCCCTCCCCTACACATACATACACCCAACATTGATATCAAAGAACCTACCCGTGGGCATCAAAATTATATACTTGTCAAATATGCATAAATTTTGATGGGTATGTCGACAAGAGGGAATATTTGTATAATTGAATTATAATATGGATCAATACCAGTCTAGACCATATTGATACTTAAATAATTATGTCTATATGTGGAGGTGTTTGTATGATATTTAGATCCAAATGGTACCAAAAACATAAATATTGTCAAATACATGTACCCTAGATGTGCCAAACAATGTGAATATTCATTTTAGATACCCAAATGGAATATAAAAAGAAAGACGATACCAAACCAACTTAGAAACGAACATCTTCTTGGAGTGACTTGCCACTGAACCGGATAGCATCCCAAGACCAAATACTGAAATTGCGAGCATGACCAAGTTAGTATCTAAGTAGTACCCTACCTTGTGTGCATGTTATTTGGATACTTTCTCTCTACACCCACTTCTCATAGATTATGAAACACGCAATTAGTGTGAGATGATTAGCAAATCCAAATCATGTTGTAGCCATTTGTCTCATGGTTTGTGGAGTTTACATGAACATCTTATTCATTATCAAAAAGTAGATTCTCTTGCTCATTAAGTGATCATATAAGTTCCCCCAATCATGTTGACTTTTGAGCCTAGAATGGTTAGCATAATTTGAGCGTGTTGTCCAATGTCTTTCAAATACACATATTTTTTTGAGTGTTCTTTGTTAGATGCACACTTGATCACATGATACCACGCACATATGGTGTCTAGATTATGGTCATGTTGGATTTAGGCACATCTACCTTACAACTTGTACACTTATTACTGTGGTATTTGGAGTTATGCATTACTGTATCTTTTTTACCAAGTAGATTAAATTATATATTTTTATTGTCCATACTATTTTATTTATATTATGATAATATCAGAACTAATGTATAGCAACTCGTAACTTCAAATGGTAAACCATGGTAATAGGTGTGGAAGGTGCACTTCCCTATCCAAGCCAACTACGGCTAGAGCTTCATGTCCTCTAGGTGAACTCATCCATCAAGGAAGGTGGACCATAACATTATTAAGCAGTGTGCGCTCATTCATGTGGACTCTAAGAATATAATCATGGGATGCCGCAACTAGTGCACATTCAGTCTGAAACAATGAGATCTTTGGTGCTAGTGTGATATTGGTGCCATAGCCAGGATAGTCGTGAGTACATGATGTGGCCGAGGTGGCGTGCGACAGACGTGTGGATGTGAGCGATGTTGTTAATGAAAACATAGTGAATGGTTGAAAATCTCAAAAGTAAACATGTGTTTTGAGAGGGGTTGCCAACAAATGATGCCACCTCACCTTATGATTATATTTTTTGGATTTGGATCTTTGGGTGAAGGGCATGTGTACACTAGTGATCAATGACTGTGACCAGCACTATCTAAAATCTCTAATTGCCTGAGAAATGAGTGGTGGTCCCACTTTGTTTTACAAAAGGCCACCAAAAATAAAAACGACGATGTGAGAACATGTTAAAAAATGAATTTAAAAAATGACATGGAAACGACATGCAATCCTACATGCCCATAAATGGATAATTTTTTATGATCCCTGGATTTTGTGGCAAGAACCCAAATAGGTTATCTACACAAAATAATAAAGGTGACCATGTCATGAAAGTAATCTATTTGAGTGATTTTCATTTGTACAATTATTAATTTTAGCAAGTTTTGCTTTCAAATCTTATTTTTAGTGATTCTCAATTGTAGATTCTTGGTAGAAATACTACGTCCCAGCCTAATAAGTCCACTTCGCACTATGCCCTATGACCAAAACTTTAAAAAAGTGATGTGGATTTATGTTGGTGGTCAAGGTCTTCAAGTTGCCAACCATGACCATGAGAAATCCTAATCATTCTTTCTCATAGCCCTTGGTCGCATGGTAAAGTAGCCCCTAAGTACCTAACTTAATGGGAGTGGAGCTGAATAGGAACCACGAGAAGATTATGGAGGTTGAGCAATTGTGCACATTTCAATGAACGGGGAGAACCGACATCTAGTTACAGATGAGCTGGTTGATTTTTAGAAATAACCGGTTCAAATTCAAGACTTCAAGGAATTTACCGATTAATTTAGAGGAATCTAAAGAATATACCTCAATATAATAAAGAAATCCAAAAGATGTCAACATGTAACCGGTTGATATTGGACACACTAGGACCTCAGCCGATTATGGTACATGGGTGTTATGTGGTTCCTTTTTTCATGTTCTCTAACTTCTACCCATTAGATTTATACAACAAAACTCATGTTGCATTCGTAAATCTATGATGAAACATCTGCAAAATCAGATTGAAAATTGGACCTCCTCTAATTTAGTTATGGTTATCATAAGTGCATGTTTGTTCATTTCTTAACTGAACACATACACTGACTCGTGACTCACTACATCAATTTTCAAACACAATGCTAGGAAAATCAAAACAAGAGCATACAAACTTTCACTTATGTAAGTTAATAGTCATAGTGTAGTACATCATTTCCAAAGTCTCATGTCTATTGCAAAACTACACATGGAGAAACAATGATTTGAAGAGAACTATATGCATTTGACTTAGTTCTGTAACCTACATCTACCTATAGCTCAATAATTTGTCCACCCTCCCTTAGAAGCTAAAACAACTTGGATACGATTGGGCATGCTATGATAAAAAAATTGACATTGCACAAGAGTGATGGAATGGAAAGAAGCTTACACACGCTTCCACAATTGAAGCATTCGTTTAGTTAGTGTTGGATACTCATTTGAATTCCGTTTCACAAGTGTCCACACATGCTCCAATGGATTTAGGTCAGGTGATTGAGAAGGCCAAGCAAGTATATCAAAATTTTGCATTGACAAGTATTGCTCGACTAATTTTGCAGTACGTTTAAGATCATTATCATGTTGAAATATGACACGAGATGGGTTGAAACAGTACCATTCAATTGTCTTCATGACCCCATCTTGAAGAATGCTAAGATATGGACCTTGTGTCATCTTCCCTTCTACCTTGCACATGTAACCCATGCCACAGGAAGTCATACAATCCCACACAAAATTGCACCACCTCTATGTTTAACTGTCTGACTTGCATGATGAGCTTGTAAATGTGATTCTCCATCCCTCACCCAACACCAAGCGTGACCATCAAAATGAAAATTGATTGATCTTAGTCTTGTCACTAAAATCCACCCTGTATCAATCATTAATAGTCCAATCTTGATGATGTTGAGCAAATTCCAACCTACAACGCACATTCTTGGCTGTGAACAACGGCTTCTTCCGCTTCTCTAATGACCCAAGACCTGCTTCATGAAGTGCACGCCTCACTATGTTGCTGCTCACTACCACATATCACTATATTCAGTAATTGGAGACTTTTTCATGATTTTGAGACTACTTAAGGACATGGTTTCCAAATAAAGAACAAGGAAAATACAAATATACATTCAATGTGACTTAATGAAGCAATTTGCGTGGGCGGCACTAACCAATTTGGCACAAATACATGTGAGCACAATAAAGAAATTGGACTAGATATTGAACGATTTGCATTTATTTTGAGACTTTCCAAAGTCTCCGATTAACGAATATAGTGATACATTCAAGTGCTCACTCAAAGCATTCCTCACATCTACAACATCATCTAATCCACCAATTGTGATGGCTCTTACACACGCTCGTTGTTGAGCAAGGGTGATGCTTCTTCTCTTGAATGCTCCACATGAGGAACACACTCTCTACGGATCCTAGAGCATGTACATTGAGAGATACCCAACAATTTTGACAGTGCACATGTGCTACGCCCACAGAGCTATAGCATTCAACCTCTTCTTCTCTGGTAATGCTCTCATGGGCAAAGCAAGCCTTCATAGTTGTAAGAGAAATGTCTTGAGAGACCACACTATTAACTAGAAGTGAGAGGAAGAACCCTAGGCAGTGCTGTGAACTTATTCTTGCAATCGATGGTGAGTGATGAAAATAGTTCCAAAACTAAGTCAATAGACCTAAGTTCATTCAAAATGCAATTTCTCTATTGTTGCTACAATACTCAAGTTGAAATTTGGAAGGATGATAGCCAGCTCGGGTGCACATCTTACCCAGTTTACAGTTTGGCAAAAAGATCAATACTCTTCTAGATATGGCTTCCCGAAATTTGTTGTTTTGATGATTGACTTAGTTTTGAGAGTTAGTGTAGGTCCTCCCAATTGTGTTCACTATTGAGTGTAGAGTAGTTATTAAGATTTGAAGACGTAATCCATTCTCTTTGAAACATATGTCTTTATGTTTGCTTTTTGATCCTCACGGAACCACATACCAATCAAATCAAGGGGGTCCAATTAAGAAAAGTAACTTAAGACCCATCTACCTTATGCCCGGAAAATCTTCCCGGACATTGGTGCAATTTCAATAAGAGAGGCACATTACATCTTGATCAAGACTTTAGGACCTTATCATAAGTTGGATTGGATGTGTGTGGGGAGGGTACTACGAGACTAAGCATGCACACAAATGCAAAGCTACGACTGACAACAAAGTACTCAACCTAAATGAATCGTCGTGCCGATGGCACGGATGTGATGTTGAATTCCTTAGTGAGCATACGTGGACACGGGAAATTTGGATGAGGTAGATGACACTAAAACTTGATCAATGAGCATAGATGGTGTTATTATATTTCAAAAATCAATACAATTCTCATTCATAACAAAGTGGGGATTCCAACGCACGAAAGAACGTCTTATTTGAACTTCGTATGCAAAAGGTACAAGTGTTCAATTTTGTACTGGTAGGTGACCCAAAACCAACATGGGAGCTTTGATGTTAAGGCAACATACATTTTCATAATCAGTATGTGATTATTGTGCAAAAAATTTAGGGGTGTTAGTTTTAGCACCCTCTACCTTAACTTAACGTGGGTTTACATTAGGGTCCAAGACCAAAGAAATTCCAATATCAAGCAATCCAGTTGGTTGAGTAAAAAAAATATTGACCCAAGGAGGTTACAATAAGGTCAGACCCCTCGATATGAGAAAATTAGGTGATGGCAACGTAATGTCACATTTAAACACACATGCCCAAGTGAAGGATTTGTGGTGGCAACCTAAAGTCATCCATTAGGAAAGTAAGAATCCAACAAGCTATTCTATAGTCTAAAAATTTACTAGTTTAGACGATTTAACTTCAAAAATGACATCAAATTAGTCTAGAAGTTTAGTTGGAATGTACAAGCCCTCAACACTATAGGAAATTTGTTATTTTGTAACCCATCCATCCATTTACAATAAATGGATCATGTATGCAAAAGTTGTAAGGGCTCAAATTTTTATTGGATGGACTATTGGATTTTATGCAATGGAAAATTTGGGAGAAGGCATAATTGGTTTGGGAGGGTGTCAAAATAGTTTTGGAACCATTTGCAATAGAAATGAAGTGTGGGGCTAAGGGGGGACTTCAGTATCTAGGGGTAGGTTGCTTACAAAGAATGTAGCATATTTAGATAATGTGCAATTTTTTATTTCTTTTGTAACATGTCTAAGCCAATTTGCATTATGGTATGTGGGTGCTATTTGGTTTGTTTTTCATGCTCTCCAACTTCTACTAATAGCATTTACACAATAAAACTTGTACTGCACTAGCAAATCTACAATGAAGCATCAACAAAAACCAAATTAAAATTAGGCCTTCTTTGATTTAGTGATGGTTATACTAATACAAAGCTCGTCCGAAATTATATTCACTGTTGATTGTGGAGTAGTTAATAAAAATTGACAATAAAATCCGATCCCTCCTAAATATTTATCTTGATGTGTTTGTTATTTTATCCTTGCCTAAACACACACCAATCAAATATAGGTGTCCAATTAAGAAAAGTAACCATGAATTCTCTGCAAGATGCGATGCTGTAGGTTAAGGTATTTACAGCGTGTCTCGTCAAGCAGGAAAGAAACTGTGAAGGAAGGCAAAATAACAGGAATTTCAGCATAGGTACACAAGACAGACTGACGGACAGACTAATGCTGCCACCCTGCTGGCATCAACGCTGTAGAGTGGTCATCAAAGCTCTAAGTAGGAGCAGGTGTCACCATATCTGCCATTAACTTAGCAGAGTTCCTTCACAACATGGACAGCACACAATCAAACACCTGCGTTGAACCTCATGCATGCCCAGTTTTGATCCTCGAATGAAATTCCAAAAAAATTCAAAGAAAAAAATACATGGCAGCACCATGCTTGTGAAGGTAAGGTATGTGAGCCAACAAACTTTTCTACAACAACTGCCAGTGCAATTACTCCTAGAGTTGCATTCTGAAATAAAGTAAAAGATTCTGACCACTTTACAATCAATGTGCATTTCAGGTTCACATACCTTAGTGACCACCATCATAGGGTATTGGCACCTCCTTGATCAGTGATTGGGGAGAACCAGTAGTTACTTACAAATGAACCGGTTGAGTTTGAGAAATAACCGGTTGAAGTTCAAGACTGCAGGAGACTTACCAATCATTTTAGAGGAATTTATAGATTATACCCCAATATAATGAAGGAAAACCGGAGGATGTCAACATGTAACCGGTTGGACTTGCAAACACTAGGATCTCAACCAATTATGCCCAAAAATCTCCCCGATCACTGTCCTTGATTCACTTCTAATCCTGCTAACTTCCATCAATACCCCCCAAAAACCAAGGCAGCGACAAGGTTGAAACCTAAAAGCCTGAAGTATCTTTATTCAATGTGTATTGCATAGGCCGCAATGATTGTTCTCAATTAGGATCAATTCCTAGAGCGATATTAAATGAATAAAGTTAGAAAAAGATGTGTCATCCAAAGCTGTGTGAACAATAGGAGGCAAGAACAAAATTTTGGTGCAAGGCTGCCTTGACCAGTCTAAGCCTAACTTTTTACTCTGAACAAAAAGGTCATGTGAAAATAGTGGGTATACTTGGTGAATGATCACATTCATCAGATCATCAACAGCATTCATAGTTAGTAATGCAGGCAAGAGTTCAGGGAGAACCAATTGTAGAGTTCTACCACCTGAACATATTAACACCCATCAGCAGTTTTCAAAAACAAAAGGCTTTATACCTGAAGGACCTCCAACTAATGTGTGCCACTTAAGAAACCTGAGATATACAACAGCAAAGAGATACTAAGAAAGTGTCACCTACAAGCTTCAACATTCGAGCATTACCAGAATAGGGCCAGAGCTACACTTCCATATGCAGGAAGTAGCATACCCCTCTTTAAACCAAAAGTATGACTATCTACAGATTCAACTATTATTTGCTTGCTTGTGCCCTGGAAATATGTTTGACTATTCAGGGACATAGAGTCCATCTCAGGCATGAGAATATACAAAGGTGGTTATATCAACTGGTCAGCCAACTGGTTGATCCAGGATAAAAGAGAATGCCATCCATAATCACTTCCCAAAGGCTACTTCTTAATTCAATCAGGTACTTAATGAGAATCAGATCTCAAGAAGAACATGAGAGCATACAGACGCCTGGACGATAAGCCCAGGCAGGAGGAAGCCTTGCATATTTTTCCATTCCTGGTTGATCATCATAAGGCCGCTCCATAACCTTCAGCAACCTTTGAACTTCAGTATAATCCCCTTGCTCTGCTAGATCAATAGCACTTTGACACAAATAATTCCGCAGCACATATTTTGGGTTCACAGAATCCATCTGAGCTTTCCTCTCAGGTTCTGGTACACCCTCAGCCACCAGCTGCCAGAAAAACATTACACATGAACTCAGTTTTCTTGTTTGCGCATAATGAATTGTTCAGCCTATCTTACTTGTCCAGCCAGAATTGAATAAACAAGAACAGAGTTTGCTGGAGAATGCATATCATGGCTTACCAGCTCAATGTACTGGTGCAGCCAGTCAAGCCACACCTTCCGGCGTTCCTTGCTCAGATCAAGCAAAGCGTTTTTCAATGGTGCGATCAAATCATCATCTGAAGTCCCTGGTCCTGCCTTCAAATTTCCCAGTGATCTAAAGAAGTTGGTATAATCAACTTTATCAAATGCCATGTTGTTTAAAAGCTTGCTTAGCAGGTCTTTATGGTATGCTTTAAGTCCTACTTTATTGCTCATGTGTTGTTGATACTCGGACATAAATTTATCTGCATACCTGTGAGAAGAAACAAAAACCACACATTAAGGCAAAAGTGCACACCATGTGATCCTGACCATCATCTAGCTTAAAAACAGTCATAATTATCAGCAGAACCCAAGCTCTTCTATGTAAACCCAAATATTTGATGCATAGGAAGACTATTAAAATCGTGTCAGATGATACAAAACTTTCAATGACATACATAGACAGGTTTACCTTCAAAAGGCATAAAAGGAACTATAATACAATGAGAATTTCCAAAGAAAAACGGTGTACTTGTTTTGAACAACTAAACTATTGGCACAAAATAGGACACAACACCATAAAAATTACCTTCCCAAACCAAATTGAGCTTCCTCTGCAGTAATCAGCTCAGCAGTGTAAAGTGTGTTGGCCAGCTGCATTACATTCCACAAACCAATATCTGGTTGATTTGCAAACCCATAGCGGCGACCAGGTAAATCTGTTGTATTTGGTGTGTATTTTGGATCAAAAGCATCCAGAAACCCAAAAGGACCATAATCGATTGTGAGACCCAGAATGCTCATGTTGTCAGTGTTCATGACACCATGTGTAAATCCAACTGCTTGCCATTTTGCAATCATCACTGCAGTCCGCTCTCCCACCTCCGTGAACCATGCTGTCAAGCCCAACACCAAGCTTTGTAAATAAAGCACGTCCACATCTCATTGTACTAAATTAGTTAAAAAAAACTTCAAAAGTCTCTTAGGCAAAGTATAGTGGGGATACACTCCCAATAATAATGATGAAAAGAAAGGTAAGAAGCAGAAAAGTACCTGCATATCTATTTTTTGAAATGTCAATCTGTGGGAGAGGGTTTTCTTTATCACCATTCAGAGCTTGAGAGGGACCTTCCTCCAGTGCTTGTCGTTCAAATGGCAAACTTTCATACTGGGGATAATGATTATGGATGGTATAGTCAGCCAATTGTTTCACCAGTGGTAGGTCGGACTTATCACGAGCTGCATGAATCTGGAATGAGCCAAACCGTATGAAAGAAGGTGCCACCCGGCACACGACAGCTCCTGGCTCCATCTTTACATTGCCACTGAAATGGACAAGACAGAAAAAAAAGATGTTGAAGTAAATAGACTGAACCCTTAGCGATATTATGGACTATATATGTTTAATAAGTTCATCACTGATTGATTTTAGTGTAAATATATGGATTCAAAAAGCCATCAGTAAGAGGATACAAATACTTCTGCCCAGATAAAAACTCATATGTAAACACTCCCATGTTCTTTAGTCGAGAAGACTAGAATAAACATTTTTTTTAAATGACCCCAACAAGGACAATGGGCTTACTCATAAAACATATCACGCAGAACCCCTTCTCCAGTGGTCACTAAGCACAGTGCACGTGTAGTTGGCACCCCCAGATGGTACATAGCTTCACTACAGAGGAACTCCCGAACACTACTTCTGAGGACTGCCAATCCATCAGCAGTTCTGCTGTAAGGGGTCTTTCCAGCTCCCTTTAGCTGGAGCTCCCATCTCTCTCCTTTACTGTTTAGTAATTCACCAAGTGTAATTGCTCGTCCATCCCCTAATTGCCCAGCCCATACTCCAAATTGATGACCACCATAGCATTGTGCATACGATAGGCTGCAACACATGAGAAATGGATGACATCAATGAACAATCGCTGTAACTTGCAAGTCCACTGTGATTATCATTGAACAACATGGCAATTGCACGTCAGAAGCAACATAAGTTTTACAATCCACCTCCTAGTGTATTTTTTACAACCCACTAGACAAACAAGTACAGAGGCCTGGACAATGCTTGACAAAAACATGATGGAGGAATGAAGATCAAGATGTAGTATCTTACCCGCCTTTCATTGGAGTAGCACCAGAAAATATAGATGGGAAGTCTGGTCTTGCAAATCTGAGTATGAACACAAATTAGTCTAAATGAGCTCCACAATACTTTGTATCACAAAGCAATGTCTTCTGCAGAATGGTAATTATGTCCATCAAGATCTCTGTAAAACTAACCAGAAGAAAACAATATGGTTACAGCTTTAACATGTCCACTTCCAACCTTATAGACAAAGTAGCATAAATACATTGTTTTCATTGCATATAAAGAATCACTAATTTCAAGCAAGTGAAGCTTACTCATGAGAATCAAGATCCAATAAATCAGCCACAGGCTCTGACCATGCAACCAGCTCTGGATTCTTAACATGTACTGAAGGAGTCACTCTTGTATAGCAAGCATGCAATACCTGCTCATTTCCAAAGCAAAAAATTTAGTTGCTTCTCACAGATCTCGTTAAAACTCTTTAAATAGAATAATGAAGCTTCTTGTGACAACTATAAAACCTGAAACCACAACAACTGACCATAATAGGCAACAACTTCCTGCTTCAAAAGCTTCAAGAATTGCACTGGATCACCTGGCGAACAGGGCCATCAGTTCGTGAATCACCAGGGAGATCTCTAACAAAGGAATGATCCCAATTCAAATCTTCCAACGTTTTCCTTCCAGAGCTCCCTGCAGCATCTTCCTCTTTCCCCTTGCTCTGAATGCAACAGATTAACAATATATAATAAGAACCCAATCCTAAACACCAAAAGATTATCTTGTGCAGACCTTACAAATGCACCTGATCGTGGTCCAAAGTGCAGTCCCTAATAGAATTGGTAGCACTCTTTACTTGACCTTTGCAGTGTCTACTAATGATTCACAAAATTACATGTCAAATAAGTACACATTCCTTCTTTCCACAGAGGGTCAAATGTTCCGCATTCCTTTCCCACTTTAAAACTGATTCTTTCCAAATTTCCTTTAATCAAAAGAACACACTCTCATCCTTTCTAGAAGGAACCTATCGCAAATATACGGACATGAATTACTCTGTCTACCCTATATAGGACTCCACCAAATATACAGATAATGACAGTTCATCAAAAGACACTTGTCTGTGGACATTCAATCTATTTTGATTTCCAAATCTTGATCAAATCAAGGTTTTCAGAAACGAATTACCATAAAAAGATACTCATCTCACAAGTACACACCTACAACAACTCACAGAAATTTGAAATATAATTATGAGCCTCCAAAATCATTGTAACCAACCACTCTAGTGTCAGCTCTAGTTGACGGTTTTAAAACTGATTATGAGAGAGGAGATGAAAAGGTCATTCATAGAGACGTGTACTGGCAATTTTCAGGAATCACATGCAACCACCATCAACATCTACCCGCTGGAATTTAAGTATGGCGTTAATAAGACATTTGGAATATCTCCTACAGTCGCATGAGGTATGCGGGCCTTGCTCGGTTGCTTTTCTTGATCAGACAACTAAATTTGAGTGGTGTGTGGTTAGGTGTGGATCTAAGAACGGACACCATAAAAACATGTGTTTAGAAAACATTGGACTGAATACTCAAAATTTGCTAACAATTCTACAATAGTCAACATAATTGGGAGACCTATATATGGCCATTTGATGACCGCAAGAACCTTCACTTTGATAATAATAAGATATTCACACAAGCTCCAAAACTAATGAGGAAAATGGCTATGGACAAGATTTGGAGTTTATCAATCGTCTCGCAATAATTGCATAATTCATATCCACCAAATAAATTCACCCACGAGAAGTGAGTGCAGAGCCAAAAGTGCCCATTTAAGGCGTGTTCACCTTAACTAAATCAAAATCGAAGAAGCCAATCAACAAAAGCAAAATTACACGCCCGTCGCACATGAAGAATAAGAAGGCGGGGTGGTAATAGAAGGTCAAAGGTGTGACACGGAAAACAAGTAACACATCGAAGATATTGAGGTTCATCTCGTACCTTGTCCGAGTCAGCAACAACATCGCCATCGTCTAGCTTCAGGTTCTTCAATTCTTCCTCCGTCATAGCAGCGGACGCTGAGGGCCCCCCTGCTCCTACACCAAATGTTCTCAACCCTCCAGTCCTGCTGCCACAACCTAAACTCGGCCTCCCTAATATTAAACCTCCTACATCCGCAGTATTGTTACTACCCTCTCCTCCACTCCCCGTAACCCTAGCTCCAGCCAAACCGGTCCGTCGCAAAAGAGTCCTCGAAATTGATGCGTTCCCAGCTTCAGCGCATCTCCGTGACCTCTCACACCTGATGCAATCCACTCCACTCCACGGCACCGAGCTCAAAATTGACCCATGCTGCCGTTTCTCACTCCAAACCCTAGCTGGAGCCCGAGATGAAATTGACACCGGAACTGATGAGGTTCCCGCTCCTACATGTGATTCAGCTCTCTCTGAACGGCAATCTACGCCACTGCAAGGCACCGAACTTGAAATCGATGTCCGTAACGCTTGATGCCGGGCTTCACTCCATACCCTAGCTCCTCCTAACCCTCGGGGGGCTAAGGATGTCCAAATGGTGGCCGAAATGGACAAGGAATGGTTTGTTGGTGTCGCCGTGCAAGTGCCGTGCACCGAGGAGCGGATGGAGCATGCGAGACAGGAGGGCGGAATGCGGGAGGCCGCCCAGCGAGATGAAGCCATGGCCAGGAATTGCAGAGCATTCAACCCCCGCTGGTCCTCGCCCGCCCGCGGCCCCCCGCCACCCCCGCTAGCTCACTGCTCGAGAACAATGAGCCACGTGGCGCCACGTCATACTTCCACCTGGAACCTCGCATGCTTTCAATGCTCCCAGTATCAACATATATTTCTGCGCTGAGTACAAAGGCCCTCTTGGGCTTGGGCACATGGAGGATGTGTGCCGCTACCGTAATTCATAAAAAAAAAGACTGAACGGAACCGCAAAAAATTGCAGTAAATACATCTATTTCACCGTAGGGTAAACACATGCAATGTGTTTATTGTGTTGGGGTAAAACGTAGATTATTTTTACAGTATTACAGTCTCCAACATGTGCAATGGCTTGCCTGGGTTGCAACATGGATTTGGTGGCACAGTGCTATTGCTAAGAGGATTGTCAGACCTAACAAATGGTTGCATGCAGCTAAAGGGGTCCATTCTTGGGCCATGTGCCCAGGCCTTCTACCGTTTTTGACACCATATTGACGTACTTCTAGTCCTATAAGGTGGGTTCCCATGTATGTGGCTTGCCCACCAAACTTTGGTGGAAGTAAAAGGCAAATGTATGGTGGGTAGGGTTTGTATGTACCAACCAACCACTGTTATCTTATGTGTTTTAAGGTAGCCGACCCATCCCAACCACCACCCTATTTTTGTAGCTTAGGCCAACCTATTTCCGTGCAGCACATATCAATCTCTCATTAGTGTTGACATGTCATGGTGGCTAAGTTGATAGTTTGGTTTAGATTGCAAGAATATTTAGGTGCCACAATTATTGATTACAAGAATGAAGCGTTTTTTTTTGGAACCAATTGGTGATCGAAAACAGGCTAGCATGTATCACAAGTATAGGTCAAAAAGAATACCCACTTAGAAAATTCATAGTAATTTTGTATTCATAGATAAATAATTAAACAAATAAACATTAAATAAAAACAATCTAAAAAATAATATGATATGCTTCTTATTTCTATTTCTCTACACAAGGTTTTCTTTTTCTTTTTCTTTGATCATACCTAACCCGCAATTATGCTAAATTGCTTAACTGGTTGGGAATGGGTCGGCTACCTTAGTGGGCGCATGGAAGTCTAGTGGCCCATGGTCATGACCCTCCACATTCTAAAAGGCAACTGGAATGTGGTTGTTTGGTTGCTTAGTTGTCTTTCACAATAACACATCCAACCCACTATTATATAGAATATATTGGATCATTGACATACACATAAATCCACCGTAAGCTTTAAACCTTTTGGCTTCCCGAATATAAAATCAATTTCAATTCATTTCATTAGCAATCATGTAAGAAGGCCTAATGGGGTTACTCATCTTAAATGGACGCCTATATTTTGTGGTGTGTGATTAAGTGTGGATCTAAGAACGCACACCAAAGGGACCCCAAAGGTGGACTACCTAAATGATACCTAAATGAATGTGTGGGTCACTATGAGATTAAACCCCCTATATATGAGAACTTTATAGAGAAACACAAATGTATATATACTAATCGCAGGTTAGAAAATGGATCCATGTATTTGTACTAAGCTTTTCAATTCAATGCGATAAATGCCTCCACTACATATGCAAAACATAAATCATGACTTAAATAGGCCCTTATTACATATAAAATCCACTTTCACTTTCCAATGAGAAAGTCATTGAACAAATTTTCATCCATAGCATGTAACTCAACAATTGCACCAAACAAACAAAGAATAGAGCACAATAACTTAGCCAAAACCCGAAGAGCAAATCTCAAAGGAGCCTATGTTGTCTAGGAGCATGTACATTGTAAAATCCTAAAACCCAAATGCAAATCCTAACAAAAATGGACATGGTAGTCATTGAGGACTATTACTATATGATAACAAGGGATGAAAAATGAATCAAATGAAACAAACACTTCTCTTTTCAAATTTTCCTTTGAACCTTATGGCACCCTTTTGTACATCTACCTTCAATTCAAAAATTTGAATGCCCTTTTTAAATGTACACACTAGAAGAAAAAAAATACCTCCCCCTTACTTATGCTATGTATGCTAATATCTCAAATAATACCCCTTCTTACATGCACGCTAGTTCATACATGGCATGAAGAAGTTCAAACCCGGGGGAAAGGTTATGTGTTCAAAAGATATTCCCAAGGGGGGTCACTCCCGTATTTTAGAAAACTACATGAGTACAAATATAGGGTTCACTTTACAGTTGCAATCTACAAATTATAAAACTTGTACTTGTAACAAAGCTCAAGTTATATATTGAACTCCATGGTATAAATAAATTAGGGTATTTACAAATTGATAATGTTAGAGAAGTTTTAAAACTAAAATACCATAGGATTTAGTAGGGTGGGGAATTAAAATAATATATATATTAGGGCTCCACACTATGGATGAGCACCATTGGATGACATCTCATAGATGTCTCTTGGTAGTTGGATGTAATTTGTTGGGTTAGATACGGTAAGGGCTCATGATGGGTTTGTGCATCATGTTTGGCTTTGTGCAAACTCCCACCATCTTGCAAACTAAGGAAATGTTGATGGTTGATTGTTGAAGGTTGGACAGTAGGCGCAAATGCATAGTTGCAATCCTCATGTGCGCTCATCCCAAAGCTTCATTTTTCCTACTTTCAGTTTTTCCTTGCTTGGTATATGGATAGGAATTTGATTTTTCTTGTGATTTCTCATAATTTTTTGGGAGCATTGTCGACGCAGATGAGGGGGGCGATGTGAACAATAGGCGTTTGTATGAATGATACCAATTACGACTCAAGGTAGTCGGTTCTAGTGAGGTTGTTGGTTACAAACCATGTTTGCAATGTCTTTGAAGTTGAAATTGTTTTCACTTGTTGATGCCTATGTTGGTCCAAAACTTATTGGATCGCGCGAGTTTGCTAAGGGCGATATATATGCAAAACTCACACCACTACTTGAAGGTATTCATATTATAGATTGGCCCTCTTGATTCTTTGATATTGAGAGTATATGTATGATTAATTGCAAGCTTGAGGGGCTCAACATAATTTTTTTGAATGTATATGCTTTGCCACTACTTGATCCCAACCTTGAATATAGCAAACGCGTGCATGTGGTTTACCTAGATTTTGTTTTTGACTCCCAAAAAACTATAGAATGCATAGCAAAGGAGGCTGAAATAAAGATCTTACCCTCTTGATAACTATGACCAACCATTGCCTCCACTTGTTGGTTTTAGAGTTAGTGGTGAGAGCAGTGACACATGTGGCATCTAACCTGAAGTCTGCTTTGGTGAGTGCCAATGTTAGGGTTAGATATTTGTGTGGAGAGTTGTAAAGAGTTGGATCCACCACTGGAAATCATTCCCAAAAAAAAATCCACAACCTCTTTGCCAAAATATCACCTCATGTCTAACATAATTCACCTTTAAAAATCACATCATGTCTAACATAATTCAAAATTGGTGCCAAAGAAAGGGAATCCAATTTAGTGATCATCCCCAGTCACAAGCCTCTAAAGGAAAGTCTATTGTCTTGACTGCATCTAACCATCAAGCAATAGTGGCTAAAGGAATTCAAATGCTAAGTGCAGTGGGTGAAACTAGTGCCAATGAGGGGGAAAAAACCAATTGCTCTAGTTGGGGATCCTAATTGAAGGAAGTCAAATCATGTTGGGGATATGGCAACAATCAAGGGGCATTGTGGGTGACAACAAGGGAATACATGAGCAACTGGTATGTGCAAATGTGGGTTGGTTTAAGAAGAGCCACCGTTTACCAAAGCAATTCAAATATGTGGTTGTTGTTTGATCCATAGCTCAACTGAGTGTCATTGAGTCGAAGGTTCTCCAAGATGCCCTATGCAATTCTTACTATGATGTGGAGGTGAACTGCACAATTGATTTATTTGAGGAAATGTAGGAGTACAATCCTCCAGCTGCTTGTTGCATTGTTTTGGGTAGGATTTTAGGCAAAGGTTGTGGCAATGTTTTTGACAGATTGTATAGTTTGGAGTGTTGGGTGTAGAGTTAGGGTTTGGGACTTTTTGTCTTGAGCATAGAAAGTTGGATGTTTGTGTATTGAGTGGTTTAAACCACTTGAACTTGAACAATGACAAAAATCGCTTCATATACATGTAAATGTGTAAACCCTAAACAAACTTTGGGATTGGTGTTCGATGTTTGTGTCATGTGCTACATGTATGTATGTAATTGTGTTTTTAAACACAAATTTTGGAAGCATTTGCATGTGTTCTAAAAAACAAACATTTTATCACCATTTTCATGTGTGTATGTTTTGAATGAATAGAGTGCATACTATGAAGCTATTGTGTGCATGTTGTGTTGATATATGTAGAATGAGTTTGTATGCGTAAGTGTTAGAATTTACATGATAACAACAAAAACTATAGTTTATAACTACTATATGCCCATGTAAAAGAAGAATAAATACAAAGTTAACCTACCCATAGGGTCCTAAAAAATAATGAATGTCAGACAATTACATAATAGTAGGGTCCACAATACTTACCTTCTCCAATATAATATCCTCCTTAAAAACACTTAGAATTTGCACGTGTTCCCACTAAATACAAGGGAGTGACCCCTCCCAAAAAAATAGATTGGACTAGGTGTTCAAAATTTGTTAACCATTCTAGACTCAATAGGTAGGGCAAATGTCCCAAACGTACATAAAAGTTATGAAAAGGTGGCGGCATGGAGAGACAATCCTTCTTGAGAGATAAACCCAGGGATAACCAATGAAATTGTGGCACCGGTTCACCTATAGAGGGAAAGAAGGTTTGGCAAACAATGGCGATGGCAAACAACAAGAGTGAAGGACTCACACTAGTAAGAAATTACTCCAAGGGGAATGTGGTCCAGGAAGTAAACAAAAATGACCTCTTGCTAGGCGTATTCTAGATTAGAATAAGGTAAGTAGCAGGGGGAAAATAGAGGTTCATGTATTAAACGGTGAAATTTGAGTAGCAATGGAAAGAAAGGCACACCCCAAACAGTTTTTGAGTCCATATTTTCAACCGGCAAGCCTTGTGTGCTCCACTTTGGCATCTTCTTTCTAGATGCCTTGTAAAGGACAAAACTTTGGCTCACACCAACTTATAATAGGCTAGGACGCAATCCACGGTCGCGAGAATGCATTGTATCAACACAAGTGTTGATATTAGGATCCAAGTGACCATGTGGTGTTAATAACTACCTTAGAACTAGTAGTGCGCATCCCTTTTTATTAGTCTCCAAAACAAAGTGTGGCCCATTCCTTTTGCAACCCTAAACAAAAAGTGGCATCGTTTTGAACTCAACGACCCCTTTCATAACCCTAAGACTACCTCTTCCATACATGCATGGATAAGATGAGGAAATGATAAAATTATTCATCCTAGTTTCATCCAATATAAAATGCTTATCCCATAATGTCTAATGACACTACCATACAAATACAAATGTTATATATTTTCTAGATGTCCTTTATATATGTACACAACTATGAGTTATAATTTGTGTAACATATGTATATGTAGTACAACAAAGTTCAAATTAATACCCTTCTGTGCACTCATGTATACTCATACGTGTTATGTAAGTTGCAACCCCCCCCTTCCCAGGATGGGATTGGGAATATGTCATGTGCTAGAATTATACCTTGTGGATGCTTGTCTAAGCATATTCAACTTGATAAACTTGGGTGAAGCATTGCCACTACATATTATTATAATGAAACGGCTGATAGCAATTGAATAATGTTATGAAAACATGTGTGTTGAAAATTTTGAAAATTGGAGTGGGCATGTGCTATTGGGCTAAATTTCGAGGTTTTGAGTATTATGCACCATTGTGGTTGAGGCATTGTGAATGTAGCAAGGCTAAAAATGAGGAGAGAATGTCAAGCTCTTTGTTACAAATGTCAATGCCAAAACACCCCGTCATCCACCAAAACTAGCATTGTTGTTAAATATATTGATAGATAATTGTTTGGCACTAATGCATTGGCAACAAGGATGTCAATCTAAACAAGATTCATACAACACGGCCATAATAGCAATTGAATAATGTTATGAAAACATGTGTGTTGAAAATTTTGAAAAATTGGAGTGGGCACGTGCTATCGGCCTAATTTTTGAGGTTTTGAGTATTATGCACCATTGTGGTTGAGGCATTGTGAATGAAGCAAGGCTAAAAATGAGGAGAGAATGTCAAGCTCTTTGTTACAAATGTCAGTGCCAAAACACCCCGTCGTCACCCACCAAAACTAGCATTGTTGTTGAATATATTGACAAATTATTGTTTGGCACTAATGCATTGGCAACAAGGATGTCAATCTAAACAAGATTCATACAACACGGCCACAATGAATATCCCACACCCAGAGGCACCCAAGGCAACAAAGGGTATAGTGGTCCTGATGGCCCAGGGATTACCACAACTGATGGAGCCAAGCCGAACTTCAATGAGCGCTATCATGGACACAATCAGAAATATTGCACCTAGGATGGAGCCTATGGCTGATGCAAAAATCCCAAAGCGCAAAAACCTGTGATCTATTCCAGCCGATTTGCTATTATCTTTGTCTCTGCCATTTTCTACAAGAATGCCAACGAAAGATACGTCAAACATCAGTTTTGCACTCAACCCAAAACACATGGAAAAACATGTTGAGACATGAACATTTTTATTTTCTTAGTGGCCGGAAAACGCACCCAAGACAATGAAGAGCTTGAAGCCGTGCGCCACGAGCGTGGAGAAGAGGAAACAAGCGAACGACAAAACCTCCCATAAAATGACCGCCCTATACGTGTTCACCGCCACATAACACTCGGCTTTCGGAGGCGCGAGTGACGTGGCAACTTGGTTGGCGGGAAGTGGAGGGCTAAATGCCAACCCCAAAAACACCGCGATCGCAAAAAACGAATTGACCTAAAAAAGGAGATTCAACACAAAATTGGTCTTCATCTTCTTGCCGAAAGAGGTCATAATACCTTTTATCATATCATAATGACATTTTCTCGTGTTTATAAGAAACATGTGTCTAATATAGTTACTTATCTTAATTGAACACCTATATTGAGTGGTATGTGGTTTGGTGTGATTCCAATAACAGATACCAAAAAGACATGTGTTAAAAAATGATTGGAATGCATGCTCAACAGATGATAACCATTCTAAACTCAGTAGTCAACATAACTACCGGGGAGGAGAGGCCTATATGACCATTTGATGAGCACAAGAAACTTCATTTTGATGATGAACAAGATATTCATATGAACTCCAAAAATAATGAGGGAAAGTGTCTACGGCCTCCCTTTGCATTTGCTAGCAATCTTTGCACTAATTGCATGTTTCATTCCTTAGGAGAAATGGGCTAGTCCGAAAAAGTAACCATTTAACACCAATTTACCTTATACACACTTGACAAACGTGAACTTTCATTGCAAACATCATCACCACCATCGTAACTTTCAAGATTTGCAAGCAAATGTTTCGGATTTTTCTTTTTCCTTTTTATGTGGCGGTGACTTACAGACACAACTTCATCGAGTGTTGTCACATGTATAAGAGTGATGTCCTTTTTCGGCGGCTCGATTAAAAGCCCCGGCAGCTCGTCGAGCTCCTCCGGCTCCAAAACACTGACACTACTGGAAACCAATCAAATCTGTTTGTATTTTGTGTCTTCGAACGTTACGATCATCATGAATCACTATAATTCTCAATGTATTTCCAATATCCCAAACTTGAAATGGCATTCTTCATAGTGTGTGTGTTTGTGGTCCTTATTTTGAACCGTACTACATAGATTTGATCTTCGTTTCTAAACATAACATTATTCAGATCCATGACAGTGTTCTATGGGACTGACAATATTTCACACAATATTTCTAGATATTCCCAACAACGTTCTATGGGACTGACAATATTCCACGTAGTATTCCCGGATATTCTCCACATTCAATTTGAATGTGGGGAGTATCTGGGAATACTACATGGAATATTGTCAGTCCCACAAAACATTGTTATAAATCTTAATAATGTTATGAAAGTCCTAGGCATGTGTGTTAAGTTGGCTCTTAAATATACTACAATGGTTGATACTCCTACAAATTGGCCTTGTAAGCCTAATACCCTAGTCCATCTAAGAGATGTTCTAGTGTAGAATCCAATTCTTTTTCTTTCTTTTTTTCTTTCTGTTTTAACATGTTTTAGAATGAAAGTTAACCTTGTTCGTTCCCTACTTCTTCTCGGCTTGCGTGGCATGGGAGCATGCGGGGATGAACCCAAAGCCCAATTATCGCTTGGGTTACCGGCCACATTGACACGCACAACCATTGGGGGCACATCTCTATATTTCGAGTCCACCTATACATCAATCACTAAACCATATGTATTTTTCAATGGTAAATGTATGGCGTTGAGGGTTGTACTCCGGTCACGTTTATAAGAATCACAAGCTTTTCAACGGGTACAAATACACAAGGATACAAAGGAAATAATGAATGAGAGCACTCCGCTATACAATGGTAGAAAATTATGATCGAAAAATCGGTTGTGGTTCTTTTGACCAACCTGACCTAAAATCATTAAAGGGCTACAAATTTTTCTTTTTTGTTGTGCAATTGCAGTTTTAAAATTTTTAGGGCGTGTAATATACGTTTGGAAAGGTATTTTCAAGAGCATAGTTTTCTACTAGTGATACGAGGTATATGTGATGATTATTTATTGACATATAGTTTGTAAATATAAAGAATGCATCCACTACAAGCCTATGAATGTTGGACAACACATTGTACGTTGATGAACATTGTTGTGTGTCACTAAAAACATCTTTGAATCTACCATTATGATAGATTTGTAGCTTCTTCCACATATGCAGGCGTGTTGCCTAAGACTCGTATGTTGGTAGGGATCACTCTCGTTATTCGTGAACCTCATACTCCACAAGAATGCAATGCATAGTTTGGTAAAAGCAAAGAAGTATAAGACCAAGACTTCATTACCGGATCTTGGTTGTTTAGCATGTACACCTCCATCACTTTAAGTTTGCTCCGGACGGATTGTACACACTAAACTACAAAGTTTACAATCTATATGATTGAAAACGACAATGGCATTAACACAATTCACTAATCGTGTACAATGGGTCAAACTAAAAGACCGTGAACTCACAAGAGAAAAGTGGAACATGTAGGTGCCAATTTGGGTGAACAAGTGCTCAAGTGAGTTACCCTCCGTGCTAAAGCAATAAAGGCCCCCCACTTTTTGCTTTGTGATTGCCTTCGTCGTCCCACTATACACCACCTTCGCATTCTTTCCCTTCTTCGAGATTTTCGCATGGGGAGGTGCGAAATCAAACAACTTCACCTCCAAGCTCATCTCCAACTCATCCGGCAAAATAACGTTAGGATCGGCTCGAGACACTTGCCCCCGTTTTTTCATCGTTAGGCTTTTTGGGCGCACCACAACAATAATCTCCTTGGGAACACAAGAACCCACTTTCAACATCGAATTGTCCGCCAATCCCTGCATGCATATTTCAAATGCAAATGATCGAATGTTGTATTATAGACTTGCATGCATTTAACAATCACACATGCCACTTTACTACACAAGTATGACGTTTAGTAGGGTGCCACTATTGCAATAATTGTCCCATGTTCTTGTGAATAGGTTTGGTGATGCGGTTCGTACTATTTGCAAGTATACTTTGATGTTTATAATGAATATTGTAGATATCTAATGAATTGAATGTGATTCTAAGGTCGGAGAAACCAAAAGGCTCACAAGACTAAAAGTACATTGAGATGGTGATAGAAATGTTAATCTTCAAAGTATAGGAATGTAGTGGAATAAAGGCTACTATCAACTTGGTGGTCCAATTGGAAGAAAGATATGAGATTGCCTAGTACTATATGCTAAAATAGAGAAGGAATTTATCTCTTAAATAATAAATAAATAACCAACGTCGGGCAATCTGACATGAATTTGAGCCCTGCCCTGCTCAAGAATCCTCTTGGTGCAACGTGGGGTTTATTGCCCACCTTGCGGTGGGTGGGCTCTTGGCTTCCTATCTACCTAGCTACACTGTTTTTTGCATTTAGTGTTGTTAACAGTAATTACGAACCACAACACTAAATGCCAGTGACGCCCTTAATGTTTACATCTCCACAATTAGTGTTATAATATTTTTATGTTTTGTGTTTTGTTGCCGCATGGTTGCACCACCACCATCTCTACCACCACTACTTGAACACTATTTGTCAAGTGGTTGGTCAAGAATGTTGCAGGTAAATGAATAGTAACAACATTAAATGCCACACAACACTAAATGCAAAAAACAGTGTAGTTTTTTTCCTATCAAGTAGATAGAAGATTTCACAGCGGGAATCGAACCACCAACCACTCCATTCGGAAATGGGCACCTCTCCGCTACCACCCGGCAATTTAGGGTCATCCAAACCTATCTCAAAAGAAGTTGTAGAGGGGACATTTCATAGCTATTGTTGGTGGCACGATAACCGCATTGTTATAGATTGCAAATTCTACATGTCATCTTTTTAAATCATGCAAAATGTTTCCCAACAAACCATGGATATCATATCACGTTATAGCTTAGTCTTGCAATATGTTTTGTCAATAGAGTTATCCTTTAATTCAATTGGAGTTTTGTTCAGGAGTTGGTTGTTTTGCATACAATAATTTCCATGTTTGGTGAGGTTTAAGTGCATGCCTAGAGTTAGTGTGGAGGTTTGAATGACGTTTGAACATTCTATAATGGTTCATTTGGGGGAAAACTCATTTTGGCATGCCCCAACTTTTCATAACTAGTGTCTTTACATCATTTAGACAATTAGCATGAAACCACAAGTTTGCATGCAAAATTGTGTAATATCATGTAGTTCAATTTTACAATCAAAATTTAAAAAATAGTGGAATCTCAATTATTATTATTCTTGTATTCTTCACCAAGATGTTGCATTTGAGAAGCATTTAAATAATCCCAACAACTTACATCATTCACTTTGAGGTTTGAAGCTTCCTCCGCATTGAGTGAGTCCACGGTGGCCGGCGAATAATTGTATGTCCCTTGTTTGGGCATAATCTTGCCATCAAGTATTTCGAACTGCCATTTATAATACAAAAAATTGAGCATTGTAAGTCGGGATAATGCATACACACACATATGGCTTCCTATCCACGCTACGGTGGTTTGACTATCTTAGATATATCACTTGGTACATGTGAAAATAATTTCACCAACATAACGTGAAAATAAGAGAAAGTGTTTACCCTCTCGGTGTAGATGATTTTGAGAGGAAGTGCTTTCGGCTTTTTCCGAGTGGGAGGTGGCGTAGGCACCCCCTCCACAGGAGTCGACATCCTGCTATGTGGTGAATGGTCCATGTTGCCCTACAAAACAACACCTTCAACCTTCAATCCAAAACTCTTCAACTTTTATGTTAAAACAAAACATTTAAAGTGATGCTACTGTCATGTAAGTTGATATATGTATTTTTAATCATGAGCAGGTCTACAAAAGACCGAATCTTCCTTACGAACAATATACCAAACATAAAAGAAAAGAGAAAGAAAAACATAGCAACCTTGCAAAATGCTTAGAGCCTCATTATATAAACAACAACAATGGCTTCATTCTTGGGAGCAAGCACTTTACACCATTTTGTACATAAACCTACTTGACTAAAATTAAGTTCAAACCCTCTCATAGTTTTAAAATGTACAGTCCACATTTGTTGTGTTCGGTATCAAGAAGAAGAAGAAGAACTCTAGTGTCCGAAGGAGGCCAGAGTGAATAGAGTGTCTGTTCATAAAACATCATGTGAGAACATATATCAATGCAATGGAGTTTGAAATAATATTTGCACTCTAAATGGTATAGCTCATGTCAAATGTGTAGTACACCTCCATGGAAATAAAGTGATTGACAAACTCCTTGTAAATATGGTGCAAATTCATTGCATTGTTTGTGGAGTTTTTACAATCCACTGTATGCATTCCATTGAATTTCCAATCTTAATATGATCTCCACGTAAAATTTAGAGAAAATCAGTTCATCACTTGGTGCAAAATAGTGAAGATTTTTTATTTATTGAACTTGAGACATACTTTGGCTCAATCGTATGTTGTCTTCTCATAGTGTTTCCACGGTACTCATCGTTAGGAACACGATCCTCTACTTTAGTTGCTTTTGAGAAGGAAAAAATCCATCACCATTATCATTTATCTCTCTCAAATACGAGGTTGAACTTTGTGTCTTGCATTTACAATGACTTTGTATACAAAACAAGTTGCAATCATTAGCTTGTGTGTGGTGCTATTGACCACAATTCATTTCTAGGGTTTCTTAGTAACATGCCCATGCCACCTATTGTTAAGAAACAACGTATTGTGGGAGTTTGAGGGATCTAGTGCACAACTTTACTTTGTCACTCGTAAGTCTATTTCCAAACACATGTTATATGGTATCCTAGCCTATGACCGAGAGCTACACATTGGTGAATTTTCACAATGACCTCTTCTATGGTAATGAACGATTTAAATTTTTTCATGCAAGGTAAAATGAAATATTTGTCTATTTCAAAAAAATTAAAAAATTAAAAAATTAAAAATGATTTTTAAAGATGTTCCCTAGGGTATCTTATGATAGACCTAAAGAAGTTTGACCTCAATGCTAATACAACTTATGAGCATTCTATAATTATCTTTTATGAACATGTTCGAGAACCGTAGACTGACTTTGACCTTACTATGTCAAGAGACATCCTAAACGAACAACTAATCTCATCCAACACGTTGTGACAAGGTCTCATGTGCCTTGAACCGAGACCTATGGGCCTCAATGACCACCTTCCTCTCTCCCACCACACCTCTCATTCTCGCGTTGGCTCCCTAGTCCCTCCTCCCCCCTCTTCCTCCTCCTCCTCCTCCTCCTTCCTCCTTTCCCCTCTCTCTCTCTCCCTCTCCCTCCACGTCATTAAATGCATTAATGTGAGGTTAGTTGAGCTAGGGACATGTCATCCATCTAGGGAACATTATTTCTAATTTGTTCCCTAGAGCTCGGTTTAAGGTCACATATCGGTAATAGGCTAGGATACCATAGTGTGCACTATGCAAATCAGGGCATGTTTACACTAATGACCACTGACCACTTTGTTTTACACAAGGTCTTTGAAATAAGAGAAATGATGTCAGAAAGTGACATGGAAATGGCATGGAATTTTACATGTCCATAAATAGATAATATTTGGTGGTCATCTGAGTCTTTTGACGAGAGAATCCAAATAGGTTGTTGCAACATAAACAAAGATTATTGTTGTGAGACAAGCATAAACACAAAGTATGAGCATCAAAAGAATGAGCCAGAGCTCTATTCCATTCAGATTATATAGGGGTGAAAACAATAGCTTAACTCAGGTTAAGCTTTATAGTGTGACTGGAGTTATCTTAATAAGTAAGCTATGGATGGAACCGGAGAGTGAATGGATGACATTCATCTTGTCTTAACACTCCTCCTCGAACGATGATCTTCCTCGTTAAAAAACCTCCATGATGTTGTGAAGGAAAAAGAGTAAAGTCATCGTTCGCCATCTAATTCACTCTAGTTCAGTGAGGGTCCTCATACCAGCCGCAATGATGAGCTTGCGGTGTTGAGGGGCCGGTAGTGCTTTGGTGAGGACGTTGGCGATGTTGTCTGTTGATGCAATCTTTTTGACCTCGATCTGCTTGGTCTCCATGAGGTCTTGAGTATAGCCGAAGAGGTGAGGACTGATGTGTTTGACACGGTCGGCTTTGATGAATCCAGAGGAAACTTGCTCGATGCAGGCCGCGTTGTCTGCAAATATGGTCGTGGGTTTGTCCATTGATGGAAGCATCACTTGTACATAGGTCGTGACCAGTCAAGATGGGAATCATTTTCCGCATCATGGTCTTCCCAGGGTGCCCCAACCAGCGATGCCAAATATTGGCTTTGGAGCTGGCGGCTAGAAAAGAGGCCTGGGCACCCCCCAGGGATAGGCGTGGGTGACACTTCACTATAAGAAAACTGCGTTTTTGATGATGAAAACTGCGTTGTTGATGACGTTTTTGGACAACGCAGACGATTTTAGGCGACATCCAATAGAACATCCAAATGTCAATAATGACGTCCACTGTAACATCTGGATGTTCTATTGGATGTCATCTAAAATTTCAAAAATATCATCAAAAAACGCAATTTTCTTATAGTGACTCGTGTCGGTGTTCACCGGCCTCTTCCGCACCTTTACAAGGGGGCCTAGCTTGCATGATGCAAAACTCATATAGGCCATTGGCTGCCGCGGCCCTCGCCTAAGCTCGAGGACCTCTTCATCGTTTTCCACCGCAGTGGAAATGTGGATGTCATTAGCCCGTAGGTCACGGTAGCTAATCAGGCTCCGAGGGGCGTCTGGGGCGTACATGGCCCTTTCGCAAATGAGGGGGGTTCCCCCGGGCAGAATCACAACTGTCCGGCCCTCACGAAACTTGAAGTTTCGTTTGCCTACGATTGTGACTAGGTCACAAGTTTGCCACGGCTCATTTCGAGTTTTGAACTCAAAATGTGTCTGGTCTTCCAAAACGATATGAATGGAAGCACTGTCAAGCAAAGAAATTTTAGCTTTGTTGGCAGGCGTGCTACTCTGAACCATGTAGATTTCGGGGTCTAACTCGCTGAGTGTGGGAGAAGGAGCATCAAGGGTGTGAGTTTCCTTTTTTCTTTCCCTCCATGACTGCAGCTCCTTGTACATTTCAATGACATAACTAGAAGCATGACATTCCTTAGTATAGTGATCCTATCTGCCGCATTTATGACAAATTCTCTTCTATGTTATACTCGACAACGGAGAGGACCGATCGGTTATGGTCGGATTCGCGTACCTTTGGGGTTTGAAAGATCGGTTTCACGTGTGCTTGGGCTTCCAATTTTCCTTTGGCTTCCGGCGTGGTGCATCGGAGATGTGAGACTCCCTGCGTGGATTGCCCGGCTTCGGGTGTGATGTGGATGCCGAGCTGGTTGTCATGCACGGGTTTTGGACTTTGCTGTTGTGAATCTCCTTAGCTGGCCTTGACTCTACATTCTTGAGTTGTTGCTGCTTTTCGGCTAACAGAAGGTAGGACATGAGTTCAGAATGTGTAGTAAATTTCATATTACGATGTTGTTGAGCCAAAAGTGCACAAGCAGGAGGAAAAATTGAGAGGGTCTTATCGATCATTTCGGTGTCGTTGATGGTGTCGCCACAGAGCCGGAGTTGGGCTACAATGCGGTGAAGCTTGGAGTTGAATGCGAGGAAATTTGGAAAATCCATCACGTGGAGGCCGATCCAGTCACTCCGGGCTTGTGGCAGAAAAATGGTCTCTTCATGCTTGAATCGTGCCGCCAGCGCCGCCCATAATTCGACAGGATCCTCGACTTGGATATATTGTTGTTGAAGTGAAGAATCGAGGTGTCGGCGCAAGATGAGTAGCGTATGCCATTTGTGTGAGGTGGGGATCTCTTCCTCGCTTACAGGAGCGATCGTGGCGTCGAGTTCCTCGGCACGCAAGTATGCACGCATGTCAATGTTCCACCCTAAGTAATTGGATCCATCTAGCTCGAGCGGATTGAAAAAAAGAGCTTGTGTTCGAATCTCACAGGGTTGGCGTTGCGTGGCCATGACTGTGGGGTTCTATAGTAATCAACTGTGCTAATTTGGGCTCAAGTGCATGCGGCTACAGTGCATGAGGTTACAATACATGCGGCTATGGTAATTGTCTTTTCCAATCGCGTTTCACTACCGTCTTTAAGGTTGTTTTTCACATCTATCTCTAAGTTTTGCAAATTTGTTGGTTAAAAGTTAGTTCTAAACGAAGAAAAAATTAGTTAAAAATTTTCTAAAAAAAATGAAGAAAAAGGCAGTTAAAAGTTTTATGAGAAAATTTTGGCAGCATAACAATAAGATTTCTAGGAGAATTTCTAGGAGAATTTCGGCAGCATTTCGGTAAGAGAGAGTGCAAACTAAAAGAAGATTTGAAAAGTATAAAGGCTAGACTAGAAATGTAGACATCATAACCTTTCTATGGACAAAATTTCTAAAGAAAATTGGGCAGCATAACTCCTCTATAGAGAGAAATCCTAGAAAATTGGGATAGCAGAACAATATGATAGGATAATCCAAAATAAAAATAAGAAGAGTTTGGTGTAGATAATGAATATGAGTGAAGAAGAACAAGAGCGAGAGCTACAAAAAACTATGGTGGAAGAGCTATGGCGGAAGAGCTAATGATGCTCATAACGTGTTGTGAGACAAGCATAAATACAAAGTATGAGCATCAAAAGAATGAGTCGAAGCTCTATTCCATTCAGATTATATAGGGGTGAAAACAATAGCTTAACTTAGGTTAAGCTTTATAGTGTGACTAGAGTTATCTTAATAAGTAAGCTATGGATGGAACTGGAGAGTGAATGGATGACATTCATCATGTCTTAACAATTATCATGTCATAAAAATACATTTCTAGTAATATAATCAGCAATGTTAATTTTTAGTAAAGTACGTCTCAACACACATTCTTTTTTGTAATTTGCAATAGTTCATTTTCATGAAGGACGCTACTTCACATAACATTATTCAGATCCATATCAGCGTTCTGTGGGACTGACAGTATTCTACATAATATTCCCTGATATTTTCCACATTCATACAGTATGAATGTGGAAAATATAAGGGAATATTCTGTATAATACTGTCAGTCCCACAGAACGTTGATATGGATATGAATAATGTTATGCATGATCTAAGTCCGTTTTACATTGTGTCTGTGACCAAAAATTATAAATGTAGATTTCTCTTGGTCATGGTCTTCGGACCGCTGTAAATGACCACAAGAAATCCCAAATCAAATTTTCTCATGACGTTTGGTCACATGTATAAAACAACCCTTCGTTGAGAGTCCCAATTCTATATATGGATGGCAAAATATTGAATGTCACATCATATCCACAAATTTTTGGGTTAGATGGTGATGGGGTGGTGATGGCACCTACAATATGTTCAATCAAACATGCAATCAAAACATGAGACCAACAAGGTGATACTCAACATGCAATACGTGTTATCTCCATAACAAATGCCTTGAAAGAAGCTTGAAAGGATGTTATGTACTTTCCATGCATGCATCCTTTTACATTGAAAAGTTAAATGTGGATCTTAATTTTTTGAACTACATGTAACATAGTATGTCCCATAGCACACATTTTTATATTATATTATATTATATTATATGTCTATCGAGTGCACATAATCCAAAATGTGGCAATGATTTTGAGCAATGTAGCCATTTATGGTATTTAGTGTCACATACACTATTTATGGAGGGTCTAAACTAGATGCCTAGAGATCTCAAAGTGTCACGTCTGGTAATTGCAAATGTGATATTATTCATCAACATAAGTAACATTTTATAGTGAAATTTATGTACACGATGATATCGAGAGTAGCACTAGCACATTGGGATACTTGAGATGATAGTTTTGTGTTTAATATACAACGGGAAGATGCTATTGAGCATACAAAATGACCAGTGTTTACATTTATTTTAGTATGCAAGAGGAAGATAATCTTGAGCGCACTAATGCTGAATGTGTTTTGTGTACACTTTAGTCAACTTGCAGACCGTTGTGTAACATAGGCATTCCCATCATGACACTATTGGACACACTCATGCCAAGAATATAAACGCACTTGAATGCCAAGTGTCATGAGGTGACATGAAGTAATGGATCGTTAGTATAACCTAGTATACACCTCAAAATTAGGGTAAATGACTCTACTACGCATGTGACACTAAATACCATAAATAGTGTAGTGAAATTCATGATTTTTGGCTAATCCAAAGAGTTAACTCACACCCCCCCTCCCCAATTAGGTCACCAAGGGAGTATTTACCAATGTTCTACAGTTGTCATCACATTTGTTACTAGACGAGTCTATACAATTGCAATGTATCCCTTTGTTGATGTTGTTTGGGTACATGAGAAATGATACTTGTTTTTGATGCCAACCAAGTCTATGTATGGTGCAATGACCTATCATCACAACATGAGTAAGAGGCGCAATCCACAAACACTCAATTAATAAACTTGAACATCCCATTATACCACCACTAGAGGTCATAAAACTAATGATATACGTACACCAAATAACCATCAAAACACCTCTCAGACCTAATCCAAAACAAACAAAAACTAGGCCCAAAAAACAAACAAGCCCTTGGGGGACCCCCCCCCTTATGTAGACTAAGGTAATACAATATGTTTTGTCCTTCTATTCCCATATGAAGGCCACCTTCTGATACCCCTACCATGAAGATTATTAAAAAACATGATTAGTGTAAGGGAGAATAATATCCCATTTACATCGGTGTAGCAAAACACCAATGTTTGTTTATTCAATTTAATCCGATCATATTATGCAATCACCTTAACACTCACATAACATTATTCAGATCCATAACAATGTTATATTTTGTGGAATATTCCATCATTCATGCTTAATGTGAGGAATATTCCGCATAATATTGTCAATCCCACAGAACACTGTTATGGATTTGAATAATGTTACACATGCCAAATTACACATGCTCGCTGAGATATTGCCCCGAGCATTGAGTATGGTAGGAGAATATTCTTCAATATCACGATGGCAATTGGGTATCAATGTTTGCATGGTATCAATCCTTGACTTTGTAATGCTCATGCTTCATGACGTCTAGCAGGTAAATTTATCCACCAAGGGTGAAGGGGCATGCATAACATTACCCAACGATGTGGGCTTTCGGATATAACAATGAGATGATGGGAGTTCAATATGAATATGAGTCTCCCTGGGCAACTTTTCAAGCATCTCACTATTATATTCTGAAGGCCCACAAAGTGAGAGTTGTATGTTGAGTAATGCTATGCAAGTAAAAGACAAGCCCTTAATAGGTCAAGGGCCAACAATACCACAAAATATCATATTGGTTTGGGATATGATGGTGTCAAATCAACCGAGAATTAAAAAAACTTATTATACCATCATTAGTATGTTTACTTATCATTCTACCAATGGATACATTTACATAGGCACCACGAAGTTTTAGCCAAACTACACTAATTATCCCAATTAGTGTGTGTTACTATTTGGAGTTATGTAGTGCTATCACTATTTAATGAGAATGTTCTATTTTACCAAGCAAAGTCATTTATGATCTATAATGTACAAACAACCTGTTGAATTTTCGTTAGTAAGTACACACTACGAAAGTAAGAATCTATTGTCTTCTAATGATGTTTGTTGATGTTGGAAATTGACATCTTGTTCAATTCATCCATAAAGGTTGCATGTTCATCACATCTATAACTAAAACCTTTGAAAAATGCTCCACTGCAAAATTTGATAGTAATTGGGCATACTCATGGGCTTGATGGAGCTTGACTATCTGTGTTGTTTGGTCATCCATATCATTCTAATCCATTAGCTCTTCATTCAAATTTGAACCCAAATGGACATCTCTACCCCATGTCAAATCCACCAACTCAACCATGTCTTCAACACATCTCTCCCATTACACCATTCAAGATTAAACCTAGGCTACAAGATCGATCTATGTAGTTGCAATCCATCCATCAATCGCAAGATTCAAGTGGTTATATTACCCGATCATCCGAATCATCATCAATTATCACTCCCATAGCCCAACTTTGAATCTAAACCTAATATGGAGAGGAGATGAGTCTTTGTACCCAAAACCCATGATTCAACTCAATTTTCTTCAAGTACCAAACACCACCTCACCACCAAAACTCTAACTTGAAAGTGTCCCTACCAAAGATGTTACCAAGATTCCAACACCCACCACTACACTATTCCAATACCCATGAATGAATTCCCATGACCCCACTAGCAAGCTTCTTAATGAACAAAACCTCTACCCTTCAGGTAATATAACCACTTGAATCTTGCGATTGATGGATGGATTGCAACTACATAGATCGATCTTGTAGCCTAGGTTTAATCTTGAATGGTGTAATGGGAGAGATGTGTTGAAGACATGGTTGAGTTGGTGGATTTGACATGGGGTAGAGATGTCCATTTGGGTTCAAGCTTCTTAATGAACAAAACCTCTACCCTTCAAAACACCTTCATTGACTCTCACCTACCAATTAGTGCAAGTAAGCCACCTTCACCCAACCCCCACCCAACCTTCAATCAAAACTGATGAACAAATTTGCAACAACTACTTAAGCATACTTGAATCTTCGTCAATTTTGCTTCAACCTCCACCCAATCCTAAATATTCAAAAATGCAACATATGTTATGGAACCAAGGTTTAAAACAAATAACTTGAGTTAAGGTAAGGTAACCCACCAATGATCACAATTATGCTCTTATTCCAATTCATTTTGTACTTGGAACAACTCCCCAATCCCATGGCATATCCTCAGTATGGATCCCACCGCTCATGCACATTAGTTACCTCTATTATACGACAAATTGGGCTTAAAAAATGTCGTATTATGAGTGTTCTAGTCATAATATGGCGGTAAATTAACACTAGAAAGTTTGATCTATGGGAAATGCATCATACAATCAAGGTGAGGCTGTAGTTGGGTATGTTCCCAAATACCATTGCACCACATCTAGGTTAGACTCTATATGGTAAGGATCCCTAATTCAATCACTTATCCTAATCGGCCACCTCTATTTGTGTGGTGTGTGGATTCAAGGACATATGCCATAAAGACATGTGTTTAAAAGAGATTGGTCAACATTCTTAAATTTGTTAACTACACCATTTTGTCTGATTGGGGTGGGGGACACTAATTCTCAATTACCCACACTGTTTTTAATTATAATTTGAAGTGGCCCACTATAATTTCCACTGTGAAAATTTCCACGTTTTTTTTAATATTTGGATGAAAATTCAAGGCAATGCAAGTGCTATAAAATTACTATTGTCAACCAAGGCAAGTACTATAAAATTAATGTGGGCCACACTAAATTCCAACCCACATGGATTTCCCACCTGCACTAATTAGACAAAACAATGTACTCCATGTTCAATACCTAGTCAAAACACTCACGGAGTGCACTATATGTAATTAGTTCATACCACACGTAGCAAATTGGGGAATGTTATTAGGGTATTTGACATATATTTCCCAAATTAATTTATTGGAACCCTTTTAGTGTGTCCCAAACTATTCATTATCAACCCACACTAAGGGCCACTTCACACACAAGACTAAATTCCAAGAGGTGGGCCTGACGCAAATTCCAGGAGACCATGACCTTTTAATTTTTTTCTTCCAATAGGACAAAATTTAGGACAGATTGCAGGGCAAATTCCAAAACAAATTCCAAGATAGATTCCAGGACAAATTCTAGGACAAACAAACACCACCAAGTAATTCTCTTAAATTGATAGAGTTTGAGACTCATTATATTAAACCAAATCCTCCCCTCTTTTTCCACCAACAAAATATGCAATGGTCCCACAACATGGTCCATTCTCACTTCACACTATGCTTGAGGGCCCGTGACTACATAAAATGGCTTTCCCAACACCCATGGTACGGCCTTTGGATGAGAGTCAAGGGTCCTCGCCATTACAAGGTCACGGCTCGTGGCTCATGTGCGAAGTGGCCCTAATTGTCTTGCAATCGCCAGGTGGCAATTAGAGAGGTGTCAAATGACACTTGACGGTGGACTACATGACAAGTCACAAAAGACCACTCTAATCAATATGGCACACCAATTTTAATGCGACACTAAACTAAGGGCCACTTCACACTATGGCCGTCCAAGTTGAGAGGCCGTGGGATTGAGTGGCCAAACTTTGTTGAGAGTCCAAAGAAATGGGCTGAAAATAGCCAATAAAATATAGTAAGTGAAGCCTTCGGCTGGGCATAGTGTGAAGCCTCCAAAGGCCAAGCCCAAAGTCCAAACCCAAAGGAGCATTCCACTTTATTCCTTGCCTAAAACAACCCCTCTAATCTAGCGGCCAAGATCTTGTCAATGATTGATTTTTGATGAAAAAAACTGACGGCCTCTTGACCATAGTTTGGGTTTCCATTCCCATCCAACCCAAACTTCCTTTGAGAGTCCGTTGCCTTCATAAAAAAGTAAGCATTTTAAATTGCGACGGCCCTTGGACTTTGGCCTTAGTGTGAAGGGTCAAGAGGCCGAACTCTTGGTTTCTTGCAATCCGATTGGTTTAAATCGACGGCCTCTCGACCTTCGGCCATAGTGTGAAGCGCCCCTAAAGCAAATGCACCACAATTACTAACTTAGTGCAACTTAGGCACTAACAAGTGAGGAGCATGAGAACAAGTGTCAGAGAAGCAAATTTGGTGGAGGTTGATCCGGTCCTGCCTATGGGTTCCCTCCTCTCCAGATTTTAGGGTTTGACTTTGGCCCCCGGGGAGCCCAAACCCTTTCGCGAGTTAGTCGCCCCGTGCTCGCGTCGATCGCAACCTTGCCGCAACCGAAGTTTGGAATCAATTCCGCCATCGCCAGCTGCACCGGCGACGCGAGAAGCAGTATTTGTAGATTTTAAGTTTATTAGTAGGAGTAGATCGAGCCATGGGCGAGATGACGCGGAGGTTACAGGCGTGCTTGTTGGCGCTCGTGTTCCTGTGGGGGTGTGCGCATGCGGTGCAGTTCGAGGTGAGCAGCCGGACCACCAAGTGTATCGCAGAGGAGATTCAGGCCAACGTGGTTGTCGTCGGTGATTACAAAATCGTCCACAGCGATGAGACGCATAAAATCACCGTCAAGGTATTGAAATGCTCTGCTTCCTTTCTCATTCTATGTTGCTGGTTGGCTCCCGTGTCGATATTGATTCACCAGCACGAGTACTCCTCTCCCTTGCTAAAGAAGTCCAGAAAAAGAAAGAATTTACAGCAAAAGGGTCCACGTTGTACCGAAATTGAGGTTTTCTCACTCACATGGGTCACATGGCCCAAGTGCAAAGGAGAACTCCTCTTGTTGGAGGAGGTTTATGCTCTCTTATATGTGTGCACACGACCATCTTCCATTTGTCAAGTACCTAAGTGTTGGCTCCCCTAGCGAACCTCGATTCATTAGCATAAGTACTCCTCTCCCATCCCAAAAATCTCTAGCAAAGGAAAAAAAAAAAAAAAAAACCAACAACAACACAGGATCCATGTTATGCCAAATTTGGAGTTTCTCTGCCCATTTGGCTCAAGTGCGAACTTGCGATGATTGCATCACAAGTGCAAAGGAGAAGTCCTCTCTTGTTGGGGGAGGGTTTATGCTCTGTTATATGTGTGCACACAACTGCCTTCCATTTCTGAAGCATTCAAGTGTTGGCTCCTCTATTGAAAATTGATTCATTAGCACTACTGTAGTACCCTCTCCCATGCCAAAAGGATCATGCCAAAACGATACGTCAAGAAGATGACGATGACGACGAAGTTGATGACAACAACAACAACAACAAGGGATCCATGTCATTGCAATGTTGAAGTCTACGCCACCCAAATGTCTCAAGTGCAAACTTGTAATTGCCCAAGTGCAAGTCCTCTCGAAGAAAGTTGATTGTCTATTATATGTGTGCACACAACCGTCAATTCTTCTCAAGCATCTGAGTGTGTTGGTGATTGACCTACTTGGGAGCCATTTTCTCTACTTGCTATGGGCAACTGTCCGCATGTGGGTTCAAGTTCACATGCGAGTGGTGCTTCCTTCCTTTGATGCGGTTCAAATGGGTACATGAATGACGAGCAATAGGAGATTGGATTGTTCTCCGCTTCTAGTGGCCCTAATAAAAAATCCCATCTCAAATTGGGACCCCCATTTGAATTTGTGAGATTTTTTAATTTTCTTTGTAGGGTTGTTGTTGTATATTTAGCTCGCACAGCCGATTTTCTGCTGATGAGAGAGATGGCCTGGAGTTAGAATTATAGAGCTTAAGAGCAGTGTACTTGTAAGAGCATGCAACTGGTTTTATAGTCTCTCATGCAGCTGACTTCTCTGATGATTCTCTAATTGCAACCTATTGGTCCAGCCTCTCAAATTTTCTTTCCTTGATTTAGTATCAAGTTTTTTTGAGGCACATATTTGCCAGTATTATCATGATCGAATATTCCCAAGGCAGCAATATTTTGGATATCAAATACGTTGTCATTAGAAAATCTAAAACTCAAGACTTGATGCACAATCAGTACGATGGTCAGAGGTGTTTCAGCTGGAACCTGAATATTTGTATATCTCTACAGTTTTACACCTGCTTCCCAAATTAGGTTTGCATGCATATCTGAAACTCAAGACTTGTGTTTACCTTTGTTGTTGTGTGCAGGTTACCTCACCATATGGGAACCAGCTGCATTTCTTAGAAAATGTGGCGTCAGGACAGTTCGCCTTCACTACACAAGAATCTGGCAACTACATGGCCTGCTTTTGGATGCAGGGTGCAGGTCCCAACACAAATATTAACGTGGCACTTGACTGGAAGACAGGAGTTGCTGCAAAAGATTGGGCGTCAATTGCCAAGAAGGACAAGCTGGATGTATGTTCTTGGGTGGTCCTTGTTGTATTTCAGTACTTTTGTAAAAGCATGCATAACTTCCAAGGATCGCCATCACCAAATTTGCAACAGTTTTTTTATTTTTAAAATCCTGGATTATGGTGGCCTGTGTTCAATTGTGACCCAAAGGTGGAGTCTTCCATTGAAAGAAGAGGCATGGGGTTATGAATAGGAGGTTGATTGTGATCATTTGTGAACTACAGGACATGGAACTTGAGCTGAGGAAGCTGGAAGAAGCTGTAGGTTCAATCCACAATGAAATGCTCTACTTGAGAGAGAGGTATTTTTCAATACCTCCAAGTATTTTTCATAGAGGTCTTTCTTAATATTAAAGATGCGGAGTTGCACTTTAAAGATGTGGTGATTGCGGTTTGAGCCAATTGCTGATAAAGAGCATTGTCTGGAGAGATGCTAAAACCCTGGCCACACCATGTTTGTGTTCCAGGTCAAGTAGCCTTTCATAGTTTGCAGATCAGTCAGTACGCAGTTATTTGATTTTGACAAGGACATAGAACTCTTCTGCATATGTCACCAAAAAAAGAGCTTGTGAACCATTGTAATTTTGAATTGGTTATCTCTCTTGGGTGAACTGCAGGGAGGCAGAAATGCGGGACTTGAATGAGCTGACAAATTCGAGGGTGGCCTGGTTTGGCATCATGTCCCTCCTTGTGTGCCTTGGAGTAGCTGGATGGCAGTTGTGGCATCTCAAGACATTTTTTGAGAGGAAAAAGCTTCTCTAGATTAGATTCTTATCAGAGAAATAGTAGGTTCAATGGTACTCTGATCTTCCTTTCTGGTGTACAAAGACTGTGTACTTACATGCCTATAAAGATTGAACAGGGCCATCAATGTGCAGGCGGATGACAGGTTGTAAAAGTTTTCTATAGTGTTCTTATCACCACACTGGCTGGGGTTAATTGGTCTGATGAAGGATTGATATCCGACTTTCTGCTTCTGGAGGTCCTTGCCGACAATATCCTTGTTGTGGTTTGAAATGTCAGTTGGAGATGTATGTTTGTCCAGGTGTACTTGATCCCCATTAGGTCACTGCACCTTTAGGTTGATCTTTTTCCAAGTTGCTATTCATAACCATTGAGGAAGCTGCATGAAATTACCTCAAGCTCATCTCCTTCAGATTTTAAACCGGCACTCAAGGTGCGTTACACCCAACCACTGTTTTGGTGGTTGCCCAACTACGATACGAGGTATGGTTGGGAGGACTCCCGATGGCTGTAGTTTACTTTTGTGGTTCTTATTGCTTGAAATTACTACGTGGCACCAGGTGAGAACTTCAAAACCACAGCATGGGCAAGGATTCGTAGGAGACAATCACTCTTGGACAAACTTTCCACTAGAATCTGTAGTGTTTGTATCCACTCCCTGGATTGCGCCAATAGGAGGGACGATCATTGAGGTCAAATCCACTCTTCGACTAGAAGAGTGGTTGTTGTGTGTAAATGCACCTTCAGAAATCATAGATGTGAAATTAAAGTATCTCTCTACCTTTGGATCAGGATCTGCACCGCCTTTTCATGGGCATAGGAGTAGTTGTAGTAGGATGTGCCTCACCACCTTCTCTGCTTTCTATGTTTTGAGATCCATTCCCTCGTCCTTGGCGAAGCCGACCTATTTCCGCTGTCAAAAGATTGGCATACGCCGTTCCTATACAACTTTTATCCTTCAATGAAACCAAATGCGCTCGATCCTCAGCAGCCTTCTCTTTCACAGGTACACTACCTGCCGATCGCACTAGCCGCAGCGGTTTTCTGTCATCGGGAGTGTTGGGTTCATATTCTTGAGCAATCTCAGTTGTCACTGCTATTTCACTGCAGTTGTTTTCATCTGGAGTAATTTCTACAACTGTCATGGTTCTAGGGGGGGCATGATATTCTCTCCCACTCTTTCTCTTCGAACCTTTCATTTTACACACTTGCTGCTCTTGAGCTGCATTTTCATGTCCACGAGATGAATTTGTTGCAGACTGATGTTGTGTGCATCCTTGTGTTGCAACTTGGTTTTCTGCTTTATGGACAGATGGTGATAAACTCCGATTTCTTGAATGAGTCCCACATTGATAATGTTTTATTTTCATCTCTACTTCCTCTCTTTGCGGAGATTGATGCCTCGACTCTCTGTGTGCCATGAGTGCAGCACGACGCATTGCCTGGTTTGGAGAGTCCATGCGAATTCCGCCTCCCAGCCATGGATTGGGATGACAAAGTCCTTGTGGAATCTGTCTTTTGAGAGCTACATGCATCACATCGTCTCTTGGGGTTTTCTTCTCAAATTTGTATTGCCCTTTTGAAATTTCCTCAGGAATTGTGCATGGATTGTCCCTTTTCATCTTCATCCACCTATTATTTCCTTTCAAGTTGCTGGCCTTGTCTCCTAGACTGGAGCAAAGATTGTTGCGGACGCCTGTAAGGGCTATTGCCAAGTTGTTGCAGACTCCTAGTACTGATCGTAGTGCTTGTTTGTGATCATGTCGATGCAGATGTTTCGGGTACGCTCTCGAAGCCTCTACTAATTGCCTTCCATTTCCCTGTTCCACATCATACGCAGATATTAAGAAACAATTAATTCCAGATGGGACTCTTTACTTTTTAACTGTACAGAGAGTATTGGGTTTTTGACAGTGATGAATTGTCATGCACGGTCCACTTCATGTGGCTCTTGCTTTTCTAAGTTGCCCATATAAGATAGACAGCCCTTATTTGGTTACTTTTCTTGTTAGGACACCTATATTTGGTGTGGCTCCAACAACGGATATCAAATAGACATTTGTTTAGAAGAGATTGGACTACGTGCTCAAAATGTGATAACCATTCTAGGCTCAATAGTCAACGTATTTGGAGGGCTTTACATGACCATTTAATTAGTAAAGAAATCTTTAGTTTGAAAATGAATAAGGTATTCATATAAGCTCCATAAATTATAAGAAAAGTGGCTCTGGTTTGGATTTGGAATTGGGAGCAAGCATGGTAAAGTGGACAACTCTTGATCCTTGCTCAGGTTTAAGTGAAAGTGATCCAAAATTATATACTAACTTTGAATTTTATGAAATAGAAATTCATATACATTTAGAAAACATATGAATCTACAAAGCCAAGCAATTTATGTTCACAAAAAACAATTTCAAACAACGTATATGTATTTTAGAAGATGGTGCAAGTGGTGAAAAAGTGGGTGACATTGAAAAGGTAATTGTCTAAAACTTGTTCAAAATATAATTACTTTACATTAAATTGATGAATCTTTGAAAATTTTTTTTACGATGACCTCAAGTTTAGAATGAATTCAAGGAACATGAAAAAAATTCCAAGTTCAAAATATTTAAGGTCATGAAATTTATGTCCAAAACTATATTTAGTTAGTTGCTTTTACGCATCACTTTTGATGATAGGTTTTGAAGATCTCATATTGATATTCTATATTTGAGTACCTAACTTAACAATAGAGGTCATCATGAAAAATAATATATTTTAAACAACATTTTGCTACTACTTATAGGCATTTGACCAAGAAAATCATGGCTTTCGTATACTGGAGCACTTTTTTGGTCCACTTTACTATGCTTGCACCCAATTTCTAACCATCTTGTACCAATCGTGTGTTTCATATCCTAGGAGAAGTGGGTTAGTTGAAAAAAGTAACCATTTAAGACCCATCTGCCTTATTCACTTTCCTTTCACATAATTTGATAGCCAAGGAGGAGTTTAGAAAAACTACACTGATATGTACATGTAGGTTGTCCCCCCCCCCCCCGCAGGGGGAGGGCACTCATAGTAAATTTTTGGAGACACCTGCAATAACCACTTATTTTCAAGGGGGATATTATCTTTGGGAATTACAATATTAGGAGTCCTTAAAGAGGAAAAAATATATTGAGCTTAAAATTTTAATACCCTACTAGTAATTAGAAATCTAGAATGCATTCAATATTAAATACCTTATTTTTTTTACAAAATTTTCATAGCCTTTAATTTTTAGGCCGGGGGGGGGGGGTGCATTGTGAATTGGCATTTTAACAATGGGATTGCATTGTTGTGGTATGGCAAGAAGAAAACACAATAGAAGAGAAGACCATTGTTGAGATAGCCGACCACCTTGGCTCACCCAAAACCGTAAAACCATAATTCATCTCAGAAATAGACTAGACAAAAGTAATTTTCATCCATCCCATTTGAGCCTACATAGTATTTAACTTAGGATACCCTTATTCAAGGCTATTTAAAATAAAAATATAATAAAATTACACATGTTATATTGCATGGTAATTTTTTTATAAGAGGTTTCCAACATTAATTCGCCCCCTATATAGAATTCTTCAAAATTTTGCCTCAAATGAATATTAAATACCCTATATTTTATTACACGTCATTTCTAAAACATCGCCAGTGCCCCCCCAGGGTTGTCCCACACTAATATATATTGGCATTCCATACTATTTTGAATATTTGTTACCACTATATCAAAATACATAACAAATATTGTGGTTGCCATACAAATTGATCAACATAGTTATGAGTTTTTATAATATGATTTTAAGTCAAGATAATTTGCATGGGTAAAGAGGCAACCTATTCGTGAAGGCAACCCTAATTGCTTCGGCTTCCTGGACTTTAAAATCAATTTCAATTTCATTTCATTTCATTTCACATATCAGTGTAGAATTTCAGTATGTTTCTATTAAAATGCTAATTATGTTGTCAATCACCTGATGACTCAGTACATTAGGTAATGAGGATCAAGATTACCGTAACACCATAGCAGGTTCGCCACCTGGCGAACGAATATTTAATTTTTTTGAAAAAATAAGGTTCGCCTCTCAAAAACTGAATTTCTCAATTTTCGTTTTTTAGCAAAAAATAAGTAAAAATGACCCTAAATAGCTTAGAAATAGCAAAATATTTCAAAAACTAATTTATTCTATTTTCGTTTTTTTGTCTTCAGAATTTTCTAATTTTTACGTTTTTTATTTTTAGAATTATTTTAGGACGAACCTGCTATGGTACTACGGTAGTTAAGTAATGCTCATTGCTGACATGCATACTTTGGCAAACATGGACCCCTAGGTATTAGGTAATATTTTTTTAACCACACTTGGAAACTTGAAGGCAACAAACCTCGTGCTGAACAACTTGAATCTCCTGAGACAAAATTTTCTGCAACTCAACGACCTCCTGTTGCAATGATGTCTGCACATCGAGGTTATGGACACTTATTTAGGACATGGCCTCACGAACATTATAATGTCAAAATAATAGTAAGCTTAGGTTTAGTCGTTTCAACCACTCCATGAATGAACCCAGATGACTGCTTCATTGTTGTTTGCCATGCACCCTGACAAACAATTGCCTTCACAAGTAACTGCTAGCACTACAGCTACTTACAGGCCACTCTGATGCAGTGTATTGATTAGTTTTGTGAAATCTTGTTGGGTTCTTGAAGTAATTTGGAGGGCATGAGGTAGACGTGTCTAAGTCAAACATAGCAATAATCTGGACACCTATATTTGAGTGGTATGTGATTAGGTGTGGATGTAAGAATGGACACAAAAGGGGATCAAGTTTTTAAAAGAGATTGGACTATGTGCTCAAATATGCTAACCATTCTAGGTTCAATAGTCAACATGATTGGGAGGGACCTATATGGCCACTTAATGAGCAGTAGAACCTTCACTTTGATAACAAATAAGATAATCGTACGAGCTCTGATGTTCATGAGACAAATGGCTACAGCCACGATTTGGATTTGCTAATCATTTCACACTAATTGTGTGTTCCATATACTACGAGAAGCGGGTGCAGAGAAAAAAGTATTTAAATAACACACTTCTACCTTATGTGCTATGTAGATAAGTGGGTGCTATTTAAAGCCGGATATTGATGAAATTAGGTGTGAGAATCAGGGCAAACGCAACCCACCTGAAGAGCCTGCAAAGCCCTTGAAGTGGTTATCATCCCATTGCCAGGCTTCAAACCATGACTAGTTTCTGCTGGTTGGGAGAAGCTCACTGACATCTTTCCTCCCTCTCCAGGATTTCGCTTTGTTGTTGGTCCTTTTAGAGGCCTTCTTAGAGGAGTAATACCGGTTTCCATAGGAGTTCCAGAATTACCACCTCTATCTGAATGTGCTTTATGGTCCAAGAATTTGCTAGGCATAGTAGGATGCATAGCCATATTGTTTCCTGTTTCCGAATGCGTGTGTGCTAATTGTACTGGTGATGCTTTAATCAACTGCTTATTGTTTTGTGAAGATGATTCAGGAGTTTTGATTTTTCCCCTTTTGCGCAATGTGAGCAATTGCCAATGGAAGAAATTCCGCTCAAGCTGTCGACGTTCTCCCACCCTTCGAATCCACCAAGGTAGAGCCTCCATCATTTTGTCAAGTGACGCGCTTCTTGATATTGCTTTCTTCTCTAGAATGCATGTTTTTGTAAACGCTCGCCACGCAGACATAATTAGAGGCACAAGTTTGTGCTGTGTCAATATTAAATTTAGTTCCCTCTCCATAGATGTTGCCAAATTTCCTGCTCTCAACTTTTGAATCAAGTCTTCAGCTTTCTCTTGCTTGTGAATCTGCACATGGCAACCACATGATCCATCTGTCAAATTCATGTCAATTGATTTCTAATTCTTAAGTCAACCTTTAAAGCTACAAAGTTTTTGAGTTATCTTCTTTTGACTTCATGTCATTTGCACTACGATAAATTAATAATATGTGATGTAACTTTCATAATTTGCAATATGAGAAGCAAAATCTTGTATTTGTTTGTTTGTTTGTTTTTTTGTTTTCTTTTGGGGGGAGGGGGGGGGGGTGAGGAAGGAGAATAGAGTGCATTTACCAACTCCAAATCCACAGACTTTACTTTTTTGATCCTACGAAGCTCTTTGGCAAGCACCTCCGCCCTGGTAAAACCTGAAAACTTGATCAATATATATTTTTCTTAACAAAATTCAAAATGATCACAACTTAATGATACCAAAGGGTGCAAGTGCATCTACAATTCTTTTTTCAAATATGGAACTAAGTTTGTCCGCTTTGTATATAGGGGTATTGATTGAAAGGTGTCGCACACATGTTATTTTTGGACCTAATGAAGAGTGCACCACCTGGAAAAGTCAACCACAAGCAAACCACAAACCTAGAACTAAGTTTGTCCACTTCTTGGTTTTGGGGGTTGTGGTCGGATTTATGAGGGGGTGGACTCTTCATTAGGTCCAAAAATGACGTGTGTGCGTCACCTTCCAATTGATTGCCCTACATGCAAAACATATTGCAAAGAAAAGGAGAATATACACACAAATATAGAGATTACAAAATAACCTTAAACTATGTACTAGTCCAAAATATATGCACACACTCATGGCTAGAATCATGATTTTTCATTTTCCACCTAGAGGATGAGCTTGTTATATTTTTATAGATTAGAAACATCACATAATAATCCCACATATACATACACGCCTAACCTTCAACAATACACTCCTATGTGTGCAATGTACGGGACATGTTCAATCATTGCCCATGTTGTGCACCCCCAAGGGGTTGGGTCAAACATTACCTACTCCATGTGCACCCTTTCTATAAGGGGAGGGGAAGGCGAGTTTGCATGTAGAACTGAATATTTGTCCCTAACTCTATCTAACATCAAACGCAACTCTACTTGGCCAGCTGGCTCGTATTAAAATATATATTTTGGTAGCGGTCAACGAGTTGTGGGCCTTCCTCGTTTGGGGATTTGTAGGTACTATTATAAATCCTCTAGTAGCTTCTAGTGTAGAGGTCAAATGGTGAATATTAGTTAGGCTGAGTATTGTTCATTTTGTGTGGGAACCTAGAATAAAAGGGGCATAATGATCAACAAATTTTTGGCCCCAAGGTGCATTGGCCTATGACCTTTGGGTCATTTACACTAGGGGTGGTTATGGTATTGGTAGTCATAATGGGTTACCTTCTTTAGTTCTATTTCCATGGAAAATGGCATAATAAGTACTAACCACCCCCACGAGCACCCCTTGTCCTATCAACCCCCTATTCCGTGTGATTAAGCGCCCTTGGGGTGGTTGCTCATGCTCATGTGGTGTCACTTGAAAGTGTCAAGGCCAAGGTCCGGAGAGAAAGTTGAGGCAACCACTATAAAACTATAATTTGAAGCCAACAAGGATAATAATCACTTTTAATTTCCTCTCAAAACCTAAGACCTAAATCAATGATAGACTGTGATATAAAAGACTGACCCCACATCAACCACAACCACAAGGATTTGCACAATGAAAAATGTGAACGAAAAATTTGTTGTTGTGGTTGATTAGGGTGGTTAATCACAATCACAATCACAACCATGATCACGATCACGATCACGACCATGGCAACCTTTGTAGTGCGAAGGACCCTTGAGTAAGGTAGAAATACCATAAGTGGTCAACCACCCTCTAGCCGTGCACTAGACCGCCGTCATAATGGTGAAGTGCCAGTTCTGAAACGGATCATGGCTTGGCGCGAACTTCAAGGCGTGCACACTTAAGTGTAGCCAATGGGAGTCAAGTTTTAAGTACTCATGAATTATTGATTTAGGTGATGTTCTGTATGGAAATGCGGATTACCGTGTTCAGTGTAGGGAGAATCTAGTGAATGGGTAGGGGTTTTGACAACTTTCCACTTTGAAAAATTGTAGCATTTTTTGTACAGGGCAAAAAAATATGAAACAACTTGCATTCTTCATGAATCCTTCTCGTCTATCTTGGAAAATTATCTCCTGATTGTTAGACCAGATCTTCAATGCAAATCACCTTATTTTAACCGCTTATGGTATTTCTACCTTAATGTTATGGTCAGATGGACAAGAAGTGAATGGGCGAATAAGAGAAGAAACTAGGTACCTTGCTGATGATGCTGCCCAACGCCATTTCCAGGTTATCCACCTCTTGAGCTTATCTATGACCATAATTTTTGCAGATGAAGCCTCATGATGTGCGATATCGGTGGTGCGAACATCATGAAGTGAAGAGAAATACACATGTCTTTGACCACTGCGTATGTTCTGATGATCAGCTACACAAGTCTGGTTGTTGTTATCCAGTAGTAAGCCTCCACTAAGGTTCTCTTCTGATGCACATGAATAGTAATTATTGCACTCAGTTGTCGTGCTCTTGTTAGCCTTTGCATTGCTTGATCCAACACGGTAATTAGAATTTGTTGACAAATGTTGCTCTGCAGAGTTCACTGTACTTTCGAGCTCCCGCATATGGTCAGTCAATCTCTTCAGATGTTTCACCATCTCTAAGGCGACTTCCTCGGATGCTTTTGCTCGATCTTCTGCTGTGCAATGCAGCTTCATTTGTAACTCCTGGTAGCATAAATATTCAACGAGAGACATGAGAAAAATGTCCAAACCGATATATTAAACTAGTATATAGGTATAGTGATACTAGGGTAATTTTGCTTAGGTATGAAGGTTTTTTTGCGTGGCATATAGACATGAATGGTATTGAAAATCAAAATATCATTATTTAATTACCGATACATTGGTATAAAAAACCAAAATTCATTATTTGGGTATCAATACATTGGTATAAAAAACCAAAATATAACCTAGATTAATTTTTTTTTGTAAAATCTTCATTATAGATACCCGAATGATATTAAAGAAAGAAGACGATATTAGACCAATGTTGGTCCAAACCAATGTTGAACTAGTATATATTAAGTGAATGCATGGTATCAATACACTATGTCAATAATGGTGTGAAAGAACCTACCCGATTGATATTAATATTGTAATATAAGTCAAATAATGGTACTTGGTGGGTATCACAAGATGAGAGAATCTTTGTTTACCCCACTAATTACTTGGGTAAATACCATCGTAATAATATATTGATATTAGGGTAATTTTTCCTAGGTATGAAAGTTCATGCATAGTATATAGATCTGATTGACATCCAAAACAAAAAACATCCTTAAATTCTCAAACCTTACTCTAATCAATAAAAACCAAATCATCCTTGTATATACCCGATCGGTAAAATAAATAGGTAATACCAGTACAAAAGTGGTCCAAACACCTATTTAGCTCATAAAACAATCACCATTGCCTTGATTGTACCTTGTGAGGTAGAGTAATTTGTGGTTGTATTAAAGTCAGATATGTTGCATGATAAGGGATGACATTGAAAGTGTTGCAAAATTTGCATTTAGTACTTATATCTAGTTAGGTGCTTAAGATGAAACTCTAATTTGCACTCCTTATTTGAAGTTAAGAGTCTCGATTTCCTAGGGACTGAACATCTCACTTGGCCTGGATTTGGAGATAGATAACCTAATAACAGTAAGCATGATATTAGGTTGATCATTCACCACCAACTTCGGGATGAGTTGCTCCATACTGTCTTGTTTATCAAATGCAACTCTCCTTGTGTGCTTAGTGACTATGTAGTGTTTGACCATCTAACACAATATTCAAAATTTTGAGAGAGTGGGATCCTCTCTAAATAATATTGTTCATTTGTCAACCTAAAAGTCATGTTAGGTTGATAAATACTAGATTATATTTCAGATGTGTAGTTTCCATTAAAATGAGAGTATGTTGAGTTGGGGAATCGACTCATTTAGGTTGAGTCAACCTAAATGAGGACAGTATGTTAGTCAATTTAGGTTGAGTCGACCTAAATGAGGACAAAATGTTAGTCAATTTAGGTTGAGTCGACCTAAATGAGGACAATATGTTAGTCAATTTAGGTTGAGTCGACCTAAATGAGGAAATATGTTTGTCAATTTAGGTTGAGTCGACCTAAATGAGGATAATATGTTTGTAAATTTAGGTTGAGTCAACCTAAATGAGGACAGTATGTTAGTCAATTTAGGTTGAGTCAACCTAAATGAGGACAATATGTTAGTCAATTTAGGTTGAGTCGACCTAAATGAGGACAATATGTTAATCAATTTAGGTTGAGTCGACCTAAATGAGGACAATATGTTAATCAATTTAAGTTGAGTCGACCTAAATGGTCAATTTTAGGCAGCACATCACTCCGCAATTTACGGCGGGAAATCAAATGTTATTTTTTTTCTTGAACTCTACAACTCTCCACTGGTTTTCACTTCATTCTTGGATTAATAATTTGCTTTATGTACTCTCAATTCACTGGAAAACTCTCAAAATTTTGAAAATTGTGTTATCTCAGACCTCACTGATGTGTCGTATCTTCATTGGGCACGAGCATGATGAATATAGACCGTAGCACATAGCCCTAATGACATTGTCAATGCTATGTCCGATATCGTACACATGTCATCCTACTACGGGTTGTAGTAGGGGTCCTTGCATACATAACCAATGTAGAGAATTGTGTTGCTCACAAAGTATGTTAGTATAGATGTTGAATTTCAAATTATTAATTTTTTGTGTGGACAAGAGGATCAAGTATGAGGTCATAACTACCTCTGCACGGCACGAAGCCACATTTGCCCTCTCCACAGCATGATGGAGTTGCATCACCAGAGTTTCCCTCTCTTGCCGCAAACCATTGAAACGCTCTGAATAGGAGGCCAATTCCATCTGAAAATCACACAAAAGGAGGCAACTTGAACACCATATAGACATGTTACTTTTGTGCATTCTTTCAAATTTGTCCATTATTTGAGAGAATCCACACGTTTGTGGTTAAAGTGCATAATAGCCCGCATAATGCATATTGTACAACATGATTTTTGGTACACCCTACCACCTACGGTCCGCCCAATCATAGTGGCGGCATCTACTTCAATTGAATATTTTAATCAACCATGTAAGAACCTAGGGGCTTGCCCTATTCTTGGAGGGATAGGAGTAGACCAGCTTGTCCATGCCCAACTGTTCAAGGTTTTTTGAAAGGGACAGTACTCTCCGGGGCTCCTCTAATTCTTGTGATGCTCATTTCAGAAGTACATATTGACTTAGACCAACTCGACACTAGAAGAACCAACACCAAATTCACGCTGGTGGCAACATCGGAGACATGTTTCTTTATCTCTATAAACATGCCACATTTAAGGTAGACATATGTCATTGAGTTATTCATCTTACTCGGACACCTATATTTGTATGGTATGTGATTATGTGTGGCTCTAAGAAGGGATATCAAAAAGACACGAGTTTAAAAGTGATTAGACTCTATACTCAAAATATGATAACCATTCTAGGTTCAATAGTCAACATAATTAAGGAATCCTATATGACCGTTTCATGAGAACAAGAATCTTCACTTTAATAATGAATAAATTATTCATATGAGCTCCAAAATTTATGAGGATAATGGCTACAACCTTGATTTGGATTTGCTAACCATCTCGTACTAATCTCATGTTTCATATCCAAGAAGAAATTGGCTAGTTGAAAAAACTAACCATTTACAACCCATCTACGTTCGGTCATGATGGAAACATAGAATGAAAGAATGGAATATAAGAATTGACCTCTTTGGAGCATTTTGCCCCATACGCTCGCCGCAACTGTTCTTGAAGGCTTTGTATCTCTGCATTGTGCTCTGTCCTCAGGGAATTGATGTGTTCTTGGTCCACACTTTGCCTCTCTGCCAACCTGCTAACTAATGCATTGAGCCTCTCAATCTCCTCCCCTTGCATGCGCAATTCTTCATCCCTGCGTGCCAACTGCTCCACCATGTATCAATATAAAACACATATGAGACAATGGACTGTATGTCTTTGAACTCTTATGGTCAATGATGATGAACATCTACCATGCAAAGTGCCTCCAATCCCCAGGGAGTGAGCTCTTCATTAAGAGTGGGAGCCATGTGTACAAAATTTTCATTATCAGAAAGAAGACTATCTATACAATCATATACTAGACAACAATTTCTTTTCTGTTTGGGATTAATAGGTATCCATTGCATATATGTTCATAACTCACTTTTTATTGACAAATTCATTGTAGTATGACATGGGAGATGACAAGTATTGCTTCAAGGATGAATACGTATGAATTTTTGGGGGGAGCTGACAATACACTAACCTCTATTAAAACTCATACTATCCTACATATTTGGAACAATACCCATCCCTTATGCAAACATTGTAAACAAATACGCATCAAATACCCTTTTGTACTCTGTTGAGTTTACCTCCCATGCTCCAATAGGTGTCCAACCTTGTCATGAGTGAATGACTTCAAGGTTTGTTTTGTATAGGGGAAAGCTCAATGGACAAGATTTTTATTTATTTATTTATTTTTGTAAAGGCCAACCCGAAGAGCTTTCCTTGCTTTAAAAACGGAACATTGTTTGTGTTGTGAATTGGTGTAGCAAGTGTCATCAGAATGCCTCATAGGTACATGGAATGCCCTACCGAAATAACATAGGAAAAATGGGGCCATGTTTTAAGTGGTGGCAGCAAACCTGGTCCAAGAGAGCCCTATTCTCCTCCAAAGCACCGCTCTTCTCCGCTTGAAGAAGACTAAGCCTAGAGTGGAATTGGCCATCAAGCCGTGCACCCTTTTCTTCTATATTTTTCAACCTATCCTTCAACAATTGAATTTCGTTATCCCGCCGTTGCACTTCTATCTCTGTTGTTGCCAGGCTTTCCATAACCCTCATTAGCCGCCTGTCGCTCTCCCTCTCTCTCTCCTGATTCCCAAGACAAACCCATCACAAACCCTTCAATAAGGATCTTTGATGCAAAGAAATAGGCATATCAATCATATATAAAGTACAGAAATCCTTATTAGGTGATTTTTCTAATTAGGGCACCTACATTTGAGTGGTATGTGATTAGCTCCAAGAATAGTACCAAAAACACATGTGTTCAAAAGAGATCATACTATGTCCTCCAAATAATCATTCTAACCTCAATAGTCAACATAATTGGGTGGACCAATATGACCATTTATTGAGCACGAGAATCTTCAATCTGATAATGACTAAGATACTCATATGAGCTCCAAAAATTATGAGAAAAGTGGCTATGACCTTGATTTGGATTTGGTAACCATCTCGTGCTAATCATGTGGTTCATATCCTTGGAGAAGTGGGCTGGTTGGAAGAAGTAACCACTTAAGGGTTGTCTACCTTAACTGTAATTCTCCAAAGTGAAGGACTTTTGGCCATCTCCAAGCACTCAAGCCGGTTACACACATCACGTTCTAAGGTAGACGTGCCTAAATTCAACATAGTGATTAATCTAGACACCTATATTAATGTGGTACGTGATAAGATGTGGATCTAAGAAAGGACACCAAAAAGAGATGTGTGTTTAAAAGAGGTTGGACTACGTGCTCAAGATATGTTAACCATAATAGATATAATAGACCTATATGACCATATAATGCCGAGCACATCTTCACTTTGATAATGAATGAGATATTGATACAGGCTCAGCAAATCATGAGGCGAATGGCTAGGGACTCGGTTAGGTTTGTGAAGTATCTCGCACTAATCGCTTGTTTCATATCTGACGAGAAGTGGGTGCAGAGAGGAAACATATCCGAATAACACCCGTCTACGTTACATAATTCTCTTGAATGAGAAGGTAAGATAGGAGAAAATTACATACAGTAGGGTCAGTGGGGCAGTTCCCTAATTCGTGTCGATTCCTATTGTTTGCCGCTGCAAGTTGGCTACGAAGCTGTGCGGATTCTGCAAGTGCCATTGATAATCTCTCTTCACTGTTTTCGAGCTCGGTCTCCAAGTTTGCGAGCGTGGATTCATCCTCCCAGGCCTCCTCCAACACCTTCTTTAGCTCTTGGCTGAATATGTTCTGCATACACACATACATGAGAAAAATGCAACGAAGATCATGTCATCTGCATAACCAAATATGATGAGATTGGCGACATACGATGAGATTCTATCCATCAATTCATAAGTGGGGGGCGGGGGTTGATCATTAAATAACCATTAAATAAGCACAAGAATCTTCAATTTGATAATGAATAAAGATATTTATATGAGCTGCGAAAATTATGAGAAAACTGGCTTCGGCCTCAATTTGGATTTGCTAACTATCTCGTATTCATCATGTGCTTCGTATCTTAGGAGAAGTGGCCTAGTCGGAAAAAGTCACCATTTTAAGACCCGTCTACCTCAGTAGAAAATTGTACTAAGGCACAATCCTTTGTTTCAGGCAATAATTGCTCTTTAAAATGAGCAGTCCATTGTTGTCAATTTGCTATCTCCACATTCTATGGATACATTGGTGCATGAAAAATAAGTATATCACGATCTGGTTAAGTTTCAATTCATGAGGCATGTCCAATAGTTTCGAGGTACGATTCTACACCTTCAGCTGAGTGTGGCGCCAACGTTGAAACGCAAGCACGACTGCGACAACCTTTCCCGCAGTTTTGTCACTATCATCTACATCGGAGAATCCACCCGCGTCAAGAAATCTTTGCCTCATATCCGCGATTGTTCGTCGTGTTTTCAATTGAGTCACGTGTGATGGATCCTGATTTACAGACGGTTTCTCCACGTCTCCCCATTCATAGGCGGGAGTAGTCTGCCAATTCGTTACCACCGCACACTTTCTTGAAGCCGTATTCATCTCCTTCGCCTGGCATTCATCACCAATTGACCAATTATGCTTGTCCTTTTGCTCGTGCCGTGGATCCGACTCGGTCTTTTTGTTTTCTCCATTACAATTGCTGTCAACAAACTCGGCGCTACTGCAGCTGCTGCTACTACTACTGCTGCTGCTGACGTTGTCATTCCGATGAGATGATGTCAAGATACCGAAATTTCCCGTTGCGCTACCCCGAACCCCGTTTATGCCCTCATTGTTCATCCTTCGGTGGTTCTGTTGAGATTGCAGTTGTTGTTGCTGATCACTCTGGATCACGTGCGAAATTTGGATTACCCGGTTCTCTTCTTCATCACCCGACATAGCCACCCGATAGGATTTGGTGTACACCAAAATTGGTCGCAACACGTCTCGCAACTCGTCCTCGTACACATCTGCCTACCTTAATTAGTCGTCAAAACGTTTTTACATATTGACTCACTCGGGCGCCATACACAACTCTTTTGACATGGTATAAAGCGCAGATCATCTTGCCTCCGCCTACTCCAAATCCTTAACCCCAAACAACGAAGATTTCTCAACTATGCCCATGACATTAGCATAACAAATCCTCAGCTACATCATATTTTGGTCTCTCTTGTGTAACATGGAGTTCCTGAATTACATCAAGAATGTGAAAATCCATGACAACATTTCGGTGCAACAAAACGAAAGTCAAATACGGAAAACTATGAGAATCTATGAGGTACATTGTTGCTCTGAACATCCCCTCCTCCTCCTCCTCCTCCGTAGTGCTCTAATTCAAATTTATTGAAGCTAAGTATCCTGAAGAACCGTGATCCTAACCTAAAGAAAAGCCTAGTAGCTCATTTTTACAACGCTACGCCACACATTCCCAGGGAAGGGGGGGAATTGAAATGCGCGAAGACTCAGAGTGATGACATAGTGGGCCAAGAACTTTAAGCTTGTGAATTTGGTGAAACCCTAAGCATGCGAGGAGAGAATGGCGGTTACGTTAGTGGGAGAGTCCCAACACGGGGACATTCCTAGAGAGAAGGCATGTCTAGAGAGAGAAACAGCCTTCCTCTAATTGAAATCGTGCTCGATTTCAACTGTCCTCGAATCATAATCTTGCCATTGAAAATGGACGGTGGTCAAGTATCCCTATCTCTAGAGACAACAAATTATGTCACTTTTGCTCTTACCATGTAGTTCAAAATAAGGCGCAATTTATGTTGAAGTGTCCTCTAAGGTAGAAATACCATAACCCGTGAAAATAAGGTGATTTGCATTGAAGATATGGTCTTACAATCATGAGATAATTTTCCAAGATAGACGAGAAGGATTCATGAAGAATGCAAGTTGTTTCATATTTTTTTGCCCTGTACAAAAAAATTCTACAATTTTTCAAAGTGGAAAGTTGTCAAACCCCCTACTTGTTCACTAGATTCTCCCTACACTGAACACGGTAATCCACATTTCCATACGGAACATCACCTAAACCGGTTAACTCATGAGTACATTAAACATGACTAAATTTGGCTAAACCAAGTGTATACGCATTGAAGTTGCCAGCCTCGCCATGATCGGTTTCAGAAATGGCACTTCACTATTTGATGGCGGTGGGTGCAAGCATAGTAAAGTGGACCAAAAAAGTGCTCCGGTATATGAAAGCCATGATTTTCTTGGTCAAACGCCTATAAGTAGTAGCAAAATGTTGTTTAAAATAGATTATTTTTCATGATGACCTCTATTGTTAAGTTAGGTACTCAAATATAGAATATCAATATGAAATCTTCAAAACCTATCATCAAAAGTGACACGTAAAAGCAACTGACTAAATATAGTTTTGAACATAAATTTCATGACCTTAAATATTTTGAACTTAGAATTTCTTTTCATATTCCTTGAATTCATTATAAACTTGAGGTCATCGTAATTTTTTTTTCAAAAATTCATCAATTTAATGTAATGTAATTGTATTTTAAACAAGTTTTTGACAATTATCTTTTCAATGACACCCACTTGCACCACCACTTGCACCGTCTTCTAAAATACATATACGTTGTTTGAAATTGTTTTTTGTGAACATAAAGTGCTTGGCTTTGTAGATTCATATGTTTTCTAAATGTTTATGAATTTTTATTTCATAAAATTCAAAGTTAGTATATTGTTTTGGATCACTTTCACTTAAACCTGAGCAAGGATCAAGAGTTGTCCACTTTACCGTGCTTGCACCCCGGTCTAGTGCACGAGTAGAGGGTGATTAACCGGTTTGGCCATTTCTACCTTATATAACTCCATTCAAGGTAAGTTTCAATCAATGTTTGAGAAAGTAGTATTAGAGAGTCACAAGCCTCTCTTTTAATTGGACCATAAGTCGATATTAGCCTCTATCTTACAGAGGCTACCATGCTTCATCACCGTACAGAATTATCCAGTTTGACATCATCCTTACGTGCATTTAATCCAATAAGCCTTTGGCTTCCCGGACTTTATTATTCATTTCAATTGAGAAATTATATTTTATTTGTGTCCACAATGACAATTAAGTAGAGTAGTCGAAGCCAAAGGAAGGTTTACCAAATAAACATGGAAGTGTATCTATCACCTCCCAAACTCAAAGACCACCCCCCTCACTTTAATCCATACCTTTTTAGAATACAAAATCGTACAATATTGACCTGAATGCTCTATAGGATTATTTAATGATATCAATATGATAAATTCATAACATTATTCAGATCCATAACAATGTTCTGTGGGATTGACAGTATTTTGCAAAATATTCCATCATTCAGGTTGAATGTGAAGATTATTCCATAGAATATTCTCAATCCCACATAACACTGTTATGAATCTGAATAATGTTAAGTTGCGAAAGCTTTGATGCCTTCCATTGTTTTCCAAATAACAGACCAATCATTCCATTATTGAATGCTTGGTCTGTTGTTAACTATGAAGCCAACACCTCATTATAAAAAAAAAATCATGATGTTATATCGACATTGGTTTATTGAAAGTCATATAAACTATTGAGGTATAAACTAAGCACAAATCTCACATCTTTCAATTTTTGATCATTTGTATCCTATCCAAAATTAACCTTTCATCAAGTGTAGTTTTTAAATTAGTAGAATATCTTATTGTCACTCAAAGAATGCACAAGTAGGGTGCCCTTGGATGAAAATATAAACTTAGTGTATCAATCATCATTGTCACGTGTGATTATAATATTTAGTCCTTGGCAAAAGATAATGTATTGAATAGTATTGAAACCCACAGTTTTTAATAAGTATATTGTTACAACTTGGTGACAACTTGTATAAATTGTGTAAGGTAGATGAGGCTAATGTGGACACCTCTAGTTCTATGGAATCATCCAACTAATGAATTCGAGCATTAGAAGATTGAGCAAGTTAGTAATTATGAATTAGGACGAAAGAATTTGAAATCGCTGAAATCGGAGTTGAAGGTGTTGATCTAGGTTCTAGAATCAAAGATTTTTTGCTTCTTAATGTGGTGTTATAGGAGGGGATTAGCAGATTCTACACCCTAAACTCCGTAATATCGACCTCCATAATGTCACTCACTCTCTAATATCCCGAAACCCTAGGGAACGGATGTGCGTAATTCAAATCTGACTCCTTATTGTCACCTTTCTCTCCCTTATATCACGAATTTTGTCATCAATGCAAACCACCAAAGTCACAGTCGCCCAAGAAATGTGCTACGCCTCGTAGTCCTAATAGGAGGATATAAGTACATATTCTCTTACTTCACCTCTTGGTTCTGTATTTCAAACAATCTCAATTGATTTCTTTTGGTGCCCTAAAATTTCAGCTGATTTTGCAAGAGATTTTGAACTGAAGAAGCCTCTCCTATGTTGTTTCTTAGACTGTTTGCAAAGTATCTTCTGGTAGAACATGCAGGTTCACTGCACTATTTGCTTCATTGATTACATGAATTGACTTGGAGTATGTTCCACAGCGTTGACCTACATGCTCACTTGGCATGTTCTTGATTAGAAGCTGCATTGAGTTTACAAAGCCCACTGAGACTGCCAATTCATTAGAGAGAAACACAAATAACTCAGTAGAAATCCACTGCTATTTGAAATGGGTACACGTCAAATAATACTCATGTAGAAGACATCCAGTAAAGTATGAAGACAATGATGCTGTTGATGATAAGTACAGCAGCTGGGAAGAATAAATTCATTGCAAATTGCATGTAAAGGCCTTGGGAAGTAAACAAGTTCATCCTTACCCATTCGCTCCAGAAGGTGTTCAGAATTTGTCATTAGCTCAGAAGTGTCATCTCTGCGAAATAAGAAAGTCGTTGCCCTAAACAAAACTTTGGGCCATGAGAGTAATTGAATCAATCCACTGCTGGCACCATTGAAAGAGAGGCATGGGACATCTGCTGAAAAAATCCATGCACACCTCTTGAAAAGAATCAGCTCATGAAATAAGTCTCATTCAGCCTCATCCTACTTCAGGCATAAAAGCTTTAAGTTCCGACTCTCTTGAATCAAGAGGAAAGAGGGAAGAGGGCCCTGAGGACAGTCAAACGAGCTCTGATGAATGTGGCACCACCTCTTACAAGTATCAGAATTGCCACTTCCTGCACTCATTGTCAAGAAAATCTTAGCACAAAATGACACGTCCAAACATACCAGAATAACAGCCATTGCTGTGGTGATGCTTAAGAAAGTGAATGTCATGTATCCACTATAAATTGATAATTGTGGAAAAATTAGAATAAATTCCATAGCACTAGTACGAGCTCATGGATGTAGATTACAGTTCAGAGCAATGAGTTAGATGGAAACTAAAGGATCAGAGAGAATAAGATCTAGGTACTAGTTAATGTAGAGAGATCACCTGATCGTTGGGCACAATGTAAGACAAGTTGAGGAGGCCTGATAATCTTAGGAGTCAGACACCTAGCAACCATACAACTAAAGTTCCTGAGCTTGATGCCCATGATGTTGAATGATGATGCGCTATTCAAAAGTCACTGGCTCCCTGATGTCCAGTCAACTGACTGAAGAAGGATTGGGAGACACTAATATGCAAGATTAGCTACAACTCCCAGGCTGAATAAATGAGTGCCCGAGAGAAGTTCAGAATTTGGAGGCCCTGATCCCAAAAATGCGAAGTGTGCACAAGCCCAGTCGAAAATGCCCAAACTACTTAACCTACAGGAATTGTCTGTGATGCACGCCTATGACATGCTTATTCACATATGTATGTGTGATACAGAATGGAAGTGAATTTACATGGACAGGTGAATCTACAGCTGCAATGGGAAGATTTTGGGGGATACAGTTGTTGACCATTCTGGCAGCTTAACGTGCAGTAGGGCCTGTAAGTCCCACGATATCCAGGTTTCTCCCCACTGGACAACAAAATGCAGTGGGTTACTTACACCCCACCCCTTTGGTGTTAAACATGACTATGGATTCCACTATTACTGCCTTCGCCCATTCCGAAGGTTTCGTATGGTCATAACAAGCTCCTCACGCTCAACCTCCACTTCCGCAAAGCGTAGACTCATGGAAGAGTATCGATCCCGCATATCTCGCAATTCACCTTCCAATTGTTTGACTCGTTTCCGCAGTCCTACAAGATCATTGACAACTGTGTCCACATCCCCAAAGTTTTGGAGTGCAACAGCATGGACATTCTGTTGCTCCGCAAATGCACTGATTCCAGGCCAGAAGACCCACAATAATCCGTCAGCACTACATACAACCCAGCAGTAGAATATTCACAAGTATTAACAAAGGAATGCTGGTCACATTGAGAAGTAGTTTGGCCAAATTTAACTACTATATTGGGTCCAAGGTACAAAAGAAAAATAGAAAACTTGTAAAATTCCCGATGTCCGTGTATTTTTACAGAAAGATACTTTGCAAAATGAGTTAAGTCAATAAACTGATAGACAGTGAGAAGATGATATATCCAAAACTGCCTAAGAGATTAAAAAACGACTGTCCCATAGGAGTTTCTTGCAGAAAATTATTGTCCGCTATAACCACAACATCTCTGCTTGAAAGGCAAACTGCAACCAGATGGGACATGAAACAATGAACTTTCCAAGTATGATGAGCAAGGAAAGGTGCAGGTCCAACATACCTTCGCAGTTGCAATTTGTACATGTTGTTTGCCTCCATTGCTTCAGCTAATTCTGTCTCCAATTGTAGAACTCTCTCAACCATATCATTGCCACCAGCAGCCACCTTGTATTTCTGGAGTCTCGCCTCCAGCTTCTCATTGACCTGCAATATATGCAAATGAACATGTCACATTCCCCATACATTTTAAGCACAAACCAAGAAACGTGCAGCCCCTACTTCAACTGTATGTTTTGATCTATTTCCTCATTGGAGTGTTTGGTAGATAAGACACATGTCCATGAAAATATCAAGCTGGCCCATAGCCATCTAGTAATCAGATAATTTTGGTTGACAATGTCCAAAATCCCAGTCATAGACATCATCTTGCCAGTTTGGCAGTGAATTATGAATCTCTCCCTTGCTTTTGCAAAGAGACATAAACTTAACAACTATACTCACGAAGGTGTGCATTGACTTCACCTGGTTGATTACAGTGTCCATATATGCAGCTTAGGTTGAGCACAAACAAATGAAAAGTAACAAGATTGCAAGAGGCTCTTGGTTTATTATTGTGACTACAACCTAAGCATGAAAGAGGGGAAGAGTTCAAACCTCTTGCAATCGTTCCAATTCACTCTGAAGCATCTCTTGTGTGGTAAGTTTGGATTGCAGTTCGCTAATGAGACGACTAGAGGCTGCATTCTGGTTATGCAGCCGTGTTAACTGCCATTCAAAAAACAAAATACAAATTCAGGCCTCACAAAGTATGTCCCATCTGGCATAAATAAACTTCCAAAAATCTTCATGTAGAAAAACTCTTAATCCTGAATGCCACAATTAGCACTAAGCTCATCATCAAGAGAGATCAAATACGGCTCGTGTAGTTGGCTCAGAGAAGATTTTAACAAGACCTCCACTATGTAATTTCAGCTGCAAATAAGAGTCATATGAACTGCATAGGAACCTGGTATACTTGAAACGATGACTTGGAAATTACCTCCATTTGAAGTTGCTGTAGATCTGAGTCAGGAGGCCCCTCAGCTAGCTGCTCGTTGGCTAACTCTAAACGCTCAATTTCTGTGAGCCACATTATTTCTTTCTGTTTGAAATCTTGCTTCAACTTCTCTATTTCATTTACCCTGTTAATGACATCTTCCTGCATACATACAAAATTTAGGTCAATACAATGCCAAATCATCTGCATCGAGTTTATAACCATGCACTTGTTTATTACAATTGATTGAACTCTTAAGCACAACACCTAAAAGGAGCAGCACTGCAATACATCCCATTTGGTCTTCTGATTTCATACATCTCCTTACCTCATGAGCCTCATGGCCGTTGCTTGACCTAGAAATTGATCTTGAATGAGAGTTCACATTTCCATTGCTAGTTGCCTTCCTTAGTTGTTCTGTATACAGTGTTCGTTCATTTTGTTCATCTTCCAGTGCCAGTTCCAACTCCCTGATGCGATTTTCCAGAGCAACCTTCTCCTTTTGAACCATGGGACTCTTTTGCAGATCTCCTTCCACCTTTTCAGCCTGGTGGTGTGGTGAGTCTTTCAGCATGGATAAGTTTCTGAATTCAGTAGCAGACTTCAACTCGACATCCTCAAGGTCGTTCTGCAGTTTAGCAACTTGAACACCTAGGGCTTTTGACATAGCGATAGCATTCATGTGATCACTAGTGACAGCATCCAACCTGTCCTCCAGCAGTACACGAGTGCTTTCAAAGAATTGAGTCTGGATTTGAAGTTCTTGCTTGGCTTCCTTAAGTTCTCTTTGCAGTTGCTCAACTTCTTGTTCCAAACGATGTTGGGAACTTTTTGAGTCTTCATGCTCAGCAGTGACTTCACTCAACTCCTCTCTCAAATGCTTCACAAGTTCCTGGTGCTTTATCAATGTAGCATCCAAAGTAGCTTGAAGCTGAACCTTCTCACTAAGAAGGTAGGACTTTTCCTCCTCAACCACTCCTGCTTCCTGCTGGTGCAAGTCTCTCTCTTTTGTCATGTATTTCAATTGTAATTGGAGACTACTTACATGATCCACCGTTTGCAATTTCTCTGATTCCAGATCTGCCAACTTGCTCTCTAAACTGGCCTTTACAGCTTCAAGTTCTGAACATCTTGTTTCTGAAGTCCTCTTTTGCATCTCCAGGCTGTCCATTTGCTCTGCTAAATACTCCAACTCCTCCAACGCTTGTTTTAAGCGCTCCTGGCTCAATTGTACTCTCTCCTCAGCTCTACGTTGTATGCTCTCCTTCTCCAGCTTTTCACTATCGAGAAGCTTCCTTAGATTCTCCAACTCCATCCAGCTATTACTGTCCTCAGCGGAGGCACTGGTCAAGATTTCATGTTCCAGCTCCTCTACACGCAACCTTCACATCCAAATTCATTGTTGAAGTACGAAAATACAACCCACAAAATTTCTCCTCTGCATGGTGAATAATCTAAAAGCTTGCAAAGTGTATATGTAAGGGGCTGGAGAGATTAGGCATAGAGCTGGACAGAAGAAACATCAAGATCCAACATGTGAGCAAGGAGCTCAGGTAAGGAGCAATCACAAAGAACTGAAACTTATATATACCTGCTGAGTCTGCATTCTTCTTGAGAATCCTGAAGTTCCCTTTCCAATCCGGCCACAGTATCAGCCAACTGCTGAAGTAACTGACCATTTGCGACTTCCCTTTCTTTGCCAAGATTGTTCCGTTCCCCACCTTCTAACAAAGTCTTTGTCTTCTTCAGTTCTTCATTCTCCACCTGAAGGAGGTGAATCATATTCTCAGTTTCTTCTCGTTCATCAAGTAGATGAGCTGCTTCCTCCTTCAACCTACTAAGTTCTCCCTGTAGGCTTGCAATTTTTCCTAGCAGCTGTGCACGCCCTTCCTCAGCAGTCTCCGAGCCAACCTCAACCTGCCTGAGAAACACCATTCTTTCCTCTTTAGTGAATGACTTGCACAAAAGAAATCTGATGTACAAGAGAGTTACAGATGACTAGAAATATAAAGGATCGCAATGCTGAATCTCAGATGCTAGAAACTATCAAAGCTAGAAAACGAATTTCGATTGGGCAACGAAGGCTCTGCAACAAGCAATATGCAGCACATGGCACACTTGAACAGAAGTCTGAACTTCCACCCTCCTGTTCACATTTATCATCTAACACATGGGCAGTACCATCCATACCAAGCCCTTCCAATTATACTAGAGGTTCGGAAGAAATTTGTTCAAGTCAAGAAGAGGAAAACCAGCCAATGACATTGCCCTTTTGCAATCTCAATGACAGGGCAATATGAAGGGTGACAAGCAGCTGTACTTGATGTCTTGAGCATGTAAAGAGGTTCTACATCCAGTAACTAGTAACAAATACAAAGCCCAGGAGGCAGATTAACAAAAGAGATAAAGGTGACTTCCAGGACTTCAAACATTGCTAATGGAGACAATTCAGAATTGCATGTTAATGCATGCAAAATCTTGGAAAATAAATTGTTTCAATACGAAAGAGTGCCTTCATAACATGTACTTCATAAAAATTTCCCAACAACAATTGTACGGGTGCCAAAACCTCCAATTACTTGCAGATAAAAGTGAAAAAACATGTTCAAAACAAATTATGCACCTAGATTGATGTGATGGAATGCTTTCAGCAGACTGAATTTCACGTTTCTCCAATTTAGCCTGCAAGTCTGTATTCTCATCTGTCAGCCGAATGGTATCTGCCTCTAGCTCCTCTACGTCTTGCTGCAACTGTCTCACCATATTCTGTAGGCCACTCACAAGGACATCACTGCTATCCCCTGCAGATACAGAAGCATTCTTCTGCACTTGAAGGTTCCTGGCTTCCAGACGTGTAATCTCAAAATGCAATTTCTGGATTTCACCTTCTTTAGCAGCAACTTTCTCAGACCATTCATTCTCAACCTGTTTAACCAAGTCATCAGGCACATAAGGCTGCAGTGTCTCAACATTCTTAGCTGCCTTCAGAAGATCATCGATTTCTGAGACAAGCGCCGAATTAGATTCTTGTGTCTTATGCAGTTGTGAGTTCAAATTGTTGATTGTGGTCTTTTCCAACATGATTTCCTCCTTCAGCTCCTGAATAACCCGTTGAGCCTCTTCTACAGACCATCTGTAGGATAGAGAATCGCACAATAGATTTAGTAACTCTGCATTCCATTCCAAACTCAAATCTACAGATGAGATCACTATATATACATCACAGTTTGTGATTGAACAACATCATCATCCTCTGTATAAGATGTTTAGATAGTGCATTAAGTTTCAATGATTTAGTTGAAATTTTGTGGTGGATGTCAAACACCATGTAGGAATGCCTTCATATATCAACCTTATGTGAAATTTAGAGAAAATTCACATCCTAGGACAAACAACACAAAAGAATGACCAAACAAGAAAGAGCCACCTCAGTCCTTCACTTAGAAATCACATCCGGAATGTCAGAAACTGATAACATGCTGCTAGAGACCTCTCCTCATATATAGAGACCTGAAAGTGCATAAACCATTCACTAAAAAGATGGTATAAACTTCCTCTCATTTCATGATATCTTTGGCTAAACAGAAAGTAAGTGATACTCATTCTCAACATTGTTGAAGCCTTCCCAAATCCTTCAATATTCCTACAACTCATTTCATCTCCCTGTAAGACTCACAAACATTCTGAATAAAATAAAATAAATACAGTTCCAAATCACTAGGTGCACCAAATTGGTGACTTGGTGAACTGACATATTCTGACCTCCTAGATGCTGTTAAAATGGAGTGTCTTCCCCCACAAGCTTGCATGAACCACTTGGAAACTAGCAAGTACTGAGCGCACCAGTATTCCGTACTTCAAAGCGATGACAAGGACTACCCACCTGGCCTTATTCTCCCCGATTACTTGATCTTGAAAAGCCTGCTTCTCCATCTTTAGTTGCTCCACCTCTTGCTTCAACCCATCTCGTTCAGACACTAGAGCAGATAATTCCATCTCCTGTTCTTTGCTGAGCTGAACAGTAGTGTCAAGTTTGTGATTCAATTGCTGTACATCACCAGTGAGCTTACGAGCCTGCCTCTGCGAAGTTGTAACCTCCATCCGAAGTTCCTCTATAGTGGACTCAGCTGCTTCTAGGTTGGCCTTAACAGAACTCTCATTCCTTGAAGAACTCTGAGGTGTTGCTGGCTGCGAACCCCAATTACTAGGAATGCTTTGTTCTACATTCTTAGATTGATCATGTCCACCTGAAGTTGCTGATGAGGACAGTGTCCGCTTGTGAGTGAAGCTTGGTGCTGGAGATGCATCAACCCTCTCTGACACACTAGCAAATGAGCTTGAAGGAGATAAATTTTCTCCCTGGTACCCTTGACCACTTTCATTGAAGGAATTGGTGCCTGGTGTGGATGGAACCTCCAAAGAATCAAAGCTGCTGCTGCTGTAACGCAAGGAAGACTGCGACATATTCCTCTATAATAAAACAATGGAGAGGAAATTCAGAAGAATAAAATGGCAGTGATAGATACTATGTACAGAACACTTAATTTGACCAATGGAATATGAGCTTCAAATGCCTTGAGACAGACTGACATGCCCTATGCCACAGTTTTTGTGCAGAGGATATCCACGTTCCCAACAGTAGTGATATGACAGTGTGTAAACATTAGACAAAATTGGTATACTCACCTGCTGCAGCTTTTTTGCTCCTGGTGATACTGGAGATAGAGGGGGAGATTCAATTGTCACCTGCTTAAATACCACAGTTGAGCAATCAGCATTTGTTCACATCACCTGTTTGAGCTATATTGGGAACAAAGCAATAATGCAAAGAACCAAAGGGACAAATAAAAATCATATAAACCAAGACACAAATAAATTTCATCTAAATGACAAATGGTGTAGACCCCGATCAGCTACTATGGGCTGTGCTAGCACAGTCGAAGGGTATATCCAACCTTTCGAGGACTTTTCAGGTGGCCTCCATTGCCTGGTACAACAATTGTAGGTCTGGCAGGCTGACTCTCATCATCTGAACCAACTTCGGCTTCCTCTTCATCTGCATCATTCCTGAGTTTTATTGCCCTGTCTGAGTCCTTGCCACTGATGGATAATAGTGATCATAATCAGATGTGCTCCAAAAAATACATGAGTCTACCTTGCTAGGAGCATCACTACATAGGCAGATGTTGAAAATATACAGGTGGGGAATGAGTACCTTCACAATGGCCACATGTGGGGCAGATTGAGGTTTAAAACCATCATCCCAAGATCTCGTATAAATAGACATGCTATAGACTTGTCATTGGTGTACATACTGACTAGATAAAAGCACTTTCACACTATCCTTAACATAGCACAGATTCTCTTTCTTTTTGTAAACGTCAAACAGCCGCAAAAGCAGACCCCCATTGTACAGCACCACGTATTACTTCCGTAGATGCTCCTTGAACTTAAGGGTAGTAATCATTTGATCATACCTTCACATTAATAACAGCAATCACAGGACACACTCGCAGGAAATGCAAAGATGTATATTTAAGGAAAGAGTGTCTAAGGTAAAGTACCTCTCACTGGATCTTGCAGTTGGGCAGGTAATATTGATCTGTCAAATCACAACAATCCTTTCTTGAGCTGTTTGAGGTTGGTTCTAACAGTCAATTTGCAACAAAACCTAATCAAGACCCATGAGACAATGATATGACTACAAATCGATATAACATTTGCATGTCCTTAAGCCTTGACAAGAAGGTGCTCTGTCCTTGGGCGGAGTTGTGGTGTTTCCCAGCCTTACATGTAGCACCGTCCCAGTGGTGCAGCTTTTCAGAGGCAGTGCTCTCTGTTGTGCATTTTTGGATGCAGCAAACTCCCCTAAGTTGACGGTGACCTCTCCCAGGACTCCTGACCGTGAGGAACCCTGCTCAGTCAAGCATTCAAACGAACTCTTTAATTTAGTTTCATTCGTCAATCTCTGAAACCCTTGCTGATGTTGACCAATCTCCATTACAGTCTCTGAGGATAAATATCGCATTCATTTTCCTATCAAGTTTTTATTGCAAGGATTCATGAACAGCTCCACTTACAAACTCCTGGTAACCAAGAGAGTAAAGAGTAGAAGCAGAAGACGTTATTAATCCTTTTGCATGATCAAGGCGAGCATATAATGAAGAACTTGAAGACAGTATCAACACAATCCGACAATGCTTACTGATGAGACAATAAACTTGTATTTCTTTTCCTCGTACTCTTTGGTCTTGGTATCATATAGAAGCCTTGTGGACTCAATGATAATGTCAGGCCACTGACAAGTGCCATTTTTTACCACCGCTCTTGATGTCTTAGCAACAGGCCTCCCAGTCTCATATGGAATAACAGATATCACCAGCTTCTCCCATCCATGCAATGGTACCTGCCAAAAATAAGGATAATTTGGGGGTGTCACAAGATTGGAGGACTACAAGATCGACTCCAGTATGGGGAACTCTGTTGGCAGCAAATTGCACCCAGGTCTACTAAGTGACGAGAATCCACTAAATTATGAAAAATCCTTGAAGTCAAAATTCACTACACCATCAAATTCCTATTCCAACTGCACAGTGCTCTGCCTGATATGGGTTCAGATATATCTGGCACTAGGCCCCGAGTCACAAGCCATGGTGACTGCAGATTCAGAAATAGGCACTGAGAACATTCATGGCTAACAAATTATTACCAACCCATAATTCATGCTCGGAACCACTTCCTGATTCGTTATGTCAAAAGGTCTCGGAGGGGCAGCAGCAGTGCATCCATGCGTGCAGGTCTTTGTTTGTTTCATATTCAAGAGAGTCTCTCTTTTCAATAGACGTATAATGCCGCAAGCATGTCAGTTTAAGGTACAATTCCTTCACGAAAACTCTTCGTGTCATGTCAAAGACCATCCTAACACGGCTTGACCTAAATAGCCAAAAGGCCTCACTATTCAAGTGTTAAACATTCACATCCCAATCCCATTATCACATTAACACTCTATCAAATTTGTTGACAGCGAATCGAGCTGCCAAGGTCACCAGACACTCTGAATCTGAAACATCACGACCTTCTCAGGGCGGGAGACAAGTGAAGACAGGAGCTTGAGGACGTAATAAAAGGGGCTTGGGGAAGAGAATAGAATGGTCAGCAACAAGAAGAGAGTGGAGAGAGAAAGAGACAAACCCGAGTGGCATGGAAAGTGAACTTGAAATCTGCTTTTTCCTTCACTTTTTCCGGCTTCTTCTTTAAAGATTTGAACATCTTCACAGTCCGTAATGTTGCTGGCTTGAAGCCAAATAAAATATTCCTGTTCTTGACCTCTAACCTCGGCCAATGCAACTGATAAGTAAATCCCGTCCAAACAAGTGACCGACCGTTGCAATAAGAACTAGCTCTTCTAGTATCTTCTTCGCACCAGAATCCTCGTCTATGTCCTCTGTCATATGCGCAAGTATGGACCTCTCCTCCATTCGCAAACTTCCACTACTTACACCTCGGATCTCACATCCCTGAGTATATCCCCCTGCAAAATCTTCTCCCTCTCCGATCTGCGCCCGCCGGGAACTAACAGATTTTCCTCGCCTATGTCATCATATAAATATTGCTTTCACTTTCATTCTCCCCCTGTCCAAAATCACTGAGACTTCAGCTCCATCTCTGAGCCATAGAATCATCGCATCCAAACAGGGCTAGCTAATGCGTTGTCGCCAATTCCTCACCGAAGCCTCCAGAAGCCCTCGCTCTCCATTCCTTTCCTAACCTGATATCAACCACATCTCACACATAATCCCTCACTCATGCACATCAGTCTCCTGCTTAAGCTACCTTCCTCCCCTGTTCTTTCACAGCAACTCCCTCAAACCCACACCAATCGGACTCCCGTCGGCCTCAAACTCTTCCAAATCGCATAATGTCGTAGTAATCCACGACCATAGGCGAGTTTTTGATCATTCGACAACAAGGAACGCCTATTATATCCCTCTCCCCCTAAACTTCCACCATAACCTCCTGGAATCCGCACCGATGCAAACTCCGTCCGAGCTCCACCATCTCCAAACCGCGATAACTCGTAATCCACCGTGGTGCCGCCCTACGAGCATCAATCTGGCCACAAACAAAATCAATAGCCCTCACCGAACTTTTCACCGTAACTTCCTCAAGTGCGCACCAATCCGCCTCGCGCTGGTCTCATACGGTTTCGCATTAAGAAATCTCGTATTCTACAAGTACAGCAAAGTGTTCTCAATCTTCGAGAGGTGATGATCGGACGAGCACGGGGATATTTGAGCGACTGGAGAGTGTCAAGGCTTAGCGGCAGGTGTGAGAAGCGAGGCCCCAAGCTCATCATGCCAAGCAGCCTGGGGTACCGGGTCGGGCCGGGCCGGGCGCTCGTGGACCCGCTCTGAGGCACGGGCACCCACCCATGGACCCGTTCTCCGGCGCAGGCCGGGCAGGCCGCCAGGTGCCGGCGGCGGACGGCTGCCCCTGCCCAGCCGGGCTCTCTGCGCGCTGCCCGGGCGGCCGGGCAATCAAGGAGGGGGCCATAACTACAAACTGGCTGGCACTCTCAATAGAATCCGCTTTTCTACTTCTTTACAATTATGTGTTCATCCTATATTTACCCCATTTAATTCTATACTATTCAAAGTGGACCCCCTTCTCGCTTTCTAGTGTATGTAGTTCTTACGTGTTTCCTTCCCGTGCATTTCGTCCCAAACACCTATGTTTAGGTTCCGTATTGGGTTTCGTCTCATAAAGGAAGGAAAACGAACATCCGTATTTTTACTTTGACATGCAATATCCGTTCACAACCTCCTACCAAGGGGCGCAGAGATGACCCGTCTCGTCTGGTAACACCTACTGAGGGGGTAACAAGTGAAAACATACCATGTGTATGTTCATTATTTGTTCATCCCAATATAAGCTCACTACATTGTTTTGAAGCCGCCTCCAGCCCCGGTTCATGGGTTAATTTGGGTCTAAAAAGAATGTATGGTCTCTACAAGAACAACCACTATTTTCTCAATCCCATCGGAAGATGGTATGAACATCCACCCAACACCTATCACCGTAAGTGCAGTAAAAATTTGTCCATGTAGAGGTTCATTGTCGATTCGTACCACATTGAATCATTTGGGTCTCTAACCTCAATTTAACTAGATTAATTCAAGGTCCATGATGCTAGTTCCAGAGTTATATCTAGGAATTATATCCAGTTATATTGTCCTGCCTGGGCAGCTTCAATGGGAATTTTATCATCTCAAAGGTTACCACAAGTTTTAGAATTTAACGTTTTTCTAAATATTCAAGGATATTGTTGAAAGAAAAAAAATTGGATTCGTCAAAATAGAGTAAAGGCTTACATCTAGAATTTGAAACCCCTCGTGAAGTAAGGTGTCCCCATTTCACCTTTGAGTTACTTTTTTTTTGGAAACAGAAGGCTGACAGGCCAGCGCCAAAGCACATGAGGTAGTTGACCACCTGGCAAGTTTCTGTCAAGTAGAGACCTTTGAGTTACTTGAGTGGCACAAATCCTTGCCCATTTTCATGCACGGAATGCATTGACCATAGTCCATTCTACATACAAGTCTTATCGCCGTTGGGCTCATGCCCTTCGTGAGGGGAGAGAGGGAACTATCACATATGAGTGTGCCTCTCGTTCATCCAGCATAAAAAAACCCTCAAATAGCATGCAACCTAGCTATTATTGTTTGATTTGATGCCATAATTTGCTTCAGAGACCATGAATTAGTGTAGTCCAAGTCATTTGGGATGAATTGGCCACAAACTTATAGATTGGGTCCAAGTTTTTTATGTTGGATGGATGAGAGGTACGCTCATATGTGATAATTTTCTTCTCTCCCCTTGTGAGGTACTTAGATGTCAAACAACACTTGATGCTTTTACGTTTATGCCTTATGAATTTTCTTCTACATGAGTGCATCATTTGTTTCAAAAATGTGTAGGAAGAAGATGGAATCAATTGCATATTGGTGAGATACTAGCTTCTACAAGACATTGATGTACACCATAAAATCAAAGACGTGTTATGAAAGATGATTTGAAGACCTAGTTTGGAGTTAACATATAAAAAGAAGTTATGCACGATGATTCTTACATCACATTGCCATGGTTGAATTAATGATATCTATTTGAAATTTACATTTAAAAATAAATCAAACCAATTTTATTTTATTTTAAATCCATATGTTTGAGATTTGTTCAAAACTGCTTTGCATGTTTTGGTTATATATGAAAATATGAGTTGTATCATGTTGTGGAAAATGAGGAAAAAATCAAGTAAAACAAACTTGTTAATGTATTTAAATATAGGGATTGTTAAAATGACCACCAAGACACATCATGTGGTCACACGACCTGTCAAAATTTGATTTTTCTTCACACAAAGCCAAAGTATCAGCTCTAACTCTCCCTTTTGGTTATGATAGGAAAAAAATGAAAAATTGAAATTTTGACATGTCATGTGACCGCCCGACGCGTCATTGTAGTCGTTATAACAAAATTATGTGGTTGATTTAACAATCCCCCTTTAAATAATGTGATTTGTAACGAAGCATGTTTTGATGTTTGAAGACTCCAAGTGTTGTATAAACATTTGGTAACTAGAATGCTACAAGACATTTGATGCAACCAGTTTAGAAACTCCAGTACAATAGAAAAATAAACAACAAACTTGTATAGCCAAAGTTTCATACTTTGAAGTGGCATAAAAATAACATAATCATCCCATTTTTATTTTTTGTTGGTGTTAAAAGGGATAAAACTATAACATTTTAGGAATCGTAGAATTAAAACTTCCCATAAAACATGGGCAATTTTTAGAATGCTATAATATCTATCAATATGAGTTGTCTTTTGACCACTAGAAAATCCCAAAAAATATATCAATTTTGGGTTTAGAGGATGAAGTCACTCTTTGAGAGACTTTACGGATAACTCTAATAAATTGCAAAAATGAGTGCAAGATGGACACTACATTTTGACGCTACATCTGTTTTAAAAGTTGGGTGAAACTATTGGGACCTTCTCTTTCCACCTCTCAAATTTTGAAAAACAAGTAGGACTTAAAATAGAGTATGTACATGGGACCCATTGTCCTAAATTCCAGGTCAGCTTATGCAAGGCTAGCTTGGGTCACCCATCCTAGTAGGACAAGCTAGCTAAATGGTTTTCAATAGCCTACCACCACTCTTTATGAATGGCATTTTAAGCATTAAAAGAACTTGAGTGATTTTGTGTTGATTCTCGTAAACTCAACTAAATCCATGGTTTCATCAACTTTACTTTACAAATAACTTTGTTACATTCATGATTTGAGGTTTGTGTGGGTTGCATGTTTGTTCTACTATTCATTTTAAAGTGAATCTAGACATAATCTCAATATCACAACTTTTCAATGTTATGGACGGATGCATCAATACACATATAATATACCTAAATTACATGAAAAAATAAGCGAACCTACAGTGGTTACTTTAATGTTATGATATTATGATATCAATAATTCAATACATATGTATGGACATTAAAGATATATAATCAATTGACATATAAAGAGAACAAGTTTAAAATAGTTGTTCTAATATCACCATAATCATCTTTGCATATTCTAGCAGAGGATCCTACGACACAATTCAACATGTTGTAATTATGGATTGGGACTCGATCTAATTTTACTTAAATATCGATTCTACCATGCAAATCCCACAATATCAATTTCATTGTGGTTTTGGATCTGTATGCTTGATGATTTCACCATAACTTTTACTAAGGAATGTTACCAACATGATCCCAACCCCCCATCCAATTTCCAAGGCCTTAAATAGCAAATTAAGGCAAACTAGGATCGCAATATCTTTTGATGTTAGATGTCCACACACTTCATGATGAAAATAAGAAATTCACACGTCCATGAATAGGGGGTGAATAGGGCATGGCATATTAGTAAAGAGTGGTTGTTGTTCTACAAATTAATTCCATAATCTTATTGGGATATGAGGTTGCAAGTATTCTATGTATTTTCCACATAGGATTCAAGTGGGTCTCAACAACCAATTTAGAGCCACCACATCGCCAAAAAAATTGAGGGGATTTTTGAGGGATTTTCAATACAGTAGAAAATCTTAAAATAATTAAAATATTAAAAAAACGGTGAATAACCACTACTGGTGCACTAGACTAGGGGTAGATTGATTCTTGTATAGACGCGAAATGGCTAATTGTAAAAGTGTTGGCCCAAAAAGGATGCATTGATAGGTGGGACGTATTGATTGGGCGCATAGGTGTTGTTTCACACCACTTGTGATCACTTTTGGGTGCCATTGAGCCAATCGTTTTGTGTGCATTCGTATGCAGAGTAGGTTATTTTTTATGCTCAAATTAAGGAGCCTCTAGTGTACAAGTAGGGGGTTTGACGTACTTGCCTCTTTGGGAAAATGGTAACTAATTATTTACATGGAATAAAATCATGAAACAACTTGCATTCCTCATCATTTCCTCTACTCCATCTTTGAAAAATGTTGAACAAATTTCTCGCCACTATTTCTAGCCGAATCAACTCATTTTCACCTTTTCTTGTATATCTACCTTAGAGAGCCCTCAATGGTAGTTGTTCAAACCGTAAAGAGTCAATTGCACTACACCGTTCATGGTGTTTAATGTCACATACGTAATAGTGTCACTTGAGGCATATGCTAGGTTACACTAATGATCAACAACTTCACCATTAGTATTGTTACTTCATGACACTTGGTGTTCAAGTGCACTTACTGATATTTGGGCATGAGTGTGTGCAATAGTGTTATGAGGTGCTTATGCTACACAATGCCCTACAAGTTGACTACAATGTACACAAACGACACTTGGCATTAGTATGCTTAAGAATATCTTCCCTTGCATACCAAAATATAAACACATAACACTGGCCGTTAGTATGCTCAACAATGTTTTTCCTTTTGCATACTAAACATAAAACTATCATCTCAAGTATCCCAATGTGCTACGCTAAATATCACAATGTAAATAACCTTTCACTTGAGAAAGTTACTTATGTTGACAAAATAGTATCATATTGACAATTAGCAGACCTGACACTTTTGAGACATATGAGCATCTAGTTTAGGCCCTTCGCAAATAGTGCATATGACACTAAATACCATAAATGGTGTAGTGAGAATTATGCTTTGTAATATGAAAGAATTTGGTACATGGAATGGAAGGTGCAAGTCAAAAGGACCTTAGTAAGATGCAAATTGGCACAAAGTAAACCACATCGATCACATTCTCCAATTGCATTCTCCAATAATACCAACCCTCCAAAAGTACTTGCCATGCTTCAAATAAAGCACAATAAAGTTCTTCCTACCGTAGGTTACGTTTGTGATCATAGGCCAAAATCGTGACCTACTATCCAACTACAAAGAGTGCAATGCATGGTTATTTCCCATTTTGGCGGTTGTGATGCAATCTTGACTAACTCTAATCAATGATACACCCCAAGGGGGGGGGGACTATTGCCTCAAAAGCAACGAGGTCATTTCCTACAACAAGCCAAAAGGCATGTGATATCCTTTCTTCTTCATTTTAACTTCATTGACCATAAATGTTTAGAGGAGCCGATTTGTTTTCTCCTACTTGTTCTAAAATGCTTACATGTGGTCCACAAATCCGGTGGGTTGCTTCAAGGGGAAGAAAATGTTGGATTTTCGGTAGAATGTGTCCCTCACTATGGGCTTCCTAGCATGAGCAGGTTTTGCGTAACTAGCCGTAGCTGCTGTGCTTCCATACTCATCTGCAAAAGTCCGATAGTCTCCACTTTCCTACACAAACAAAATTTGAACATATGAGAGAGAGAGAGAGCACTTTGATCATAGTCGTGAGCTCATATGTGAACTCAAGATGGGTTTACAAAATAAGGGCCATGTGGACATGTGCTACCGCCTCGTGTCAAAGGTCATCCCTTTTGCTATCCACGTGCAGAGGGGCACGAGGTCAAATTCATGTTTGTCATAGCTTGTAGATATAGATAGATATAGATATAGATATAAACGCATGTCCCCTCTCGGGGGCTGGCGTGAATAGAGTGTCTGTTCGTCTCGACAAAGAACCAGAGCCCACAGGGCAAAGGGCCATTGTAGCGAGACTACTCTCCCCTTTCGAGGATAGACACTTTAGTAACTAAGGATAGGTATCAGTAACCTTGGTTGAGTTGATTAGTTGTATTATAGCTTGTACATTAGTATGTTGTGTGCTTATGTGTATACCAAGGGGGAGTGTTATGGTGACAAGGTGTCTGAATTGGTTTCAAGAAAATGATCAACCCACATCAAAACCAACAAGAATATCACAACTAGTCTCCAACCTAAACATATCATTTATGCCAATCAAGAATCGTCAAGTAAACAAACGAAACAATGTGTTCTTAAGAACGTAACATTATTCATATCAATGACAATGTTTTGTGGGACTGACAATACTCCATAGAATATTCCCTACTATTTCCCACATACATATTGAATGTGGAAAATATCAAGGAATATTTTGTAGAATATTGTCGGTCTCACTTAACACTGTTATGGATATGATTGATTTATTATTTTCTTATGATCAAGTTTCATATGCGTTAGATAAGTCCAATCCAGGGATTACAAGTCACGTCATGTGACAACGACGTGACGGCAGACATGAAAACGTCACGTCCGTTTGGGGGGGTAAAATAGTTTACCCTGTCGTCACACAGGGTAAACTGTCGTCAACAGTGTCGACTGCTAGTGGGCAGTCGACGAGTTACAGCGACTGCTACTAGGCAGTCGACACATTGAATCGACTGCTAAAGGGCAGTCGTATAGGTGTGTCGACTGCTCAAGAGCAGTCGACTACCATAACTAGTCGACTGCTATTAGCAGTCGACTTGGGTTGTCGACGGCTCTTGGGCAGTCGACATGGAAATTCGACTGCTATTAGCAGTTATAAATGATCGGCTATGGTGAGTTTGGAGAATATAAATGAATTTGAAGGATAATTTTAATTTCTCCTTTTGTTCAAATACCTTTTTGAGCTCGGGATTATTGGCGCAATAGGCAATTTGATGTTGACAATAATATGTTTGCTTGTGGCATTTTTGGCAATGGGCCGTTGTGGATAGCCCCGCTTTCCCCACATCGTACACGAATTTGGGTCCATCAAACTGCAACATGATTAAGATCTCCCTAGTCAATTTCTTACTACAAAATGTAAAGTTGTTTTTCTACAACAATTGCTATCCTTGTTTTTAACTTATGTGTACAATGCACATTAGACCAATTTTGTAAGCGAAAGAATGACAGATTCTGAGTCCAAAGATAGGATCTATCAAATTTCCCGTCCTTTCTCATGGATGGAATCGCCATCAACATTAAATTAATCACACAAGTTGGTGGATGAAATTCCCAAAGGTTGGATGAATGTGTCCATATTTGGACAAAATTATGCATGATTTAATTCATACATGCTTTCACGACTCCAATTGTTGTCGCCAGTATGACTTTCTTGAAAATTTGAGAAGAAAGGGTTGACTTGCAAAATAACTATTTTTTAAAGTTCTCACTTCAAATTAATCTTCATATCAAGCCACGCATGCGTTGTGAAAGTCAACTGAATTTGCTTTTACCCGGGACATCTTTAGGACATTATTATGCGTGAGGTAAAAACATGCTAAAACCAACCCCCCAATATGTATGTATGTATGTATTTGGTTGTTTAATTATTTATCCTAAAATCTTGTAAAATAAGTACATAAATGTCCACCACCTTAACATCATGTCTTTGTGTTGGTTTTGGGGTAATTTACCAAGAACAGTTTGAAGTTTGACCCTCAATGTGTTATTCATATAAACTTCCAATAAGACATATTTTGGTGCGTTGGAATCCTTTGTCAACTGCTGTTGATGATCAATTAAGACTTTCGAATATAACATTGGCATACACACACTCGACAATTAGGCCCGTTTTGCACACTTGACCAAGGGCCATGAGAGAAGAAGAAAAATGATTTAGGATTTCTCGTGGTCATGGTCAATTGTCGAAAGATCATGACCAAGAGACATCCACATCACATTTTATAAGCTTTGCTCACATGACATAGTGTAACGCCGACTTAGACCATGACGTGGTGTTTTAATGAAAATAAAACAAAAACAACCTAAAATATAAATAGGATAAATGTGTCTATATATATATGGTCACCCTCATTTTTGGATGAGATAACTCTCACCGCAAAATCTAGGTAACCACTAGGCATTATCCATTTTTGGACATGTAGGATTCCATGTAACTCTCTCATTCATTTTTTTGATATGCTTGCATATGGTGACTCTTGTTTTGAGTGACATTGTGTAAAAAGAAAGGAGGATTGCCACTCGTTTCTCAACCAGTGAGAGAAAATAGAAAACAATGGTTATGGTCATTGATCATCAACGTACACCTAGCCCTTAAAGTGATGGTTTTAGTATCGTCAACTTGCCTTACACAAATAAATTGAAAGGGGCTTATACTATCTATTATAAGAATTGTGGGCACACCATAAACGAGGAAACCAACACTAAAAACAACATGGATATTATTGTGGGTGCACATTGTATTTCCAACCCATAGTATATAACATTGAAGGTCTACGTTTGTTGGCCACAATATTCCTATTGGATGGAAAGTAGTGTGTGTTTTAGAAACTTTCAACAAAGTGGGATCCAATTCATACCCATCATGCATAGGTAGTTTCGAATATGAGATTTGAATGTTTAATTTATTTTCAAAAACTCCAACAAAAATTAAACTCATCAAGAAATATCATGATATTATTTATCTACAAATAAAAGTTTGTAACTTCAGTTATATTATGAAACGATATAGTTCCATCGAAGCCATAGATAGGACAAGTATGTATGTAGAGAGATTGTTGCAAAAACACATATCTCAAGTATATGGTTCCATGCTATTTTAATGTTTGATGTTTGTCTCACCTATCCAATACAAAAACTTGACCTCCTATACGTTTTGTTGCCTATTCGTCTCAAATGCACTCGAGTAGATTAGTTTGAGTCTTTAAAGCTAATTCCAATATCAAAACAATGAAAATAAGCAGCCTCCAAGTTGCATGTTATTTCAAGGTTTTTGTGTTGGATGAATGAGGTATGCTCACATGTGATAATTCCCTCTCTCCACCACACTATAGTGCATCAAAGGGTAAGGGCCGCTTCACACTGTGGCCGAAGGTCGAGAGGCCATTGATTTCACCAATTAGATTGCAAGAAACCAAGAATTCGGCCTCTCGACCCTTCACACTAGAGGCCAAAGTCCAAAGGCCATCGCAATTTAAAATGCCTACATGGCAGTACTTTTTGACCAAGGCGACATACTCTCGAAGGAAGTTTGGGTTGGATAGGAATGGAAACCCAAACTATGGTCAAGAGGCCATCGATTTTTTTTCATAATAATAATAATAATAATAATAATAATAATAACAAGAATAAAACCTAACAAGATCTTGGCCGTTAGATTGGAGGGGTTGTTTTGGATATGGAATAAAGTGAGATGTTCCTTCTTCCTTTGGACTTTGGGCTTGGCCTTTGGAGGCTTCACATTGTGCCCGGCTGAAGGCTCCAATTTCTATATTTTATTGGCTATTTTCAGCCCATTTATGTGGACTCTCAACCAAGTTTGGCCATTCAATCCCACGGCCTCTCGACTTGGACGGCCATAGTGTGAAGCGACCCTAAGTCACACTATAAGCACATGCACCCACACTATTCACCGTAAATAGTGTACCTAGCACGCAAAACCACTCTCTTCCAAAAATGCCGATGAAGGAAAATGATTTGAGGAATCGGGCGACCCCAATAATAATTGCGTGCATGATGGAATACGGTTGAGGTTGAACGAAACTTTCATTGCCAAGGGGCGACAATTATGAACACTTTTAGGCGATTAAACTTGTATGTTGTGGGCCCTTGCGTGGACTCGGCTAGAACTCCTTCCCCTTTCTTGAAAGAGTCCTCAGGTTCAATATTTGTTGTTCGGATTGTGTTGGAGGTCGGCATGCATATAACAAGCACGGCCAAAAGGGCTCATGTGTACGTTCAAGGTGGAATCACATAGGAATCCGTACTAAGGAATATGTGGGTGGGGCCGATTTAATGAATGAAAGTTGCGGAACGACAAGGACTCCAAAGTCATGGCCGCGGCCACACTAAATATGGTATTGAGTGTCATATTGTATACTATAGGTGTCATTGTGGTAACTTTTCTAATGACATTCCTAGGGAACCGGTCTACGAGTATTGTGAATGGGTGATTGAATGTTGGATGAAACCCATGCCAATTATTGGAACAAAGTTTGGTGTGTTCTGCATTTTTAACATATATGTGATGAAATATTGTCATGGATGATCTGAATTTGGGATGAAACATCATCTTAATAAGTGACAATATTTGCAACATTGTGAATCTAAAATGCCTTATTTTTTTCTTAAACAAGGAATGACAAATGTTGCTAGGTTTGCATTTAGTGTTGGTGACACTACATGGGTGGTTCACAATTAGTATTGAGCAAGACAAGTAGAATTGGTGACACTAAATATAATGTTTAGTGTAGACACTCACCTCTTTGAGCTGGGGCTCTTACCACTATTACCAAGGTAAAGGGGTCAGTGAAAACATGAACCACATAGGGTGTGTGGTTTATTCATCTCAAGTAGGCCCCCTATAGTAATTCGGAGGTCCTGATGCTATTTCAATGTCAGTTTTTTTGGAAAAAGAGGTCTATATGCTATAATATAATTGCTTGTGTTTTCACCTCGGGTCATAGAGGTGGGGCCCATCTCAAAGAGGTGGGCGTCTAGCCTTGGCCTGAAGTTGTGGATTAAGTGGTCATCACAAACTTCAAAGGGTGATGTGTAGCATAACGAGAGGCGGTTCATACTGGATCCCAAGTCCTAAGTCCCAAGTCACTTGAGGTCAATCCGTTCAATCTCAACCATTGAGAGCATGGGCGTTGGGACTTACCACTTCACACATGTCCCAAATCCTAGGTCCCAAATGTGACATGAATGCTTACATGGCAACACCATTTGGAGGTGAGGCTCAGAACTTGTGTTGAGAGTTGGGTCGCGCAAAAAGTTAGACCTAACTCTTGACACAAGTCCCGCGAATTTGTTTGCATAAAATATTCAAGATCCTTTTTAATGAGTAATTAACCATATTTTAATGGTTTTTGAGGCTCAAAAGTTGGGACTTTGCCTCCATGTTGGGACTTGCTAATATGAGTGGGACTCGAGTCCCAATGTGAATTGGTCCTTAGTTTATGATACATCTTTTTGTACTAGTACAATGTACCACATTATATGAGAAAAAACAAACAGTTAATGATTCACATCAACGTTTTTATTTATTGTTTCTTATATTATAAATCATTGGTCTCCGGAAGTTTGTGAGGGTTTAGGGTGTGATTTGGTAGTGCATTAAGTGGTGTGTGGTCTTAAATAGTTTCTAGCATATAATAACATATTCAAGTCTGAAATGTACATATATGAAAGAAAACCATTCAAGAAAATCTATGAGCATCATTTCAAGAATTCATAAGTTATTCACTTTCATTTCAAAATAGCAAGACCAACTCTCATGTTCCTCATTTGGATTTGCTAATATCTTCATGTAAGTTTTCTTGAATTGTCAAACCCTTACATATGTTGGAATGCTGGAAGTGTCCGCTTTAGGCACACTTGCCTTATATAACAAACTAACAATCATTGTTTTCTTCCCACTCCATTTTGTTAGTGTGCGAAGACTAAGTGCCACTTTACACTGGAGCTTGAGGGCCCTTGACCCACGATGTGCAAATTATGTGATAGGTCGAGAAGTTGGAGATAGTCTAAGTTCATTTTACACTAGATATTGAAGGCATGAGGGACCAAAAGAAATTCAAATGGATGAAAATCCTACATGATGTCCTTAGATGACAACAGGTAATAACGTTTCATGGTCTACCAAATATTGTGAGAGGCTCATCAAAAACATGTGGGTCTAACTCAAAAAACTAGGGATTCTGGCAATCAATTGAATTGCCATTGGCTTCTAAGGAAATTATATTATCATGGTGGGGACCCAAACCCGAACGTATGTTGCGGTCCCTATGACATGGTACACTTTCTCTCTACACTAAGCTTCTCAAGGGCCCATCAATCGCAAAACTAGATTTCCATTGTCCACAATACGACTTCTGGATGATTTTCAAGGACCCTTAGATTGTCATGGTCACAACTCTTGGTATGTGTTTAAGGCAACCATGATCACATAGTATCATAACAAATTTGATGTTGCTCAATTCAATCAAGGTAGACGTGCTTACCTTGATTCATACGCACTTATCTTAATCAGACACCTACATTTGAGTGGTATGTGGTTTGGTGCAGCTCCAAGAACGGATACAAGAAAGACACATGTTTAGAAGAGATTGAATTACGTGCTCAAAATATGATAACCGTTCTTTGACACAATAGTCTACATAGTTGAGTTAACCTATACGACCATTTAATGAGCACAATAATCTTCACTTTGGTTATGAATAAAAAATACATATGAGCCCCAAAACTTTATGAGGAAAGTGGCTACGGCCTTGATTTGGATTTGCTAATCTTCTTCTTTTTTTTTCTTTTTTTTTCTTCTTTTTTGAGACAGAAGGCTAACAGGCCAGCACCAAAGCACAAGAGGTAGTTGACCACCTGGCAAGTTTCTGTCAAGTAGAGAGGAGATTTCACAGCCGGGAAACGAACCGCCAACCTCTTCCTTGAAATTTGTGTTTCTCTCCACCATCATCCGGTAGTTTAGGGTCGTCTCATACCACTTTGGATTTGCTAATCATGTTGCACTAATGTCATGTTTCATATCCTAAGAGCGGTGGCTAGTATGAAAAATAACCATTTAAGACCCATCTATCTTATGAAGCAAAACTTGATTTGTTAGGGTTTAGGATGTTTATGGACAAGGGGAAGAGACGATACTCTGGTAGGTTTCCTTGTTCCAATTTCGGGATACTTTGCAGCCAAGGCCTTCATCTTCTCGGCCATCATCTCCAACGATTTCTTGGCAAACTTGTCGTCCATCTGCGTGTGTCACGCCCTAGAAAATTTTCATTGACGAATTCTCAAAGGAATTCCGAATGGCTCCAATGAAGTTGAAATTGCAAGAGGATGGGGTGTGAGAAGCTCGAGCTCCCCTTGGCATTTAGGGGTTAATACGCATGACGAACATTGGAGTTTAAATGTACGTTTTGTATATTGTAGCTCTCTAACAGCTTGGGCACCTTTCTACCTAATAATTAATTAAAGTGCGAAAGTAAGTTAGGCAACCCATCAAATAATATTCTAAAATTGGGCAGATTCAAAATTTAATTTAAATTAATTTAGATATTCATCCAAGTCAAACTTTGTTGGATTCCAGTGAATGTCATTTGCATTATTATGATTTTAGGCACTTTTTGAATGTTTCCTTTTTCTGGACACTCGACGAAATTAATTTCCCAAAAATTTAGGCACCTTTAATATTTTTTTTCCCAAGCTGCTAGAGAGCTATGGTACCCAGAACCAACATTGAATCTGAAACCAACTCTATGTATCAAAATCATATGTTGGTTTGGGAGCTTGAGATGTATAACTGTGGCACACAATGTGGGTGATTGTTTTACTTTATGATATGTGTGTCATTCAACTAAAAGTCAAGGTAGTGGTCAGACGTCTATCTCTGGGAAGGCAAGTACACTATTGTGTCTAATTAGTGTGGGTGGGAAATGCACGTGGGTTGGAAATTAGTGTGGCCCACACTAAATTTCAAGTGTTTGGGTCACTTTGGATGAAAAATGTAATGTCATCCATCCGTGTGTGTTAGGGTTCTCCGCAAACAACCTCCGTTAGGTCAATGTGGGGAAAGTTTTCAAACACAATTGGATGGAATTATGAAGTTTCATCCAATTGTGGAAATGACAAAACCCACACAAATTTTTCACCTTTGAAATTAGTGTGGGCCACTCTAAATTATAATTTGAAATTAGCGTGTTTTATTAGGAATTAGTGTGGCCCACACTAATTAGACACAATAGTGTAGTGCGGCTCATGTTGATTATTTCCTCATTCTTTTTTCCCACTCATTGTGACATAACATTATTTAGACCCATGACAATGTTACGTGGGACTGATAGTATTCCATGGAATATTCCCCACATTCAGATTGAATGTGAAAATATTGAGAATATTCCCTAGAATACTGTCAATCCCATAGAACATTGTCATGGGTCTGAATAATATTATGAATTGAACTAGTTAGTGTTTAGAAATTAACATGGGTTCCACATAATTATGGTGGCCCACACTAATAGGATTATATAGTGTAGTTAGCACAATACCTTGAGTTGGCTGCGGTATTGCTCCGTGCGACAAACATTGCTAAACTCGTCGGTTTTGGAGAAGTCGGAGCTCAAGAAACCCTTGTAGCGCTCCGGTTGCGATTGCAAGTACATGTTCCGGTCGATGTAGAGGTCCCCCTACCATACATGATGGTAATATAATATCGGTTTAGTCTCCTAACACCTACTCAAGGGGTAATAGTAAAAATTGTCACTAGAGAATGGTTGTCCATTCATCCTAATTTAAATTCTCTAGACTAATTTGGGATCTTTGACCTTGACGTTGGAGTCAATATATGAAAAAATAAAAAATGAACGTGCTTTACAATAGTAATACAAATTTTCACCCTCCCCTTCCCCTGGTTCGTCTTCTCGCTTGGCAGGTGTTGTGAACATTAACCCACATAATAGAACAAAGAAGAAGAGTCATGTTCATTAGTTACACGTATGCGCGACTATCCCAACCTGCTGCAAACTCTTATGGGTTGAGTTAGTTAAAACATAAATGACTTTGCTTGGAAAAAAAGTGCATTCTCATTAAATTGTTGTAGCATTGTGTAACTCCGAATAGTAACACACACTAAATGGGATAATCAATGTAGTTTCCAGGTTAACTTATTACCACGAGAAACTTTGGGGTAACTTTCCACCTCGGGGAAACATGTGGTAAGGTTGACAAAACTTGGTGGATGATGGCATCTCATGTTTTGACCATTTTACCACACGTGAACTCCCTAGGTGGTAAATTGCCCAAAGTTCCATGTGTGCTTACTTGTCTCTACTCTCCGTGCACACAAGGGGGCTGGGGCGAAACAACCCGTACACTGGTTCCTTGGAGGCAAGGGTTTAGGCATCCAACAAGGAACGAGTGTATGGATTGGTTCGCCCAAATCACACAAGGGGAGTCACTATGGAAAAATGGACAAAACTTGGTGGATGGAGGCTCGTTCACCAACTTTTATCCACTTTATCATGTTTTTTCCATGGTGATCAAGTCACCAATCTTCCACGCGTGGCTCTTCATTCCCTGTGTGTATAAGGGAGGACATGTGGTAAAGTGGACAAAACTTTGTGCATGGGCAAATCTTGGTAGATGGAGGCCCATTTACCAGACGCAAATTAGAGAATCGATGACTTTGATATTGCCACTGGCAAAACTTGGTGAACAAAAGACATAACATTTGCACAACTCCTTGGCTACGTTCCGTGGGACAAAGTATCACACAAGCATAATTCTTCTTTAATTCTTTAATTCTTTATATGAAGCACTCAAGTTGTGTATTGTGACCCTTTTAACAAGCAATTGTAAATTATCAGAGTTTCTTAATTGCAACCTCTTTCTTTGAAAAAAAGCCATTATGTAACTACTTAGTAATGTTACGAATCATGTAAGTTATACCGTACAAAACACCCCCGGTCCTATAAAGGGAGCTAAATTGCCCAAAAAGTTCCCAGTGACAGGGAATCACTCGCACGTGTGCAGGGTTAAGTTACATAGAAGTTACAAAAGGGAACGTGGAAATGACTCGTTGGCGGCTATGAACTTGAGAGGGTTATTTTGTTTTAGGGTTTGGAATTTTTGGGAACGAAGTTTAGGCACATACATCAAAGACCCAGGGGTGCTCTTTCTGGAAGAAAACGTCGTTTGTTTGGAAGCCTTTCTTGGGCGTGTGTGATTGCATCTGCTTGCCCTTGAAGTTGCTCCGATCCTCTGCACCAACAACGTTAATAAACCCACACCAATTCCCCCACCATAAGAATGTTACTTCGCGTACTTAAGTACACCAATAGTAACCACATGGATTTACCGACATTCCACACTATTTTTGGATGTTTGTTACCACGAGAAGAAAAATATGTAAATTGTGTTTTTAATGTGTTGTTGTATGAAGGAGTAAATAAAATTATAACTTTTTGTGAGTTGGTTTTGACCCAAGGTGATTTCCATGGGGTACAAAGGTAAAATATTTTGTGAGAGCAACCTAATTGCACATACCGGTGAACACCTTTAACACTTAGTACTGAGCGTTAAAAGTTAGCGTGGGTAGAGAATGTGGGCCAAATCCTAAACCCTGAACCCTAAACCATGCCCCACTGTGTTTTAGGTGTGGGTTGAAGATTAAGGGGGGCTTGTGAATGAATAAGACGATCATTTATTCAAATGTAAGATGAGGAATAATTGGCAAAATTTTGATATTTTGATATGATATTGATATTATGTTTCTTTTATGTTTGTCACCCCATAGTATTTTATGTTCATGTAGAAGATTTGATTCTATATTTCTAGGTGTTGAACATATAATAGTGTGGGCTTAAACTGGGACCAAAATTATCGCAATATGAAAAAATTATAGTGGGCCAAAATAGTAGGTGTAGAAGGTGTAGAGGCCTTACATTTGGGAGTTAACATTGAATAAATTTTTGCGTGTATATGATTTGTTAAGCCACGGGTGACTTAAGCACCTCGATTGGAAGATTAGGTATGTGAAACATGGTTTCTATATATTTTGATACATGTGTTAGTGTTTCATGCATTATATGAATATGTCGAAATCTTGGACATTATGAACACGTGCTTGATGGGGTGTGAATTGTGCAAAGACAAGTTCATAATGTTATATAATGTTATACATGTACATAGATGCCATAAATTGTAATGATTTTAAAAATAATGGGAACATATTCATTAAAAAAAAATCGCTCAGTACTAGTCAAGCTTGTGTTGTTAAAAAACCCAAACAATCCTTAAAACGTAATAACTAAAAGGAAATTTATGTGCACCTAATCCAATCTACATGTAGGGTAATAAAATGTCTCCCACCACCCTTCGCATGTGAGTGGGATTTGTTCCATCCATGTTAAAAACTTGACCACCTATACTTTGTGGTTGATTTGTCTTAAAGATGCTTGACTAGACTAATTTGGGGCTTTTGACACTAATTCCAGTGTCAAGTAAACCAGAAAAAACACCCCAAACTACATAATATTTCAGGGCTTTTTATGTTGGATGAATGAGATGTATGCTTGTATGCAACACCCACCAAAACCTTGGAGACCCAAATTTCCAAGATTTTAACTTTGGTTGCATTTATTCACCTGTTTGCAGCCTTCAACTTGTAAAAGTCTTGGGGTGACGACTTGTTGTGCTCGTTTGCTCAAATGCAAGTTCATATTTCCACATTTTACTGAGAAAATAATAATGTTTATGAGGTTTTGGAGCTATTGCAAACCCAACAAATCTATCTTTAAAGTCTCTCAAAAACTCATGTTTCGGGTATAAGGAGTCATTCCACTTTTGACATTTCGTCATGTTTAAGGAGTGTTTAAGTGGCGTCGAACGCCCGATTTTGGTGATATGAATGGTTTGACTTTGGCCAACAAGTCAGCCACATGTAGAGCTTATTCAAGTTGAATGTCAAACACCTTAATTAAAGTGAAACACCTCCTCTTCATTTCACCAAAATTGGGTATTTTAGCACCACCAAAAACTCCTCTAACATCATAAAACATCGAAAGTGGTACGAGACTCCCTACCAAAACCATAAGCTTTTGAGAGACTTTAAAGATACTAACTTGTAACTCAAAAATCCAAGGTTGGTCAGGTGGCCACAACATTGTGATATGACTGCGTTGACCATTGACCACCAACAAAAATCTGGTGGAGTGGGGCTTTCAAAGGATATGCAGCCACAACTAGAGAGAGAGAGAGAGAGAGAGAGAGAGATTGTACACGATAGCATTCTCATCCATCCAACATAATTCATCCATCCAACATAATAAAATCTTATTCCCTATGGGTTTGTTGCCGATTCATCTCACATGACTTTGAGCACACTAATTTGGGGTCATAAAAGCTTATTTCAATGTCAAATCAACTGAAAAAGTAACTTTCAGGCTGCATATTATTTCATAGCTTTTATAGTGGTGAATGAGAGGTACGCTCGTATATGATTATTCCCTCTCCCTCAACTTAATCTCTCGTGGGACTCTTCACTCGAGCATACTTACAATCCATAGATGGTCATACATCATAGGGTATGTGGGTGTTATTTGGTTTTGTTTTTTTTTCATGTTCTCCGATTTCTGCCAATGATATTTACACAATGGAACTTATATTTGATTTAGCAAATCTACAATGAAGCATCAACATGAATTGGATTGAAGATTGGATCTCATGTGATTTAGTTATGGTTATCATACGTGTGCGTTTGATGGTTCCTTTAAATGAATATTCATGGCCTTCCCAATTGTGTTCACTTAGAGTAGTTAATAAGAATTGAAGACATATTCCAATCTCTCGTAAACATGTGTCTTTCTGGTGTTTGTATTTTGATCCTCACCTGACCACACACCGATCAAATGTAGATGTCTGATTAAAAAAGGTAGCCTCGTAACATATGCGTACCTTATATGGAAGAAACTTAAGCTGGAGTATTTTTCTACTCCACATCAATAAAAACAAGAAGGATGGTTGTGAAGTTATAATGACACATTGGTTTCAAAGAAATATTCTTATATATATATATATATATTTTAAAGGTTGAGATTATGTGAAAAATGCACTATGCACATGGAAGTGACTTGAAATGCTCTTCACTTGGATGAGTGACTGGTTATATTTCATTGAGGTGGGTTTACACTAGGACCATGACCAAAGAAACTCTAAAATTGAGCTAATTGAGAGCAAAATTTGGACTCTGGCAACGTACAGTAGGGTTCAAAGTCTAAATTATGTAAAATGAAGTGGCGTTAACGTGGCACCACTTTCCTGTCATATCTTGTCAATCTGTACTCACAAAAAAACTTCGTTTGGTTTAAGGATATAATCTTAGAGCTTAGGTGTAATATGGAGTCCAAAAGTAAGGTCCCAACTTTTGAGTAAAGTCTTCATGTTGGGACTTGCTAACATGAGTGGGACTTGGGACGCGGGACTTGGAACCCCATGTAAACCAGCCCTTGGGGTAGTATTTCTCCATACTCCGGAGCTAGTTTGAGAAACCAATCTTCAAGCTTAGGGGGTCCAATCTTGAGGATGAAAGTAGGTCCAGTTGAGGGGTGTTTTGGACCCCAAGCTTGTCGAAACCAAACCCTAATATGAACCCACCCGCAAATGTTTGTTTTTTCAATGGGATCAATTGGATCATCATAGACATAACATCACACAACCTATAGTGTTAGGTGCATGTTCTAAAGGGGGTAATTGTGTGTAAGGCTAGAATCGTGACCCATGATCATGGGCTTTCTATCTTGGCTAGTGTTTGGTCTGAGACAACCCTAAACTATTGGATGATGGTGGAGAGATACCCAAATCTCAAGGAAGAGGTTGGCGGTTTGATTCCCGGTTGTGAAATCTCCTCTCCACTTGACAAAAACTTTGCCAGGTGGTCAACTGCCTCATGTGCTTTGGCGTTGCCTGTCGGCCTTCTATCTCAAAAAAAAATAAAAAATCTTGGCTAGTGTGCATCAATGACCTACCATGTTGGTGATGGGCCTCACATGGCAGGTTGGCAAGTTGACTAGTAGGATGGCGGCATGTAGTTTTAAATGACGTTTCTTGGTGTTAGAGGCCCATGGTAGGCCCAAGTGCTAGTTTGCCTTCACATAGTGAACAATACGTAATGTTTGGGTATTTCATGCCCAATTTTACCTTGAAAATAATTCATCTTCCATGTTTCAAGATCCTATGGATTTATCCCCCTTAACATCAAAATGTGTTCATGAAATTTTTATAGCCAACATTGACAGAATTGCACTCAAAAAAACCCTGTCATAGGCTTGCGAAGTTAGGGGTTTAACTTATCGGTTAGCTAGTCGATGTGCCTGAAGCTCCGTTGTAAAGGATTCAGGGCCGCTTCACAAATGAGATTGAAGGACCGTGACCATTGCATTCTAAGACCTCTCGTTGGTCAAAAAGGCGAAGACCATCCAAGTTCAATTCACACTAGATGGCAAAGGCATAAAGGCCCAGAAAAAAATCATGGATGAAAATTCTACATGGATTCCTACATCTCACCCTCCACAGAAAAACTAAACTGGTTAAAAATAGAAGTTGGGTTGCCTTTGCTAAAAATCGAGTTTTATTGTTTGCTACATTCTTGACACCCTTTTGGACGCGTGACTATGTTTAGCTAGTTTACTATTTCCTTTGCTAGAAATCGAGTTTTATTGTTTTACTGCATTCTTGATGCCCTTTTGGATGCATGGCTATTTTTAACCAATTTAGTTTTTCCGTGGAGGGTGAGACATGACATACTATAAATCATGTTTCATGGTTCTACCAAAATTTGCATCAGGCTCACCTCCCAAAGATAAGCCTAACACAAATTCCCAGCAGACCATGTCAATGGTATAGCCTTTAGATGAGGATCAAAGGCTCTCACAGTTACATGGCCACGTGTGTGAAGTGGCCCTTATTACACCTCTGGGGTATACCATGCTACTTGGGAAACTTTTCCAGAGAGAATCTGAGCCGTTGGTTTCCACACGACAGTCGACTCGACGGCTCATATTCACTCCCACACACATTGGGTCACATGACACTGTGTAGTAGTACTATGGCAAAAGCACAGACCTCTACTTATTGAAACTCCAAAGAGTATTTCATGCCCAGTTTTTCCCCGAAAGTAGTTCATCTTCAATGTTTCCATATCCCACTCTAACCTCAAAACCTGTCCACGGAAATATTCGCAACCAACATTGAGTGAAATGCACCCTAAACAACCCCAAAATCTTGATAGGCTTGCAAAGTTAGGGGTTAAGCTTACTGGTTGGCTAGCTGATATGCCTGAAGCTTCTGTTGTAAGGACTTACTACAGACCTGGGGGATAAGATGCTACGAGTTTGTGAAGCTTTGTCAGAGTGAATCTGAGCCGTTGGTAGCCAACAGGACTGTCGACTTGGACGGCTCAGATTCACTCCCACACCCACTTTGTGTCACATGACACTGTGTAGTAGTTGTAGTACTACGGCAAACAGCAGACCCTCTCTACTTGCTTAACTTACATCTCCAGACACCGGCAAAATCGGACACCCATATATGATGTAAAAAACGTGCATGCCCTGGCATGTCAGTTTAATGAATTGATCACGACACCGTTATATATATATATGGGGTGACAAGTGACAACAAAAAAATACTAGGGTTGGGTTTACATTAGGGCACGGGTCCAAGGAGCTTGGGGATTTTTTTTCAGTGAAGATCGAGGAGATATGGAGGGAGAGTAGTGATGCCATTGTAAGCGCCACTTCAGTTTTTTCATACCTTGAGCCTGGATCCTAGTGTAAATCTCCTGGGGTCCAAAGTTTTGCTTTCGACGAATAGGATCGCTCGGCTTTGAGAGTTACTTTGGTCTTGGACGTTTGGGCCAACTATGGTGTGGGGAGGTGTTCCATTTGATCTAAAACACGGTCAATTGCGTACACCAAGTTGTGGACTCGAACTCGAAACCAAACCTCACTTAGTAGTACTTTTCAAACCGATATTTTCGTTGAGAAAAGGTTCTATTGAATTGGTGTTATACTGAAACCGTCATTGAGTGAGCTGGTCAACACGATTAAGAAGACGGAATTGGCGAATGTGGTCAAATGAAGATCCATGCGTCCCCAAATTATTTGAAAATGTGCGACGTGCATAGTTTGTGTACATAAGCCATGTAGATTTGTAGTAAATGGTTTTTTATGCAAAGGAAGTGATATAGTAGCAAATGTCACAAAATTTGCAAATTCATAATAAGTCTTTAATCATATCGACCTAGGGACGGACATACACCCAAGTGCAGGTTGGGTGCCCGATCCCATCCTACGTCAATATCCTCCGGTGGCAATGCAATATAATGCCATGTGAGAGTATAACTCTCGTGTGGAGTACGTGGGGAGTTTCTTTTGAAGCCAGTTTGCGATCAGAAGTGCAAAAGCAGCAAAGAGTAAGAGGAAAAAAATAGAGAAAAAACCAACAATCTTTTACCTAAATTTTGATTTTACAAAATCGTTCAAGATAGATGGACACAAATTTGAGGGGTTTTGTGAGTAAGTCGAGCACGCACCCATTTTGACGGGGTACGGAAACGGGTCTTCGGACGACCCGAACGTGATGTAACTCGTGATCCCAAAGACATCGCGGAGCGCCCGCTCCGTCAACAAGTTATTATTCATCGTGCTCCTCGCTGACTCCTCTCACAGCTTAATAATTATCGATTTGCTGCAATCGACTTCGCTCGTTCACCGCTTGATAATTATTGAATTTCTCCACTCGACTTCGCTCCCAACTTGATAATTATTTGATTTGCTCCACTCGATTTCGCTCCCGTGCACACACCGCCTCTTCGAAACTCCGACGGCTGATGACGTGAAGTTTAAGTTACTCGAGCTGCTCAGATCAGACCTGGTGGAGAAGTAGAAGTAGAAGTTGACAGGGAGCGTTGGAACTCCAAATTCCAAAACTCTGCGCACACACTCAACCTAACAACTTGTTACTCGAATCCTTCCGAAATCATGACTGCGTAAACTCCATCATGCTCAAATCCGCAGTGCTCGATCAAATCCATCATTCCCAGAATTCAATGCCGCGGCGGTGGCTTCTTCTTCTTCTTCTTCTCCTTCTTCTTCAATACGTCAATGCAGGCTGCAAAACCTAATAAGAATTGTATGTGTATTTTTGTTTCCTTTTTCCTTTTTTTTGGCCTCTCACTTTGTAGGCCGCAACAACCGCCTGCTGGAGGCCAAAGGGTATAGGTTCAGCCCAAGAGACACCGTTGCTTTCATTTACAAAAAGTAACACGTAACCAAAAAAGTCACGGGTGGAGAGAGAGGGAGTTATTGTATATGAGCATGCATACCTATCATCCATGCAACATAAAAACTTGACCCCCTCTAGGTTTGTTGCCGATTCATCTTAAATGACCTTGAGTACACTGATTGGGAGGCTAATTCTGATGTCAAATCAATTTTGAAAAAGTGATCTCCGGGTTACATGTTAATTTCGGGTTTTTTTTTTTATGTGGGATGAATGCAACCTATGTTTGTATATGATAGTTCCCTCTCTCCAAGACTCACTCAGGGGTTATGATCACGATGCCTAGCTTTAAGAATCATAGGTTCGCAAATGAACAACTTGGGAGGGAGAGAGGGGATTATCGGATTCGAGCATACTTCTCATTCATCCAACATAAAAAACCTTGAAATAGTATGCAACCATGAGGTTATTATTTCTAGTTGATTTGAAATTGGGTTTGTTTTAAAGGCCCCAAACTTGTCTAGTCAAAGTCATTTGAGATGAAACAACCACAAACTTATAGGGGGTTAAGATCCTTGTATGCGATGATTCCCTATCTCCAACACTTGGCACTTGTAGTTCTTGAATGCAACCCTGGTTGTGAAACTCATAAGAATGAGCCCACGGGATTGGGCAAAGTTTCTTACTACCATTGGCTTTTGAGGCTTATTAAGTTGACTATTCTTTCACTACCAACATATGAGACCTTGGCAACTCATCTTGTGCCAGTGAATTTCTTTATATATAAATATATGTTTTAGTGGATTTTAAGAAACAATTTCCAAGATGCAACAATTTTCACAAACGCAAGACGAGTGCCTAGCTCTCACAGCGAGTTTCCAAAAAGTTTGGCTTAATTGAAATATAATATTTACTGCACTAAATTATTTAGTGTGACCAATTCCATTTGTCTTGCTCAATAATAATTGCAAACTGCCCATGTAGGCCACCAACACTAAATGTCAGCCTAACATTATTTGTCATTTTTTGTTAAATTTTTTTTGGAGATTATAGATCTACAATGTTGCAATTACTATCACTTACTAAGTGAGTTTTCATCCAAATTTCAATCCTCCATGACAAAATTTCATTACATAAATGTTAGGATGATGAATATACCAAAAGTGGATGAATGAGAAATAAATCGGGATGACAATATGTAGACTTATTCATAAGATGTGTCATTAGATAAGTTACCACTCTGACATAAAATACCATATGACACTAAATACAATATTTAGTGTAGTGCTTTACAATCTCAATGCCCAACTTCAAGAATTATGGGCTTGCAAGCGAACACTTGGCATCTTTAGTTCAATGCTTGCCCTGGGGAAGTTCATAAGAGCGAGCTCATGGGATTGAGACGGGATTGGGATAGGGCAAATTTTCTCGCCAACACTAGTAGAAAACTATACCAAAAAGAACCGCAACCGAAATCGACTGCGGTTCTTTTGACCGGCCTGATCTACAGTCGCTAAACAACTACATTTTTCCATTTTGTGACTGGAAATTTTTTTTTTGGGGGGAGTGTAATATACCATTTGAAAGATATTTTCAAGACCTTTTCAACGGTATATTACACGGCCCCAATTTCCTAAACTTTCAGTCGCTCAACAAAAAAAGGAAATATGCAGTCGTTTAGCGACTGCAAATTAGGCTGGTCAAAAGAACCGCAACTGATTTCGGATGCGATTCTTTTTGGCATAGTTTTCTACTAGTGCAACCTTGGGATTTGAAGGTTTCTAATTTAATTTTTACATCCATAAACTAACAATTAACTCAAATCCACTAGTCCCTAGGGGTTTACAATCTCAATGCATGGCTTTCAGAATACTAGGTTTGCAAATAAACAATTGTTGGCACCTCTAGTTTAATGCTACAACATGAGGGTCTGGATAACATAGTGAGTGGACGATGGGCAATTTTGGTTATAAAATGGAGAGATGCACATGCCGTCATCCCTTGAAAAGTTTCAAAATATGGTGGTGATGATAAAATATTGGCCAATCATGTGGGCATGTTACATAACATTATTCAGACCCATGCAGTGTTCTGTGGGACTGACAGTATTCCGGGAATATTCCCCGGAATACTGTCAGTCCCACAGAACACTGCATGGGTCTGAAGAATGTTATGTATAATCCAACTCTAATTTTTGTATAAGCTAGGTTGACTAACACAACTGCTCACTCATCCAAGTGACAAGGCATTATCAACAAAAATTTTAAGTGTTTTTTTTGTAGCATGTAGGGAGCATTTCATCCACAACATCCAATTTTCATCTACGAGCTCACAAATAATGCCTCATAAATGGCTTCAAGAGTTGGTGGTTGCCTTGTTGTTACTAGAAATTATCAACCACTCTCCTTTTGCTAGTTGTGGGGTCCATAGACACAATTTTCTTTCACATTCCCTACCGGGTTTGTTACATGCGATGCATACCCATGATGACATGAACATCAAATTGATTTCATGAACATCCAACATCAAGGATGTGTCTTAATTCATCAGTTGTCCACGTTTATCAAGGTGTTGTGCTAGATGGAAAATACTACAACTTTTATTGCATATTAATGGATGACATAATAGAATGCACATCAATTTCCAAATACCTTCAAATTAGAGTGGGGCATTCACAGTAATGCATTTATAGTCAAACACATTGCAAATGCCGTGATGTGTCCCATGGCTTGGCATGGTTCATATAGTAATGAAGATTCGATCCTGACAAATGTGTTGTTGCCAAGCGTAATATGGTTTGACACAACCCAAATATTTATTGGAAGACATTTGCCATGTGTCATGTTTGCAATGGTAAGACCCTTTTGAAGCTTTTGTGGAAATATCTCTTGGCACTCTAAGTGTTAAACCAAACATCCACTATATTGTTATGAGATGATGATGCCATGTGACATATAAGCAAGTCGTTGATGTCTTAAGACATTTTATTTTGAGCATGAGAAACATCCCAAGCCAAGTGGTTTTGTGTGATGCACATTGATGGCAATGGTGATGCCACATGTACATGTTACACTATAGACCCTATTTTGAACACGGTCAAAATACCTCGTATGGTAGAATTTGATAACACAATTATTTTGCAGGAAAATTTTAGTGTTGATGCAATAATTATCTTGGTCCACATCTAAAATACCAAATAAAAAAATAAAAAAATTGGCATATGACTAACGGTGTATGTTTATGACATGTGAAAGATTTGGATTATTATGGACCACACGATTTGAAATGAATGGTATCACATTCTTGTTTCACATCTTGGTTTAGGAACCTAGGAGTTGTCTTCCTCAATGAGATTTTTGGGTTTTTTTGTTACATCATTGAAAGGGTTGTTAAATACACCCCCATCTATTGCTATTGTTGCAAGCAATGTTTCTTTTTGGACATGTTTTAGCCAATTTTTTGCGTCAACTTCTAAAAATAAGTATATAGTAGCATATTCTTGAAATTTTTTATGGATAAAATGGCCAGCTGGTTACCCATAAAGGATAAATAAGGATGAGAGTGCCATATTTCCAAGGGCTGATATTTAGTGTGACTTACAGGAACCACTAAAGGCAAGAGTATAATTGTTTGGGGGGGGGTATTCTTTTGTTGACAAGCAATTAGATGACCCATTCAACTAATAGGTAATTTTGTAATTGTACATTTCTGTAGTATCTTTCAATTACTTTGAAAGTGTAAGGTCAGTCATTTTCATGTACCACATGTTTATTATAAATCAACAAGAGGCTTGTTGCAACAGTGCTATGGCCTTTGATATTCCTCTGTACATGGCAAAAATTTGGCCCATTTCAAAAACCATCTCAAAAGGTAGATCCAATAATTCATTGGTTGCAATTTGGTTTAGCCTCAACGCAAGTTCATAAGTTCACAATACAAAAAATAAACATGCACTCAAGAACAATAGGAATTGCGTTTATTGCAAAACCATAAAACGATGACATCTGCAAGCAGAATGACGGAAATCTTATTGCATATAATCCTTTTGCAAATTTTTATACCATGGTATCTTAGAAGTAGTATAAACTTAATTTCATAGAAATTATATCAACCTACATCATTTTGAACTCTAAAGTCATATACTGTGTGGGACCTCTTTTATTTTGGAGCCCCTTTAAATTTTTTGTTACCATCAATAAAAAAAAGACCCTATCTTAGGCCGCATGTTGTTTCTAATTTTCAAGGAATCTCGGCCTGGGCCACATTTTGGATGAAATACGTGAGGACGTGAATGGTGTCTTCACTCCAAACAATTTGATACCCATTGGAGCTCCCTTGAAGATGTTAGAAAGAAAAATACATTGGTCACAACCGAATGAAATGGAATTCAAACAATATTAGTCTATGCAATTGTTATGTACTTTTGAATCATCATGTTTTGACCATGTATTGATTGTAGGGAATATGTCACGAGTTAGATTTAGTTGACACATTCTCTCCAACTTGCTTCCGTGAGCAATGTTTGTTCCAAGACCATTTTATCATACTTATTCCAAGATATCGGGATCCTAATTGAAAGTTGATATTTGTTGATTCTCCCAATTTTGATATCTAGCTCTAAATGATGGACAACCCCTTCGAATAACATGCGAGATCAACATAACATAAGTCATCCTTCGTCATGGGCTTTGTTGGCCCAAGAATTTGTAGAACATGATATTTCCATTTTTTCGGGTGGGAACAAATCCGGGCTTCGCTGTAGTCAAGCTAAGTGGAAGTGTAAGGTAGAAATACCATAACCCGTGAAAATGAGGTTATTCACATTGAAGATATGGTCTTACAATCATGAGATAATTTTCCAAGATAGACGGGAAGGATTCATGAAGAATGCAAGTTGTTTCATTTTTTTTTGCCCTGTACAAAAAATTCTACAAATTTTCAAAGTAGAAAGTTGTCAAACCCCTTACTCGTTCGCTAGATTCTCCCTACACCGAACACGGTAATCCGCATTTCCATACAGAACATCACCTAAACCGGTGGACTCACGAGTACATTAAACATGACTAAATTTGGCTACACTAAGTGTACACGCATTGAAGTGGCCAGCCTCGCCATGATCGGTCTCAAAAATGGCACTTCGCTATTCTGACGGCGGTCTAGTGCACGGGTAGAGGGTGGTTAACTGGTTTGGGTATTTCTACCTTATACCATTGCAGAGTATTGGCAAGTGGTAGGAGCTTCATCCACAGTTAGAGAGAACAACTTGGCTGCCCATTTGATTCCAACAAATGGTGAGTTGAAGTTCCACAGCAAGGAGATTCTCTTGGCACATCAATAATGCAGGAACCTCTCAATTTTTTTTTTTAATTTTTTAATTTTTTTTTAATTTTTTTTGAGACAGAAGGCCGACAAGCCAGCGCCAAAGCACAGGAAGCAGTTGACCACCTGGCAAGTTTTCCGTCAAGTAGAGAGGATATTTCACAATTGGGAATCGAACCGCCAACCTCTTCCTTGAGATTTGGGTACCTCTCCACCATCATCCGGTAGTTTAGGGTTGTCTCGGACTAATATTTGGTCACTGCACGACTCTTACATCCAAGTGCCCAAGCAGTTTGATTTACAACCTTGACATTTGTTTGATGGCTACAATATTCATAAAACTCTAAAAATTATAATGCCCTCTTCCCACCTGACTTTACCAAATAACCAAAGTCTTTCCTAAAAACCAGGTAAAGCTCCCTTGGTTATAGCGGAGGCATCCGGCTATCCCAATGCACCTACAAGAACTTGCTCCAGAGATTTTCGAGTAGGTTTTAGTTAAGCAACTTTCATACATGTTCATTGTTTTATATACCAAGCAATGACATGCTGGATAGATTTCGTCCCATCCCCAAATGCCTCACCACTCATCTAACTTACCATCGGTTTTTGTCAATGGGGCTCCTCGTGCCCTCACAGCTAAGACTAAAAACAACCAATCACAAAGGCGGGATGCAACACTTTTACAGGTCCTACATTCTTGCCTCATGTCTAGGTACCGATGGGAGGGTCGGTGCTTGAGGCTTAAAACCTCCACTTTTAAACCATGCCACATCATTTGCCAACTAGGCTTGAGACTAGATAGTGTCGACGGTGTGAAGGCCGTGTTTTTAGAACCAACTTTTAGGCTTAACTAAAGTCAAGTGGGAAGGGGGCATAAGAAAAGTGGCTATGGCCTCAATTTGGGCTTGCGATCGCATGTTTCATATCCTAGTATGAGAAGTGGGCTAGTTGGGAAATGTGACCATTTAAGACCCATCTACCTAAATTTTAGTCTCTCCCTTCTCCGTGTGCTCACGGTGATGCAAAACGCCAAAAATGGGCCATATAGAAACCGACAAGACAATGAATGTACTAGTTATAGTGGAACCTTGTACTTGACTATGAACACTTAAAGTTTTGTCGATGCCACTTCAACATCACAGACACACACAACATTGAAGCTGTTACATCACAAGGAGAGTAATGGACTCACTATGGAGGGATGTCGGAGCAAATAATGGAAACATGACTCCAAAGAACATGACTCTACGGAATTTTGATTTTGACCCTTAAAGTACGCGGCGTCTCAATATACGGCCATATACACAATTTATATGGGCTTCACCAAGTTTATATAAATCGTATTGTAAGTATATTTATTGTGTTTGAAATCCTGTTATATGTATTGTCTTGTCTCAAGACGAAATTAAGAATATACTCAGATTAGACATTGATGCTCAAAATTCAATGTGTGTGTATTTGCATCCAAGGGCATCCATACTGTGCATGAACTTGAATCTTTAATAACATCAAAGCGTTTAACATATTCAAATGATACACTTGAAGACTAAGTTGATTGTAGATGGGGTGACCTTTGACATGATTAACTAAAAATGCAAATATGTCGCTCAAATATGTTGTTTTTGGCTTGGAGAGGCCTAGTTTGGGTCTTGTAGACACTTGGGAGTTAATCGTCACATGGAAAGAACCAAACTGAAATGTGTCCTTGCACTTGACTACAAATATACCTTTAGATTTATTTATCTACAAGGTTGCACACTAATTTACACAAGTATCTTCATGTTAGCCATTTACCCATTCCTTAAATAAAATTCTTGGAGGTTATGCCAACATGTTACATACACGTACCATTGAGAAGTGTTGTAGTATTGTCATGGGGGTTTTGGAGATGATTGTTGTAAAAAAAATCCTTTTCTAAAGGGATAATGAGATATATACCAAAAACATTTCATTTGTTAAAATGTGGTCTTGAAAATGTATAAAATACTCAACAATGGGACTATAGTATCATGTTACTTGTCTCTTTAGCAATACCAATAGGTATGCAATTGAACAATTGGTGACCGAAATTCCCCACACTCAAACTGTGGATCTATAAAACACATTTACTTGTCAAAGCTGAAGAAGACTAAGGAAAGGTAGATGTGCCCAATTCCCTCAATGACCAATTTCATGAATAGTGTTTGGATTTCAAAGTGGCACTTCAAAATGAATACCAATGATATGATTATAAGGATTAAAAGTGCACCTCACTACTTGAGAGGGAGACAACAAATTAATGGTCAAGGCCATTTGCTTTGGAGGGCCTATATTAGCACTTCAAATTGCAAAGAACTCTTGTCACGATGTTGTATTTCATGAACTTCCCCCTTGGGTATCTCTACTAACATTTTGAGATTTGCCATGACATGTTCAAGGACAATGAGTGCTCAAAGTGCCTTTCTAGGTGCTTCTAAAGTAGTATGGTGTTAATCCAACACCCTGAAACTATAGACACCTACATTTGAGTGGTGTGTGGTTAGGATCTGATCCAAGAATTGACACCAAAAACCAAGTGTTTAAAAGAAATTGAACTACGTGCCAAAAAATATGCTAACCATCATAGGTTCACTAATCAACATGACCATTCAATAAGAATCTTCACTTTGATAATGAATAAGATATTCACACGAGCTCCAAAAAGCATGAGGAAAATGGCTACATGCACAATTTGGATTTGCTAATCATCTCCCATTAATTGTGTGATTCATGTCCTATGAGAAGTCGATGCAGAGATGAAAGTGTCTGTTTAAGGCCTACTTACCTCATCTGCTCTCAATCTAATACCTATTTGCATAGAAGTCTTCTTTGGGGCAACACAAAGTCTACATAATATTGCCATGTAGATAGTAGGTAGACAGTAAGCCCTCACATATATAGCTCAAGAGTGTCAAATCTACAGTCCAGGACATAACACCTCAGGACCTTGTGAGATTCCTAACTTGCAAGAAAGTTACTTGAAGCCAATATTCCGATATTTGCATGGGGTGGTCTTTCATGCAAAATTTAATTGCAATGCAACATACCTGATGCTGGGAGTTAACCCACAGATGGTAGTTGCAATGTTGAGGAATGTCAACAATTCTCTCATTCACATTCTGTACATGCATATGTCACAGGAATGTCATGTGCCAATCGAGCTGGAGAATGGTGCCTAATCAAAGCCCAGGTTGAGCTTCCCATAGGCATCACATGATACGTACTTCCATGATGGTACGTCAGATCAGGTATAGAGGACAGATTGGTAATTGTATTGAAGAAAATGGTGCTCTACACCTTGTGTAGCATGTGGGTCTCCCTAGTTTGACTCCAGGATTGGCATTGTTAAGTAGAATAAGACTCATGCCAACTGCAGTACAAGAGGTGAAACCAATCTCGAGAAACATGCCAAAGATCCTTTGGACAGCTGAAAATGCCTCTAAAGTTGCATTTGATAGAACGGTTGAGACTATATACTGGCAACCAAGGAGACAGCACTGTTATTCACTCTGGATTGGTTGGTGAGTGGCATCTAATGTACTTTGAATACCCCATTTAATTTGGTGGCATTTGAGAGTGCTGATACAATTACTTCCTCACAATAAATATGAAATTGAGAAAGTCGCATGCATGGCCCCACCAACATCACCTTCAGAGAACTGATGCATGCCTTCTTCCTTATGTAAGGCAACAATGAATCTTGAAAACATGCAACAATGTTGAACAGACTGCAGTAGAACAGCATCCAATACCTGGTTCTTTAGAGGAGACAAAGTGTGCCCTCTTAACTGGCTTAATTATCACCCATTATACAGGGCTGTTGAACCCAGCGAATAAAATTACTGGCTCAAGTATTGAACAACTGATAGTCATGCAGAGTGACCCAAGCTGGATAGCTCGCTTCCTTTACTGCTTCCTCTAGTTTACTTCTGCTCAGAGTTTCTGAAATCGAGTCAACTAATGTCACAAAAACAACGCCATTTGTGCTAAGCAGCTCATGTTAAGCCAAGAAAAAGAAACACAAAGTATCCCTGGCACATTCCTACTGGCACCCTAAATCCGAGGTCTCAGGCTGAGGTGAAACAGAAACATACAGAACCCCAGAACTTGTAAACAACACAGAGGTCACATGTTCCAGAATTGCTGTCTCTGCAGACGGTCACTGGAAATGGACCTAGCCACGGAACATTGCCTCCCATGCTTCTCAAAACAGGACAGGAGACAAAGAAGTGTTCAGTAAAGTAAATGCTGTACAGAGTCAGTATTGATGGAGAATAAAGTGATGGCTTTCGTGTAAGACGAAGAATTCAATACGAACCTCTGTAGGGAACCGTCTTACATATCTTGAACAGGAAAATATCACCTCACAAAGTTTGAATACATTTACAAAGTGCGTACTTCAGCCAAGGTGTAGGAGCTACTTCTGACAACAGAATGTCAATCTTCTTATTGCCACGACATGCCTCCATTTATTGCCCCTAGGAGCATTGTATAATGGCCCATTCCAACTTCCTCAGCAACAAGTTCCTGTAACAGAATCCCAGACATTCGCAGCAAACCAGCTCCAGCCCAGTTCTTAAACAGGTCAATTTTTATATCAACAACAATGTCACCCTGACAGACTATGAGGATTAGAAGAGATCAGTAGGCACTTTCAGGGGTCAATCAAGCAGCAAGCAACCAAACAGAGTGGAAACCACCTCAAGTTGGTCAAGTACAAGTAGAACCAGTAGCTCTTGGTTTATGCAAAACAACCAATATCAATCCCTGTAGCCTGCATAAACACCCAAAGTCAAATCTGTATAATCCTCAGAGCACAATGCAGGTCCTTCAACCCATGGATGGCATCTGTGTCAATCGATTGTGGCCAAAACTATTTGTAGGATGGAACCAGATACTTGACTCTACATGATGCAGTAAATAATAACCAAGGATGCAGACGGGGTGGCCCTAGACTTGGGAATATTGACAGTCGCAAAGCCCCTGAGGCGACTTACCAAGCATCCTTGACTTTTCCACTGATGAATGATGTACTCACAGGTGCTTAAAAGATCTGCCGTGAAATCCAAGACCTATTCCCAACAACCCGCCCATTTCCAGGCGAGTCCCCAGCCACACATACAAGGCAGGTTAAGATTGGATATCAAAGTCTCCTACTCATTCCCACGATCTCAGCACCCAAGCTCCCATCAGAGATAGAGATTCAACTTGCAACTTGAGGTACACAAGAACTGCCCTCTCAGACACCTATGGCCTCCATGCATACATCATGTAGGTTCATTCCGTTTACACACCACATCAAGTGTCTAACCATGCTTCTACGTAGCAACCCTATACTTCTGCAGACAAATCCGAAGCAAAATATAGATGAAGAAAACATCAAGCCACTTAGGTTCAACTAAACAGGAGTTCATTATGCAAGATCTTCTTTCACAAAAGATACAGACTCGGTGTGCAACACCATCAGTAACTTAGTCCAGCAACTACCTATATAGTGGAAGAAAAGTTCCGGATGACAGATGATGAGCCTTTGCAACTTTACCAAATTTCTGCTCTCTCTTACTCAACCTGCATCACCCCAAAGCCTGGTATATAAACCTGACAAACCCTTCCAATCCCAGCCATTACCCTCCCAACACCCTCTCTGCCACAGGCAAGCCAAATCTCATGGCTCTTCTCTCCGATGCTCCACCCCTCCAGCACCTTTCTGCACGGGCACCCAAGAAATGGATATGACCAGTTATAGCTGTAATACTTCATTCTGATTTCGTCATCCTAAGAAACCTAAGTGTCACTGAAGTACAAGGAAAATGTCTACTGTAGCAACCCTCCATTTGTGATCAGAAACCTTCATTCCATGTCTACTCGCTTGCGCTTCCACTGGCATGAGTGGGAGACTTTGAGACATCCTTCCGCCTATTCTCACGGTTACTCGCACGGCTCTTTAGAACTGGACCAACCATCTGATCCACATCTGCCACTCCCTCAATTTCACCAACTAGTACGTCCTTCTCTAAAGATTCTGAAGGTGACTTCCCACGATGCTTATGCCTGCGTTTCCTTTTGTCACGTTTCTCATCATTGTGCTCACGTCCACTCCGGTGCTTTCTGCTGCTGCGATGACGTCGCTCCTCCTTATCCTTACAACCATCTCCGTCTCTTTTATCATCTTCATCATCATCCTCTTTCTCAGTCTCCTCATCTCGCCTTCAGTTTAAACACAGTTGTTGTTAGATGAGCAAGTAGATGCATGTTACACTTGTCTACAGATATATGTTTTCCAGTTCCCAACTATATGAGCTCATAAAATACTCGTTTACAAAATGTGCTATATCACAGTGAGCAGCTAATGAGGGCATAACACCTCAGTCTCCGGATTGGGCTGGACAGTAAAAAATACTCTTTAAACGATCAGAACACAAACCACATATAGAGCTTCCTGTGATATGCAGTTATGGCTACCACATCTCGGAAGGTGTGCATTGCCACTACCAACCTTGCAAAGATGTTCACTAGATGTACCTTCTTGGTGGCAAACAAATCATCAGGTATGACACTAACAGAAACAATAAGAATGTGAGAGAAGTATTTGGTTGACTATATCACGATTGGCCTCCCAAATGCTTGAAATGAATTGAACATTACTTGCTTGAGGAACCACATCTCATTAGAAGATTGACACATTCTATACAGAACTTGCTGAGCCCATGATTGTTGAGGTTTCGTACACTTACCGGTGCTTCCTTTTATGTTTGCGATGCTTCTCTTTCCGTCTTTCGCGATCTGCCTCATCTTCGTGTCTTCTGCTTCTCTCCCTCGATCTTGACTTTTCTTTGACTTTAGAGCCACTATACAACTCATCTTCTTCCCTCACCCTTGACTTCCCTCTGTGAGTCCCCCGTACCTCCTCTTCATCCCTCAACCTACCCTTGTCTTTCCCCTTCTGAACTCCAACTTCTTCCACTTCCAAAAGATATGGTGGTAACTCAGCCCCCATTTCTTCTCCACTGTCCTCTTCATTCAGACTATTGTGAATTTCTCTACCAATATCCTGAAGAAAATCATCACCATTCTCACATAATTCGCTAACTTTAGCTGCACTAGCCTCTTCATAAGCCAGTTTAGGGCCCTCAAACACCACATCATCATCCTCATCCCTCTCTGCTACATCTGTGGACTCTGGGCTCGACTCCTTTATGATGCCTCCCATATCCTCTTTCACTCCTCTATCACATCCTCCATGCCCCATATATCCTCTTTGTTGCATCTCCTCTTTTCCAATTACTACCTTGCTGCCATTCAGATGACCCTCGAGTGAATGCACGGGCTCTACATGTGTATATTGTTTGCTAAATGCCTCCTTTCTCGTCTTCTCAAGCACGTCATGATCGCCCAATAGCTCACTGTCCAAAGACTTCTGAATCGGTGCCTTCCTACCTTTACCAAGGTGTTCAAGTAATGTTACTCCATAATCTCTTACATCTTCCACAACAATGGGCTGAGCAGGTATAGCTTTCCTCTCCTCCTCTCTCCTCTCAAGCTCACGCTTATTTTCCATGCGTTTAATCTTCTCCAACTCATTCGCCTTAATATCATCACGCCAATCATCCATTTCTTTGTCCCCATCACTTTCATCGGAAGGAAATTCTGATCGGCCACTTTCCTTCCTAACATACCGTCCTTTCACACCAAAGTCAACAGTCTTCCCCTTCGTAACTCCTTTGACATCAACCTCAGGTTCATGTGACGCTTCTGCATCCGATACTGCACCTTCAATAACCATTGCTGGGGAGCTCAGTTTCTTCTGAGCTACATCAGCTACACTGAGACGTTCATTAGTCCTCTCACCTACAGTATCTTGAGCTGCATTCTTCTTCCTGTCACTCAGTCCGTTCACATCTTCAAGTATATCTATATTTGTCTCTCTACTCCTAGGAGGAGGGGAGAGAGAAACAGAAAGTGACCTTGCAGGAGAGACGGATAACTCATCTCTACCCTTCATTTGGACCTTCATATCTTCAGTTGCCTCTTTTCCTTTACTACCGGCACCATCATCTTGGTGAACCTTGTCTCTGTAATCCTTCTTTGCAGGGCTCCTGATCAGAGCACGTACACCATTCGTTGGCTCTGGGCTCAATTTTTCTTCTTTTCTAGAGTCTTGGCCACTAGCTCTAACTCTTGACTTTGAAGGGGGACTCCTACTGGTATCTTCCTTGTGCAGACTCTGACTTCGACTGCGACTACTGTGAGATGGACTCGCCTTTGCCTCAATAGACTTTGATCGTCTAGAGCTTCGCCCCGACCTCCGATCCTCATGACGATACCTAGGAGGAGTCACACTTCTGTCACGCCTACCACGAGGAGAACGTGAACGGGTATGAGACCTGCGCCGAACTCGACTTCTGCTGTGGCTTCTACTCTGCCGTGACCGTGAGGAATAATGGTCCCTGTCACGTTCCCAATCCCGTCGGAAGGATGGGTTCCATGCATACTCCCCACGGCCCCTGTAAAACCCGCGTCTGCTTCGACCTCTGTAGCCGTAGTAGTCCCTTGACCTTGATGGTGATGGACGCGAATCACGCCTGTATCGAATTGGAGACCGTGAGGCTGACCGGTCTCTGCGATAGCGAAGAGGAGATCGAGACTTAGATCTTGAAAATGATCGTGAATGTGAGTGTGAGGGCGTCCGAGAGCTAGACCTGCTCCATAGTGAAACTTTAGAAATTGCTTATAACCACAGATGAACATACATTAGACTAGCAGAAATCTTTTAAAAAGACCTCAAATACTCGTTAAATATCTGTTCTTTAAATTAGAAGGATTTAACCAACTCCTTAACACTTGATACTGTACAACCAAATCCTTCTGCAACTCTCAAATTTGCAGCATAACAACTTTGTCTACTAGCCATCCTGAGAAAAGCAACCACTACTGAATTCAAAGAGCAGAACCATTCTGTGAGAACCCCAAGCCCAACACCTGCAATTGTTGATGTTCCCAACCTCTTCACATTCAGCACCACAGAAAATGCTGGTGCACTCTTCTACTTCAATGACAATCAGCCATATACATGACATCAGAATACAAGGTGCTTCTCTAAAGGTAAAGTGTGACTGAAGACCAGAGCAGAAGACATTTTCCACCATTCCAATTACAATTTTACAAATTACAACAAGAATTCCTCTGTTCATCAAGCACTGCTCCATTTTGCCAAGTGGGTTACAGAAAAGAGAGACATTGCAAAAAAACATCACCATTCCCCAGTGTACACTTACAAGAATCTTTTCTAACACAGATATTGGGAAGATAACCACGATATATTTGATACATATCCAATCAGTCAGCAAATAACGTCACTTGCCCTTCCTTGGTTGCTTCTATCTGCAAAGCACAAAGATGTAGGCTAAATGGTTCAGAGTTGTACCTTACTGGACTTTTCTTTTCCTCTTCTACATCTGGGTCGTTCCCCTTCAACTGTTTGCTAATTTCTGCAGCTCGAGCAGATGCCATTTCTTGAGCTGATTTCACAGTGGCTGCCCTTGCTGCAGCCTGTTGAGTTGCCATCACCTGGAAATAAAAGTAACATTAATTATATCCATGCTTGTGATGAAATTAAGCAACTAAGAAAGCCTGAACCATTCAATCATAGTACTCTGGCTATCACAGTTAGCATAAAACCATGCTGCTAAACATGGAACCAATCCTTCTACATATAAGTTTCAATGTCCAGAAGGTCTCCCTCCAAGTCAAGTTTTTGAGACATCAGGTGCAAGCTACTTCATGAAAATTGGAAAAATGGTGATTGACAGCAAAACGACTATTAATTGAGACTCTCCTTTGATTTGTTCTCTATGGCTGGTTCTATTTTAAAAGGCTAGACATATAGCTGAGGATGCTATCCACCAAAATACACGCTAAACTTCAGTTGGAGAAGTATATTACCAGCTTATCACAGTGACCTGTTTGCAACCTTGTTGACTAGATTTTCAAAATGGAAATGGTTTTCTTCCAATACACGCAGCAAATAACTAATTTGTCCACCAAACTTTTTAAGTGCAAATCATGATGAATGATCCTGAGGCCTTGCAACTGGCTAACCGGCTCATATTAGTGGGATATGTATTTTGAGATCAAAAGCCCAGGGAACAATATCCATGAAACAACTGCATCCAACAAGAATATGATTGAGAAACATCAAGGCAGAGATTTTTGATAAGTTTGGCATAATCTCCTCACCTGCTGCATGAGCAATGCCTGCTGAAACTGAAATTGTTGCATAGCTACTGCTTGCTGCATCAGCATCATGGGTGGTGGCACTTGCTGGTTTGGCACCCCTGCCCCTCCCGCGCTCTGCTTCATCAGGCGTGCCGCCTCTGTGAGATCCACATTCGAGGCACCCCCGAGGTTCATCTCCTCTAAGGTGTCAACACTACCTCAGGCTTCCCTTTTTACTTGTAAAATCAGAGTGGTTGGAGATGTTAAATAGAAACGTCAGAGATGAAAATCTGCACAAGAGATAAATTTTAGGTTCAAGACAGGTCAAGGAACATTGGAAAGAAGACCCTGATGGGCCAAGAAATTGCACAAGACAGTAGTTATCAACAAGATTCCTGACAACGACCTTCTTTTCAGACACCTTCCACGCCTTGCAATTCAAATAATTATAGAGAGAAGAGACCAGAACGCTCAATCAAAACAGCAGAAAGCTACCAACCCCTGCAAACTCTGCATTCCTCACTCTGAATTTACTGCCGTGGTGGACATGTTTCGTACATGCCGACAGTATACGCACATAAACGATTAAACCCAGGCTCTATTCAATATTCATCTGTACTGGCTACAACATTTGGTTCTGGTGGGAGATTGCACCTTATCAGATGAATACCAGAGGTCCACCCATGAAAGGCATGTAAATATCAGCACTCCCTGGCCATTTCAGTTGTTCAGGGATGTGCTCTTACATGAGATCATTATCCAGAAGGGCTGAGCTTCAAGTATAATTCACACATGAACAGATTTGGATTATAAATTTAAATTCAATACCAGCTGGAGGAGCTGGCTAAATATCCTGACCTGCTTTTTGGCTTGAGAGTTGCTCAAAATCGCAGTGAGGACATTAATCATTCCGTATTTCCAGCCGTTGCCACTTATCAGTCTATGAACACACACAAGGTTTCTACTGATATGTGACATGTCATCTCAGGAAAATTGTCCTCCTTGAATCTCTGCCACATGAAGGAAATAAAGCCCCTAAGACTTGACAGCTTCCACGTTTTATGAGAGCTTGGGACGCTAAATAACGAGAACATAACTGGCGATTATGGGCATTACAAAGATCACTTCACGAATTCCGACTACATACGAAGCAACTGTTGAAATGGACACTAATATTTCTCTGTCAAGGAACTGATAGAGCTATAGATTCTGCAAATACTCCCACATTACTTCTGACCAATTCTCTGTGACAATTGTTCAATTTGAAGAAATGCGGACCTGAATCCTTACAACTAAGGAAAAAATCTTTCTCAGAAAAAGTTTACTTAACACCTGCTTGAAAGATCATGCAAGCATTTGAAAGACGGAACCTACTGGGTACGTGGGTACGTAGCAGTTCCTAGGGCATCGTAATTTTTCTACTACTCCATATGTTGGAGGTGTGCAAGGTTTTTTTAAGTCAAGGATTGCACCGTTAGGAAGATAAAACTGGAGACAAAATGTATGTGCACAACCTTATTGCTTGTGCAACTCCATGATCATACAAAATCGAACATGCCAGGTTTCACAAAAGCTGAAAATCTCTATTCAGCTTCCAATCAAGAAGTACCTAATAACTAATCGGGATACCTAACTATGGCATTATGCAACCATATAGATAGTGGACATTTCTATAGAAAATTCCAATGGCCAACAAGGAAGATTCCAACAGAGAACGTTCAACGTTCAATGTTCATTGCAAATCTGAAGTGAAACTATCTGACCAGTAAGTTTTAAATTGTGCACTGAGAAACACTGACAACCGCAGGTAAAACACAACCGTCCCAGCCATGCCGACACGAGAATTCAACACTCCACAAAAGATCTTCAATGCGTCAGGAGGATGTGAAACTTAAAGCGTAGGAATGAAGCATGCACAATTAGGAGCATACAAGCCACTGATTACAGAATGCATGATAGTACATATTGAGATGATGTCGTTCGAAGAAAGAAGGCAACGTTGGATGACCTTCGATAATTTAGAAAAGATTTACCATATGCACCAAAGCCAAGCACGCCAAACCAACCCTAGCCCTTGAATAGCGTCCAATCGAGGAACAGAAAACATGATGGAAGGGAGCAAGAGAAAGCAAGAACCTCGTCCGCAGAGCCCGGGCATGGCCGTGTCTTCGTTGTAGCTGTGGCTATGGCTATGGCGTTGTGGAGAAGCTTTCCTGCCTCTGATGATAGCAATGGCGATGGCGAGCTTGTTAGGGCAACCAAGAGCAACAGCATGCGATATGAGAGAGAGTGAGAGAGAGAGCGAGAGACAGAGAGAGAAGTTATTTTGGTTAACTTAGTAACTACCCTCTCTTCTTCCCATCATGTTCTACCTACTTTATTTAATACCTTCATCACATCAAGAACCACTCTACGCCACTTTTGGATATAGTGTGACACACACTATTTACGAAATATCATGCTACTTCTTGATTGGGCACATCTATATGCCTCGCATGAATTTTAAATTGTCCTTAAATGTCTACCTAATTTGAAAATTGAAGTGGTACACTAACTAGTCCTATTAGTGTGGGTGGAAGATTAGCATGGGAATAATTAGTGTGGATCACACTAATTTTCTAGTCAATGTACAATTAACGTGGGTCCAAGAGTCCGGGTCTTCCCCTAAGTCTTCATGAAGACTTTGACTAACATGGAATATTACTTATGGGGCAAGTGGTATAAAATTTAAAAAAAAAACACCCACCCTAATCTTCAAAAAAAAACAATTAATGTGGGCCACCCTAATTTTCTACGTGAAATTTAACATGAGTTGAGAATTAGTGTGAACACTAGAAAATTAGTGTAACCCACAGTCGGACTACATTGTTTATGGTATTTAGTGTCATGTACATTGTTTGCGAAAGGGCCTAAACTAGATGTCTAGAGGTCTCAAATTATCATTCCCACTAAATGCCAATATGATTCCATTCGTCACACATGAGTAACTTCTTTAAGTGAAAAATAATCTACACTATGACATTTATAGTAGCATGTCTGGGATACTTTAGATGATAATCTTGTGTTTTAGTGTGCAAGGGGAAGATGTTTTTGAGCATACTAATGACAAGTGTCATGTGTTTACATTTTAGTATGCAAGAGGAAGCTAGTTTTGAGCACACTAATGGCAAGTGTCACTTGTGTACAATTTAGTCAACTTGTAGGCCATTATGTAACATAGGCATACACCTCATAACACCAATCAACATACTCATGCAAAGATATTAATAAATGCACTTCAACGCCAAGTGTCATGAAGTGACAACAATGATGAAGTTGTTGATCATTAGGGTGACCTAGCATATGCCTCAAAATAGGGCAAGTGACACTAAATACCATAAATAGTGTAGTCATGTCCAACATGAGGATGAACAACCACCCCATGCGTGGTTAATTAACGGTTGTATTTTAGTTATCATTTTTAATGTAAGCTTGGGTTAAATTATAACTATGAGCAAACTTAAAACCTAATATTTAGAAATGTGTCAATGTTGAAACATCAATATAAGATGGATTTATGGTTTGTCAAAGTCTACACGTGTTTAGTTGAACAACCTCAATGCATTCAAATGTGAGATGGGGGTGCATGCATAATTTTACACAACGATGTGGGCTTCAACACTAAAGAAGCCTTTGAAATTTAGGTATGTATTTATCAAACACCTACAAATGGTAAGTTTAAAATCATCTATCAAATACCCAAGTTGTGTCATCTTGGTGGCATGTTGCATGCTCTGGTTCCATGCCAGGCTTTCCTAAGGAGTTTTTGATTACCTTTAGTTATAACCCATAATCCTACCTCTTACGACATCTTATGACCTAGCCCTTTTCCATAAAAATCACCGTTTGGGAATACTACTTGACATTACCAGCATGCCTTCAAAACATTTCACACAAATTCAACATTTATATAAAAATGCATGAAGCTATGAAAATACAAAATAATATCCTAGTTCACATGTTAAAATATTGGATATTTCAAACAAGGTGCATAGTCACCCAAATACATAACAAGAAATGAAATTATTGACTAAAACATGGACAATTTGGCTCAAACATGTGGTATCTCGTATTCAAGATTCTAGTTGATGTATCACATATTTGGAAGACATGTACATATCCGGTAATTATCAATATTGGTGAGACACAATTAATGCCAACATGGATGCCACTTAGTTTTGAAAATTCCACTCGACATTAACAATGCGTCTTTAAGTAATTCATGCATTATAAACATCTCTATATAATACATGAAACAAAACTCCAATATCACATGTTGAAGGTTTAGATATTCCAAACAACTTGGTGCCTAGTCACCCAATGCCTAATAAAAAATCAAATATTTGGCAAAAACATGCCCAATTTGACCCGAATATACGATATCCGTAATTGGGTTACTTAGCCGATATATCATGTATTTGAAGACATATACCTATCCGGTGAGAAACGTATTGCTGAGACACAGTTTATGCCAGCATGGATGCCACCTAGTTTGTTCATGGGATGAGCCAAGGGAAGCAAGCCACATCAGCATGAGAGGGCAAACTGGCTATGGCGAAGCAGGCCTCCAAGGAGGAGGCGAAGAACTTGGGACGTGGAAACGGAGAAACTCGCACACGGAGCGGAAGAAGGCGACTGTTGGATCGCGTGTGAAATTTTTCTTGCTGCATTGCGGTTGCGTGGTGTCACGAGAGGGAGGTAGAAATGCATCGCACCAACATGTCGCCCAGCGGCACAAGCGAGGGTTAGGGTTTAGGGGGTGAGGAGGAAGAGCGTGGCGAGATTGTGTGAATATAAGATCGTTGAAGATGAAGATGGCGGGATCCTGGATTGTTTGGGGAGGGGGAGCTCTGGCCATCGCACTGCGCCTCCTCCTGGTGAGCATGGGATCCGTATCGCTGCTCGACCATCGCGTGGAAGTCGTGAGCTCGGTCACCAGCCTCGCTCGTTGTAAGTTGCCTACTTAACCTTCACGCAATCTGAAGGAAGAGAATCACAGAAAAGAAAGAAAGAAAGAAAAAAAAAAAAGGCAGAAAAAGTGAGTCTAAATGGCGGCAAGCTCAGTGACATCGTAAAGAAGATGATACCTGTATAATTCAACCCTTGCCAATGCATGAGGTGGTTTGCATAACATTCGATGTATGGATGGATGTATATGTGGCTCGGCATCAAGGGTGTAATTTCTGGATGGCTCATTGGATCCCGAGTCCGGAAATTTGCCTCAAAGAGAAGATAGAGTTTCAGTTCTTGTCGTCCTCTTCTTGTGCACTTTTGGTCACGAAATTAAGATTCGTTTTTCATCTGATGGCAATCTAATACGCATTGTGGTTTTGAAGCGATCATTTTATTGGACATGTAGTGCATGAGGTGGTTTGCGTAATATTCTATGTATGTATGGATGGATGTGTGGGGTCGACATTGAGAGTGTAGCCTCTGGATGGCTCATTGGGATCCCGAGCCCGGAAAACGGCTTCCAAAAAGGAGATAGAGTTTCAGTTCTTGTTGTTCCATTGTTGTGCACTTTTGGGTGTTGAATTTACGGTTCGTTATCTATGTAATGGCAATCAAATGTGCATTGTATCTTTAAGAGAGTGCTTTATCGGATATGTAGTGCATTGTCATAGAGAAATATTGGAGCAAGCGATGATACTTCTAAATTATACTACTATAGGTTTCCTGTCCTCCATGCTCCTACCACATGCACAAATATTCACCCCTCCAGGTTTTTTTTTTCAAAGATGATAATTCATTTGTTTCAATCGTGCAATTGGACAATAACATGGTTTGTATAACATTTGATGGATATATGGATGCATGTGTGGCTCAGCATTGAGGGTGTAAGCTCAAGATGGCTTGTTGGATACCTTGTTGGATCCTGAGTCCAGAAAATTGCCTTGAAAAGGAGATAGAGTTTCAGTTCTGGTCGTACCATTCTTGTGAACTTTTGGGTCACTAATTCATGATTCGTTGTCCATCTGATGGCAATCTAATGCTCATTGTGGTTTTTAAGGGATTATTTTATCGGACGTGTTGTGCATTGTCACAGGCAAATCTTGGAGCAAACTTCTAATTCATACTACTATAGGCTTTCTGTGCAACATGCTTCATGGACAAATATCCACCCCTCCAGTTTTTTTCAAAGATGACAATTTGTTTGTTTCAATAATGCAAGTGGCAATAATAATTGTGGGTTCTTGTTTTAATTGCAGTGGCAGAGGGCTATTGGCTAAAGGAGTATGGCCTGTCACCATATGCAGGTCAGTGATATATATATATATAGATGCATATTGAATCTATTGTCAGCCTGGTCTGATTTTGTGAGTGATCAATGGATAGCATAAATGTACAGATTTTCATTGTCTTGTTCCACACAGGTCTTTAAGACCATAATGTCACTAGATGTTTTTTGGCCAATTCAACCAGAACACTTCCTTATTTCTGAAGTTCTATATAGCTATCTATAGGCCATGGTACATTAGTTTGCACCTTTAATTTTTCAAACTGATCAGAGACTAGCTTAGCTACTTGTTTTTCCTACAAGGGCTTCAATGTTCCACGGGGGCTTTATACGTGTTTGCAGGATCGGCATATCATGCATCTCCACTATTACTTTCCCTGGTTGGTCCCATGATTGGCAATAGGTGAGCACTTTATACATCTTTGTTCCCAGGTGAAGTATGAAAAGTCATTATTCTCACCAGTGCTGTTCCTGTTTGTACAGGAGTGTGTCATTGCCTGTCTTCTCTTGTGTGGGTGCCTATTTCCTGAACAAATCACTGTTGAAATTTCTATTTCATTGTGAAAGTCCCAAAAATCTGAGGCACAGGTGTAGAGGCCTTTGTTTAGTACTCTATAGGTAGGTCAAGAATTCTTGAAGGTGTTTCATTTCATATCCAGGTTTTACTTCCGGTTCATGACATGATGGAAAATATCAATCATTAGATTCAAAAGGTCCAAATCTTGAGAGAGTATTGTCATATCTTGTGAGATGTGTTAATCAAGGCTTTTATTAAAAGGAAGTCAGAGTGTTTTGGAGTACTTTGCTTATGTTGTTGGATGGTGTCATACCTGCAGACAAGGAACATCACTTTATGATCTATTTCGCAGGCATGCAATACTCTCCTCTTCTCCTGATTGGTTTACTGTATGTTGTCCTTGTTAGTGATCTACAATTGGCTGCATGCCATGTATACATTTCAAGATATATGTGAAAGGACAAAATAATGCATGGGTTTCTGATATTGTATCTATGGTCAATGCAGCCATAGTCTTTCACCTTATTTGGAAGAGTTCAATATGTTGCACATTTTACACACAAAATTTTGAGTTTTCTCAGAATTTGACATGTTCTTCATCACATGTCTCTGGATTCTGTACTGCCAACATGAAGTGGATTCAAACAAGGTGTTGGTGCAGTTGTTTGTTATTTGTTATTGCAGATTGCATCTGTGCTTTATTATTGAGGTCAATGGGGAAGATTTTGGATAGTGCCCACAATCAACACTTGTCAGAGCTGGGTGTGCGCGACTTGAATGAGGAGAAGAAAGAAAGTGAAGGTGAATATTTGGACTTGATTTCAGGACCTCAGTAGTTACGCAGGAGGATATACTGCCAACTTTGTTAATCCTCAAGGGAGGGTGCAGACGAATTTCTATAATGCATTGATCAACCTCTATACATCCTCCCTAGTCATATGTACACACGATGTGGGGCAGATGTGGAGCAGCACATAGCTGGTTTGCATAGACTAGTTTGGTTGTTTTAATATGCTCAAATTATTTCTCTAGTTGGTAAGCTTGAATTGACATGTGTACTTATGTGGGTGTAGATAATAGATTGCTGTATGCTGGTACTTACTCTGGTCTCCTGCATTCATTTTTGTCACAGGTTGTATTGGGGTTGGAGATATTGTATTTTTGACTTATCTTCTGAATCCATTCACGATTGCTGTATGTGTGGGAGGCTCCACGTCTTCTATTGAGAATTTGTTGGCAATTTTGGGCCTCTATGGGGCCATGACAGGTCTCATTCTCATTCTGATCCCATGAACTTGAGTTCTTTTGCTGATTTTTCTTGCTGACATGATGTGTTTTCCTTCTACCTGTTTGATTTCTGTAGATCAAAGCATCATCCTTCATTTCAAATCATTGATTTATTTACCTGGTTGGGTGGTAGGTAAAGTGCCACTAGCAGCTTTTGGATGGGCCATGGCAACACACGTGAGCATGTATCCAGTTTTCCTCCTCATCCCTGTGCGTAAAGAGTTTTCAACTTATGTACTTTTTCTTATATTATGTTTATACTGGCTGCTCAATGTATAGGCAAGGCTTTTTACCATGAATGGAGATCTAGGTTGCATTTTTATGTTTGTTTTTCAAGTATGGTAAAAGTGAATGCAGTGTATTCCACTTTTCTGTCCTCGGTAGCAAAGTCACTGGCAGCTGCACTCCTTACTGAAGTTGACTGATGATTGTGAGCAATGCTGATTTTGTGTGTACCCTGTTCTTACTGTGGCACGTTTCTCCTCAGATTGCTTACTTACTGGTGAATGGACCAGATTGCCCTCCAAGTAAACTATTCAAGTTCCAACAGGTTAAGCAAATGATTAATGACAAGGATCTACTATCCGAAATTGGAGCAAAGCAGCTGCTTGGGCATCTCCCCAAAGAAACTCAAGAAATGGTTATGTCTTCCTCAAGAAGGAAGTGGATGGTACTCATGAAGTTGGCTCTTTGGTCAGCCATGTCCTGGGTGTGCATCTTAGGGTTATGCCAACTTGCGCTTCAGGGACGATCCAGCATAACCAACATGTTACTAGAGTGAGTATCGCTGCTTCTTGCATGTTTTGGTCTTGTGCAATCTCTTAGCTACTGGACAAGAAAGCTTGACTTTATAGGAATACACAGAGTTCTTGAAGAACATGGTACAGATTTGATCATCAGTTCTGAGCAACATTCAGCCAAAATCATTGCTTTCCAATAAGATATGTGTGATGAATTCAGCATCCCTCATATCTCCTGATGATTCTGGTCACCTTGCTACCATTCATAATCATAATTCCTATCTCTAGAAATAAAATGTTAGCAGGTGTGTTTGATAATTACTTTTATATTTGAGTTTTGTACCTCATAAGGTAGCTAGGTAGGATGGCAAGACACAGAAGAGATATTGTTGGCGATATTATAGCTTTATGCATCATGTGCGCTTGCACATACCTGCACACATGGAGCAACCACAATGATTAGCTTAACTTGGACATTCTCAATGTCTGTTGGGTTACTTTCAAATACTTTGGGGGAGGTTGTCTCTACATTTACAAATAGGCTTGCTCTTGACTGATGCTCTTAAATATGTGCCTTGAGTGCAGGACTTACAAGTATATGCTTACAGTAGAGGATCTGACTCCCAATCTAGGCCTTTTATGGTGAGTACTCTCTTGTTCCCAGACCGAGTCTCTTTCCTTTGAAGATTTACAATGTTCAGGAAAATCACACCACATGAGTAGTTATTTAAAAACCACTGCAGATAGGCAAGATATGGATCTGGATAGATTTGGAGTGGCAGGACTTTGACATTCAGCATGCCTCTAAAGTAGGATCACGTGGAACCTGTAGTATAGTTGCAAAATATGCCCTTTTACTCTTTGTAGACTTACTTGGACTTGTTCACTCCTACAAGACATTGCTCAGAGGAAATATGGGTAATGTGCATATGGGTAATACATAGTAATCAAACCTAAATCCTTATGAAAGTAAGGTGCACCCTGGGAGAGAATCTAATCAGGTGAGTTGTTGGTTAGGGCTGCAGGTATTTCTTCACAGAAGTTTTTGATTTCTTCCGAACCTTCTTTTTGATGGTCTTTCATGCAAACATTATCTTTATGGTTCCTCCCCTCACAATACGACTCCACCATCGGCCCATGTTTCTTGCATTCATCTTGACAGCAATCTGCTCTATGCTCAAGTCGTATCCAACTGTAAGTAAATTATCTGGAATCACAATCACCGCATATCTACAAGAAACCGGTTTGTCAATGTAACTTCTGGTGGGATGTCATCATTCATTGTGCTTCTGTGAGCCTTTGAAGTGGTGATGGTTTCTTCAGATTTATAGTAGTTGAGTATGAGATGGAGCATATCACAACAAAACAAATGGTCTGAGTTCTAATAAACTGTCAGCATCTAGACCAGTTTGTAAAATGGAAATATTTGTTTCCTGTTCACTCCTCATCCATCTCTTGACTTCTTTGACTATGATATGATCATAGGTTGGTGATGCAGCACTGTATATGGGGATGATGGCGCTGTGCATACGTGAATTATCTGGTCAGTGTCCCTCCAGATAATGCTCTACTTAGCCAGCTTTGTCTTTGGTGATTTGAACAAATCTATATTCATTTCCGGTGATGCTTCTGTGAGCACATTGAGGGTGGTCTTTGGGTTCTTATTTGCACTAAAAATGTCAATGGTTGTGCATGTGAATCATCAGACTTTGTCCCTTTTTGATATTGGAATCATTGTTTCCTTCTGCAGATCTGCAGTACTCCTATCTCTTGCTGAATGGATACATACTAATCAGTGTCCTTGGGCCAGTCATGTACAACTTATGGATTTCTAGGGTATGCAACCTTACACTGTGCACTTTCTGTTCTGCATCTCATGCTAAAGGCATATCATCAGAATCTTAGCTGTGATTCCTTTTCAACCTTTTTAATATTTCAATTTTGAAAGAGAGTTAATTTCTTACATGCTGTTGAGCAGGGAACAGGAAATGCAAACTTCTACTTTGCTATAAACCTTGTATATGCCACTTTGCAGGTTTGTGTAATCTACTTTCCTCCCTGTTAAAGTGTATATATTGAGTTTATATCAGTTGCAAGGGTGTGGCTGCTGCTCAAAGGCCATGCAATGTCACTTGTTTCATCAGGTGTAGTAACATGTGCATGTTGAGGTATTCTAAGCCCTGGGCCTGTCAAGTAACAAGTATCAAGTAAATGGGTTATTGTGCTCCTTGCAGACTGTCCTCATTGTGGAGAGTGTGAGCACTGTCATAAGATATGACAGCAACCTAAAGAAGCAAGTCAAACGCTACAACAGTAAGAAAGCTTTATAGGTAGCCCGAGAATATGCGAATCTCATTGATTACAAGCAGCTGTTTTAATTTTTGAGGCGTCAATTCTTCAGGAGCTCAGAAGTAGAACTCTAGTTCCATGATTCTTTTCTCCTCCCAGCCGTTTGAAGTGCAATCTTTCGAAGTTGGGGACAGATATTCATCTAGGTAGTCAAGCTTCACTGAACAGATGTTGAGAAAGGCAAGATAGGGAAGAAGTCTGTGGACTTGCAAGTGCAGCTCTAATTTTGCATTGCAAGAACGGTCGGCAATAGTCGTTGTGCAAAGATTTCATCAAAACAAGGATGAGTGGCCAACTTATTAGGGCACCAAGATGTGTGGTACTTGAATGAGAAGGTTTGACTGCATACTCAAGTGGGGATTTCTTTTAATGGTTTCTAGTTTTGAACTCAAAATTATATGTGTTAGAACATCTTGTAGTTTTTGGCTTCACGCCTTCTTGTTGTGCATCTGCTTAGTTCATTTGAAAAGCTCTAAGAGTTAATGTGGATGCAAACATTTGATCAGCGGGCTCCTCTTTGATGAGAAGAGTATCCTATTCTGCAATACTGCTCTCAAAATTGAGCAACATGTGTGATTGGGTATCACAAATTGATGAAAAAGATACTGAAATCCTTACATCTCAAAGTGAATGCATATGGTGCCATCATAAGTTGATGCTATTGATATTTCTTACCAGTACATTGATATCCGGAAAGAATCTAGTAAGACCACATTGTTCGTTTTGTGTATCCTCAAGTATAAAGTCTGCTGCTCCCGTCGGTCAAATTTCAACCAATTTTAAGACATTTAAGCTTAGCTTGGGCATAGTGACAATCAACTCAACTCTTAACCCATAAAGGCCAAAGTGAAGTCTCCTCAAAATTGCTTATAATGATTCAGTCCAACTCGGAAGCTTATTAAAGAAAATTGGCATCTTTTAAGGTAGATCTGACCATATGGATGGCATCTTGGTAAAGTTAGGATTGATCACAAATTTTCAGACGTCCATCTATCCAAAATCAGAAGATTTTAATCTATGTTGCGACAGTACTACAAACTCTTGCATCAGACAGACTCTTGCACATGACAGACGGTACATAACTAATGCAGACACAAGCTGTCTGTGTGTATTTCTGTGTCGTTTGTTTTGTGCAAAAGTCTGTTTGATGCAAGAGTTTGTAGCATTGTCGCAACACGTTATCAGCACGAGTTCCACGCGATGATTTGAACTTACCCCCATAGTAAGGCTTCTCAGATGACTTATCTCTTGGTTTTGGCGAAGACTGTCGAGGTCGGACTTGCCTTGGTTGCTGCCTCATCCTCGTGCCTCTTGGTTTTCGTGTCGCCATCTCCATAGTGTGTGTTTCCTTCGTGGGTCTGGATTCTGCGTTCTGCACCATAAGCAACTACTGCTTCTCTGCAAGCAAAAGACAAGACATTAACTGTGAATGCGTTTTGAACTTCATGTTGTGATACTGCTGTGCTAGAAGGGCAGAAGCAGGAGGAAAAGTAGAGAGAGTCTTATCTATGAGTTCTTTTTCTGTGATCTCCTCTCCACACATTCGTAGTTGGGTTGTAATCCAGTGGAGTCCCGCATTGAACGCCAAGAAGTTAGGGAAATCCAAAACCTTCAGATGAATTCAATCGTTGTGAGCCTGGAGAAGGAAGACGGTCTTCTAGCATCTAGCATTGAGAAGGAAGATGGTCTTCTAGCATCTAGCATCTTCCAAGCTAATTTACTTAAATAAACTGCTAGTTCTATATAGCACTGAAGTTAACTGCTAGTTAGTTTTTACTTATATATAGTTAGCTTTTACTTTAACATTCCTCCTTGATCTAGAGGTACCTCGTTAAAAACTATTTTGTGATTAAAAAACCCTGAGTCGGGAAAAATTTACAGATATAGAAAAAAAATATAACTCATAGATGGACTATCTCATGAAGTAATCTCATCCCAACCTCTTGTACTAATCTTCTATGGGTGTAGGCTGGGAGAGCCTTGGTTAACATATCAGCTATATTGTGAGCTGAGTCAACTTTCTTTACTTCAATCTGCTCGCTTTGTATGAGGTCATGAGTGAATCCACATATCTAAGGGCATATATGCTTGATCCAATTAGTCTTGATGAATCCAGCTCTTACTTGTGCGACGCATGCAACATTGTCTTCAAAGATGACAGTTGGTTTGTTATCTTGGATGAGTCCACACTACTCCATGATAATCTTGTGCACGTTGCGTAACCATACTGTCTCCCTAGTAGCTTCATGAAAAACAATTAGCTCTGAGTGGTTTGCAGAGGCGGTCGTGATGGTTTGCTTTACGGATTTCCATGAGATTGATGCGTGGTTCTTGAGAAAAATGTAATCAGTCTAGGATTTCCCAAAAATCTCATATGACTTGAAGCCGACATTAGCGTATCTAATGATCTCTGGAGTTCCATCCTTGGTGTAGTGCAAGCCCAAATCTTTTGTGCCTCTAAGATATCGGAACACGTGCTTGACTCCATTCCAATGATGCGCTTCTAGTCTCTGGCTGTGTCTGGCAAGCACACTGGTGGCAAAAGAAATATCCGGGCGCGTGTATGTAGACAACTACAGAAGAGCTCCTATGGCTGCGATGTACAGTACATGTTCTTATTATAGAACTCCTCCTCCTCCTCCCCGCAAGGACAGTAAGGATCATCAAGTGTTCTACTTCGTCCCATCATGGAGGCGGAAAGTGGATTCGTTTGGTCAAACCTCTTCAAGAGGTTTTGAATATAAGTGGTTTGATGGAGAAAAATACTCCCATCAGGTAAGTAAGCCACTTGAAGGCCTAGGTAGAAAGTATCTTGCCTAGCAACTTCATTTCAAACTGAATGGTGAGCAAGCTCACGGCACGACTACAACTGTCCGGTGTGTCTACAAGGTTAAGATCATCAACATATACTGCAATGATCACAAAGTCGGTTTTGTCGTTTAGGATGAAGAGACAAGATAGAGTTTGATCATGCTGAAACTGGTAGTGAAGCAAGAAATGTTGTAGATGCTTGTACCACATTCTACTGGCTTGTTTCAGCATGATCAAACTTTGTCATGTCTCTTCACCCTGGAAAATAGAACCGGCTTTGTGATCATTGCAGCATATGTTGATGATCTTAACCTTGTAGGCACACCGGGCACTTGCAGTCGTGCCGTGAGCTTGCTCACCACTCAATTCGAAATGAAGTTGCTAGGCAAGACTACTTTCTACCTAGGCCTTCAAATGGCTTACTTACCTGATGGGAGTATTTTTCTCCATCAAACCACTTATACTCAAAACCTCTTGAAGAGGTTTCATATGGACCAACATGTTCGTTGGTATGATAAGGTAGAGGTGGCTACCCAAACAAAAACATCCGCCTCGGCCTTTAGGAGTTATTTTTATTTGGTCTAGCTCCTCCTCCTCTCAAGTCCGGGAAGCCAAAGGACTCGTGGATTGTTGGTTAGACAACTAGAAGACAAAGTACCTAAATTTGGATATTGAGATTGTTTATAAGTTGTTCATTTGAATAATGACATGTACCATTGGGGAGGGGGGGCATCAAAATTGTCCCCTACATGTTCATTTTCAAGAAATTTTTTCATAATAATAATAACAAAATGTCATGTTTCGTGATATTATCCTATATGAACTCATATGAAAGACAAGGAGTTTAAAAGCGTTAGGGTTCCAAGTCAAATCAAAGATGTATATTAAAATGTAATTTAATATAAATGCTTGCTTTGGAGTGAGCATACAAAAGAAATTGTACAAGGTACAAAAGAAATACATCCATACAATTGGAACTACAACATCATCATTGTTTTCATCAAATATTTTTTGAAACATTTGACTGCAAACAAATACATACTAAATGATCCGGCCATCGAGTAGGTTTTAAAGATGGCAATAATTTTATTACCGTGCAAACCCTTGGATATGTTTTTCCTACTTGGATTTACTCTATCTCAAACCTCTACACACCTCCAATCTTGTTGACAACCAATTTACGTTAAAAACCATAGAAAGAAGAAGCTATTACATAATGAGCTTCAACTTCTAAAATATTCATAAATCTACAATTGAGTATATAACACAATATTGGGACCGGGGGCCTTCAAATGAGTATGAAAACAATGTTGGGTGGATGATGATAAGAGATCCCAAAGTGAAAGATATAGAATGTGGGAGTTGGTGAATACAAATCATTTTCATGCTAGAGGATCTAACTCAATCAAGACAAACACTTAAAGCTTGGCAACCAAGACAGTACAAGCATGGCACTTTCAGGAAATCGAGGATTTTGCTCTATGATCGGCCGATTCAAATAAAGATGTAGGTCTTTATATGATGTAGAAGACTTGACTCTCAAGTTAGGGTTTGCCTTAAATTTGTGATTGTGATGTTACACATGCCCATATATGTTATTCCTCTCAAATACTTCAATAGCTCCACTTTGGTTTTTACCCATGCTCATAAAACATTGTACACTGGTCCAAGTGACTACCCAATGATTACCACTTTGGCAATAATTATCCATGCCCAAAAAACCTCCTTATTTGTAACCATAACAACATTATGTATTGGTCCAAGTGAAACAAAACGAACCCAACAAAACAAACCCAATTTGCATGGCATATCCCAAGACCCTTCATCAATTTTGTAAATGGCAAAGAAACCATGCCACATATTATAACACATGTGATCATTCACAAACCAAATGTAGGAATAAAGCAGTTTATATCCAACTTATATTTGATCTACCTCTCTTGTGAAACCCTTCAACCGTTCATCATCTACATCTTGCTCCATCAATATCTTCATAGCCACAGCTTGAAGAATCCACAGCTTTGTCAGTCAACTATTGTCCATTTGTATTTCAAAAAGTATGTTCATTGAAACTAAATGTAAAGAGTCAATCGGTGTTTGTTGTAAATGTGCACTACCATATCTAAGCTCAACAAGTACTTACCACTTGTTGAGCACCTAATGTAAATTGTTGCATATAGATGCGATATCCAACATATTTAGGGAGGGGCGGGGGTATTATTATTTTTGGCATATATTTTGAGGACTCTATAATTACAGTATATTGGAATTCAAGCCTTTTAATGGGATGTTATGTTAATTATAAATTTATAGAGATTTATTTCCATACTCATATATTTATCTCAAGAAATTCAAAACTTTGAAAGTTGGATTAGAAGTAATAGAGGCATTTTTCAAGATTTCAATACACAAAAACTAGCAATGAAAAATGCTTTTGGTATACATTTATTGATGAGAAGTAGTGTAAAAATCGCACCAAAATGGTTCAAGTAGGAACCAATAAGGTCTAGCATACACATAAACAACTTAACCTTAAACATAAACAAATTCTACTAGACACTCAATATCATCTGCTATCCAATGCGTACAACTTGGAGGATGGTTGATATATCACGGATTGTTATTTGTTTAAAGCTTTCCAAGTGCATCCATCCATGCTTGCAAATGGAGTGGTCGTCACCACATGGCCTACGAGGGAGATTCTACAATCTATGATGTTATTCTTGCTCCATTGTGTGATGCACCTCCTGCTCCTCTCTGTTTTGCCACTAGAGCCCATTCACACTCCCTTGTTGATGACAATGCACCAGTTCGGAAGGTGGTTAAGTGCTCTCACATTAGTAAGTAAGTTTGTCACGTGATGTAAGGCTACCAAGTATTACTAATTGCATATGCAACATTTAAAAAAAAATTGTCACTTTACTATTAGATTTGTGTATGCAAAATGTTGATGTCCATCAAATCTCCCCCTAGGGTGGTTTAGCTACATAACCTGAAAGTGCAACCAAGGTTATGGTGGTGACATCTACACCTAGACCTAGACACAAGTCTGGACGTTTGAGTAGCCATCCATTTGTAGATGTTATAGTAATTGAGTGTGATGATGTGGAGAGATGCTATGAGGACAATAAGGGAATGGAAGAGGATATGGACAGTCACAATGCTTCAACACAAGATTCTACTTATAGTGATTGTAGAGCAACTATTATTTTAATTTATGTGTGGTGTTTAGGTTTTTTATTTCATAATAACCATGATTGGTGGACATAATCTTAAATGCGGTACTCCACCATTTGTCTCAATCCTTGCATATGACACGATTTGTTCCTTATTATACTATGTGCAATCCAGTTGTTAGTTTTAAATTCCTACATGTAAGGGGGATTTGGGCTCATTAATTTCTATGTGCATTCCCAAAACATCTTGGTCATCCATGGGTATATGGTACTAGTGCCCCTACATCCATGTTTTTTTTTCTTGTCACTATTCACATGATAACATTCCCACACAAAGGGTATGTTTAGAGTCATCACAACTATTGCTAGTGCTAGGTTTGATATGAACAAAATTTTAAAATCGTCTTAAGCGTTGAAAATTTAGGCCATATTTGTTGCATACCTTGAGATTCCTCAATTGTGTGTTGTGCGTGTGTCTGAATGACTTTAACTCTATTGTCACGGCAGTCTAGGGTTTAAGACGATTTTGTGCTCTAGTTTGCTTTGTTAGATTTGTTTGCTTTTGGCCCTTCGGGCACTAAACTTAGTATAGGCCATTAGAACTAATAGTACACAACATTCTTGATAAGGTTTACACAATTGTTTTAGCTAGAAAGGAGCTCTTTCAAAAATCAACACACATGCACTTCCAATAACCAAACCTAAATCAGAGTAGGTCCGATTTTTGTTGACGCTCCATCGTAGATTTGCTAATGCAGCAGAAGTTTCGCAGTGAGAATCTAACCGGTAGGAGTTGGAGAACATGAAAAACGAACCGAATAACACCCACATACCTTATATACGTAATAGAGTTGTCGACTCCGAAAGGAAGTTTAATAAGTCCGATTTAACATGTCGTCGCTCTCTACTACATGTTTCTTCCATCGAAACCTGAAATAGCCGCCCAAGTATTCGAGCTCATTTTCTTCAACTCTTTCAACAAGCCGGCGGCGAGAGATCAAGGGAAGAGTAACAGAGATTGATAGAAGAGAGAGAGATTGAGAGAAGAGAAGAGAAGGGAAGAGCAGAGAAAGAGAGATTGATAGAAGAAAGAGAGATTGAGAGAAGATATTGAGAGAAGAGAAACAGAGATTGAGAGAAGAGAGAGAGAGATTGAGAGATTGAGAGATTGAGTGGGAGTTGGCGGGGCAGGAGGATTGATTGAGGAGCTTGGATGGCGTCGGGCTCGGTGCCTCTGCCGGCTACCTTGACCGATTTTCGGCAGGAGGAGTACTGGGACCAATTCTTCAAGGCCAGCCAGGGGCGCCCTTTCGAGTGGTACAGCTCGGGGGCCACGCTACCGCACCTCCTCCGCCACTCGTTCGGCCTGCGCCCCGACCGGCAGCCGCCCGTGGAGATTCTTGTGCCCGGCTGCGGCAATTCCTCCCTCTCCGCGCTCCTGTACGACTCCGGATTCACTAAGATCACCAATGTGGACTTCAACCGCCGCGTCATCACCGAGATGCTGCGCTCGAATGTGCGCGCTCGCCCCTCCATGCGATGGCTGGTCATGGACATCACCAAAATGCAGGTGCGTTTTAATTCTCTCATTCTTCGATTTTGTTTTGGTCGCTGGAGCTCATTCATTGGTGATGCTAATTTGTGTCATCAGTCTCAGGGTTTAAGGTGACTCTTCATGATGCGGGGTTTATGTAGATTGTAGGGTTTAGAGACGTGACAGAAGACCACATCATCAGCTGTTATGCCTGCCGCCCTCGGAAAATGTGTTTTGGTCGCGGGAGCTCATTCATTGATGCTAATTCGTGTCATCAGTGCCAGGGTTTAAGGTGATTTTTAATGCTCGGGGCTGATGTAGATGATAAAGTTTTGAATGTGACAGAAGACCACATTATCATCTTCTGAATCAAAATGGCGACGAGGTGGTGGAAATTCATGTATTTGTGACTGTTCCAGAAGTTTTTTGGTCGCGGGAGCTCATTCATCGATGCTAATTCGTGTCATCAATCCCAGGGTTTAAGCTGATTCTTGATGTAGCGGTTTATGTAGATGTAGATGTAGACCACATCATCAGCTCTTGAATAGAGATGGCGACGAGGTGGTGGAAATTCATGTCTTTGTGACTGTTCCAGTAGTGCTTTGCGGGAGCTTATTTAATGCTGTTTCGTACCACGACTCTTAGAATTTAAGGCGATTCTCAATGCGAAGGTTCATGTAGAAGATATAGGGTTAGAGATTTGGCAGAAGACCACATCATCAGCTCTTGAATCGAGATGACGACAAGGTAGTGGAAATTTATGTTGTTCTACTTCTGTTCCAGTGGTACTTATCCCGGGCTACCCTCAGAAATTAGGCTAGATGAGTAGTCTCCATTAGACACTGCTCCAAGCTAGCATACTCTTTTTTCACTGTCAAGAATTTTGAGATCGAGTGGCGGGCACCTGGAGTAGGTGAAACGCAGCTTGTCAGGTTGTTTGCGTAGGACCTAAAATTGCTATGTCTATTCGGGTCTGTATTCTTTGTGGTTTGATTATCAAGCATAAGACTTCTTCAGGGGATATGATGCGCTTTTTCTTCAATGGACGCTATGACTTGTTTCTGATGCAACTCATTCCATCTTAGCTCAGCAGCATTGCCCGGCCTTTATATGAAATCGAAGAAACTGAACTGCTGCTTGGCTTAGTTTCTGTAGTGAGCGGTAACATGCTTTCACGCTTAGAAAGCTCAGGGATTTGAGTATAGTCTCGATGTCTATTGTCTACACCTTTGACAATCGCTTAAAACCATTATAATAAAAAATGAAAGTTCACCACCACTGATTGCAAGGTGTCTGGAGTTGTAGGTGTAAGGAGTGTTTTTTTTGTTGGGGAGGGGGGGAGGGGGAGGGGGAAACTGAGTGCTGTGGCTTACTTCTATGATGTGGATAGACTGTATTCAAGGGAGTTGTGGTACCTATTCTCTACTTTATATATTTTAGGCAGGCAAGGGTGGATGAAAGGATTTGCAAAATATATTGCACGTGATGTTCCACTTGACAAATGTCTGCTTGGTTCAGTTTGCAGACAGCTCATTCGATGTTGTACTCGACAAGGGCAGTTTGGATGCCCTCACAGGGGAGCCAGAGGAGTCCCACATTGCAGCGCAGGGTCTTCTTTCTGAGGTTTGTGGCGGTCTTGTGTATTCTAACACCTTACTAGGAACTAAGCTTGCCTTCTGTAAGTTGGGTATAGCAATATCATTTGGTTATAATTTACCAGAAACCTGAGTTATATTCTGAGCTCAAAAACTAGTTTTTAAGGCCACTACCGGTGTCCAGACCAGTGTTGGACTGGTATCATTTTTTCATGATACCACTTGGGTATATATAATGGGGATTTTACATTATTTGATACTGGTAGGGTGATACATGTATATGAGGACATATTTGTTTTTGATACCATTCGGGTCTATATACTGTGCAAGAACCTTCATACCTAGATAATTTGACCTTAGTATCAATATAATATTATGATAGAAATGACCCATTATATGACTTGGGTATACAAAGATTCTCTCATCTTTGACAATATGACTTGGGTATACAATGTTTGACTGGTATGACAATTTTAATATCAGGTGGGTAGGTTCTTTGATGCCATCATTGATATTGTGTATTGATACCATGCATTCACCTATATACCAGTACAACATTGGTCCAAACTGGACTGGAAGATTGAATAGGGGCGATTGCTACTGTATAGTTCTAATAAGTTGTATCTTGTGGCAGGTAAAGCGAGTACTGAGAAAGGGAGGCAGATATGTGTGTATTACTCTTGCTCAAAAGCATGTGATTGGTATGTCCATACCCTCCACCTTGAAGGGTGTGCCCTCTGTTAGTGCCTGTAATCTGCATATGTGTTCTTCCAAGCGCGTAAAAGTGTTAGGTGGAAAGCCTTTGTCTCACTGTAACCTCAGGTCTTCCAATAATGATGGTGAGTGACTTCCTTTGTCTTTGTTGTAGAATGCTGATTGTTTCCATCGGGCATGTCACGGACGACAGAATTACTGCTAGTAAATTTTAGGAGTGGATGGGAGGTCACGGTGCATCACATTCAAGAGGATCCAAATGAGGCAACTGCAGAATTACAGCCACTGCTCGTGGTTGCCATGAAGAATGACTCTCCTGAGGTTCTGCTGGTGAAGTCCTCAGTTCCAAGCCACAACCCAGCAGCTGCAAACGCAGAACAGGTGACCCTTGTTTTACTACCGTACTGAACTCTATTGCAGTCAATCCGTTATTTTAACCTTGGACAAGTCAGTGATAAGAGGAATTTCTGGATGTTGAACTGTTGCCCCTGCAGAATTGGGGTTGAGAGTTGATGTTGTTGATTAATCTATGATGGAAATCTATAATGTTTATCCACCAGAAATACACTTGGTAGGTCGAATTTAGTTTTATAGATGATGAGGTTCTACACGAGTGCAATAATTTGATGTTAGTTTGCCGCTCATTGTTTTCCTACCTGAATGGAGGTATCTACTCATTGGATTGCTTTCTCATTCCTGCAAAGATGTTTGAAATTTTTTCTTGAACTCGCAACTTTAATTAGATGTGAGCTAAGTTTGTTTCACTGAACTGATACATGTCCTGTTGTTTGAACTGGCCGGAATGATGAAGTACGTCTCTTTTATCAGCTCACTGAGACATTCCATTTGCAGATGGGATGTGTGATACGTGTAATTGAAGAGGAGAACAAATTGCGCACTCAATCTGCAATTGCTGGTGGGAATTTTAGTGATGAGGCAGTGGAGGAGACTTCTGAGGAAATTGATTCGTTGTTGCTATCTGAGTTTGAGCAGTTGGATCCTGGTAAAGTAAGGTCGGTGGTTCTTGGGGGACACTACCCAGCAGTAGTCTTAGATGCCAAGCCCAACTCTGGACATCACACCTACGAAGCAGCTATATTTTTAGTCCCAAGTGTAAGATAGCGTTTCTTTAACTTGTCAAGTATTTCTGAATCTCTTTAGTAAATCCCTTAGAATAATTTTTTTCTTCTTTATTGCTTTCTCTTGTTAATTTCTGTGCTTTCCATGGCATTCCTTTTTGTGCTTGTCTTCAGGGGTAGAGAGACTTCTGCTCTGCACTGCTGGTGCTGGATGTGGGCTGTGTACATTGTTGGGGTGGGAGTCCCCTGCATTAAATGAAAATGTATTTTCTCTGGTGCAGGGCCGTGCACATGAATGGCTATTTTCTACAGAGGAAGGGCAATGGAAGATTGTGGAGAGTGCACAAGCCCGTCGGCTCATTCTGGTAGGATGACATGACCACTTCAGCCATGTCCGGTTGTTGTTTTTGAGTATATTATCAGTATTGTTAGCTGATTTTCATTTTCTTATAACAGAAAGCAGTTGAGTAGTGGATTTGTTGATGCAGATACTTGTTGATTTGAGTATGCACTCTAACAGTGCTTTATGTATCTGTAAATAACTTGTAATCCTAGATTCCCATTGGATTGATTCATGCTTATGGGTTCAAGTATTATCATGGATGACAGCATTCAGAGCTCCATAACTCCTCATTTCTTACAAAATCAGAAGCAATAGGATTTATGGGTTTTTGATGTATGGGGATTTTGCCAAGTACATTGGTCACATTTGTGAGTAGTATATTCAGATCTGACAGTGGACCCAGCATCTCCTGTGCTTGGGAGTCATTATCACTGCTCTGACTGTACTAATGCTCTGTGCACATGCAGGTGATGCTCGATACGCAACAATACCCAGGAAGCCTGTCTGCTGTTCAGGTACATACCTTCATATTTTTCAACGCATGTGCATCAATCCATAATTTTTATTCATTCTAAATAACCATACCAATCCCTCAGCAGATATGTATTTAGGTATGTGGTGCTATTGTGGGCACTTTCAACTCCGCAGACATTATGGCCGTTGGATCGGGTCAGGAATTATCTCATTCAGTTAGCAATTGCGAATCACTATGATTGTCGTTTCAAGTTTCATCAGAATTGGCATTGAGAAACAAAAGTTTGAAGAGGTCAAAGTGCAGATTCTCTTCCTCTTTAAGAGATTACATAGGCCTCCCAAGTGGGTGAACTGCTGAACCTAGAATTTGTGTATATTTTGAGCATGGAGGCCAATCACATCCTCACATGTGTCTTGTTGGTGTCCTTAACTCCAAGCCTTGCCATATACCACTCAAACGTAGGTGTCCCGATTAAGAAGAGTGACCTCATAAGACCCACATAGCTTGGACTCGCAACTTGCTGGTCCCATTGATCAGCATAGTAGTCCTAGGGAATAGATGTTTGTAATCTAGCCTGTGGTTCATGTGTCACTGGTTCCCTATTTTCTCAGTTAGCTGTGTGTAACTTGCACTGGCCCATGGCAGGATGAGCTGTCTCATGTGCTGAAGCATTACCTGCCATTAGGTTGCAGAGATTCCTCAGACATTCCGTAAGCTCTTAACTCAATCCTAATTAAAGATTGTCAATTTTTGCAGGACCTAGAATGAATTGTAAGGTGTTTGATTACTGTGTATCATGAAGTGAATCAGTGTGAGGATGTCTTGTTACCTTGATCACATAGAGGATGTGGGTCTACTTCACTGTGCAGGATATTGCAGTTCTTTTGATTTGTCAAAATAAAGTGGCTACATGGTTGTCCCTTGAACACCAAGCTTGATTGGTCAAGAGTGTGGTGGTTTTTGGCTGCAGATACATGACTACAAATGATGGTGTCCGTCAAAGAACAGTTTTGGAAGAGGTGAGTATGACCTGCATATGACAAATCTTCATTGTGTTGTGCTGTACTTTCAATGAAGCCAGTTTACTTTAACAATCTGGAAAAAGGTGTATTTCAGAAATTAACTGATACTGCTCTCTGTTGGTCATAATTTCTTCATCTTTGTGCAGGTAAACTCACCAATCACAGGCACAATTAAGGTTGAAGACGTGGTACTTGAAATTGGAAACGGTGAAGGAAGTGATGTGTCGCCCTCAAAGCTGAAGTTTTTTCGTCGTCTTGTGTTTGAGAGAAATCCCAATCTCATCCAGTCTGATGCAACTCTGGTGCCAGTAATTGAAGACACTCAGCGGAAAGGACAAGGAAAAGGAAAGAAAAAGGGTAGAGGGAAGGACACATCCCAAATTTCTAAGCGAGGTACATACAGACATGCTTTTTTATATGTTTGAGTACCCTGTGCGGGGACTAGGTCATTCAATATGGACTAGTCAGAACCTTATTTGGACTTTGAAACATTAATTTAGGTGGTGCTTTCAACTATTGTTTGAAAACATGTATACCTAAAAAGTAGTGTTATCTTGGTCTATATAAAGGTTGTGTGCCATGCAGAGCCCATGCTTGTAGGAGGTTTTGGGGACTAACTTTTTTTAAGTTCTTTTGTGTTGCAGCTGTGAAGGAGTACACTGTGGATCACAGCCAGTTGGCCAGTAGTTATCACACAGGGATGATTGCGGGTCTTTCATTGATTGCTCAAAATCTGAAGCAATGCATGTCTAGGAAGGAACTGGTATGCATTTCTTCCTTTCTTCACATGCAGTTGTCTCTACTGCAGAGGGCGCTCTATTTCATCTTTACCAATGCCAGGATGCGGTTTCCACATAGATTTCAAGTGGGTCTCAGCCAATACAGGAATGCTATTTAGCATAATTTGAAGGGAAATGATTTATTTTTTGTTGGAGTAGAGCCCTCTACAGTATGTCCATGTACTTGCACATGATGAACACCACTCATTACAATTAATGTGCAGCCTTTGTTTGAGCAGCTTTGTCTGCACAAGAAGCATATTGGACATGCAAGTTGATGAACATTATAAACCCTTGAATTGGTGGACTATTTAAGTGCATGTGTATTTTTCTGCGCCTGCATGAAGGATGCGTAGGAGTGGCAGGCACGGTCTAGGTTGGCAAGCATTTGAGCCCAGCCTAGATATTTTAAAGGACCTGTGTACTAATATTTGCTATGCTTTTTTTTACTAATAATGTCAAATGTGTTGCAGATCAGAGTTATGGTGGTAGGACTAGGGGCAGGCTTGCTACCTATGTTTATACACAATCATCTCCCAATTCATCATATCCAGGTGCCTCAGCTCACTGGACTGTGAAATTGTATATTTGCAGTCAACTATCTTTTATGCTGCATGGAACTTATATACAAGACCTTGATAGATACCTTTTGTTCTTGTTGTCTATGCTCTTTCTTAAATAGCTACTTAGATAGCTCTTTCTTAGATTTCTTTGATAGCTGCAGTTTATTATTGTTGTACTTGCGCTTCTTAGATCCAGTGTCATGTGTCATTGCTGCTGTAGTGTTTTTCATCTTCTAATGGCGTTTACTATTCTGGCCATTCAGATCCAGTAGGATATATCATAGACAATATGGTGGTAATATTTTGAAACATAGTACTATCCTTGAATAGGTTTCTCATATCCTAACCTTATCTATACTCACACTGTTTTGTGAGATAATATATGCACAGCCTGTAGATTGGTATTTAAAGGAGTGCAGATTGTGAGTTTGATAGCTCATGGCTGTTTATGTTGCTGAAGCATGAATGAGTTTTATGATAGTGTTAAATCTTTTACAATCTGCTCCCAATACTCAGCCTTTGTCATCTGGTGTCACTCAGGTTGTTGAACTGGATGGTGTGATTGGAGAACTTGCAAAGCGCCACTTTGGGTTTGTTGAAAATGATCGCATGAAGGTATTGTATATTCTCCCTCCATAGTTCATGGTTAGGGGTGTGGAGATTATACTACATGTAATGACACTAGCTTGAACATGTGCTGTCCTGGCCTGTTGCACCTGTGCATATGATCTAATATCCTGGGCCACCCAACCTCCTAAGTCCATGCAACCATATGTCTCCATGCCCATGTGTACCAAACCATGGCCACCACGTCCCCTGGGTTTCCCCTCCCCCCATACTCACCTTTTGTGCATCCATTGTCCCCTCACATTGCCATCTTTGTGTTCCTCTCTTCTTTTGTCACATGTTTGTCCTTTTTTGGAATCTTTGACATGTGACCTTTCTTTTGGAAATGTTTCACTTGAACAGCAGTGAATGGTGGGGTGATGGCCTCATCACCACCATGTTCTCCGTTGTATGTACATTGTGTTGCCATTCCACTAAAGATGGTGATATGTTGAATCTATGCAGCTTTCTGTTGGGGATGGTATAAAAGCAGTGCATGCAATTGCTGAGACAGTTAGTAAGCAGAGTCAAGAACCTGATTCCTCAGATACTTCCAGAAATGCCACTAAGCCAAAAAGTGTGATGCACGGGAATGAAACAAGTCCAACTGTTTCAAAAGTTTCAGACAGTCTGACTAAGATGCATATCAGTGAAGACCAGAGGTTGCATGTTTTGATCATTGATGCCGATGCAGGAGATGCAAGGTATGTGATCAGATTCATCATACCCTTTTGTTCAAGTTAATTCTGACAATGTATGCATCAGTGTTGCGTTCGCAGTTTGTGCACTTGTTCACAAGCCAATGCACTGGATCATGATGAGTAGATCTTTTCATGGTTCTTTCAGCAGATCATATTTTTTCTAACATTGTTTTAGGGGCGCTTCACACTAGCTTCAGGACCTGTGACCATTGGAATCTAAAATCTTGATGGAAAATGTGAAGATTGTCCCACTTCACTTAACACTAGAGCTTGAGAGCCTAATAGACCAAGTGAGTTTGAGTGGATGAAAAACCTAAATGGAGTCGTACATGGCATATAATGGATGGTGTTTAGTGGCCTACTGAATTTTGCATCAACCCTACCTTGAAGAGGTAGATGTAACAAAAACCAGGAGACCATGACAATTGAAAATCTCACAACCCTGGATATGCTATAACTTATTGTGTAGAAGGGTCCACATGAATAGGACAGCAATGAAGTAGCATTGGGTTGAGAGCCTGGTCATGTATGATTCTACACTACACTTGAAGGCTCATGACCACACAAAATTCAATTTAAATTTTCCATGGTACAGGCTTCAGATTAGTTTCAAGAGCTCCCACGATTTCATGGTCGCGGACCTTGGCTGTATAAAATGGCCCTTAATTGTCTTTTGTCATCCAATCTTTTTTGTATAAGCAAGCTTGTTGATCACCGCTGGTACTAAATGACAATGTTCCATTCCGGTATGGTGTTGGGGTATTGTGTCTACTAGCTTGGAGATGAGCTGTCCATCTCAAGGTTTTCTGGAAGCATCCTTTATCGAGGCAGCAAAGGCAGCTTTAACAGAAGATGGTATCCTGGCCATCAATGTGGTGTCACGAGCCACAGGCCCCCGTCTCACAGCAATATCAAAGCTCCAGAAGGTAGGAAAATGACAGACTGTCTTCATTTTCTTATTTGTACATGAATTTTTGTTGCTGTTTCAAATGATAAAATTTATGAGAAGTTGTGAAGTATAGCAATCCTCTGTATCATTCAAATGACTGAACTCAGGCACTTCAGATTGCACTGATGATTAATTACCCATATATCCATTTACTTAGCCAGTATCATGACTTGACCTTCATTTACATGTAGCACTATAACAACTTGTACTTCCCAAATATCCATCCTCGGAACTTTCAGAACGTCCTTTCCGGAGAATTAAATGTGAAAGTGCTCATTGCATGAAGATGTCTTCAATGGTAAGAATTTCGGATGTAGCATGCATGTAGTATAAATGTGCGTTGATCAGATTGACTAATAATGTGTATGTTGTAGGTATTTGAGGAGGTATATGAAATGAAGCTTGACCCAGATGTGAATCGGATCCTTTTTGCCCTTCCGTGCAAAAGTACAGAATTGTCTGTCCCAAATATCGAAGCTGGAGAATTGACATTGAAAGCGCTGGCTTCAAACTTTGCATCCTGGAAAAATGGTCCATCCTTGGAAGAGTTTTTGATTCCAGACAACTTTAGGCTTATTCCCAGATCTGTATGAGCTACACTAAATATGATATTTAGTGTCACTATGGTAACTTTTCGGATGACACTTATGAATAAGTGAACAAATACTGTCATAGATGATGGATGATGGATGAGTTCATCCATTGGCCGAAACCCTACCTTCTCTTGTCAGAAATTTGTGATGAAATATTGTCATGAATGATTGAAAATTGGATGAAAAATCACTTGGTAAGTGACAATAATGGCAACACTGTAAATCTATAATCCTCCGAAAAATTTACAAGTAATGACAAGTAACGTTGGGTTAACATTTAGTGTTAGTGACACTATATTGAGGTTTACAATTAGTATTGAGCAAGACAATTAGAATTGGTGACACTAAATACCATATTTAGTGTAGTCTAATTGGTGACACAAGATGCTGGATTAATATCTGGAAAGTGGTGGTAAGGTAATAGGTACTCTAGCTGTCAGCATTGAGCCCTTTATCAAAAGTTTGCAAGAAATAATTTGTGTTAATCCTAGAGGCTCAGATGGAATTCTAGGAAGGATTGGGAAACATTAGGAGGATGCATGAGGATGTAAACAAAGTCTTCTGTCAAATTGTTATGTTTGGGCATGTGATTGCAGTGTAAATACTAACGGTAGGATGCAACAAAGTCAACATCTGACCTTTACAATATTATATTTGTAAAATCATATAACATGTAGGTATTTCATCCATCCTTTGTCCCTCACGTTCGAGTGTAAAATGTGACAGTTTTGCTACTTTCCAGCAATGAGAGTTTAGACTCAGTGTCAAGTGGCCCATTGTAAGCTGATCCCACAGAGAAGTGGAACAAAGTCATCACAAATATCTTGCAACAAGTATACACACTGTAAGAAATGTACACACATAAGGTCAGCAGGCCAAATTCGGTTACTTATTCTAAATGGACACTTATATGTGAGTGGTGTGTGGTTAGGTGTGGATCTAAGAAGGGACATCAAAAAGACATGTGTTCAAAGAGATTGGACTACATAATCAAAATTTGTTAAGTGTTCTAGTCTCAATAGTCAACATAACATGTGACCGAGTTATGGTTCCCTGGCCATCAATTCAGGGTGGTCTACAAATTTCTCTATCCACATTTGCAGATCAACTAAAATTTGAAGTTTGCAAAACAGAGATGTATTTCATAGCAAACAGGAAAATGTAAACATTTAAGACCCCTCTACCCACAGCAATCTGATGATCACTCTTCGGGACAAGACAAATCCTTTCAAGATCCAATATGTTTGGTGTTAGTTGACAAGTATCGATGTACATTTATACAAATTAAGACAAAAAGTGCACCCAAGTACACTCTCAGGTATGAACTTACAGAAAAGAGTTGACTCTGTATAATTTTAAGCCCTTTAGGTTCACTTTGCACTTTCAAAATCTGAAAACATCCTTTTATATTCCCTTATATCAAGCACATGAGGTCATGCCATACGAAGCTGCCAGAATATCAACTAACTCCAGCCCAACCCAGTCCGACCACTGTTGCCTTGAGCCAAGACAGGGTCAATCAAACCTCCTTCACCAGTCCCTAATGATTGTCCCTGGAACAGAGAAAAAAATTACAAGATGTCAGCCACAGACCATGGTAGAATAGATTAGACAACCAGAGAGTACCATATGTGATAGGCAGGTTCGGCATACATCGATTCAGATTTTGAGCAAAGCACCACATGTCACTTTCCTATTAAATCAAACCTGTACAAAAATCCATGTGTCACCTTAAAAAATGAGCATTTTGGCACCTGTAGGTAGTCATGAAGTAGGATATGCATAACCTCTCTATTGCCTCTTAGGTCACCCTATAGAATAGAGAGGTTGAGGTCTCCAAGAAAGGAGCCTTCTATTTGGTGGAAAAGGGCCTTTGACACATGCTTGTTCACTCAAATCCACTTTACGCTGAGCTTTCAACTTGAGAGCTTTAAACTTTTACTAGGGTTACAACGCTTAGGTGGTGCTTTGATGTATCGGAAGTGGAACAATTTCCAGACATTTTTGACAATCTGTGTCAAAAATCCTAACCTAACTCCATAAGGTAGTTTAGGATCGTTGAGAGTTTATGCTCTCATTTTGTGGGCCCCAAGCCAATGGGCTTTCAAGCATTCTTTGGGTTGTCATGAATGCTCCTTTGTTTAGTATTATTCAAAAGCATGGTCACTTTACAGTTGCTCAAACTGTTTAAAGCTGGAAGATGGGTCAAGCTCTCAATAGTTTCACCTCTGAACGAAAGCTTGTGAACTCCACGTTCCAAACTCCCAGAAATTGCAAGTTTAAGATCACAACTTGAGCTCGAGTGTAAAGGGGCCCTAAGTAATGACCATGACTATCAATTTGAAAAAATCATGTTCCACAAAGATCAATACTATTGAATGGTGTAGAGGAAAATATCCCAAACCATGCAAAGAGTTCAACATCAACTTTAGGGTTTAGGGTTCAAGCTGTGAATAGTTTGAGCTTTGGATGGAAGCTTGTCAACTCCAAGTATCAAACTCCCAAAGCTCTAGTGTGAAGGGGGCCCTAATGAAGGATTACAAATTGCAGAAAGTAAAGTCAAGGAGGAAAAGCAGGTTTTACTTACCTCTTTCCAGCCCATGCCCTCCAACATGCGCTTTCCCACATTATCTCTGCCTATAGGCCGTGCAACAGCAGTTTTGGCCAGGACAGCTGGCATTTGCGTGGCTGCGTCTGCTTCCTGTTTCTCAAGTTCACGCTCAGAAACATACTTTTGTCCAGGTCCTATCCCAATACCCTTGTGCAAGGTTCTTCTCTCGGCAGCCCGATCTCTGTATCTTTGTTTTCTCTGTAACAGAAGAGAACGTTTTTGGTTAGCACCCGACAGAAGAATGTTGAATTGCTTTTTATTCAGAACATTCATAGACTAAAAAAAATCCAGAGTTGTATTGCAATTACAACATGTTTTAGGAAATTTAGCCCAGGATGACAAGGACACATCATCTGGGATACGGGTTGATGTAAGGATAAAACTCTGGATAAATATAGTACACATACCTGCTCTATTTCAGCAATTTCCTCTTTGGTAAGAGTTTGCAATGAAGTACCCATGCTAGATCGCTGAGTTCTCTACAGATCATTCAACTGCTTGTTAGTAATGAAGATTAACACCCACTCAGCTTGTAGTTTACCTTCTAAGCAAACAAGTGGACCAAAGTATAGAGGTGAAAATTCTTGTTCCATGCACTTATTAAACTGCCTGAAAGATTCTTTAAGAGGACAGATGGACATGAAATATACAAAATTCATGTGCTACCTTGTTGACTGAACCAAGTTGATACTTCCAGTGCCCAAGATTTGGAACAAAAGGCTTTGATACCACCACTGCATCAATTGTTTCGTCCTTCGACAAGGCACCCGTTGTTACACTATCAAAGTCTTGTGCCTCGACAGAAATAATTGGGAAACCCCAATCTTGTGTCGGATTAGACGAAACACAGCCCGTGGACATTGACAACTGTTTTGAACTTGGCCGATGTAGTTTGTATATTCTGCCTGCCAAAGTAGATTGTAAACTACATTCACCATAGGATAAATCTCTTCCAGAAAGGTATGGACAAGCTTCATAAAGAAAAATTTCACTACGCATAAAGAAAGGAATGTTTAGCAAAGGTTTGTATCAAACCTGATGAGACCTTCACAAAATTATGATCTGCTTCAAATACAGGAGTAGTACGAATTAGACCGCCTGACCCGCCCAGTGATGGATGAACTTGCGATGAATTGGGAGCCAACCTCCCAACCAACCGAACAATACTTCTTGTGGCCTTCCTTTTTTTATTTTCCTTCACCTGTTCAACTTTAGTCCAGTCCCAAAGATCTATAGAACCAACATACGACCGCTTCTTCGATTTCGTTGCTTGCAAATATTGTGCTTGCCAATGTTCTTCCTCTGTGACCCGAAGTGCAGATGGATCTAGTTGATTCTCACTTGACTCCATGAAACTCTCAGCTGACTGAAAATCCTCTCCATTGGGATCTTTCTCCAAAAGCAATCGTCCTCCATCAGGGTCCTCAATTGAAGCAGCACTAACTTCTTCAACCATCCCAAGAAATTTTGAGTCAATAGAAAAACACTCCACTTGGATCCCAATCTCATTTAGGATTACTTTACACTATGGCTAAAGGCCATGACCATGACAATGTAAGGGTCGTTGAACCTCATCCGAAGTCCATATCATGGAAAATTGAAATTAAATTTTGTATTGTGTCAGGCCTTCAAGTGTGTTGTAAAGACATACACGACCGGGCTGTCAACGGAATGCTACAGAATTTCATTACCATCCTATTTATCCTATCCATTCTATCCATGGATTCTACACAATAAGTTATTCTAAAACAAAGGTTGTGAGATTTTCAAGGGTCATGGTCTCCCAATTTTGTGTTAGGCCTACCTCTTTGAGGTGGCGCAAAATCCGGTCAACCTTGAAACATCATCCATTCCATGCCATGTAGGATCCCATGTAGGTTCATCCACTCAAATTACCTTGGTCCAGTAGGCCCTAAAGCCCTAGTATATAGTGAAATGGGGTGGCCTTGACAAATTCCACCAATAAGAGATTTTAAACTTCAGTGGTCACCAGCCCTCAAACTCTAGAAGTGCTCCTAGACACACTTGGTGACAGTAATCAGTGCTGTAAGTCATCTGCCCTTTCAGATTATCAACAACAAAGTAGGAAAAAAAGCAGATAGAAGAGGTTAAACCCTAAACCTGCTTGTTCCAGGGTGGCATCTTGTTCTTCCCGTAATTCACCTTCTTCTATCTCATCAAAATCCGCAAAGTTATAGTTCTCCAATTCACCCTCTTCTGGTCTCCACTCACCCTCTTCAAGCTCTTCACTTTCTTCATCGGACTGCGCTGACCCAAGTCAACATTAGAAAAAACAGAAAGAAAGCATGGAAATTATATATCTGTATATAGATAGATAGATAGATATAGATATAGATATAGATAAAACGGTGCCAGAAAAGGAACATTTGAAGCACAGAAGGTATGGCATCCGCATAACAAAACATAGGCACCATCAAAACTGACAAACTTACCCCTCACCTCATACAGCTCATTTTCAAGTGTTGCATGTTGTTTATGGGCCTCCACATCATTCCAAGCATTAGCATCTTGCCACTCGTAATGTGGTTCTTGCAGAGTGTTTACACCATCATCATTGTCAATCCAATTGTAACTGTAGGTTTTCTCAATGTCGTTCCCTGCTGCCACATCTGATTGATAGTACAAATGCTGCAAAGCAGAATCTTCATGTACATTTAGGTCTTCTCTCTCAGGATCTGTCCCGATGGTATTCTGTGAGTACAGTTCTGTCAGCGTTTCCTCGATCCTGTTCAAGTTTGAGAACATATTCAGGAGTTAACCTTTTGATATTGGAAAATGACATAAAAAGAAGCGTGAGCTGGTGAAGTTGTCCTTTAACTCAATGAGACTCTTCGTCAGGAGTCAGTCCCCTATGTTTTCTCGTTGGTTGTTTTGCATAAAATATCAACAACTTCTGTCAACTTGCAGTGCATGATCAGAGGTAGTGATTGAATTTGAATAAAGAGCAACCGATTCCGGTTCTTTCAGGTCCAAACTCATGTTAGTACCTCTTGGCATGCCAAAATTAGTTTGACCCTCAATGAACTACTATAGAATGTTCATTGTACAAACCAGTGTCCAGGGAGATTTTTAGGCTAAATCGGTCAAAATCCTAGTGTTTCCAAGTCCAACAGGTTACATGTTGTGATCTTTTAGCTTTTCTTTATGTATTTGAGGTATATTTCATAGATTCCTCTAAAATGATCTGTAATTTTCCTGAAGTCTTAAACTTCAACCAGTTATTTCTCTAACTCAACCGGTTCATCTGTAAGTAGCAGTTGGTTCTCCCTGTTCATTGGTACAAACCTCCACACCACCTCCGAATATGCACTGCAAGCTTAACGAACATGGAAGGCCTTGTATGCAAAATACCAACTCCCGGCCAGAAGCCATGTTGAGTTAGAGGACAACTCTAGGGTACATGCAAAAATTAAACTAAAGTAATTCAGGGTCGGTGCAACCTACCAAACTGAAGGTGGTCGAGTATCCTCTAACTCCCCAGGTTCCCCCTTTTCCACGCTATTCGTAGTAGGACCTCCTGAAGCAACTTCCGTATGTGTTTCATTTTGAAGTATCCTTCCAGGCACAGAATCCTCTGGGAATTCTGATGCACTTTCTGAATGATCAAGACCTTGACTTGGCCACTGGCTGTACCAGCCTAGACGTGTGGAGTCCTTGGTAATGAGATCTTTTGCTTCTTGGGGTGTTTGACAGGTCCCACCTTCTTCAGTTGTTGCACAGACATGGGGTTCAGGGCAATTGGAGACTGAGGACGTGACTTTCGAGCTCTTTTGTGCATGCTCTACTTGAGGTTCTTCTTTATGATGGGATTCAGCACCACTACTACTGTCTGCTGCTGCCTGATTTGCATCACCACCAACACCTGCAATTTGCGAGAAAAATCAGCGACTATAGATATCATATGCATCCTATGACACCTTAATTTTGAGGTGCACAATAGGAAATATGTGTCTATTCACAATCTATGGCTGCATCAAGATTCACCAAGTGATCTCCAGCCATAAACAAATACATGAACAATTGATGTGGAGACTTTATACAAGCCAATGCAGCATTAGGTTTAGTTTTATCTACAGGAGCAACTTCATTCCTCTATGTCCTGGGCAGCATCTTGGTGATCATGTTATAGCAATTGGCTATTATGGATCATATGCATCCTATGATATCTTAAACTTTGAGGTGTGCAATAGGAAGGATATTGCACATGTGTCCATTTCACAATATCTGGGTGCACCCAGGTTCAGCAAGTGATTTCGAGCAATAATTACAAACAATTGATGACGTTGAGATTATTGAAGTCGATGTTATTGCATCAGTCTAAATCCTAAACTTCATTCCTCTGTATCAGGGGCAGCACCTTGGTGATTGACGTTGTCGTCATTGGTTGATGCAACAAGTGGTACATAAGCACCATTGTCAAACATGTAGTATTGACCATCTTGTGTGTTGTAATACCAGCCCTCTTTAGCGTCATAATAGAATCCAGAGCTGCATGGTCACAAACTAATTAGGCATAACACAAATCCTGGAAAGTTGCCACGAAGAAAGAAACTGAGTGATGTCACAAAACGAGAGGATTACATTTGAGATTGAGAGATTTGTGATGTGTGTGATGGACGAGAATTACCTGGCATGGTAGTAGAGGCCTGAAGAGGGATCCAAAACGAAGTTGGTGTCAGAGTCCGCCACAGAAGCCAACGTGTCTGTTCCTTCCATTTCTGTTCAAGGTGAAAAACGAAAAAGAAAAATCTATAAGGCATGTGGTGTTGGAGAAGAAATTCCAGCTTTTCTTTTGAAAATCTGAACGGTTTCCTTCTAATTGTGGGGAGAGACAGACAGACCACCCATTGCATTGCTACAATTAGGAATTCAATTTTCATATTCTGAAGGCTTGTTAAATTTTAATGAATTGCAGCCAACTGATCATTCAAACAACATATGTATGTAACACCGCTGCAAATTTCATTCAGCTTCGTGTGATGATCCTCACCTGCTCAAAACCTGTTACGCACAGAACAAATTCTTCAAGTGCAGATTGTATGATGCTTTGAACTGCTTCTTTGACCAGCACGACGAGATCGACATTTTCGAGATTCAGAGGTGGAATCACGGCTTCACCGCCGAAAAGATGGTCCCAACCCTAAACCCTGATTCCTAACTACCTCTGATTTTTTTCAAAGGCTGTTCAAAGCTTGGAGCACGTGAAATACTTAACTCAGGTGAGTAACCAACGACCAAGTCCTCATGCAAACATCAAAAACCCTTTCAAATTTCACCTTCAAAACCAGTGAGAGCAAACCCAAAACCCTTGAAGACTGCGGAAGGCACCAAATGAACAGATGACCACATCATCATTATTTAACTGAAATGAGGAAAAGCCTGGTCCATGGGAAATCTCTCTGCCGCCGCGCTCAAATCCTGATAGGAAACCATGACGACGACATTCTCAGGAGACGCGTGGTGGTGTCGTTGAAAGGGAAATTCTTCGGCAGCGGCGGGTGCCCCGTTCCCAATCATCGTCTATCTTAAACCCTCAATTTTTGTCTTCACATTCACGTGAGTCGGTGAGAGGAGTCTGGCTCGCCGGGACTTCCAAGCGCGGCCCCACTCAAGTCATTTTTGGAACTCTGTGACAACATCTTACATGTCGAATAGGTGATGCATGAGGGGGAGTGCATTATGGGGAATAAGGAAACCGTGCAAGTAAGCCGAGTATATGTGCGCGTGTCTCCAAATGCATTACCAAATGTAAAGGCCCAAGGAATAATTTCAACAGTTGTGATTGGTTGGAAAAACGTAATGCCCTGGTCTAGAAATGTAATGCTCTGGTTTAGAAACGTAATGCACTTAATCTACCTAGGGCGAATTACACAATGTAAGGGTACCTCTGATTACAAAGGGAAATTCAACTTGGGTCTTTACAATTCCCCAACTGCCTTCCACGCTTTGCATTAGGATTTGCCTAATTCTAGAGCACAAATTCTCAAGATGAATGAATTATGTGACATGAGGATTTGGTCCTCGGACATGGAGAGGGAATTATCCCATGCAAGCGACCATACCTCTCATTTAGCGTGCAACATAAAAACTCGACCCCTATAAGTTTTTGTTTGGTTGATTCATTTCAACAAGTTGGAGTAGAATGAATTGGGATTTTAAAAACTAACTTTGGCATTGAATCAACTAAAGAAAGTAACATTCGGGTTTCATACTATTTTAAGGTTCTTGTGTTGGATGCATGAGAGGTATGTTTGTATGCAACAATCCCCTATGTCCTTCAAACATCGACTTTGCAAGGTAAAATGTTGCTCGGCTGCAATTGGAGAGGACGATAGTAGGGAGGACATTTTGTGAAGGGAAGATATAATTAACTCTTCTAGTCCTAATAGCCCACTTGCACACGGAAACGTCCGAACACTAGTAGAAAACATGGTAAAAAAGAACCGCAGTCGTTTTCCCATTGCGGTTCTTTTGACCACCCTGATCTGCAGTCACTAAACGACTGCATATTTGTTTTTTTGATTTACCGACTGAAATTTTAAAAATTTTGGGGCGTGTAATACACCGTTGGAAAGGTATTTTGAAGACCTTTCCAACGGTATATTACAAGCCCCCAAATTTTAAAAATTTCAATCGGTAAACCAAAAACAAAAATCTACAGTCGTTTAGTGACTGCAGGTCAGGGTGGTCAAAAGAACCGCAATGGGAAAACGACTACGGTTCTTTTTTACCATGTTTTCTACTAGTGGAAGTTTCAGAACATCAAGGACCCTCCTACAAGTTGGGAAGGGTCCTTTTGTGTACTTTCACGTCAAATAACCAAGAACATTTGACGTTTGATTGTGGTGCTTGATTTACACGGTCATTGAACATTTGAAACGTTTGACACCTCTCAAAATACAATAAGACGAAAGACCAAGTTACCTTCCTCATCACAAATCACAATTGCAATCGGTGTCAACTCTATTGGTTTCTCATCCTCTATGTGAGTCATGACTTTCTATTGGAACATTTTACCTGAACTTTTTGCACCCGCACACGAAGCATTGAACTTTTTGAGACATCTAACATTTGGCGTGTGCAAGTGGTGTATAAAGGAACATATTTATTTATGAGGTATGCAGGGGGTTATTAGGTTATTTTTCTTAATCAAACACCTTATTCAGCAATTGGTATTGTTGGAACCTTATGCACACAAGTCATAGTTACAGTTAGTTTACCTTCAAGTTAACTATCTGTACTACTTAGGGTTACTGTTAGGGTTTCCTCAGACGGCTAAGACCTCCCTCTACCTTGTATAAGTATCAAGTGATACACACAATAAATGAACTGAATCGTTCCAAAGTAGTAACTTCTGCTTCAGTTTCAACATGGTATCAGAGCAGGCTTAGGATCAGATCTGCACTCTCCTCTCTTCTTCTCTCTTCCCTCAAAATTCTTTATGTCAACCATAGAAAACTTAGAAGGGGACATGGCAAGCAGCCGACGAACTCGCACCAACACCATGGCTGGAGACAATGGACTTCCAGAGAGCTATCACCTCGACGGAGGAACAAACTTTGGAGTATGGGCGTACCGGATGAAGAATCTACTTCAGAGAGATGGGCGTTTTCACTATTGTCTCACACTTCGGAACAAGATCATGAGTGAAGAAGAGACAATGGCGCGGTAGCAAGTCATGAACATCATCAACAACAATGCAAAGAACAACGCACTCAAACTCCTTCGACGCTACAACGACCCATACGAATGCTGGACCGGATTGAAGGCGAGGTACGAATCCGACAACGGGCCTCGCCGAATGATGATTATAGACAAGTTCTTTGCTTTGAGGAAAACATAATCAACTTCCATGGAACATACACATCTTACTGAAGTTCGAGAGATCACAAACCTCCTGGAAGACACTAGTAGAAAAAAACAGTGACCAATTTAACAAAACTCAACACAAAAGTGTTGATTTTTTTGTTGATTAGGACGTGTTAATTTGGGTATTTTTTAACACAAAATTGTTGATTTTTTAACAAAAAAATGTCAAAGTTTAACAAAACAGTGTTCATTTTCTAACAAGAAAATGTTGATTTTGACTTCTAGGGTGGTGCCACGTGTCCAACAATATAACTCCCACACGGGGGGACGCCCTAGTGCCACATGGGAAGCGATGCCTCCCAGGTTCGAACCGGAGACTTCATGGTTAGAGGCCTTAGCTATTGCCAAGGCACCAACCACTCACTATATGTGACATGTATAGGCTTGGGAATTTACTTAACTAGCTTTTCAGGTTTTTCCAATTCTTTTTAACAGTCAGCAGACTTCAGGGGCAATTCAGACCTAGTAAAAGAATTTTTTTGGAAAAAACTTCGAACTAGAAAAAATTGACAAATCAAGTCTTCTTTCACCTCCAACAATCCGGTTTACATTTCAAGATTCCAATCAAAAGTTATGGACTAAAATCAGAGATGATGTTTGAAAATTTTATTTTCAAAGTTCGAAGTTTTTCCAAAAAATTTCTTTTACTAGGTCTAAATCGCCTCTGAAGTCTGCTGACTTTAATAAACACCGAATTGTGTACTTATTCTATTCTTAAATCTACATTGTATATTGAAGATTTTTAAAGGTTTATAAAGATTTTTAATAATTCAAAACTTTTTCAAAAGATTCTAAAAGATTCCCAAAAATTTAAGAAATTGTTGTTGATATGGTAAATACACTATCCAAATCAACAAAAAAGAATGAAATTTTTTTGTTAATTTGGGTACAATTAACAAAAATTTGTGAAAATGGACGTTACAATATCCAAATTAACAAAAAATTGTTAATGTTTTGTTAATTTGGACACTATTTTTCTAGTAGTGAAGAAGTCGATGTCAACATCCCTGAGGACATCATTGTGTACTACACACTGAAGAACCTGCCAAAGGAATATGAGATATTCAAGAGAATGCAGATTGCTGCACAAACCCTGCTGACCTACGAACAGCTTGAAGCTAAGCTGATCTCAGAAGAGACATCAATGCGTTTGGAAACCCAATATAAGGAAGAAGATGAAGCCTTCTTGCTGCACAACGATACATCAAGAAGACCTCAGCCTACGGCAAAATATGGATCAACCCAAACAACTCCGAATCCCAGACACTACTTCACCAACAGAAGACGATCAGATTTGGGAGGACTACCTGCGCCGAGATACTCGCACTTTGGAGCAGCACAGAAAAGAAGCTCTTCCGCAAACTATCAACCCCGGTATAGATCCAAGAAATCCAACAAACACAGAATAGACACCTGCGATTTCTGCTGCCTCGAAGGACATTTCGAACGGGAATGCGATCTACGGTCAATCTTGGACCAGATGAAGGATTATGAACACAGACTTCTTGAGCGCCGAAATCGAGCTCTCCATGGGCAAGCACACCACCTCGAAGAATCAACTAAGGTACACAATTCGGAACAAGACTATGAAAACTTCAAACTAGCAGATCAAGTCATAGATACTTGTTTAGCATAATTAAATGTGGTAGAGACACCTAAGCAGACAAGTTCTTGGTATCTGGACTCCGGAGCCACACTCCATGTGTCCGGAGATCCCTTAGTTTTTACCACTATTTACCCAGCTAGTGGGGCTTGAGTTCACTCCGCAGGCGGACAAAACCATAATGTTGTTGGAATCGGGAATGTCGACATCCACTTTTTACCCGGAGAAATAAAATCTATCTCTTCCGTCCTCTACACCCCAGGCATTATGAAAAATCTACTGAGTGTAGGGTCTCTTGCTTGCCAAAACAAAACCCTCATTTTCAAATTTGAAGGGTGTTTCATGATTAACAACAACACCTGTGAAGTAGAAGCCTTCGCCCCTAGAGAGAACACAAGAGGCCTATATAAACTACCAGTAGATCCAACAAACCTAGGACCACAAGCAAACTCAGTTCAATTTAGCTCGCAGGCCAACCTTTGGCACAAGAGACTCGGGCACTTTCACACACGTGGCATGCAATGCATGATCAACTCTAACGTTGTTACTGGTATACCAAAGCTTCATTTCTCGAAACAGACATGTAGCACCTGCCAACTCAAGAAACATACCCGAACCAAAATGCCCAAAGAAACCACACATCATGCTTCAAAAATCCTAGAACTAGTCTATTCTGACGTATGCGGACCTTTCAAAGTTAATTCCACAGGAGGAGCGAGATGCTTTGTGACCTTCGTAGACGACTTCTCACGAAAGTTATGGGTTTACTTTATTTCTCACAAGAACGAAGTTCTGACAAAATTCCAATAGTTTGTACATCTTATGGAAAGTTCTACATGACACACCATTCAAACCCTCCACATCGACAACGGCGGTGAATTCACATCTCAAGCATTTCACAATTTCTGCTCTTTGAAAGGGATCTCTAGAGAACTCACTCCGCCCTACACCCCACAATGCAACGGCGTGGCAGAGCGTCGGAACAGATCTCTTCTTGACATCACCAGATGTCTTCTCATGGACAAGGCCCTTCCGGGCCATCAATGGGGTGAGGCAATCAAGGCGGCTAGCGCCATCCTTAACCTTCGATCAACCAAACGCCACCCTGACAAAACACTGAATGAGTTTTTTTCATGTAAGAAATCCTCTATAAAACACTTACGCATTTTTGGCTCTATAGTTTTTGTTCACATTCCAAAACCCTCGAGGACCAAACTCAACCCCTGCTCCGAACGTTGCATCCTCCTCAGCTTCGACGAAGAAGCCAAAGCCTACAGATGCTACCGCCCATCCACCAAGAAAGTGTTTGTCTCTCGCGACATCTACATCGAAGAAGACCACCTCTTATCTACACCCATCGCCAGCGAACCATACCCTATTCTCACGGACTCTCCAATCGACAACACTCCCGCGCCTACAAGAACCGAAGAGTCGTGTACGTTTTCACCAATACAGGGACCATCTATCTCATCTCAGGCACAACCCTGCTCCCCTCAACAGGCCTCACCCGCTCAACCCAGCACGCCACTACTCTCCCTATCTCCTGCCTCATCACCACCATCGATCACCCCTGCCGACCGCCCTCCGTCCCCGACCTCTCTCCCATCGCCTATCCCTATCCATCCTCGACGATCCGACCGAGTTCGTCATTTTCCCAATGCCTCCAGGATTTTGCTGCACAACTTCAACTAGATGACCCTGACTCGTTCTCCGAAGAACAGACATAACCTCTCACTTTTCAAGAAGCCAATGCCAACCCCACTGGCAAGCCGCCATGCAAGCTGAGATCGACTCCATCCACACCAATCACACCTGGACATTGGTGCCGCTACCTCCTAACACCAAAGCCATCACCTCCCAATGGGTATACAAGCTAAAGCCTGGTCTCAACAGAGGCCCCACTCGTTACAAGGCCCGGCTGGTCGTTTGGGGCTACGAATAGACGTTTGGCGTTGACTACACAGAGACTTTCGCTCCGATGGTTTGCTGGGAAACCATCCGCATCCTCACGGCGATTGTTGTCCACCTCCACTGGCCCATCCACCAACTCGATGTGCTCACCGCTTTTCTTCACGGCTTCCTTGACAACCCTGTCTACATGCACCAGCCCCAAGGCTTTGTTCAACCCGGCGAAAGCCATCTCGTCTGCAAGCTCTTCTGATCTCTATATGGCCTCCGCCAAAGTCCCCGCGCGTGGTACGCTCGACTTCACACCGCTCTCTTAACCTGGCACCTCATACAATCTCACTCCGACCCCAACCTTTATTTTACTCACATCGGCCCCGACATTGTGGCCCTTCTTGTCTACGTTGATGACATCCTTATAACATGAAATAACCCCCGTCTCATTACTCAACTCAAAACCATCTCCAAAGCACCTTCAAGACTAACGACCTCGGCCCCATTCAACGCTACCTCGGTGTTCAATTTGACCGAATTTCCTCGGGTCTATGCATGCATCAGACCGAATACGCCCTCAACATCCTTCAATTCAACATGGAGCACTGCGCACCCTCCCACACCCCTCTACCCGAATGTACGATTCTCTCTAAAGATACCGCCACTCCCCACGTTGATGCCACAATTTACAAAATGCTAGTGGGCAAACTTCTCTTTCTTACAAAGACACACCCCAACATCACACATGCGGTCAGCGTAGTTAGCCAATTCATGCATAATCCTCAACAAGCACACCTCCAAACGGCCAAGCACATCTTGCGCTATGTGCGCCGGTATCCAGACCTTGGTTTAATCTTCGAAAAAGGGGAGGACAATTGTCTGCATGGCTATACCGACGCAAATTACGGCCAAGACATTGATGACATAATTTTTGTAGGTGTATTCATCTTCTTCCTAGGAAAAACCCCTATCTCTTGGAATTCCAAAAAACAACTAGCACTTCTAGATCCTCGTGTGAATCCGAGTACAGAGCTCTATCTCAGTGCTCATGTGAAGCCATATGGATCAGAAGATTGCTCCAAGAACTCAAAATTATGGATAACAAACCAACCAACCTTTATTGTGATAATCAAAGTAGTATTAAACTCAGTTACAATCCTATTTTTCATGAAAAATCCAAACACTTCGAAATAAATTATCATTTCACCCAACAGAAGGTAGATGATAGCACTATCATGATCGAATTCATCCCCTCTTAGGAGCAACCAGCGGATCTTCTTACTAAATCACTAGGGAGGACCAAGTTTGAAGATTGCATAAACAAACTCCATCTTCGCAACGCTCATTCTCTCAGACTTCAAGACCTTACTGCATGACGAGGAAAATAAACATGCATCGACCTTTCAGAATACGAAGCATCCGTCTCACCAAAATCCTCCTCTTCCCAACCACTGTCACTCCAACTGCCATCTAGAAATTAAAACACCTAGGACTCAAACTCTTTTTCTCTCGAACTTCAAACTGATACCCATACTCCTTCCTCCACCGGACACTGCTTGCATTGGAATCCAATTGACCGATCTCTCCCATTTTAGCCTCCGACTGTTTTCCAAAATCGGCTAAGCACCCTGAGCACGGGGAGGTCACTGGCGAAAAATCGTAGAACAACGTGCGATAAAAAATAGGGTCTAATATATTCATTGTAGGTAAATTTTGCAAAAACGTACATATAATATAGGGGGGTTTAAAATAGTGGAACATGTTTACATATAAAATACCATCACATATAATGGCCTCTTTTATCTAGTCAGTACATGTAAAATAGCGTGGAAACAATTACTAGGGGTAGCAGGTCTAGGGTAGGGTCTGTGCTAGTGGATGAAAAGAGGTAATTTTCTATTGAAAATGCTTGTATGGATGACTTCGCAGGCTGGCTTGCTTGAACGTTACTGAACCAACGGTTCCAACGTGGAGTTAATGGTCTCTACCCACGTGCTGGGAAGGAAAAAAAATGTAGTATAAGTAAAATAGGGTGTTTTAAAAGGATTCCCCCAAAAAATTATAATTACTGATAGGGTGTATTAAAATACAAGAATTTACCTTTATTTTGAAAAATACCATACCTTATAATCTTTTATGCAAGGTAAATAGCCCCCGGATAAATAGGTCATGAGCGCACGTGTATGCATTAACTAAAGAGGGAGTGACCCTCGGGGAGGTCACTTCCCCTTATATTTTGTAACCACGTGCGTTAATCGGGTATTTGTTTGGGGGCTATTTACCTAGTGATTATGATTTTAAGAGACCCTTTTAGTAGAAAAAAATCTACTTGGTCTTAATTTCCAGCACCCTATAGGTAATTCTAAGTCCAAATGTAGCCTAATTCTTGGCACGCTATAGTACTTATAAAACTTAGGCATTTGCTCAAATGGACATTAAAGGTTTTAGTGTAAGTGTTTGGCGTGGACATATGCAATGTACTGTACATGAGCATATTTGAACCAAACTAGAAAGCAACATAAAACAAACGAGCATAGCAATTAAGTAACCATTCAAATCACAAAAATAAATAAAAAATCACAATAGAACAAAAAACTAGTGCCTCAAAATGCATTACAACTATGGTGAGTGTTCAAAACTTGCATAGCGAGAAAGTGAAAATGGGAGCAAGTGGCACCACCCCTCCTAGGCTCGAAACTGAAACCCTAAACCAATTTGAAAATGGACCAATAATTCTAGCCCACAGGCCAAATTTTCCCTCTTTCACCCATGATATGCTTTTAGTGATGATTTCATCACTATATTGTACTGAAAATGTATTATTTTTCATCTGTCTAATAGAAGGACTAGGGATTATACTCATCCTAGTATTAAAACAATTCTCCCATGATTTTATTCATACTAATTTATATCTACTATGGAAAAAATGAGGGTTTTTTCAATACCCTATTTTGCATATAATGACGTTTCAAGCATTAATTGAAGGCTATGGTAGATCCAAGTCTTATATAAATTTTTCCTCCAATGAATAAAGTGAACCCTATAGTTTAACTCACGTGGTTTACTACTTTTCGCACGGTGACCTCCCCGGGGAGTGACCTCCCCGTGACCCTGAGAAGAGCAATCTAAACGACTCCAATTCGCTCTCAACCCGATCTCACAGTGGAGGGCGACGTTCTTGATGCTCTGCAAGGTATCGGAAGAAACCAAGTGTGTCCACTCGAACCAAATCTAAGGCTGCCCATTCCAGTGTTGAACCTACACCTCTCTTCCAGGCTCGATTCACTTGCCGCAGCCTCCACAAAAATGAAATATCCACTCTCTGATGAAAGCGCGGCCAAATTTGCGAAAAAACCAACTCATCACTTAGAGGGGGCAACAACATCGCCCTCTTGACGATCCATTCTTCGACAAACGTGCTAGGCAAACGCCATGAGTTCTCAAAGACTTGGCACTCGATCAAACTTATCAATAAGGAGATACCTTGCTTGAGCATCACCAAGAGTGTCCACAACAACAGGAACAACAATCTCATCGACGTGATCTCCCTCAGTCGTAGGTCCATTGTTACCACTGTCTCTCGTAAACCAAAAGACGTTGTGTGCAAGAGGGGGTGTTGGAACCTTATGCACACAAGTCATAGTTACGGTTAGTTTACCTTCAAGTTAACTATCTGTATTACTTAGGGTTACTCTTAGGGTTTCCTCAGATGGCTAAGACCTCCCTCTACCTTGTATAAGTATCATGTGATACACTCACAATAAATGAACTGAATCGTTCGGAAGCAATGACTTTCTGCTTCAGTTTCAACAGGTATGTGGTTTGGTGAGGTTCAATGAACAAACACCATAAAGACACATGTTTAAAAGAGGTTGGACTACATTGTCAAGTTTTACTAACTAAGTTACTCCACACTCAACAGTGGACGCATTTGGGAGGACCTATGTAGTCCATGAAATAATCAACAAACATGCACTTCCAATATCCAACAACTAAATCATGGGGAAGCTCAATTTTTGCGGATGCATAATCATATATACGCTAATGCAACACAAGTTTTACCGTGTAGATTTTATTGGTAGAAGTTGGAGAAGATAACAAAACAAACCAAATAACACCTGACACTTACCTTCATGACAACAATCACAAATCTAGTATGGTTGTCAAGCAATGATGATCCCGGACCATGATAAAGGCCAACTCATATGGCATCCCAAGTCCTAACTCCTAAGTTACTTGAGGTCAATCCATGCAATCTCAGCCATTGAGAGCATGGAAGTTGGGACTTACCACTTCACATGGGATTCCAAGCCCTAAATCCCAAATATGACATGCATACGTATGGGAAACTTAACTATGTGAGCGTAGAGCAGAGTTTGGAGAGCGGAGATTTGAGATTTTTGTAATAAATTTCGACAGAAGGTGGGTGTATTACCGTGGAATTTGGATGTATTTTTAGAAACATTTGTTGAAAAGGGAGCCCAAGTCCATTGAAATGAGCATAAATTAGGGCTGACGTCAACAGTAGGACTTAGCAAGAGCAAAACAGAAATTACAATAACAAAGAGCATTGCAGCCTCAATCCGCCAATACTTAAGGGCTAATCCACAAACTAAAATTATTAACAAGAATAAATGAAGAATGCAATCAAGGCTGACATTATCAAAATGAAATAATGAAGAAGAGAAAGTAGGAGACTTGCACCGGAAATCGAAAATAAAACCAACACACAACTCTTATGAAATTCGGAAAACAACAAAAGAAAGGAGTTATAATCTCCAAAACCAAAATGATAAACTAAGGGCTTGGACAACATTCCCTATCACGCTCCTCACCCTCCTTTGCTTCTAACAAAAAAAGATTTTGTGTCCCACGCGAGAAATGACGAACGCGATGAGGAGGTGGAGACTCTGCCTTAGCAAAACAATCCGCCATGGCACTAGCATACGGGGGAAGTTCAAATGGCTTTAGAGGACTCGAAAACATGCCTCGACGAAGGACCGCGTTCTCCCCTGGCACTCTGAACCCCCAAGCAAGAAGATTAGAAACAAGATGACACAGGAAGATGGGAAAATGACATCAAGGCAAACATGGCAAAACACAGAAAGCAAACTTACGCACAAAGAAAACCGAATGTGCATTTGGTCATCTTCTGAGGCGGATCAAAAATAGATTTAGATGGTGGGGCAAGTGAGCGGGAAGTACGCGCAAGCTGGGTGTCGCGTACCTCTCCATAAGGATTGCCCGAAACACTATGGGCACAAGGGGGACCCCGGAGTGACACCCGGGACTTGTGGCGCCGTTGGTGAGAGGGCCCAAGTGATCCTAGTGTGGGTGAGGGCCCCGGGCGTTGGGAACGCCTCCTACCCACGGAGACTAGGAGGCATGAGGGTGAGGCCATAAGCTATGCGTAGCTTATGGCGTGCCAATTCTAGAATGCTTTAGAACACCTCATTTGGAGGTGTTAGCTAGAAGATATGGCAAGTTGAGTGGGGCGCTGTCCCGGGATAGCGCCCTGGAGCAGAGTGGCCTGGGAGTGGCTCCCGGGACCGTGAACCTTTAAATGGGCATAACTTCCTCTGTACTTGTCCAAATGGGGCAAATGAGTAGTTCATCGTGATCTACGATGGAGTGGTCAATTATTAGAATCAAAGATTGTATGAGGAAGTTATGGGCTTCTAAAGCTGCTGGGGGCTTCCAGCCTCAACGGCTAAGGGAAAATGTCTACTTGGCCCCAAGAGTTGGGGGAGAGACAAAAGGATACTTGACGGTGGGGTAGGGGTCCTGCTTAGAGTCCTAGAGGCTTATATGGATGAGGTGGTGTGGCCTCACCCACCCGAGGCCGAACGGCAAGGCCTCCATGGGCATTGGCCCATTGTGAGGGCATAGTTGCTTAGTATGGCTCAAGTTGTTGTAGTGTTGCTCCGGCAACACAATGTGCAACATAAGATTGGACTTCCATGGATGGAAGTCCACATCTAAGAATTGGTTACCGATTATGTGGTGAGTCCTGAAAACCAAGTAGGAGGTTTGGTCCCCTTCCTATTAAGTGTTGGGTCCGCGGTATTGGGAGCTAACCTTTTGCATGGCGGTATGCGAAGGGTTAGCGCTCGTAACTCTTGTTAGAATCGAAAAATGGACCGAGTTAGCAATGGGGCCTAGCAAGGGTTGCGACACTGGGGATTGCGCATGGGGAGTAGGAGTGCATTGAAAATGATGGGATCACTCTCAAGGGCCACAATATGCCGCTCAAGGGAGCGACATGCTGTAATCGAACCACCTAAAACAAAGAGAGGGAAAATGTTAGTATGGAAACTAGTGAAGCAAAAATAACAGAAAATTCAAAGTAAGGATGATGCTGAAAGAGAAGGCGTACCTATACTACACTGCCAGTCCATAATAACGTCATTCTTGTCGGTGAGAGTAGCAAGGAGGATAGAGAAGAAAACATGATGTTTTTCACGAGCACCTCTCCAAGGTACCCCATCATTGCGCATCGCCTGGCTCTTCTTATCGGTGAAGGCATTCAACCATCCATCTCGCTGGAGGTTGTAACCATACTCTTGCAGGGCCTCCTCCCGCACTCTAAGAACGGAGTTAACACAAACAAGAACCTTGATGCTAAATTTCCGAGTCTGCAACAATTAATACAATTTCATAAGACTCAGAAGAAGTGAAATGAAAAATAATACAAGAGCGGAGTAGGAGATGGAGAGTTGTTTACCACTCCAAAGGGAACCACAGGGGATTGGAGGTCCAGATCATTCATACCAAACCAATCTTCGGCAACGTAGAAGTCGTAAGTGTGTGTCCAATCGAAAACAATCCTAGAAACAGTGGCACTTGTACAATGGGCAAGGACAAGGACACCATGATCATGGAGGTTAGTTTTGCAAATGCAAAAAGACACTCATAGTATGATTCATGGAGCTTGTTCCAAGCAAGAACATCGCTGGAGATGTTGGGCACCGGCAAATTCTCGAGAATGTCTGCGAAGAGCAAATCGAGGCCCTTGTGAGTTGCAGACGAGGTGTTCACACGAGAACGACCTGCCCCAACCTACAATTAAAACTTCATGAGAAAACAAGAGGAAAGAAAAAAAAGCAAATTAAAAAGAAAGAAGCCTGAAAAATGACGAAGGGAAACATACAAACCTTGGCAATGAACTCCTGGATGCGGGTATATGCTGGGAAGGGACCTCTTGCAAGCTCATAATCCAGCATGAGTTGCATCATGTCCACATTTTCGATGAGGGCAAGCGTGTTAGGCGACTCCGAAGATGTGGCACTCGTATCCAAGAGAGCGGCCTTCCTCTTGCGAGGCAAGGAGAGAAGAGAAGTGCCATTGAGAGAAGGAGTAGCAATAGATTGTGGACCAAAGGCTGAGGGAATACTAGAGGGGGCAACTGATGGAGCAACGAAGGGAACGCTAGATGGACTCCGTAGAAAGGTGGGGGCTCAACGGGGGACTTTGAAGTAGACCGAGTGACAACTTGGGAAGAGGCTTGAGTGGCGGTCTTCTTTGCTATTCCCTTTCCCTTTGGTGCCTTGGGCGGAGGAGGAAGAAACTCAACGATGTCGGGCTCCTCAAAGGTGACAATGTTCTCTTTGGGAGCACTACTCACAACGCTGGCAAAAAGAGGCTTCTCTTCCCCAGGGACAAATCCTCCAGAACAATCCAAATACCATCCCCCAGCCTGTAAGTGGGACTCATGGAACTTGGTTGTTTGAGTGGTCGTGTACACGCAGAGGCTAGAAAGCACGTTCACCCAGTCCGAGAGGTAGGTGGGCAAGGAAGATGATGCCAATGCATTCTTTGCAATCAACTCTCTCATGATATGACTACAGAACAAAACAAGAAGATAAGAAAACCATGAGAACGAACAAGAAATGGGAAGAGGGAGAAGTGCAAAAATGGAGGATAAGCGCATTACCGATAGGCGACGCGCTTGATAGCTAGAGCCTCCTCCTCGAACTCCAAGAGGTTATCACCTTTGGAAAAAACAATGTCAGGCTTATCGCCGAGGTAAGGCTTGAAGGCTTTGTCCCAAAGGACAATCCTCCAATGATCAACGTACTCATGAGGGCGCAAGATAGTCTCCGATGCGTCCCAATCGATGTTGACGGTGAGGTTCTCCTGAAAGGTTTCAATATGGACCGAGACTTCTTTCTCCAACTGAAATGAGTGAGATGATTAACTATGAAACAAGAGGAATAAAGTCAAAATGAAGAAGGCCGAGGAATGGATGTACTTGAGCCTAGAAGGACGCCTTGTGAAGCTAGTCGTCCAAAGCCTTCTCCTTCATGGGCTTGTCGATGGGAAACTTGTTCTCCAACCTCTCACGAAGGGGGGCGTTCCACCAATGAAGCCACTTGGCTTTGAAGGAAGCTTCGACCGGGCATGTGACAATTTTTTGCAACTTCTCAATTGTCATGTCGGTTGAGGCAAATTCATTAAAGTGTCGGTCAATCTGTGAACGTCCAAAAAATTGAAATGAGTTGAGGAGAGTACATAAATGAAAGAAATATTCATAGCATTGGAAACATGGAAATGATGAAGGGATACCTCGTGAAAGAAGTCCTCCCCATTGTTAGGGTGTGCGATGGAGATGTATTTTTCAAAAGTGTGTGCCCGAATGCTCTTGATCGTCCTCTCTTGGGCCTTGGTCATGACATTTCAAATCTCAGTGGCACTCTTCTCGGCAACGGGTGTGGTTTCACGGTAATGCCTCACTGCAAGGTCAGCTTGAGCCGAAATGTCTTTCTGCAATGAATGACCTTGTGAGTAAATATAATGGGCATGGAAATTATCTAGGTTGGGAGATGGAGAAGATGGAATGCATAAACCATATCTTGTAAAGGAATTTAACGAAGACATCCGCAGTTAGGTTGTACCAAGTAGGACGACTCTCCTTTGTCTTCTCGCAGGTTTTGTAGTCAGCTGGAGAGATGAGATCCTTGAATGTCGACAATTCCAACCTCCCAAATGTACGAATTCGAAGGAGCTTGGCAGGAATATTTGCCTTCACGTAATCATGCTCGGTTGACCTGAGAGAACAGATATGAGGAACGGCCAATGAAAATAATGGAGGAATTCAAAAAACAAATGGAGTATGCTTATCAATTAATGTCGTTCATTGCGTTGAGGAAGACACCGGTGCATCCTCTGGGGTCGACCACAATACAATCCAGCGAAATATGCCAAATCTTCTCATCAACGTGGTTGTTGTTGATGTGCCTCTACCATGCTGTGAGTTGATGATTTCCTTCCCACACGAAGAACATCTTTCCACAAATATGTGCAAGATCCGGGTTATCCTTGAACTTGTCATTGAACTCTGCATTGGCCTCTTGCCAGAGAGGGCTCCAGGAAGTTATAATCGCAGGGGAAACCGGTACGTCCACAGGAACGTCGTTCAAAGTGGAAACGCACATTACCCGATCTCCCTCTCGGTATCCCATTACAAATTCACATTCCAAACGCTGCACCTCTACCTCACTGATTGGACGGATAAGAGGGAGGCCTCGCAAGCGGCATAAGGGAATGGAGAAGCGGGACTTATTGGTGGGCTTAATCCGGAGGCGTTGGATAACACCATTAGAATCCTCCTTTTGTGATTTGCGAAGCTCAAACTCACACACAACATGATTCGTGTCGGCAACTACGAGGACGGTATCTTGGCCAATTGCAACAGCTTTGCAAAAGTTTAAACAAGAAAAAACATGTTTAGAATAGAAAAACTCAACACCCTCAAGACATGTGGAAAAGTGGGACGTGTAACTATCAAAATCACCTCTCCCTGCATTGGGCCTTGTGAGTTGGCACTCTCAACCTGTGCGGCTTCAACTTCGACTGCGGGGGCAGCAAAACAATGTCCTCTCCAGATTGCTGTTGCGCCTTCGCAACCTGAAAGGATTCAGAATCTTTAGAACATGAAAGCATATTAAAACTTCCCAAAGAACAATAAAATAAGAACACATACAAGTTACCAATATTATTGTAACTATTAACACAACACTCACAATTTAGTTTGAACCAAAGTAATGTAATTATCAAATAGGAATCAAACAAAAACCGACCACGTTCAAAGCCACCATCATGATGAGATACAAGGTATCAAATAGGCCCTCGTGAGTGTACATACAAGAAACTCTTCAATGGAAAGCAAGGCCGAGCCAAAGTCATGTAGACATTTCAAAATTCCAAAACCAAAACCCTCGGCCAAGACGAGGCCTCGGATCTGAGACCTCCTCCCCTACCTCTCACATATTCACCTACATAAAGCATACCAAGGCCGAGAGCCAACTCATGTACACATTACACTTAGATTTACAAACCAAAAACCCTCTCCACATGGAGGCCTCAGATCCGAGGCCTCCTCGACAACTTCTCACATATTCACTTACCAAAACATACCAAGGCCAAAAGCAAAATCAAGTAAATATTTCATGTCCACTTACAAAGCAAAAACCTTCTCCAAAAAGAGGCCTCGGATCCGAGGCCTCCTCCTCAACCTCTCACATATTCACTTAACAAAACATACCAAGGCCGAGAGCAAAGTCAAGTAGACATTTCATATAGATTCACAACGCAAAAATCTTTTCCAAAAGGAGGCCTTGGATCCGAGGCCTCCTTCCCAACTTCTAACATATTCACCTATACAAAACATACCAAAGCCTAGAGCAAAGTCAAGTAGATATTTCGTGTAGATTTACAAAGCAAAAACTTTCTCCAAAAGAACGCCTCGGATCCGAGGCCTCCTCCCCAACCTCTCACATATTCACCTACACAAAGCATACCAACGCCGAGAGCAAACTCAAACATACATTACACTTAGATGTACAAACCAAAAACCCTCTCCAAAAGAACGCCTCGGATCCGAAGCCTCCTCCCCAACCTCTCACATATTCACATACACAAAGCATACCAAGGCCGAAAAAAAAATCAAGCACACATTACACTTAGATTTACAAAGCAAAAACCATCTCCAAAAAGAGGCCTCGGATCCGAGGCTTCTCTCCAACCTCTCACATATTCACCTACACAAAGCATACCAAGGCCTAGAGCAAAGTCAAGTAGATATTTCGTGTAGCTTTACAAAGCAAAAACCTTTTCCAAAAGGAGGCCTTGGATCGGAGGCCTCCTCCCCAACCTCTCACATATTCAACTCCACAAAATATACCAAGGCCGAGAGCAAAGTGAAACACACATTAATCTTAGATTTACAAACCAAAAATCCTCTCCAAATCAACACCTCGGTTCTGAGGCCTCCTCTCCAACCTCTCACATATTTACCTACACAAAGCATACCAAGGCCGAGAGCAAAGTCAAACACACATTACACTTAGATTTACAAACCAAAAACCTTCTCCAAAATGAGGCCTCGGATCCGAAGCCTTCTCTCCAATCTCTCACATATTTACCCACACAAAATATACCAACGCTGAGAACAAACTCAAATACACATTACACTTAGATGTACAAGCCAAAAACCCTCTCCAAAAGGAGGCCTAGGATCCGAGGCCTTCTCCCCAACTTCTCACATATTCACCTACACAAAACATAACAAGGCCGAAAGCAAAATCAAGTACACATTTCATGTACATTAACAAAGCAAAAATCTTCTACAAAAGGAGGCCTCGGATCCGAGGCCTCCTCCCCAACCTCTCCCATATTCACTTAACAAAACATACCAAGGCCGAAAGCAAAGTCAAGTAGATATTTTTTTTATAGATTTACAAAGCAAAAACCTTCTCCAAACGGAGGCCTCGGATCCGAGGCCTCCTCTCCAACCTCTCCCATATTCATTTAACAGAACATACCAAGGCCGAGAGCAAAATCAAGTAGACATTTCATATAGATTTACAAAGCAAAAACCTTCTCCAAAAGGAGCCCTCAGATCCAAGGCCTCCTCCCCAACATCTTACATATCACCTTCACAAAACATACCAAGGCCGACAAAAAAACTCGGGGGGGACACTTCACTATATTTTATGTGAACACGTGCTTTAAAGGGATATTTAATGTAGGGGTATTATATCTAGATATTAGATTTGAACACACCGTTTAATTATATAATTCCCTAATATGGTGTATTAATATGATGCCTTACTATAGTTATAACTCATATAAGATTTTTTTTCAACCCTATATTCATTATAAAAAATTAGCTCACCCTAATTTGTGTTTAAGAATTGCCTATGTTCATTACAAAATTCATTTGACATGCAATGAGAACTAGTATGAACAAGCATCACCACAAATCAATAACAATGCAAACAATCATCACCACCATGAGAATCAATGAACTATGAACTTGAATTACTAGCATGAACTACAACAATGTTTGTATTTAGAAACACAAGTTTGTGCACTACAGTCACAAGCAGACTGACAAATTTAGAACTTTAGGGTCCAAGGTTTAGGGTGAACGAAGTTGGCTGCAATCTATTGCTGAGAAAACAGAGTCTAAACAACATTGTTGTTTTCCAAAATCAACACTTTAGTCTGTTGCACACAAATGGAAGGAAGAACTTCAGAAACAAACTATCATTTTATCAAAATCCCTATGCTATATTATATCTAAAATCTTGATAAATTTTAATACTTAGTATACCCCAATATTATTTATAATATGGATTTTCAATTTAAATAGTCCATAATTATATCCAATAATTTTTTTAATTTTATTGCTCATGAATAAAACACGCCCTATATTTTAACGCACCATGTTTACTAATTTTCCTAAGTGTTTCCCCCGAGTAACAAAATCAAGTAGACATTTCATGTAAATTTATAAAGCAAAAATCTTCTCTAAAAAGAGGCCTCCTCCCCTACCTCTCACATATTCACCTACACAAAGCATATCAAGGCCGAGAGCAAAATCAAACACACATTACACTTGGATGTACAAACCAAAAACCCTCTCTAAAAGGACGCCTCGGTGAAAATTTAAAAAACATTTTAGTATAAACTTTGCAAAAGGAGTAAAATATTACTTTAGTTATTTTATCAAAATCCCTATACATAGACACAGACAAGTGAAACAAATGTGGTGGATAGAAAGCTTACATGAATCGATATTGGAACATAAATAAATTTTGAAAAGAAAAATTGTAATATTCCATTAAAAGAAGCTAAGATTATAATTTTTTTAATATTGAAAAATATTCAAATACAAGTTGAAATAGACACAACAATGGCCCATATTAGTACTTGGAGGTCTTTTATGATGTCCACTACAACCCCATGCCATCAATTCCATGAAGGATTGTCAAATGCCATTCTAATGTAATTTATCTATTTTTTGATAATTTGAATTTTATTGGAAGCATACAAATGCCGATTTCCGTTGATAAAGGACACATGCATGTTTAACATGATGTTTGACACTACCATAGAGGCAACATGCCAGAATTTTGACTTCGTTCGAAGTCTTGTATGTTTTGAAGGCTTTCTAGACAATTTCAAACAATACTAAGTATTTTGAAGAGCCAATTTTGACATTTTATATCTTTCACACCTTGATTAAAATCCACTTCAAACTTTTTGGCAATATGTAGTACATCATGTACTACAACTTTCATTTGAATGCACTTGGATCTTGCCCACTCATGCTTATGGTATGATTTTTCAAATGGAAGTGAGTCAGAGTTGTACTCAGTTTTGTTTGTGATTGTATATATCTTGGTGTGGCCACACTCTTGTGGACCAATCTAATTAACATGGTTTACTACTTTAAATGTCGCACTAAATTAGATGTTTAGTGAGGCTTCTTCAATATGTGAATGGTGTTTAATAACAAAGATCTGCATGCAAATGCCGCAGAGCAATACAAGGTATTGCTATAGGTTTACAGTATAAAAATGTTCGATAGAATTTGGTTCACATTTTTTCTTTCGAGCTCAAGTTATTGCAGGCATCAGTGCAATAATCCCTGTTTGTCATCCACTACACAAAATGCATCCCACAATTGCAACATCATAAATCACATGCTTTCACTTTGAAACTGTTTGGTCTATATATATATGTGACAACGCTAATTTCGTTTGTGAATGGGCCTCATGGTCTTAGGGGTGTGGCCATCAAAGTGCAAATAAAGGGGTTACAAGATTGCTTCTTCATACTATTGCTAAAAATAGACCAATCTAGTGTTATCCCACTTATCATGTGCATTATTCCAATGAGTACATCCATGCAATCGAATCACAAGGTGATTTGAGATTGTACAAATGACCCACTTGATTCAAATACATACCGCATGCATGTAATCACCGTTATCACATATGGGTTTTTTATTTGATTCTTTTGTCCTATTCAAGGTTAAACCATGTAGACAAAAAGCACAAGCACAACCTGCATAATCACAAATCAGTGATTGGAAACTCAAGGAAATTTCATAAACAGGAAGAGAGACACACTTGAACATCACCAGTATGGATGGTCCGATCCCTTTGTGACCTTTCAAAACTTCGTGACAAAAGTTTATCGTCACCACCACCTTCTAAACGTAAAAGATTCAGGAGGACATCAACAATTAAATGCACAAGGCACCTCAAGCACTCAGGTTACAATATTAAATCCTTGGTGGGATGATAGGGAATGAGTTGCAACAAGTCCATGACTTGCAAACCTAAAAAATAGATGTGAGATAACCTCTATTATATATATTCATCCTTATTCACAAACCCCTGTGAAAATGTAGACAGGATTCTTAACCAACCATCAGAGCTTCTGTCCCTCACAAAGAAGTGATGAGGAAATATAGGTCTAAAGCAAGAGTAAACGAAGATGCATTCGAGATTTCAAGTGAGTAATTCTTACAACTTACAACCCCTGAATCTTTCTACAGGTACATGTAATATGAGCAACAAGACATACATAAAATTTACTAGCTTTGAGCTTAGTTCCAAGAGTAGCATGTACTCCACGAATGTCATTGACTTGCAGTTTAGTACATGAATCCGAAAGCACCTTGAGCAAGAGGTCGTCTTGATTGTGAAGAGCTGCAAATTGAAGTGGTTTGTGACTTTTATGCAACCCCAGCTTCAACAGCCTTCTCTCATGCTCTTCTTCCCCATTCTCAACCAAAAGTTCCTCAATTCAATCCCATAAGATCTTTCTTCAACAGAAGCATTTGTCACGGCATCCACAAACGTCCTCTGAGTCCAGAGATCCAAAAAAATACAATCGCCTCTTGTGTGAGTTTCTCTTCCATGGTCAAGGCTGTGGCAATCCAAGAATCATTCTTAAAGCAGCAATTTCTGAGCTCACTTCACTCCAGCATGCAAATGGAGTAGCCAACAATTCTTATGTGGGGCGATTGTGTTTCTATAATTTATGGTAATAAACCTCCAGCTATTGTTTGACATTCACCAACGAGAAATGCAGCCCAATCTTAGTGTTTGCCATCAGGACCTACGATTTTGATCACTGGTCCTGGAATAAGCCTCCAAAGATTTTCCACGTTTCGGATTTTAATACCCCTTCCAACAGGGTAGCCAGCTCCAAAAGGGTAATGAAGATCTTTCTCCTCCCATCCCGACTTCTTGCATGTCTGCCAACCTTCGTAATTCTCAAATGATTCGGAAAGAAGGTACAATATCTTATGTCTCTTAAAGTCCAACCCGAAAGTGGGGACAATGCGGTTGCGTGGGGGTCTCGCTACCAATACTGGTTCCAATACCTGCAATTTCTCAAGCATATGAATGTCTTCTTCTTGTAACTCTACTCTAGTGAATCTTAGGTCAAGCACCTTTAGGTTTGTCAGTTTACTCATGTCTGACAACCGAAATAGCGATTCACAGGACGACAAATTGATAGTTTTCAGTGCACGTAAATCTCCAATGCCTTGCAAACTAGTCAGTTCACTGTTTCTAGAGGCGTCGATAACTTCTAATTGCTCCAATCCACTGAGGTTTGGTATCTTTGTTAAGCCCACCCTAGAAATTTCTAACTCACGAAGACACTGAATGCTAGTAAGCCTAGGAAGTGTTGATAATTCTGGGCAATCACTTATGGTTAACGATTCCAAACCAACACATTCCAGTGTCCGTACAGGAAAATTAGACAGCAATAATAGTTTCTCATTCCCTATCACCACCAATGATAGTAAACCAGCCAGGCGTTTCAGTCCACAAACTTGACTCAATTTCGGGCAACAACTTATATTGAGCGATTGTATGCTGGGCACTAAATCTAAAGTACCCAACCCATGAATCTTGATAAGCTCCACTTTTTGCAGAGATGTACAGCTCCTCAAATCCAAGTCTGATGTGTAAACACTCCCGAGCTTTAGCGATACCAAGTTGGTGCACAAATCAAAGACGTCCCTCACAAGCACAACAGAACCACTTACTACCAGAACTTTAAGTGCTGCTGGTAGTTTTCCCACATAAGCTTTAGTATCTTCACCTCCACAATGCATCTTGAAATAATTCAAGGTTTTCAGCCCTTCCAAGCCCTCAATTGAAAAATTGAATAGAGAAAAAACACTTGTTTTCACAATTAAGCTTCTCAAGCGAATGAGGTCTTTGAAATTCAAAACTTCGGATAATTCGTACAAATCATCTAGCTTCAAGACCACAAGGTTCGTGAAATATTTCCATTTGATCGCCCTTAGACTCGTAATCCCGGATTTCTTCATCATTCGATAAGCGTCTGAAATACAAACTCGTGTCAACATATTCCAACTACTCTTTGGCTCCTCCACCAGCTCTGTAGGATGTGCATCCTTAGCATACACCCACCTCCGCTTCTCCATGTCCAAGGCGATTAATTTCCCTTGCGCTTCCAATCCTGCAAACTCAAGATAGAGATCATGTATGCTCACTTCCCCAGAGCTCATCTCAGCATGCTCCAACAAGGCACTATCCACCAGACGCCGCAACTGCAATTCCATCACAAAACAATCACAATTTAATCCATCAGACATGTGCTTCAATTTCCATATCAAAACCCTCCAAGTCATTGAATCCAAAATCATTAGAAACATCACGTTCTTATGCTTAACCATATTCAAACTTTCATCATAGCTCAACCTATCTCCCCAACGATTATGGTGTGTAATAAACATAAGCATGTGAATTGTGCATGTTCTCCAAGGATTGTTAGTCAATATTGATATTCATGTTTGGACTTGAGGCATCAAAGAGGGGAATTGACCCCATACCCAATTTTCAATCTCTTCCTTCTCCTTATTGTGAACAAGACACAACCACTCCATCAAATCTGGCTTGAAGTCGCACATACAATCTAGGAAATCGTACACACTTCGGGGGGAAAACGTCAAATCCAGGTTGAAGTCGGGAGTACTTGTGGGGAAAAACATAGCTACATCCATAAATAACTCTTGCTCCCATTTAGGCAATCGGTCGAAATTGCTTCTAAGATTGTTAAACAAACCCTTTATTGGATACTGCAAAAAGTTGGATTCTCTGAGTTTTTCTAAGTCCTTCATCCACATGGAAGGTTCTTTACCGCGACAGTGTAGGTAATCACCCAAGGCCTTCAATGATAATGGATGATAATGTGAACCTCGACCTTCACCCTTGCCAAAGTAACAACTTTTGATACACTCCTCAATTGCATGTACATCTTCCGTATTTTCAAACTCTTTTCCATTTGTTGCATAGTACAAAAACATATTCCTTGCATCATCCTTGTCAAGTTCTGGCATCTCGAAACATGTAATTTCATCCACATTAAGACTTATAAGAGTCTTTTTAAAGCGGGATGTTATAATCACCCAACTTCCCTCAACAAAAGGTGCTTGAAGACACAATTTCCCTTGCTCCAATGAATCCGGATCATCCCAAACATTGTCTATTGTGAGGAAGCTTTTTTGCTTCCAAACCTTATTTTCCAAAAGGACGTCTCGACACTGCAAACATACCTAAATGATAAGTGGAAGGCACAATTAAAGGCTTTGAGTCCAACACATTGTATCTCTTCTCATAGAAGAGGATTAGATGTCAATAGAAATCCAAGACACTAAATCAACAAACAACATCAAGTGAAACATTGGGAGTTGCTTTGTGACTTTTTTGACAACATGGTGGAATTTAATACTCTAATCTTCCTATCTAGTCCTTGTCAACATCTTATTTAAGAAATTAGCATCCTAAGTTGCCTTTGTTTGCATATAATCTTGACGTAAGCAATATTTTTCTTACTAACTCATGAAGCTCATAGCATTGGATTCATGAAAATATTTCCGAATTTAAATACCTTGTCCTCCCCAACTTCTTGAACGACCTCCGCAATTGTAGTTGTCAATGTGGTCAATAATTTCTTTACTAACTCATGTTTACTTGTCTTTCCCAATTCCAGGTAGCAAACCTTCCCATCAAATTCTCCATCCATTTCGTTACACATCATCTTGCATGTTTCAGTCTTTCCCATTCCCCCCAAACCATACAAGCCAATCACACGAACGCCTGGAATCTTGGTGGAATTTGGAGTGTTTCCGAAAAAGCCACATATAACCTATTGAAATCACATCATAATGTCCACCAAATTAGAACTCCACCCTAGTTTGAAGGGCTTAAACTAGAAGTATTTTAGTGACATTGAGTTATTGTGCTCACGGAGGAAAGAAACAACTATGCAATTCATACAAGATTTAGTTAGTGGTTCCAAAATTTGGTATTTATCATATTATATTGAACAAACAAATTGTTGTTGAAGACCAACATCATGATTAAAGATCATGAACTTGGATTCAGTATTGTTGCAAAGTCAAGAGTGGTTGATCCAAATTATAGCATTGAGACATCATACATCATACCCTCATCAGAAGGTCAGCATACATATTAGAATCTTTGAGACATCTTTGAACCGATCCCACAAAAATAATGTTCCAAGTGAAAAAGAGTCCATGCATGGAATGATTGAGGAAATCAGGCATCCATTTATTATATGTTTTGTGTTGATAATGGCTTTTATTTCATTCTATCTAAGTGAATCAAACTCATTTTGAACTTATAGTCCTTGTAGCTTAAATTTGGAACGGACATGTACATTAATACTTGAGGTCTATCAAACAAATTATGGCTAACATGGATCAACCAAGGGTCAATCTTCAAAAATTTCGTCAATAATATTACCTGGCACAATTTTGAGCGCCCTTGAACATGTGATTCATCATATTTAATGTCTGGTGGAATAGCCTTGCAGATATTTGACACAATCTCTTTTCGATAAGCAACAACTTCTTTTGAGTGTCGGTCATACACTATACCATTGAAACCACCAAACCACTTGAGACATTCTTTCCATTCACCCACTTTGATTCGGTCATCAGCTATGGCCATCGTCTCCCACTTCTTGAACCATTTCTCTTGTCTTTTAGTATCAAAAAATTCATCCACATTCAACCCGTAAAATAGAGGAAGGATTTTCTTCAAATTTTCTTTTCCCTTACTGGCTTGCTTAAAGCCATGGAGTTCAATCATTGGCCACTTTGATGTAAAGTACGTGTTAGAAACAACCACCACCATCATTTCGCATTGTGCTACAACAGCTTTGATAAGATTTGGAAACCTCTCTCCCTTGGGCAAGCTCGAAGGTCGTTTGTCAAAAAATGGAAAGCGACAATAACTCTCGAGGTCCACACATAATTGCTCGACAAATTCCTTTTGAACTCCACTATGGCTCAAGAATATTTTATGTTGTCTGAGTAATCTTGGATCCTCATACTCGATACCAATTGACCTGTGTTGGCAAGAGAAAGGCATTACAAAATTTACAAGGTGCAAAATATATTGAAGCCACATGGGACAAATACATGACAATATAGTGAAAGAATACGAAAATATGAAAACTCCTTCTCAATCCTACAACCAACATGATGGATTTACCTGTCAACCTTCCCTAACTCTTCAAATGTAGCCATGTTCAACGTGAATGTTTATTTCAAAAGTGGTGTAAAAACCTGAAAACCAACCACGTCAATTGGGAAATGATTAGACTACAGTCTCCCTCCTCTACAGATATGCACCATAAACAAATAACCTATGTATAGAAAGATAAAATTTTAAACAAGTTTCGATTGATCTTGTCACATTGTTTTGCAAGGATCAAAAGCTTAACAAGACGCCTTGCACAGCCATTCATACATTGCAAACTCTGCTTGCTCTAGTGCAAGGTAGGCTGCCCAGAACATAAAGGGCAGAGAGAGATGGGGTCCCCTCTGTAGCACCCTACTCAAGTGCGTATCAAAATAGACCAATATTTTTCAAAGACAACCGTCACCTGCATTTAGCCACACTTCAGAACCATGCGGCAGATAAAACTTCACTCACTCTTGACAGCTTCAGAAAATTTCAGATATGGAATCAAACTGCGGGCATACCATACATTCAAGGTAAGAGACTCGCCTTGCTTACAAATCAAATCAGGTGCAGATCCATGAAGAGAGTCACGGATCGAAGCCCCCACCAATATCGATGCCTACCAAAATCACCCAACTTGGCCCATCGATTAACATCCCTCGCGTCCCAACCTCCTACTACACTGTGACTATTAACCACACAAAAATAAAACTGTCGGTAAAGGTCTTCGTGCACTCACAGCTCCCCGTCGGTATTCCTCAGCGCTTACAAATGACAACATCTCACATTCTAACCTGTACACATGACAGAACAAAGATCAATACCTTCAAGTTACTCTGACCGACTCTTCCCTAGTCTCAGTTGTCTGGACAGATCTCTTTTCCGAATATGCCAACTACCCCCACCCTGGCCAGCAATAATGATCCCGACAGTTACCACCGACTGGTGGTTAGTAATCAACATCCATCGTCCACGGAGGAGCTGCAAGCATACCAAAACCTGTAGGAAGAGAAATCGGCACTACCTTGGGTTAGAATTGGGTACCTTGCAAGGCTTCTCCGAAATCGTTCTCCTGCACACAGACAGAAGAGTACCCAACTGAAAGGCGTCACAGATCAAGGGACATTTAATCTCAACAGAGTCTGTTGGGAACCTTGGATCCACAGCCACACCCACCATGTCCTTGGGCACGGGTGTCACGACCACAACTATACCCGTCATTCCCGTTAGCAGATTGTCAAATTCAAATAATATTCACAATGCCTTCATTCTTTGGCGGGTGGACAGCGGGTAAGACAAATTTCATGCCATGGCGAGGTGTGAGAGACGACGGTGAGGACCGAAGCTGGATGAAGTTTCTATTCAGTCCCCGTATATATCCGCTCGTCAGGGGCTTTACAAGGCTTCCAATACTCCATGGTCATCTGCCCGCACATTAATAGCATGTTACCACCTCTTTAGCTTATTGTAACACGCAACTTAATCCTGCTCTCAGGGAAAACACATTCGCTGACACAGGAACTCAGGGCAACAATGGTTGTTACGTTTTTGGTTCATGTACGAAGATTACCGCACGCCTAAAGAGCATGAATACAAATGAAGCGAAGTAGCACGTTATAAGATCCGGTACTCTTGAAGATCCAGCTTCCAGCATGTGCAAGTATAACCACGTCTTCAACAAATCTCACACACACTCTTACAACACATGATGTACGAATAAGCTGATGAGCTATGCCGAAAGACGAGACAAAAGTGTGATCTGAATGCACACCTAGACGAACTTGGGAAGCGAGTGAGGAGATCGAGAGCAGCAGCAAGAAGATAGCAAGGATTACAGGTGTTGAGTAAGAAATGAGGGATGAGGAGAGGAGCCTCTCGCTCTGTAAGTAAGGATTGCGGTCAAGGCTTGGGATGCAGGGAGCTGGGATGCGGACGAACTTAGAGCGCCGGATCAGGAGCAAGTTGGACTCTTTTGTGTAAAATATTACTTTGATCTGTCCTCCATGTTCAGCAGTACGTACCTTTTCCGGTAAGTTCCAGAAGGTCAAGCAGGGTGGACGCTAAAGTCCCCCCCACGAACTTCTAGGGGTAGGTCAGAGCAAAAAGGTGCCTGCCCGCCCCCGTTGCCGCTGACCTGCTACGCCGGTCACTTTGGATGACATGGAAGGATGGACGGAAGGATGTGCCATGGCATGGGTCTCGTCATGCGAGGGTTGGGTCTTGTCATGCGAGGGTTGGGTCTCATCATTCGAGGGTGTGGGTCGTGCCAAGGTTTAGGGTTGGTGTCATTCATGGCCGTCATTCGCTCTCCAGTGCAAATCTTTCTCATCATTGTGTTTGAGTGGGGACGGCCAATGACGACAGATTGATTGGTGCATGATTGATTTGAGAGGTTGGACATGTTAGCTGATGGATTATATGCTAGGAGAGAGATTGATTGAGAGATTAGATTTGGTTAGGGTTTGAGTGTTTCCGTATCCTCGCCAAGCAATGATGAAGGGAGAGGTGGGATGGGACTGCTAGTAGATGCGTCTCTGCTCTCTTCGCTAGGGATCTGAAGTGCCAAGAATTCCAGGGCACCGAGGAATGGTATGCTCATTCATCGCACATGGTTGTTCACAACAGCAATTGTTTAGGAGAGCTTCACACTTGTCACGGTTCTGGGATTGAATACCAGGAGTTGCACGCAGTCTATTTTGTGTTTATGGATGTCCTGCAAGTGCACATAGTTTAGATCACAAGTGTCACATATGACCTTGTTCATTTCGTTCCTTCAGTCCGGTTTGTATAGATTTGAACTGCAATCTTCGATCTGGACATAAATCGTCACTCAAGCTTTTGTTGTGCGAAAACGTTGTTATGAAAAGGAGACCTACTAATAAATTCGCCGCTCGAGGAGCATATCTGTCAGGCTTGTGAGGAAACTCACTTCTAGCAGGTGATGGTTTAGGGGTAAGGTGTGTGGGCCTTATGTGTTTACTCTTCTGTACTGGATACCTTTAGTTGAGTGGCTGTTGAAATTTTTGCTTTGTCCATAGCCTGTGGCAAGAGAGGACAAATGAATAATCTGGTTTAAGGTTTTAGGTGTTACGAGTTATAATGTGAATCGATTCGTTGTGGATTTCAGCCTTGCGTGCTGAAAGGGTGTTTTTTCGGACACTTCTTTGTGCCCTTGCATCGAGGCCTTAGCGCATAGGGAACGAAGCATTTGCATTATGTGTGTGCCATCTTCTGCCTGCGTGACATGCATTCAAGGTGGTAAGGATGTATGGAAGGGATGAGTACAAAACAATGGGAAATAGAGTGGGGTACGAGACAAATGAATTGGAACCCTCGGGTTTGCTTCAACTTCAGATAACCTCGGATAATTTGGTTCATCTAACGTATCGAAATCCACTTCGCATCAGCCTGCGATTATGTAGAGGTACGGTGCATTGTGTTATATGAGATCCTCACTTTTGTGCAGAACGCTTGAATTCTTCAAGGTTTTTTTTTTAAAAAACATACAGGTTCCTTGTATCATCGCTGTGCACATACTCACTCACAACATTTGGAGTCTTGTTTGCAGTTCCAATGAGTATTGTCGCCTTCAACAAGAATTCCCAATAGCATTCGATACAGCTCCACGTCAACTTCTTCAAAAGAAAGGTTTAATTCTCAACTTCAAACTTCTGCGTTGTAAGTAGGTCGTCCGGGTGCTTGCTCGTAAGGCGTGCAAGACGTGCAAAAAGAAAGCTATGATCAAGGGACAGCTTCACAATGGGAACCTTATGAACACTAAGAAATGAACGATTAACACAGCAGCACTTCAGAACTTTTTTAAGCAAATCCCTCGTGAAATTTGAGCACTTTCGTACAGGGGAGCCATTTTTGCAATTGAAAAGTAAGTCACAGCTGTTTCTGGTTTTAGGAATAAAAAAAACATGTTCTACGATGGAATTGCAGTATGTGAAACATATATAAATACCATTATAGGTTCACTTGTGAACATTACAATTGGGAGGGTCGCTTTCAGTAGAATCTTTGTTCCACAACTGCTGAACTGAGGGAGCCAAGTTTGCAAGTGTAGCGAATTATTTTTTATTTTTCATGATTTCTCCTCATTCATCGCTTATCAATCTTGCACTGCCATGCTGCTCCTGCCCACTCACGTGCCTTCGCGATGAATATCTTGCCCCTGTGATATCAGAGGAAGAACAGAGGCGGAGCCTTATGACTGTAAGTTTGATATTATGGGCATAAGCACGCTACACTAGTACAAAAATGTTGTCACAAAACACATTTTCAGAGGAATGTTGCATTCAATTGGGTGTAGATTTCAAAGTAGCATCTCTTTGAGGGATAAAATGGAATAATCTGGTTGTAGATATAGATGAGCAATCATTTTTCTAGTTTCTATCAATAAACTCCTCATGGTTTGACCGTGGTGAGTATATTTATATACCAGTGGTTTCCTATCACACAGTATATTTTTTTATGAAAAATACTTCGTTTTGTGGGTTTTAGGTTATATTTTTCTATAACTCTTTTGTGACATGTGTAATATATATTTATGAATCATATTTTGTTAAACAATTCCTACATTTGCAGTCCACTCAACGGTTAATGAAAGAAAATGGGGTTATTTTTGTAAGTGCTTAAAACATAGGAAATCAAAAAAATTTAATGCATTTTCACTTTTGCCCATACAAAACATAGAGAACACTACGTGGGCTTCTTGCATTTTTGTGCAACAAAAGCCTTTTCCTTCGAGATATCAAAGAATTGCTCCAAATTGGTGTCCAAAATATACTTTGATTTTTGCCCAAAGTGTACCAACCCTAGCGTGCTTCTACCCTTATCTTATAGTAAAACATCGTAATTGAACATTCATGTTGGTTTTCTTGATTGTTCAAAGAATTTAGGTGCTGGTTTATGTGAAGTAATAAGTTAGGACATTGCTATTTGACTCACCTCATCTCTGTGGAGTCTGGATGCAATTAGTTTCCTTTGAAATGCGCTTTAATTGGAAGTTGCCGTAGTATCAGGTTGTTTAGGTTCTAGAAAGGAGTTCAGTGATTCTGTGTCTATTCTTGTGTAAGTACATACATTTGCAAGGTGTTTCTGTGACTAGATTGATTGTTGCAGATCTCTTTCTTCTGTTGTTACAGTCAGTCTTGATGAAAGGGCTTCAAGCATAGAGTGTGTCACAATCTCTTTAGAGGTCCTTAGGTAGGTTTCCTAGCATTGACATTGTTCTTCATGATAGTCCACACATCTGCTCTGCATACATCACTGAATAGGTCATGCCTCGGGGGGGACACTTCACTATACTTTGTGTGAACACGTGCGTTAAAGGGGTATTTAATGTAGGGGTATTATGTCTAGATGTTAGATTTGAACACACCGTTTAATTATATAATTCCCTAATATGGTGTATTATTATGATGCCTTACTATAGTTATAACTCATATAAGATTTTTTTTCAACCCTATGTTCATTATAAAAAATTAGCTCACCCTAATTTGTGTTTAAGGATTGCCTATGTTCATTACAAAATTCATTTGACATGCAATGAGAACTAGTATGAACAAGCATCACCACAGAGAGAGGACTTTGGGGACAGAGTACTACCTGCAGGTCTGTGCAGATTACATTGACGTCTTCTGTTCACCGAGACACTCCTTGCGGTCTAGAATAGTCTTAGCTTTTTTCTTCCGACTGTGGAGGTTATGGTTGAAACATGGATATCACGCCGTGCAGGGTAATTCCATGGAGATGGTCGAGGCTCGTCACTTCATTAGTCAACAATGCTTCATTGACATTCAATTGTCTTGTCACTTCGTTGTGTTGCTAATATGCCACTTCCGTGATAGGTATGCACACTTGTCAGTCCCCTTGCACTTAACTGGAAGTGATGCGTGTGAAATTTTTTTCTTCTAAAATTGGTGACATGAATGGCAACGAAAGGGCTTACGACTTTCACGAGTTGACAAATACGGCAAACACATTGAATCATCTCTCTGCTGTAGAGTATGGTGAGAATGGTTTGAAGTTCAACAAGCAACACAACAAAATGGAGAACGTGTGGGCTAAGCTCCATCCCCTTAAAGAAGGTGAGGCACCGTGCAATCTAGGGGATTACTCAGAAATCCCAACTAATGATGCTGTCGTGCTTGCTCTGAAGGAGGGTCTAGCGGAGGCCCAAAGTCTTTTGAGGCAATTGAACATGGCTCCTTCTGTGCATGCAAAGCCACAACTCAAGGTGTGGTTTACTAAACCGTGGGAAGTGGAGAAAGCTGATGGAAAATTCTTGAGATTCAAACCGTCCTGTGCACCTGTGTTGGGAGAAGATGGCGGATCGGAAGTGCTCCGTCATTCTTTGCAGGTGGCTGCAAGTCCGGGGGGGCAGACGGGGCAATTACCAGTCGATCAGGAGAATTTGGAGTCTGAATTTTTTGAAGATGGTGAAGATGCTACAGCTGTAGTGGAGGGTGAGGTAAGGGATGCAATAGCAGACATGTTGAATTGCCACGAGCAGCAAATTCTGGCAACACCCGCCCCTGCCGAAGTTAGTCCTACCGTTGCATACGAGGGACACCTAATTTACAAGTCCACCTTGGTATCTCAATTGAATGGAAACCCATTCCTTTCAAAAGATAGATTGACTAGAGTGAAGCATTCCATGTACTTTAACAACCATGATGACTATGTCTCAGTAGCGTCTTCTTCAAGTACTTGTCTTCTTGGCATAGGGTTAGATTGTGGCATCTATTTTGTGGAGCGCAGATCCAACACAGTAGCTTCTACTGTGAAGTCAGCCTTGAAGAGAAAAAGGGGTCGGCAATTGAAGGCCAAAAAAGCGGGTACGCCAACCAGTATCTTGGAGGGCGTTGACAAGGGAACGTGGTGGATTGGACGTGTTCAATCCATAAGGAGGTCGCACGGTAAGCAATGGGGATTGCTTCGTCAACCTCTGGATCTGATGAATCTCTCAAGAGGAACAGATAAAGAAAATAGTACCGCATGCAACTGCCAAGTTATGCTGCAATATTTTCGAAAAATACCAGGGCGGTTGAAATTCAAGTATGACCATACTGACACGAGGTGGGTTGATGTTGATACTATTATAACAATAGTCACTCTAGAATACAACCGCACTACAGATGTTTACACTTTGGATTTGGAAGATGGTCAGGCTCTAGATGAATTTGTTTCCTCTAGACGGTAACTGACATTGTGAATCCATTATTGCTTTCCGTGTTTCATTTCATATTGCATCTTCCAGCCTTTAGTACAAGTAGTCATGCTTATATGATGTGGAGTGCCTTTGGCTGGATGTGGCAATGATTTTCTCCTGAATGTTGGCGGCTCGGAGGAGATGTCTTGTGCATCTGTTTTTTTCGTGCCTTCCCTAGGATTGGTCATGATCATAGCTGCCGGTTTCATTTGTTGGGGCACCACCAGTCAGGTTTGTCACCTCCCCCAAAATCCTAACTTGGGGAGTTCAAATTGAACCTTGAATCCTCTTGTGTCGTCCTCATTTTATAGTTTTCCTAGTTCCTGCTCTTCTCCTGGCCGCGCCTCCCAGTTTTGGATTTCGTTGCGCGCAAATCCGGTAGCGATGGCGACGGAATCAGGGTTGCGTGTGTCGGGCGGAGATGCACCGAATGTCGCCATTCTGGAGTCGCGTGCGGACGCTGTTGTGGAGACCATTGCCGTGGTGGAGTCGCGGGCGCGTGCTGGATCGGAGAGCGTCATCGGAGACCTCGCGTGAACTTCTTCACTTTCATGTTTGTTTTGGCGGGGTGATTGACTGGCGTGCTGTTCCTGAAGTCGTGGAGTCTTGCAGTTTTGGGATGGATCAATTTGGGTCCTTAGAACCCTGAACGCGTTGATTCAGAGGCAATTGACCATAAACCCGCTTGTGGGTTGTAGTTTCGCACTGCTAGGTCGTAGTTCCGCACTGTTGGGTCGTGGATTCTGTGTTGTCCTTGCGCTGCCAGTCTCGCTTTCTTCTCGCGCATCATTAGATTTTTTGAACTGGTACGAAGCTATGATCGGGGAGAACCGGCAGTTAGTTACAGGTGAACCGATTGAGTTTGAGAAATAACCGGTTGAAGTTCAAGACTGTAGGAAAATTACCGATTATTTTAGAGGAATTTATAGAATATACCCCAATTTAATAAAGGAAAACTGAAGGATGTCAACATGTAACCGGTTGGACTTGCAAACACTAGGATCTCAACCGATATGCCCAAAAATCTCCCCGATCACTGGTACGAAGTACAGTTCGATTCTCACTAGACTAGCATTTGCTGCAGGTTGTGGAGGTCGGTCATGCGGTGTGTGGAACCAGGAACTTGGAACGCTGCTAAGGGCACAGATGTTTTGATTTTTTAGATTCATTCATTGACATTTGATAGTATTGTACATACTATGGCACAACAACAGCACACTAAACTCTCACAGTGTTCTTGGGTGTTCAAGACTCTATCAATTGTTCAAATGTGTATGTGAACACATCCTAAACACATATTTCAAATGATGATTTTACATGATGTTGTCTTTGTTTCATTCACACTTCTTCTCTGTGAATTGCTTTTCATTTTTGCCCCCTCTCATATGTATGCAAGCATGGTATGCAAGCCATGAATGCTGAACCTGTTGTAGACTATCTTTACTGGAAAATTGCAGCTGATTGAATGCGTTGTATGTTGCAGAGTTCATGCTTTTGTTTCCTGGTTCTAATTCTTTGGTTTCCTTGTTTTAGGCTTATAATAGATATGTATTATGTGGCTTCTGGTATTTGTTGGAAGACTAAGCTAAACCCTAAATCCTCACCTTTTTTTGCTTCTTACGGGGCTTCTTAGAATGTATTTGCAAGCCCTAAACTATGACGCTTCTCACAAACAAGCTCCACGTGTTCATGAAAAATGGGAAAAAATTCTACATTCTTTATTATAATAAAGTAAGGTTTCATAAACTAGGTTCTTCCATCAATTTAAAGGAAGTATATGGTTCTTAAAAATAGGCCAATTTAGAAGATTAGGTAATGATATGGTTCATTTAATTGGTCCCCTAAATCAAAATAGCCCCATTAATAATACCCCGCGGTCACACGTGATATGTAACCTACATGAAGAGTGCCCCCCCGTGCTCAGAAACATGCAAACTAAGCTTAATCAAACCATTTCTAACCACCTAATACCCCTCCCAATAGCTATCTCGGCACCGAGACACCCAAATGAAGTTCGATCTAACTGCCCCACATATGATTCAGACCCCTAATCTCTAACTCAGAAACATGCAAACTAAGCTTAATCAGACCATTTCTAACCACCTAATACCCCTCCCAGTAGCTATCTCGGCACCGAGACACCCAAATGAAGTTCGATCTAACTGCCCCACATATGATTCAGACCTCTAATCTCTAACTCAGAAACATGCAAACTAAGCTTAATCAGACCATTTCTAACCACCTAATACCCCTCCCAGTAGCTATCTCGGCACCGAGACACCCAAATGAAGTTCAATCTAACTGCCCCACATATGATTCAGACCCCTAATCTCTAACTCAGAAACATGCAAACTAAGCTTAATCAGACCATTTCTAACCACCTAATACCCCTCCCAGTAGCTATCTCGGCACCGAGACACCCAAATGAAGTTCAATCTAACTGCCCCACATATGATTCAGACCCTACTATCTAACTCAGAAACCTGCAAACTAAGCTTAATATGACAATTTCAGACCATTTCAGACCACCTAAGACCCCTAATCTCTAACTCAGAAACATGCAAACTAAGCTTAATCATACCATTTCTAACCACCTAATACCCCTCCCAGTAGCTATCTCGGCACCGAGACACCCAAATGAAGTTCAATCTAACTGCCCCACATATGATTCAGACCCCTAATTTCTAACTCGGAAACCTGCAAACTAAGCTTAATATGACAATTTCAGACCATTTCAGACCACCTAAGACCCCTAATCTCTAACTCAGAAACATGCAAATTTGCAAACTTGCAAACCTGCAAACTTAGCTTAATTAGACCAATTCAGACCATTTCAGAACCCCTCCCAGTAGCTATCTCAGGACCGAGACACCCACATGAAGTTCATTATAATTGCCTCACATTTGATTCAGACCCCTACTTTCTAAGTAAGAAACATGCATACTAAGCTTAATATGACAATTTCAGACCATTTCAGAACCCCTCCGAGTAGCTATCTCGGGACCGAGACACCCACATGAATTTCAATCTAACTACCTCACATATGATTCAGACCCCTAATTTCTAACTTGGAAACATGCAAAGTAAGCTTATTTCGCCCATTTCAGACCACCGAATTGACTTGGATTCCTAAAATTTCCCCCTCGGCACCGATATGGATAAACAAGCTCAGAAAGTCTCTCTCGGGTCTGATAGTACAATTTTAGGTCACACCTTCGATCCTCGAACCCTACGGGGTGTGGGAATGTGGGAAAGCCTACCTCTTCCCCGAAGTGCCTCTCCTCATTATCCATGCTCCCTTCGCAAAGATCTACCACATCAGCGTCGCGATCAAATTCTCCTAGGCTTAACTCAGCAACCTCAGCGTCCCCATCGAAATCTCCAAGGCTCTGTTAAGTGGATATGTCCTATCCTCATTAGCTAAGAAGTTGGCCTAATAAATTGTTGGTATTGGAAATAAACATTACCCTAAACCCAAAACCCTAAAAGTCACCAATTGAAAACATTCTTCACAAACCTGCTGCTCACTATGATCTGATGGTGAGGCACTCGAGGCTGCCCCAGGTTGAAGTTGTGTCTGCGTCACTCCCTATTCCAGATGCCCAAGCCAAATCCTAGTTACATTCCATCACCAAAGAGAAAAAACTACATAAAGGGAAGCAAATGGGTCTCAATTGTTCTAACTATCCGTGAGAGTGGTTAACATTACGATTGCAAAGAAAATAATATCATTAGGAATGCAGATAAACAACACCTCACTGCCCCCTTTGTCAACTTGGTTGTCTTCCTCTGATACAGGAAATAAAACGATGGGAGCTACCGCTGCGACATCAAACGTCTTTTCCCCTTTTGAACCTCTACCTGTACCCCTGGAAGAATTAACCCCTCTTCTACCCATTGTTGTCCGCAAGTTGTACGGCGTTTCTAAGCTCTCTCTTGATTCTAACCTTTGCCTTCTCTCAATACGCCTCTGTTTTTCAATAGTCCTCCTAACTTCTTAATCTGCTCTCGCTCTCGACCTAGTGATTATCTCTACCAACACTGAATCAAACAGATCTTATATATCATTGTCTAGTCTGTCATAATTAACATCCATGCGCAATCATTTGATTTAGAAAATTAATCTACGGTTTCTTAAATTAATGTAGGGTTAATCCTCACTGCAATAATACACTTAAAAAGGCGGCGCTAAAGCCTAATCAAGATATGCCATGTCAGATATTTGGTGGCTATTGTGGTAGTACATTCTAATCCTTGATGAAACATCTTGTCCTGAATTTACATAAATAAATGTTGACTATTAATTGATGTAACAAGTTCTCATAGATTCGGGCATTGGTGTCTACCCTAGGTGTATATATTACCCGATTACTTGTACCCATTCCTTCATGTCATCTCATCATATTCTTCTCCAATGGGTACTGACTCAAGTCTCCCAAGCCTTGCTCCTTTAGGTTCTCCTAGTTCATCTCAAATTCACACCCCGTTGTCCATCGATGGTTTTGCAGACGTCAACAACATGAAGATTGCCAACCCACCTGACTGCTCAGTTACTCCGGCGTTCGTGGTTCACACTCCACATCCACAGACTCCATTTTTGCAGCCAGATGATGCAACGTTGATAGAGGACAAGTCTACTTTACAGACTCATGCCTATTCTAGAGTAGGTGTTATTAAACCGGGCACGTACTCTAGATCTCTACGTCCCCCACGTCCCAAACGACATAAACTCGGTTCAGCAGGATGCACTGCAGTTCATAGTTTAGGGTTGGACCATTGTCATAACAATGACGATGACAATAATGGCAAAGGGACCCATAAGCGTCTTCGTCGTTAATCACAATGTAGCATTCTAATGTTTGGAATTTTTTATTCCATAGCTACTATCATGTTTAGAATGTATGCATGTTATTGGATTCTACTATTTGAAAACAGGTAAACATAACAACTTGTGAGTGTATATGATACGACCACCTCTATAGCTTTATTTATATTGGAATACTATGTTTAAAATAGATATCGGTTTCTTACATATCTCTGACCTACATCTAAAATTGGTTTTTCAGCCGTCTTTCAGCTTACTCTGCATGACTCTCTATTAACTTTTGAAATTCCGCTTATTGTGACATAAATTGCCAGTTTGCACTGTAATTTCTTGCCTGTTATATATTCATGCCATTTCAATGTTCAGAGCACTTGTTTTGTTCAAAGTTCTGTGGAATACTATGGCCCTGCTTCGTGCTGAACATCATTCTGTTCCGGTCCTCTTTCCATTAGGTGAAGACGGTCATGCTATAGTCACTTGTACAACATTAAGTTTGAGGTTTCAGTATCGTGATGTCACTATCTTTGTTGAAAAAGAAGTTTTTGACGATCAAACCGGTCTAGTTTCACATGCAGTTCGTCAGACTAGAGGAGAGAATGACGTCGGTTCGTTCTGGTTGCTGAAGCCTGGAAAATATTGTGTATATGGAGTCTCAGAGTCTATGTTAGAGTGTTCGACTGAACTTCTAACACCTAAGGAGTCGTCCACTGTTAGCATTGAGAGACCGGTGTTGTCTAGGGTCAAAATTGAACCCGGTCTAAAAACAATTTATGAGTTGAGTGATGATTCCGACGGCGATGTTGAAGTTCTAAGATCAGAGAGTAAAGTCCAAGCTTCGCTGTCTCCACAAGTAGTTCGCAAGGAAACAACTCCTCATGTTAGTCCGTCTCGTAATCCTGGTCAGTCCAAGGTTGTGTCAAGTCCTGTTGTCAGTATCATTCATTCATTGATGCGCCTTGGAGCTCGTAAGCGGTCCAAAAGTGTGTTGTCTCGAATTAACTTTGATGCAATTAGACTCCAGCAGGTTGATTACCTTCCCCCTCGTTACGATGGGGACGTTATCTTCGAATTTCCACCTTTAGGTGACCATGGCCAGAATACAAAGGCCAAGCAGCTTCGTGGAATGGATAGAAGGTACGATGGCCATGCTTGGTCTCGCACGATTACATCCAATATTCAGAATGATCTGAAGCTTTTGTTTCGTACATCTTCTTGTTTGGGCCACCTCCGTTGCGACAATCATGCCTGTGAGTGTCTTCAACGAGACCACAGGACTTCCAAAGTGAATGAAACATAGTGGGAAGGATTATCTGAGAAAGTGTTTGAAGTGGGGTCCAAGCCTCCCACTGGTTCAACCGTTGTTTGCAAATCCTGTAACGTCCCTCCCACTAAGTTGTTGTCTGCCCTGCCAAGATCTACTATGTTACTGCGACACCTCACATGACGAGGGTTTGTGTGCATTTGGGATCTCACGACCATCCCGTCAAGTCATGTGATCATCGGGACTTCATCGATTTGACAGACAACTTGATTGGGGAGCAAGTCGAACGCACCCCATCAGCCACTCGCTCAGCTATTGTGCTTGAAAATGCAAAGGAAGTACTGGGCCCACTCCTCCTTGCTAAAGAAGCTGAACCACAGAAGATCTTGGAGCTGGACGAGCTGCAAGTTATTTTCGATCGGTGTAAGCACCTCACCTCGCCCAACATTCGTAACGCAGTCACCACGTTCAGGACTATCCGTCGCTTTGAAGTCATGGACAGTATTACCAAGTTACGCGGTGCTAGCAATTGGAAGTTCGTGTAGCAGAACAGGTTTCCAGGGCAAGGAGCGGACATGGACAAGGTCTTTGTCTTCAAGATGTTTGAAGTTGGACCGGGCAACGGAGTCGACCTGGTCAAACGAATGCAATCCGGTGGTGATCTAGAGAACTCCTAGATAATGTTTCACCATGTCAAACGGGTCAGGTCGTGGACGACAATGGCTTGCCATGTGTACAATTCCACATATTGCCGTGTCATGACCATCGCAGTATGCGACATGCAGTCTGAAGATGTTGCAACCCAGTCAGTCGTATGGAAGAACCTGAACGCTCTCATGGCTCAACATGGAGTGGACAAAGTAAATTTTAAAGGTTTCATGGCCGACAGTGTCCAAACCAACTGGAATGTTGTTCGAATCATATACGGAAGTGGAGATGCGTCTGAGAAGATGGTGGACAGAGAGAGGACTTGTCTTTTCCATTGGACGCAGTCTTTGGAGAAACATACCAAGGCCGATATTCGTCAAGACCTGCAATATCAGCATCGAATACTATGCCAGCAATACAAGAATGCAAAATCGATGGCGGAGGCCGAGACAAAGTATCTGGCAATTCGGGCATGGTGGATGTCATCCGGTGCAGCAACTGAACAAGCTCTACCTCGACTGGAGCTCTGGCTGGCCTTCTGGCATTTCCGTTACCGCCAATGGGGTGGATTTATGGAGTTGGTAAGTCTATACTTGCCTATATATTTCCTCTATAGTTCAATCTTTATAGTTCAACTACATTGATTCCACCATTATTCTAATTTCGGACTGTATTCTCATTGCAGGATCTAAGTGAAGATGAACTAGCGGAAATGCCATCCTGTAACCTTGCTGAATCTATTCATAACAAGTGGAAGCAGCAATCTGGCGACCGAGGTAGCGACCTTTATGTGGCAACAGTCGATGACTTCGTGCGTGCTTTCATGCAGTGCTCAGCATATTCCCAATTCCAGAAGGGAGAGAACCCTGGAACTGGACCGTCGAAGGAGGAATTGAAGTTGAGGCGTGCTCAAAGGTCAGCCGCAAAAACAGGAAACTCGAAACCACTGCATGAGGCCATCTTGAAGATGCCTGGCGGTGACGAGTGGTGCACCAGGACTCCCCACCTCGAAGGGGAAGAGGTATTTGTTTCTCTGAAGCGTAAACCAGATACTGCGTTCGGTGACGAACGTGAATCTCATAGGCCAGACAAGATCAGTATATCGCGACCACGCGTCCAAACCAGATCTGCCCGACTGAACGATTCTCCACCTCCTGCGACAACTCTAGATTCTCCCACAACTCCACATTCTCCCACAACTACAAATGAAGAGTAGCCGCAACTTCCAACACACGACGCTCCGCAGCAGGTGGATCGGTACCACGTCACCGTGATTGAGGAGACATTATGCAACCCTGCCCAGTGGCACATCGCACGGCTGCCTACGACATCTACGAAGGCTTGCTTTGCTCTACAAGCAATCACCAAGAAGAAGTGCGTCGCTCGGATTGTACAAGACGGGAAGAGCACCGCTGCACCTACCTACTCGGGCCTCATGGACAACTATCGGAAGAAGAGATTGGACCCTCAAGACTTCTTTTTCTGCAGTGACGACATTGAGAGATGCGTTAAGGGCACGCACAAAAAATAATTGGGTGGTCTCAGTTCCGAACGTTCCGGAGGTATGGCCGGTTAAGTTGGGGACCAACTTAACCTGCAAAGAGATCCTCTCTTTAGAAAACGCAGGCTTTAGACTGCCCCAGCGAAGGAGATGACACCTTCCAGACTTTTTCAGGACCACCCGTTACCTGTGGATTTAGCAAGCTACACGACTCTTGCATATCCGGATGAGTTTCCCACCCGGCGTTCAGGGAAGTTGATTCTGCGCAACAAGAAGGCCCCGTCAACAAAGCACGCCAATAATTGTGCCTCAGCCCTATCACTGAAAGCCAGAGTGCACAAATTGTGCATGTTTCTAGCCCCTGCCTTAGGATGCATCGTCTCATTGGATTCCGGCACGCCCCCAAAGGTTCAGCAATACTACTTGACGATTTCGCATCTGGCAGCATGCACTTGTCCTAACTTCAAGGAGATGGCGACTAAAGCAATTGGAAAACGGGGTCAATGGGCCAACTGTAAGCATTTGTACTATTTGTTTATTGTAGTCTATGGTTTGGACTCAAAATCAGACACGTTCATTCATGCAGCTAGTTTTAGCTTCAACGAAGTGAAGCGAGTTTTGGAGGGTGGGTTACTGAAGTACCTTGATTCTTAGAGTTTTCTGTTTCTTTAAAGAAACATATGTATGCAAGATTTGTTATAATCACGATGTAGTGAGACTAAAAGGGCCACTACAAGACATTTGACGCACCACATGTATTTCTCTGTTCCAAAGTTGCGTGACCCTTTTAGAGTACCACTAATTCTCATTATACTGAAACAATACGTTTTTGACTTGAGACAATAAGTTATTTATTACTGATATTAGTTCCAAATGTTCAATTTACCACATTTAACAGATTTGTCACTGATATAATTACATTTTTTCCTGTAACTAAGCCCTTAATTGTCCACGGCCATAGGTCCCAATGTTTATTAAGTTTAGAATTTTTTTACTAAAAATACATTTAGTCCAAAAATACCATAAACTTGCTGCTTAAAGTTACATTTTAATCAAAATATCTCGGACTTTACCGCTCACCGCTCACTGCTCTACACTCGCAAAATAGCTTCGTCCGTCCCGACATCGGTACTCCCTCCGTTCCTAGCTTTTCTAACGCCTTCTCATTTTGTTGTGCTGCCTCTACACTGTCTTCTTCTTCGTAGCTATTTCCACTCCCCCCATCCTCTTATATATAAGAGATAACAATGTTTATAACAATGATGACAAACCATAATATTTCAGAGATAGTTGTTTCACAGTTGAATTTGTTCTACCATTTTAATTATGTGCTCAGACAACTGAATATATGGAGAAACCAAAGAATACTTACAACACTTGTAGAGTTCGTCTCTTCGCGTGAGTCCTCTTGGATGCTGTCACTTCCCAAATCCTTGACCCGGGGAAGTCACTCTCGAAAATTAGAAAACTATGAGAGATAAAAAATAGGGTGTCGTTTATTCATCAAGGATAAAAATTATACAATTTTTAGATCTACTATAGCCTTAAGAAAATGGGAAAGACATACTTATATATAATTTAGGGTGCCGTTTAATGGCCCAAATTATTTTTACGTACATATAAAATACCCTAGCAACAATGGGGCTTGAAATTTTGTTTTTATTAGGGTGAATGTCCACCACCTTTAATCAGGACCCCCCCCCTAACGGTTTGGGTAATCTACCAATAAAACTTTGAATCCTTATAACTTTTGCATATGAAGTCCAAACAAGGCATACTTTGTTGCGTTGGAATCCCCTTTCATTTGCTAACAAGATAATTTTCAAAATTTCCATTCTAATTATAATAATCATACTCAGCGCTTAAAGTGACGGTTTAAGCACCCTCTACCTCTAGAGTATTTTAGAGCCCGCCGCTTAGGGTTATATGAGTTTATCTTAGCCCGCCGCTTAAGGTTTTCTAAGGTTTGTGAGCTTGCCGGTAGGGTTTTCTAAGTTTTCTAAGTTTGCAGGGACCTTTGCTAGCTTCTTCTCAACCAACGACACTCTCACGTACTTGCTCATACCAATCGCTCTTCTTGTTCTTGTTTTCCCACGCTCACTCTGCATCAAGATTTTGTAGCTGCTCTTCCAGAGTTTATTGAAGTTCACTTCAGCATCGAAAAGGCTAGCTGGAATGGATTTTTGTTAAATGATTCCGTTCTGTGGCTGCTCTTTCAAAGTTGCATCACCGCCAAGTAGGCCAACATGTATGGATTTCTTCTCTACTCTTCTCCATTAGGGTTTTTAGTTGTCAAGTGAATCGCTTCTTTTTCTTGGTCCTATTTTTCCACCCTCACTCTTCTTTGTTGCTATTTTTCCACGCTCACTTTGATGCTACCATTAGGGTTTTTAGTTGTCAAGTGAATCGTCATCAAGCCTTCTTTTTCTTTGTTGCTATTTTTCCACGCTCACTTTGTCACTACCAGTGTCCAAGGCTACCATGAATTTATGCTTTGGAGTTCCAACTTCAATAAATGTGTATTGCAGCCTATTATAACACCATCCAGGATCACACAATTTGAGCTTGACCAAACAATTTTGACGGCACATAATAACAGAATTACATCTCAAATTGGAAAATGTTTTGTGCTTTAGAATTTCATGTTTTGCGTCACTTGCATTCCGGATTAAACATCGCCTAACTTGGAAATTCTTGCAACTAGATCTTAAGGGTCAAATCCCATAGAACAAGTTTCTTTAATTAACAATTCACAGAGCCTAGGTCTACAGAGCAAGAAGAAATGGCTTTGGGACAAGTCTGCAATGTCCTGAATTAGAGCTGCTTAGATTCAACTTGAAGCAGAATCTACCATTGGGAAATGTCGAAAAGGTTTTCAACAGTCATCTAAGTGCTAATCATCTTGCACTAATTGTGTGTTTCAGATCTTACAAGAAGTGGGTGCAGAGAGAAAAGTCTCTGAATCGGGCACATCTACCTTATTTGATTGCATCCCCTCTTTGACTACATGAATTGTGTATTGGTTGTAAATTGATTTGATGTTGGGTTGGATGGACCTCAAATCAGCACTCTTCCTCTGCTTGACAAAGCCTTACCAGGACTCTAGATTATCACGTAATTTGGCCTCAGACGAAATTCTTGCAACACGTGAGGATCAAATTAGGTCTAGCTTTCTAAACCAACAATTAGGAGCTAGATCCACAGAAGAGTCACATTCGAGTTTGGGATAAGTCTGCAAGGTCTTGATTGGAACAATCCAGATTCTACTTCAAGCAGAATTCACTCGGTTTGAAATCCTTGTTGTGCAAAATATCTAGCTCGACATTGAAGATTGCTCTAGGCATACGCAATTTCTTTGTAGATATGCGCTGTAAATGTGTTGGAAGTTTGGCGGGCATTACTTAGGGTGGGATTGTAATTCCAGGAAACCTTGGCACTGTATTTTGAATTCTCTCATTACGTAGTAGACTATCAAAGTATTGGTTTTGTGCAAGCCCTACATTCTAGTGGATTATTGTGTTTATAAACACTCATATAACAACCTTGTTCAATTTAGTTCAATTTTTTGCGTGGTTTTGTTTCCTTAGCTATTTCTCATTGGTTTTGCAAATTGTAGAAATTGGCAAATAAATTGTGATCTATCTACACTATGTCATAATTTATGTCTTGTTGTGTAGTATAGGATATTGATGTGATGTGTACTAGTAAAGTAGGAGCCCTGATTGCACTAACTTCATTGATTCAAAGACATAATTCAAAAAAATCTAAATAATATAGGGTGAAGTTTATTCACTTCCATGAAATTTATAATTACTAATAGGGTGGCTAAAAATGAATGAAAGTAGAATTATTAATAAATATAGGGTCCTCTAAAAACCTTGACTTGAGGTAAATAACCCCCTATTAAATACCCCATTATTGCACGTGTATACAAAAAATAAGTCTAAGTGACTTCCCCGGGCTCCTTGACTTGTGCCATTGTATGTGTTTTACTTCCGTCCGCCTCTTCTACAATCGGTGATAAAAGAATAGGCCGAATCTCACAGTCTAACCTCCACGAAGGTCTCCGCAGGTACTTGATGTTTTGGCTCAAATCCTCGGGCGTCGCACGGCCCTTGATTGGCGCCTTCCTTGACTGTGTCTTTTGTGTCCTCACTGTCTTTCTTTTCTTATCAATGTAATGTGTAGACGATCGCCTCCTCTTCTTCTTCTTTGATGGTTCCGCTGTCGGAAGTTGTGAATTGCCTATTTCCTTCATGTGTTCAACCCTCCTACAATTCAAACCAAATCGCTCTATTTCCTTTCCACAACCTCACCACATCAAACTCACACATTGGAAAGATAATGAGCACTCGCATTCTTCTCAATATATAATTCCAAGATCTCCTGATGGGAGGCGCACTTCACTGTCTGACAACCATCTTTGTAATTAGGGGTATCTTATTTTAGGGTGTCTGACAATTTCCATCTTGATAATCATGTCGTCTATCAAAAGACTACGGAATTCCGTATGTGTTTATAACTTCATCGTCATCACCATTCTCCTTCTCTATGCATCTTTGCATCTTTGTTCCTTTACGTTTGCGTTCTCTGCCTTCATGGCTTCCACCTCAATTATTCCTCCTGTCTATGAGATGGCCGAACTTTGTTCCCATGGCATCGGGGTCCCTATTCTATTCCCCATTGATGCAGATGGTATTGCTGCTGTCTCAGGCCTTCATCTTAGCATTAGGTTCTCCTTGAAAGCTAGTACAATCTGGGTAGAACGTGAGATCTTCCATCCTGATACTGGATTGCTCGTTCAAGCTTTGCATGAGACCTCCAAGCTAACTGACAATGGAAATGTAGTGTGGGAGCTTAGCGCGGGAAAGTACAAGGTTTATGGCCTTCCAGATTCTCAGATGGGAGTGTCAACAGAAATCCTTATTTCTCTTCGATCGTCCACTTCTACCTTAAGCACCCCGCCAGTAATAAAAGTCAAGACGGAGCCTGATGTAGACAACGTTATAGACTTGTCTGATTCTTCGAATGAAGATGTACCAGTGCAGAAGGTTGTTGTTCATGATTCCTCTCCTTTGTTTCACTTTGCTTCCTATGTAACCCCTTCTCCTTCTCGCTCTGTGCCTTTAACTCCTTCGGTACCGTCTACATCCAAACCTCCTCAAACTATTGTTCAATGTCTTCGTCGTCTTGGTTCTATGCCCCGGTAGTAAGAATGTCCTCAAGAAAATAGATTACGATAAACTCAAAATCCATGAGGTTAATCACCTTCCCCCTCATTTCAATGGTACCCAGTTATTTGTCCTCCCTGCAGCAGAAGTCTCATCATCTCAAACCAGGGCCAAGTCGTTGGACGACATGGACAAGCAATATGATGGCCATGTTTGGACGAAGATTCAAACCACCAACATTACAAACGACATTGGTCTTGCATTTTGTTCCTCTACTTGTGTTGGCCATCTCCAATGCCAAAACCCGAGTTGTGATTACCTTCAACGTGCACATCGTGCCTCTAAGGTGAACGACACGGAATTTGAAGGTTTCACTAAAGATCCTTTCCCTCTCTATGGTATTGTGCCATCCGGATCTACTCTTGTGTGCAGGATCTGCAAAGAGCCTCCCAAATGCATTGCACTCTACGAGGTGAAAATCTTCTACGTGCATGGGAAGGAGTCCTCCCAAAGAGCCTGCATTCATATTGGTACTCATCAACATCCAGTGAAGGTTGTCCGTATTCCAGAACACCCCGACTTCATCCCTGCCACAAGATTGTCCAAGGTTGTTCGGCGATCCAGCAGCGCACCTTCAGCAAAGTAAAGGCAGATGGTTGCCTCTGCTAAAGCTATGCATGGTACTGTTCTGAAGTTAACTATGATCCCTCAACTGGGATTTGGTTGTATTATCACTCTGCAATCCAAGTCAGAACCGCAACCCCCCATCTACCAAGTGACGGTGAGTTCTCTTCCAGAGTGCAATTGCGCATACTTCTTGGATATGATTTCCAAGTTCGGCCGCAAACGAAATTCTTATCAGAATTGTAAGCACCTCTACTACATCTTCATCAAGGTTTCTAATTTGGATGCGGAAGTGAACTTGTTCATTCACACCCTGACATTTAGCTTCAATGAGGTCAAACTCATCCTCGAAGGGGGACTTTTGACACAATTTACTTCCTAGAATTCCTCTCAGCCTAGCACTACATTGTGCCCTAATAGATGTGGCCAGTTGTGGACCTCATGTGAATTCATAATTGTTTGCTATAATAAATATAATCTCATGGATTATTTTTATTCCCTTCAAAATGTTTTATTACAATATTGAATTGTGTCATGTGACTCTCTCACCGTTGAACACTACATGTTCTATTTAACATGCCTGCTATGTCTATCAACTCTACTTCCATGTTTCCAACCTCCTAGATGCTTCGGACTTCTTTTCGTCGTCCCTTCTTGATGGAGGTGGACCCAGTCGAAGCAAATCAACGTAGCAAACCGTTTTATCCCTCATCCGATCCTTCAATGGTCGGCGATGCGGCGATAATCCTTTCATCTTCTCACGAAACGACAAAGACCTCAAAGATTCACCTACCACCTTGACCCCCTGCTCCGTGTCAATCAACTTGTCTTCATTCAAATCAACTGTATCATTTGCCTCACTATTCATGCACCTTGTGGCGTCCTTCTCCTGCACATCCGCTCGTCTTTTATCATTTTTTGCATATCGTTTCTGCTCCTCCTGCATCCTCCACCTCCATGCTTGTGTGGACTACGAAAATGGACTCAGCTCGTAGTCATCACTATATTGATTTCCAACACCTATGTCATGTTCCGGCGATGGATTAAAGGGAACATGGGGATGTCCTAGACTTCTAATCTCCTTCTCCCATCCTAGGCCAGCAAACATGTCTCTCTCCTCTCCCATTGTGTGCATGCATCTCTACATTCATATTGGCCAAATTATGTCCTCATATATATTCAGCTCAAGATAATCTCTTCGACCACAAACAATAATTGTTGGAGTCCAAGCTCTAGAGTTGACTCACACATAGGACAAAGACAAAAGTGATGGAATAAAAACGAAGCAAGTTGGTCGTCCTTTGTATTTTGATTGACTCATTCTTCAATTATACCAATCTCGATAAAATCATTTTCATTCATTATTTCTTGGGATCATCATTGGTTTTAATCATATACTTATCTATCAGCACTTCCCCGTTTCCAAATTTAATGAGACCATTTCAAAATCAGGGCCTTTTAATTTATTTTTGGACCTATACATTCCACGGAAATAGGTCACAAATTTTTAGAATTTTTGGAAGAATCTGGAATATTCTGGATATATTAGAATCTTTTCCCAATATGTCTATATTTAGTATGTGAAGTTTACTATTTTTACATCGTTTCCGCTCTCCGCTCTCTGCTCACCGCTCACATAGAAGTGTCGTCCGCATACGTACATGGCAACATTTTTTGGAGGGTGAGGCTTGGGATTTGTGTTGAGAGTTGGGTCTAGCAAAAAAACAAGTCCCCACAAAAGGTTTTGCATAAAATAATCAAGATCCAACTTTACTAATCATTAACCATATTTTAATGGTTTCTTGAGGCTAAAAAATTGGGACTTGACCTCCATTTGGGACTTGCTAACTTAGGGCCGGTTTACATTATAGACCAAGAAGTCGGACTAGGGCATTGTAAGAGCGTTGATTGGCTACTGAACTCGTCATGGGACCACTTTGGTTTACACTAGGGAAAAAATAGCAAAGGGACCATGGAGGTCAATGTCCCCAAAATACAATTTTTAAGGCCTAATAAATGCACTGACATGGTCCAACGGGTTTTGCAGTGAGAGAGGCAAGAGAGGTGGTTTGGTAGGAAAAGGCAAGGGCCCATGGCAGAGAAATGCCATTTAATGAATTTTAATGAATTTTTTTGGGGGTTGTGCATGATATGACGACTGCCCTTCATTACAGAATAATGTTATAATTTAAAAAACTAGTAGAACGTCTTTATTCAAAAAACCAGTATAACGTTTAAATTCCAAAACATAATAAAACATTAAATTAACTAAAATCAATAAAATGTTAAGCGAACAGTAAAACGATAAAATAGTAAAACCAATCAAACCAATAAAAACATCAAATTAAAACCAATAGAACGTTAAATTAAATTAAAACTAGTAGAACATAAAATTAAATTAAAACCAATAAATTTTTTAAATAAAATAAAATAAATAGAATGTTAAATTAAATTAAAGCCAATAGAATATTAAATTTAATTAAAACCAGTAGAATGTTAAATTAAATTAAAACCAATAGAACATTAAGTTAAATTAAACCAGTTGAACATTAAATTAAATTAAATTAGTAGAATGTTGAATGACAGTTAATTAGTATAACATTAAATAACATGAAGACAATAAAAATTTACAAATTACAATAAATAGTAAAACAACAAAATGTGAAATGAACTAAAATTTGCATATAAGGCTGTTGTAATCAACATGTTTTTATTTGTCTTTTAAACCTTTTGTAACATTGTGTAATAATGTGTAATTCTTTTTATATCAATGAAAGGATATATTGCAAATGAAGAATCGCATATAGAGTCACAAAAAGAATGGTCACATAGTTCACAATGGATAGAATATATGAGAACTCCAATTTTTAGGAGTAAACAATCATATATTTTTTAAATGTTGCATAGTCTTAATCTGATCCCTTCTCCTTCTAGTGTATTTCGTCATCCACCAATGTTTAATTTTTTGGGAGGTTGATAAGTCACTAGAAGAAATCTTGTCCATTTCAACCTTCCTTGCGACTAGGCCATCAAGACTAAACCAAGAAAATGCATAAACAAATCAATTCGGTTGGGAATCGGGGGGCACCTTCCATGGGTACACCACGGGTACCTTCCGGTTGCCTACCAATTAAATTGTTTATGCATTTTCTTGGTGCGAGTCGCGATGGCCAAGGGTTGAAATGGACACGATTTCTTCTAGTGAGTGGAGAAACATCATGAAGTAACAACAACATTTGTTTCTAAGAAGAAGAAAAATGATCGAGAAAGACGAAAAAAAACAAAGAAGAATATTATTGTGGTTGGTGAATCCGAAGAAGAACAAGAAGAGACGGCAATGACAAAATGGAGAGACTTTAAGGTGCATTACCTCATTACTATTCAAGGCAAGATGAACAATTTACCAAAACCACAAATAAACAAGATAAATATTTTTAATATAATTTATTTATAAAATATTAGTAGTTTTTTTAAACAAAAAAAAAATCTTAATAAAAAATAACAATGAATAAGGTTGAATGTGGATGTATGTGGGCCATAGAAGCCTTAGCTTTAGCTATATGCCCCAAAACGGGGTCAGTTGTTGCTACGAGGGCTTTGAGATTCGTCTTCCCCTTATATATTTTCGCACCCGCGCAAGGTTTTAAACCCACGTCTGTTCAAATCAAAATTCCACCAATCCATCCCGTTAATTATTAATTCTTTACACCTATTTCGTTCAATATAGTTTCTTTAATATATATTATATAGTTACACCCTAAACACTGTATTTACAGATTAACACTGTTTTTACAAACCATATATGTTTTTGCATATTAAGTCTTATGGTATGTTATTGTTATCATCTACACATGTAAATACTTAAAGTAAATTGTAAATTCGTTTGGTAGTTGTAATAAAATATTTTAATCATTCTTGGTTATCCTGTAAAAAAATTACAATTTTTTTAAAAAAAAATACAAGTTTGATAAAAGGACAAATGAAATTTTTGGATCAGATGGAACACAAGAATGCAAATGGTTTCAAGAAATAGATAAATGACATGGGAGTAGAGAAAATGTACATAATCAAATTCCAACAAGTACGACATAATGATTTCAAGAAGATGTTCTTTTATCTACATCTATATCATATCAAACAACATCAATTACTACACCAATAACAAGTGGATTATAATACAAGAAGCAGAAAAATCAAAAGAAGATCAAAAGTTTATTAGAACATGTTGTCGGCAATTCCAGAGTTTTTCTTGCGTCATTCCAAAAATCTACTAATTGCCTAAAGAACATGGACAAAATTTTTGTTGCTCTCTTAGATAGAATTTAGTTGTTGCTCTATTATATCATTATTACTATCACAATTTGTAATTGGTATACTGAATCTATTCCGTATTTTGTACTACCACAGATTTTCTGCTAGTAAATTATATATGATTGTAACTTCCCTAAGGAGGTCATTTGTCTTCTAATTTTTTTCAATGGAAATAAATATATTTCTACATTATTTATCTCATCTGCAATTAGAGCATTATCCTTAGCCATAATCATTTTTTTCACTTCAGTAAGCCTCAGTCTTTCTCCCCGCAGTTCACTGCCTTCTCGTAATTCTTCCTCAGCAATTTTTCGAGCTAGTTTATTTTCTGCTTCTATAATCCAATTCTCTTTGATCTCTTTATTGTTTACAATGCATAAATTATGTAACACTATGCAAGTTGTTACAATATCTAGCACATTTTTTATTCGTATCTCCAATCGTTTTATTAACAACCTCTATCTATCCTTCAATAAATCAAATGTCCTTTCTATACATATTTTGGTTGAAGACTCGATAAACATCTAGTTTGCTTCCTTCCCGGACAATGTAGTCTTCCCACCTTTAAATGAATAGTATATCCAAGGCCTCAATGGATATGAAACGTTTCTGACAAGTTTATACGGCTACAATTTCCTTTCTATATATATTCGTCCAATTCTCGTTACCTAAAATATAGCCCAATTGTATAGACTTCCTACCCATCCAAATTCATAATCCCAGAACATGCAATCTGGTCTGACAATTCCTCATCAAATTGCTGAGTGGAATGATTTCCTACAATAATAGTCTTTTCCGCCGACTACTGGAGCTAAAACATGAACATGCGAACTATCTATTGTCCCTATAACGTACGGTATACCATGTAATTGTTCGAACCTTATAGCTAAAATCCTAAATTGTAATTTAACCGGAGTTTGTACAAAAACTGGTTGCAAATGCTTCCTAATAGCCCTACAAAATTCTCTCACTATTTTTGATAATGCGCTCTTATGAACTCCATACAAATTTCCTATGTTTTGCAATCCATCGCCGCTACCTAACTTATGCAATGACATTGCTACCTTCTCTTGTACTGGTACACTAACTCTAAATTGGGTGTTTTTTTTCCTTCAAATACGGGTCCAACCTCTCATACAAAAATTTGAAAATATTATATTTCTCTCGAGTTCGCTTCTTAAACTTTCTTTCCGACCACGATGATAACAACAAGCGTTCTACAAATCTGGACATCCATTCTCGACTCCATATGTTTTCCTCTCTATGCCCTATACCCTCATAAACCAAGGTCAAAATTGCAAACTTCTCTCACGCTCCTTGCAAAAACAATGCTTGAATGTCCACAACATGCTTCACAAGCATGTACAAAAACATGTATAATCCTAAGAGCAAAACAAGGCTCCTCCTCCTCTCCTCCATTGCAACCATGCTTGCTTAAATTCAAAGTGAAAACAAGCAAAAACAAGAAGTGAGGTCAAGAAAGGACTAGTGAAGCTAAGAGAATGGTCAAAGTTGATTTTTTTTGAAAACTGCCTTTTTTGTGCATTTATTAGAAAAATCAGGACCTTCACTTTGTGGTCCATGGTCAATCCTCTTGGTCCACATTCGGTTTACACCTAGTGGGGGCCCAAGGCTTTCAAAACTGGTTTTTTAAAGGAGTCGGACCATGGAAGTCGGACCATGAACTCGGACCATTGACAAAGGCCATCTTCCATGGTCCAACTTCATGGTCCATAGTGTAAACGGGCCCTTAATATGAGTGGGACTTGGGACCGCATGTGAACCGGCCCTTAAATGACGATGAGAAAGATTTGATCAAAAGTATCAACATGTCGGAACTCGCTCGCGGCCATAAAGTGAGCTTTTGGAGCATTATGTAACGGTTTTTTGGGTCTCCACATCACTTTCTGGCAGGGATGCAACGAAGGTGCAATCGAAGCACCTCACCTCCTCTTCTGGAACAACGTGTCGGAGAAGAACATGTGGCAAAGGGAGGAGGATTCCCACCGAATTTCAGCCAATATATACTCAAGTTATCCTGATTCGGAGCTTTCACGAGTCATCTGATCCCCTGTGGACTTCGAATTCACACACCACGACAGTACCTGCGCATGCATCCTACACTTGGCCCTTCCAAATCGAAAGATACGTGACATTGACATTCACAGAACTTAAGGTTGTATCAAGCTCCTGTCAAGGCATCCAAGAGTTTGTTCGTCGCTCCTCAGTCAAGTTAGTCGTTTTCGTTTGCATTCCAGTTGCATTTCTTGGGGAGGTTATATAACTCAGCGCTCAGTAGAGGACTTGCCGAATCTGCTTGCTGCCTGCAATACTTAGGAGCAAAGCTTGACTCACACGCGGAGAGAGAGAGATTTGATTTGGAGATGGCGGGCGCGATCCCTGCAACAATGCCGAGCTTGGAATTGCACCACAAGGGCTACGATGGTGCTGTGGTGCGAATTCCCATGCTGGGGCTGGGAGTGTACCAGGTGCCCCCGCGCGACGCAGTTCAAGCGGTCGCGGAAGCTCTCAAGGCGGGTTATCGCCACATTGACACCGCCGCCCTCTACCGCAATGAGCAAGCTGTTGGTTAGTCTCTCGGCTCTCTTCTGCTGCTGTAAATGTGCTAACCACTCCGGCATAGCTAGAAATTTACTGAGAGTGTAGTGGTACAATCGCGCAAATTCTGACTAGGGATGATAACCTCATTGAATCCTTATTTGTCTTAGAAGAAAGAAAGGCCTGGGAATGCGTGACGCTCATCGACTCTCTTGATGTGGATATACCTACATCTTCCCACGCATTGACTTCCTCCGGAAAGGAACTGCACCGTCACACCTTAAAAGTATCCACATCAAGAGAATCGATGAGCGTCACGCATTTCCAGGACTTTGTTTCGTCTAAGGCAAACGAGGATTTAATGAGTTTGTCATCCCTAGCCAGAATTTGTGTGATTTTCACCACACTTTCTGAAGTAGAGTGCCCTCTGGTGAAAATCACATCAATCTGGAACACTCTTTCTAAGAGTGCTCCAGAAACCAATTTGAGGAATTGTGTGATTTTCACCGTATGATTCCACTTGCTGAAACCGATGCAGCGTGGAAACTTTAGAGCTAAGTCTAAATTCTACTGAATGCTAGTCTCCGGAAGCTGCAACATTGCAGTTCCTTTTCGGTGTGGGGAGATGAATGTTTACATCAAGAAAATCGATGAGCACGCATTTTTAGAACACTTTCCAAGAGTGCTTTAGAACCAATTTGAAAATTTGTGTTAATTTTACCATATAATCTAAATTTTAAAACCGATGTAGCACGGAAACTTTAGAGCGAAGTCCAAATTCTACTGAGTGCAATCTCCAGAAGCTGTAACGGTGCAGTTTCTTTTGGGAGGAGGTCACGGTGTGGGAAGATGCATATTTACAGCAAGAAAATCGACGAGCACGCATTTCTGGAACACTCTTCCAAGGCAAATGGCGATTCAATGAGTTTTCTGTTCTTCAGGACCGCTATGTTGGCCGAAACTTAGGGCGGCACTGAGCAGGAGTGCATTTACTACCAATGTTGAATGGTGCACTTGAATTCTTCAATGTTGGTCCCCCCCCCCCGCTTACATGTGTATGTGGTCCTGCGTTTCCAGGGAAAGCTGTGCGGGATAGCGGCATCCCGCGAGAGCAAGTGTTCGTGACCACCAAATTATGGAACTCGGACCAGGGATACCAAAATACACTTCGCGCTTTCAACCGAAGTCTCCAAGAGCTGGGCCTCGGTTACGGTATTTCTTCCTCTTCTTCCTCTGCTACGACCTGTTCATAAAATTCGTATGTTTGAATCTCCCGTATCTGTAAATGATGCATGTGTTGCTACAAGCACGAATGTATGGGATGTTTTAGCAGTGTGATAATTTTTGTACATCTGATGTGTACGACATCGCCGGTTAGAAGAAAGGCCACAGACTTGACGGAGCTAAGCTGATTTTTTTGTCTTGTTTTTTGTTTCCACGGGGAGTTGAATCGGTGCAGGGAGGAAATTGTTGGTTAGGGAATTTGTTCATTGTGTGCACTGGGAATGTGAATGTATGTGCAGTGGATTTGTACTTGGTGCATTCTCCCATGCCGGTGGAGAGGCGATTGGATACCTGGAGGGCCATGGAGGAGATTCTCAAGAGCGGGAAAGCGAAGGCCATCGGTGTGAGCAACTACGGAGTGCATCATCTGCAGGAGCTCTTTGCGCATTGCACCATCCGTCCTTCGGTCAACCAGGTGGGCATTAGATTGCTTCTTTAACGAGAGTGGAAATCAAAATTGAAATGTTGTGAATGTTGGAACATTTCGGAGCGGTGATGATGGGATAAATTAGTTTCCCATTCTACACGATGGAATGGATGTCGCCGACCTTCGTTTCCAGTTGCTCGACCCAGGAATTGGGTGTTCATTAGGGTCGACGGTGTCTTGAAGAAGGATCGATCTGCGAACAGAACTGAAGAAGAGATGATTCCGATGATGCCACCGGCGTGAAATCACGGCGCCGGCTTCATCTTCGAGTTGGTTTAACTCTCATGTAATTCCGAAATGGGCATTATCAGAATTAGAGGACCTTCAAAGATCTTCACCCATGGGATCCGGATTTAGGCCTTGGGTTTAAGCCACTCTGAGAACAGACAGATAGGGTGTCTTCCCATCTCATCTGGATCTCATTTGGATCTCTGACTTCAACCTCAACTCTTGTAATTGCTCACGATTGAAACCTCATAAAAGAAAGATGACTCCGATGTTGCCACCGGCGTGAGCGTGAATTATGGTGTTGCTTCATTTTTGAGTTCGTCAAAGTCTATATACCTTGAAACGGGTATTACAAGAATTAGAAGCCCCTTGACGACTATTGCCTCTTTCGAAGGCGAACACCTTGAACGTGCGCGGACACCTATCTCCCCAAGGACAAGGCCCAAGTCCCCACATGGTTGGTTGCAAATATATTCAATTCTCCTGGATATCCCCACTATGATTGGTTGGACCATAGGTGATAAGATGGAACGGAAATCAAGTGCTAGTAGGAAGGTCACTTATTAAAATATTAAGTAAAAAATAAAGTCATATATGATATCAATGATCAAATATATGTACATGATATGTATTTGAGTTTATGTCATTTATATGAACTCAAAGTCTTTTTATAATTTGTTATATATATATATTCGGATTGAAATAATGTATATGATAAATGGGTTACTTTCATATAAGACCACTTCTAATCTTTTGGCTACAAATTTCATTGAGTAACCCTAAACCCTCATTCCTACCTCCCACTAGGAGCCAACTATTCTGCAAGCTGAAATTATGGTCACCATATACTGCTCGTGGCACTCATACTGAGGGGAAGCTGGTGAAGGTTTACTCATACAATTAAGACTTTGATCTCGGTCATAGCAATTTAAAGATGGTTAAATCGTTGTACAGATTCAACTGCACCCATTTAATGCGATGGAGAAGCTGGTGAAATTCTGTGAGTCGGAGGGAATCGTGCTGGAAGCATATTCGCCTCTCACGCAAGGACATCGATTACACGACCCAACTCTTGTACAGGTACTCTCTCCCTTTTGCAAATATGTAGTAGCTACTTAGCTTCCCTGCGGTTTTGTCATCAAGCAATCAAGGTATGTGGCAATACCTATTTTTGGCACTTCCAACTACACAGCCAATTTTGGCCACTTTTTGATCGGAATGGGAATTGTCTCATCCTCTTTGCAACTGCAATGAGTTACGTAGATTGTCATTTCAAGTTGCAGTGTTGGAGTTGAGATGAAGATGGGAGAAGAGGTCAAAGTGAAGATATTCTCTTCTCTTTCTCTTTCTCTCTCTTTCTATGATCACATAGGTTCACCCAAGTGTGTTAACAAATTGAACCTAGAATGGTGTCTATATTTGGATTGCATGGTCTAATTTCATTGCAATATCTGTCTTTTTGGTGTCCTCCCTTGACTAGAAGCCTTGCCATATACCATGCAAATGTAGGTGTCCAATTTAGAAGAGGGAGAGATAGATAGAGAGGGAGAAGAGCTCAATCAAACATTGAGTGTGGGGATGGATTGAATGCAGATAGCCAAGGAGTATAAAAAGTCGCCAGCGCAGATTTTAATTCGGTGGTGCCTTCAGAAGAACTTTGTGGTGCTTCCCAAGTCAGTGACACCGCAACGGATCATCGAAAATGCACGGGTGCATTCTCAGTAGAACCTCATGACCTTGGAAAGAATCTCTAGATTTATCCCTTCTTTCATACCTTACGCATTCCTTGTGTTTTCCTTTGCTTGAAGAAATACATTGTGATCAAGCAAGCTCTCTAGTCAATTCCAAGAACATGACTATACATTCCAAGGAAAAATATGAGGCTGCAAGTAACAAAGGAATTATAAAATAAAATGAATTAAAAAGAAACATGTAAATACTGCATAAAACACCAGAAATACTACATGGACGATGTAGATTGTCCAATACATCTCTCAATCTAATTTCAGTGGTCATGGTTGTCCAAGGAATGTGCACATGACCCTCTTGGCCTCATCCCTAGCTTCCATATCACTCAGTGCCTTTGTCCTCTCATTGGTTTTCATTGTTTCATTTCTAAATATTTATGGGATTTGCCAATGTAATGACCTCAAATGGAACAAAGAAGGTCCACAGATTATATTCCTACTGTAGATGAACACCTATGTATGTTATCAATGTGCAGGTTTTCGACTTCAACATCTCGGATGCGCACATGGCGCAGCTAAATAATCTGAATGATGGTTGGGTGTGTGGTTGGGATCCTACTACGGGCCGCTAGAGGCTCCCATCAGCATTGCAAATATATTTTGTGGATATATTCCTCCAACACATGTACATATCAGCTGTCGCTGCATATTGTTAAAGTAGGTATGTGTGACTTATGTGGTCATGCTTTTTTATTGGACACCTATATTTGAGTGGTATATTGGCAACACTTGTGTCTCAGAGTAGCACCAAAAAGATGCATCAAAAACCTTCAAATCGAGTTGTAAAGGTGGTAGTCTAGGAAAATGCATTTTGTAGTCTTGCTTAGTGGAGTGTAACAAATCGTATTTAACTAATGGGAAGTGATATTTGGAAGGTTGTGAGTTGTAAAGCCCTAGTTTAAGTGAGATTACTACATTGTTTATGGTATTTGGTGTTACTTATCTTATTGAGAGGTTCATGCCTATATTACAATAACATGCAACCATTTGTCTCATGACACATGTGCCATTTGATTCCAATTTTTGCCACAACACAACAACATGTTGATCCATGGACAATTGCCCACTTTGAGTTCGCTCACATTGTGAACTTGAAGACTAATTACTATCAATCAATCTCTTGAGAATTGTTGAACTTGTGTAATAGATTAGTTTGGGCTTATGCCATCTCATCCCATTGCACCCATGCATGTGAATTAAGGTCAAGACATGCATAATCGACTAGGTCCGTTTAACCACTCAAGTGGGCCATGTAATGCCAACATGGATGAGATCTATAATTTTTAGGTGAACAAAGTTAAAGTTTATGTGGTGGCGGCTTGGGATTGATTACCCTCATAAGAGTTTTGACAATTGTTACAGCTGAGTAGTAGCATTTAGATGAGTGGTTATGGGTTGGCTGGGGCGAACCAACCCCTATATTCGTACCTTACCGGGGAGGGCGAACGGCTAGGGATTCGTGGCACTCACTTAAAATCAACCATCCTACATATCGTGGATGAAGTGGCTCCAATACAAAAGACCCCCTATGAGGTTGAGGGCCGATTCATTCAAATGTGACATCACTAGACATCCGGTAAGGTACCAATGTATGGGTCGGTTCGCCCTCCCCTTATGGGTTAACCTATAGATCGATCACGTGTAACCCTAAAATTTACGCTTTGAAATTTGTAGCAATTTCCATATTCATGATTTCTTTTAAATAATTTCATTTTCCTTAGAATTTGTCTCTCTTGACAAGAAAAATAATTCCCCACTTTACTCCTAAACATATGAAAACTCGCTTATTTGAACGGTTATAGATGCCTCAACCTTAATATCATGGGCCATCCCCACACCCCCCGCTCACCATACCACCGTCAACTGTTGACCGATTTTAAAACAACAATTGTGTGATTACCATAGAACCTTTCGAAAATGTCCAGAAAATTATCAAGAATAATAGATGAGAAAATTCATCAATACTGTCATCCAAAGTAAGAGTTGTGTTTTTCAATGCTGACCTAATATGAAGTATTTGACTTTGACAAACTCTCCCAAGCTCATGTATGATTCAACTGGCTTCAAATTTGTCCCGTAGATGGTCGATTGATTAATTATGTAGTCCGAGTAATTTTAACAAAAATTCACAAAGAGAAAGTGGTTCAAAAAAACACAAGACATGCTCTGCTACAGGCTTTCATGGAGACTTCTTCCCCTTGGACAATGAAGTGTGAACTATCTTCATTTTCTTGGAGATAGGTCTCCAAAAGAGCTGAAAGTCTGCTGCAGTTCCTTTCCCAGCAAGCCAAGCGAAATCTGTGTGCTGCTGTTATATTGATGGAGGAATGGGTAGTACTATAGAGGATCTAAGTCAGGGGAATCAATTGTTTTGAAGACTTGAAATAGAACCTAATTACAATGTATTATACCTAAATCAGCTGATTAGGACTGGTTAATGCCATGAATGAAATTTTATTGCATCAGAAACGACCCAACAGCAACTTTAATTACTTTGGTGTGATTCAAAGGTGCAGGCTGTAATCACAGCTTGAATACAGAAATCCATTTGAAGCACTATGGATTATGAGTGAAAATTTCTGAAAATATCCAGGTGGGTTAACTTTGAATGCTGTAAACTGTGAGGAGAGGACGTATGTCTGTAAATCTCCACTTGACGTCTGCAAGTCGCTGTACAAATAGCTGATTCACATCCTCATGCAAACAGATGAGCATTTATCAACTCACTTCAACCCACTGTTGTTCAAGCACATTCGCTTGAAGTTAACATTTGAGTCAACCAACACAAGTCAAGAATCTTCAGCTTATCTGATGCTTTAATTCATCTGCCGTATGAGGCTGTTCAACATGTCCTCCCTATCTCCCGCATCACCAGATTCTACAAAGTTATTCCTTAACTTCTTCAGACCTCCTACTGGACAACTCAACTTGAATGGCAATAAGAAGTTGTTGGCTTCCTTGAAATGAGGTCCCACAGTGTGAATCTCATGAACAAGGTCTTCAATACAGATGATACCATGTTTACCAAGAGCCTGCACAATTTCATCAAAATAGCCCTGTTAAGCCAAGGTTCATCTAAACGTACTGGCAATGTTCAATGACGGCAACAGGGAATTACACAGGCTCTTAGAAGGAGTACATTATGTCACATCATATAGTTCCACTCCAGAGGGTGCCAGCCATACTTCAAATGATACTTCTCAACCTATATACATCATACCATTCATCAGCCCACTAAACAGAGCTACTGTATACAACTGAATTCAACTAAATTCAATAGATCATCAACAGAAGACGTCAGTTTGGGATTAAACTTGAAATTGGGTGTACCTGTTCAATAATGGTGTTGTCTGTTAGAGCAGTGCAAGACTTTCCAACCTTTCCATGCCCACGCTTGTAAATCAGCTCCCTAACACTCTTCAAGTTGGGGTATCTGCAGAAAATACAGCACATTAGTTGATAATATCATCTGCTTTCACTTTCAGACCAAAGACAAAGCACTGAATACCACAAAAATATATAAATCACTACAACTGTGCCATCACCACAGGCTGCTTACCCATAAGTCACATATGGCTCCACCTTGCGTAACATACTGAGAGTAGCTGTGTTCGCCTTCATAAACACCCCATTGAAAGTCTGATTCACGTCGACAAAGACACACTGAGTCACTGCAGCATAAAACTCATTACCTGTGCAACTCATGACTAGTAAATGCAACAAACACAATGACTTCATGAGATCAACTTTCAGGTGCACAGTGGTCAGACAGAATTCAAATCAGGCGCCTCCACTCAAGACCTGAATACTTGGGGGATGCAGATTGCACCTGTTTTAGACGCAGTAGTTGCATGATCTTTCTTGTCTTGGGGTGCATGTCATTGACTCTGGAAACAAATCATACCACTCCATATTCAGCTTTGTCCAGCCCCACCACATCATACCACATCCTACCTAGAAGGGCCAGAATAAATATTGCCACTTGCAATGCTGCTCCTAGACTCTATATATTTGATGCAAATTAGAGAGAAAACAACAACCAGTGTTATCTATATGCCAAGAAGTAGTATTGCTGTATTTTAATCATCAACACTGTGACCACGTCGTCCAATCATGGCATACTTGGATTGCAGAAAAAAGAAACTCTTACCCACGAATTCTGATGACAAACATAAGCTTGGCCTCAGGCTCCACATACAACCCACCCTTGAGCTTGGCTTCCTTCTTTAGCCTGATTAAATCGTTCTCCTGACTCAACACAGAGAGGTCTGGTCAGCAGGGTGCCATCAGAGGCGAGACTAACAGCTGACCAAAATTGACACTTCAGTGATCATCGCTCAGGCATTAAGGTATGTGAGCCTTACTCGGACACTTCACCTATATTGCAGTGGTGTGTGGTCAGGGGTGGATTTAAGAATGGACAGAGAAAAGACATGCACTTCAAAAAGATTGGATTGCACGCCATTCTAGGCTCAATAGTCAACATTATTGGGGGGACTTATATGACCATTTAAAGAGCCCGAGAATCCTCAATTCGATAACGAATAAGATATTCATATGAGCTACAAAAATTATACGGCCACACTTTTATATCCTACAAGAAGTGGGTGCAGAGCTAAAAGTGTTCATTTAAAGCTAGCTTACCTTAAAAAAATCCTTAAAAATCCTGGGGTGATTCAGCATAAAACCTACACACATAAACCCTAGAAAACCCCTGGTAATCCTTTCCGCTGCTATTTTGGCGACTAGATACCAACATTCATTACACCACCGAATTCACGGAAAATTACATGCCCTCGATACTCCTTGATGAATTCCTCCGCTCCGCTTGACCACTATGACCTATATGACCATTTAATGTGCTCAAGAACATTCACTTTGATAATGCATAAGATATTCATATGAGCTCCAGAAATTATGAGGAGAATCGCCTGGGCCACAATTTGAATTTGTCAATCACCTCGCATTATTTATGCGTTTCATATCCTACGAGAAGTGGGTGCGGAGCTAAAATTGTCCATTGAAGGCCCGCTTACCTTACCAGAATCCTACAAAATTCTGCGGTGATACACCATGAACCTACAAACAAAACCCTAAATAAACCCCTGCTAATCCTTTCCGCTGATGTTTTCGCGACTGAATACCAACACGAATTCAATACACCTGGACCAAATTACCTGCCCTCGGTACTGCTTGATGAATTCCTCCGCTCGCTTGAAAACGACCCCACGGTTCTTGGCGTTCTTGGCCTTGGAGGACTCCAGCTGCTCTTTGCGGTTGATGGCCCACTGCTCGTTGCGCTTGCGCTTCTTAAGCAGAGTCTCGGGCACAACCTTCACAGGGATTGGGACATTCTCGGCCTCCATGTCTGCCATGATCGTAAGTTAAGAGAAAAGGAACGCTGCGTCAGTTGTCGGAGAGGCTCCGGAGCTCTCCTCGGAAAGAATTTTCCAAAGGGCTCACATCCGACTTCAAACCCTAATTCCAGCACGGGTTCAACGGGCCGGGCTGGGGAGGGGGCTCAAGTAACCCGGCCATCTCCACGGGTGTCATTAAATTGCCTCTCTCCTCTAATTAAGCTTTTTACTAGGGATGACACCCCATGCTCATTACGCTAAATATTGTATTTAGTGTCACCAATTCTATTTATCTTGCTCAATACTAAGACTCATTGTAAACCGTCCGTGTAGTGTCACTAACGCTAAATGTAAACTCAACATCATGGCTCATTCCTTGTGAAGGACTTTGGGCATTATAGATCTGCATTGTTGTAATTACTGGCACTTACTAAGTAATTTTTCATCCAAATTTGAATCATCCATGCCGATATTATTACATTGAAATGTTAGGATATAGAATATGAAAAAAATTGTAAGTAATTCACAAGGATATACAATATTTGCAAGTTGGGATGAGGGTACTTGTAAACGTATTCACAAGATGTGTCATTAGAAAAGTTATCATAGTGACATAAAATATCATATGACGCTAAATAAAATATTTAGTGTAGTACACCCAAAGCATGTAAATTTAGCAGGTCTTGAACAAACACTTTTATTTCTACACCTACTTCTTGTAGGATATAAACATGCAATTAGTGTGTGAGGATTTGCATAAGGTACATGGGTCTTAAGTGGTTCATTTTCTTAATTGGACCCCTAGATTTGATTGGTATGTGGTTCGGTGAGGATCAAAGAGCAAACATCATAAGGCACATTTTTAAATGAAACTGGACTATGTCGTCATTTATCAATAACTACTCTACACTCAATAGGCAGTGAACACAATTGGGAGGACCTATGTATCCAATTAAGAAATCAACAAACATGAAATCCAATGACCATAACTAAATTAGGGGAGGACAATTTTTTTGTAGATGTTTTATAGTAGATTTGCTAATGCAACATGAGTTTTGTTGTGTAAATCTCATCCATAGAAGTTGGCGAACATGAAAAATGAATCAAATGACACCTACATACCTTATCCAAATCATGTCCGTAGCCATTTTTTTCATAACCTATGGAGTTCATATAGATATTATTTTTAGTGTATAAAAGTGGAGATTTTTGAAGTTCTAGATGAGCATAGTAGTCTCCCCAATACGACTATTGAGCTTAAAATGATTCAAAAGTTTGAGCACATTGTCCAATCTCTTTCAAACACATGTTTTGTTAGTTTTTATCCTTAGATCTACACCTGACCACATGCCACTTACATATAGATGTTTTTTTTTGTAAAGAGAATTATTGATCAAGAATCACACACTTAAGTCATTTTTCATGGGCAAGAGGGGGAAGAGATTAAGAACCACATGACATCAAGTTTCTAAAATGAGTTGGATGTGTTTGAATTTGTGGTACACCCTAAGAAACTTCGCATGGAGGGCAAATCAAGGCAAAATCTCTTCCCAAAAGAAATTCTAGACCACATGAATTGCTCTTTCACATTTTTTTTTCCAAGTTCTACTCGATAATTTCTTAAGAAATTGTAAATTTTCTAAAGAGGCCATCAATTAAGGTTGGGGAAAATTTGTTCAAGAATTGGATGATCCACAGTGTCCCCATTCTCAACTACAACCAAATGTTGTTGAACTCATGCAGTTTTCATACCATTAGGCCCCCAAACATCACATTAAGGTAAGTGGGTTAAGGTAAACTACGATTTGTTGATAAGGCAATGCTAGTAGAGTTATCCACAAAACTCTTCAAATCAAATTCCAAGTGATTTGGTTAAAAGTTGAATTTGAGGACTTAAAATAAGCAGATTTTATTTGGTTACTCATCTTAAACGGACCACCTATATTTGAGTGATGTGTGGCTAATTAATTGAGACCTACATGATCATTTCAGAATAAAGAGATTCTTTACAATGATATTGAATAAGATATTCATATGAGCTCCAAAATTATGAAAAAAATGGCAACATCTACGATTTGGATTCACTAATTATCTTGTACTAATCACGTGTTCCATATCTTACGAGAAGTGGGTGCAGAACTAAAAGTGTCCATATAAGACCCGCTCACTACCGTGTTGGAATTGCAACTCTTCGATAATCACAACCTTTCTTTGTTGCCACGTGTCGTGTCAAGGGGATTCTGTAGAAGGCCACCTTTTGTGGTGGCTGCTTCCGGACACTTCCAATTGCTCCCATTTGCTTTGTCCCCACGCATTCCGTCGCTCGGAATTTGCAGTTGAAATTGCGGTGCCTAGGGTTTCATAAGTAATCGCAGTCCGCGTGAATTGTAGAGGTTCTGGCGTTCACAAATTCTGAGACACATGAGTGTGTGATGCTCTCGAGTTTTAATTCAACAAGTTACAGATTCAGCTTTGGTTGCATTTGAGCGCGGAGTGCAATTTTCCAAGCTCACAGGTTTTGGAAGACTGTAAGGTTTCGTTTGAGGTCGTCTTCTGAATCGGGTGGTGCTGTTGATGTCGGTGTTGTAAATCTTATCGGGGTGAGGGAGGAGCTTTTTTCGATTTCGTTGTGGAGGTGATAGCCTGCTATTTCATCGACCAGCACAGAGTAGTTCCTGCAGCGAATTGCTCTCGTTTAGAGTTCTTGAGTTCGTTGTAGCTGGAGTTTTAGAGCTTAACAGCCATGCCTAGGAACCGGAGCTCAGGACGCTCGATGCGACCTGTATCGCGTGCTCCGCCGCCTGCACCCGTGCAACGAGCGCCACCTCCAGCTCCATTACAACAAAGTTCTAATGGGCGAGGAGGATTTGGCAGCGTCATTGCGGACGGCATGGCGTTCGGCACAGGGAGCGCCGTTGCGCACCGGGCGGTGGACTCCATCATGGGACCGCGGACCGTGCAATACGAACACGTTCAAGGGAGTCAGACGACACCATCATCTTCGGGGGCAACATCATCTCCTGTAAACAATTCTTCATCGCAGGATGTGTGCATCAATCAAGCCAAAGCCTTCGAGGATTGCTTGCGTGTGAACTTGGACGACATAGGCAAATGCCAGTTCTATGTCGACATGCTAAACGAATGCCGGAGACGTCCTCAAAGCTCTACCACTTCTTCAGACTGGTCATGAAGCAATTGCATTCCTATCGTATCGAGGCTGGCATGGCAAGCATGGAGTCATTGTCCCGTCATTGTGCAAAAGTTTAACAGGGAAGGTGTCCCAAGCTATGTTGTAGATTTGGTAGACATTGTAGATACAGGAGTTAGAATGGAATTTAATATGGCAACGGCAAGCATTTGTGCAGTAGGTATGGACGTTACGACGGCCTTTAGAGCCTACATGCCTGAGATTTGCTGGCTTTCAAGATGTAATAAACTACATTTTTTGTTAGCTAATTGTGTACATGGGATAGCTATCTTAGAATTTGATTGTCTTCGTAGCCACAAATGATCAATTAAGTCAAATGAGGTTTGGATCGCTTGGCTTTGTGATCCAAACCTAAGATGTGTGCGTCAATCAAGCCAAAGCCGGCGAGGATTGCTTGCGTGCGAACTTGGACGACGTAGGCAAATGCCAATTTTACAATGAATGTCGGAGACGTCGTCAAAGCTCCACCACTTCTTCAGACTGGTCATTAAGCAGCAATTTTCTATTGCGTGTGCTTGATGAGAGAGTTTTTTCTCATGAGGCTGGCATATGAAAATTTTCACAGGGGAGGTGTCCCAAGCTTTCTTGTAGATTTAGTAGACATTGTAGGTACATTAGTTAGAACGCATTTGTTGCATAGGATCCAAGATGGCCGGCTTTCAGGATGTAATGAACATAGTTGCAACGCGATGGGCAGGTTGAATTTGAGAAATAATGGGTCCAAGTTCAAGAACTTTCAAAGGAAAATCTTTAGAATATATTCTAAGTTTAAGAAAGGAAACCACAAGACATCAACATGTAACTGATTGGACTTGGAAATACTTGGATCTCGATCGATTTTGCCCAAAATCTTCCTGAACACTGCATGATTTTGCTTCAAGTCAAATTAGGATTGGATCACTTGGCTTTCTGATACAGTTTAGTAATGTGAATGGCAACAACACAATAACAAGGTATAAGGTGTTCATCTCTGAGGGCTCATTTCCATGTTTGGGTCATTCCGTCTGAAGAAAAACAGACTTCGCTGATGTTAGCGAAGCTTTGGTTGATATCCTTAGTAGAGTAGAGGTGTCCATAACACCGGATGCTAAAGCACTCCTATCGAGCTCTGTCCGCCTAAGAATCCGCTTCCCCTGGCCCATGCATCAATGCCAAGACCATAACTTTCTGGTCCTACCCACGTTGCTACCCCAACGACGCTACCGTGTGAGCGGCGGGACGCGAGCAGTGAGCGGTGAGCAGAAAAAAATCAACGCTTTCCAATTATAGTAATAAAATTCTAAATTTAGATAATATAAATAGAAAAATCGTGGGACCTCTTTTTTTAGTAAAAACTTTGGGCCTATTTCCGTGCAAGTTTTGAGGGCTTTAAGGACAGAGACTTGGTTTTAGGGTACCTTTCAGAGAGACTAGTTGACATGATCTAATTAAACCAGGGAACTTTTGACTGTCCACATTATGGTGAGAGCCGCTTAATCATAGGCTATGGTCACAACGTAAGAGAAAATTCTAAGTCAAAAAATTCAAGCATTCAAGCAAAGTAGCAAAACTCGTACCGTTCAATAACATCTAAAACTACCGTTGGAAGAAGAGACCCATAAATATTTAGAAACCTTTATAGATATTTAGAAACGAATACAATTCACATCATGTAGATAAAGATAGGTGTGATAGATCAGGGATATTTTCGGAAAACGTGCACTCATACTATGGTATACTCAACGCAATAGGAAATACTTAGCGAGAACTTATAAATAAGGGGGGGCAGCCTAGCTCCTATAGGTATCCACGCTAAGGTCCCACATGCTTCATGATGCCACTTTCGAGGAGGTGCTTCACTTCATTGAAACTAAGGCTCGGAGCATGGATGAAAGTTTCTTGGTATTGATCCAAGTTGCAGGTCACACGGAAGATGAAGTACAAGTGCTTGCAGTTTACCCAAGTGCGCCGCTTCCCAAGTGCTCTTGCTGACATCTCCACGAAATCCGGGCATGTGCACGACGGGAAGGTGCTGATAGTGATACGGTACTCTTCAACCTTAGCCTTCTTTCGGGACTGGAAGAGAATGATGCACCCAATCCCTGGGTGAGGTATCATTGTGACGGAGGTGATTTGTCCGTCGACGTTGAGGGCTGACTCCCACTTGTTGCGTTGTTGGACGCATGGTCCGTTGTTACTGCGTCGGATCTTCTTTCCAAACCTGAGAGTAGGGTATTGATCGGCTTGGGCCGGGGTAGGGAGTTCGGCCATGGGTTAGGTAACATTGGAGGAGTCGCCGAAGAGTCTTCTGGGTGACACATCTTGACGATGTTGAAGTTGGAATCCCCCTTCTTCAAGGGCCAGAACTCCTGGAGAGTGAGGTTTGTCCCAGTGAGGACATGCTAGACGTCCGGGACATCCGGACGGTGCTGCACCCACTTCCTCCTAGTGCCTTTGACACATCTCTCAATGTCGTCGTTGCAGAAGAAGAACTGTGTCAAGAATTTCTCATTCTTCTTGTAGTCGCGCATGTAGCCGGTATACGTAGGAGCTGGAGTATTTTTACCATGCCGAACGATCTTTTGGGTGCACTTGGTCTTTATGCGAGCTTGCATGGCGAAGCAGGCCTTGGCGGAAGTCTTGGGTAGTCTAGAAATGTGCCACTTGGAGATATCGCAGTGGGTCTCCTGAATGTTATTGACGTGGGTGATCCGTTGTGGAATCGATTTCTCGGGGGATTGTGTTAGGGGCAGGGTTGATGGTGTGGCGGAATCAGTACGGGCCTTGGTTGACCTAGTGCTCACTCGTGGATGAGAGAAGCTGACCTTGTCGGGTCTATGTGAATCCTGATCAGAACCAGGGGGCATATCAAGTTTGCGCTTTGTGGTGCCAAAGACCTCCTCTCCTTCGAGTTGGGGCTTGCTGGTGCACCAATGCTCTGCTCCAGGCATGTGCTCGAGTGCTGCAACAATTCTCCTGGCGTCATCGGATCGTTGTGCAGCACGAAGGCGGAGTTCTTATTTTCCTGGGCCAGTACCAGAGCGATCACCCTTCAAGTGGCGTAGTAGTTCGTACATTGCATGAACGCCCTCACGAAATCATCCACGGTCGCAACATATAGATCAGAGCCACGGTTTCCAAACTGCTGAAGCCATTTGTTATGGACTGTCTCAGAGAGGTTGCAAGATGGCATCTCTGCCAACTCAGAATCTGTGAAATTTTGAGAGAAGTCAATAAAATGTAGTGAGTACGCTTTGCACAAAAACAGGCTAAAAGCCTAAACTGACACCAAAAAACCAAAAAAAACCAAAAAAACCAAAAAAAATCCAAAAAATAAGTTGACACCAAAAAGCGAAATAGAAAGTGGGTGGGTACTCACTAGTTGCATGAAACCACCCCATTGACGGTAACGAAAATGCCAGAATGCAAGCCATGTATCAAGGTCCTTGATTCCTTCCTCGGATGCAGCTCCAGAGGAAAGCCACCAAGCCCGGATGGCAAGATAACGGGACTCGGACTGCTCGGGAGTCTTGGCATCTTTGTACTGCTTGCATAACAACTTGTGTTGCTGTTGGAGGTCGGGCTTGATGTGGGCGGCGGTGTGGCGCTCCATAGACACTGTCCAATGCAATAGACATGTCCTCTCGCGAGACTCCATAGGAACCTTGGGATCACCACTGCCATAGATAATCCTAACTGCATTCCAATTTGCTTGTGCACTGTCCGCCATGAACCCTTTGAAGTTAACTTTAGCAATGTCATGTCTGTGCATAACTTCATTGAGCCCATGCCAAAGAAGGCTTTGCGCCGTGACATCCTCAGACTGCATATCACATACTGCAATAGTCATAACCCGGCAGTAGGCCGAGTCATAGACATGGCAAGCCATGGTTGTCCACCCCTTGACACGCTTGACATGGTCAAACATGACCCAAGCATCCTGCAAATCACCGTGTGGTTGCATTCTCCTGACAAGATCAACTCCAGACCCAGGGCCCACCTCGGACATCTTGAACACATAGACTTTCTCCAACAGCTTTCCCTGGCCTGGGAATTTGTTTTCTTGCACATAGGGCCAACTGCTATGACCTCTCAGTCCGGTGATGCTATCAATGATCCCCCCTCGCCCAATGCGCTTGAAGGAAGTGACTGTGTTTCGAATACTCGGGGTGCTGAGGTGTTGGTACCTGTCCATGACAAACTTCATGGACTCCATGTCCATAACTTTATTGGGATCAGATCCCGTGCGTAGAAGATACTTGGCCAGGAACTCTTTACTTGCAGCCAAGGCAATCGCAGAGTTGGTGGCGGTGGGAGTCCTCTCAACTTCTCTACCAATGAGAGCATGAATTTCGACCTTAGACTCTCTACAGACACCTTGCGAAACGGGGTGATGGTGATGACCCATATGGATGCATGCACGGGTCATGTCACCTTTGCCAAGAACATAGTACATCTTAGCTTGGCAAGTATCAAGACAGTAGGGTGGTGTCTTACAGACCTTACAAACGAGAGATGACCCAGCTGGGGGATCAGCTCCTGCGGAGAAGGGTGAGGCGGTACAGCCTTCCCATTCGGTCTCGTTGACGTCAGTGGCCCGATTGGGGCGGTTGAGGTAATCACAGCCCTCGTTATTACAACGGAGATGGCCAACACAACATGAAAACCGGAAGGTCAAGCCGAGATCATTGGTAATATTAGACGTCTTTGTCCTGTACCAAGCATGACCGTCGAAACGCTTGTCCATTCCGAACATGAGTCTAACATGGGAATGGGGAGCATCAGCTCTTAGAGGAGGGAACTCAAAGATGACGTCGCCGTCAAAAACAGAAGGGAGGAACTCAACCTTCTCATGCCTAACAGCTTCATAATCAATACTCTTGAGGATGTTCTTGGACCCTGGTCGGGTTGCAAGCAACTTCAAGTGGTGGACAACTCTGGGACGATCTATAAACACACCTGGGTGAACTGGGGGTCTGGAAGTAGATGGTTGACTTACAGTAGGCGAGTGTGGAATCCTGAGAGGATTGATGAAGGGTTGATCCTGCGATGGAGGTGGGGTAATGTCAGAGGCAGGTGGCAAATCATCATCAGAGTCACTGAGCAAGGTAACCTCTTCGATGCCGGGCTCCTTCTTGATCGTCGCCAGAAGAGGAACCTGCGTGGTGGACGTGAGAGACACACCTGGTGTTAGCAACACAGTTGTGGTGGCCATATCCGACTCGGTGACGCCTATGGCCTTGTACGTTCCAGGGATCAAGAACCAAACTCTACCATCGTCATTGCGAAACGATATCTGAAGGACAGTGTGACTCAAGTCACCGTTAGTATCAAAGACCTCTTCTTCGACATGAATTGAGGTTGGGTGGAATGTAAACCTCAAACTAAGGACCGACTCTGTGACTTTGGCTAGACCATCATCTCCTAGAGGGATCATAAGCGGGATGGAATGGTGCAGTGCTCGGATGGTGGCCATTGTAGAAGGATTGTGAATGCAAGTTCACAGCAGGTAGTGGCCAAATGGGCAATGGACTTAAGGAAACCACAAAGTGGGGAGGTGTATATAGTGTTGTGGGGAGGTGTATATAGTGTTGTGATTAGAAGGCCATGGCAAGATGAATCTATGAATGACGGCGGAGACTTGGATTAGTAGTGGAATAATAAGCCGATTCATTATAGAAATGTGAATAAAAATTGAAAATGCACTGCAGCATTTACTTAAGTTAGTCATGATCATATGCCAATCCAAACTAGATATATCAATACCAAACAATGAGGCTGGATGCCGACTGACGAACATATAAATACACAAGACCACGTGAACCATTTAGTGGATGTAAGGGGCACCCTAAAGGAAAGTGTTTTTTTTAGTCGAGGCTTGAAATGGGCAAGGGTAGAGCATTCACCTTTATGGCGAAGCGAGAATAGGAAAGTTTATTTGGAAGAGTCTCGTCAAGTTATGGCTATACAAACCGAGGAATAATTAAAGAAACTGCAGGTTAATTATCTAAATCCAAGATAATAGGAACATAATGATGGCGCATAGATGTTAATTATGACAGACTTGACAATGATCTATAACATTTGTTTGCTTCAATATGGTTAGAGATGAACACTCGGACGAGAGCGAGAGCAGATCGAGAATTGAGGAGGACTATTGAAAAACAGAGGCGTATAGAGAGAAGGCAAAGGTTAGAATCAAGAGAGAGCTCAGGGACGCCGTACAACTTGCGGAAAACAATGGGTAGACAAGGGGTTAATTCTTCTAGGGGAACAGGTAGAGGTTCCAAAGGGGAAAAGACATGGAGGATTGTAGGAAAGAGGATTGTAGGATAATAGGCTGTTTGCTAAAATTATTATAGCAGCTGTAAAATTCATGGGCAAGGGTGATCGAAGATATGTCAGCGCATAAGTAGTTGTGTGGAATGTGTGGCAACCGAATTTAGGCACAACCGACGTCATTTATTGGATCGATTAAATATCTATCCAAATTAGAATCAGAGGTTTAGGTGTAAAGTCGATTGCCCTTGGCCGCAATTTGAAGGATGAAAATAACAATTATGCATTATTATAAGTAAATCATTAAAAGGGTCCATTAAATTGGAATGTAGTGGAGATTTAAACAAGATGCAAAACACCATAAAAGTCCTCTCAGATTGCAGAAAGATGAGCTGAGTTTGGTAATGAGGTAGTATCTCAGATGCATGCTGTGTATCCATTAGACGGTGTGACACCTTCGATCGCAAAGCGAAGGAGAAGGAGAAAGCCCCTATTCTCTAGTTCAAAGCAGATTAGGCGTGCTAGGATGAGAAATGCAGAGATTAAGAGAATGCGGCTTGCAAACTTGGACGGTACCGTCAAGTCGTTAACGAACCAGTTTGCGAAGCTTCCAGTCGAGATTGTACAAAATCAAGTTGTCGAACAAGAAGTTACTTTACCTTCACACTCAAAGTGTGAGACCGAGCTCCAACTATCGGTGGACTTCAGTATTGTCGAAGAGAGTCAGGTATTTGATAACCCACTCATTAATTAGTGTTCTTTTTGATATTATAAATTGCCACTTGGTGCAAGGTTAGGAACAACCTCGAATGGGACGTTCACAAATAAGGACTAACCTTTAGAATTCGTATGCGCTGCTCGGCTGGACTGCATTTTGGAAATTGTATCGGGAGGTCTCTTGATGCATTGAAAACACAAAGCCATCATTACTAGCATGCAAAGACAATCATGAGGTCTCCCAAAGCAGAGAAAACATGATTCATCCTTAACAATGTGGAAAGAGCATTGCGAGGTCTCTTGATGCTCAAATGAACCCACACTACTCCACATTGCATGATTAGAGAAGGAATACATTCACTTGGACTTTTGCCACATGCTTGTCAAAGTAATCATTAGGGTTACAGTTTCGGAAAGGGTTGGGTAAGAGCAAAGAGTGCCACAAGAGGCGAGAGAGTTGGCAGCCAGCGAAGGGATAGTGAGTGCGGACTTCGTGGGTCCGACGCCCATTTCCAACACCCTAAGGGCACTGGATTTTTTTTGTGGTTGCCCTGTTTTTTTGGTTTTTCCCCGAAGTGAGGCCTCGGAGTCTGAATCTGCTTTTCAGTGCCCAAAGGGTGGTGGAAATGGATGGTCGGGGAAAAACCAAAAAAACAGGCCAACCACAAAAAAAATTTTGGGGAGTCATGTGGACTTACTCCTGCATGGTTCTTATTGAGGTTACATGTAAGAGCTGGGGGCACTGTCGGATCCGACAGACCCCTAGGGGCAGATATGTGCACCTCGCTTTTGATTTTCGGGAGGTTCAAGGGGCAGACTTGTGAGGTTATGATCTGATTTTGGGTGGCTTTGTGGGGTGGTTGCATGGTTCTTATTGAGGTTACAGGTTAGAGCTGGGGGCACTATCGGATCCGACAGACCCCTAGGGGCAGATATGTGCACCTCGCTTTTGATTTTCGGGAGGTTCAAGGGGCAGACTTGTGAGGTTATGATCTGATTTTGGGTGGCTTTGTGGGGTGGTTGCATGGTTCTTATTGAGGTTACAGGTAAGAGCTGGGGGCACTGTCGGATCCGACAGACCCCTAGGGGCAGATATGTGCACCTCGCTTTTGATTTTCGGGAGGTTCAAGGGGCAGACTTGTGAGGTTATGATCTGATTTTGGGTGGCTTTGTGGGGTGGTTGCATGGTTCTTATTGAGGTTACAGGTAAGAGCTGGGGGCACTGTCGGATCCGACAGACCCCTAGGGGCAGATATGTGCACCTCGCTTTTGATTTTCGGGAGGTTCAAGGGGCAGACTTGTGAGGTTATGATATGATTTTGGGTGGCTTTGTGGGGTGGTTGCATGGTTCTTATTGAGGTTACAGGTTAGAGCTGGGGGCACTGTCGGATCCGACAGACCCCTAGGGGCAGATATGTGCACCTCGCTTTTGATTTTCGGGAGGTTCAAGGGGCAGACTTGTGAGGTTATGATCTGATTTTGGGTGGCTTTGTGGGGTGGTTGCATGGTTCTTATTGAGGTTACAGGTAAGAGCTGGGGGCACTGTCGGATCCGACAGACCCCTAGGGGCAGATATGTGCACCTCGCTTTTGATTTTCGGGAGGTTCAAGGGGCAGACTTGTGAGGTTATGATCTGATTTTGGGTGGCTTTGTGGGGTGGTTGCATGGTTCTTATTGAGGTTACAGGTAAGAGTTGGGGGCACTGTCGGATCCGACAGACCCCTAGGGGCAGATATGTGCACCTCGCTTTTGATTTTCGGGAGGTTCAAGGGGCAGACTTGTGAGGTTATGATATGATTTTGGGTGGCTTTGTGGGGTGGTTGCATGGTTCTTATTGAGGTTACAGGTAAGAGCTGGGGGCACAACAATCCACCGCTGATAACATCCGCGCATGCTCCTCAGTGGCTCCCCAAATTTTCTTCCCAGGTGGCCGAGGTGCACACATCCTCGCAGTGTTGTATTGGCGTTTTCCAAGCAAGCGCCGATGACTTTGAACTTCGCGGGTCGCATTATGATGGACCAACAATATTTCCGCCAATGTATGTCCTTCAAATTTGGTGAGTGAAAGAGGCCAGCGGTGCAGAGTATTCTCCCAATCCCGCGAAATAACACTGTCAGTTGGGTTCATGATAATAACTCCAACATCCTCAGCCCCTATGATGCTATTGTCAACACAATCCAACGGATTTGTGTTGGAAATCAATCCATCACACAAAGCATGGCCCTCATCATCAAAGAGCACAACGGCCTTCCCCTTCAATTCCGACCTCGACAGTCCAATGTAATGTGGAATCTGAACATCGATATCAAAGTATATCAACACACATTGAACAGAACCTCACGGGTGTTCTGTTCAATGTGTATTGACCAGGTGGGGAGTGCCCACGGGTGTTCACCCGTGGGCCTTTCCACTCAACAGGTTGGGAGTGCCCACGGGTGTTCACCCGTGGGCCTTTCCACTCACCAGGTTGGGAGCGCCCACGGGTGTTCACCCGTGGGCTTTTCCACTCAACAGGTTGGGAGCCATTGTTTGATAGTTTTCTTCTGGATTTTTTATGTCGACAAATATGTTAGGTCTTTTGTATGTATTTGATGTTTCTAGACATAAACATGTGATAGAAAGTTGGTGTTTCATTCAGGTGCATAGAGGTGTCCAAGTGATCTCTCCTTTGAATAGAGATGACAAGAACTAAGCAAACATCTCGTAAAGGTATAACCATAACACCAATGTCCACGTCAATGTTATATGTTTAGTGAAATTCGTGAACATATTATACTATGCGGAGTACTAACAACATGCATGTACGTCTACAGTATCTGGAGGTGTGGGCAGAGCGGTGAATTACGATATTGAACTTTTGGGACCAGATTTGCAATGGTTCATGCAGTACAGTGGTTTTGGAGAGACAACGGTGCTCTCGTTGTACACGAAGAGTGGGCCTAATTCGACATGGAAAAAGTACATGAAGGCAAAGCACGTATTGGACATCCAAGCGGATGGGAGCTGGGTATTGATAATGTGCAAGTCGTCAGAGCGGAAGAAGGACTTCAAGGTTGCAGGATTAGTGGAGTCTTTTTCATATGCGGATGTGAATGAAGAGCTCAACAATGAGGGAGAGAACATCCGCTCATTGAACGGTGAATTTTTCACCTATTGTATAGAATATTGCGAGACAAAAGAGCACAGCAGGTCCGTGGAGGAGAGATCAGTTATGATCGAGCAAGACTACAAGGCTGCTCTACGACGAGTGAAGGTTATAGTTGAGGAGACAAAGGCGGCAAGGTTGGAAGCTTCATTGAAGAAGAAGCAAATCCGCGATGGCAAGAGGAAGGATCCATCTGATGACCGTGCAGCCTCCTCTAGGAAGAAGACGAGACCCGATGCAGGTCAGGATGCGATTGTCGAAGGCCATCCCACCGAGGATGTACCATCCAAGAGAGGAAAAAAGAAAATAGCCGAAGATAGTCCATTTCTTGAACTCGAGAAGATTCCGAAGCGATCAATGCATGGGCCTCCAGACAAATCGGTTGGAGACAGGTTGATGGATATGGAGGTGTTCAAGAACAAGTACAAACGGGTGTGGATATTCGGTGAAGGCGTGAATGGATTTGTCAGTATCGACAATATAGAGCGGGGAGATGCAGGTTATAATTGCCGACCCATATCCGATGCGCATTTGAGGGAGATGAAGACATGGTTGTTCAACTATGCCTTCATTCCGAAGATTCATCCCAACTTCCTGACAATCGTTCCTTCGGATAGGCGAAGAAAACCGACAAATTTTGAGGAAGTAAACAACAAATCATTCCACGTGGTAAATGGCCAACACACGTTAGCAGCATATCTGGAGTATGTAAATGACCCGAGCAGCACAGACGAGGTGAAGAGGTTTTTCTCGAAATGGCCCTGTAATGTGGTTTGGGCCCCTGAAGGTGATGACGACCCTCTGTTCCACCTTTCTGGCGTTCTGAATTTGGATAGTGAGTACATGAAGCACTTTCCATCATTTACGGAGTGCATTCAGCACCCCAGGAAGACTTGGATTAGGCGAGGAAGACCTGCCCGAACTGTGCGCGAGAAGTCCAACAATACTGAAGCATTTAAGAAGTGGAAGGTATATTCTAAACTTGTGACTTTTGTATTTCTCAATTGTATGACTCCCACGGGTGTTCACCCGTGGACGATCCTCATGTTGTTGGTGATTGGTAGTCAGACTTGGAGTTGTATTCATGTGGGATTCGTACACGGCCGGTGTTTGATACAGGCATTCATTACGTGCGTCATGTGGACGTTCCGCGTGGAGAAGGAGAACAACCTGATCATGGAGCACATCTTGCCGGTATTAAGAGATGACATATGGAGGAAGTGGGAGCGGATATTTAAGGATTACGAGAGTGGTGAGTATGTCGGCCCAAAGACCGGAGCTCTCATGAATGAGAGTAAGGGTTTCAAACCGAGGAAGGTGGTCAAGAACGACCTGAAGCAATTCCGGGGCTTGACAGAGATGGAGCTCGACATGGCAGCAGATCAAATCCTGTCCACCAGAGATGGAGAGGAGTACCCTCGGCATACCTTGAAGACTGTGCGAGATTGGGCGGTGAATAAGAAGAAGAAGAATGAAACCTATATCGCAATGACACAGTGTCTGGACCCGACCCCATTGTACATTGTTAACGTTGATAAAAAAAAGACCATTGATCGGGATTGTTGGAGATTGTGGAAGCAAGCCAATAATTTTGGGAAACTCCAGCGCGAACGACTTGTGGACTTGCTTGGAGCGGAGTACCTTCTTGGCGCTATGAGCCCCGCACGGAAAAAAATACCTATTCCTGACCGGTTTAAAGAAGGAGTGCGAAACATTCTAGGCACCCATGACAAGGAGGTGACGCCGGAGCATTGCGTGTTGTCTATTGACAACAATTACAAGTTCAGTGGTGGGACAGTGCTTTCACCAGTACTGCATGCGTACATGGACACAAGGTTTCTGCCCGGAGTCCAGGCGGGAATAGACGGTGGAGGGCGTGTGAAGGAGGTTGTGGATTGCACTCTGCAAGGTATTCGACGTGATTTTCCGGGACTTCTGGAGTCCCCCCAATTGTGGACTGTGATTTCGGAATTTCCAGACCGGCATTTTATTCACAATGTTTTGAAGACGCACCTGCCGACCAACGTCAGATTTTGTGACGCCTTCTACCACGGCACGAAAGAAGAGAAAATTGCATCTCGTGATTGCTTCTTCGAATCGAGTGCACTTCGTGTTACAAACTGCATTTTTCCCTTCAGAGGCGAATCAAGTTCGGAGGTGGCTGTGTGGCTCTGTGGAGGCCAAAAGATGTTGGACGTGCATGACCCGGGGCGATATAAACGGTATTCAGAGAAAAAAACGTATTCCAATGAGGAGGCCAAGACTTTATTCAAGGGAGAGCTGAGGATGCAGACCTACATAGATATCATCAAGCCTTCATGTCTGGAGGGGTCATTTTTTCTGAATATTTGTGGAGGCAATAAGGCGCATATAATGGCACATGTAAGCCCCTGCAGCAGCTTTCTCCCTTGGTGTTTATTGAATTTTCTGGATGTTGTCGTTAGTTTGGATGATGTAGTAGAGAACCAAAACCATAATCCAGATGGGGAGGCCCACGGGTGAACACCCGTGGGCCTTTCCACTCGCCTGGTTGGAAGTGCCCACGGGTGTTCACCCGTGGGCCTTTCCACTCGCCTGGTTGGAAGTTCCCACGGGTGAACACCCGTGGGCCTTTCCACTCGCCTGGTTGGAAGTGCCCACGGGTGTTCACCCGTGGGCCTTTCCACTCGCCTGGTTGGAAGTTCCCACAGGTGAACACCCGTGGGCCTTTCCACTCGCCTGGTTGGAAGTGCCCACGGGTGTTCACCCGTGGGCCTTTCCACTCGCCTGGTTGGAAGTTCCCACGGGTGAACACCCGTGGGCCTTTCCACTCGCCTGGTTGGAAGTGCCCACGGGTGAACACCCGTGGGCCTTTCCACTCTCCTGGTTGGAAGTGCCCACGGGTGAACACCCGTGGGCCTTTCCACTCGCCTGGTTGGAAGTTCCCACGGGTGAACACCCGTGGGCCTTTCCACTCGCCTGGTTGGAAGTGCCCACGGGTGAACACCCGTAGGCCTTTCCACTCTCCTGGTTGGAAGTGCCCACGGGTGTTCACCCGTGGCCCTTTCCACTCTCCTGGTTGGAAGTGCCCACGGGTGTTCACCCGTGGGCCTTTCCACTCTCCTGCTTGGGGGCCATTGTTTGATAGGAATTTTCTGGATATTGTCGTTAGTTTGGATGATGTAGTAGAGAACCTTAACCATAAACCAGATGGGGAGGCACCTGCTTTATATTCACCTGTTAGACAGCTTTCCGAAAAATCATTTGGTTGACAATCAACAAGTTGGGTGCCATGGTTCGCTGTTTTTCTGTTGGCTTTTGATGTAGACAAATTTGTTTGCATTGTTTTTTTCTCATTCCTTGGGTTTTGCAGGCCTTGGGTATGAAGGTGGTGAATATTGTTCCCGTGGACATGCTAGAGGTGGCGAAGACGAAAATGATTTCCGCACTTGACTGGAGCCTACAAAGGTGGAATGAAGAAGGAAAAGTCGCTGCCCTTGATATGGAAGAGGAAGAAGGGCGTATCGATGTGGATGCGATTATTGAGCGCGCACTCCGTTGCAAGCGTGCCAATGACACAATTGAGGAGGAGGAAGAGGAGGAGGAAGAGGAGCAGGAGCAGGAGCAGGAGCAGGAGCAGGAGCAGGAGGCAGATAACCCAGTTGTTGACCTAGGGGAGTCTGAAGAGGAAGAGGAAGAGGAGGACGTGGACGAGGACAACGCCATGGACGAGACCATGGCGGAGGCCATGGCGGAGCTCATGGACGAGGCGGAGGCCATGGCGGAGCTCATGGACGAGGCGGAGGAGGAGGCCTTCAATTTCAAGGCGTCGGCCATGGCGGAGGCGTCTCGGGAGGCCATGTCCCCGGAACAGGATTCCCATGGGTGTTCACCCGTGGGGGTTGTGGAGGGGGAGGGGCAAGAGGAGGTTTCCAACTTTGAGGAAGTTGTTCGTCCACAGCCCGAGCAGAGTGGCCATGTCCCTGTTGGATCTTTCTCGTCTGGGATCCCATGTACACCTGGCCGCGGGTTTGTACAGTTTGAAACATCTATACGAAGTCAAGAGCAACTAGAGGTTCAACCTATGGACGTATCTGATGAGAATGAGCGTCCGCAGTCCGCGGACGAAGCTCAATTGGTGGCTAGTCCTGCTCCAAGGTCTACATCGAGACCGCAAGCAAGGAGGAAAGTGAAGGCTATCTGCAGGGGAAGGTCATCTCTACGTCCCGTTGGAGTTGGAGATCAGTCTCGATCTTCGGAGGCCATGGAGCATCCTGGTATCGATCCTGAGGTTGAATCTGGCCAAATAACGGAAGTGGAGGATGCTCCGCCGGATGCAATCATGTCTGTAGTTGTGCAAGTTGAAGGGACACCCACAGATTTGAACGTCAGCTCACCTATGGAGGAGGTTGCCGCTGCCGTTCTAGAGGTCCTAGGCCAAGGGCGATCACACCGAGCTTCCCCTGAGGTTGTGGTTGCAGAGGAGCCGACGGCCAATGAGGCAGAGGTGGTAATTCGAACCGAAGTCATATGCTTGGATAGTGATGACGAGGTGCCCGAAAAATGCGTAGAACTAGACGTGAGGGTGAAGGTTAGAGACCGAGTTCCACATCGGGTTCGGGGGACGTTTGCCGACTACATGACAGATGATTCCGAGGATGAAGACTATGGGAAGCCTGGGTACAACAGAGTTAAACTCAACTTTGTTGATGACCCTCACCCGGTGCTTGCTGGGAGACCTGACATGGGCAAGGAACCGGACGGGAAGGAGAAGGTGCATTTTGCCCCGTTTGTGGACAAATATTTGGTAGAGGTTCCCGAGAACGTGCGATTGAATCTTGCGCATTTGTACAAGGCGTACGACTATCACAAGATGTTCGCTTATCTCTCCACTCCCGCGTTTTGTGAAGCAGTGAAGGTGAAACATATTCTTCATGCCGCTTCATTAAAGAAAATGAGAAAGAGATGGACAGCGTTTGAAGCTCCAAGACATCGTGAAGGACGAGGTCAACTAGCGGGATCCTCGGCCGCTCAAGCCGGCAGTGTTGTGGACTCCACCTTGGAGATCATTGACATTAGTGGAGTGCCAGAGTCTCCAAGGAGGGAAGTCCATGTTGCAGCTGCTCAGTCCTCAAGCCCTCATGTCGGCCGTTCTGCTGAGGCTCAACCGTCATCGTCCGAAATGGTAATTTATACTCCCCTCCCAATGCAATATTGTGTTCAGCTTGGAAGTAAAGTCCTCATGATTTCTAAGAGATTCTTTGCAACAGGTGTTGGTTGCGGCAGAACGGGATGTCATTCCACCGAGTTGTCATGACGACCGTGCACGTGCTGGGGATGCCCCCCTAGACCAAGCTCAAGGTAAGATATATAGTGTTATTTGAATGCAATTGGTCCCACGGGTGAACACCCGTGGGTCCACCGGTGTGTACTTTTCATTTTCCACTGGAATTGTTATCTCATGACTAATACTTCTACAAAGGATGGTTGATATTGTGCCCACGGGTGTTCACCCGTGGGAGAGTATGGGTTTGAACGTGTGGAGCTCATAAGTCTTGTGTGCATGTGGTCACAGGTCATACAACCAATGCAGAAATACCTCCTTCGGTACGATATTCTACCTTAGCTCCCCCAAATTAATTAATTAATGTGCAGGCATTCTTTTCTCTTGCGGATGCATACCCAATATGTTGTTTCCGTCGATAAACATCCTTTAGAATCTACTATTTCCTTAGATAAAAAAACAATTAGAATGACTTTCAATTTTGTCATCGCCAGATCCTCACCTCTCCAAGCACTGTTGTCCATCGGAGAGAGAAGATATGGTTAGTGTTGGATGTCAACGGGATCCTTGTGAGGTCAACAAAGTGCGACAATGTCAACACCAGGAAGGCTCTTGAATCACAACATAGCCCCCTGATAACTGGGGAGTTGGCTCCACTCTTTCTCGCATATAATGCCCTCATACCTAGGAAAGGACTGGGACGCTTTCTGCGTTTTGTTCTTTCAAACTTCCATGTTGTCATCTGGTCGTCGAAGCTTATGAAGAATCTCCAGCCAATTGTCCGACACTTCTTCAAAGGTTGTAGACATCCAGAGTATGTGTTTGGACAAGAACTGTGTCACACTCTGAAGGATGAGAGAGGACAAATTCTTCCTAGTCCTATGAATGTTGATTCAAGCTTCTTCATGAAAGACATGTGCGCATTTTTTGAGTGGAGCCGGACGCATCCAGTGCCGCACACGAAGCAACCCTCTCATAGAACTACATTACTTGTTGATGACTCCCCTTACAAATGCATCCCAAACCCTCCTGGGAGCTACGTTAACCCTCCCCCATTTCTGTCAAACCAAAGCTTGGATACTCTGCATAATTACCTGCAAAGGCTCTTGAGTTCTCAACAGTATGTGCCAGATTTTGTGGGGAGCAACCCTTATCCATCAGGCCAGGGACCCTTCAATCTAGAGCTGCCAAGTTCTTAGATTTATAAGCAATCATTAGCTAGTAGACATAAAATACTGACTCCTGCCCGTATGGTTCCAGAGGCGCAGATGTCTATGTAGATCCCCTTTTGGGGCCGCCGATAGTGCACATGTGCACTTACTGTACATTGTATTTGAAATAAGTGGAACTGAAATTTTTTTGGCTTTCAACTTCATTTGAAACTTGTTTTGGTTTTGTGGATTTTCTTCATGCAAACACGTTATGGTCAGGAATGTATCCCACTGGGATACTACTACTTTGCAACACTGCGGTGTTAGAGAATACCCGACTATTTCCAACATATGTGAACGGCTGGCAGTGTCCCACGGGTGTTCACCCGTGGCAATGTGGTAGTTGATTCAATGAATGTAGCAGACCACTTGGACAGTGTTTGTTGTGTTCTTGGGAATCATGGTTGTTATGGCGAATTTTAATATGTAGGACTTAGTCGGCTATAATTCCTTCTTTTTGCACATGTTCATGTTTACTACGGCCAACCCACGGGCTCCTCTTGCACATCATGTCCTTCTTCCATAGACTCTTATGTTCTTGTATCTTAACAGCATTCCCCATTCCCAACGCGACCTAAGAAATATATTCCCACTCCACCTCGTGGACAACATGCACCGGATGCTAACGCCGACTTCGCCGAAGTGACATCTCCATGCCCTAAGGTAATTCATTTTCCACACGAATCTCATTTTTTGTGGTTGTGTTTCATCCTAGGGATTCTAATATCATTTTCTCCTTTGTTGTGTTAGACACATATGCTCCAAACACGCGAAGTTGCGGTTGCGGTGGCTGTTCCGGTCGCGGTCGCGGTTGCAGCTCCGTTCACACGCGCTCGTGTGAAGAGACACCTTTCTCTCCAAACCACTCAGCCCAGTGAGCCCACGGGCTCGGGAAATAGTTCTGGATGTTGGAGGTGTAGTTCACCCAATACCACCTCATCCATGTCTGATTACGTGGCTGCAAGGGTGAAACAACTTCGAGAAGCTACAGCTTTGCAGACGGAGAAAAAACAGCTTGAAGAAGTCAAGTGCAAGCAATGTAGTATAGCTCAAAGACTACCTCATGACATGATGTTGAAAAGGATTAGTCAGTCATACTCCTCTTGTAGATAGCCGGACCTCTATGGGTATAGATTGTCCACGGGTGTTCACCCGTGGATACAACAATTCAACTACTTTGTCACATATTTTGTGCCCACTGTGGCATCTATGATTCATCCAAATGATTTTTTGACCCTCAGTTGTGTAGTCGGGTATGACTTGTAGACCTTCCTGCATGTGTTATGGATCTTGCATCGTGTGTTGCATGCCTTTGGTTGGTCACGGGCGTTCACATATGGTTAGATGTTTTTGTATTCTCCGAGTAGTATTAAGTGCCCATGATGGCTTTTGTGATTAGACCCATTATATTTGCATACATTTGTTGGCATGCGCATGGTTGTTCCTTAGTGGTGTCAACTTATGTTGTGTTATGGATATAGGCTCATCTGTTGCGGGGTGTTGGTTGGTCACGAGTGAACACCCGTGGTTACAAGTGGGCTAAGTTTTGCTTTGGGCAACAATATGCATTTTTGTAGCTGAGATATATAGCCCAATGTGCATGAAATACTGTGTTAGTCTATCTTCATGACCTTCCTCTTGTTCTAAACCTTGTCAATGATGGCAATTCACGGGTATTTACTCGTAAACCACGTTCCCAATGCACGTTCCCATCTGTACGAATTGTCTCATAATGGCCCAATTGGCTCATTTTAGTTAATATCCCCATTAATACTTCTGAAGACATGAAACTTCATATAGAGCAAATGCATGCCTTGGGTTATTTCCAGCTCAAATCATGAGCCAACACAAACAAAATATGAATGAGTTGGCAAAGTGTAACGAACGGGTGACAAGAGATACATTTTTGTTCCTTTCTGATGTACAAGATATCTGCAAGAGAGCTGAAGAGTTGTGGGAAAAATACCCTTCGGATTCAATCACCGTACGGATGTGGCTACATGAAAACCATGACTCCGTGTTTTTTTTATCAAGCACACTTTTTTCTAAACCTTAATAACAATAACCAAGAAGACATCGCATTCAGCCTTGGAATTCAGACTGAATGGCAGCAACAGATGATGGCCAGATTTGGCCATAGCAGTGCAATTGCAATCGACACGATGTTCCAAAACCAATCAAACCAAGGTAAGTTGCTAGCTCCAATGTCTAAACTTTAAAATTTATATACAATCCAAGGTAAAATTTGTATTATAAAATTTGTATAACATTTTCCTAACATCATTTTATTGATCTATTAGTTGTGCAATACCTGCTTTATACAGTCATAGTGTTCAATGATTGGAGGAACGGGATACCAGTAGTTTTTTTGTTGTTATACAATCTTGTGAAGATGATCTTAGCCATGTGCTTGATGCATTGCATTACAAAGTTCAGATCCTTCACGAGATATGGAGCCCATCATCAATAATTGTTGACAAATTGAATGCACAAGCTGAAATCTATACTCTAAGGTATGTGTCTCTATGTTATGCATTCTATAATATGCACACTAGGTTGTGCACATTGTGCCATGCATTGAGTGTTATACATACCATATTATGTATTATATATTTTGCAGTATGTATCATGCAACATGTGTTGTGCATTAAATATCACACAAAAATGTTGCAATACAACTTAAGCATTTGTTGTTGGATCATATTATAAATATTTGGCTGCAAGATTTTTATATGCATGTGTTTTTAGTTTAAGGTCCTAGTTTTTCACACCATCATATCTCTAACTCATTGCAGTTTAGAAATGTTTGAAAATTAATTAATTAATTGATCCATCTTTTTTAAGAAAGTGTGGCCTTTTGTCCAAATCTTCCTATACTTATTGTCACAACCCTTGCTAGCTCTGCTTAACTATCTTGGTCATTTTTCCAACTCTAGCAAGGATAACGAGCGCTTACCCTTCGCATTCCGCCATGCGAATGGTTAGCTCCCCATACCGCGCACCTTCTTAGTCCATAAGAGGGAGACCAACCCTCCTACACTTTCATTCAGTATTCACCGCTTAATCGGTAACTAATTCTTAGATGTGGATTTCCATCCATGGAAGTCCAATCTTATGTTGATCATCGTGTTGCCGGAGCAACACTATAACAACCCGAGCCATACTAGGCAACTATGCCTTCACATTGGGCCAATGCCCATGGAGGTCGTGTCATTCAGCCTCGGGTGGGTTCAGCCACACCACCTCACCCATATAAGCCTCTAGGACTCTAGGCAGGGCCCTTACCCCACCGTCAAGTAACCTTTTGTCTCTTTCCCAACACTTGGGGCCAAGTAGACATTTTCCCTTAACCGTTGGGGCTGGAAGCCCCCAGCAGCTTCAGAATCCCATAACTTCTTCATATGATCTTTGATTCTAATAATAGACCACTCCATCATCATCTACGTTTCACATAGATGCTGATGGACTACTCACTTGCCCCAATCAGACAAGTATTGAGGAAGTTATGCCAGTTCAAAGCTTCGCAGTCCTGGGAGCCACTCCCAGGCCATTGTTGTACTAGGGCGCTGTCCTGGGATAGCGCCCCACTCAAATTGCCATATCTCCCAGTTCACACCTCCAATTGAGGTGTTTTTGAGCATTCTAGAATCAACACGCCATGAGCTACGCATAGCTCATGGCCCTATCCTTGTGCCCCCTAGTCTCCGTGGGTGGGAGGTGTTCCCAAACGCCTGGAGCCTTCACCCACATTATGATCACTTGGGCCCTCTCACCAACGGCGCTACAAGTCCCGGGTGTCACTCCGGGGTCCCCTTTGTGCCCATGGTATTTGGACACTCCTCATGGAGAGGTACGCGACACTTATGGCATGTTAAGAAATCATGGGCAAAAAATGCGGTCAAAAAATTAGTGAAAATGTTAAGAAAGCTATTGTTTTACAACGAATTGGACTTGTCATGTATGGAAATTAAAGGATTGTTTCATTGATTTTGATCAGTGTTATGGGCACATAAACAACTCCAAGATATACAATGTAATCATCCCAAAGCTGCAACATTCATAAAATACATTAATGAAGTTTGAATAGATAAAATTTCCATATGGTGTATTGACAGTCGCAACATTCTATATGATGGGCAGAACACAAATGATGCAATCAAGTCATATCACTCGAATCTAAAAACTATATTGAACTATGCGAAAAAACGCTTCAATGGCCACCGCATGGATTGATTGATTTATCATCTTACTGGAGAGGGGTCGCCCATTATTGGTACAATGTTCAGTGTAAGGCCTTTGAATTCATTCGCAATCACAACCAAGAGGGTATTGTGGCTTCAACTATCATCCGAGGCGATGCCATACCATATTCCAACGTTTTAATATGCATTGATGACGACGTTGCATATATCAGGTTGGTCAATAATCGTCCTAATGTCTTGACCATCCATTCCCCTGATTTAAAGTGGGTACAATGTGGTTATCTTATTGTTGCCTAAGGCATGATTTGTAAGCATACCATAAAAATGTTCAAAATGTTGCACCTTGAAATTACGACAAGGTCATTGTCTAACATGTTGGTACGGTGCATGCAACCCAAAGAACACTTTCATTCTATCAATGTTTTGCAAATTTGCAAAAAATTGAAGATGAGAATATTGAAGATGCTATCAACCTCTATGATGATGCTAATAAAATTGGTCAAGTAGGAAACCCGATTTGCCTTGACTCCAAAGCATATATTCTTGACATGTTATCGCAAATTTTTTTATATGATCAAATTCTTGGTGATACAACTCATTCCCTCAAGCTCTCACATGACACACAAAACAAACTAAACCACAAGATTAAAAAAACAGTGACATTGCATGACTTTTTTGCCAAAACCACAATAAAGTACCCTGGTCTACAAAATTAGTTAGTTGAAAAGTTGAAATATATAAAGGGGAAACAAAAAGATTTAATTGTAAGAGGTGTGGCGACATTTCAAAAAATAATAACACAACATTATGCCATACATATGACGGTGATCCTTCATTGAAAAAACATAGAATCTTTCGTGACACTAGTAGAAAAAAACAATGACCAATTTAACAAACTCAACACAAAAGTGTTGATTTTTTTGTTAATATGGACGTGTTAATTTGGATATTTTTGAACACAAAATTGTTGATTTTTGAACCAAAAAATGTTAAAGTTTACCAAAACAGTGTTCATTTTCTAACAAAAAGTGTTGATTTTTTAGACATTTTTTTTGAAATATTTCATAAAATAAAATTTTTTGACCTCTAAGGTGGTGTCACGTGACCTCTACGGTGGTGCCACGTGTCCAAAAACCCAACCCCCACACAGGGGGACGCCCTAGTGTCACATCACAACGGCCACATGGGAAGCAAGGCCTCCCGGCCGGGTTCGAACCGTAGACCTCATGGTCGGAGGCCTTAGCTCTTGGCAAGGCACCAACCGCTCAATATGTTTGACATGTAGGGGCTTGGGAATTACTTAACTAGCTTTTGGGTTTTTCCAATTCTTTTTAAAAGTCAGCAGACTTTAGGGGCGATTCACACCTAGTAAAAGATTTTTTTTTGGAAAAACTTCGAACTAGAAAAAGTTGACAAATCAAGTCTTCTTTCACCTCCAACAATCCGTTTTATATTTCAAGACTCCAATCAAAAGTTATGGACTAAAATCAGAGAGGATGTTTGAAAATTTTAAAAATAAATGTTCATTTTTACAAACATCCTCTCTAATTTTAGTCCATAACTTTTAATTGGAGTCTTGAAATGTAAAACGGATTGTTGGAGGCGAAAGAAGACTCAATTTGTCAATTTTTTCTAGTTCGAAATTTTTTCAAAAAAGTTCTTTTACTAGGTATGAATCGCCCTGAAGTCTGCTGACTTTAATAAACACCGAATTGTGTACTTATTCTATTCTTAAAGCTACATTATATATTAAAGATTTATAAAGATTTTTAATAATTCTAAACTTTTTCAAAAGATTCTAAAAGATTTTCAAAAAATTAACAAATTGTTGTTGATGTAGTAATTGCACTATCCAAATCAACAAAAAGAATGACAATTTTTTGTTAATTTGGGCACAGTTAACAAAAATTTGTGAAAATAGACGTTACAGTATTCAAATTAACAAAAATTGTTAATGTTTTGTTAATTTGGACACTATTTTTCTAATAGTGTGAAAGGACTACAAGAGGATCATCAAATAAACTTAATGTTCACGGAGGGGAGTAGAGCTTGCTAGGGTATGAATCAAATTGTATTTATTCATTGCAAAATATGTTACAATTCAACAAATAATGATGTTTCAAATATTATGTATAATATATATTGCATGATATATAATGTATACCGAGTTATGCGTGACACATTTTATATGATGTTTTTGTATGACACATTTCGCCTGATGCTTTTGTATGACGCATTCTATGCAGCATTTTGTAAGTGACACTTTCTGTATGATATTTAGATATAAATTATGATACAAAAAAATGCATTGATATAGATTACAGTAATTATGAAAGGACCATTTCGTTTCATGACCAAAATTGGCTTGAGGACACATAATTAATCAAGAATATAATTCTAATCATTGTGGTTTGCATCTGTTGCGGATAAGTATTTCCTTAAAATTATTTCTCATAATAAAAATTTCTACTTTTGTGACTTAGTAATATGCTTTTGTCCTTGAACTCTTTCTCAATGGCTCGTGATGATTTTCTATGATGCACTCTTCGTTGGTTGCTCTTTGATTATCTAAAACAACATTCCACTTCCAATTAGATTGGTTTTTTTTTAGATACAAATACCTTCAAAATGCCAGAGTAAATCATGTTTCTTATATCAAGGGCCTTGCTTTGAAAAATTATAGGTTTTTGTTTTACAACCAATCACAAGTCAAGTTTGTGTAATGAGACATAAGATATGAAACTATAATTTACAAGTGTAAAATATATCAATAAATTTCAAATCACTAACTTTCCAAAAATCTGGTGGCATAATTCTTTTTCTTATGTAAATTTCCGTAATGCACTTCAAAATATAGTAACCACATTCCCAATTTGAGAGTTGTCGTGACATAACATAATTTTTTCATACCATGAATCCTTCGCAAAATCCATTCCAAACAGCCCACATCTTCGTCAAATAAATGTAAATATATTTATCATCATGTAGCTTGGTATTCGTCAAAGAGTGTAAGATACACTCGTCGCTTAAGACAAAATATTCAATTGATCTTTTCCATAGTATGGAACAAAAAGAATGTCAACTTCAATAACAACCACTTTCCACTTCCTCATTATCCATGCAATAAAATTATTACTACATTCACCTCTTGATGATCTTACCCATCCAACGAAAATATGAAATATGTAAGGACTCATAACATTACATTTAATATCAGCTACTTATGGATTATACCACACTCAAAACTAATTTACAATATTTTTTAATAATATATCTTGGTATGATTTTAAGTGAAGAATATTATATTTATATAACAAACAATAATATAGAATATGATAATCAAAATCGGTGTACGAGAAGACATTACCACCCATTGCATTTATTAACCCGCTTACAAGTGCATCCAACCTACATAATTCCAAAGTGAATGTTAAATCAATAAGTATGCTATAAAATGTATAATAATATATTTTGCAAAAGCTTAAATGCAACCCTGACATACTGAGATTTAGTGACTTTTATAAGTTGGCTAATTTCTACAACAAAGGAATTTTTTTCTTGCTTCACATCGGTATCATCATTAATTGCCAAGAACATCCTGTCATTTATGAATGCCTGTTCATTGATGTTAATACTTAATGGTTGAATACATAAAAAAGGTATTTATCCATAAGTGATGTTCATAAAAGAGATGTCATATCTTGAAGTGATCTTCAAACCATCACTTGTAGACTGCAACAACTCGAACAGTGTATTTGTTTTATCATTATATTTAAGTTTGTCATTTATATTAAATTCAAATGATTTATTGAATATTTTCACATGTGTTTTGCACAAAAAAATATATCAACTCTACATTCATTCACCTTCACTTGAACCTCTCGATTTGATATGGACAATAGTCCGATTGAAGAATAACCGACATCAATATCTTGTTTTGTCAATAAATATTATAATAAATTTTGTAAATACATGCCTACACATGATCCATACATTTATCAATGTTGGATCAAACCAAGAATACGCATATTTGAAAAAAAAATTCAACTTGAATTTCATATGGCATGATACATTCCGCATGACATATTTTACATAATATATTCTGCATTACATATTTTCCATGACAAATTTTGCACAACACATTGTGTATTATATAAATTACAGAATACATTTTGCATGTTAGTTTAGGCATGACATTTCCAAAACTCACATCTTCGGCATTAGTCTTCGTTTGATTATTCGTATTTGGCTGGTGCCACATAATTGCCAACTCTTCATGCTTCTTGATATAGTTCATATTTTCAATAATTTTGTGCGCAATTCTACCAATGAAGGCTTTTATCTTGATTACAATTGTCTCATATTGATTCAATTTACAACCTAACAATGCAACAATATCAAAGTACAAGGAATGCGATATACAATCAGATTCTACAAAATCTTAAAAATTAAACCAAACAAATATTTTTAATTTTTACATTGCAGTGGTGATTGCCATTCAAGAGCTGTAGAAAGCATAAATTCTAATAAGTCCATGAACAAATAGCCATTTTTTAAAATGAAAAACAAATAAAATTATGGACAATTTTCAAGCTCCCAATGTTTTCTCTCATCTGAGTAAAAAAAATTTAATGTGTCTTCAATATGCGATATTTTTATAAATTCAACTCTTCAAAACTACGTTTTTTACCACCTCATGAATGGTTAGAGATAGACACTAGGTAAGATAATTCTTAAGACTTAACAACTTAGCAACGATGATATCATTCAGTGTATTAAGGCTTTAAAATACTTTCAATTATAATATAATTGATGCATAAAAAATTCATGTTCTTTTTCAATCCGTATTTATTGCACCTACATATAATCTATGTATTTGAATACAATCATGAAATTAAAAGCAACTACTGTCATATTATTTTTTACTTCAAATTGATTTCAAGTTCTATATATTCATTATAATGTAGAAAAAATATTATTCTATACAAGCAGTGGCTTTGAATGGTTGGATGGAATGTCTTTCAATTGTATAGTGAAAAATATATATCTCAAAATTGTCATATATGTATCAATCACCAAATATATTGTTCAATGTCACTTTAGATAATCTTTCCTCTTTCAAACACATTAGATGTTCAATTCAACGAGTTGGCATATCCAATAACTCCTTTTGCATCCACTTCTTCTGTGTCTCTGTGATCAATACATATAGATCATGAAGAAGGACAAAAATCAAAGAAGAAGCCAAATTGAATCGGTTCTCGATAGTAAATGTTGTTGCTTCGACTTTAAGGCGTTCTTCAACCTCAATTCGAGATGGTTTCACCTTCAACTTGGATATGGTGTGTAGTACATTATGGGATTATACACCTTCACATAACCCGACTGACATGCAATTGGATTTGTTTCTGCATATTCAAGAACAACAATTGTATTTACATTGGGTTACATAGCAACAACGATTGGCATTGAAAATGTTGAACTCTTAGCACCATGGACATTACCGACAACTACAATCGACTTCTTGACTTGATGTTACTTAACCTTTGCTACACTTTGTTGTCTCTTGTTTGAGCGGTCATGCTTGCATGTGGCAATCCATTTAACATGTGTAGTGGTGTTTTTCCCATATTTCTTTCTAATCCTCTTCAATTCAAAATTGTTCGACCATACCCATGTAGGATACATTTTGAGGACACTAGGCCCATTCCAAAATCTGCACAATGTAATAAATCTATAATATGAAACATCATTTTTATTATAAAATTCTTCATTACAATGAATGCATTTGTAAATATAGTGATTGTTAGAATATTTTACATTAGTCTTGGACTTTCAATTATGCACCAACACCAACGCTTTATAATCTTCTTTCATGTACAAAACCGCACACACATGTCTATTATGTGACATAGTACATTTATATATTTGCGAATTTATTTTTTTACCTCTGAAAAGTTGGTATAGATATTTATTACAAGCCTAATCAACATTCCATACAAATAACATAATGACAAATGAGACATTTGTATATCTGGACTTGGTGCATAACACATTTGCAAATATGGATTTTGTGCATAACACATTTATAAATCTAGATTTAGCACATAACACATTCCACAGATTTCGGTGTATAACACATTTTACAAATTTTAATGCATAAGACATCCGCAAATCTCGTTTGCATAACACATTAGCAAATGTGGTGCAGAACTGATGGGATGGGAGCAGGGATCGTTCCTAATGACCGAGAAGGATCCATGGCTCGAAGGATGACTAACGTCGTTGGAGCTAACTCCGTCCATGGTTCCATCTAGTCAGACAAGTTGTGGACAACAGCGTGGGCAAGACTAGAAAGTTATGGTGTGGGGCATTGACATGTGGGCCAATGGACACGGATTCTTAGGAGGACAGAGCTTGATAGGGGTGCGTTAGTGTCCAGCATCCATAACCCATCATTAAGAGATTATGATTCTGCGCCAAATCTAGAGAAGTACAAACAAATGCAAACTTTTCCATGTAGGTTGATAGAAATAAGGACTGCAAAAAAATTCGGTAATCTATTCCTCAAATTGAAGTTACTGTAAATTTTTGAAGCCAAAAGTTGGCCCGAACATATTATTAATGTCTGGAGTATGCCATAACCATTCATTTTAACCGCTCATTCCTCCTCACTTTAGCACTGAAAACCATGTTATATATCATGGCAATATTGGTTTTGGCTTGATCAAAATTCCAATACCCTATAGATTGCTAATGGGGTCCTGATCATGAATAGGCGCCTTTACTATAAGTGTATTTTTGTGCGAGCACTTCCTTGTGGAGGAGGGGACCCAACATATGAGAGTATATTTAGAGTAGAAGCGCCCATAACCGATCACTTTAGAGATTCTATGCCAAATTTGGAGAAGTATAAGGAAGATAGAAAGCACGAAGATTACAATATTTTAGGAATTTTATTCCTTAAATTTTGAAGCCAAAAGTTGGCCCAAATGTCTAGAGTTTGCCATAACTGCTTATTTTAACCACTCATTCCTCCTCGCTTTAGCACTCAAAACCAAGACATGTGTCATGGCACTATTGGTTCTAGCCTTATCAAAATTCCGGCACCCTATAGATTGCCGATGGGGTCCTACTCGGGAATAGGCGCCTCTACTATACCTTATTGTCAAACATTCAAGTTGGATTGTGGTCATCATCAAATTTATCATTTTGAAAATTGCATGACTTGATTTATTGAGCCATACATCTTACTATTCTATTGGGAAAAATGAAAAATCCAAAAAAGAAAGAAAAAAACTTAGGGCAAGGTTTGACTAATAAGAATATGTCACCATAAAAACTATATATTAAAAATAACAACAATTACATGCCCACATCAAAATGTGATTTGATTACACTTTGGATCCCCTTTGTGAATGATTTGTCAAATTTCTCCAATTAAGGGCACTTCTAATGATAAAGGAGTTGGACGTGCAAACTTGTGAGAGTACATAAGTCTTATGTATCATTGTCAAGTCAAGTCTCTCTTTCCACCCCCTTCCCTATCTAAAATTAACCCATTCATCTGCTGCAATTTTCAAGCAACACATATTTATATTTTTAAAGAAATATTGGGGGATTCAGGCTTATATAAAAATTACATTCTCAAATACTGATTGAAATTTTACTATAATGAAATTATATAGAGGACACTCCAACACAAAGTGTGCTTCATTTTCAGCTACATTATTTTTGACAATATCTATTATCTCTAAGATAAAGGGATAGTCGACCATTGTCCAATTTCAATGATGTGAGATGCAGTAGGCATCATTTGATACTTAAGAGATATCGGCCAATATCTCTAAGCACCAATCCAATTAGTCCTGAAACTTGAAACATTGTACACCACATGAAGAAACGGAATGGGGTTTCTAAAGTCGCATGAAAGGAATTGAGGTCACAAACCCACCTCTTTGGAAACCTGCCACTTACATGACTCATAATCCCCCTAAAGTCAAACAAACATCCTCCAACAAAATTGACTTAGTCCAGAGATCCCAGTATAGTAATATTTGTTTTTGCACTTCCACTATATAGGTGATACTTAGTACACAATCATTGGCCTCGCTAACAGGGCAGAGCTATTAAAAAAATCTGCGCCCTTCTAAGCGGTTGAGGTCTGCGTTTCTAGTTTTTCGGAATCCACAAATATATAGTACATCATAATCATAAAGTACCTCTGGCTTTGTAGTTTCTATCACAAGCTGGATGATCTGTGCTCGCTTCCAAGCATCCAATCGTCACACTAAGCACCCGCAGTACAAAACTCAAACGAAGAATCGTCTATGGCTGACATCGGAATCAATCAAGAAGACAAAAGGTGTTGTAGGCTCCATAATTGGAGCATGGGAGGCCGGGATTGTGAAAACAAGGCCAGCCTGAAACTAGGAGAGCCTATATATGTCTGTTGGCAACACCATAGCCCGTGTTTCAGGACTCTTGGGTACTTGTGATGAGCTAAGCCACTCATATAGCGCTTTACCCCGGTAGAGAAACTGCACAAATTCAAACCAAGTCATAAATAAACCTACAATATAAAAATGGACAGTTTCACTATCCTCTGCCAGCATACATGACAAGCACAGAAGTCGCACCAAAAACTTAAATTCTTCTTTGTTGGCACGAAATGCAAGCTGAGGAGGTCATTGAGTAGTATTTGTAACTACTGAATGATAAAGTAGCCACTGGGCCAAACTTACAGCGTGCTGTTTGCTGAGTGTTGCACTTTGATGAATAACCGCTACAACATCTGGTGCGATTGTACCATTCTGCATGTAGTAAGGACCAAAAAAATGAGACCAAAATCCAAAGACCTACACAGTAAGGATATGAAAGACAAGTAAACGTGCAAGTGGCAGTAAGGCTGACAAGCAACTTACAGGACACAAGAGGGGCTCCAAAGTGATACAGCAGATGGGGGTGGCATGTTGAAGGCCTTGTTGGAATGGTTCTGGATAACAAGACCCCAGCAATGGGATTTCCGCACTCCCCATTAAGGCTGTCAATACAGCTCGTCGTACCTGCAATTACATGCAATTCAAAATGAAGTCAGCAAAAAAGGTAGAGAGTATAAACTTTGAACATTTTCTGCTCAGGCAGAAAATACAGGAAGTAGAAAGTCTGACTATTATAAACTGCAGGTGAAGGTGCAGAATAACTACTGCCAAACATTATTAGACCACATTTGACTTCTATACTACATATTATTATTTATCTCTACATAAGTTGGATATACATCCCAAGCAATGATGCTCAACCCGAGAAGTGATTTTCACAACTGCAGTGTACTTTGTACTTTTACTAGAGAACAAATTTCTACCAATGAAGAGCTAATTTGAGATCATGCAAGTGACAGACCATAAACATGAAGGTCAATCCCCTTGAACTTCTCAAGCAGTGTCATTGACCACTTCCAACTGACCCAGAGACCACCGACACCAACATACTACTGATAAAATAACATGAATGGAGCAGATCTCAAACCAGTGTAGACTTTACCAGTGATGGCATGGCGGCTACATAAGCTTGCTCAAGACAAAAACCCCGATACAAAACTTGGGCTACCCTTGTCTGCTCATGAGGCATCTGGAGATCACACACCTCGACATCCATAAGCTCATGCCAGCAACTGTATTTCGTTTTTGTAGTCATTATTTGTACTTCAATGCAACATTGACGACTACAGATGACAAGAAAATGTTATCAACACTAGATCAGTCCTTATTTTAAATATGACAAGACTGCAATTAACTACACTGATTACATGATTTCGTGTCACTTACTACTTGGAGTTACATAATGCTATAACATTTTTATAGACTTCAAATTTTACAAACAATGTAAAAATAGGCAGTTTGGACATTATACAGCACAAAAGAATTTACTTGGTGAGACATTACATTCTAAGTAGAAGTTATAGTACTATGTAACTCCAGGTAGTATGTGACACTAAATACCATTAACAGTGTAGTGTATACAAAAATTCAGAGTCCAAAGTGTTTAACTCCCTCCAAAAATCTACGTACTTGCAATATACCGGAAGGTGCAGCCTCAACATCATTGTCAGAAGACTTTGAATCTGCTTGAAGTGTTGAGTTGTTGCAAACGATACCAGCTATGATCTCCATCTGTGATGAGAAAATCACATCAATAAATGTCTAGAGGGTTGGAAAGGTCCCAATATATTTAAAGTTCGAACACATTACCACAGATTCTCAAGCAACACATAAAAGTCTAGGCCACTACATTTGCTAGCCCTTCAAGCAACCAGAAGAGATAATAGTACTAACGGTTTGAGTACAAACATACCAAATAACCGAACAATAAGCCAGTGTCCTGGTTTGGACATGCTAGAGCTACAAGCCCCCTGCACGTGCAGTAAAAGCTGATTCAGAATCTTTCAGCAAAGGATGGAATCTAAGCAGGACACTATGATGCAATGTAGTTATATACAATGAGTGTTTTTATGGATATTGATCAACAAATGATTGTAATTCCACAAAGAGTAGCATGATAATCAATCAAGACTGGTTGTATACCTCATGACACGAGGATCCAAGGCACGTTGCCACATCAGCTGATCCAATGCTCTTGTCAACAACGGCTGCAAATAATGAGGAGGGTTCAGAAACCAGAATAATTAAAATCAAAAGTGACTAATCTGATTTCTAAATTGAATCAAATGACTCCAAACAAAAAGTGCTCAGGTAAAATCTCTGAAGTGCAATAGAAAATGGTTAAAATCAAACAGCACATAGTAGCCAGATGTATTCAGACAGGAGCAATTTACCTCCAGCTGAGCTTGTTGCCGACAATTCAGCCTGGGATTCAATAAAACCTGAACAGCCCATGAAAAACAACTTAGCATTTCACCCAGAAACGAGGAACATACAACATTAAGCTTTTCCTACACCCCACTCTCTATCTCTCCAGGGTATATCGATTCACTACCATACAAAGGAACAGAGCTTTGTGTATAATCTCAGGAAATGAGTAACCTTGTAATCTTTGTGTTTTATCCACTTTTAAAAAGTCAAAAACTCAGGATATATCAAATTCAAATTTTTGGAGCTTTTTTTCCTGCCTGAGAAGCCCAGGCTTAGAAAATGTTCAATCACTAAAAAAGCAATATAAAGTAATAGTACCAGAAGGTGTAATATGTAGATCACACACATACACATATACCTCTCATACCCCCACAGACACACACACACAAACACAGTCTCTGAAAATTCTCAAAACCCCTCCAACATGAAAGAAAAACTTACCATGAGCTTCAGAAGCCTGTACAACCATGTCCACCCACACCAATATCGAGGAATTAGCTCCATGTAGATTGAACAAAACTCTTGAGGGATCTCTCAGTAAAGTAAAAATCTATGAAACTTATCATGATTAAAAAAAATGTGAAACCATGGTGCAGGACCTGATTCTGACAATAATGACATTCTCTCCATAATAGATATACTAGACGTGGTCCAATTTCTGGACTACATCAAAGTTGACTATTTGGGATGTCACGTCTACACATAACATACGCCTATATGCACACTTATATGGACCACATATGTCATGTTAATGAACTCTTAACAGGTACATGCGCCGTTCTGGTACAACAAATTCCATATACTCTTGACAAAAACAACCAGCCTGTTGACAACATGGAATGCTCTCCATGCTGCTAAAAGAGTCTTTGGAAAGTAGAAACTTACTTTTGCACAACGAACCCCACACTCCATTGTCGAGCAAGTTTATAAACTACACCATACAAGTCCTCCACCTGCATACGAATTACAGATATGAGCTCAGCTAGTCCAGGAAACTCCATGATCGTATTATGCGTCATTCTCAACCCTTTTGAGCCTATGCTTTCTTGATATCTGAAAAATTTGATCTTCTCAAGGACTCTATAGCACCTCAATCCCTCTCTAGCAGATCCTAACATCAAAGACTATCTTATATTATATTCAGTATACTCAACATAATCTACGTCAGACACTGTTATTCATTACAAGGCTTAAGTGCAATCCTCTCCTTGATTTAATCGACATCAAATGGCATACTTGAAGCACAGGAGCTCGCTTACCCGCTTAGAAAGTGTCGAGAACACATACTCCCCTAAACTGAATATGCGAACTGCACGAACCAAAAACACATAATAATTTGATAGTTAGAATCCCAGTCGCCGAAATCACCTGGATCTAAGGCCTACATGCGAAGCGTTTGTTTGGTAGGCATGCCCCGATACTGTAGACTTCTGACTAAATACAATCTTGGAATATTGGTACACACGTCAACTATAAAACATGGTGAACTTCCCGACACTTCCTATGAAGCCACCCACAATAGGATTAAATTTCAGACAGGATACATACAGTTTGGCTATTCTCTGAAGAGATTAATTCTAGAAGGACAGAGATGCAGAGGGCAGACGAGCTTTTAGCTCTGCGCACGGCGCTCCCGAGCTCTGCCCGGGCACTAACGTTCCCACACCAAAATGCCCTCCACCGCTTGCGCAAACGCTTATAGACACAAGTTATAGAAAGTTCCAAGAGGTTTGCACGTGAAGCTGTCCTCGTCTCCAAGACGCTTAATACACTGATCGAATTGTAATTCTGGACTACTCCCGACTCTTTTCGTCTCCAAACTATCCTGTGATGATTACGAGCTTAACTTGAAGGGAGAACGAATAAGAAAATTAATTGGTGAACTCGGTGTACTCGGAGGATCTTGAATTTTTTTCTTCTTTGTCAGAGATGTTGTATGCAGAGACGGAAGAGCTGAACGCAAGAGTGGACGAGGTTTTCTATCTTAACGAAGATGGAGGAGAGAGCATCGAAACATAGGAAGCAAAAACACTTACAATCAGATGCCTCGAAGCCAGAATCGTCAAACTCCATAATCAAACCCTGCCAGATCTCCAGGCTCTAATTAGCTCCCGTCCTCTTTGAATATCTTTCCCTACTGCGGTCGGTCTCCCAAACAAATAAGGCTCGTCCCCCGCATCATCATCACAGTAAAGAGTATTGCTTGATTATCCACTCCGTCACATAAATGAACTACCTATTCCCAAACCTTTCTCTGTTACTGAATGTCGTCAAGAAGCTGACAAAGCAATCTCTAAAGACCGGGGTCAATTAATAAACACAAACGCAGAGTCGTCGCTTTACGGATTGATAACCTATTCAAATTATATACTACGAGTTTGTCAAAACGTCCTTATTGAATGAATCGTAAATTTTTGGAAGGAAGAAAGAAAGGCACATTCATTCGCAGATTCACGTTGCGATCACAATTCCCCCCGGCCACACGAGCGTCGCAAACTCTAGTAACTCCATTACTTGCAATCCAGAACCGCCATTTATTATTTACTATGGGCACCTCATCAGCTCCTCCTTTCGGCCAAACCTGGATCTCAATCTAAGCTCTTCTTCTTCCTCAAGCGATTCTTGACCCCAGGAGTAGTAAAGCAGAGTGCTACTTATATCCCTTCTTGCGTACAATAATAAATTGGCCAGGGTTGTGCTCATATTGAAGGTTCTCTTAGAAACACAATCTTCCCCTGCCGCTGCACTCGATGCCACGGCACCTATTTCAAATTCTCGAAATCCTTAACCAGCCTGAACTCATCCTTCCTCAAAAATATCCGAATCTGCCACCACAACCAATCCCGAACGCCGCACCTCCCTTATACACATCTTCCAAACCTCCTCACCTCTCTCTCTCTCTCTCAAACCCTCTCGTCACCCTAATGAGTCACTTCAACACAGTTCCGCATTGTTTTATATTCCAGCCATTTATATTTCAATGCTTTCTTGCGGTCTTCTCAAACACACGTCACCGATTTCCCCCCCGTTTCCGGCAAGCAATAGACTCCAACCAACTTTAGGCACCAAACTTGCTGCCGCGAGGTTTGTGAGCGGCAATTTTTTAATACAAATAAATCCAGGGCTATGGCGAAGCGTGGAAGAGCGAGAAGGGGAATTTGGAAAAGACCGGGGAGGGGGGGGGAGAGGAAAAGCTGTGCGGGAGGAAGGCGACGACGGGGAGTGTATGATGAGGCGATGGCGATGGTGCAGGGAGCTGGGAAGGAGGGAGGTAGTGTAGACACAAAGAAAGCTTAGCTTGGGGCTCCGGAAGACACGAAGGGGGTAACTCAACCCAAGGGTCAGAGTTTCACCTCCGGTTACTGGGGGATTCAGATAATCCTACTGCCTAGCTTTGCATTTAGCCCTGTTATTGTACCTTACCTTTGTCCAAACACGGACTCCGCGTGAGCCCCTTTTTTGGTTGGAACTTGGAAACAGTGTTCAATATTGAAGTCTTCAACACATGTCAAATGCCATCATGACATTATTCAGACCCATGACAGTGTTTTGTGGGACTGACAGTATTCTAGGGAATATTCTCCACATTCAACCCGACTGTGAAAATATCGGGAATATTCCTTGGAGTATTGTCAGTCCCACAGAACACTGTCATGGGTCTAAATAATGTTATGATTTTGGCCGTCAATGAAGTTTTTTTGGGGGGGCACTTCACAAAAACGTGCTCTGCAAAGTTTCCACCAGTCACAGTGAAGGCCTCTCCAAAAACTACATGTCACAAAATACAATGGTTGCAATTTGCAAATAGAAACATAGTCGGACTCCAATCTTGGCACTCTAGCAGACACTTCCGAATTCCAATAACTCTTGCAATTTCGACTCTGCAACTTCGGCTTGGCAAGCATAGCTATATGTGAACATGGATTTTCCAAACAGAATTGGGTGAAGAGTGATCGCAAAAGTCGATTGAAACTTGAAACATTGGATGCATTGATGCGAGTGTCATTATGCGGTCTTCCGATGGAAAATATGGATTGGGCTAAAATTTTTGACACTTGGAAATCGACCAAAAACTAGAGGGCTTTGCCTTTGGAGTTGGATGATGACTAAGTGCATTGTGTAGGGAATCTAAATAATTTTAGTGCATCATTTTATTGCATGTACTTCTTCAATATATTGAGACATCATATTATTTTCATATTCAATACAAAACGGCCAATATCAAGTTTTTTGTTGTGAAGTGTTGCAAAAAAGTTTGAACATTTGAGTGAAGTGTGATAATTTTGAAGCCCTTCACGTTGAAATGCATATAAAGACTTCAAACTTGAACACTGCTTGGAAACACTTGACTCTTGAAACTAGGGTGGATGGGTCTTAAATGGTTGCCTTTTCCAACTAGCCCACTTCTCCTAGGATATGAAACACGCGATTAGCACGAGATGGTTTTTAGAGTCAAACCAAGGCCATAGTCATTTTCCTCATTATTTTGGAGTTCACATGAATCTCTTATTCAAGATATATCATTTTTAGAGTGAATTCTCATGTTCATTGAATGGTCATATAAGTCTTCCTCCCCACCCCCCCCCCACACCCCACCTCCAATTATGTCGACTAGTGAGCCCGTAATATTTTGAGCACATAGTCCAATCTCTGCTAAATGTATGTCTTTTGGTATCCATGCTTGGAGTCACATCTAACGCCATTTCACATCTAACGTTTTCCTCATTATTTTGGAGTTCATATGAATCTCTTATTCAAGATATATCATTTTTAGAGTGAATTCTCATGTAAGTCTTCCTCCCCACCCCACCCCCCCCCCACACCCCACCTCCAATTATGTCGACTAGTGAGCCCGTAATATTTTGAGCACATAGTCCAATCTCTGCTAAATGTATGTCTTTTGGTATCCATGCTTGGAGTCACATCTAACGCCATTTCACTCAAATCTAGGTGTTTGACTAAGCACAGTAGCCGAATATGGGTTGTCTACCCTAGGTAAGGTAGACGTGCCTAAATCAAACATAGAAGTAATTTTGACACCTAGATTTAAGTGGTATGCGGTCAGGTGTAGATATAAGAATGGACAACAAAAAGACATGTGTTTAAAAGAGGGTGGATTACATGCTCAAAATATGTCAACTATTCTAAATTTGAATGGTCAACATGATTTGGGGAGGGGGGTATATGACCACTTAATGAGCACGAGAATAATGCATCAAAACAAACTATATGAGCTCCAAAAATTATGATGCAAATGGCTACATACACAATTTGAATTTGATAAATCATCTTGCACCAATTACATATTTCATATCCTTATACGAGAAGTGGGTGCAGAGAGAAAAATATCCAAATAAGACAAGTCTACCTTACTTACAATCAACCCGAGTCTAAGGGTGGATTTAGACTAGGGCCCAACACCCAAAAGAAACTCTAAATTCCAAAGGTTACATTCATTTTGTGCCTTGCAACCGTATTGTAGGGGAGTTGTTGGTTTCTTGCAAGGGAGGGAGGGAGGGCAATAGGGTAACTCAACCCAAGGGTTAGGGTTTCACCTCTGGTTACTCAGGGGGTTTAGATAATCCTGATGCGTACTAGGTTTCGAATAAGCCTTTTGTTACCTTTGTCCACACACGGACTCCATGCAAGCCCCCTTTTAGCTTGTTAACACCAAGCTTGAAACTAGGTAAGTACATGTGCCCAAGTCTAAGGGTGCTTTAGATGTCCAACAAAACATAGCAATCCTATTGGCCGAGAGGTGTAATTTGGACCAAAGATTTTTGAGATGAGGGTCCAAGATCAAAGAAGAGTCAAAGTAAGGTGTCTCCTACATGGCATCATTTTGGAGGGAAATGTTGATTGTCCGAACCAAGAAAGGAAGGTCAAAAGGAGAGGTCATGTTTTGGAGAACCGTTATGGAAGATAAAGTCTAGAGGAGGGTCCAGTTCAAGGGTTCAATTTGTCTCAAAATGCTTCAAATCGGTCCCTATGTTCTTGGAATATGGACCCCCATCGAAAGCGCCCCTAACTTAAGGGCAGCTTTACACTAGGGCCCAATAGCAAGGAAACTCCAAAATTTGGGGTCACGTTTATCATGAATGTGCCTCGAAATTGTGTTGTGGGGCGGGTTGTTGGTTTCTTGTCATTGCAGCTAGTGCCTTTGGTTTGTGATTACTTGTTTGGTGGTATGTTAGTTGTTAGTATGTGCATACAATTCAAACCTTGTGTGAATTCTTTCCCCTTGCCCTTACTCTCAAGCCCAACTTGGGGTTATTGAGGTCATGAATGGTGTGGTGTAGTATGATTATTGTCAATGGAAAATTGTCATTTGATGCCTAACAACATCTTTAGTTTATAAAATTGAACAACCGTATTGGTCAAAAACAAAATTTTGGTCTCAAGGAGCTTACACTAGGGTCTGGATCCAAGGTAAGAAGATATGAAGTGGTGCTCATGTGGCATCAATTCCCCCCAAATTCCAGCAATCTCATCTAAATAACTCTCCTAGTTTGAGAAACTGATCTTCAAATTTAGATCCAATCTTTAGTCCAAAAGCAATGTCCATTCTCTTGGAGCTAGACCTGAATATGAACCCACCATAAGGTATGTGACCCTATTGTGGACGTTTCCAAATTTGCATACAATTTGGGATGTTGGATAGAATCAAAATTCTATCTTCCAATTAACAATCATGAATCACAAAGATCGTTATCCCAAGTTCTAGAATTGGAGATGAAATGTAAAAGGTATCAAAGGTCAAAAAGAAGATTCTCTATGTCTTTAAGTGATCACATAGTCCATGCCAATTGTCTCCCCCGGGGGGTGCACGTTTCATAACATGTGTGAGTATACGTGAGTGCATGAAAGAGGTATCAATTTGAACTTTTCTGTACTATGTATACATATGCTACACAAATTATAACTTGTAGCTATGTATATGTATGGAGGACCTCTAAGAAATATATAATAATTGTATTTGTATAGTGGGGTCACTAGACTTTATGGGTTGAGTGAGATTGGTTTATGTCAAAAAGGAACCATCAATAAGTGGACTTACAATCTCACAAATCATTTGATGGTAGATTTTGCAACAATGATTACATTAGCTTCTATGACATATATTATAGACTTAGATGCTTATGAGTTACATCTTGGGGATGACGAAGTCTTCAACGACTTTATTAATGAATGCTAGGGTTTTACACTATACATATGATAAGGGTTCATTATTGTTCAAAAGTGTATTTGTTTACTTATGTTAATGACTATATATGAATGTAATTTTCTTTTATTTATACATATAATCACTTTTTATTTGTATCATTGAAATTACACGTGTATTGCTTGATTTTACAAAACAAAACTTGTATATAGAAGGTTTTTAAATTATGTTGCGAACACATGTGGTTCTTGGTTTTTAATGAAAGGTGCACCCTTGGGTTGTGTCCACAATCGAATGTAATATGGTTTGTGTACTTTGAGCACAAGTCCAATTTGAATGTACCACGAGTCTTTTCGGCATGGATTTTTAAGATCAACCCTTGCCATATAACAATGAAATGTATATGTTTGAACAAGAGGAAACGCCCACATAAGGCCCACACACTTTATGTACAGTTGGCTCTCTATAAAGTTTGTGACCATAATGTGGACATGCCCACATCCACAAACAAATTTGGACATTAGATTGGATTGGGAATTGCTTTGTTTGGTTAGCAATGAGAAACACAAAGATTGTCATTTCAAGTTCGGAATTGGTGTTGAGAATGCAATAGTTACAATAGACTACTATTAAGAAACCAACATATGATGACACATGTCAATGTAGTTAGAACCCCTCACCGATCGCTCATCCATAAGCATAAGGGTTATAAGAACTCATCACATTCTCACATCCATATTAATGTAATATCATCCACGTATTCTTTTCATGAGTTGATTGGTTATGACTAATGATCGACTCAAATAGGTAAATGTGAATTGTGGCTCTTCATCCCCTCTCCTCTTGTTCATTACACAGTCCATCATTTCACCTCTCTTCACTCATGGGCTCAATTATCCTACAGTCTAACCTCGTTAATAAGACACTTGTTTATACGACACCCTCGATATTATGACACATTTTTGCGTGACCAAACTTTTTAGTTCAAAATTCCTCTTTTATACGACTACGACACTCGATAATGCGACATTTAGAATCTCCGTTTTGTCATATTAAAGAGGTAGTTAATGCTAAAAATTATTTTCATCTATGTTATGTACATCTAAAATACATCCATTTTCACTTGGGAACTACTTGGGAACTTAATGAGAATTAGGGTTACTAGTGTAGAATGGACATGGTTAGGGTTAGAGTGGCCTCTTGCCTAGTATGTTGCCTTGTACTCATGGTGATATAGTATCACCAATATCTTGTGCACTCTCTTGCATTCTTGCAGTCTCCAATTTCATTTTGTCTCAATGTTAATCTAGATTTAGTAGATGTGGATGATGTTGCCCCACCTACAGTAAAGCTTAGTGATGCTAAACGTCATGCAACATTGTTGTCTAGTTTCTTATTAGAGTACTCTTTATAATTTGGTCTTAATGAAATTATTAATTTTCAAAAGCTAGTAGGGAATATAGATAAGATGATTGTTGCTAACTTGGGTAGGCAACACCAAAGATCTCTGGACTCCTATTTCAAGAGTTCTTGAGAATATTTGTATTTGTTTGAAGTTATAAGTTATTATTTCATACCATCTATATTGCTTAAACTCGTTGTATATATTTTAAAACTTGTATTACTCATGTTTTCGTATTCCCTCAATAATACGACAACTTTATGCCATTTGTCATATTAATGAGAAGACGACACCTCGATAATACGACTTTTTGTGTGTTTCCCAAACGTGTCATACTAAAGAGGGAGAACAGTAATGTAGTGGCCTAGGCTTTGATTACCTTATGTCCAAACATGCTTTCCACGTGAGGCCCCTTTTTTGTGCAGCATCTTGAAACTATGTATATTATATTGTTAGACATTCACACGTACTTAAAGACCTTACAAGCAAAGTTCCAACAAAGCATCTGTGGCTCCTCACTTATTATTTATGAAGATTTCTTTTATTGAAATAAGATGTATAAAAAAATTTATGGCCTTTAGATCAATGTAATATATTGGCTTAAATATCGCCCTAAACCCACTTACGAGAATCATGTCAGCCTTTCAATCTAAAACATCCAATAATCAACATAACATTATTAAGTGCGTCAGTGTGTTCTCACGGCCCCCGGGAATATAAGCCGGGATGCCATCAGTTAGCTCACATTTAGACGGGATGCCGTGAGTTAGGTCACATTCAGTCTAAATGTGAGCTAACTGACGGCATCCCGGCTTATATTCCCGGGGGCCGTGAGAACACACTGACGCACTTAATAATGTTATGAATCAAGTTTTGGTCTAGTTATTCTTGAATATAGGTTTAGTTTATTTTAGTTAACAAATGCTGCATTTTATTATTTATTACATAAAATTAAACTCAATGCCAGTTATTTTGATCTTAAGGCTGCTTCACACTATGGCCGAAGGTCGAGAGGCCGTCAATTTCCACCAGTCATATTGCAAGAAACCAAGAATTTGGGCTCTCAACCCTTCACACTAGAGGCCAAAGTCCAAAGGTCGTCGCTCCCCAAAATGCCTACATGGCAGTACTTTTTATTTATCAAGGCAACAAACTCTCGAAGGAAGTTTGGGTCGGACATGAATGGAAACCCAAACTATGATTGAGAGGCCGTCGATTTTTGTTCATAAAAAAATAAAAAACTGGCAAGATCTTGGCCATTAGATTAGAGGGGTGGGTTGTTTTGGACGAGGAATAAAGTGGGATGCTCCTTCTTCCTTTGGACTTTGGGCTTGGCCTTTGGAGGCTTCACACTATACTTGGCCGAAGGCTCCAATTCCTATATTTTATTGGGTATTTTCAGCCCATGTCTTTGGACTCTCAACAAAGTTTGGCCATTCAATCCCATGGCCTCTCGACTTGGACAGCCATAGTGTGAAGCGGCCACAATATGTTGTTTTGGTCCAAATTTATTTTATCATTTATTATTCGATTTTTTGACCTAGATTTTTTTGGGTTTGATTTTATGCTCTTTATGGTGAGACTCGAAACCTCTTGTGCGATGACTTTATATATATAGATATATATATGCTTCAAAGATGTGTTAAGGACATTGCGGTTGGCACATATCTAATGTGCCAACATCAATACGTCGTTAGGGAGAGAACACACGAGCAATCCGAGCATTGTTGTGGAAATCCCCAAAATCATAGGTTCAAGTAAAATCGGACTCTTTGGAAGTCCAAAGATCATAGTTCATAACAATAAAGTTCTCACTTATATCAACAATTTATATGTCTTATTGTTCTTATAGACGTGAGGTCAATTGGTTAATTTTATACAGTGAATTGGTGGCAACAATCACATAACATTATTCATATCCATAACAGTGTTTTATGGAACTGATAGTATTATGCAAAATATTCCACCATTTAGGTTGAATGCGAGGAATATTCTGCAAAATATTGTCAGTCCCACGGAACATTGTTATGGATCTGAATAATGTTATGCACACACAATGAATTCCTATACTTGAATGTAAAATATTCACAGAAAAAGGACATTACAAGTTAGCAAAATTGCATAATTTTGTTTAGTTCAATTTGTCAATTTTACTTTATTCTCATTTAAATAAACCACGAAGGGAAGAGAACATTTGGCTCAAAATGACATGATCGGAAACTATGTTTTCAAAACCGAACCTCATAGTAGCCAAGGTGAATCGGTGATCTTTGACCTCTCGTTGTGACGATTAGGGTTTGGATTAGATCAACCATGTGTCTCGTTTGTGGAGTTTTATAGAAGGGTGAGATATCATGTTCAAAAGGGCGCACATGTAATGGATCCCTACCCAAGGAAAACCTTATCTTAGATCATCCACACTAGACTATATCATGTAATTAGTGTGGGTTGAATAATAGATCGTGTAGGTGGCAATACGAAAGGTTGATGGGGCTCGTTCTCGACCACACATGTATGTCGGAGAAATATGCTTTTGCTTTACTCCCATTGAATTGCATTAGTGTGAGGTTTACGAAAACACAAGGTTTCACATGTTTTGGACATTTTAGGGTGGTGTAGTGACATCTTTAGGGATCGGTGTGCAAATTAGGACCATCGACATCTTTCTTAAGGATTTTTTATTTTATTTCATTTTTGGCACAAATTGAAAATTCAATTGCAAGAAGGCACCAAAACACAACCACCTCAGGAGAACCAGTGCAGCCCAAGGGGAAATCAAGAGATCTTTCTTTCTTTCTTAAGGAATCACATGCTTTATAATTTGCTTTCAAATTTCATCATTGAGCTTCCTTATATTTGTTCCATGGGAATGGGAGTCGAGGCACTTTGAATATAGCATCAAAGACATGCAAGAGAACCTTGATACATTTTTAACAATGCTAAGAGTACTAAGACAAACTTGTGGATAGAAAGAACAATTGTGATTGGGTAGGATTATAGAAGATACACTAAATAGTCCTATTATTGTGGGTCACATTACTTTTTTTTGGAGCCACGCTACTTCTCATAATGAGAATTAATGTGGGCCACATTACTTTTTCAACTCACACTCATTTTTTAGTAGGAAATTAGTGTGGGTCACACTAAATGATTTACTTAGAAAATTATTGTGGGTGATAAATTTATCATTTGCTACTTTTGTCCTATAACTATATTCAATGTGTTGGTCGAAAGTCTTCATGAAGACTTAGGGTCTTGGACCCACGTTATTTCCACCCTTACTAGAATATTAGTGTGGGTGAAAAGTTAGCAAGAAGGCATTCAAAAGCCCACATGCATATTTGCCCTTGCAAAATGAACAATACTCAATAAAAGTAAAACTGAATATTGTTCATTTTGCACGGATAGCCCAACATACGTGGGTAACCAAGCTTGCAAAATTCCCGGCTTTAGCGGTGCAGTGCTAAGGGCCACTTCACACACGAGCCAAGAGCTGTGACCATGTAATTGTGAGAGCTCAAAAGAAAGTGTCCAAAGGCCGTCCCAAGACACCTCCAAAATCATGTAGTGTGGTCACGGACCCTCAACTATAGTGTGAAGTCATATGTGACCGGGCCCTCAACCAACTGCTATTTCAAAGAATTCCTATTCATGCGTGTCCTCAAACATGATAAAATAGAATAAACCAACGGTTGTGACCGTTCGGAGTGCCACGGTCTCCCGGTTTTGTGTTAGGCCTACGTCCAAGAGGTGGTTTTTGAAAACAGTCCAAGTGACCATGAAACATGATCCATTCGATGCCATGTAGGAATCCATGTCGACTTTACATCCATCTTGCATTCACGTACTCTGTCGGTCCCTCAAGCGCAGTGGGAAGTGAACTTGGACCGGCTCCGCCTTTTCCACCAATGAGAGTGCTTGAAGTGTAACGGTCACGGGCTCTCAGTCTCGTGTTTGAAGTGGCCCTAAGTTATGTTATGGAGCGACCTTTTGCACCTTTGAGGCTTTTTATAACATGCATGATATTCCCTAGCTAGGTGCTCAAACGCGAGATATTCCCAAACAAGTCAAGTTTCATTGAGCCAATAGATCGAAGCCCCACGAGTTAGGAAGGTAGCACTTTGGCACTTTCACTTGGAGGAGTCGAGGACGCACGAGTCGTGCTTGCATATTATAATAAGAATACTAATAATACTCCTTCAGGGGCGAAAGATTTGGGCTCATCCACACGTGCCATGCTTTGGGGGTCCTTGAAGCTTACCTATCTATGTAACTTATGTACTTCGGTTCGGGTTCCAAATTCCGAGGGAAAGAGGATAAGCAAGAGGAGGGCCGGTCCGGAGATGTAGGTCTTATCGGGTATGTCCACTTGTTCACCTCAAAGAGGGGAAGTCTACTATTGACTTCGGCACTTTAGGAGTAGGCTTGCCACCTGGACTTCGGGTAGAAAGGTAAAAGTATTATTCCTTTATACTTTTACCTTTTTACTGTGCCCACGAGCGGAGGCGACACTAAATAGTCCTATTATTTGTTGGTGGGAAGTTAGTGTGGAAATAATTAGCGAGGGTCACTCTAGTTGTTTAGTCGGGGTGGAAATAATGAGGGTTCAAGATCCCGGGCCTTTCCATCAGTTTTTTTTTCTGACACTTCCGATCAACACTTTACATAAGATTGAATAGTCATCTTACATCAAAAGTAGCACAAAAAGAGAAAATCACTCACACTATTATTTTAGAAAATAAAATAAGTATGGCCCACGATATTTTCTTAAACTAGAAAGTTAGTGTGGGTTGAAAATTAATTTGGCCCACATTAGTTCTTATTATGAGAATCAGTGTGGGCCCGATAAATTATTGTGGTCCCTGATAATACAATTATTTAGTGTATCTTTTGAAACACTTGAGACAATTCACCCATCTTTGACACATGGTTGCCCCAACTTGGGATAACTTGATGCTTCACTATGGGTGAAATTGTCATACTTGGAGCATGTTTGTGTGACTTATTTGTAGGGTGTACATATGATATCATAATTGATATTGAAGGTTTACATGTTGTGAAAAACACTTATGAAAAACTTCTTTTTTTGGTTCTTTTTGTTGGCCTCTAATAAACCCTCGTTTTTCATGATAGAGTGAACATACACTTCACAAGGCAACTGAACGATCCCAAGTCGGGCTTCATAGAGTAACTCGGAAAAGACCAAAGACGAAAATAATTGAATGAACACAATGTCACACTAACATCAAAGAAACAAAGATTGAACTAAGGAACATAAACCAAAGGATGTGAAACCTCGATGTCAGGAGCCAACAACTCCCTCACAATGTGGCTGGAGGTACATAATTTACGTTCATTCATGTGACAAAATATCACACTACTAACAACAACGAAATAATTCATCAATCACGTCCATGATACACTTACCATGAGTCCAAATTGTTATGGTTTTTAAGCATTTTTTAGTAGGCAGATGTCTTTGACGGAAATCAATATGCCAAGTGATAGAATATCACGCTAATAACAACAAAACAATCGATCATTCACATCATGACGATCTTCCACTTGGCTAACATGACATACATCATGAAAGAAAAGCATGCACAAGATACACATGGGTGGTGTTGAAAATGCTATATACACAAACTTAAATCAAACAAATTAGTTGTTGAGTGGTACGGCATATAGTAGAGATATTCGGCTGGGGATTCGTGGCACTCACTAAGGAACATCCATCCAATATATCGTGGATGAAGTGGCTCCAATAAAAAAAGCCCCCCTATGGGGTTGAGGGCCGATTCATTCGAATGTGACATCACTAGACTAATTCGGGGCCTTTGACTCTATTTCCGGAATCAAATTGCCTAAAAATAGTCATTTAGATGATTCCTGCGTTTTTTTCATCCGCATGGATGATTATACTTGAGTGCCACGAATCCCCGGCCGAGATATTCTATATTGTACGTGTACTCAAAGCTCCTACTATGTTTGAGAGACTTACCTTTCTACTAGATTCCGGTCTCCTTTTGCCACTGTGGAACAAACTTATCTAGCCCCCTTCGACACTAGAACTTTACCTTGCAATGCTATTTGGGAGTTTGATACAGTCCACCCTCGATAAATGTTACACTTATAAACGTTAACTCATTATATTTGTTAACAAAATCGTACTCCCCTCATACTGCTAACTAGAATGTTAACTATGTTAAATGTTAACAATAACTTACTCCCCTCTTTGTTAGTTTGCCACTTATAAATGTTAACCTACGAAATACATCCAATACTGTGTGATGACATCCATTACATTGACTCACAACCTTTCAAAGTGGCAAAAGCCACCAAATTTGACTTTTGTGATCAAATTATTCATCTAGACTATATTGTGGAGGGTACCGTATGAGGGTTCAGAAGGTCTTGAGGCTATGAGGGTTTGGATTGGAACGTCTGGAGCGGCTTGAGCATTGGACTGTTGGATTGTGGAGTGAGAGCGAGGACACATGTCAGGTTAAGTAATGGAGGCAAAGAATCTTTGTTAAGTTTAGCACAAATATGTTTCATTTTCATTTTGTGTTTAGGGTTTTAGGGTGTTAAGATGGGAGGCCATTTTACAAATGCTCAAAGGAGAGAGATGATCATGTATCATGCAAGTGCTCCTATTTCAAACCGGTCTCTCACACTTTGGGCAAATGAGAAGTTTAGTACATCTGTGAGTGAGATGACAATTTCAAGGCTTTTGAAAAACAAAGCTTTGTATTTGGGTAGGGTTACTGATAAACCTAATGAGAGCACGTAAGGTTCTCTCACCTGCAGTTGAGCAGGCTACATTTGCTTGGTTCTTTCTTATGGAAGAGAAATCAGCAACTATTTCAGATGATGTTCTCTGTAGCATTGCAAAGAGATTTTATCCTCGTCTTCCTAGAGCATCAAGGAGCAAAGAGCATCACTTCTCAAAGGGATGGATAGCCGGGTTCAAGAAGCGCCATGGAATCAAGGGTTTCGTGCATCATGGTGAAGCAGCCTCTGCAGATAATGCAAAAGAGACAAAGGTTAGAATTCAAGAGATCAAAGACAAGATTGCAACCTACAACCCTAGCGACGTATTCAACATGGATGAAACTTGATTATTTTACAAGTTTGAATCATTGTTTCACTTTGTATCTTTTATTTTGTCACTTGTAGACTATTGAATGCAAAAGGTTGCAAAATACAGTTACAAGACTTGTTTAGTGGTTAGGTTAATGAAAGAGTTGCAAGTGAATGTGTTGTGCTAATTATGTGCAGGTTAGAACCAAACCGTACGCTTGCCACAAAGCGATTGTCTTGGAAGAAGTTGCAGAAAGAAAGAATTACAATTGCTTTGACAACAAATGCCGATAGTAGCACTAAACTTCCTCCATTTGTTATTCATAAGTATGCTCGTCCTCGTGCATTTACAAGGAGGAATATCTCAAATCCACATAACCTTGGCATTCTTTGGAATTCCAATAGCAAAGCTTGGATAACCACTACATTGTTTCAAAAGTTCTCATTGGATTTTGAGAGGAGAATGCGCCTTGCAAGAAAGGACAAGGTTTTATTGTTGGTGGATAATTTTTCAGGGCATCAGTGCAATGCTATTGAATCTCAATTACACATTGTCACTGTGGAGTTCCTACCTCCAAATACCACTAGCTACCTACAACCCATGGATGCAGGTGTGATTAACTCATTCAAAGCACAATATTGCAAAATGCTTGTTGAGCATAGGTTGGGTTGCTTCATGAACAATGAAGACCCTAAGATTGATGTTTATCAAGCTGTGAAGATGTTGGAATGTGCTTGGAGGGTGAAAGTTACTTCTTCAACCATATATCACTGTTGGAGGCATATTGGACTTCTTATTCTACCTGATTTGAATGTGAGGACAACTTGGAGCCATGTTGAGGGATTGCAGGAGTTAACAACCCTGCTTGAGAAACTTTCATTGATTACTAGTGACATCCAAGTTTCAAATATGGAAGTTGGTGAGTATGTAGCCTACGAGTTCGATTTTGATCTCAACAATTCAATGGAGATCACAGAGGATGAGGTGTGGGATGTGATAGGATGTGATGATTCAAATTCTCCCATTTCAAATGAAGAAGGCGAAGAGCAAATAGAGGTTAAACCGGTTGTTAAGTTTAGTGAGGTCCAGTCATGTGTACTGACTCTCCAAACATACATGGAGCAACGGTCCAATAACACTACAAAGTCAGCTAGCATGTTGTTGGAAATTGAAAAGCATTTGAAGATTGTAAATGCTTCAGAATCAATCCAAAGGACTATTGATTCTTATTTTGTTTCATAAAAATAAAAGATTGATTTGATACACATATTTTATATATATGATAATTTTGCAAAACTCTCCCTCCATAATTGTAATGAATTTATATTTGTTAAGCATTCAAAAAGCTCCCTTTATAACTGTTACAATGTGAACTCACTATAAATGTTAGGAAAATTTTACTCCAGAGCCTAACATTTATAGAGGGTGGACTGTACATGGATTTTCCAAGTTTTGATCAAAGCTCAAACTATGGTACGCATGTCTAATTGGACTACGTAATAGAATCAATACTGCAACACCATAGTTGGTTTGTGCACCTCAAAACGGATATTTATTTATTTTTGAAAAATAAGGCTTGTTAGCTAAAAATATAAATTTTGAAAGTTCGTCTACCCCATGATTTAAAGAAGTAATATTTTTGGTAAGGTCCAGCAGTATTCATTTTTTATAATATTATTTTTCACTTATTCGTATGACTGGGCTCATAATTTCCGGTTTTTTTGGGAATTATTTTTGCACGAACCAACTATTGTACTACAGTAGTCAACATAATTGTGTGTGTGTGTGTGTGGGGGGTCTTTGGTTGCCATCATTGACGGTTCACATCAGTTTAGCACCGTGGGTTCCAGTCCTTTGATAGGATTGAACAAAACCGCATTTGATGGATCAACCAAAATTTAAATTCATGAATTGGAGTTGTACTTCATAGTGAACATGAAAAAAATAACCATGCGAAACTTGCCTACCTTATTGAGGGCTTCACCACTTCGTCAAGATTTCAATAGTTTGAGCAAGTGTAAAGTGGGGCGATGCTCGAAGTGAAATATCAAGGGTGGAATGTTACTAGAAATAGGAACATTCATGACAAGATCACAAAATGCTCGGTCACTCATTCGCTTGGTAGGGGTCCACAAAACGAGAGCTCAAACTCTCGTCAACTTTCCCCTAAACAACGACCTCCATGAGAAGAGCTCGTTTAAGATTTTGACCGAGAACGTTGTCAAGATTGACCGAGAGTTTGTCATAGACGGTTCCACAAGGAACCCGTCCCTCAAATTGGCCACCGGTAGATCATTCAAACTTCTCCAAAAGTGGAAAGCTCAAGTGCAAATAAAGTGGACTTGAGAGTGAACAAGCATGCATAAGCGGGCTCCCCCGCCAATGAGGAGACTCCTTCTCTTTGAGAAGCTCTCGTCCTCTCTCTAGTGTAAAGGGGTCTTGCTAGTAAGATCTCACTAAGTACTAAAAAGGTGGATGGATGTGGATATTGTTTGGTACTTGTAGGGTTGGATTGGGCCGGACGCAAACCCACCCAACAATGCGGCAACGAATGGGGAGAACCGACTACTACACTAAATATGGTAGTTAGTGTCACCAATTCTAGTCGTCTTGCTCAATACTAATTGTAAACCGCGGTATAGTGTCACCAACACTAAATGTTAACCCAACATTATTTGTCATTCCTTGTAAATGTTTTGGGGATTATCGATTTACAGTGTTGCAATTACTGCGACTTACCAAGTGATTTTTCATCCAAGTTTCAATCATCCATGGCAATATTTCGTCACAAGTTGCTGACAAGAGAAAGTAGGGTTTTGGCCAATGGATGCACTCATCCATCATCCATGACAGTATTTGTTCGCTCATTCATAAGAGGTGTCACCTGAAAAGCTACCATAGTGACATTAAATACCACATGACACCAAGTATCCTATTTAGTGTAGTGACACACGAACAATTTGGGTGAACCAACCCTTACACCCATTCCTTATTGGATGCCTAAACCCTTGCCTCCAAGGAACCAATGTACGGGTTGTTTCGCCCCAGCCCACACGAACCAGTTGAGTTTGAGAAATAACCGATTGAAGTTCACGACCTCGGGAAAATCACCAAAAGATGTCAACTGATCAATGGTCGGACTTGGAAACGCTAGGATCTCGACCGATTATGTTCAAAAATCTCGATTTGGAAGTGTTTGGAACTCATCAACACAAGAGTTCCAAGGTGTGGGAAAATATTTCATCGCCTTGGTGGAGTCCCAGACTGCCTACTACTATTTTAAAATTTCCAATAAACACATCACAATCCTTAACATGGTCCACTTTCACTTCACACTAAGCTTGAGGGCCAGCTGGGGCGAAACAACCCGTACACTAGTTCCTTGGAGGCAAGGGTTTAGGCATCCGACAAGGAACGAGTGTATGAGTTGGTTCGCCCAAATCCTTGAGGGCCCATCAATTGCAAAATGGGATTCCTATTTCCCACCATACTTACAACCTTGGGATGATTTTCGTGGTCACGGCTCTCGGTCCATGTGTAAAGCGGCCCTTTTGCCAAGATATGTGTGTGTGTGATTTTTATTTTATTTTAATGAGGATTTTTTTTTGAGCAGCCCGACCGAGAAAGAAGGAAGAAACAGGAGTTGGTGACGAGACGGGCAAGTGACATGGAAAGAGTGGGCCCGTGACATGGCAACAGGCGGGTGTTGTGTCTGCTTTATCCAAACCCAAGGGACCTTCTTTTTAAGTGGGCTCTCGTGCTAGTGGTCCAAGTAGTGTCACCTCATTGGCCTAATTTCCATTCACCTTCTTTCTTGCTCGCCTTGCCGGCCCGCAAGTGCTTATCTATATCTAGTGTGCACCTTATGTGGTCACTTGTCCACATAACTCGGATAGCCCACTACACTCATACATTTGCGTCGTACGTATAACTTATACAAAAGTATGGCAAAGGTTTGTAGTTGATAATGAACACGGGCCAAGGATTCGTGGCACTCACTTAAAATCATCCATGCGGATGAAAAAACGCAGGAATCATCTAAATGACTATTTTTAGGAAATTTGATTCCGGAAATAGAGTCAAAGGCCCCGAATTAGTCTAGTGATGTCACATTCGAATGAATCGGCCCTCAACCCCATAGGGGGGCTTTTTTTATTGGAGCCACTTCATCCACGATATCTAGGATGGATGATTTTAAGTGAGTGCCACGAATCCCCAGCCATGAACATGAGAGCAATACATGCGTTATGATGAGATTGGACTAGGTGTGTGTTCACACTATACATAACATTATTCAGATCCACAACAATGTTATGTGGGATTGACAATATTCCATAGAATATTCCTGATAGGGGGAATGTCAAGGAATATTCTGTGGAATACTCTCAATCCCACATAACATTGTTATGGATCTAAATAATGTTATGTAAACGTCATTCTACGTTTTAATCGTCAACATAATAGGGAGGGTCTACACTACACATTGTATTTAGTGTCACCGACTCTCATTTGTCTTGCTCAATACTAATCATAAACCGCCCCATGTAGTGTCACCAACACTAAATTTAAACCTGACATTATTTGTCATTCCTTGTAAAATAAATTAGGCATCATAGATTTATGATGTTGCATTTTTATTTTTTGGTCACTTACTAAGTGATCATCCAAATTTAGTCATTTGTGATTGACAATATTTCATCACATAAATGTTAGGATGCAAAATATACCAAAAGTGGATGAAACTAGAAGTAAGTTGGCCCGATGACAATATTTGTAAACTTTATTCATAAGAAGTGTCATTAAAAGAAGTTACCATAGTGACATAAAATGCCATATGACACTAAATCCACTATTTAGTGTAGCTAGTATGTGACCACTTAGAGAGAGAAAGAGAATTTTCACTTTTTGCTTCTTATCACTCGTGCTTCTCAATTTCAATCCAAAAATTTGAAATAACAATCTTTGCGAATTCTAGTAGTGTCAATTGGACGAGACCGGCAACCCTAGTTCAATCAACAATCCAAACATGTTTGTGGGTTCGGAAGCACCCACGATGGGGTCGAACCAACTACCAAAGTTGACTACACAATGGGTTCAAAGATATTTGCTTCCGATCCAATGCAACCGGGTCGAGCGTATCGGAATTCGCCATGTGTCAATTGACGACAAGGATCGACGACTCACGACGTCTACGGAAACTTATCCACGAGGAAGAAGATGAAAACACAACGAACTATCCTATACGTAACTTGAAACGGTTATTTGTAGAAAGATTGGGGTTCGGCACTTGGCATCAAAAACCTCGAATTAACCTACTACACTAGTAGTAGGGTCCAATTGGAATGTGTTGACCCCCCTTCAACATGTAACAAGGGACTCGTGTGTGTTTACTAGAGCCATGGTCATCCCCGGTGGACGAGTTTATATTGTACAAGCTCACCCTAGATGCCACGAACCCTAAACCATCGAAAAGGCTATGTTGGGAATACGGTATTAAAAAGTAGGGCGAGCTTTCCACCTTGGTCCACTCATCGAAGTTCATTCGCCAATATTCTTCCCTAGACCGTGCCAAGTGTTAGGTTTATTACTACACAATAAGGAGTACTACTAGATCCACCCTCGCGTCCTCACATGCAAGCCTAAGTTAGTAACACCCGTGTGTATGTGTGTGTGTAGTTGAGAGTCCCTTTTCATGGGGTTTGATGCCCCGCCTCAATTGGCCGGTCGTCAAAGGATCCCTCTCCCCTATTCGTTGAATGTTGTCTCCCCTAGCTATGCTTGTCCCTAATTTCGTAAGGCAAACGACCCTTATTTGGTTACCTTTTCTTCCAAGGATACCTATAGTGTTGAGTGATACGTGGTTTGGTGTGGGTCCAAGAATGGATACCAAAAAAAGGGAAGAAGACACGTGTTTAGAGGAGATTGGATTGCGTGTTCAAAACATGACACTCTCTCTGGGTTTACTGCACTAAACATTCTTTTTAAGGTAGAAATACCATAAACCGTGAACTACCCTCTACTTGTGTAGTAGACTTCCGTCATAATAGTGAAGTGCCATTTCTGAAACCGATAATTGCGAGGCTGGCAGCTTGATATGCGTGTACAATCAATTTAGCCAAATTTAGTCACGTTTGACTATCATCAATCACAGTTTAATGTACTCATGAGTTAACTAGTTTAGGTGATGTTCTGTGTGGAAATGAGCATTACTGTGTTTGGTTTAGGGAGAATCTAGTGAACAAGTAGGGGGTTTCACAAACTTTCCACTTTGAAAAATTGTAGAATTTTTTTTACATGGAATAAAAATATGAAACAACTTGCATTCTACATGAATCCTTCTCTTCTATCTTGGAAAATTATCTCATGATTTTAAGACCATATCTTCAATGCGAATCACCTTATTTTCACGGTTCATGGTATTCCTACCTTAATGTCACCAATTCTACATAACATCATTAAGCAATGTGCATTTGTTCATGCAGGGCCCGAGAATACAACCATGGATGCCGCAGCTAGTGCAACTTCAATCTGAATGTGCGCTAGCTATTGGCATCCCATGGTTATATTCTCCAGGGTCCACATGAACGAACACACTCTCCTTAATAATGTTATGTATTTGTCTTGCTCAATACTAAATGTCAAGTGTCCGTGTATTGTCACTAACACTAATGTAAATCTAGCATTCTTGGTCATTCCTTGTCAAAAAAAACTTTGGGCATTATAGGTATACAATGTTGTGATTACACACACTTACTAAGTGAATTTTCATCCAAATTTCAATCATCCATGACACTATTTCTTTTATAGAAAAGTTAGGATGTAGAATACACCAAAATTCGCAAGTATTTAATAACGGAAATGCAAGTTGGGATGACACTACTTGTAAACTTCTTCACAAGAAGTGTCCCTAGAAAAGATACCATAATGACACAAAATACCGTCCGACACTAATTACGGTATTTAGTGTAGATAGTCAACATCATTGGAAAGGGGGAGGGGACCTATATGACCATTTCATGAGCACGAGAATCTTCACTTTGATGATGATGAATAAGATATGCACATGAGTCACGGAAACCATGAGGGAAAGCGACTACAACCTCGAGATGGATTTGCTAGCCATCTTTATACTAATCATGTGTTTTCGTACCCTAGGAGATGTGGGCTAGTCGGAAAAAAGGAACCAATTAAGACCCATCTACCTTTTGTCGACGAACCCTTTATGAAACCTTTTCGATGTGGATAGCCTCACCATAAGTTACTTGTATTTTCATTCATAGTCGAGGTCCAACTTTGGGAGATGTAGTATGTGTCGATATTGGAACTTCACAAGAATTTTTGGCTTTCGTTTGACAGGCTACTCCATATTTCCTCTTTCGTGTGACATGGTAATTTAAAAAAAATGCCTTTTGAATTATTGTTAGGGGAAAGTGTTGAATGGGACATTTTAGAATCTAATATTGAAGTTTTCAATCCAAAGGACTCAAGATTACCGTAGCTTTCTAGCAGCTTGGGCACCTTTTTGCCTAATAATTAATTAAAAGTGCGAAAGTAAGTTAGGCAACCCAAAAAATAATATTCTAAAATGGGGCATATTCAAAAAATAATTCAAAATAAGTTAGACATTCATCCAAGTCATTTCTATAATTCATGGATGGTTTACCTAATTTCATCTATGGTGGCTATGATTAGCCTAAACACTTCCCTTAACTGATTCATGCAAATTCATGCTTGTATTGTCTTTAGACCATGAGTGAGATTGATGCCACGTGAAGACACTGCTGAAGTTGTTTGATGCTACTTTGTTGGATTCCATTGAATGCCACTTGCATTATTGTGATTCTAGGCACTCTTTGGATGTTATTTCTTTCTTTTTTGAGACACTCAGAGAAAGTAATTTCCCATAAATTTAGGCACCTTTAAAATTAATTATTTTCTGCCCAAGCTGCTAGAAAGCTACGGTATTCTACTCTTCATGCTCTGCCAAAAAGAGTCATGAATGCTAGGCCAATTCATTTCATCGACATCAATCTTGCACAAAGACATGTACTCGCATAAGTGTACCAAAAATCCATCTTGGTCACAAAACCCTATATCACAAATACCAAGTATAATTTTGGCATGACACGTCATGAAGAACACTCTAATAAAGATGGCACACCAATTTTAATGTCACAACACATCAAACATTTAGTGTAGCTTGCTTCAAGTCAAGAGTACGTGACAAGGTAAACCAAGCTAATTGACCATCGTTCCCGATCCTCTCATCAATGTAGTTTCCAATGAATTAAAAATTGGGAGAGTTGGGATTGATAATGCTTATCTAATGAATGCACGAAAGAGTGTATGAAATCTCCCGGTTCCTTGAAGCTTTGACACAAAGATTGATAACGGAATCAGTGAAGTTAGAGCCTTAGAGGAACATGGTTGAAGAAAATTGAAGTTGCTTGTTGAGTGGCACAACACTTAACCACCTTGGAAGCTAGAGCTCGAGTTAAGGAGTTGCTCTCATTAAGGATGTGGAATTCGAGGGGAATTTGATCATGGACCTCACATTCCAATATTAGAATCCATTCTTATCTACAGGACTCTAGATTGTAAATTGTAAGATGACCTTTTAGTAAAATTAGTGACAAGTCGTTCCCAACTATCCATGTCACTTGACGGGCAATTTTATTTTTTAAATAAATGAAATTGCCTTTCTAGTAATGAGTAATTTTAAAAAGTTAGCTTTTAAATGTTGAAAAATTGATATATGTATATGTACTTGTTTTTTTGCCTTGTGACGGATGCAAATTCCAACCCAGATACACATCCTCCTCGTTATTAGGTGCAAGTTAAATGTGGCACTATAACAATAACAATACCATGACATGACAATACCATGTAGTGTTTAGAATATTTACCAACTTCTTCCGAGGTAGTGGGTATCAACATGCACAGGAAGAAAACTTGTTCATTACAACCATCCATTACAACTTGTCTATTGCAACTCAAAATGAGAAAATGCATCAAAAAATCATTTGAAAATCCAACTGGTGGCTTTTGGTTGCCAATGCTCCAAAAACCGCAACCATGATTGGATCGAGAATTGTTCTTGAAATGTCCATCTGGTTAGCCATTGCACATCACAAACAATGTCATTTCAAGTTTGGAAATTGAAGGTTAGATGCAAGAAGTTTTAAGATGCTGATAATGAAGATTTCCTTTCTCTTTCAACTATCAAATAGGAATACTTTGGTGCAGGCGCAAGCATAGTGTAGTGGACAACTCTTGATCCTTGCATATGTTTAAGTGAGTGTGATTCAAAACAATATACTAACTTTGAATTTTGTGAAAAAAATCATAAACATTTTAAAAACATATTGATTTACAAAGCCAAGCAATTTATGTTGGCAAAAAATCTCAAAAGAAGCCTACATATTTTAGAAGACGGTGCAAGTGGGTGTGCAAGTGTTGATATTAAACAAGTAATTGTCAAATTATTGTTTAAAATATGATAAAATTTCATTGAATTGATTATTTTCTACAAAAATATTTGATGATGACCTCAAGTGGGTGCAAGCATAGTAAAGTGGACCAAAAAAGTGCTCCGGTATATGAAAGCCATGATTTTCTTGGTCAAACGCCTATAAGTAGTAGCAAAATGTTGTTTAAAATAGATTATTTTTCACGATGACCTCTATTGTTAAGTTAGGTACTCAAATATAGAATATCAATATGAGATCTTCAAAACCTATCATCAAAAGTGACGCGTAAAAGTAACTGACTAAATATAGTTTTGAACGTAAATTTCATGACCTTAAATATTTTGAACTTGGAATTTCTTTTCATATTCCTTGAATTCATTATAAACTTGAGGTCATCGTAATTTTTTTTTTCAAAAATTCATCAATTTAATGTAATGTAATTGTATTTTAAACAAGTTTTTGACAATTATCTTTTCAATGACACCCACTTGCACCACCACTTGCGCCGTCTTCTAAAATACATATATGTTGTTTGAAAAAAAAATTTGTGAACATAAATTGCTTGGCTTTGTAGATTCATATGTTTTCTAAATGTTTATGAATTTTTATTTCATAAAATTCAAAGTTAGTATATTGTTTTGGATCACTTTCACTTAAACTTGAGCAAGGATCAAGAGCTGTCCACTTTACCGTGCTTGCACCCAAGTGTATAATGAATTCAGGCAATATGAAACAAAATAAAGTTCAAAATAATTAAGGTCATGAAATTTACGTCCAAGCCAAATCTACCCATTTTCTTTTGAGCATTACTTTTAATGAGAAGATTTTAAGATCTCATCTTGGTTTTCTACATCTTTGAGTACTTAACACAATGACAGAGTTTACCATAAAAAAATATTCAATTTGAACAACATTTTGCAACTACTTTTGGGTGTTTGACCAAAAAAACTATGGTTTTAAGATACCAAAGCATTTTCTTGGTCCACTTTACGATGCTTGCACCCGTGCATTGGAATGCATTGTCAACTGTCAATAAGAATCATCTCATTATTTAAGAATATGAATGCTAGTATCTATGCTTAAAGTGATGGTTTTAGCATGATCTACCTTACATGCCGTATTGCACAAGATACTGCATTTGATGCAAGGCTAGGCTAGGCAACCGAATAGATGGAAGCAAATTGCACCTAAGATAAGAGGACCTAATTTGGTTACTCCTCTTAAATAGTGACCTATACTTGAGTGGTGCATGGACAAGTGTGGATCTAATATTAGACACCAAAAACACACGTCTCGAAAGAGATTTTAGATCTATGTGCTCAAAATTTGTTAATCATTCTAGACTCAATAGTCAACGTAATTGGAGGGTCTTGTATGATCATTCAATAAGAAAAATAATATTCACTTTGAGAATCAAAAAGATATCTATATGAGCTTAAAAAATATGAAGGAAGTTGGCTATGGGCATAATATGGATTTGCTGATCATGTTTCGTATCATACAAGAAGTGGATACACAACTAAAAATGTTTGTTGAAGGCCCACTTACCTTATTGCCACTTGTTGCATGCATGTTCTTGATGTGCATATACTTGAATCAACCAAAGTTGAGGAAGTTACAAATGGCTAGGGATCCGTGATGTCTACATAAATTCATCCACTGCGAAGGTGAAAACAAAGTGTATAATATTCTAGCCTAATAATGACTATTTTAGATGGAAATAGCATTAGGCGCCTTGAATTAGTGTAAGTTTGAATGAATTGCCCCTCAACCTTTTATGGGACTTGTTTTTACTGGAGTCCTTTCACCCGCGATGGACAAGTTTACATGGATGCCATGAATCCCAAGCAGTCATGAGTACTTAACATTACCACCCCCAATGGTTTTCAATATCGTTGTGTAGCCCAATGAATCAGAGACCCTAATCATGCCAACCTGAGCATCGATCCCAATGCTAGGCTTGGCTCTTCCCTGCTTATTTTGAACCAAGCCATGTGGCAAGTTACATCGGACGTTATAGCCAAGTCATTAGATTACAAAGTGCCATCCATGCGGCTTGCCCATCATACTATCATTTGCCCAATGTTACATCTCTCATCACCCATCATCCATCACTCATCATCCAAACATGTTACATCCCATATTGCCGCAATCATCCGTTATTAATTATGGCATTAGCATCAGCACGGAGACCACTTTAGACATCTTTGTGATCCCGTAACCTAATCATACAACACGGCAACACGGTTTTCCCATTTGAATTGTGCTCATTGCTAATGCATGGTGGTAGAGGATTTGTTGGAGGCATGCAAAACGATCTTCTACAATGGAGTGGCAGAGCCACTCATAAGTGAGACCCACTCTCTACTTTTGCATGTAGGCCTCATGCAATCACAATTAGTGCTTGCATGATTGTGGTCTAGGGTGAATATGATTGTTGTAGTTGTCTGATTCATATGTGTACATGGTCCTCTGCACTAGATGCGTCGTTCTCTTGCAAGCGGGATTGGAGCGTATTGAAGGTCGTAGTAGAACATTGTTTTTTTCTGGTAGCTTCATAACACAATCCACATGCCATCTCCCAAAAGGTAAGAAAATCTCTATAAAATGTTTATATTACCGTTTGTGCATGGTGTTTTCACCCATTTTTGCGTTATTTTTCCAAAGCGTGTCTTTGCCGTCAATTAATCTGCAAATTTGTGTTGTGTGTGCTGTTATGGCCACTCTCACATTGGCCACTATATGTTGTGTGCGTTTTGGGTTGCTTGCACATTTTTTTTGTCATTGTTGTTGTTCTATGTAGTTGCATCATATTTTTTGCTCTTTATTTTGTACATTTCATCCCTTAAAATGACGCTAGTTGCTTATTGAACTTGAAGCTCTTTCTCCTTGCCTACAACATGCAATTTCAAAACTCCCTTCCAAGTCCCCATAAGGTGCTCCTCATTGTAGTTGACACTCACTCTCACATCAACGAGATGGAGCAACCACGCCAACACGAGTTCTTCAAAGAGGACGAAGTAATCTACTGGGTGAAGCAACATGTGCACAAATGGGTGCATATCAAGGTGAAAATCAAGGCCACAAGGAATTGCACTTGCAACACACAAAAAGATCGAAACCATTGGGAATGTGATTATTGTATGGGAGTGTTTCCCAAGAAGTTGTGATTGATTGGCCACATAGTGATCGGTTGTCCTTGTGGATTGACTGACAATGATGGCAACATGATGGAGTTGCCAGTGTACCCCAACTGCAAACTGCCAAACAATGCAAGGATTTAAAGCTTGCTTTGAAGAGAGGTAACACCAATGTCATTCATTCTTTTGACATAGACAAGTATTGTTTTAAGTTGAACACGAATCTTTTGGAACTAAAATTGCCCCTGGCAGGAGCTTGAATTCGGACCCATAGAAATGTGCTTCTTAGTCTTGCGGATTTGAGGCTTGCTTGCCCAAAGATGTGGAATGCATTCCCATGCCCAAGCTTAAATGTGCTTCTAATCACAAACATGTGAATCTTTGTGGTCTTGCAAATGGTGATCGCCACATGCGCTTAGAGAATGCTGCCATAATGAAATGGAGGACCGCATCGATCAAACTAGATCCCATTTTTGTTTCATGCCCATACCTAAACCGCCCCAGTAACAACAACAATTCCCTTCAATACTTCCTATCCCAAGGTTGGCTCCATCATCATCATCTCAAGACATGGAGAATTCCATTCCACCTCACCCCACAAGCAATCCCCATGTCTCTCCTATTCAAACCTAGAGTCATGACCTGCAATCTCCACCAATTATGCTCGCATTGTCTATTGTTGATCTTGTTCTTGATGTGGACCACGCCTTCCGCATGGAAATTGTATGTTTCCTAGAGAAGCTTGCTCATGAACATGAAACCTTCATCATTCAAGTTGAATAAGCTGCAAGGCAATTGATCACCATGGCCTATCTCAAGCCTCCCTTGCATGCCCCTCTTCTTGCTCGTGGATCGATTCCCTACAACCAAGGAATGAGATTTCCAATGGCTTCCATGACGAGGTGACGAAGTGGAGAGAGGACATACATTTCAACAACATGCTTTATGCTTGGAATGACCGATTTCATTCTCAGGCCCACCAAGTTTGATTGTGATTGTTTTATTTGTTTTCGCATTTTTGCTATGCACTATCTATTGTAGGGTTACATTTTTTTTTCTTGTCCAATTTCCCATGTAAGCTTATCCTTATGGTTTGCGGTATTCCCATGTTCTACCATATTAGCACAAAAATCTCCTGTTTTGTTGTTTGTGGCATGTCACAATGATTTCCCTTGTTGCATTTTTCATTATCAAGGTTTTTGTTATGCACTATCCATTACTAGGGTTCAATATGCTTGTTTCCTTTATTTGTCCCATTTACCATATAACACTAGAAGAAATCTTGTCCATTTCAACCCACCTTTCGACTAGGCCATCAAGACTAAACCAAGAAAATGCATAAACAAATCAATTCGGTTGGGAATCGGGTGGCACCTTCCACTAAGAAAATGCATAAACAAATCAATTCGGTTGGGAATCGGGGGACACCTTCCATGGGTACACCACGGGTACCTTCCGGTTGCCTACCAATTGAATTGTTTATGCATTTTCTTGGTGGCAGTCTTGATGGCCTAGTCGCAAGGGAGGGTTGAAATGGACAAGATTTCTTCTAGTGTAAGATTATCCGGGGGAAGATTATCATTCTCAATTGCAGTATTCCTTTTTTTTGTCATGTCCTCAAAACTAACAATTCCTAAGAATTTAGCACAAAAACCTTGTCAAACATATTCGTTAATAGTATATAAGCATGTTGCATTACTTCCCTTGCTACATGGTGCTCCAATGGCCACATACTATCCATAAATAGGGTTTCTATTCTTGTTTTCCCTTTCATGTACCAAGTCCCATATTACCTTATCAAAGGGAAGATTATCTAGGAGAAGGTTTTCCTTGCCAATTGCCATGTTCCCCTCTTTTGCCATGTCCTTACTACTTGGCACGAAAACCCTTTCTTTTCCTATATGTAGGCATGTTACAATGATTTCCCTTGTTACATTCTAATCCAATGGTAATATTTATGTTACAATATTGCACGGGCACTCTACATTGAATCAATGTCTTCATTTCCACTTAATTTGTTTAAGTGCTTGTGTGGTTCTCTAGGCCAGCTAAATGTGAACATGGATACAACACAAATAATAGCCAACTTTGTGAGTTGCATGGGCAATCCCACTAGTAGCTATGTTGAGATCAGGGGTTTGTTTGCTTTTGTGGAGCACAGAGGGAGGTTATGAAGCTCAGGGTCAAATGGGACCATGAATGAGAGATGAAAGTGGAGCCCAACATTTGAGAGGCACTTGAAGAATTGGACCCAAAATAAAAATAAAAATCCTAGATCTTGGAGCAAAAATGGGGTTGACACCCATTTATGCAACATCAATTTATAATCTTACATGTGTTGCTTTTGTTCCAACGTTCCCATTGCAACATAAAAAGGATGAAGCTCTATCCCTACATTCCAGTCTTTTATTGCATTCTCCTGCTTCAAGAACTGATCCAATGCCATGGTTAGTTTTATTCTTGAGATGCTTCTTAAAGTTCTTTTGTAGGCTGGCCCCTTGCATCTTGCATCTTGCGCAAGTGTATAATGTTGAAAATGCGAAGCTTCAACAAGTTCAGGATTGTGGTGAGAGGGATCTTTGACATGGCATGTCGCCAAGAGGTATTTCAAGGAGGAAAGTTATTTTTCTTTGGCATTGCTTTGTCAACTAGGTCCACCAAGTGGAAGACGTGGGGGCAGAGTTGGAGGCCTCCTTGACGTTGTAGATGGAGGAGCTTCACAATTGGTGCCATTTGACCCAACTTTGTGCTTTAATTGACATGGCCATTCATGACAAGGAAAACTTTGTACATGCTTGGGTGGTTGTTGATGAAAAATTTCACTACAACGACCATGTGGGGGTGTATGATGATTGGTTGGTGTATCATGAAGACCTCAACATTGGATACATTCTTCCCTGCCCTCATAAGTCCAACCTCCCTACTCTTTGTATGTCACACTCTCAAAACTTTGTGCATGTTACAATTTTCCACACCAAGGTCATTGCATTTAGTAACATAAAGGAATTTGCCTTTGTATGTAGATGGTCCCCTGCAACCCAACCATGATCCTTGACACATGTGCAAGATCCACACCACCGCCCACACTAGTGCACATTCGCACTTTGTTGATTACGAGGTACCAATAGTGCCCCATCCTCCAACAAGCCTCGCCATTGCCCTTATCTTCCGCTTGCAAGACTAGATATTGAAAAAACATATTTGGCAAAGGGAGGAAGATGGTTAGTAAGATATACCTTGTCAATATGGATTAGTTGTTCCAACGAGGGAACACCAAATTTTGCTCATGGTTGGAGGGATTTCCATGGCATATGAAAATGCAGGGTGTTGCGTACCTCTCCATAAGGATTGCCCGAAACACCTTGGACACAAGGGGGACCCCGGAGTGACACCCGGGACTTGTGGCGCCGTTGGTGAGAGGGCCCAAGTGATCCTAGTGTGGGTGAGGGCCCCGGGCGTTGGGAACGCCTCCCACCCACGGAGACTAGGAGGCATGAGGGTGAGGCCATAAGCTATGCGTAGCTTATGGCGTGCCAATTCTAGAATGCTTTAGAACACCTCATTTGGAGGTGTTAGCTAGAAGATATGGCAAGTTGAGTGGGGCGCTGTCCCGGGACAGCGCCCTGGAACAGCAGTGGCCTGGGAGTGGCTCCCGGGACTGCGAACCTTTAAAGTGGCATAACTTCCTCTGTACTTGCCCGAATGGGGCAAGTGAGTAGTCCATCATGATCTACGTGAAACGTAGATGACGATGGAGTGGTCGATTGTTAGAATCGAAGAATGTATGAGGAAGTTATGGGGTTCTGAAGCGGCTAGGCAGCTAGCGGCTAAGGGAAAATGTCTACTTGGCCCCAAGAGTTGGGGGAGAGACAAAAGGATACTTGACGGTGGGGTAGGGGTCCTGCCTAGAGTCCTAGAGGCTTATATGGGTGAGGTGGTGTGGCCTCACCCAACCGAGGCCGAACGGCAAGGCCTCCATGGGCATTGGCCCATTATGAGGGCATAGTTGCCTAGTATGGCTCGGGTTGTTGTAGTGTTGCTCTGGCAACACGATGTGCAACATAAGATTGGACTTCCATGGATGGAAGTCCACATCTTAAGATTGGTTACCGATTAAGCGGTGAGTCTCGAAAACCAAGTAGGAGGTTTGGTCCCCCTCCTATGAAGTGTTGGGTCCGCGGTATTGGGAGCTAACCTTTCGTATGGCGGTATGCGAAGGGTTAGCGCTCGTAACTTTTGCTAGAATCGAAAAATGGACCGAGTTAGCAATGGGAAGCTAGCAAGGGTTGCGACACAGGGAGCATTGGATTGACCATCACTGTTTCTAACAAAATCGTGGACCCTTATCCACGGAATATAGGCCACAAACATTGGGGTGTCCACCTGAACGTCCTTCCTCTGCCTTTTCTACCACTTCTTTAAGAACCCATTCAAGATCCGAGTAAACGAATGTTCCCTTTGGAGGTTGTTGCACGAGTCCATAGGTGCTCTAACTCCGCCATAATAGAACATGCAAAAATATGATGGCAAGGGTCCTCATCGACCTTTGCAATCACTCAAGTTAGGCGCATATCACGTAAGCGATTGAATTGTGAATATGTGTGCTTCAAAACTGCGGAATTCTGATATGCGAATCCGGGAGCAACAATGTCACTCAATACTTGTTCAAATGTTGCAATGCCTCTATACTAGGACTGATGCGGTGACAACCCCGACATGTGGATGATGGATGATGGCATGATGGGCAAGTCGTGTGGATGGTTTGAAAACCATTGGGTGTGGTAATGTTGGGGGTCACAAGTCACATGATACATCTTCCCAAAGTATATGGATTCAAATAAGTAATTGTACTACAAGATGCAACAAACATTAATCAAGTGCAAAAGTGGTATGACCCAGTAAGTTGTGTGGTCCTATTGGAGGCACTTCTACCTTCACATATAGTTTTGGACATTGGATTGGATTCATTCAGTTAGCAATTGCGAAACACAAAGATTGTCATTTCAAGATTCTAGTATTAGAGGTGGGATAAAAAAGTAATAAGAAGTCAAATTGAAGATTCTCTATCTCTTTAAGTCATATAGGCCCCCAGTTGTGTTTAGATTATTGAACATAAAGTGGTCGATGGATTTTGAGCACACAAGTAGCCCAGTCTCGATTTCATATTATGCGTCTTTTTGGTGTCCATTATTAACAACAGCCCTTGACATAATCCTAATCAAAATATAGGTGTCTGGTATAGAGGAGTGACCAGATAGTAAGGCCCACATACCTTTAGTCAGATTTCATGTAAGATACCATTTAGCCAAATTCCAAAGTTCCAAAGATTCTGATTCTCATAACTCCATGGCCTGACACAAAGAACACTCATTCCATGGCCTGGGCTTCCGTAGTCAAAGAGCCACATGGGCTAAGTACAATGGGTGCTTGTTGACATGACCCAAAAACAGGATAGTTCAAGGAACAGGCATGTCAAATTCATAAATGTTTGGTAGTAGACTTGGCAATGTAATACAGGATGTTGGCAATTCCTTAATGGAGCATGGTTACATCATCAACCCAATTGGAGAAGCTTGGGACACACATGACGTACCCTGTGCATCGTCAATAGAAGGGTTCCAAGGAAGTCCTATTGGGGCGCAAGGGTCGAGATGTCAGACATATCTATGGGCACCTTTTAAGCAGGGTAGTCCTGGCTCTTTTTTGACAAGGCTTTGCTGCAAGTTCGAAGAAAAAGGTCTTGGCACGCGTAAGTGTTTCTATACACTTGACCGCACAATTTGTTGCTCCCGAGCATTTTCACGATTTTGTCAAATGACCTACCATTGCAGTTCAATGAGAAAATTTATCCCGAAACAGACAAAGTATTGTGACAAGGTAAGCAGTTCCACGAGTGCTCAATATTGGATTGCAAATAAATTGATGCATTTGTTTGCATGAAACAAAGGGAATGAGATGTTCTGACAAGACAAGACATGAAAAACTTAAGGTTAGTCGACTCTTTCCTGCAAGTAAGTAAGCAAAAAACCCAGTAGAAACCACACTTTCCTCAGCTGTACAGGCTAGTCACATACAGACCCCCATGTAAAATTGATGCAAACTAGAACTAGACTCTTTTTGTGCCAAACTGGAGTGGGTTACTGGTCACGCCTTATGTCACCCATGTTGACCTCATGTACATCATAGCATGTTGGTTAATGACATTGGTCTCTAGTATCTATTTGCTCTACCAGGTCTGATGGCATTGTTCAGAATCAACTTGGGCTTCCAACATCTTTATAAGTATGTCCTAACTTGAAAGCTTTGATTTCCTATATCTTTCTCTGGATAAGCCTTCCCTGCTTTTTCAATCTCTTCACTTCCTCTTTGGTAGCCTGCACTGTATGCCAGTTGAGGGTTGGTGACAGTAAGGCAGCAGCAAGACCTGGATGTCCAGCAACTACAAGTTGATGAAGGATGGGGCTCAGTGTTTTCTCAGTGACAAGTCCACCGAGCGTGAGAAGAAACCAAATACCTTCATGTAATGGTGTCAACTGTGTCATAAGGCGAACATTGAGGCTTGGGTGCTTGAGAAAGAACTGCACCCCATTCCGTCCTCTTTGTCTCTCCTGCAGCAACGATTAAGCATTATCAAGACAATATCTAACCATCTTCTTGATTTCTGGGTCGTCTAAATTGGTATGTGCACACGGAGTTTTCAAGTAATTTTTCATTGCAGGTGACTGACATGTGATACAATCCCTGGATATTATCTTCCTCAAATTTTTATTGCACTATTCCTGGGACCTCTAAATAGTGTCACTTGAGCTATGTGCTGCTGAACTTGAGCTCTCTGTCCATCCATGATCAAGATAGCATTGATCTTCATGCAGGATACTACTGATTGGAGTTAAGCATATTTACCAGTGCGACAACATTCTTGAGAATGAGAAAGAAGTTAAGCTTGTATATAATGCCCCAGACATCTGTAACTCTTCCTAACAACAGTAGCCATACATAACTAGCTCACTACACCGACATCACTTATTTGAGTGGATTACCATTTGGAGTTACTCCTTGCTATTTCTTTATAATAAGAATATCAGTTTCTACCCAGATCTCACATAAATAGCTACATTAAATATTGCATTTACTGTCATGGAATTTTATGTCATTGTGGTAACTTTTCTAATGACACTTCTTATGAATAAGTTTACAAGTACTGTCATCCCAACTTACTTTTATTTCATCCACTTTTAGTTTAGTATGTTCTGCATCCTAACATTTCTGTAATGAAATATTGTCATGGATGATCGAAATTTGGATGAAAATTCTCTTAGTAAGTGACAGTAATTGCAACATTCTTTACAAGGAATGACAAGTAATATTAAGTTTAAATTTACTGTTGGTGACACAACAGGGGCGCTCTACAATTAGTATTGAGCAGGACAAATAGGTTTGGTGACACTAAATACAATATCTAGTGTAGTATGCACATCAAGGAACATGATATAACTTGCTTGGTAAAAAGGAAAAAAATCTCAGTAAAAGTTATAGCAAAGCGTAACTCCGAATGGCAACCCACACTAAAAGGTGATACTGGTGTCATATTCAATAACTCTAGGCTCAGTAATAAGACCTGGTTGATAAGCTTGGGGATCTGGTCCATTGAAAATGCCGGATGCCAATGGTAGCCCACAGCCAAGGGCACATGCTTGATTCTCGCCCCCACCTGTTTTAATCTCACTGCACCCAGGTTTCTAGACTGTCAGGATCACACTAATCCATCATGTCAAAACTTCGAAAGATTGCAATTAGGAATCAGTAGTAGCAGAGATCGCTGATTTTACCTAAGAGGGGATGATAATGGATGCTTAGAAGCACTACAAATAGAAGAAGAGATGACTTTGATGTTGCCACCTGCTTGATTTATGGTGTCACTTCATCTTGTAGTTAGTCTCATTCTATATATAATTCCGAAACAGACATCATGAGAATTAGAGGGACCTAGAACAATACTGCTTCTTTTCAAAGACACCTTGAATGGGTACGGACAAACCAGCCCGCACCTTACCTCCCCCAAGGGTAAGCCCCTAGGTTCCCACATGGTTGGTTGAAAATATCTGGTTCACCCAGAAACTCCCACTATGATTCGGTGAACTATAGTAGTAGGAAGGTCAACTATCTGAGCTCTATTCCGGCCTTAGGTGGCTTAACCTCGAAGTTCCTATGGGATCCAGGTTAAGGGCTTAGGTTTAGGCCACCCTTGAAGCACTACACTACTAATGTTGCACTAAGGATGAACCGCATCCACTAAATGTGGAACTTCCATATCAATCTCACCTACAATAATAAATGTCAGCAAGATCTTTGATAGGACGTTGACAGAGAGTAACATCTCTAGATAGGCTTTAGGATGGTGTATAGTGAAGCTATTAGATGAGTAACACTAAATACTGTACGTTGTGTATACACTCAAATAAACAAGTCTGTTCATTTTGATCTTTTGTCGAATGCAAAACATCAATTTTGGATTGGAGTTCTTGGTCTTACCCCCAAGCTCAAGGTCTTCCCAACCATATTCACTGAAGTCAGCATCAAAAGGACCCTCTGAGACACCTTTGAGCAAGCTTCCAGCTTTTAAAAGAAGTCTTCGTGAGAGTGCAACATTTCCTGTGGCAAAGAATGCAGCTGAGTTGTCCTGCATGTAGAGAAACACCAAATTCTCTACAGTTACTACCTATCAGCGTACTTTGCCTGTCAAGTTCTTGAAGCAGCAAGTTCAATTCAAGCCAAAACGTTAACCCATTCACAGTTAGGAAGGTTTTGCACGAAAATCAATTGCTGGAACATTAGAAATTTATTCCAACAAAATGAAGTCAAATTAAATTTGGGAACAAGTGTAGATAATGTACAGTGAGCTTGAACTTCTCAGATTTAGGGTCCTCAAAATTAGCAGTATTCACAACTCGCCCATAAGTAAATGTGAGGTCGTCACTGTGCTGCAAACGTGCTCCCATTAAGGCATCCCCATGTTCTTTTAGAAACTCTTTGGTGACAACAAGATCTGAATCTATGAACACAATCACGGCCCCTCTTGCTTTCCTGATCCCTAAGTTCCTTGCCCTTGTTGCCCCTGCAGAAACCAATAATTACTTGAGAGCATTAGCCTTCATCGAAAGGCAACAAATTGATTGTAGAATATGGACATAGTAAGAATCAGGAAAGCATAATAATCAGAAACTGACCCTTTGCCTCTAAAGAACACACCATAGGCAAAACAAAAGATTATAAATCCAGTTGGGAAATTTTCCTCATCTGTAGCCGCCAGCGCCATAACATGAGTTTCATGATGCTCTATGTGCAGGGTTGCAATCATCAATACCTCTGACAAACTTCTACAATTGCTAGCTTCAAAAAGACATGTTTGTAATAGCAATGCCCAAATGTGAAGATGGGCTTTTAAGTTCAACTCCAACCTCCATGTTGTTGTTTGATGACCTTCACATGTGGGAAGCACAAGCTCAATTTCAATAGTGCTTCTTCCTGCCCTTGTGAACCACATTCTTCAACCAAGGATTTGTCAATGCCCTCCACAAAGGAACCATCTCTTGTTCTCTTGTTCACAAGGAGTTTGTTATGATTTTGTAAGACATCCACGGGTTGTAGAAACTCAAGGGTTCCGTCTGTTGAACCATCGTCCACTACTACCACCTCATACTGCTTGATACCACTGAGTTCATAACCCTCTTGCTCTTCAAGGGCTTCTAAGCACTTGGTGAGGATCGGAAGACGGTTGTATGTTGGGATTATCACACTCCAAATGCCTTCTTCCCCTTGCACCTCAACATTTTCACGTTGAGGCTGAGGTTTCAGCAAGGGAGCTGAGGATACAGTTCCTGCTTGTGCAGCGGATGTGGTGAGCATTCTCTTTGAGAAGGCGCTGCATAGCAATGTGAAAGCACAATGGCGTCTCGGGATTGGAGGCTTTGAAAGCACCCAGGTAAGTGCACAAGAAGCTCTTAGCTCAGCCAGATTTGGTTGCCTTGAATGAGATATAATCAAAGAGTCTGCTGTAAATGGGGGCTGGAAAAACCTTGAAAATATTTGCAACGCCATCACGTCCTGAATAAGGACAATAATGCAGCTCAGATGACGTTACGGTATTTCTGAAACCTACCAAGTGGATATGGTTGCCTTGTTGGAAAGGTTGGACAAATCTGCATCCCCAACCCTAAAGTTGTTGCAAAACTCACATACTGAACAGTAGTTGACACCATCATGTTTCTGTAGAATTTCAAATCCAGCTGTGAGTAGACAAATTGGAGATATCCTGCACCTTCGTAAAAGGTGCAATCTCCTGATGATCCTCAAAATAAATCCAAAATTTCTACTATGAACATTTGACCTCATACCAAAAATTCAAGGCAAATACAATGTTGTCTCATTGTAGATGGAAAGCAACACAAACTAATGTACACATAAATTTTGTACGTGATGATGCCGTGTCAAATGAAGAGAATTGAGCAAGCTTTAGACTATACAACAGAAGCTGACAGAAAGAGGACTGAATGCTGCAGCCACTACCTACTGCACAATGGCATGTCCCAGCAACAATAAGAATGTACACATATTTTCTATGTGAAAATCAATGTTGTGTAGGTATCTCAATTGAACATGGCTATCAATAAGGATATGTGTATGTATATAAAATGCCTACCCGGCTGGTAGCACATCCTTCAACACCAGTATTGATACCCACTTGACATTTGCACATATATCATCGCAAAATTCCATGGTATCACCTATATGCCTTGGAACACTTTACAAACATTTTCAATACCATGTTCCACCAGGCATCAAATTCTGGTAACTTAAGGTATGTGAGCATTATATGGTCACTCTTCTTAAACAGAGACCTATATTTGAGTGGTGTATGGTTAGGTGTGGATCTCAGAACGGACATGTGTTCAAAAGGGATTGGACTACGTGCTCAAAATTTGTTAACCATTCTAGGCTCAATAGTCCACATGATTGGGGGCCTACATGATCATTTGATGAGGAAGAGAATCTTCACTCTGATAATGAATTAGCATATTCTAATGAGCTCCAAAAATTATGAGGAGAATGGCTAAAGGCACGATTTGGATTTGCTAATCATCTTGCACTAATTGCGAGATTCATACTCTATAAGAAATGGGTGCAGAGCTGAAAGTGTCCGTTCGAGACCCGCTTCTCTCATATGGAAAAACAATACGCACACAACATCACACTGGTGTAAACCCTAAACCTCCGTCCCCAAAACCTAGCATCCCTACCCTTTTTTTTTCCCTGCAATTCAATACCGCAATGGAAGAACGACAACAACTCCGACAAGGTAGCAAGCGAATTCAAAGCGTTCCCTACGTAGCAGGACCACAATTGCATACCAAAATTCTCAACATTCCTCTGAATCCGACCAGCACACATTTTTGTTGCCAAAAAAATCACAACACAGAAAAGGGGGGATGTTCATCGGACCAGACCTGATCAAGCAGGACAGAGTATCTGGATTCCTTTCCCATCCCATGGAACACGATGCTGACGCATTGTAGCAAACGAGTGAGATTAGTGTAGGATATAGTGAGGGTTGCTTGGAGATTGAAGAATCGAAGCTAGACCGTCTTCAAAGACACAATCACCGAAATCGAAATCTCTAAGAGCAATGCAGCATTTCGAAATCGACAATGGACTTTAGTCAGCAAATTGAAGGCGACCCAGCATTTCTTCCAGGGAATGACTACGCAGACGTTCATCCATGCATGACACCGTCCGAAAATAATAACGGGGTTGATATTCCTGTGAATTATCCAATCCATAATCAGTTAATATGGATGAAAAGTACTTGTTCTGTTGGAATGTATGTTGATATGACCCATCGCCATATCCACATTTGAATGAGGAAAGTGGATGCGATCATCCACTTTTTCGAACGAGTTGAGCCCATTTTTTTGCCACCACAATTTTGTAATAAACCATAACATTATTTGATAGTATGACATAATATTACTCAACACTAACCACCTTCCGAGAGGGAGGAAGTACCCTTACAGTGACACTTGGTCGAACATGATCACGGTATAGAGGAACGGGCTCCCATTCACGTCGGTGTAAAGAGAAACCCCGACGTTACTTTTATTTTATTTTACTCAACACTAAGGAATCAGTATTGTTCACTCTACAAGGGTGAACAACCAGGTGGGTCATGCCTAGGGTCCCCTTACTGGAGCATTACTTTTTTTAAAGAATAAGAAATTGGGTCATGCCTAGTTCACTTTTGTCGATACCGCCATGTGGGAAAACTTCACAAAGCATAACGGAAGATTCCCAGGTTCCTAGGAGCCCCCCTCCATATAGAAAAGGGAACACTCAGGTGCCTTTGAGTTTATGGAGAATGCCCCCTTTTTAAAATTAGCAAGACATGCAACTATACAAACATGCCGGAACCCCAAATTCACACTCAGGCTTAATGTGGGTGTCATAGGGAATCCTACAAGTATTGTTTGAGAGTATCCATCATGGATACCGTAGTACCATAGCAGGTTCGTCCTAAAATAATTCTAAAAATAAAAAACGTAAAAATTAGAAAATTCTGAAGACAAAAAAACGAAAATAGAATAAATTAGTTTTCGAAATATTTTGCTATTTCTAAGCTATTTAGGGTCATTTTTACTTATTTTTTGCTAAAAAACGAAAATTGAGAAATTCAGTTTTTGAGAGGCGAACCTTATTTTTTCAAAAAAAATAAATATTCGTTCGCCAGGTGGCGAACCTGCTATGGTGTTACGGTACCTGGGCATAGGGAGAACTCTTCCATAGCTAATTATTGTGACAAGCGATCAATGACCATATCACCTCTTAGATGTCCAACTGATGTTGATTGGTTTGCCTAGAATAGGCTAGGGTACTTGAATTGATGGAGCCCTTTGCCTAGTTTTTCCCATGAAAATGGCTATGTATACAGAACTAATGGGAGAATGCACCCACAAAAGTGGATGGATGTGGGCGGTTAATGAGTGTAGATAGTGAGCATGCACCAAGAAGAGCAAGCTTATAGAGTGCCTTATCGTATCCACAAATCTCCCACATCCTCCACTTTTTGCTTTTAGAATGCATGTGCATGTGCACTATACCACTGGTTGCAGCATGCATATCCACATTTAGGGATAGACATGTTTTATTTTCATAGTCTTGCAGAAAATAATAATAACAAAACTCTTCAATTCAAGTATCCTAAACCATCCTAACTAAAACAATCACCTTCAAGATTTAGGTGGAATTTCGAGACAATACAAGGTTATTAATTGGATATTGCATTATGTTGAAAGCCTTTTCTTATATTGATCTCACAATTATGGAATTTGATTTGATGGATGAGTAACTAAAGACCACAATGACCAAAGACTCTAACGCTCTACAATGGCCTCCCTGAATATTGCCCAACATTTCCGTGTTATCTATTTCTTGAGCTAATCCCTACACTAGTTTTGATTTGGAGGACACCATACCAAAGGAGCCTCAATGTCATGCTCTCAAACGACATCATTACTTATAGATGGAATTGGCTTTACAAACATCAGTGTGCGGAGGTATGATGGAATTTATCCACATTCCACTAGAATGAGATTGTCCACTTTGCACATATGTAGCAAAACTCTACGGTAGTTTCACCTCTCAACTTTTCTTCATTTTGAATTTGGCCATTGGTAAGCTCTCTAGAGGACATTTGTGTGACATCTTCATTGTGAAAATAATTCAGTTTTTGATGGTCAAGACCTACGATGTTTTCATATTGTGGAATTTATAGGTAACATAGACAAAAATCATAGCTAACAAACCAAGTTGGTAAATGCCAAAGACCTGTACAGTCTAACCTTGATAATATCACACCATTTGTTTCACCAAAAAGTGTGATATAAACAAGGTGTGACATATTTGATAATGTCACATTTGGAAGATTTATGCATAATGTGATATTATCAAAGAAATAGGTAGAAAAACAAATAAAAATTACAATGTTCACAAGAAAATAACAAAGATGAGAATTCAATGTTTTTAAATATAAAATCAAATTCAAAACCTTGAATAACAAAGATAGCACATCATAATGTGTCATTGAGATCATGTAAAGACCTCTCACTAGAGAAAAGAAGCTCCTAATGTCACATTGTTTTGTTGACATTGATGTTAAATGTGCAACACCAATTCTAATGAGCTTGTCATGGATTTTTTCCATTCCTAACAACTCCATAGTGTTGAAAATTTGAGAACCTTGACTAGCCATAAAATTCAAAACATCTTTAACAAAAAATTTGTGCATCACTTAACTTCACTACCTTAGACTCAACATCATTGCTATCATCAATCAATGGGTCTACTTCTATTGGAAAGGCGGGTGGAGATGCCGACGTCATCCATAGAATTTGTTGTCCATCCGGCCTTTTTTCATCCATATTACTTGTTATTATCACACTTACACTACAAATTTTGGAAAAAATAGTGACATTATCAAGAGTGATAGGGATAATAACAAGGGAGTTTTACACTAGAAAATTTGGTTTCGAAGTTTTGGGTGACAATATCAAGGTGTTCTATAAACAAGAGTGACATTATCGAGGTTAGACTGTAGTGTCGTGGCCAAAGACCCCATAATGTCGTGACAAAAAACCCACTTGGCACCTGTCTATGTTGCACTCAATTACATGTCTCTAGTGAACTGATCATTTTTAGTCACATTCATGAAACTGTGATCATGTCAAAGACCAGTAATCCAAACACTGCAATGCAGTGACCAGATGCCATGATAGACCAAAATCCATACATTAATTAGTTTGTGCGTTTGCCTACAATGTGCAAAAATCCTCCTACACATACAGTGACTACCAAAACTGAGTACAAACACAACATATTGAAATTCAACAAACAATGTAAGGAAATTGGATGCACCAAAAATGAAACCATAAATTGCATAGGATTACCATTGCAATCAATCATACTTCCATGGGAATTGAGGCCTATTACACACAAGTATGCATGTACAAACAAAAAGTAAAGTGAAGTTCAATCCAAAACTCAGTTTTGCTCACACAAGCTGGAACAAAGTTAAAAATTTGTCCACCTACCCTTAGCAGCTATAACAGCTGCAATGCGCTTAGGCATGCTCCTATACAAGTTCTTACACTCATGGGAGTAATTGAAGCCCAACAATCCTCAACACGCTCCCACAATTCTAACATTCCTTTGGGAGGCCTCTCATATTGGTTTAGTCGATGTTTTAAAGTTGCCCACAAGTGTTCGATCGGATTCAAGTCTGGAGATTGCGCCGGCCACTTCGAAACAATAAATTCTTGCGAATTCAGCCAACGGCGCACACTCTTCGATGTATGTTTCGGGTCATTATCATGTTAAAAAATCAAATTGGCAAGATCCAAATTGTATGCATGCAGCGTATGAATCAACTCTCGCTCTAAAATTTCTCTATACATGTATTGATCCATTCTTCCCTCAATCCTACACATCATACCAGGGCCACTTGGAGTCATGCAACCCCACATCATCACTCCCCCACCTCCAAACTTGACAGTTTGTTGCACCATTCCAGCACTTCTACTCTATCCATCACGAAACCAACACCAACTGCGACCATCAGAGCAAAATCAGTTGATTTTTGTTTCATCGGAGAATACTACACGATCCCAATCATCATCAGTCCAATGGCAATGACATCTAGCAAATTCTAATCGTCCCTTAATTTGAAGAAGTGTGAGCTTTGGTTTCTTTTGCTTCACTTTACATTTCAAACCTGCTTTTCGTAACACTCTCCTCACAGTACTATCGCTCATACCAACATGAAGCTCTTCTCTCAAGTAATTTCCAATTTTGTGTGCAGTTTCTAAGCCACTCACAGTGATTTCTCTCACACAAGCTCTACGATCAGCTGCACTGTACACCTGTGGCCTGCCACCAAAACTATGATTGACATCACTCAATTCACTCAAATGTTGCTTACGAAACTGTGCAACCCAACTTTGGGATACCTGTAAGTCTCTAGCAACATTTCTAGTACTTTCACCCCTCCTCAACTTCTCTAAAGTAGCTTCTTCTATTTGCTTTCTACCAGCATCAAAGAGAGACCTCAATGAAACCATTTTGCTCAATTTGCATACATGATGTGCACTGAATGGGGACACAATTATAAATGTGAAGGCCAAGAACATGCCCACCCAAAAAATCAGACCCAGAAAACCACTTGTACATGTCAGATTTGTAGCATTCATTGCGTAATCCAAGTGTGAGCATAATTGAGTTTTGGAGCTAATTTACTTTGATCTAGATCTTTCTCAAATTATCTTGCATTGTTGGACTTGTAATTTGGTAGCCACATCATTTACATACATGTATACTTGAGCCGTCAACTGATTTTGGCATTAAATGCAATAAATTATAAAATATGAATGGCTAAAGGTAGACTAGGCTTTTTCGTACTCAGTTTTGGCAGTCACTGTAGACTTACAATACCCTCCCCAGATGCATATGCAACCTAATGTAGCAAGGTGATAGGTCAAGTAGCACACGTGTGCACCAACATTGCATCTCTAGATTGTGTTTCATAGAAGCCCCAAATTATTCTAGAAGGCTGTCTATACCAGCATGGTGAGGAAGCTCAAACATACCAATTAACTCAAAAGTTCAAGCTTCTCTATTGGATTGCAGTGGGGTGGCCTAAGCTAGTAAACAGCCAATTACTAAATGAAATAGCATGGACAAAAGCTGAATTCATGTTGTTTGTAGAACAAGTGTGAATATATGTGCATCTGATACGGATGTAATTACACAAAATCCAGAGACTTGCTCCACATAACCCCATCATGGATCTCCAAAGCAGGTGAGTCCAAAAGAAGCCAAGTCAAGCCCTTTCCACAAGAGTTGAAAAATGTCAAAGCAAGAAACAAGGATACATGCAAAGTCTGGAATGTAGCAACCAAGCATCTGAGGGAATGCCAAGTAGTAATCGATTGTAATTATAAACACCTTACCCAGATAGACCAAGACAAAGTGCATCTAGGAACTAAAAATTCCCAACATGAAACCGTTGCTTCAAACTCTTTATCAGATCTGGATAACTAACATTTCCACGAAAGGCTTTGAGCAAACAGTAAATTGGAATGTCACCCTGCCTTCATGTGTAGCATACAATATACAACTAGGGTCATGAAAACCTGAATGATATGCTTTCTAGTTTTAAAGGACAACTTCTGTAGTAGTCTGCAGTCCTCCAAAATCTTGCCGGAAAGAAGTTTCTTCAATTTGTTGATGATGAGAACTGTCAGGGCAAAAATAGGCCGTCCAAGAAAATTGCAACCAATTTGGTTCTCATCTTCATCTCGAAATGGACTTCGAGGATTTGGGATTGAGAAGAAATGTTGATTCACAGTGGAGTTGCCCATGACAAGATTGGGCTTTGCAACAGCTGTACAGTGGACAAAATAACTACATTGAATGCAAGTAGCGATCCAGGCCTTGCTCCCTGCTTGAAATTTGCAACTTGCGCATCGCTGCTGTCTCTAACTGCCGCACCCTTTCACGAGAAACTCCATACCTGCAAACACTCCCCTCTTATTAATAAGCAGATTAACAACCACATTTGAAGTGAAACCTGCAACAGGCCTAGCCTATAATCTTGGTTAAGATGTTCAGAAAACCAAATCTATGATCTGGACCTCAAAGGGAGAACAAATGCTAGAAGATGTACATCATAAGCAAAGGAAAACTCAAGTTGCTCTTGACTTTGAGAATGTGAATACAAGCAGTTTAGTAAGGCTTGATAATGGCTACCCAAGCTTGCGAGACAAGGAGCAGAAAAACTGGGTGCATCACATGGAGTAGCAAATTTGTAACATGGATTGCCACACACAACCTGAGCTCAAGCTCAAGCTTGCAAAGTTTGCTGGGCCAAGGTGAAAGATTTTCATGTACCCAAGATGGTGGGGATTTGTCTCAAGGTTGGTCCCTGCTTTCTCTGGATTCGTTTTCAAGCTAAAGGACAAACTTGAACTCATAGAAATTTCAAGTCCGATGACTACAAGTTAGGTTTTGAACTTGAAAATCAGTCCAAAATAAGGAGGAACCAACGCTGAACCATTTTAGGCACATATATGGATTCAAGTTCTTTTACCTTCGCCCACCAGACTTGAACTTGAGCTCAAGCTATGTGCTGCTGGCCCTACAAGAGAGGCAAGAAAAGGAGGGTCCAAGGGATACAGATAGCCACAAGAAAAGCTGAACCCACCCTTACACCAACTACTGAGATGTTTTTGGTAGGAAAACAAAAGGAGCAACTCCTATGAGGCAGGGGGCTTCACCTATGACTGATAGTTTCAAGTGACATAGGATAGCCATCTTGTCGGCCAACTCCATAGTGCAATCGTACAATATCCCGCTCCCTAGGTCCTAGCTGTGATGTTAAAAGTTTATCTATGTCCTCCTGCACCACCACACATCAGTTACCAAACAGAGCAGACAACATAAACCCAAAAACTCTCTCGAAGATGTCAAAAATTTGCAATCCATCACATGCATACACAAGGACCCAACCAATTCAACCAGGTCACAACAAACAGTTTAAGTCAAACACTTTACCCGCATAAGTGTCCTCTCCACAATATTCCAAGGTTGATTTTCTGCGTCTCGGTCTGCCACCAGCTGTCAGCATTGAAGCAAGATTATTTGTTAATAAGATATTCACAAGCTAAGGACTGAGAAATCCATGACAATAATGTTTTGTATTATAGTTCTGTCGCCCTTGGACCACTATCTTGTAATGGTCAGATTCCTTGATATATAAGGCATCCACTTGCTGAAAAAATCTAGAAAGCATGCAACAGTAAGATATGTACTCCCAGATTTGAGCAACAAAGAATTATCACCAATTTGCCTCTAGCGTAAAAAGATGAACTGAAATGGTGTTGCTACCTTTGCACTGGTTTGAGGTACTTACACTGTGCAAGGTCTCCCCATCCCCACTTTGAAGAGAATTACGGCCTATTTCCATATCCAATGACACTAATTTCTTGGTCACCTGCAAAAACAAATTTGAACAATCCTTCCCATCAGTGAACCTGGCGACCCATTGATAACAAACTTATTTGCTACTAAAACATGTCTCTAGAATATACTTGAAACATAATTGATGTGTCCTTATCTTCAACGGTTGCACTTCATTCTTCATCCCAATGCACATTCAATAATACCTTGATATGAATCAAACAAAACTCTTTGGGAGGGTGAAGGCTGGAACATCACCTTCAAAGTGTTCTTTACTTTAGTTCCAGAAAGACTAGTTGCCTCTGATATTTCCTGCATCAAAGGAGAATGCACCAGTTAGACATGTACAAATTGCTGAACTAAATTTGTGAATCAGCTAGAATCAGCTAACGATCCTTCTTGTGGCTTCCAACATCTTCAAAGCCTACATCTCCAAAGTCCAATCTCTATGATAAATACAACCCCCCATTACTGTATAGGACATTACCTGGACTGAAGCAGAAGAACCTTCTGACAGCAGCCTTGACTTGGCCTTTCTTATGCGACCTAAAGTATCATGCACATGAACTGGCACTCTCACAGTCCTCGAGTGATCAGCTATTGCCCTTGTGACCCCCTGTATTCAGACAGCAGTAATGGGTTATTAAAAGAAAACTTCAACTATTGGCTCATACACCACTTTCACCTCCACTTGTGTTGCAAATTCAACACAAAAACACTTTATTATTCAAATGAGTATTTAGGGCATACACATCACTAACAATACAATTCCTGCAGCACATGTGTTCCATGTTCAATGATCATTACCTGACGGATCCACCAATGAACATATGTTGACAGCTTATACCCTCTAGTATGATCAAACTTTTCAACCCCTCGAAGGAGTCCAATTGAACCTTCCTGCAGATTCAACACAAAGTAAACGCTTGTGAGTGATACTGACAAAGCCATGTAAAACATGCCCTACCTTCACACATACCAACTAGATTTGAAGATTCAATACCAAGATCATATCCCTTTGAAAAACTTAATCATTCCAATACGAGTGATATAAATGCCACATCTACACCACTTGGATCATTCTCCATATACGAAACAGACGCTGGAAGGAGAACCTGAATCAAGTCCGCCATCTCAAGCCCATAGCTGTGGTACCGCTTAGCTACAGAAACCACAAGGCGTAAATTGGCCATCACCATTTTATCCCTAGCAAATTCGGCTTCTCCTAACTTCATCTCAAGATCCCCAACTGGTAAGCGCAAGTAATGAGCCCACTCATCTTTAGAAGGTTCATAACCAAGCTCAACGGACAATCTGGAGAACCATAACCCACAGGTTAATTCTGCATTTGTAACAAGCCAGAACTATCATACAAAAATGACACAGTTTTTGGGTTCCTCGACACACACGAGCTTTTTCATATACTACAGATCTTCAAATGGTTCACACTCAAACTACAACTGCAATCAGAACAGCTATTTCTTTCCATGTGTCACATGCTGGGTGCAAATTAGAAGCAACCTAAGAGACTCCTACGTGTGAATCAGTGCCAAAAGGTAACAGATTGCAAATGCGAAATGGTGATGAGGCAGAATTCAAAAAGCATCGTGCAATGCGAAAGAGGGGACAAATTGCACTTACTTTTTCCTACCACTTAAGAGGTTGAGGCCAATCCTCAGCTTCTTTGACAAGATAATCTCTTCCTCCCTGGTGAGGAGGTCAATCTTGGTAATGTCACGCAAATACGTGGTCAAGTAATCCTGGACCCCCTCCGGTTTTACATGCCGCACTCGCTCACCTTTCTCATACTTTTTCAAAGGGTGAATCATCAGCACCTCTGGCGCTGTCAACGTGCCAGCCGCTGCCACTCGAGTTTTTCGAGCTTCCATACGACGAACTCTCGCTGATGGTCTGCCAGACTTCACAACCAGCTGATCTGTGACACTGGATGTGCTCACATCCTCATGATGTTCCAAAGGAACCGTCACCTGTGCATCTTTCTCAGCTTTCTTGAGCTTCGCCTTCGCCTTCCGCTTCTGTTTCCTAATCATAGCTTTCTCCTCCTTGATCTTCTCCTCCTGCATAAGCTCCTCCAGCGACAACGTCCACTGAGCTTCCAAAATGGACCTGCCAAGGATGGTGGACGCATCTGGAGTGTCAATGGAGAATCGAGACATCTCGTCTTCCAATAAAGATATGTTGCGGTGCATTGATGTGAGGAAGTTTTCGTGGAGCACACTGAGAGCTCCCCTCGCGGTTTGTTGATCCCTGCTCAAACTCATTGGCTCTGCTCTCCCGGCCACCTTGCTCACTCGACTTGCTCGTATCGAATTGCTTGCGTTTTTCTTCTTCTTCACAGTTACTGAATCATCACTCCCCCCTGTGAGAGCTAAGGCGACGATTTGTGGCTTAAGGTAAACCCTCCTCCTCCTGCACACCACCCCCACCGCCTTATCCTGAACCTTGTCACATCCCGTAGCAACAAAATCGGCTCCAAACTGCTTCCCGCAATGTTGCAAACCCTGCTGTAGCCCTTGCAGCCCCATCACACCGGCTGCCTGCGCCATTCTCAACTCCAAACCCTACCCTCCCCCTCCCAGATCACCGGCCCCGCACCCCACACACCATGAAAATGCCCAAATTCGTCCACTCCAAAACCCAAATGCTTAAGCGCTCAAATTCGTGCACCCTAAAGATTTCCACCCGAATATCAGCACTCACTCACTCTAATCCTTCAACCTGCCCCCCGTCCCTCCTCTCCAATTCCCACCTCGACAAAACCCCTGACCACAAAAACCCTCACGATTTTGTCCAACTGACCCAGGAAAAATCGACGCCGCTCCGATACGAAGCACTGGACCTCGTCAAATCGAACCAAATCAAAATCTCTGCTGAAAATACCAAATTGCTCCTGAAATATGGCACCCGCCACCCGCACCAGGACGTCCGCCCGCGAGGCGAGCGCGGGAGGCGGGTCAGGTGACGCCTGCGAGGGAACGTGCGCGGGGAAGCTCCGGCTGCTGCGAGGGTGGGAGCAGGGGAGCTCGAAGGCGAGGAGGCGGGGAGCATTCACGAGGCATGCGAGAGGCGGGGAGCATTCACGAGGCATGCGAGAGGCGGGTTGAAAGCGGTGCTAGTTTGTGGGTTGGGATGAGGCCGCAGAAGCGCATAGCCAAGACTCCATAGCCGGAACCCAATGCAGTGAGTCGCGATGCGAGGCGAGGCGAGAGGAGAGTTGGGCTGGGCCAATGCAGTGGCCGCTGGGGCTCCGCCTCTGCCAGGATGGCTTATCTCTTCGGGTTTCCCTTGTTGCTGCTCTTTTTGCCTCCGGGCAGGCTCATCAATAAAGTGTATTAAGGAGGCCGCCTCTCTATCTGGCGTATCTCTGTGTATCTGCCTCCTGGCTGGGATATTTTCCTAACTTTTCTTACTTCACCGCAAACCAGTATTCATCAATTCTATGGGAAGAAAAGGTGAACCTGTCTTAAATGGTTAGTTTTTGTTCTTTGACACAATTCTCAACTTGGATTTCAGAGGTAAGATTTTCCTTGGTTCCTTAAGTGTGATATGAGATTTCAAGAACAATAGAGTTATCCTTTAACTCAACCGGAGTTTTAGTAGGGAGTTGGTTGTTTCGCATGCAAAACTTTCCATGTTTGGTAAGTTTAGGGTGCATGCTTGGAATCAATGCGGAGGCTTGAAAGAGGGACATTCCATATTGGTCCTTTGGGTACCAAACTCGTTTTGGCATCCAAGGCATGGATGTGTGGATTTTAAGCTCACATGTTGTTGTTGCTAGTCAAAAGTGTCATAGCCTATGTATTATCTGAGAGAGAGAGAGAGAGAGAGAGAGAGAGAGAGAGCCTATTGAGCTTGGAATGGTTAACAAACTTTGAGCACATTATTTCTTTGGAACACTAAATTTTGAGCACGTAATGTTTTATGGTGTCCATTTTTAGATCCAACACTCAAATATAGGTGTATGATCTGGATAAGGAACCGAATTGGGCATGATGAGCTTATAGGGCGGGTTTATATCAGCCCAAATTAGTTAGACAAAAGGTATGATTGCACCAAACCAAAAATTCGTAGTAATGAAAATGGTGTGTTTTTGTGAAAAGTGGGGGCCAAATAAAGCTCACATGATGTCCACCTAGTGCCATCATGCACTCACACCTTCGTTGCCAACCGCCAAAGTTTTGATGACTGATTAGACATGGTGGTAGGGTTTTGCTCGACCTCCAAAATTTTAGCCCCTCCATTTTTCCAAATTTAGACCATGTGTGATGGGGATGTTACATCTAACAATTTAGTTTGGAGTTTTTTTTAGCATTTTTGACCCCACAATCATGACTATAAACCTTGAATTACTCTACCAATAATAAGTTGTGACGAAACAACCATAAATTTATAGTGTATAAGTTTAACCATACATAAGTGGCACAAATCCTAGCATGACTTCTTTTGTTGCATAATTGTCCGCCAGTTTTTCGGGGAGGCAATATGGGAAGTTATTGATCGTCACATCTTACATCCAACCAGGATCCATTTGCACAAAGAATGTCAATAATAATCTATTAAGAGCAAGGAAAATTTCCCTTAAATCTTTACATTGGCTGAGGCCCTCACATGCCCAAGGGTTGGCCATGTTCCCAACATGCTCCAAGGTGAGGGCCTCACCTATTACTTATCTTAATCAAAGACCTATATTTGAGTAGCGTGTGATTAGGTCTAGATGGGGTGTGGATTTGAGAGTGGACATCAAAAAAACATGTGTTAGATCAAATAAAGATTTTGTGCTCATCTTCTAATAAGCATTCTAGGTTTAGCAGTCAACATAATTGAGAAAACCTATATAAATTTTTAAGAAGAAAGAGAAATGTCACTTTAATGATGAACAAAATATTCATATGAGTTTCTAAAACTATGAAGAAGATGGGCTTTGGCCTTGATTTGATTTGGCTTTGATCGTGTACTAATCATGTGTTTAAAATCCTAGGAGCCTAAATACACATCCTGTTTACTTGGGGGTCATGAGGGGATCTCAATATGAAATGGGGTTTTTGAAATGAACAAAGCAAAACCTAATAGTTCATCTATCTTAGGTTCCTTAACCATGTGAACCATGGAGAGATCTTCACTGACATGTGGATAGTTGCCCACACCGAGTAGGGAAAGCGGGTCATTGCAACACTTGAATGCTTAAGACATGGAAGACAGTTGTATGCACATATAAAGAGAGCAACCTTCTTCAAGAGAACTTCTCTTCTGCATATGTGCAATCACAAATTTGCTATTGCCCACAACTCCACTTTGGCAAGCTTGGATACGTGTATAAGCTTGGATAAGCTTGTAATCACATGTTTCATATCCTAGGATAAGTGGGCTTAGTTGGGAAAAGAAAACATTGAAGACTCAATCACCTTCATGCATGCCCTTCATTTCTATTCCTAAACAACAACATAATTTCCCTTGGAATGAATTCAACATGCTCCAAGAATGCAATCCATAGATATTTCAAGTTACATATTGGCATCCGATTGCTATAAAGGTCTCTAGCTCTACGCTTGACCTCCCATTGGCCCAGCCAGTGTTCATAATATTTGCGGCTTTGGGCGTGTGCCCGTGGGTGGCAAAAAGGGACACATACCAGGTGGTTGCCTAAGCTACTCTTTGACCACTGGATATTGGCAGTTTTGGGAGAGAGTGAACTACACCGTTTATGGTATTGAGTGTCACATCCGCTAATTGTCAATGTGATATTATTTGTCAACATAAATGATTTTTTATGTGAAAATCATTAACATTATGATGTTTAGCATAGTACATTGGGATAATTGAGATGATAATTTTGCGTTTTCGTACCAAGGGGGAAATAGTATATTAATGGTAGATGTTGTGTGTTTCCATTTTAGTAAGCAAGATAGATTGTCGTGTAACATAGGGCACAACCAACTTTCTCATACGGTTGAATAGCACCGCCACAAGCGACCTTCAATTTGGCATAGGCATTACCATGTATTATTCTACACTTAGGACCCAATCTACCGGTTTTCATTGCGTTAGCTACAATGAGTAATTTGATTTATCCTTCTTAGATGTCTTAGGAGGCTTTTGAAGCTTGTTGGTGGATAGAGATCTCCATTGCGTTTGGCAACATGTAGCATGAAAATGAAGACGAGGTCTACCAACAACGTAGGGTTAGAGAGATCCTCATTGTAGAGAGATATGTTGTGCTTGACAACTTTGTGCCAAGCGTCAAATGTGTTTCAAGCCCATTTCTCAAAATCAATACTCTCGGGGAGGTCACCCTACGAAAAGTAGTAAACCACGTGAGTTAAATTATAGGGTTCATTTTATTCATTGGAGGAAAAAACTTATATAAGACTTGGATATACCATGGCCTTCAATTAATGCTTGAAACGTCATTATATGTAAAATAGGGTATTGGAAAAACCCTCATTTTCTAGTAGTAGATATAAATTAATATGAATAAAATCATGGGAGAATTTTTTTAATATTAGGATGAGTATTATCCCTAGTCCTTCTAGTAGAAAGATGAAAAATAATACTTTTCAGTACAATATAGTGATGAAAGCATCACTAAAAGCATATCACGGGCGCAAGAGGGAAAATTTTGCTTGTGGGCTGGAATTATTGGTCAATTTTCAAATCGCTTTAGGGTTTAGGATTTGTGATTACAGGATTGTGCTGGAGTAAGGTATACACTGGCTTGATGATTTTTTAATGAATATTTGTCATTTCTCCGGTAAATGTTAGTGTCCAGTTATATTGCATTATGAGTTTAGATTTGGATGTTCAAGAGAGGAAGATGATGACCGTCAACAGTTGTTGGAGGTAGTTCAACAGACGGGTGACTTTAGTGGTAAGGCTTATAGGAGTATGTAGTTATGTGTTTGCTATATTTTTATTCACAATTTTTTATTTTGATTAAATTTGACATTTCTAGATATATGTGCAAGTGCTACCTGCTCCAGTTCCTTTTAAACACAAGTCAAACCATATTTTGCTCATGTTACTTCATATGAGCTTTATTTTCTGCACAAAGAAGTAAATGAAGGGTGGGCAATGATCGTTTGATAGTATCTTTAGTGTTCTTGAACACTCACCACATTTGTAATTAATGTTTAGTGTTTTTGAACGCTCACCATAGTTGTAATGCATTTTGAGGCACTAGTTTTTTTTGTTCTAGTGTGATTTTTTTAATAATTTTTGTGATTTTAATGGTTACTCAATTGCTATGCTCATTTGTTTTATGTTGCTTTCTAGTTTGGTTCAAATATGCTCATGTACATTGCATATGTCCACACCAAACACTTACCCTAAAACCTTTAATGTCCATATGAGCAAATGCCTAAGTTTTATAAGTACTATAGCGTGCCAAGAATTAAGCTACATTTGGACTTAGAATTACCTATAGGGTGCTGGAAATTAAGACCAAGTAGCTTTTTTTCTACTCAAAGGGTCTCTTAAAATCATAATTACTAGGCAAATAGCCCCCAAACAAATGCCCGGTTAATGCACGTGGTTACAAAATATAAGGGGAAGTGACCTCCCCGAGTCAATACTATTCCTTGGCCCTCCGGCTTTCACTTCTACCACTAACTTCGGATGCATATCGATCCATCTAGATTTGCCTCAATATCATCTGCCACTTATCAAAGCGGCTCAAATTTGCATTTGTTGTCCGAGCCATTAGTTTACTTGAGTGCCATTGAGTTGAAGGTTCTCATGGATGCCCTACGTGGTTCTTACTATGATGTGAAGGTGAACTACATAATTGTTTTGTCTGAGGAAATGCGGGAATACCAAACCTCCAACTGCTTGTTGGATTGTTTTGGATAGGAATTTAAGCAGAGGTTGTGGCAACGACTTTGGCATATTGCATTGTTTGGAGCCTTGGGGTTAGAGTTAGGGTTAGAGTTTGGACTATACATCTTGAGCATAGAAAGTTGGATGTTGTGCATCGAGTGGTTTTAACCACTTGAACTTGAACAAAGACAAAAATTGCTTCATATGTGAATGTGTAAACCCTAAACAAACTTTGTAATTGGTGTTGGTTGGTTGTGTTCTAAATGCTACATACGTGTATGAATTGTGTTTTTAAACACAAATCCTGGAAGCATTTGCATGTGTTTTCCAACACAAGTATTTTAACACCATTTCCATGTGTGTATGTTTTGAATGAATAGAGTGCATAATAAGGAGTAAATTATGTGCATATTGTGTTTATGTGTTGATGTTGGAATTATGATCTTGTACATGTGTAAGTGTTAGATTTTACATGACATCAACACAAACTACAATTTATAATTACTATATGCCCATGTAAAAGAAGAATAAACACCAAGTTAACCTACCCATAGGGTCCTCAAAAATAGTGAATGTTAGAAAATTACATAATAATAGGGTCGACAATATTTATCTTCTCCAATATAATACCCCCTTTAAAAACACCTTATGTTCTCATGCGATCCCACTAAATACAAGAGAGTGAATCCCTGAGAAGTCTACCACCCCATCATGGGGCAATAGGCTTATGTCCGGTCGTCTTTGTCCTCACCACACTCATTTACTAGATAATCATCCATATCTAATGTAAAGGCACTATGAGGAGGTTCCTTGCTATTAAGAATGACATTTCCAAAGCAATAAAGGTTGTTATTGGCATGCATCAAAGAGCAAGAAGTAGTGACATGTGTCAACACAACTCACGAGAGCATACATCATAATAAGGGTTATGCATCATATTGGTGGGGCAGACAATGTGTTGAGTTTGCAAACTTGTAAGCACATAGAAATGGTTTCACTAATTGCAATGTTGGGGATTTGTTGTTGGGATTTTTGTTGTTGTCATTGTACTGAGTTTTTTCATGTTATGTTTGTTTTCGCTTTGTAGAACAAGTAGTGGTTTCCTAACGATTTGCGAAGTTGGTTGCACATATGAAGAAGTCTTACACTTCATTCATGGTTGGGAAAATATTGAATGAGTTGTTAGCTTTTCTACAACTTGGAGGAAGAATGTTCTTTCTGTGTGGGAGGTTAACTTAGCTTTGGTGCAACTTGTAAGGTTGGGGCAAGGTTGTGCTAGAAGGGCAACTCAAGAGCAGTGAGGGAGGGAGTCTACAAAAATGGATCACAACTATTCAAAGTGGTTGGTAATAGGTGAGGCCCTAGGAAGAGATGATTATTGGAAAATAAGGACTCCCCGAGAGCAAGAGCCCAAGCGAGGGGCGTTATTTCTAGTAATGTGCTCTCTCAAGGACTTCATCGCACGTAAATAAATTGGGGCAATTTTCTTTACATGAGGCGTTACTTCCTTATCTTTTGTTGGATGACATGTGCCCGGGGAAGTCACTCCATTGGTCAAGTTGACGCCATGTGCGATAAAAGTGAATCTACTTTTTCTAAAGGCATCACCAAAATGGGTCAAATTTTATCAATTTTTTTTCTCTAGTAGATATATATGGTATCTATTACATAGTAAAAAATGGTAACCAAATTTGATGATCTCTTTTTTGTATAAAACATACCGTTTCTAACTAGAATGATGCAGAATTGAACTAAAACAATTACTACAAAAAATGAAGATGACTAAAAATTTCAAAAAAATATAAAAAGATATTATCAATGGTTTTGTATCTCTAATAAAAATATCATCATTTTAAAAATTATTTATGACATATAATATAGGGGTAGCAAACTTTTATTGCATGTAGTGGCCTAATGTGCATGGAGTGACTTCCCCGGGGACAGTGTCAAACGCAAACCTTATACCATGCATAAGAAGCATGCCTTTCATTTGTGACAACAAAGAACACCAATGGATGTCATCCACTATGATGACGTGTCGCAAGCGAAGACATACCACCATGCATGGGGACCACATACCATCCATAGATGAAATACATACAGTGGATGTCATCAAATATGGATGACAAAGCCTCCAAATGCCATGGATCTACAACCTATATAAGCTTATGATGCAAATTAGCCCTAGTTTAAACAATTGATATTTTTGAGATTAAATCCAATGATTGAGGTCTTGGAAAGATGGATGGCTAAGATGCGTCTAAGCATATGACTATGTCTTATGTTGGCTCTTCGGAGCAAGTGTTTTTTGAGAATTCTTTTATATTTTTCTTCGTTTGTTTCGTATTAGTGAAGCCATGTCGCAACTTGCTTCTGAGCTCCATCCGATTGCTCCATTCTTTTGTCAAGATCTTTGGCCACCTTTCTTCTATTTTGTCATTGCCCACTTCAACATGTTACTTTGGTTTGCAATTCCTTAGTTAGTAGTTTCTCTTGCATCTCCATTGATACTCCCTTTATCTGGCTCCCATCGCCACTCCAACTCACAACTACTCCCTATGTTTGGCATTGCATCTCCTTGCTAGGTTGTTGTTCCTTGGCCGGCTTTGGTGTTATCCGCTCAGCTCCGACTTTGTATCACTTCCTTGTGTTTCTTTCAAATTTGTTGTTGTTACTCCACCTTTGTAATTGTAGCTACTCCGCATTGTTGATGCCTTGCATTGCTTCTTGACGTGACTTCATGTTGATTTCATAAACACATCTCTCCGTGTTGACATAGTAGGTGAGTATCTACATCTACTTGTTACTTTACTTACGTTGTAACTCTTATTGAAGTAAATCTAGACAAATCCTCAAACTTTGGACTTTTTGGTTGCTTTAATTCTATCAGTGGAGCCGTCGATACACTCTTATTATACTTAATTTAAGGGAGATATGTGAATTTTTAGTGAATACTTGAATGTTGCGATATTAAAATATGATGGAAGAAATGGATTATATACATCAATTTGATGCACAATATACATAAGTAACATTTTTAAAATATAAAATATAAAAATAAAATTAAATAACCAACTATGCATATTCTATCGAAGGATCCTCCCATACAATCCTATTGGAGGATCCCATGACAAAATTCAACATGTTATAATTTTGGATTTGCACTTAGTCTGATTTACTTAAATATCAGTTCCACACACATCAAGCAAAATCTTCAAGTTTGTTTGCAAAGAACACGCATCTCTACACTTAAAACCCTACAAATCAAAACCATATTCCAACAAAACATGATTCCCCAGGGGGTGCACCTTTCATTAAAATCAAGAATCACATGCGTTTGCAACATACTCTAAAAACCCCTCATACATACAAGTTTGTTTTTTTGTTAAAATTAAGAAATACACATACATTTTCAATGATAAAAATACAAGTGACAATATGTATACATTAAAAAACTTACATTCGTATATAATCATCAACATAAGTATACAAATATACCCCAGGTACTTCATTAGCAAAACATGTGTTCATCAATATAATCATGTTTAGTTCCAGAAGAGTAGAGCTGGCAAAGGGCAGAATGTTCTTCGGAGCAGCCACAATCTGAACGCAAGTTGTTATATACATTTAGACCTCTTTAGAAAAGGAACTGATTCAATGCAATCATAAGAGGGGGAGGTGCCGGAAAACAACTTATTTGTTTCTGGAAATATAGTGCCTCAAAGCTGGAAAGCCATGCCCAGGACTTCGCCTTGAATGCTTGGTTGCCGCTAATAAGAGTAATTTGATCGACACTTAATCGTGCGCTTGCGAAGCCCTGCAGAATTGCACATAGTAGCTGCAAGATGCTTGCCATCTTTCTTAATTCGAAGTGCAGTCCCATGTAAATTCACATATAACTTTGTTCACTTCAGTCTGGAACAGCTGTTGCAGTTTCGGGCAGGATTACCTAAGCACCTCTCTGTACATCTAATTCTCATTCACTGGGGATCAACTTGATCTCCCTTTGGCACCCACAAGTTGGACTGCTTTGCTCACTTGAAGGCAATTTAAAATTGATTGTTGGGCCCCGTGAGAGGCATTCCAAAAAATTAAGATATACCGGTGAGTGTACCCAGCGCACGGTATTCTTTAGTAAAAGGCGAAAGAATAGTTCGCTCTGTGCTGAGCACCCGGTTGATATCTCACTCCTTCAATCCTAAGACACTATATATCGTTTGAGCTGAAAAGTGCCACCAAACGATGTGGGAAGGATGATCAAACTCATATTCTAAGCAGGAATAAGCTGAGGCGCACCCAAGTGGGGACGTCGAATTAATTCCCCTTGGGGAGTAAGTAGCTAGACCTCGATCGGCAGGTTTTTTAAATGATTCAAGCAGATATTTCCTCTGGATCGTGCACTCCGAAGCCTCACTAACGAAGTTCATATGTTGGTGCAGCATCCTCGCAATCAATCATGTGAATATCAACTCAAAGTAGGATCATTTGTTGGCTCCTGGAAACCTTATAACCAAGCCCTGCTTCGTACACTGGACCACTAACATATACAACCATGATCTCGTCGTTGTTACAAATTGAATTCTGAAAGCAATTTAGGTTTCTTCGGTGGGCCCTGAGAAGGGCAGTCCAAAAATGAGGTTACACCGGTGAGTGTACCCAGCGCACGGTATTCTTTAGTAAAAGGCGAAAGAATAGTTCGCTCTGTGCTGAGCACCCGGCAGATATCTCACTCCTTCAATCCTAAGACACTATGTATCGTTTGAGTTGAAAAGTGCCACCAAACGATGTGGGAAGAATGATCAACTCACTCTAAGCAGGAACAAGCTCAGGCGCACCCAAGTGGGGGACATCGAATTAGGTGAATGAATCTCCCTTGGGGAGTAGCTAGACCTTGATCAGCAGATTCTTTAAATGCTTCAACCAGATATTTCCTCTGGTTCATACACTCCGGAGCCCCATTTGAGAATTTCATATATTGCTACAACATATATTGTGCATGGTTTACAGTATTTATACATGGATTTGGTCTTGCTCTTGTGTTCTGTGAGTGGTCATTGGAACTGCAAGTTGCAGCCATGTGTTGTGCATAACTTTAAGCTTGCTTCACTTTTACTTACCTAAACCTGGCTGGCCGAAGACTGATGATCCATGTTTGTGATAGTCCCCTCTCCCCCTCCCTCCTGTTTGGCTATGGTGTTGTGTAGTAATTTGGCAACGGGCAATTACTTACTTACATTGCAAAGTTGTATTTCTGTCCACTTGCAGTGAAGCAAAGCACATGGATGTGAGTTGATGCGAGCGGCGGGATTCGTGGTGGACGCGTTAAGGTTGGAGCAAATTGAGTGTTTGGATTAATTTGGAATACTGTGCATTATGTTACACTTTGTGTTATTCCACAATGTCACACACTATAATAATCCTCTCTTATCACACATCCATGTTAACACTACATAATTCCTTAATATCATGTGCACTTTAATTGCCACAGATGTGATATTACAGAGTTTAGAGTTTATTGTTGGGCGGCTATGTTTGCCTTCAACAGGCAGTGGAGAGGTCCTATGAAGTGTCACATGAATAATATCAAACTTCAGACGAAACTGCTAGCCATTTGGAATCCATGACGACATGGAACATGAATATTCCAACAATACCTTCATGGTTGTGGAACTACAACAAAATCCGACACAAAGTTTGCTTAATTCTCTTGCAAATATGGTTAGTTTCGGCACAGTTTAGATGTTCTCACAGCAGATCGAATGTTCCATGGGTGGGAACGGTCGGGCAGGCGTGTGAATTTAGCAGACATATGGATGACGCACATGTAATGTGATGTAGATGAAACGATGTGGTAGCCATATTCATAACTTAAGCGGGTCTTTATTGGACACTTTCTCTCCGCACCCACTCTCATAGGATATGAAATACGCAATAACCATCCTTCCTGGGCGGGTACAAATCTAAGGTTTGCATATTAATGTATTTTGCAAAAATAGATATCAAGAAATTTGAAAATGGGTGTTTTTTAAGAATTTTTTTTGTTAAATTTCAATTGTCTAAATATAATCCACCTAGGTAGGACGGTATTGTGAGATGATGAGCAACCCAAATTGTAGTCATGACTGCTTTGCTCATAGTTTTTGGAGCTTGTACAAAGATCCTATTTATTGTCAAAGTGAGGTTTCTTTGAGTTATTAAATGATCATACAGGTTACCTGAATTGTATTGACTATTACATCTAGAACGGTGAACAAGTTTTGAGTTATAGTCCAGTTTCTCTTCAATACATGTCTTTTTGGTGTCCATTCTTATATTCACACCCACCCATACACCACTCAAATATAGGAGTTTGTTTAAGATGAGTGACTAAATTAGGTAGATCTAGCTCATGTCCAAAGTCGTGAGTTGCATTGAATTTACCACAAACCTATGGCACACAAGTTAAATATGCTCAAGCCCTTTCGTCCTCGACGGAGGGTTTCACATGATTGCCGTGAATCTGTAGGCGGAGGTTAGAAGGTGAGTAGAGGGTGGCGTCTCCTCAGCTAACCCTAACTTGCCTACTTCTCTCAAGAACTTGACCTTTCCCTCCCGTTCAGCTGAAGGCTCCTTGTAGGCCGGCCGCAGGCATGGTGAAGTGGCAACGCCTTCGCAACCATTGCATGCCTCTCCTTTGCATCGCCGGACACTCCCTCGTCCACTCCCTCATCATCATCGGCTCGTCGATTATCTTGCGATCCATCATCCTCCGACACCCTGCTTTCTTCCAATTCACCACCAACATCGCCGCACCAGTCATGTGCGGGGCAAAAAATCGCCAAGGGTGACTCTATCTTCGGCAATGGCAAGTGGTCACGTCACGAAGGGTGGCTCATATTTGGCACTTCCTCTCCCAATTTCAATGGCCACGCATATGTGGAGTTTCAAAACTAAGGTTAGGCGTGCGAGGTTTCGTCGTGGTTGGATTTCTCTTGGATATTAGCTTGGAATAAAATCTACTGTTTGCGTATTTTGACATCTGATCGAGAAGAAAAGATACTCTATTCCGCTCTTCCACAACGCTCATGATCATCGGCTCTTCAATGTCCCTGAGATTTGTCATCTTCCAACACCTCGTGGTTGTCAAATGCATCACAACGTTGTTGCATTAGTCGTGTCCAAGGCAACAAATTACTAAGGGCAGGTTGTACTATGCGTTGGGTTTGCTGTTTCCAATGGCTACGCATCAAGGAGCCTCGAACTAAAGCTTAGCTGTGCAAGATTTTTGTCAAGGTTCATGTCCCCTTTGATATGAACTTTGATGAGACTATTCGTCATGTTTAACACCTAGTGCATTACAACTTGTGCAAATTGTGCGCACGACATTGACAACCATGGATTTGGCACTTAAATCTCCTCGGCCGGCGGAGCCTTTTTTCGAAAAGGCCGAGCCACCCTACGATACAACGCTGGATCATGCGCCTTTTGAAACTTTGAAGGAATATTATCCATGTCCACCGGCGGGTCTATCAAGGACGCTCATGACACAAGACATAGAAGGGGCGCAATCATTTGCAGGCATTAAGGATCCACTGGACCCTATGGTATTGTTCTTCCTTTGGTTCTTCTTTATTTACATGTCAATATTGTTCTCCTATGGGACATGTGGTTCTTTTCTATGCATCAAGTGCCATCCTTGTTATTAAAGCTTCCAAATGTTCCATAACCATAATTATGTGATGCATATTTTGATTGTGCCAATTTGCCATAAAAGAAAATAACTCAAAAAAATTGGGTCAACATTGAAATTACAAATGGCACTCCTAAATCTTCAAAGGGACCACTGTCTCTTTTGGAGTTGTGACACTTCTTGGAGCTACCAAGGACAAACCAACATTGATTTGGATGCCCTCGGCCATGTGATTCCATGGTTGTTAACGTTATCTAGCTGCAAAACGATGTCATTGTCCATGCTAATATGGAGGAGCTTACTAAGATTGTCACTCTTTCTATTGTTGTTTTTGATCCAGTGTTTGAACAAACCATATCCAGATATATGGCTAATCGGGCCTGTTAATAAGAACATGAAACCCTCTAGGACGCTCCAAACCAATCGGCATATCAGTCCTTTGGACCCGGTTTATCAATTGCCAAGCGGCCCTTGTCTCATTCCTCAAGGCGAGAAGGTGACCCTTATAATTTCTTTGCATGGATTGATTTGATGACTTTTAATGGCTTTGAAGGCAATAGGATGTATAGGAATGCATAGAAAAATCTCTTCTTTGTAAGTAGATAAGAATAATACAATGTAAGAATGTCCTTCAAATTTGTTCTGTATTCATGTTAATGAGTGACGGGAGTTTCAAATGAGAGCATAATCATCCCGGTTTAGAGCAACTCCAACTAAAAGTTTTGAAAAAGTACATGCCAAAATTCATAACATATGGCATTGTACCATACCTTGTGTGGTATTATGAGTACTGATGTAGGCAAAAATAAAATAAAAACGGTATTGAATATTGACATGTTTCTTTGGTTTATCCCCAAAACATAACATGGTCCCTATTTCTGTTTCAAGGTCAAAATGATCAATTTGTCAAGACCTTTCATGACAAAATTTTAATGTTGCAGAAGGATGTTGGTTCTTCATCCCAAAATGTTACCTTTTCTAAAGCCTCTCATGATGGGGCTTCAAGGATTTAGGGTGAAGAGGAGAAAACGAGGTCTCTCTTTAGATATGAGAGCTGGTCTCTAAACCCTTGCATTTGGTATTGTCTATGAGAAAATAACATTCACCTAAACAACTAGGCGTTCCCTCTATTGGTGATGCACACCTTCATAATAGTTCTATTTGTAACTTGAAAATAGACATCATTATTACATGGACCGGGAGGTGCTAGATCCTAGTATTGCAGATTTTCAGATGTTCCACGTTGACAATAGTAAAGTCTAACTTGGAAGAGGGCACTTGTGTTTTCTTTGGGTTGTGTTTGGAAAAAGGCTTTTAAAAAAAATTCCTTCTCATGATACTAAGGTTTATAAATTGTTAACCAATTATTTCCCATGCAACCAATCTTGAGAATGACTTTAAACCCTCATGGTCTCCTTGGTACAACAATTGCTCTAAAGCCTTCAAGATACAAGGAAATCGCCTTTTGGATAATTTTTGAGAGATTCAACATCTAATAATTTAATATCTAGCCTTGGGTTGTATGAACTTATGTAAGAATCTCAACATCAGATTTTCTCAAAGAGAACGTTCAACTTCATGCTAGACAACAACGACATCCCTGGTGCAAAGGCAGAGTCATACTACAAGCTGCCTTGCAGGTGTATATTGCCAGGTGCAGATGTACCGGAGCCATGGAGGGGTTCCAAACCCAAAAAATGGACGTGGATGTAATCCTCTGACCCACATAATGATTGTAATTGGAAGTCTCTCTAAGAGAGGAACTTGAAGTTGATGCTAATTTTTTGGCTAAGACCAACTACATCGTTGCAATGTATCATGATTGGTACTCAACTCAAGGTTTTTTTTTGGATTTGGCCAACTTTTTATTGACAATGCAAAAACAATTTGAAGTTGTCTTTAGAAGTATTGTAAAGGGTAAACTTTTTTGCAACATAACTATTTGGATATACAGGAGGAATCGGATGTTTTATGGGCAAGGCCTTGAACTACATGACATCAATATCGGGAAAAAACAATATGGTTTTAGGCGTGCAAGAGAATCGGACCCTCTTGAGCCTCTATACCCAACTGAGCCTATGGAGACTCCGGAAATAAGTAAGTTGTCTATTCTCACTCTAGAGAAGACATGAGAAATTTAAGAAATGCCCTAGAATTGATATTTTATTTGATATTTTAAAATTATTATTATTATCATTATTATAATACTTTTTTCCCTTCTTTCTTTCTTTCCTCGCATTTTTCTTGGAGCACATATGGACAACATTCTTTGATGTGTTGAGGTAGGGTGAAATCAAAATTTAGTGCATATTTCCCTTTATGATATTTTGCATTTGAACACCTTATGTGGGCCAAAGCATGGTAAAGTGAACAAGAAAAGTGGTATGCCCTTCCACTATGATACAATTTTCATGTATAATAAGGGAAGTAGGCTCAATTCTATATAAAATATCATTTTGAGACCATGGAGCCCTCCAATGGGTTCGAACCAAACATAGTACAAAATTTGTGCCTCATTGGTATTATGGAGATATGTATGAAGTAGATCCTAAAATAGGTGGTGGATTTGAATTAAGACCTACTTCATTTCAAACTTTGTAATGATTTGTGTGTATAGTTTAAGTATTTGGCAAGATCATATTGTTTGTTAGTGCACCACATATTTTGAAACAAAATGCATTATCTTAATGTCTACTGCACCCTCACTTTCCAAGAACCAACAATTATGGAAGTCGATTCTACAAACTTTGGAATTTGCTTCTATGGATGTAAATCATGTTGTTTGCAAATACATTTATGAAAACATCATGACCCACCTTATTAGTAACTTCAATATGAATCATTATCATTGTTTTAAGTTATATAACTAGGAAATGTGGCTACTTGTGCCTCTAAATTGACAGGTTACAACTTTTGTTCACTTTACCATGCTTTGGCCCATGTTTGTTGATACAAGAGCCGTTATCTTTGATACCTCAAAATGATGTACTTGGCAAGCAAGCAATGATTTTTATATATACTATTTCCAAGATATAAAGTGTGGTGAAGTGGCTTTGCAGAGTCTAGAGTTTCAGTATGTCTAAAGTAGACACTTGAAGCCCTCATAACATTATTCAGATTCATAACAATGTATGTGGGACTGACAATATTTTGTGGAATATTCCCCACATTCAGCATGAATGATGGAATATTTTGTAGAATATTGTCAGTCCCACAAAACACTGTTATGGATATGAATAATGTTATGCTCTATTATTATTATTATTATTATTGCATCTTGCTGTCTATTAAGACCAACTGTATCATCTTTTTCATGCATGTTTAATTTTTGCCTAAAACAGAGTACAAAAGGTTGAAGTTCAGAAGGCTTCCGCCACGACAAAAGAAAACCAATCCCTGTGAAAGGTTACTTGACAATGTGAGCAACAAAACACTCACAAAACCTCTCTTCCAAATCTTTGACGATCATTGTTACGTCTCACAGTGCTTGAATGTTTGAATGGTTGACAAACCCAAAACATGCCATTGAACTCGTAAGATCTTTTCAGTTAAGAAGAAATATATATGTTTATTATCTAGTGCATTACAATCTTTTACACTCAAATGATCACAGATGTATTGGAGGGCAGAGCAATTGCCGAACATGTGTCGTCATTGGGGTCAACCCCAACCCAAGGATAATGCGGTAAAAAATAATCTCTTTTGGAGCCACCAATATCTTTAGATCTTAATGAGTTGATCTTAATCCTTTAAATTTCGATACAAGATGTTGTTGATGTAATATATGGGTTTTCCTGGTTGACACTAATCAAATTGTCATCAATCTAGGTTTTATATGGGTTTCCCTAGTTGACACTAATCAAATTGTCATCAATCTAGGTTTTATATGGGTTTCCCTAGTTGACACTAATCAAATTGCCATCAATCCAGGTTTTATATGGGTTTTCCTAGTTGACACTAATCAAATTGCCATCAATCCAGGTTTTATATGGGTTTCCCTAGTTGACACTAATCAAATTGCCATCAATCCAGGTTTTATATGGGTTTCCCTAGTTGACAGTAATCAAATTGCCATCAATCCAGGTTTCGTATGACGCCTTCCGTTATAGCTTGGAGCAATTTGGATTGTTTTATACCGATGACGAGTTTAATCGTCTTCTCCCCTTTGCAGATCCTGACAAAACGGGAAGTTTTCGGTATGTTGACCACATCCAAATTAATACATTAATTAACCATGCGAATGATGCAACTATACAAATTGACGTCAATGGGTTGAAGTGTCATTGACCGATCCATAATCATGGCACGGTAACACACACTTAGTGTTTGGACTTTGAGTTACTCATGCTTAATCCACCGAGGCGATTATAATTGTGGTAATGGTTTATGGCTCATTCTTGCAAGTAGACATAGGCAACCAATGCCAATAGTAAATTCTTCAGATTCTACTTATCTAAATATGGTGGTCATTTGGCTAAAAACTAGAGATGAGCGTAGCATGATCTTGAATTTGTCTCATAGATTTGTTTGGTTTTTGCTCTAATGGTATTGCAGGTACCTAAATTTCTCGAAACAATTGAGACATAACGACGGGTAAATCTTGAACCGTGCATTCATTCATCAATTTGTATTTATAAGTGATTTGGTTCATGTAATGTATTTGAATGTCAAAAGGAATACAAATGTGATGTTTGTTGATTATTTACCTTCTAAATAGGAAATAATCCAATTTTCTTGCCTTGCTCTTGAATGCAAGAGGTGTTTGAGGTTGATAAATCAATGATTATTAAGAGTTTGATGTTCAATTAAGCCTGTTCATTTGCTCATATGAATAAAGTAGGAGCACTTTACACCAACACCTTCGAAATCTTGCATAATAAGTACATGTTGATTTGAGAATGTTCATCATGTGAACATCAAGGCCCCCTAATGGTTTTGGGTGTCAACATAGTTTTCGCTTCAAAACTTGTATTTATTTCAATATTGAGTGAGAAAAAATAAAAAATTACAGTACACTTGGTTTTTCTTTTCTTTTCTACCTAGGAATATATATATTTTTGGTTCATACGACTGCCACATGTATGCCAAATACTTTAAGTTCTTAGTTTAAGGTACTCCTACCTCAACTCTTGCCTTAAGACCATTGTTGCCAATCTTTGTTGCATGGGTCCAAGTTCCCTATAATTAGAGTAAGAGCTACATGGCACATTCATTGATAAGGACGAACTTTATGTCTAACGAAATATAGCTTAAATTGATATTATGCATTTGATTGATACCATGGAAGTATTTTCTTTCAAAAATTGTGCAGGTTTGAGATAGACATCCCGAAGCCTTTGGGGTTTGAAATGGGCTATTGGGGATCCCCCTCATGTTTAGGTCAAGGCTTGAATGTTCTTGAGCATGTTGAAAAGTACGGGAAAAAGTGTAATACATGGTACGTATCCCTAACTTCCTTCCACATAGTTCTATCAAATAGCTAAATTGGTGCCATGATCTTACAGCAATACAACTCTGAAGAGTGTACAAGGCAATCTTTTTTTTTTATTAGAAGCATGTACGAGTCAATAGTAATGCATGAAGGGTTAGTATACTTCTCTAGAGGGTACCCATCATAGGAGGCACGAAATAAAAGGAAAATCGGAAGACAAATGGCTAGAGGCATTTAAACAATGAAGTTTTATGCATGGTTGTAGCAATCATTTTGATCCCAATCATAATAATCATGATCATAGACCACTGTCCGGGGAGAACTGACAGGCTGTGTGTATTTCTGACAAAGTTTTGCAAGTTTTTGACATTTGACACGCAAAAACTTGCACAAAAATAAAATGCACGTCAATTGACACATGATTTAGAATTTGACATGTAGTGTGACTTGTGAAGAAAAAAACCACACGTCAATTGACACTTTAGAAATTGAAATGACATGTACTACTAGACATGTGACATTGAGGTGATATTTTAAAAGAAAATGTAGATATCAATTGACATTCATTTTTTTTTTTGAAAACGTCATATGACACTTTGGATTTGAAGTTGAACGTCAAATGAAATTTGTCAAACATTCACACTGTTGACAGCTAGTTACAGATGAACCGGTTGAGTTTGAGAAATAACCGGTTGAAGTTGGAGACTTCAGAAGAATTACTGATCATTTTAGAGGAATCTATGGAATATGGAAGATGTCAACTGGTTGGATTTAGAATCACTAGGATCTTGACCAACTATCCCCAAAAACTTCCCGGGCACTGTTATAGACAAAGATCAGGCAGAAGGACTAGTTTAGTCTCATGTGATCCAGGCGTTTTGTAAGCAACATCCGACAAAGATTTGAAAATTGCGAAATTCTGACATTTGGACATTCCATTTGGCCAAATCAGAAGTCTTAGAGCGTAGACCTACACTGATTATCCCAACTAGTGCGTGTTTGTTGATATTCGGAGTTATGCAGTGCTATTACTATGTAATGAGGATGTAACAATTTCACCAAGCAAAGTCGTTTATGAACTTTTATAATGTCCGAACAACCTATTGAACATTCGTTCGTAAACATTGAACTCCCAGTAAGGCGTTATTGCATTACGTAACTGCGAATAGTAACAAGCACTGATTAGGATAATCAATGCAGTGTGAGAGAGTTAGATATGGAAAAAAAATACATCAAAGAATACGTTTTAGATTTTCTTCGTCAATGCCTTGGAATGCATTTCTTGATGAGTGCCTAATTGGAATGCATTCCAGGAAGCAGAAATCATATCTTAGAGTGATTTCTTTTTTGAGATTGTTTAGCCTACACTCATATGTACACATGTTTCAGGGAGGAGCACCAACAAATTTATAATCCTTTGACAGGCAACCCAGTTCCAGTGTGGACCCACAAAATAAAGCCGCCACATTTGGATCACGGCCGGAGGAGATCATGCTGGCCATATAAGTAAGTAAAAAATCAAGTTTGACTAAAGCGCGCGTCATATGCGTATTGAGGCTTCACTACTGGAAATCCAGTGGATTTAATGTCATATTCGTTTGTCAACTTTGCAACATTCTTAATTTCCACTGAGAGAAAGTGTCATATTTGTGACATTATTGTGCTCATTAAGTCGACATTAACAGAGTCAAAACGCATTAGTGCTCGATGCATGGATAGGTGTACATGTTGACAAGAGCCTCTTGAAATTTGAGTTGTATGCGAGATGACTTGACCATCCATGATCATCGTGATTTAAACATGACCTCGTTCTAAATATTGAGAAAACCCATAATTCTCAGAATCTCCCAGTGTCATCTTGCATTGAACTTCATGGAAAATGTTACAACTGGCACATAGTTGAGATTCAAGAATGCGCACCCTTTGCGCATTCTCCAGCTCCCCACCACTAACTTCCAGTTCATCATGATGAATTTCTATTCTAAGGATATTGGATGCGAATATCTGAGTGAAATCTATAGGTGAAGGTATGAATGGATTCTGAAAAATGACCTCCATCATCATTCCCTTAAAAAAGTTCACATTGTGTTAACCACTACTACCAACTTGACTTGAAAATAGACGCCTACCCCATTGATGTTTCGTGGTCTTCAAGTGACGTAAGAACGCAGAATTCTCAAGTGAAGTGGTGTCAAGTGCATCTACTACTGTGGAGTCTCATGGGTTCCTGAGAGCTTGCAGCTACCTAGAGATTCTAGGAAAGTTCCAAGAAGAGGACCACAAGAAAGGTACCACTCAGTACGCATATTTTCCAAGCTTAACAGGACCTGCTCCTCCTCACAAGAAACTCGCTGTAGCACCTCCTACAATGCCGATCCGAAAAGTCTCATTATCTTCTGCAGAATTGAATCACAGGCCCTCGGCATGCCAGGTAATCACAAAATTATAATCTTAGGCGTACATTATTGTCAATTTGGAAGCCAGTTTAGATCCTTTAAGTTTTTTGATAAGTAGATGCCATGCTTATAGAGTGGATTATACTCGGAATGATTTATTCCTAGTATGTATCATGCTTACAAAGTGCCTGTCGTGGGTCTCATTGTTTTCAACCATTTTGTTATCATCACTGTTGTTATCATTTTGTTATAACTCAATGGTACATTTATAGATAAGCAACTCAAGCATTTCCTAGACTCCCAAGTAGAAGTACAATATGAAAGCACACACGCATGTACAACAACTCGTCTTTTTGTCTAGTTTACGTAGTCTTTTGTTGATTGATTGCTCTTGGTACTTTGACTCTTGTTTCCAAATATCTCACAAGGGCGTTGCTTCTATAGATTCATTTTGACACGCATTCATGTTATATTGAACAGAACATGGACTCGCTTACAGATAAAGATCTTGCCACCCATACATGTGAGGTGTGAGGATTTCTACTTCCGGATTCTAATAAGTTCGTAGTGATATGTTGAAATATGTATATTGTATCAACGATTGGGGTGGTTAAAATTAATCACCTTCATTGCTGATGTTTGCTTGATTAAATATTAATAGTGTTTTTTTCCATCCAGCTAATTTCACGTATTTTCTTTACTATCCCATACTCGCTCGCTACCCATCTCATGGGTGTCATCACCAATTATTTTTCATGTGGATGCAAGATTCGGTTTCAGGTGTTAGATTATTCAATTCCTTCATCGCTTGCAGAAACCAACAAATAAGCAATTCAATTTAGCAGCAGTTGAGACTGCCAAAGGCATGGGGGCAATAGTGCGCAAGACGACTGCTTCAGAAATTAGAAATCGACAAGACTCGAGGCTTCCCCCTCTCCACTCGTGAGTCATTCCCTCAATAATCCTAATGCATTTATCAATAGAGCATGTGGTGTGGATTAACGTCATAGTGGTTTTGAAATTGAAGTTAACCCCAAGAGGTCGCCTCATATGACAATATACATCATGTACTTAAAAAACAAGCATCTGATCTACTCTTCTGCAATTGTGATACATCTCTTCGGTTTTCTCCTCCCGTACAACACACTACACCGTTTATGGCATTTATCCAGTGTCACATGCGTAATAGTGTCACTTACCCTAATTTGAGGCGTATTCAAGGTTACATTGATGATTAACGACTCTACTACTAGTGTCACCTCATGACACTTGGCATTCAAGTGTGTTTACTAATATCTTGGCATGACTATGTTCTATGGTGTTATGAGGTGTATGCCCTATGTTACACAATGGTCTACAAGTTGACTACAATGTACACAAATGACACTTGCCTTTAGAATGCTCAAGAATATCTTCCTCTTGCATACTAGAATGTAAACACATGACACTTGCCATTAGTATGCTCAAAATTATCTTCCCCTTGCATACTAAAACGCAAGACTATCATCTAAAGTATCCCAATGTGCTACTCTAAATGTCATCATGTAGATATTTTTTCACTTGGGAAGATGTTACTTATGTTGACGATTGGAATCATATTGGCAATTAGCAAGCGTGATGCTTTGAGACCTCTAGGCATCTAGTTTAGGCCCTCCGCAAATAGTGTACGTGACACTAAATACCATAATTGGTGTGCCTTTTATATATCACATAGGTTTTATCATTGGCTTGTGTTTAATTGTGGATAGGCCCTTGATTCCAACAAATAGTATGAGGGGGAGCGTGGTAAATTGGGTGCCACCAATTGAAAAACCTCAAACAATGTTCAACAAGATCTTCATTCCACACAATATTCGTGTTGCTCAAGAAAATCGCATCAATGACATTGCAATTGTGAAGCAACTTCAAGTGATTGATTAACACAACACTATAATATGGTGTCATGGGCAAGTGAGGTAATCTACGTTGCCAAATGCTAAGAATAAATCTTGTACAATACTACCCTAATTAAGTGCACTGGAGCAACTTGAACTGCACGTTAAAATCATGTTCACAGAAGACATATTATTTAGTCTACTTTTCAATATTTGTGTTTTTAAACCTCCAAAGATGTTGTGTACTCATGTGCATGTACACTATGCTTGCAGGGGCAAGGCCGGTCCATGAATTTGGTTAACTATTTCAAGATAGGAAGAGGTAATATTAATAGAATGCTCTCTAAATGGAGTTGAAATATGTTGGCTCCTGGAGTACATTGTAGTTTGTTTGCCAATATAGGTGTCCAAACTAATGTTGAACACACTTTAAGAATTTGGTATGGTAAAAAAAATGAGAGCATAGAGGTTAATGATCAAATGCGCAAAATTTAATGTGGACTTGCATATGTTTGTAGTAGACGAAAGGGATGAATCCACTAGGAGGATCCAATTATGCATGTATCCCAGGGTTATGGCAATGCAAAGATGGGAACCAAGAAGAGAAAGAGATTTCAAATACATGCCACGAAATCATGATCTGACAAATATTTTCAAGTTGGTTGGTGTAAGCAACCATTTTGTAATTTTAGTTGCAATTCAAGTAGAGCCAAGTTGAGGATAATTGTAGATAGCATATTAGGATCCGGTTACCTCTTAGTTACTTGATATGCAATCTCCAGTAGAGAAGTTTCTTTCTACTTGAATGAGTAGATACCCTTATACATACATCATGGACTGTGAACTTTTGAGAAGGCTAGTAACATTTGCCTCAACTCCAGATGCCAAGGATAACAAACAAGCAAGACATAAGTATGTTGAATGCAAGATCTGTGTCTTCTTGGCCTTTTGTCTGAAAAAAAATTTAATGAAAAAAAAAAAACTTTCCACGGTTGGTGGCACTTGCGCGTGACAAGTTTCTCATTGACACTAATATACGTTGGTATGCTCTCTCATGCCATAACCAATGTATATACTAGCCATTCCAGGTTCAATAGTTAACAGATTTAAGAGGGCCTATGTGATCATGTAAGAGCAAGAGAATCTTCACTGTGGACTCTTATAAGTTTTGCATCTCTACACTGATTGTGAAACTTGACTTGGCAATCTCCATAATTGCTAACTAGATGAGACACTTCCTGGGTAATCCACTAGTCAACAATGTCTGTAGAGTTGGAAATGCCTCCAATAGGGGCACATATCTTAGGCTAGCTCGCAGATAACCTCTAGCTATTTGATGCTGTTGCACTCTTCAAATCAGAAAGCAATCCAGGACAGTACTCACAAACTCACTGTTCTCATCCCAGGTTTACAATCCAGATGATTATAAGCACCTTCACAAAGTTTATCATGAGGTTGTGGTATCCTTATGATAAAATATGTAAGAATTTAGTAAATACTTTCACTGAATAGGATAATACTACATGTTGCAGTCTTTACCTTCAACTTCAAATGTGGAGGCGCCCCCTCAAAGATATGAGATGGTTTTCTATCGTAAGAGTTCTCATTCAAGAAGGAATGCACGCTAGATTCACTCCAAACATTGCAAATCTGTTTTCTCATAAGTTGCCAATAAAGACTTCCTTTCTATTGTTGCCATGCCTTTTCAATTCCAAATAATCTGAAGCCTGAGCACCTGACATTGCCCATGCTAAGCCTCAAATGTGGCAGTCGTGTTATATTAATAACTTAAAATATTAAGAAACGCTTTATTGCTTGTGAGTGGCATCAACCCGCCCGAAGTGTGACAATAAGAATATTTGTCACTTTACTTACTCCTTCCGAATACCGTGTCCATTCTCAATCACCGTCACCCAAGTCGGCTCCGCGGTTTGTGTTGCATCCTTTGCAACTCGTGGCTTTAAGTAACACGGGTTAGGTAGACCAGGGAATGCAGGCATTTGACATGTGTCGCAGCTGTTGAGCAACATGGGAGTTTCAAGCTGTAAACCACCTTGACCTCTTTCGCTAGAACCCATTGCTTCTGGCCACCTTTTGCACAAATTGCCCTCGCCATAGATTGCTTTGTCCTTGGCATAATAAACCCTTGACGGCACAGGTGAGCGCAAGGAGCGGATACTCGCTTGACCACTATTCGATACGTCCCCTTTTGGTGCGACAAGGGACGATGATCTCACTTGCGCATTTTCTGTATCAGTGAAGACAGGTGACCCTGCAAAAATGTTGTATGGGCGCTCATGTGGACCTGATGATGATGTAGGGGTCCTGCTCAGATGATTACTTCCAGTCTCCAAAGTGGGTGACCTAAACATCTGGGTACCCTCATTGAGATTCAAGTTCAGCAATGGCAGTGCAAATGGTCGCGGGTAGCTTGGTTTCTTCCCTGAAGCATAAGATAATCCACAAGAACTTGTAAGTGCTCTTGAGAACCAATGTAGCCCTTGAGAACCAATGTAGCGTAGCTCTTCGAAGTTGACTGATTTCACTAATGACCTCCTCTACAATCATTCATGACAGTTCACAAATACTTTATCATATTTATTCCTACTCATTACTACAAGGTCAAAGTCCATTACATCAACTGCTCCTTCTTTACCAACACTAACAGTACCAGGCTCCAGCTTTTACAATTCTGGAGCAACAGCAGGTGCACTGCTTGACATGATTCTATTGATTAACCAGAAAGTACAATTCCATTAAGAACATGCGCAACAATGTCTCTTAACAGATTCCACAACATGAAACTCAGTGCTCCAGAACATCCATATTGTGTAGTGTGCACAGGTGTGGGCTTCTATGCAATTTTGCTTACGTGTATTCCTCATTGGATATGAGGAGGCACATTCTCACCTGTAGTAATTGATGATCCTACCATGGCTTGACCACTACGGCCGGTAATGGTCATGTGTTCCTTTGCCCGTGACTGTAGTAGTCACCCAATACCCACCTCACCGCTTATCATGGCTTGGTAGATTGGGTGCCTATCACATCTTGTGGCAAGGCTCCTTGCATCCACTCCCTAGTTCATATTGCGTATTGCTACAAAGTCTCTCACAGTTTCCACGACATAAAATTCAGTGCTCCAAAACATCCATGTTAAGTAGTGGTGAGGCCAAGCGATTGTGTTGACGGGTTTATTCCTCATTCAATATGAAGAGGCACATTATCACCCGTAATCGATGACCCTACCATGGCCTGACCACTATGTTTGTTGATGGACATGTGTCACCTTGCCATGGGTTGTAGTGAGCACTTAGTACCTAACTCGCCGCTTGACCTTCGCTTGGTAGATTGGGCGCCTGCTATAGCCCATGGCAGGGCTCCTCGCATCCATTTACCTTGTTGATAAATAATTAAATTTAACATTGGGGTTGTTGCCACAGACATGAATGGGTGATCGTTCTCTTTTACAGTGATCATGTGTTACCAAGGGTACCTCCTTTCTCTCGAAAGGTGTTACCATTTACCTTGTTGTATAGTGTGCAACTAAGTGAGGTGGATAGCTGACCTTGTTGAGGCTTGGGTAAACCATGGTGCTCGGAACTGCGATAAACTTGCAGATCTGGACTTGGCTCCTTTTCATGCACATTCCTTGTTGAACCACCCTCCTCTCTCAAAGCATTTAGGGGCTCAGAAAGACCATTGACGCTCTTCAAGGTGGGCCACGACCCAGGAAACTCCCCCTTCTTCTCGAAGTAGGCAGCAACAAGCTCTGGCAGGTTTAATGGGCTGGTCGTGGGTTGTGGAGGATGCCAATGGTCGTAGCTCTCAACATTCATTCTGGAGTCGGTCGGAGTCAGAGGTGCGAACTGTGTTGGTAGAGTCTGTAGTACAAGCAAGACAAGTTTCAACAAGTTGTTCACACATCGTTGATATAACATATCTGACATGCTTTATGTGGCCACTCTTCTCAACTGAGCACCTATATTTGAGTGGTATATGGCTTGAAGGCTTGTTGGTAAGAGTGGATACTAATAAAACACATGTTACAATGAGATTCGACTATGTGCTCAGAATATAGAGACCATCCTAGATGCAATAGATAAAATAGTTGGGAAGTTCTATGAGACCATCTAAAGAGGAAGAGAATCCTCACTTCACCTCTTATAACAATTGTATTTCAACTCAGATTCTGACAATTGCAATGACAATCTTCGTGATTCATTATTGCTAACATGAAAAGACACTCCTGATCCGGTCCGAATTATATGTGGAGTTGGAAAACGGAATTAATGAAGATGGTTATCAGACCAACATCATGTCGGTCGACTGATGTTTTTCTTTTTTTCTTTCAATGTGGAGTTGGAATGCCCACAATAGAGCCACATATTGTAATGCATCGCAAGATAAGGAAATCTAGTGTGAATCTCATATACTGTGTGTGAGACTTACGTGGTCACTCTTCTGAATGGGATGTCTATTATTGAGAGCTATATGGCAAGCTTGTAATTAAGAACGGATACCAAACTGAGATGTATTACAATGAGATTGGACTATGTGCTCAGAATATACCACCAATCTAGGTTCAACAACTCACATAATTGGGAGGGCCTATGTAATCACTTATAGAGAACGAGAATCTTCACTTTGACCTCCTATGACTTTTACATCTCAAGTCCAAATCTAAAATTTGAAAGGACTATCATTGTAATTCATCGCATTTGCTAACCGGTTGAGACATTTTCCAATTGGATAGACAGTAGCCAAAATTGCCTGCAGAATTGGAATACCATAAGGGAAAGGGGGGGGGGGGTTGCTACATGGCTATTATGATAATGAGTAAGCTATTCATATGATCTCCAAAAAAGGTGAGCAAAATGGCTGTGGGCACGATTTGGATTTGCTAATCATCTCATGCTAATTGTGTGTTGCATATCCTACGAGAAGTGGGTGCAGAGAGTAAAGTGTTCAAATAAGCCCCACTAACCTTATTGCATCACAACATAACATGGTAATAAGTTATGGCTCGCGTAGAGGCGGTGCACCTGGTGTGGGTCAGCAGCAGAGCAGCTGAGAGGACTGCAAGGAGCCGAATGCTGGTAAAGGCGTCGGTGGGATAAGTGAGCTGGCCTTACAATGTGAACACGAGCCTTGACATCAGACACCGCAACTGGACCATTCTGCGGTCTGGGGCTTTCGGATTCAGTTGGTGATGGCGGGGGTGTCGTGCAATCCATGTGTGACAAATGAGTTGAGAATAGATCCACAGGCACGTTCACAAGTGTTTGTGCTGTTCCAATCCAAACTTTTATCCCACTGTTTGATATGCGTCGCACCTGTTTCCATCAGAACACGTTCCCATGATTTTATAAATGAAGCTCCAAAAGTACAGCCACATTTTATAGAATTGTCTTCAGTGATCAGGATACCCATGACTTTCATGGGCTGTGAGCAGAGAGCAATTGAGACTTGAAGTACACAAAGGAAATAATTCACTAAAGCCTTCCACGACATCTATTCCCACTAACTTCATCAGTTCTGACAGTGGTTGTATCCTTGTCTGGAGTTTCTGCTACTCATCTCCAGTGGTAACAAGAAGACTGAAGCAAATACCATCAACTGTGGACTCCCATCTACCAAGTCAACTTAATGACCTTGCCAAAAAGAATCTCGGGCCGAGTCTATGCTCTCCAAGATGCTTATCTAGGGAGAACACCCACTACATCATTTAGAATGCTATGGACATAAGGAAACCAGGAGAGGTAAGTCAAAACCCTGAACAAGGAAAACAAAGGCCAAAAGTGGAGTTTATTCAACGAGTGTTGCATCCTATTTTTAAGTGAAAATGAGAATAGGATATACTCCATACTTGATTCAATGAGGTTATGGACTGACAATGCATTGAAGATGGTAAAGAAGGTGTTGGACATTCTCTCACCTGTCCAACAAGCCACTTGGTTTGATTACACCGGACCAACACATTCTCTCCAAAAGCATACCCCATTAAGGAAGACAATCTCTGCGCCCCGTTTCGGCTGCAGTCGGCCCCGCACTCGCCAAACCCATGCCCTGGATGGTTGGTGAAAGGGCTGTTATACTGTGGTGAGAAGGAGGGAGACATGGCAGTCACCGTCGAGTCCATTGGATCCTGCACCCACAACCTTCTCCTGGCTTGCAGGCACCCTTTCAAGGGGCTGCTGCTATTATACAGCAGGCAGTCTCCAGGGCTTTGTGGAGACTTAGGGAATTCATAGATCCCACGAGGAGATTGGCCACATCGCCTGCGTGGAGTGGCTGGCTCTAGGTTGGGAATCTCCAGCTTTGGCCGACCCCAGGAATTGTTGAAAGCCTGCTGCCCCGTGATCACTGAGTATAAGGCATCGTCATCCATGTCTCTCTCGCTTGCTCCTCGTATCTGTAAGCACCAACAGCAGGGGTCATCAGCAGCTAAAACATCATAATTAAGAAGCATCACTATTTTGGAGCTGAGCCTTTCCTTATTAGAAACACCATCTCTAAACCCACTGCGAGTCTAAAATTTCATAACTTTTGGGCCCAAGGGGTCTGGATGGTGACCCATACCTGCGTAAGAGCCGTTACTTCTAATGGGCTTTAGAACATCGACATTTGACACGAGTTGTATCCAATGGATGCCTTCTTTCCAAGCATGTCATTGCTTCTCATTCGTTCTCTAAAATATCGACACTTGACAGTGCAAAGCGTTTCTAATTCAGATACGAATGGTATCCATGGATTCCTCTCAATGCCTTCTTTCCCAAGCGTTAAGAAAGCATCTCATTGCTCCTAAGGGGTTCTAAAACATCGACATTTGGAAGTGTCAAGCTTGTCATATACAGACACAAGTGGTATCTGAATGAATTCCTCTTATTTCTTTCCAAGCATGTAAGAAAGCATGTGAAAACGCCGCGCTCGGGTGATGGGGATTCGAGAGAATAAAGTGGGTCTCCGCTACTTCAATGGCTTGACATAAAAAAGAAAGGTGGAAAGAAAAAAATAAAATAAAAATATTTTTTGCTGCGCGGAGAAGGGTAGTCTTGTGTGTAAGCATAGCTTTTTGGTTGAACCCGTGGGATGACCTATTTGGGATTGGGGGGTACTCTGAGTGAGTATCTTGCAAGACTTTACTCCGCCTACTCAAGTATTGTACAAACATGCAAGTGGAATTGCTTCTAATTAGTCTTCAAATTCAAGCCTTGAAAGTGTACAGCTTATCTAATTCAGACACAAATGGCATCTGTTGATTCCTCTCAATGCCTTCATTCTTTCGAAGCATGTAAGAAAACATGTAATTGCTTCTAACGGGTTCTATAAACATCGACCTTTCAAAGTGTAAAGCTTGTCTAATTCAGACACAAATGGTATTTCTGGATTCCTCTTAATGCCTTCATTCTTTCCAAGGATGTAAGAAAACATGTGATTGCTACTAATGGATTCTCACCTCATCGAGCGTTGAAAGTGTAAAGCTTGTCTAATACAGATACAAATGGCATCCATGGATTCCTCTCAATGCCCTCATCCTTTCCAAGCATGTTGCTGTGAGACTTTTATGAATTGAAAAAGCATTCATTCAGAGTAGAAGCATAAGAAGCGAATGAGCTATAACTATTCTGGAGGGGATAAGAGTTCAGTTACCAGCCCGGGCTCTCGTTCGCCTGTCTGTGCCTGTTTGTGTCTGTGATGGATGTCCAGCGCTTGCTTGCTTATTTATTTATGGTCGGGTTCCGGCCTCGTTCCGGTGCCTCTCCACGCCCACCAATTGTGACTGTACTGCTTTCTAAGCATCTTCGCTGCCTCCCCGTGTGCAGACGGCCATTTATTATGCCTCCAATGCATACTGCTCTCGATCATCCCAACGCCACCACCAATAGTGAATGCGGTTTGCGAAATCAATTCAGTCCATGGCAGAAACCTACTTTGGAGACTTTTTTTGAGAAATTCTAATTCAAAAGAAATCCACTCCCATCAGGGAGCAAGAGAATGTCAGGTGCATGGAGTTCGTTTGCACTGGTCGTTCACCTGTATCAAAAAGCAGTGAATCTGTTAGCGTCCACTTTATGACGTGAACACCTTTTGGGCAACGCACATAAGCTTGTTGTAAATTAATGTCAAGAATATGGAAATCCATACATTATGGGGGACAGTAGGAAATAGTTGGGAAAAAAAAAATTAAAAAAATTAAAAAATAACTCTCAGCTGGATGTTGTGAAGGTAAAATAGCACTTCGCAAAACTTTTCACTTGGAAAAATCGGATAGCTGTCACTGAAACCCTAAAACTAGGAGCAAGAATGAGGGGTTAGGTCGCAGTCGTCAAATGCAATTCGCAATGTTTGCAGAGAAACATACATGAATTCAAGGGCGGTGAAACTCATGAAACACCAACCCCAACTTCCCTACCCGTGCAAGTGTCCGAAGACTACCAACAGGAGTCGTAGGGCAAATAGTGAGCCAATTTCCTCCCACAGATTTTGTTCATCTTTTTAGAATGGTACATCTCCTACTGCAAGTGAGGTTTGCTGGAATGCCTACAGTATGTGATTACCAGATCTTCTTCATCACCCAACACAAGTCATACTACTTGATACACAAGTCATTCGACTTGATTGAGGAGGTGAAGAGGTTTGATTCAGTCATCATGGCAGTGGCCAACCCAAGATGGTGGATCAGCCCAACCCAAAATGATGGACAGTTAACTCCTCTCAGAAATTCCTCACCTGTGTGAGAGAGTTAATTGATCTCCAATGCATGCAAGAAAATCCTACGCCAACATAACCCAATCACCTAGATTCATCTCCAACTCTTGACTTCTTCTGCCAAACAAGTTTATCACCAGTGGATAGAGCCATCTTCATCCCAAATGTCGGCCATGCGGTTTGCTACACAAAACACACCTTGGATGAGACTAAATGATGGACACTCACTTTTCCTCTCAGAAATTCCTCAGCTATGCGAAAGGGTTAACCTTCACTGCATACAAGAAAATCCTACACCAACATAACCCAGTCACCCACATGATGATTCATCTCCAACTCTGCGTCTTCTGCCAAACAAGTTCATCACCAGTTGATGGATCAGCCATCTTCACCCGCCAAATGCCAGCCATGTGAATGGAGGAGGTGTGAGGTTCATTAATTGCTTGAGAAAAGCATGCCAGAAGAATAATTGAGACTTAATGATGCAAAGAGATAACTTCCTTACTTTCCTCTCAGAAATGTCTCGAGGGTTGATCTCCACAGCATGCACGACAATCATTCCTAGACCAACATAATCCACCCACCCACACAATTCATTTTCCCAAATCTGTGTCTTCTGCACAAATTCATCACCAGTAGAACCTGCATGGAGCCATTTTCACCCCCAAAATGCCAGCCATATGGCGAGTGGAGGAGGTGCGATGACAATCAATCAATTAAATCGCTTGAGAAAAGCATGATGCCGGTGGCGAGGTCGGATATTGAGACTTAGTAATGCATGGAGACTTCCTTACCTTCCTCTCAGAGAAGTCTCGAGGATTGATGATCTCCATTGCATGCAAGGGAATCAATCCTAGACCAACATAACCCAACCACCCACATGATCTATCATCTCCAACAGTTCTGTGACATGAAGTTTACGGAACCAATCTTTACCCCGCAATGTGGTCGGCCATGTGAGGTTTCGCTTGAGAAATTTTTGAAGCATGCCCAGCCCAACCCTGCAAGGAGGGAAGGGGAGGGACGGACGGAGGGAGAGAGAAGGGCAAGGAGGAAATGAAGCAAGGAAGGAAGGCAGGGAGGCAGAACCAAACAGGAATCAGGTGGGCATCTCTAACTACTCAACTTCTGCAGGGTCATGGATGCATGGGAGGAATCGATCAACAATCTCCCCCAATCCTTCCCTCGGCCACACCGCTCCACATTTCACCTTCATCAGCCTCTCATCCTCCTGCTGCCTGCCTCTCTCTATAGTATGTGGCTTCTCAAACGCCGCTCTCTCTCTCTCTCTGCACATGCATTTAACATCTGCACATGCTTTTTAACATATAGATTATGGACTAGATATTGTACGCAAGGAGCCCTGCTACAATCCATAGCACATTTCACCTTCATCAACCCCTCATTCTCCTGTTGCATGCCTCTCCCTATAGTATGTGGCTTCTCAAACGTTGCTCTCTCTCTCTCTTTGCACATGCATTTAACATCTGCACATGCTTTTTAACATATAGATAATGAACTAGATATTGTACGTGAGGAGCCATGCTACAGTCCATAGCACATTTCACCTTCATCAGCCCCTCATCCTCATGTTGCTTGCCTCTCTCTATAGTATGTGGCTTCTCAAATGCCACCCTCTCTCTCTCTGCACATGCTTTTAACATATAGATTATGGACTAGTTATTGTACGTGAGGAGCCTTGCTACAGTTCGTAGTAGGGTGACACATGTATGATATTGAGTGTAGCACTCATCCTGCCACAAGGATCGCTTACTGCAATTTACATTCGCCGTGCTTGTGTCCAATGAAGACACGACACGCTGTGCCAACAAAATTTGAGATGCTTAGCACTATACATGAAAGTAATTCGTGTATTTTCATCTAAGGTGACTAGACCTCAAATAAAGATATTTTCTCTTTGCACTTGAAACACATGATTAGTGCGAGTGATAAAGGTAGGTGCACCTATTTTGTTTTGTGACCCATTGTGGGCACTTGAAATTGAAGATACAGTGCATGTCAGAAAACATATGTTGAATGTTCCACAAGAAAAGAAAAAAGGAGGGGGGGGAGCATAGCATCAAAGCATGTGCATACACAACATGTCCATCGTGGCACACTGTGCCATAAATAAGTGAGTGGTAGCTCCAACAAAGGTAAGGCCATGGAATTGTTGATTTTACACTTCAACGAACTATATATAAACCATTGGAAGCAAGCGTGGCATGTAACTTGAGGTTTCACATTCTTACAATCATGAGGTGCTAAAATGATTCATAAGAAGTTAATCAAGAAGCACATTATCCCATGCAAAAGCATGGGGCATGACCAACATGGGTGGCACAATTGGAATCCCCTATGTAACCACAAAGGTCATGGGAATTTGATTCAAATGTTTTGAGTTGCACGGCTTCCGAATCCACTTTGAATTCTTAATGATACAAGATAATTGGCATGCAAATTGGATCGCTCTAAGCACCCAAACTTGCCAAAGGGTTCACAACAGGTGCAGTTGCCTTAGCAAATCCAATCTATGCCCGTACCCATTTCCTCATTGTTTTTGGAGCTCATATGAAAATCTTATTCATTAACCAAGTGGAGATTTTCTTTCTCATCAAATGGTCATATAGTCCCCCCCCCGGAATTATATTGACTATTGAGCCTATAATGGTTAATAAGTTTTGAGCAATCTCTTTCAACACGTGTCTTTTTCATTGTCCAATCTCTTTAAACACATGTCTTTTTCGTTGTCCAATCTCTTTAAACACGTGTCTTTTTCATTGTCCATTCTTAGATCCACACCTAACCACACACCACTCATATAAAGATGTTCACATTTCAAGGGTGTTGGATTAACTCTAGTCTATCTTGCAAGGTGACAAGATCACAATTCACATGTTGTTCCCTCATAATTCAAGAGATTCACAAGTGACATTGCATTGATATGGTACATATAGTGGACCACATTATTGAGCTTATTTCCACACTAAAAACATTGGACCAAAGATTTGTGGTGTCTACAAGAAGTTACCCATTAAGAAGGTTAAATCTTAGCAAATTAATCTACCCTAGGTATTCCTATTTCTAGGTGGATAGGCTCTAAAGATGGCAGTAGAGGCTCCAAACTAGATAAGTGGGATCCAATTGGAAATGAAATGATTATTGACCATTTATTGGAGCCCCTTCAACATGTAGGGGACTGAAACCCCTTCATCCATGATGAATGATTTTACATAGACATTAACAACCCCAATCCAAAACATTGGGGATGATACGGTGGGTGCGCACTATTTACCAACTTGCAATTTTTTAACATCAAGGGTCCACATTGTAAAGTTGCAATTGGATTGGATTGGATTGGAATAGTGTGTGTTGAAAGACTTTCGACTTGGAGGATGGAGGTAGGTATATGACAAGGGCATGATAAGTGCAATAACTAGGATTGGACTATTTTCTTGTGTGATTCGATATTGTGGGTCGCAATATAGGGTTCCCAAATTTAAGTCATGCTATACACCTCCCACAACTATTTTCCCATAAATGGTGTAACCATTACCAGAAGCACCACCATTTATTAACATTTACGTAGGTGATATGGTTGAGCCCAATCAAATGCTATTTGACGATTAAATAGCTGCATCACAAACATGCAACACATAGACATTGAATGTATTTCACTACCTTTCACATGCTTCAATTTGTACGTTGCTTACGGCAAGGTGAACAATCTTCCGAAATCTCGGCTATAGTAAATTCATGTCTTTCACCAACAAAACAAAACAAAAACAAAAAAACACAGTTGTTCTTGGACATATCTTGTATAACATCTTATTATGATATATGTTTTATGTCTATTAGCACATGAAAATGCTTGATTGATTTCGTATAAAACATTTTGTCAAGTGTTGGTTGCATGTAATTTTCTGTTGTTTAACATATAATATCAAAAAGAAAAGAAAAAAAACTAGCCACGCGTGGTGTATTCTTAATGGTACATTGTTTGGATTGTATAAAAAGAAAACCCATTTCAATTCATTGAGGGCCAAATAATATTAGCACCTCTTGGCATGTCAAAACTAAACTAAATATGATATTTAGTGTCATATGGTTTTCTATGTCACTATGGTCACTTCTAATGAATAAGCGAACAAATATTGCCATGGATGATGGTAGAGTTCATCCATTGGCCAAAACCACCTTCTTTTGTCAGCACCTTGTGATGAAATATTGTCATGGATGATTGGAATTTGGATGAAACATCACTTGGTAAGTGACTGTAATTGCAACATTGTACATCTATAATCATCCAAAAAAATTACAAGGAATGACAGATAATGTTGGGTCAACATTTATGGGTTGTTTACATCATGGACCATGAAGTTTTCTCATGTCAGAGGGCACATTTCCATGGTCACACTTCATGATAACATTTCCATGGTCCGATTTCTAAAAAATGCATTCTTAAAGCCTTTGGGCCTCTGAGTAGGTGTAAACCGAACATGGACCAAGATAAGTGACCATACACCAAAAAGTGGATGTGCTGTGTTTTTTTAATATATCCCCAAAAAAAACAATTTTGGAAATTTTCTTCATGTTTGACCTTCGCCCCTTCTTCTTCCCTTCTTTCCTCGTAACTATGAAAAATGTTTGGCCAAAGAAAATTAAAATTAAAAAAATTAAAAATTAAAACGGCATTTCTCTTCCATGATCCCTTGACATTTGCAGCAAAAGGACTTCTTTTGCTTCTCCCACTGCAAAACCCATTGAACCATGACAGTGGATAATGTAGGCCTGAAAATAGGCCTTTTGGGGACCTCAAGTTCCATAGTCACTCTTACATTTTTCTCTTGATGTAACCCAAAGTCATCCCAGGACGAGTTCAACGGCCAAGCGCTGTGATCACTGTGATCAGTGTGGGGCAAAGAAAGACTTCATGGTCCATGATGTAGACAGCCACTTTTGGTGACACTACACCGATGTTTACAATTAGTACTGGGCAAGACAATTAGAATTGGTGACACTAAAGTTCATATTTAGTCGTAGTTTGATCCTCGATGAACGAAAATAGAATGCTCCTTGTGTAAACCTCCACTGAAAGTACATTTCAAAGAACCAACTGCAATACTGGCTAGATATGCCAACAACTTCATTATACTTCACCAATCCAGTGAGGTCATAGAACAAACTCAGACATTCCTGAGGATATGGTTAAGGTGCATGGGACTAGAATTGCACACATCAGCCAAGGTATTCTATATGCTGACTGTAAGAAACATAAACGAGAGATACATATGTTCAAAACTGACGATCTGACAATCTGGCATGGCCAAATCTCCCAGGTTGCATGGCATGTCATGGCAGTATTGTGCTCCAGCAGCGCTGAAATAGTTTTATGCTAAAGGGCTGAATGGTGAAGTGGATTAAACTCTTCACCATCTTCATGCTTGCCAACATAACTGAAAACAACACATAATATGTAGGTGCCTGAGGCATATCTCATGGTCAGTATTAAATTATATGACAAATAGTGTTGGACATGTGCTGAAGCAAGTAGATTAAGAAAGAGGTGTGAGAGAAGCTAATCTCTGCTGGCAACCTCATAAAAAACTGTCATATAAATACAAGGGACCATGTTCAAGTGTGTTAAGAGCATTGTTCAATGTGCACCCAACCAATAACCAGACTCTTAAGAAATAGCTCTGGATATCCCAATGTCAAACACCATTGTCACCGGTCCCACCCTGAGGGTCGTCGTCTTTGTCTAGTCTTCTCCCTGCAAAAGAATGGAAGGAGCATGTTAGCTTACAACCTGACAGCAGATCCTGAAAGAGTATGCTTTGAATATAGAACTACCAAATTCAAGTTCAAATTCAAACTCTCAAATCTCAGGCTTTCAAATCTCTAACTTTCTTGTCATTTTTTTAAAGCTTAGATGATGTTTACACAAGCTAGAGATAATTACACTAGCAACCACTTCCACAACTGGACAATATTACATTAAAAATGTCATAGAAAACAAAAGAAATAATGGAACTACCCCCGCACCCACAAAAACTTCAGCCAAATTCGTTCATAAAGCTTCAAGACTCACCCATCAAGTTGACGGTCTTCAGTACTGCCAGATTCTCCGCCCTTCTCCTGGTCCTTTCGAATCTGATCTCTCTCCTTATCCCACCTTGACCTCTCTCTCTCCCTCCCCTTGTTACCCCTATCGCCCCCTCTTTCGGATCCTAAATTGCCTGCTGATGGAGCAGATCCTGCATTCACTGCCTCCTTTTCCAAAACGCTGTTGGAAGCAGCTCCTGTTGACGCCGTGAATGTCCCCATGGAGTTGCCCATACTATGACTTCCTGAGGAATTTGTATTGTAGGCTCCGCCAGAACTTTGATCTTGTCTCCCACCTGCCTCTTCTGCTTGAAAACTTCCTAACGTATGGCCTGAAGAGCCTCCTGATGTAAACCCCGATCCAGAGTGTGATCCAAACCCAATACCTGCATGAGCGTCAACTGATTATGTGAGCCCTAAACACACTAAACAGGGACACTATTCCCCACTAGTTGTTATGCAGGTCGCATAGTGTGCACAGGAAACATTACTACAAGCAATCAAAAACACACTTGCAATAGCAAGACAGCAGCCTGCTGACTGTGTTCACCAATTCCTTCACAAGATGATCATGTGTCATGAGACTTTCTGTTCTTTGCCCAAGAAAATGCACTATTATCAGACATAACAGTGAACAGTGCTGAGTAAGGTAGCAGCCCAAATGCAAAGGTCGTCCTAGGTTAAATTGTTGTTTATGGAGGAATGTCCAGATTTAAGTCCAGATAAGAGGCACTGGAGGTGATAATCTGAATTCCATTCTTGAGCCTTTAAAAAACAGTAAATAATATTGCAGTAGTAGTAGTATTTCCTCTTTGATATACACACTTAATAATACTACTACACGAAGTACATATATCAAAGAGGAAAAACACAAAAGTATTACAATAGAGTTATACTTCAATTCAACCGGAGTTTTGATCAGGAGTTGGTTTTTTTGCATACAATACTTTCCATGTTCAGTAAGTTTTTGGTGCATGCTTGGAGTCGGTGTGGAGGTTTGAAGGAAGAACTGTCTATATTGGTTGATTGAGGGCCAAACTGATTTTGGCATGCCAAGAGGTGCTAAACTGAGTTTGGCCACCAATGAACCAATATAGAATGTTCTTCGGTAGCAAAAGTAACAGATATAACAGAAATGGTCAAACAAAGAACTCCAGATACAGCTTCCCCAAGTACAAAGAGCATGTTTCCATCATATACAGAACTTCAGAAGTGAGGGAACACAGCAACGGGAACAAGTCCAAGTGTAACCAGAATGGCAACTGATTTAATTCAGTCAAAAATTTGTCCCGACCAGACAGTTAACAAGCCAGAATATGGAGAAATTTTCTAGAAAGTGGGATGTTAGAAGAAACTACGTACCTGCAGAGACAAAATTGCCTCGACCCCTTCCGTTCACTGTTGGCGGGGCACCATACACTCGCCCTTGTGGAGTGTTAGCTTGAGGTGCGGAATAGCCTACAGGGTTAGCAGGACTGGCAGCAACAAAACTACTTTTAAACCGGGCCATCATTCCTTGTTTCAAAGAATCTACAGCAGTGCCACGGCTTGGAACTTCCTCTCTCCTGATTTGAGGTTTAGGTGCTTTCTCTTGTGGTGCACTTGGTTTTGTATTAGCAGCATCAACACTGTAACCAATACCTAAGCCGAAGTCTACACCCCTTACATTTCGACCTCCACCACCTCCCCCACTACGCCCACCTCTGCCCTGGCCACCCCCTCCCCCACCCCCTCGTCCCCTTCCTTTTCCTGCACAACAATAATTTGAAATCAATACAGGTACTTTTAACATATACACAGCCACCTGACAGTACCTTAGACCATCAAATAGGATAAAAAGGAGCTCTCGAGCTACAAGCCCATTATAACCACCACTTTGTTGTGGTCAAAAACATGTACATTAGAAACTTGAAACTTTAGATGATAAATCTCAGTACTCCTTCCTAAGTAGATGTTGGACCATCTTTAGACCAAGAGTATTCTAGAATGGCATTGTCTCTTCCAAGAGGATCATCAAGGGGGAACTTGTTGGAAGAAAAAAAGCAATAAAAGCAGACAAATTAAGGTCTGTGCCCATCATAAAAGTTGCAGGCATCTTGCAGAATAAAATCCCTCGTGAAAAATAAATGTCTCCCCAACCCAGTAAAACCTACTTAACCTATGGTTGACCACTTACTTCAACCAATTGTATCTGTCAGTCCATTGAACAAATAAGTTACTGTGAGAGGTTATAAAAGTGTTGTATGCACATGCAAATGATACTATAGAAAAAGGAGATCAGGCTTAAGCTTCAGGAATTCAAAAACATACCTCCACCACTCCCTCGTCGTCCTTCTCTCTGAGCGCGATATCGTCCATCCTGAAGAGAAAGTTAATGTGAGTTACTATGTTAAATTTCAACAGGAATGTCACCCCTGGGACATAGACAACCTATCACAAATGAGAATATTTCTTGAATTCCCAGGGACATGTTGATAAAATTGAGTCTTTGAAAGGCATAATTTGAGGCAGGAATTAGGGCTACACCCCCTACCAAGAGCAGAGGGAAATCAATAAAACGTGCACAAGTCTATAACTAGCCTTAAATTTTCAGAGTATGCAAGATTGACATAGCTATGTGCAATCTAGATAAATTTTCACATACAAATATGATACAAGGATGTGAACGTCAGGCTAGCACTTTCAAATTAACAGGTTATGCTTACAAATCTGCAAACCTCTAAAGCAACCTACAACCAAAAGATTGTAACCAACCTTCATAGCAAGGTCCATCAGCTCATTAGGAACATTCTGTCCTGCAGCTATGAGGCTTGTAACAAGCTCGCCAGCAAATCGAGCCTCTTTTCCGGTCACTAGTGTATGAGCCACCCCTTCCTTGTCACCTGCTCTCCCAGTCCGTCCAATCCGATGTACATGACTGTCCATGTCTCTTGCAATATCAAAATTCACAACTGTTTTAATGGACTTAATGTCTAGACCACGGGCTGCCACATCTGTTGCCACAAGAACGTGATAGATGCCACTCTTAAATTTCTGCAAGACTTCCATTCTTGTAGCTTGGTCCTTGTCTCCATGAAGTGCTGCAACTTTGAAGCCATGTTGCCCAATCTTCCCCTCCAGCTCCTCCACCCTTACCTTGGTTGAGGCAAACACTAGAACATCCCCATCATCTATCAAACTTTGCAGCCTGCTAAGTAACCAGGGCATTTTTTCTGTGTCTGAAGGAAGGACAGTGACCACCTGAGTACAAAAAAAAAAGTTGCTCACACTTAATAATTTGACTGGAAAGAGTACCTACACCCTTGATGTGCTGTTATTTCATACATTCTAAACAAGTCAATTGCACAGATGAATCACTTGAACCTAGAATGAAGACAAATGAATCTATTTCAACATTCTCCAAAACAAGCATAAACCAGAATCTTCTGGAAAGAGCTACCAATGCCAAAGTTGGAAAAAAGGTGCATATTACTGAGAGAGACAGATGAATCAAATGAATATACTGGAGAAAGTATCCCTCTATCAGCAGAACAGTATCTAGACACAGCTACACTAACCTGTGTGATATCTTCATTTGCACCTCCGATTTCTCCTACTGTGACTCTGATTGGATCTGCCAGAACCTCACGTGCAAGTCGCTCAACTCTCTTTGGCATTGTTGCAGAAAACAGTGATGTCTGTCGATCAGGCCTGATTTGACCAACAATAGACCGTATCTGGGGTTCAAAACCCAAATCAAACATTCGATCAGCCTCATCAAGCACAAGGTATGTCGTCCGGAGCATGGTCAATGCTTTCATCTTGATCATGTCAATTAAGCGACCTGGGGTAGCAACCACAACCTCGCATCCAGCCTTCAACTCTTTAAATTGCTCAAACTTGGACATCCCTCCATATACCCCAGATATCCTGATCCCATAAGCTTTTGCAAACTTCTTGGTCTCTGAGTAAATTTGCTGAGCAAGCTCCCGTGTTGGGGCACAAATAACACCAATTGGTCCTTCACCCTTACCAAGCTCTGCTTGGTCCATGATATGCACAAGCATTGGAAGAACGAATGCTGCTGTCTTTCCTGACCCTGTCTTTGCGATTCCAATCAAATCTCGCCCTGACAAAGCTATTGGACAAGCCTGACACTGAATTGGTGTTGGCTTTTCATATCTCTGCTTGGCTATTGCAGTCATCAAAGGGGCATCAAAGCCTAGATCTTCAAAAGTTTTGACAGGTCTTGGAACATCAAATCCTGAGACTTTGATTGCAAGTGCTTTGCGATAAGAAATGACTTCCTCATCTGTCATACCTGCAGATTGAAGGGCAAATATCAGAACATCTATGAAAATGAATTGATGTCATAACAAGCATGACGCTTCGTCTCTCAAAATGTTTACAAATTTACTGCCAGGCGCACTTTAGTGATTCTACAGGACACTAATCTCTTGCTCGTGCTGCTCATTAACATTGTTGAAAAAATATGCGGCTTGGTTTCAAGATTGAGCTCTAAGCAAACAGAATTTACATTAAATGCAGCAAAGTGAAAAAGTTCTGTAATAGCTGTTGCTTCACTGTCAGTTTACCAAAATAATGCTTTTGTAATGGCTAACAGTGATGACTATCAAACGAAATTTAATAACCCTAATCTCATTTGAAGACCCTGTTTCTTAAAATTCCAATGCACTGCAGGAGAACCTCAAAGCCAACAATGAAGAATGATGCCAATGATGAATAATCACATATTATGATGGCCCTGTCCAGTTAAAAGAGTACTGATTATCTGATAGTTCTAGAAAGTAATGTTTATCCTAGACGTTCTGCAATAAAGACTCAAGTTTCAACAAATTGTTCAAATGAACCCCAAGTCTTATTGTCCAAATAGTATACATAGACCATGAAGAATCCAGCAAGCCACATGTCACCCAGAATAAACCAACACACCTGAGATAGAAGCAGACTCTTCATAAAAATCCTTTGCGAATCGTTCATAATCAATATCACCATGATCCAATGGAGCAAGAGACTCTATCTTTTTCTTGTCCAGGGTAACAACTGCATTGTCATCTGAATCATACTCCAGCTGTCCATTGTCGACAGCCTTTGCAGCTGCATAAACTTCTTCATCAGTGTCATAACCAGCATGTAAGGCTTCTGCAGCCAATGAGAGCCCTGCATCACGACGTGCCTTCAGGAAACTCTCCATAGGATCATCCTCTACATCTTCCAACTCCTCAACAATCGCCCTTGGTTTAGTAGGCGCCTTCTTCACCTACACAGATCAATTTTCAGCACATCAAAATGAGCACCTTCTACTACCAAAATCTCAAAACTTCTTATTGTGTATTGAGCTGTAGTGATTGCCTTGCATACAAGATGTACACATACACAAGGTAAACATATTGTATATCCTACTATTGACTGAATTAGCATAAGGTGAATCACATATCTAAACACCAATCCAATATGTATTCATCAGGCAATAAAAACCGCTATCCATTGACCTCAATAACACTTCTGGGTCTAATAGAAAATATTCTGTGCACTGATTTGCTGTGCTTCTCAATTTTAGACATGTTTTATAACAGTCCATTTCTGGCATATTCCATTGTGGTTCAATTGGCAGGAAAGCCTCCATCATCATCAAGTCCTCCATTTCAAAATATCTTTAACAGTACTTGCCCGCTGGCAATAGAGGCAGCATGTCCAGTGCATGAAGTACGTAATACACGATAAGATTTACTCCATGGGAGCTTATTGCATAGGCAGTTTCTACAGTGTATGTTAATTTATCAGAATCCTAAGTCTTTTTTATCACAATGTTTGTGAGTACTACCCCAAACAGTAAAAGCGGATGAAGGCTTCAGAGCTACAATCCGGAGCTCGAGTTTTGTTACAAATAGGTCATCACCCCAGAGTCATTATCAACGTAGGTTATTTGTTGCCGAGAGAACTCTTTCTAGGTAGAGACATGCATCCTGTGGTCATATAAATGAATGCAAAAGGGCTATGAAAATTTTACCCACCTCCTCATGGATGCCTTCCATAAAAGCATCAAGGGGGTCAACCTCATCGTCCTCTGCTCCCCCGGCTCCACCTCCAGCATTCACACCCTTATCATTATGATCATCTTCTTCGTCGCTCCCGGACCAAGATTCGGCCCTTCTCCTACCCTTCTCCTTGGAATAACCACCATCAATTTGCGACCCATGAGAACTCCTTGAGTGTTTTGTCGTCTTGTCCATTACATTATTTCCAGAATCTCGCTCGTCATCTTCATATTGGATGTTATCAAGGTCATGATCCTCAACATTGTCAGAGCGCTTGTTGCGCGGAGGAGACGGCAGGTATAGCCGCGGCTTCGCAGGCTGTGCCTCGAACTCGTAGCTCGACTTCTTGCTGATCCCGAACCCCTCAAACCCAAATTTCCGCTTCGACATACTTTTGGTCCCCCTCAAACCCTAACTATTGCAATACAGCGAAAGCCTCTCTCTCTCTCTCTCTCTCTCTCTCTCTCTCTCTCTCTCTCTCTCTCTCTCTCTCTCTCTCTCTCTCTCTCTCTCCGGCCACACAGAACGTCCTTAACCTAGCTCCGTGCAATATTCCATTCCCTTCGATACTGAAAACTTCACGCTCCAGATGCCAGCACACAAAATTCCGACACAAAAATTATGAGAGATCGATACCACGGCACAAAATGGGAGATCGGATGAGTGGACCTCCGAGCCACGAACCTGAAATTCAAAGAGTTTTCACCTCGTATTCGAAACCCTAATTTGGAGGTGCGTGTCCAAACTGTGGACGAACTAAACCTCCAATCCCCGCAGCGAACCCTCTAAATTGGCAATTTTCGGTCGGTTTTCAATTCTCCTCTAAGAATACCGATCGATCGTCACGTAATTCTACAGTCAGTCAGTCACACCACGATACGATATTGCGGCAGGTAATGTGACGTGCGCTACATCGAAATCGCCATCGCCGTCTCCACAGCTCCCACTCACGAGTCACGAGTCACAACAAGGAAAGAAGACAGCGGTGACGAGACGAGACGAACTCCGTTGACGGAGGAGGACGGCCGTCGGGTGCACGTTTTCCTCCGTCGACGAAGTGTTTCCTACAATGGTGTGGATATGTATAGTGTGACTTACCATATCCAACCTTATAGTGTAGTCCACAATACCATCCTACTTGCGGAGATGCAATAGATTTATATGATAAATATATATAGATGCATTAGGGCATGGCTTGTTGGACTAATGTTGGTATGGTATATAGATGAAGGCAGTGGTATCAATAATAAACATCAATAATGGTATCAAGGAACCTACTTGTGGGTATCAAAATTATGATACCAATCAAATATTCATATTTAATGGGTATGTCAAGGTGAGTAAATCTTTGTATACCCTCAAGTTCTTATTTAGGTCAATACCATGAATCTACACCATATTGATATTAGGGCGAATTCTACCTAGGCATGGTATATGAATGGTATCAAAACAATCCAAAAACAAAGAAGGAACCCACTTAACCAACATCAAAATTGAGATACAATTCAACCATTGGAATTTGACGGGGATTTGGCAGGGATTTGGCAAGTATCACAAGGTGAAAGTGAGTTTTGGGAGCTAGAATGCATGCCAGTTACATACGACCAAGTGGAGTTGCACAAGACATGCCTTTGGGCTTAAGTGAAGATATTATAGTTGTATCCCCAAGTCATTGTTTGGGTCAACACCATCATAATACCATATTGATTTGAGGAAAATTATACCTAGGCATCAATTTTCATTAATACTATATAGATCCAAATTTCAGGATAAAAACATATCAAATGCCATGTCCTATTGGTATTAGAAAAATGTAATATCCTCATTGTATATACCTATGTCAAAGAAAGGTGACGCCAATCCAACAATGGTGCAAATCCAACTGGGATTGTAACCTATTTTTCAGCCAAAACTTGATTCATCATCACTCTCACATGCCAAAAGGATTTAGCATGAGTAAAAACAGAAGGAACCACGTCATGACCAAGGTAAGTTATCCCCTGGTCACATGTCTCAAGTGTAAACATGTGATTATACCAATGCAAATTTGAGGCAAGTCCTCTTGAAGAAGGTTGTTCTTTACTTACATATGTGCACGCAACCAACTTTCATTTTTCAAACAACTATGCATTATAGTGACTAACCTACTTGCTCGGGGGGGGACTCCCTCTTAGAAGAAGTATACACCTATGATAACATGATATTTTATGGGGGGGCCAATTACCTATTAGAATGGATTATAAAGCATGTTAATTCTCAAAACAATGTTAAATTGTTATGACTATTAGCACCCTATTGGTAATGCAAAGTTGTTGAATGATTGATTTTATGGTATCATCTGTCAAGGTTAGGGATTAGGATAATTTATTCGTAATTCTAAATCAAGACCAGTTAATATCAAAGTTTCCTCCCTTAATTAATCGTATGCCCATCCAACTACCTCCTTCTATATGTTGTTATTGGCCCATACTAGTCAATCCATTTATAAAAAAAAATGTTGGTTCTCCATGTTTATTAGGTTGGGGCTCTTATGAAGACAAAGAATAATGAAACCACAATCTAGAAGCCATTGGGGGTGATACAGTAAGTTCAGAAATAATTTCATCCATCCCACGTTTTTTCTTCACACAATATCAACTATTATTCATCCATTCCCAATAATTGAAATGCAAGGTACATGATTTTTCATCTTTGGCCCCTTATTTCCACAGTATTTTATATGTACCACTTATGCTCTCTGCCCACCTGACCCTAAAGTCAAGGTATTTGGAGCATGTAGAATTTTAACTATGCCTCATTCCCACCTGTCCTACTTAGTAATTCCAAGCCTACATGTCGTCCTTGTTGGCGGGGCTTGAAACCGGAAGTAGCAGGGTAAGAGGCCTGACCATGTTGACACTTCACACACGAGCCAAGAGCCGTGACCATGAAATTGTGAGAGCCCAAAAGAAAGTGTCCAAAGGCCGTCCCAACACACCTTCAAATTTATGTAGTGTGGTCACAGACCCTCAAGTGTATTGTGAAGCCACATGTGACCGGGCCCTCAACCAAATGCTATTTCAATGAATTTCTATTCATGCGGGTCCTCACGCATGATAAAAAGAATAAATCAACGGTTGTGAGCATTCGGAGTGCCATGGTCTCCCGGTATTGTGTTAGGCCTACCTCCAAGAGGTGGTTTTTGAAAATTGTCCAAGTGACCATGGAACATGATCCATTCGATGCCATGTAGGAATCCATGTAGACTTTACATCCATCTTGCATTCACATACTCTGTCGGTCCCTCAAGCATAGTGTGAAGCGAACTTGGACCAGCTCCGCCTTTTCCACCAATGAGAGTGCTTCAAGTGTATTGGTCACATGCTCTTAGTCTCGTGTGTGAAGTGGCCCTAAGGTCAGCCTCAAGCCACCATTAGTTGAGAGCAACGCTCCTAAAAGACTTGCATTGCTTGGAGATAGGGTAAGCGGGTCTTAATCGGACACATTTTGCTTTGCACCCACTTCTCGTAGGATATGAAAGACATAAATAGCGTGAGATGATTAGCAAATCCAGTTCGTGACCATAACCACTTTCCTCATGAATTTTAGAGTTTGTGTGAATATCTTATTCATTGTATGGGGATCGGTGTGACTTCAAGAATGGACATCAAAAAGACCTGTGTTTGGTGAAGATTGGATTGCATGTTCAAAATATGATAACTATCATGGGCTCAATAGTCACCAAAGTAATCATTTAAGACAAAATGGGTTAGTCGAAAAAGTAACTATTTAAGACCCAACTACCTTACCTTACTTTGTTGGCAATAATATCATCAAGGGTCACTGTTAGTTCATAGCAGGTGGGAAGGGAGAGACGAAATCAACCACAATGTTGTCCACTTGGCGAATGTCGGACTAAAACAATTGTGAAGTGGGAACATAAGGTAAAATTTTTGCTATATGTAAACGTTGGGCCTATTTAAACAACTTGCGGTGTGAAATCACACCATTAACAAGTGGTTCACAATTTTTTGCAAATATCAAGAGTATTACTTAGGGACAGTTAGGTAATTTTATGATGTTATGTCAAATATTATATTACTTATAATAATGTTTCACACACCTAGAGCACCCTATATTGTATGTGATTATTTTACAATTTTCATCCACAATTAATATATTAGACCTTGTATTATATCACATGTAATTCCTATGTTTTCCCTTAGGCTAGTGCCTACTTGACGGCTAACCTCTATTCTTAAACATCTAATTGTTGCGGTTACCAACCCACTAGTTGATAGTCATTCTCCCTATGTTGTGTGTGACCATCGATATGTCCATTCAAATATCACACGATCTTCACTTTCATAACAAGCGGCTAGTTGCAAGATTGTTGTGCCCTATTATTATAATCATGTACATGTGGCTAATTCCAGCCAGTTGGTTGTCCGATCAAGGCCTAAGTTTGGCTCATTTTAGAGACCAGTTTAGATCAACACTCACTTAACTTACAATCGAACTCCACTTGAAGAACGAGTTACTAACACCATAGAATCACAACACATATGTGGCCAATTTCAGTTGGTTGCCATACTTTGGCCTATTTCAAAGACCACCCCTAGGTCTCTTCCCTCAGGTTGCAGCTCAATGAATAAGATATTCATATGAGCTTAGAAAATCAAGAGGAAAATGGCTACATACAAGACTTGGATTTGCTAATCATTTTGCACTAATTTTGCATTTCAAATCCTACAAAGAAGTGGGTGCAAAGCTAAAAGTGCCCATTCAAGGCTTGCTTACCTTACAAGTTAACCTTGAAAAAGCTTGAAATATTCATACCTCTCAACATCCAGTGTCGGCTGCAATCAATGAGCACAGTTGGCTAGAGAGTATGCAAGGGCCAATGCACAAGGCGGTGCCTGCAAAAGCAAAATGAATGTAAAGACCTAGGCCGGATTTCCCTTTGTAATACTATGAGGTATCCTCGCTTTACGTAATTGCACCCCATGTATTTCAAAATGCACTACGATTCTTGACAGGGCATTACGTTTCTCCAACCAACTTTCCGAGCCGTGGAAATCCGTCCTTGGGTCTTTACGTTCGATATTTGCAACACAATGTTGAGGAATGGAGCACGAGTGTTTAACCCTCAACGAGCAATTTCATGGCGACCTGCAATAAACAATATGCGTCTTTCACAAGATCTTCAACGCTCATGAATATACCTGCAATATGTTGCATTCTCATGCGCAACTGACAACAACATGCAAATGCTTTTTTTCTGTGTGGATGAATGCAAGCATAGTAAAGTGGACCAAAAAAGTGCTCCGGTATATGAAAGCCATGATTTTCTTGGTCAAACGCCTATAAGTAGTAGCAAAATGTTGTTTAAAATAGATTATTTTTCATGATGACCTCTATTGTTAAGTTAGGTACTCAAATATAGAATATCAATATGAGATCTTCAAAACCTATCATCAAAAGTGACGCGTAAAAGCAACTGACTAAATATAGTTTTGAACGTAAATTTCATGACCTTAAATATTTTGAACTTGGAATTTCTTTTCATATTCCTTGAATTCATTATAAACTTGAGGTCATCGTAATTTTTTTTTTCAAAAATTCATCAATTTAATGTAATGTAATTGTATTTTAAACAAGTTTTTGACAATTATCTTTTCAATGACACCCACTTGCACCACCACTTGCACCGTCTTCTAAAATACATATACATTGTTTGAAATTGTTTTTTGTGAACATAAATTGCTTGGCTTTGTAGATTCATATGTTTTCTAAATGTTTATGAATTTCTATTTCATAAAATTCAAAGTTAGTATATTGTTTTGGATCACTTTCACTTAAACCTGAGCAAGGATCAAGAGTTGTCCACTTTACCGTGCTTGCACCCGGATGCAAAACATTGCAGTGGAATATATGAGTGCCGAAGATCCTTGCGACATGCCCAGGTGATTTCATTTCTCTTTGGTGTTAAGTCGACTTTGCCCCTCTAAATGTTGCACTAGTGTGCTTGCTTGTAACTTTATCAATTTAGCATCATTGGATCATTATCTCCACCTCACCATCTTCCAAAGAAGAGCTACAGAAGATTCCTGATATTCAGTGTGAGGAAGAAGATGTTGATTTGCCCGAGGATGCCAGGGGAGCTATTAACTAAAATTGCATGAGTCCATCAAAGCCTTCATTATTTGGACCATTGGTCTTAATTCCATACTCTGAACTGAACTCTTCTTCTTCTTCTTCTTCTTCTTTTCGTTTTCCCGATCGACATGCTTAATCAGTGTTAAGTTCCAAATTGTGCCAACCTTTTCATGGCAGCCAGTCATTAGTAGGATGGTCTCACGTTTTTAATTACGGTTGAGTGTTTTTTTTTCTTGATTGCCCTCTTTATTGTGCTTTAAATGTAATTTTTTGTTTGCAATATCAAGTGCACTTCATGTTCATCGAGTTCTTTGGGCAAGATGAAAATCCCTCACATTATTTAGGCCATGGAGATGAATGATGCATTGTGCGATGGCACCTCTAGAAATGGCCACACCTCGGCCACCACAACGTTCTTTTTCTTTTAATCTAGCATCGTGTAGTTTCTTTCCCAGTTTTTTTGGGGGACCGCCGGCCTTGCCTGATCTGGATTTTCTTGGGGGCGTCGATCCAGTCCGGAAACGTCCTTGTAATCCCAAAGTGGCCGCGCTCGCAACCACCAACAATTATGTAGTGTTGCGCATTTTTGTGACTACACACCTCTGGTTTCGCGGTTACAAAGATCATCATGGTTAGAACGAACTTGAATCATAGGTCACCGGACACCCTTGGTTACAAGTTACACACCATTGCCATGGTTAAAAGAGTAAGGTGTTGATTACAAATCTCAATTGGAAATAAAGTCTCAGGGTTGCATTTTATGGCCCATGCAGATGGTTACAACTCACGGGAATTGTATGATTGTTATCCATGGCACTTGTACCAAAGAAGAAGAAAGAAAAAAACCTCCGGTCTATGGGGAAGGTCGGAGTGAATAGAGTGTATGTTTGTAAATCATTTGTGGCCACTTGTAACAAGAAAGCATATGGCCCTCAACCATGACACCACACGCCGATACAACCACATGGCATGGGCGTCTTGCTTGCCAAGATTCAAATTGAACCCTAATGTGAGCACTAACCCTAAGTCGGGGTTGTTAGTTTTGTCATACTAAGCTCACAATTGTTTTTCAAAGTGGAATTTATGTTTCACTGTTGCTCATGGGATGAATGGCAAAATAACGCCATAATGTTGACTTACAAACCCCAATGTGCATTCGATTGTGTCGAATATACGTTGCATTGTTTTCGACATGTAGTTGCGAATGTTCAGTATATGCACACATTTACACAATTGCAAAATCTGTGGTTCATGTCGTTCATGCACTATTAGAAAACTATGCCAAAAAGAACCACAGCTGAAATCAGTTGCGGTTCATTTGACCAACCTAATCGTTAAACGATTTCATATTTGTTTTTTGGTTTAGCAACTAAAATTTTAGGAATTTGGGGACGTGCAATATACCGTTGGAAATGTCTTGAAAATTACCTTCCCAACAGTATATTAAACGCCCCAAAACTTAAAACTGCAATTGCAAAACAAAAAAAAACAAAAAAATTACAGTCGTTTAGCTACTGCAGAACATGTTGGTCAAAGAACCGCAACCGTCTTCGGTTGTGGTTTTTTTGGGGCATAGTTTTCTACTAGTGATGGAGTGTTGCCAAATATTCCAATGTGTAGAAACTCTCTTGCGCAATTTTGCATCATTCTTTTTGTCATTGCTTTCTCATGGGATTGGATTTGCCCTAACTACTACGGGATTTTTGTTCGGTGCACGTTCTTCTTTCCTTGGATGTAGGGTTTACATGGGGACCCAAGAAGCACATTTAGGGTTTTGCTACAGGGTGCAAGCATAGTAAAGTGGACCAAAAAAGTGCTCCGGTATATGAAAGCCATGATTTTCTTGGTCAAACGCCTATAAGTAGTAGCAAAATGTTGTTTAAAATATATTATTTTCCATGATGACCTCTATTGTTAAGTTAGGTACTCAAATATAGAATATCAATATGAGATCTTCAAAACCTATCATCAAAAGTGACGCATAAAAGCAACTGATTAAATATAGTTTTGAACGTAAATTTCATGACCTTAAATATTTTGAACTTGGAATTTCTTTTCATATTCCTTGAATTCATTACAAACTTGAGGTCATCGTAATTTTTTTTTCAAAAATTAATCAATTTAATGTAATGTAATTGTATTTTAAACAAGTTTTTGACAATTAACTTTTCAATGACACCCACTTGCACCACCACTTGCACCGTCTTCTAAAATACATATACGTTGTTTGAAATTGTTTTTTTGTGAACATAAATTGCTTGGCTTTGTAGATTCATATGTTTTCTAAATGTTTATGAATTTCTATTTCATAAAATTCAAAGTTAGTATATAGTTTTGGATCACTTTCACTTAAACCTGAGCAAGGATCAAGAGCTGTCCACTTTACCGTGCTTGCACCCTACAATCCGTTGTACCCAAAGTATTCCATCAAAAGGTTTTGTGGTGATGCCCATGCAAAAAAAGTAAATTATATCCATGAAATTCACAATTGTTGTTGTTTTGAACGTTAAAATTGCATGCAACACACAACAATGTATGAAATATATCCTACTGTACTTGAAAGCCACCCATTACTATATCCAAGGCATGCTACGATTTCAGTGGAGCTTCATATATCATTGAGGCCATGATGGTTGAAGAACGAGCTATTTCTAAAGTTGAGATAAGCGGTGTTGTTCACAATATTGTTTCTAGTAAATTTGAACATTCACTTGGCGGCGAAAACACAATTACTTACTAACATAGCAATTCCTTCTTCTTCTTCTTTTTTGAGACAGAAGGCCGACAAGCCAACGCCAAAGCACAGGAGGCAGTTGACCACCTGGCAAGTTTTCCGTCAAGTAGAGAGGAGATTTCACAGTCGGGATTCGAACCGCCAACCTCTTCCTTGAGATTTGGGTATCCCTCCACCATCACCCGGTAGTTTAGGGTCATCTCGGACCACTAACATAGCAATTCCACATGACCTCTGTATATACCATTTTCAACAATCATCGGCACTCTTTGATACCTACACACACATGCATATGACGATACCCAAACTACTCAAGCATAGTCACACTTCAGACAACATGTTTTATTTGCTTGTGAGTGAGCAACTCAAGCACGCACATGCATGATCAATCTTGATCAACTCTATATTAGTAGCATTCACACTCGCACTCAAGTTTCTTGCAAACTAATGTATGTGTAACTAACAATTCCGCCTTTTGGTATTATTGCACTTCAAGGGATGCGAATGAAACCTCTTTATTGATCATTCTAACTATTGTGACTAGTCATGTGATGAATCTTAATACCATGTTAGCACTAAGTAGCCAATGCGAAACAAACTAAGTGAATGTAATACTCCCATTCATCAAGCATTGGAAGAGGTATCAGTATATCAACCGGACTTGATGCTCAACCGGACACATCCCTAGTTGATGTTGTAGATGTTGTAGATGTTGAAAGGTTTCTTTGGGAAGTGCATTAGTGAAAAATGTCAACCAATTGGTCATGGGTGGAGACATACGAAGGCTTAGGGCCACTTCACACTATGGCTGTCCAAGTCGAGAGGCTGTGGGATTGAGTGGCCAAACTTTGTTGAGAGTCCAAAGAAATGGGTTGAAAATAGCCAATAAAATATAGGAATTGGAGCTTTCGGCCGGGCATAGTGTGAAGCCTCCAAAGGCCAAGCCCAAGTCCAAACCTTTGGCCATGAACTCCCACGACCTCTTGACTTGGATGGTCATAGTGTGAAGCCTCCAAAGGCCAAGCCCAAAGTCCAAAGGAAGAAGGAGCATCCCACTTTATTCCTTGCCCAAAACAACCCCTCCAATCTAACGGCCAAGATCTTGTCAGTTTTTTATATTTTTATGAAAAACAAATCGAGGGCCTCTTGACCATAGTTTGAGTTTCCATTCATGTCCGACCCAAACTTCCTTTGAGAGTCCGTCGCCTTGGTCAAAAAATACTGCCATGTAGGCATTTTGGAGAGCGACGGCCTTTGGACTTTGGCCTCTAGTATGAAGGGTCAAGAGACCGAATTCTTGATTTCTTGCAATCTAATTGGTGGAAATCGACGGCCTCTCGACCTTCGGCCATAGTGTGAAGCGGCCCTTAATGGGATCTTTAGAGTAGATTTTGCGAATGACATGGTACTAGACATTGATGTGTTTGATTCTTTGATAAAATTTGGGGTTTTAATGAGGTGAAAAACACCCTGATTATCAATGAATAATATGGTAGGAGAGGTGGGGGTTTACCAAGGCTGGAGAGTAACCGTTGGTGCTAGATGATCTCTTTGGTAGTAGAGACGCTGCAAAATACTTTGGTTTGGTGGTGTTGCTAGGACAACTAGCATGTTTGCAATTTTCCCAAAGGATAGGACCATGATTAACAAAAATGGATAAGTCTAGAGCAAGAGCGACAATCATCCAAGTCCATGACAAAATTTGCATCGTGTGGGTAATGCCAAAGCGTTTCATGTGGAAAGAGAGACGTGCCTTCTCTAATGGTCCAGGATTTCTAGACAGTCTCTTCGCTACAAGTACATGATCTATTGGAGCTTGTGTCTTCAAATATATTGAGTCACCAAAATCACCCTTTAACACAGTATTGAGGAAAACCGCCCATGGCCTTTGAAAACTGCACTTGCTCCCTCCCTCATGAATATAGGTGAAACTTGAGGTTTCAAAAAATTATTGACAAAAATTGCATTTTTTATCAATGCAACCCGGAATAAACATAATACTTGCAACCTTGCATACATCTCATAGTTTTATACATGTTTAGATTAAAGAATTATAATAAAATATTATGTATTATATATTTACACAAACATGTATATATATGCGTAGATTACACAATGGAATATCAATACCTAATAAGCCTAGAAACAAATCAACCTATATATATATATATATGTATATATATAAAACATATTGTCTACTGCTAAAACTTGTATACTATTTTGCAGCTACTCCAAGTCATTGTCTTCTGTTGCATGTGCATCGTTTGTTGTTTGGGATTGATTTGCCATGTGCTCCAACAAATGAAACGTCATTGCTTTTGGAATGGATATCTCTTTCTGCATGATGTTTTTTTCAACCATACAAATCTCGATTTTTGGAGATGGTACCCATGAGGTGATTGTTGTATCTAAGTCCACCCAATTCGACGGCTCATAAGAGGGAATCCATCTGCGTTTTAGGCAGTTTTTATATCTGTGAGTCCACATGCCTGGGTCATCTTGTAGAATTGTTGGTTTGGGCCAATACCATATTACCTTCATGCATCCTGATTATGTGGAAACATTTCTTGTAGCCTTCACCTTTCCTAGAAAAAAGGTATGCCCAACCTCATATCATCAATGTTGCTATTCATAGCAACAAAATGTCCAACTTTGACATCGTTAAATGGATCAAATTCTGGATAAGGATCCGATGTGGTTTCCTCCAACGATGTAATATGTGCCGTACGAACATGTCCTTGCTTCCTTGTAGGTTTGGAGTTTTTGCTCCGTGGTTTGTCGCGTCTCGGCCCAAAATATCCCCTCTCTTGTACCGCTAGAAGATGATTCAAAATTGCACTCGGTGTTGGTGCATTCGGACTGCCCTCGCCTACTTGAAGTCCTCCCAATCCATTCATATTCCCCTCCCTCTCAACATGGTTTTGCGACTCCATACTTTCGGGCCAAAAGCTCGATTGTTCCCACAACTCTGAGTTTGCTTGTTCCATTGGTTGCTCTTGCATCTACCTTAAAACAAACAAAATATAGGAACAAATTCTCAGTACATAATCCTATGCAACTTAGTAGAATTAGAATTACTCAAACAAACCTAACAATGACATAGTTCCGTTAATGCCCAGGTTACTGCTACACCTTATGTGGAACTGCATCAAATTCTCTGCAATCTCTTTCTTCATAGGTTTTGATACTCACTTATGTTTGTTTGTGTTTATGCTATTGTTGTAAATGTTATTGCCCTTGTCATTGCATCACTCTTTGAAGCATACTCATATTGTCTTGACATGCTCTCTTTCATATTGCCTCATATTTCAATTGAAGGGTATGTTTCGTGTTGGTTAGGGTTTTGGTTGTGAGCGATTCATTCTTCAATTGTATTTGTTTCTTGATTGGAAGTAATTGGAAACAATTTGCTATGCATCGCTTTGTGTTTATTCCGGTTAGAACTAGTGTCAATTTCAAGTTATATTTAGCTTTTTGTTTGGTTAGGGTTACAATTTCTTCTTTTAAAGTGGTTCAATTTAGTATCTATGCCTAGTCGTCCGCGTAGATATAACAACATAGATGATGCACTTCACTCATGAATTATACATTCTATGTTTAATGATGGCTTATCTTATGTGACACAAGTGATCATTACGGTTATCCTTATGAAACTATCAGGAGCATACCAAAGCTTTTGAAGAAAATGGTCAATTGGTATCCAAGTGTAGAGGCAGTGTTCGCTATCCAACTTTACAAGATGAGCACATTCAATGGTTAGTAGAGAGGCTTGATGTAGATCCAAACATCGCCATAGAATCTCTCCATCGTCAATTGAGTGAAGTTTTTCAATTCCCATGCCATGTATCTATCACTTGTGTTTCAAAAACCATTTGAAGCCAAGCTAGATTTACCATCAAGTTGATGCGCTATGAACCAAATGATTCTAACAACGAAGACCGTCTTAGAGAGCATATATTGTTCTCCCTCTTTAGTATGACACGTTTGGGAAAAGCAAAAAATGTTGTATTATCGAGGTGTCGTCTTCTCGTTAATATGACAAATGGCATAAAATTGTGGTACTATCGAGGGAATACAAAAACATAAGCAATATGAGCTTAAAAACATATACAACGAGTTTAAGCAATATAGATTGTATGAAATAATAACTTATAACTCCAAACAAATACAAATACTCTCAAGAACTCTTGAAACAAGAGTTCAAAGATCTCTGGTGTTGCCTACCTAAGTTAGCAACTGTCATCTTATCTAAATTCCCTACTAGCTTTTGAAAACTTATAATTTCATTAACACCAAAATGTAAAGAGTTGTCTAATAAGAAATTAGACAACAATGATGCATGACGTTTAGCATCGCTAAGCTTTACTGTAGGTGGAGCAACATCATCCACATCTATTGAATGCAGATCAACATTAAGATCAAAGCCTTTTGGATAATTGATTCCCAAAGCAACATCCACCAATTCATCAATACTCAATTCTAGCTCAGTAATCTCTTCCCATACCATATGAATGTAAGACTCGATTGGCATCTCATCATCGTCCAATCGCAACTTTGAAATTAGAGCACCAAGTTCATCTGATTCTTCTCGCATTCTATTCTTCTTCCTTTCATCAACTAGGGCAAATTCAACATTCCATGTTGCAAGTAATATACGCACCATCCTCCAACAATTCCTGACTATTTGTGCATCCAACTCACTCCATACTTCATAACTCCACATGATAGCTTGTCTGATGTTGGCACCACCTTCCTTAAGTCCTTCAATATAGCATCATCATACTATGACAAAGGCCACCACAAAAGTTTCTTCTTGTATTGAATTTTGAAAGATGCTATTATACCTTGATCTAAAGGTTGAACTACACTTGTAACATTGGGAGGAAGGAATACCAAAGTCATGTTGCTCAATTCCAAGGTCGAAAAACCACGAGACTTACCAACTTTGGCAGAGCTAACAACATGTGAAGATGCATTATCCAAAATCATAATCACCTTTCGATTTTGGCCTTTGAACTGATTGTTGAGCTGCAAAATCCAAGCTTCAAATATATCCCCCTTCATCCAAGCTATTTTATTTGAGTGCCACCGAACATACTCATGAGGCTGCCACCTTCCAAAACATCGTGGTTGCTTAGACGTATAAATCACAAGCAACTACAACTTATTAGTCCCAGATGAATGAACAGCAAAAGCAAGTGTTACATGCTCCTTCTGTAACTTCCGACCTTTCACCTTCCCTTGTGCTAATGTTTTATTATGATGTGCTCTAAAATACAATCCAATCTCATCCATGTTGTAAACATCTTCGGGCTCATAATCTGACAAAAGAATAGGAAGTTGGCTTATTGCTTGGGCAACTCCATCAGCATCACCACTTTCACCATGTAGATACACTTTGTACAATAGTGTGAGGATAATTCAATACAATGTAATCAAGACATGATCAATACTTAGTGTGGCCTTCTAGAGATAAAATGAGGACTTGCATGATCAAATAATAAAAATGAAACATATTCAATGTTTACCTTGCAATAATGTTCCTTTTCTTGAAATTTTCCAACCAACCATTTGAAATCTTGAAGTTTTTGTACTCTTCAACCTTGATTGGATCAATTGCAAGTTTTGCCACAAAAGATTCCCGAAGAATTACGGCCTTTCACATGAGCATCTCATCAGTCAATGCCCCATCTTTAATTCTCACCTTTTACAAAATTAAAAAGATCAAAATTACTTGAAATGAATACAATTCCACCAAACAAAAAACAAAAAAACTTCAGGCTATGCTTAGGAGATGGAACATTCACCACATGGATCAAGAAGCGAGATTAGAGCGAGACTAGTCTGGAGTACTGCAAGATTGAATTGGAGATTGTAAGATTGTATTGGAGATTGTAAAAGATTGAATTGGAGACTGCAAGAATGCAAGAGAGTGCACAAAGATACTATCTCACCCATGTACAAGGCAACATACTAGGCAAGAGGCCACCCTAACCCTAACCATGTCCATTCTACACTAGTAACCCTAATTATCATTAAGTTCCCAATTACCGTACCTGCATGGCCAATTCGGTACTTAAGTGCCGAATAATTATTTTAATTACTGCAAGGTCATTCTGCAGTTACAACAATATTTTAATCATTATTCGACACCCATGAACAGTATTAACGGAAAATTCGGCATTATAACTATAGTTTGTTATTTCTGTTACATTCATCCCTCCTCTTAACGCTTTAAGCTCAAAAATACTGTGATTTTTGTAGACAATATGTTTTCATGAAATAGTTCATAGTCTAAGGATGGGGTTGTATGTATGAACAATTTCGATGTAAAATTTTAGTATAGAGGTTTATATGTGTAGAATAGTGTGATAGTGAGAGGTTTCCTAGATTACAATGGCATTTCACAATGAGAAGAAACAAACAATGCTCACTTCTATATTCAAAACAACCACACAAGAAGAGAGAGAAGTAATTCTTGCAAAAGAAATTGAGGTTTTGAATGAGGCAGCTGAAATTCATAAAAGTTTGGAAAAAAAGAGCCCAGAAAAACGTCCAATAGGTCGTCCTAGAAAGTCTTCAATTCTACTTCAACCTCAACAAATCAAGAAAGAGAAGGAAGGTGATGAAGAGCACAAAAGAGGCAATCAACACAAGAGGAAAAGAGGACCATACAATAAATGGTTCACAAAAGAGCTCTTCCTTCCTATTGAGAGGGTTGTCAAAAGGTATGGGAGAAACACTGATGCTGTCAATTACTTGAAACTAGCATTCAAAACTCCTCACGCTTCAAGTCCTTATGAGAAGTTAAGTAGAACAAGTCTATGGAATTGGTTTGATGACAAAGGTGATCTAAGACCTAATTTCAAAGAAGCATCAGAGCTAGGACATCATGTGAAACATCAAAAGTAAAATCTTCATGTCCTAGAGAATCACCCTCGGGGGGGGGGGGTAGTCATTGGTTGGAGTAGCAATATACGTGCGAACAAATGATAGGGTATTTTAAAAACATGGGGGCTAAAAAATATAATTGGACTTAAGAGTAATATAGGGTATCAAAAATGGCATTGGACATTTTTAAAGTACTATAGGGTATGGAATAATAGGTAATCTAGAATTATAAGTAATGCAAGCCATTTTTTTATTAAACCAAAGTAGAAATTTACATAATGATAGCATGTGAAAAAAAAAATTTGAAAGTAATACCCCCCTATAAAATAATGGTTGTTCGCACCTATATCCTTAAATTTTTAACACACTGTCCCCCCCCGAGGAATCACCCTCATGTGAGGGATCAGTTGGTGTCTAAACTTGAAAAATTAAGGGAAGGAGGTCACACTCTTTCGCTTAGCATTGTCCAACCAATCTTGAAAGGCATGATTGAAGCTGTAGCACCTGAATTAATAGATGACACTCCTGGAGGCTTCTCTGTGTCAATGAAATGGACAAGACAATTTGTTAAATTCTATATGAATTGGACATTTCGTAAAGAAACTACAGCTGCAAGCAAAGTTCCTACTGATTGGATAGAACAAGGATTGAATATGAATTACAGAATAGCTTATCTTGTGAAAGTGTACAACATTCCTCCATACTTGGTGATAAACTCAGACCAAACCGGTATTCATTTAGTACCATCAGCAGAAGGAAGAACCTGGGATGTCAAAGGAGTCAAGGATGTCAAAATCCTAGGTTTAGAGGACAAGAAACAAATAACATGCGTTGTTTCCTCCAATACATCAGGAGAGCTTTTACCTCCTCAACTGATATTTACAAGTACTACTAATCAGTGTTTGCCAAAGTACACTGAAGCAAAAACAAGGTGTTTAGAAGAAGGTTGGCATCTTACCTTTTCAGCTAATCATTGGAGCACATTGGAAACTTCAAAGCAATTCGTGGAGAAGGTTCTTGCACCTTACTTAGCCTCTATGATCAACTTGCACAATCTGCCAAAAAATCAAAAACTTGTTTGGTTAATAGACTCATGGTCAGTACATAAGAGTTCTGAATTTTTAAATTGGATCAAGAGTGAGCATGCCAATGTCCTAGTTTTATTTGTTCTAGCCAATTGTACCTCAAAGTTGCAGCCTGCTGATGTGATTCTCCAAAGGCCTTTGAAACATGCCTTTAAGCTGCAGTTTCACAAATGAACCACATCACAAGTTAGAACTCAAATTGAGGGTGGCAGAGAAAGAGATGTAGACTTGAGGATGAGTAATTTGAAGCCACTAATTTGTGAATGGCTTCACAATGCATGGACACAAGTCAAAAACATGCAAGACACGATTATCAAGGGCTGGGACAAGTGTGGGATAGACAAGGCATTCATACATGAATTTCAACTCAAGGCTATGGTAGCAAATGTTGAATCTCCACTCTTCAAAGACTCCAGAAATTGAAGAAAACATTGAAGAATATAACATCTCAAATCCTACAATACCACTCAACAACATTGTTAGCTGTGAGCCCTACATCTTGCTCACATGTGCTGTAATCATTGAATGAATGATTTTTCGTGTGACTGGTACGATTTAACCACCTAAAATGACACAAAAAAAGTTGGAAGAGCTAAGTTGAGTCTAAGGTTATAATAGTGAGTTAAGTCGAGCGGGATTAAGATTAGAATTGCGAAGTAATGAGCCAAACCTAAGACTAAGTGGAAGTCGAAAGAAAAGCTAAATAAGGAGCGGAGTCAAGTGCAAGCGGGAAGGGGGGAAAGGAAGAGGTCAAGTTGTCCGCTCGTTTTTTTTTCGAGCCGCCTGGTAAGATGCCGGGCAGCGCGGAAAAAAAAAACGGAACGAGCTGGAGGGGTCTCCAGAGCTTGTCCCTGGAAGCTCATTTAGGCACCGGAGGACTGGGGCTCGGGGGAGGACGCGGAAGCCCTGCTTCGGTAAGGAACCCAGGTTGCAGCGGTGTGGAGTAGCATTGGAGTGGGATGGGGGAGAGAGCATAGACAGGGGAAAGAGCGACTCGGGGCAGAATGCAGAAGCCCTGCGGTGGTGTGGAGTTTTCCTTTGGTAATGCTAAGTTGTGCAATTCCTCGCCGAAGATGTAGATGTAGTTGGGGACAGGGCTAACATGCAAAAAGAGTGACGCTCACGGTTAGGTGAGAAGGAGGAACGGAGGAGAAGGCTGGCAGGGGTGCTAAGTCTTTGCACAGAGCATGAGATAGGTCAAGTGTGCTCCTGTTTACAAGTCTGGAAGTGGCAGTCTCAAGTGGACCTTCTCTATCGGAATGCGGGTTCTTCATCTATGCTGAAGCCTAGGAGCATTGAGGGAGATCTGGAGGCACCAACACAAGAGAGGAAGGCCTACAACGGACAACATGCCAGAGGAGGCAGCAGAAATGAGTTCATGCACGACCCTGGTGGTGCATCCAGTCGGACGCAGATTCGGGACGAGCATCAACCACCACAGCTACATCAAGTGCACATGCACTCTGCTTACCACTGCGTGCACCGCCTGATGCACGTTCTACTGCAGGGCGTCTAAGCTAAGCACACTTCACCCTCGAAATTCCTTTATTAACAAGTGATCTGAGAGAGAGAGAGGTTTGGTTGTGCTTAGGTGTTAGCTTGTGTGGTATGGTTGGGTGACATCGACATAACGAAATGTCTCGGGGGAGACAGTAGCCTCACTTAATCGAGTGATCATGAGCGGACCTCAGGTGGGATGCCTGTAGATGGTCTCGGTTATGCGGGGTAGCAGCTGTGCGCATCGAAGGCTTGAGGTTGTCGTAGTGAGTTCGTGCACTACACCGGCCCTTGGATGCACGCATGCAGGCCAACAAGGAGTCCAGCGTGTTAGATCTAGGAGATGTGGGATCGAGAAGTAGGAGTTGGTACCAGGTGCGAGGTGTAGTGCACTGGAAGCATGCAACTTGTGTCTTCCAGTCACTGGTAAACAATCTGTGGACGGCCAGGAGGAGGTGTCCACTACTCTTAGATGATCGTATCCAAAGGAAATGAGAGGACGAAGTGACTGGCAGCCTCTTGAGTCCCAACATCTACGTACAGTAGCGTGAGGATGAATGAGAAGAGTTCACTCTCGGTCGTGGCCTGTCTGGTAGCAAGGTTCGGGTGTGGGAAGCACGGGGAAGGCAGCCACCAGTCTTCTTCAGTAGGGATAGGTGTGCGTGATGCATGGAGAACTCGGTGTTGAAGGCGGGAGAGTGAATTAGAACCATTCGCGCAGGTACAATTAAAAAGGAAATTGGGAGGAGCGGGAGACGAAATTGAGGCGGTTTGTAGTTTTTCTCTCTTCACTCCGCAGGGAAACTACGGGCGTTACACCAGTTACTGCAACACCTCACACAACTGCGCGATTCGGGGAGCCCAGAGTGCACTGTCGTCGATGAGCAAGTCGGAATGGAGTTGCTGAGAAGCATAGAGAAGGGAGTAGTACAGAGATGATTCACCAGCGATGGATGGAGGCCAACCCTCCTCAGAAGTAGACCAATGAAATAAATGAAACAAGGGAAGAGGTTTCATTACCTGCTGCCAGTGCGCTCATGCTGCCACCGTGGTTGCAAATTGCCCCCGAAGTTTAGTAGAGGCTGCCTAGTAATCTGATGAATTGTTGGATTGGGAAGAAGGTGGAGTGGTGTGCTTCTTGTTTTCTTTATTTGCAGGTCCTTGGGAAGCTGTGATGGCTGCAGGGACTTCCCAGCTGTGATGCTGTGAGCGGAGGTGAGAGGCAGGTGGGAGTGGATGCCGCCGGATAAAGGGTGGCGTCAATTTGACATCAGCTCAGTATGGCATCAAGTAGGGACCCTGACGAAGAATTAGTGATCAGGCTAGTGGAGTCGATGGTGAATTCTCGAAGGGCAAGGGAGTAGCAGCTCGGGAAGGACTGCAAGGGAGGAGCGGAGAATCAGCATAGTGGGTGACTCATCTGAAGCGTTGCATGCACGGTCTGTACTGAGAGAACGCGGAGGAGTCGAGGGCTGAAACCCCTGGGAAGGCAACTGCTGGGTGCGAATTGAGCAACTCCGTTGAGTGAAGGTGGGACAGTAGAGAAGAACGAAGTGGATGGGTCTTTGCGTGCGATGACTTAAGGCCTGGTGTCGTTCAATGCAGTTGCCTCTGCAACCGAGGACAGGATTGCGGCGCCTCTTCAACCCTCTTCTTTTGTCCCTCTTTGAGTGTGATCGGCATGGGTGATGATTGCTGTTGAAAGGAACCTGCCATCATGGTGGGCTCTGTTCTTGACTTGCAACGGAAGGTCACTGCAGCATGAAGCTGCTGTACTTGGTACATGGCTGTGAGGAGCCCTTTGGGTCTGGGAGCTGGAACGGTGGAGGGGCACAGGTGCAGACTGTGGTGATGGAGCTGGTGCAGCTGGGCAGCGACATGGCACTGAGCTCAGCTGGTCGGCTGCTGAGACCTCGGACCGAAGGGTCTTGGGAGTAATGCTAGAGGGTGTGGAGTAGGTTAAGAGGATTAGGTTAGTGTTCTAGTGACCATGAATGCGCAAGCATGCTGTACTTGGCCTAAGTGTTTGTGAATGCTTAGAGGCTCATTAATAAAGAGGAAATGGTGTTATATACATCAATCCACCTTCATTGAATGGGTTAGGAATTCGTGTGTGTTTGATAAGAAGGAAGTGTGAGAAGAAGACTCCCCACCGGACTAGGACGCAATCAAGGGTGGGAAGGATTCTCACTCACATTAGCACTTGAGTGTCTTGCAGTTGATGTGGAGGAAACTTAGACTTAGCTTTTGCTTAGACTTAGCCTAAACTTAGACTTAGCTTACCCCTGTGATATTGATGGAGACAGCATCCCAGATTCCAATGTTTCTGTCCCTGAAATAGATGTAAGAGCTTCAGTTAAGGTCATGATATCTGTTGCTACGGAACCAACAGAGATGACCATCATTTAGAATCTTTAGTTTCAAGGGAATGGGCATTACAAATAACAATTGTTTAAGAGTACAAATTTCATCCCTTGCATATGACAATGCCTACAGATTGTAATAAGTTCTATGTCGAATTGATCTGGTAATGTGAATTACCGAATAGCACAGATCCAGTCCCAACCTTCCACATATTGGGCATCAACATCCTTGGCAATCTGTCCATCTCCAATTATGGTCAAGATAAGAAAATTAATTCCTTGCCATCAAAGAACATTAAGTCACGGTTCCATAATATGAACCACAATCTGCATTAGTTCATGTACCCACGAAATATCATGACCATGAAAATTTGCCATCAACATTATCAATGATCAGTTTCAACAGTGAAGGTGCATTTCATTGATATGATTTCAATTTGATAAACTGTACTTGAAAACCCATCCGGAGCAGTTTAAACAAACAAAGGATGATGGAAGATACAATCCATAGGATCGTTCCTCTCTTTCATTAATACTTTAAAGATGGCTTCTAAGCACCTCTAATCCTTAAAAATGTCCATTACTAGCACACTTGGACAAATCAAGGGTTAAAAATCTTACATCATGATCTCCACCGTGACCACCTTCAAGAGGAATTTTTCCAGGATGATCTGGGGGGTACACCACAACAACCAAGAAATTATGTCCATTTGGATTCACCCAATCTGTGATGTCCAATGTGTGCTGCAAAAACATGCCTTTTGATAGCAATGTGTTGTGGCCATTGACAAACACTTCAGCTTGATAATTGATGCCACGAAATAGCAACCATACTTTGCCACCTTTAGGCTGCCAGAGAAACACCAATAATGAGAAAAGCACCAACAATAAAAACTAGTCAAAATGTCAATACCAAATGTGCTTGTGCCAAGAACTTATTCTAAAGACATGGACAACAATCTCGTTTTCAAAATTGGAACCATCTAACTCAACAATGGATATTGTTGAAAGCCAATGATATTCATATGAGCTCCAAAAATTATGCACATGATATTCATATGAGCTCCAAAAATAATGCACATGATATTCATATGAGCTTCAAAGATTATGAGGAAAGTGGCTACAGCCTCGATTTGGATTTGCTAACCATCTCACACTAATCACATGTTTAAGTGGGCTAGTTGGACAAAGTAACCATTCAAGACCCATCTATCTTACAACATAATGTAGATGCAAATGCTCAAATTGTTCGCGCATTCGACTCACCACAAGCGGCAACTTGAAGCTGTTGCAGACCCAGAATGTGTAGTACTCACGGCCAACATCGGCTATGTCAGGTACATCCTCATAATTCAGACCGTAAAATGGATCTGGTATCAGTGTGTTCTTGAGTAGAGTTGTCAAAACTCTGCAAGAAATTATTGCCTTTTCCCATGAGCTTTTCGTATCACCATTGTGAATAGGTAACTAACATCAATGCAACCAACAACTACACATCAAAACTTTGTGACACCTGCACCCCTCACAGCACATTTCAGCCTAACCAAAAGAATTGCTTATGTAAAACATTGAAATTAAGAACTGATGTTAAACATTATATTTAAACATTGAGGTTAGACATTGAAGTTGGACATTGAAGTTAAACATCAAACTTAAACATTGAAGTTAGACATTAAAGACTATGCACAAGGGCTTACGTGCCAGGCACTACGGCTTCAATCCACCCCTTTGTTTTTTTGTGAAGGAAAATGTGAGGTTGTGAGATCTCGTCCACTTTCTTGAATCTCTGAGGCACGGGCCGCAACCCATCCTCTGTTCAAGTTTATGGGCTGCACAACAAAAGTTGCATGATTTCAAGGTCAAAATGCTCTATAAAACATCTCTGTATTTTTGGGACCAACAACCCACTCTTCAATCATAGTTGGAACGCTACTGGCGGTCAATACGAAAAAACAGTGCCAAAGGTTTAATGATGAGGATGCCTAAGACACTTCTGATGCAAAATTAAAGCCTAGCCAAATTGACTCATAACTGTGTGACAATTTGAGAAGGTTACAAAGGAATCTCTGGGACAAGGTAAGAGAGCCCCAATTAATTTACATTCAAACCCAATCCTCCAGGTGGTACTTCTGATGCTCAACAAATCAAGCGTGACAACCAAAAGACACCATAAAACCTAATAACGTCAAATCCTCCGTGTACTACAAATTCGTGTAAACACCACATCTGAAGTTCAATGTGCTTTCCGGTGAATATCAAGTGTGTTTGCTGAAGATTCAACCTGCTGGTGACTTGGTAAGTGCTAAGATATGCCATACACACTGGTGTACACAATATAACTTGCCCTTTGCTGGTGGCTTTGATGTTATATCAATGTAAATAACCGGATCATGTGCTAATTTCTGCACCAAACTGGATCCTCTCGGAGACCTTGCCTTATGGCATATCGGTTCAGCACATTTGTTCTGAATGCCGGAAATGGAGTTAGGGTTTGGGGATGAGAGATCATGGACCATTAGAGAGTAATTTAGCCTCGATCTTACTCCATGCGCCACACAAAACTTCCAACTCCAAACATCTTAGCAGTCATATTTTGTCAACAAACCTCAAAATACACTTCACCTGATCCACATTGATAACAACAATTGGTGTGAGCGAGTTGCAATCATCTCGAGAGGAAACTATGGCAGTCAAGCCATTTTCAGGTACAGAAAGTGCAAATCGGCAAGAGGCCCCAAAGAAAAACCAGAGCCAAGATCACGAGAGAATAAAAAACCTACCAAACGCCAATGGAGTGCTTCGAAACGTTGTGGCTTTCGGTGTGAAAGCCACAGCCCGGCTCTGCACCGAGGTTGCGACGGTCCTCTGCAACGCCCGCGACACAAACCCTAAGATCTTCGCACCGCCAAGTAAAAGGGAGAGCAGAGACGAGCCAAGCCAAAACATCGTCTGCGCGTTGCACGCGCCAAGCCTGAACCGCGCGTGCTGATTTCATCTATTTCAGCAATTCATCCATGAATTTCATCAACTTTGGGCAGTGAGGCCTTGTATTTATCACATATTTCGGCACCTCACAAAATGACTTATTTTCTGCTGAACTGGCCATGCAGGTATGGTATAAGTGAAGTTCTCAAGTAGTTCCCAAGTGAAAATGGATGTATTCTAGATGTACATAACACAGATGAAAAGAATTTTAGCATTTATTCCCTCTTTAATATGACAAAATGGAGTTTCTAAATGTCGTATTATCGAGTGTCGTAGTCGTATAAAAGAGGGAGTTTTGAACTAAAAAGTTTGGTCGCGCAAAAATGTGTCGTAATATCGAGGGTGTCGTATAAACGAGTGTTGTACTAACGAGGTTAGACTTTAGAGTGGTGTTGATAGTTTTTAGAGCTAAGTGGCAACATGGTTGATGTTGTGTACGTGGATGAGGTTGGTTTCAATTTACATTTGACACGTCAATTTGGAAAGGCTCGTCAAGCACAAAGATGCCAATGAATTCATCCAACTCAAAGGGGTTGAAATTTATCTTTGGTGGTTGCAAGTGGTCATGAAGGAGTCATTGCACATGATGTCGCACTTGGTGCCTACAATACAAACAAGTTCTTAGAATTCATTCAAACCAAGGTCATTCCTAGCCTTGATAGATAAATGTTCACCCTCATGGACAATGTCCCATTTTATAAATCTCGTGAAATACAACAAACTATTGAAGATGTTGGACACATCTAATTCTGTTTGCCATCATATAGTCCACTCCTCATTGATGCAAAATGGGTATTTGGACACATCAAAAGCCATCTCTGATGGAATGATCTCCAAAATAATCAAATATTATTAGATCACATTAAAGATGACATACAAGCAATCACTACAGACATGGTCCAAGGTTGGATAAGAAAGGTAAATTGAATTTTGGTAGAGCTAGTCATGGGGAGCGATTAGGAGAATCTTGTACATGATGTATCGTTCTTTGCGAAATAAAAGTTATACAACTCATGAAATTGATATTGTGAAGTTGTGAATATGGGTACTGAATCATGAAATTGTTCACAACATGTAGTGCAATTGGTTGAAAGTTCAAGTTAAATTGGTTGTCTATGTAGTGAACTTGTGTTGCAACCCTTACTAGCGTCCCTTAGCTATCTTGGTCTTTTCTTAATTCTAGCAAGGATCACGAGCGCTAACCCTTCACATTGTACCATGCGAATGGTTAGCTCCCAATACCGCAGACCTTATAAATCATAGGAGGGGAACCAACCCTCTTACACTTGCATTTGGGACTCACCCCTTCATAGGTAACCATTGGTAAGATGTGAACTTTCATCCATGAAAGTCCAATCTTATGTTGATCATCGCGTTGCTAGAGCAACACTACAACAACCCGAATCATACTAGGCAACTATGTCCCATATTGGACCAATGCCCATGGAGGCCGTGCCATTCGGCCTTGGGTGGGTTTGGCCGGCCACACCGTCTCACCCATATAAGCCTCTAGGACTTTTGGCAGGGCCCCTACCCCACCGTCAAGAAACCTTTTGTCTCTCTACCAAGAGTTGGGGCCAAGTAGACATTTTCCCTTAGCCACTAGGGTTGGAAGCCCCTAGCAACTTCAGAACACCATAACTTCCTTGTATGGTGTTTGATGCCATCAAATAACCACTCCATCGTCATCTACATTTCACGTAGATATTGATGGACTCCTCATTTGCCCCATTCGGGAAAATATTGAGGAAGTTATACATGTTCAAACCTCGGCAGTCCCATGATCCACTCCCATGCCACTGTTGTACCAGGGCGATGTCCCGGGACAACACCCCACTCAAATTGCCATATCTCCTAGCTCACACCTCCGATTGAGGTGTTCTTGAGCATTCTAGAATCCGCACGCCATAAGCTACTCATAGCTTATGGCCTTACTTTTGTGACTCATTGTCTCCATGGGTGGGAGGCATTCCCAACGCATGGGGCCCTCACCCACACTAGGATCACTTAGGCCCTCTCACCAACGGCGTCACAAGTCCCGGGTGTCACTCCAGGATCCCCTTTGTGCCAATGGTATTTTGGGCACTCCTCATGGAGAGGTACGCGACACTCACTCCACCAAATGGAGTTGATACCCTCATCGACTATACTTATAGTCGGCACACCAATTCTCAAGTTGTCATTCTTTATGGTGTGGCATTGTGTTTACTTTGGGGCGCGACCTCCACAGTATATTTTCAAATTTGGTATAGTCCCGAAGGTGTCGTTCTTAGGTGGTATGTTAGCGATCTTGGATTTCTCTTCCGATGACCTAACCTAAACTAGGCCCACCGATTTTGGGACACACTCGGGTTGCCCCTCCTTTGGGGCCTCCTACGTTAGGCTCCACTAGCCTAACTTGATACATCTAGGCCAGACCTCAACGTTTCTACTAAGTTGTCTTGGTTACAACTCTAAGATGATTTTTCATTGTTAAGCCACGTCCAATCGCACGGGAGTGATGCCAAGTCCCGTCCGACTTGGTTCCCACTTTGCTCTTTTGAGACATGAGTACATGACTCCCATATGCCAACTCTCGTTAGCTCGTGGGTTGCATTTTTATGAGCACGTGCCATCACCTTGTCCCCGCCCGGACAAGCCCATGGCTAAGAGATCTCTTAGTTTTATCCAAGCCATGGCCCCCAATTACTCGACTTACCCAACCTAGTTTGGCATATTTATTCCCCCTCCTCTACTAACTAAACATAAGTACAAGACTAGGATCTCATTTCATACTTTTCTCTTTGCACCACTAAAGTTGAATTTCATTGCCTCACGTCCAAGAACAAATACATGTTGCGGAGGACATTGCCTCCAAGCTAAGTGTGCTACTAGCGTTTTTCTCCCACTAAAGGATATTGATGTCCTCATCAATGCCTACGTTTCTTTTTATTGGAACCTCTGATCCTAGGTTCTTCAAAGCGCTCCATCAATTCCTTGGCGTTCATCATGTCTCTTGCTGCTACCCTAGTGGGTTTTTTTTTCTTGGTATCCTTGCCATTTCACCAAGTACTCATTTCCTTTTCGCTTGGGCTTCCTACACTTGAAGATGCTTTCAACCTCCTATTCCAAATGACCTCTTACAAGGTCGGGAGGTGGCTTAATCACTTGCTTGTGATTGGGCCACAAGGTGTCTTCCTTAAATGGCTTTAGTGATGAAACATGGAATGTTGGATGCACTTTGATCTCGGGCGGTAACTCCAATTTAAGCATGTCCTTGAACATTCGTTCTACGATGGGCAACGGAACTTTAACTTTGGACATGAACTTTGGAGTGAGGCCTTCGGGCAAGGTGAAGTTGTTCACATTCAACAACACCTTTGACCCACCTCATACTCCACTTCGTGTCTTCTAGCATTGACTTGCTCTTCATAACATTTTCGAACTTTCTCCACCAACAACTTGGTCATTTCCAAGACTTGTTCACGTTTTTTGGCCAAGTCCTCACCATCTTGGTTGAATTTTAGTGTTGAATGTGCCCCCTCGAGAACTAGGTTAGTAGGTTGGAGCGCACTCCATAAGCCACCACGAAAGGCAACTCCTTAGTCGCCGAGTGCATGGCTACATTGTAACTATGTTCCACTCGACCCACATAGTTCGCCCAATCTTGTTGGACCGCACTCACCAAGTTCCTCAAGTATCGGTTCGAGACTCCATTCACACACTCCATTTTTCCATCCGTTTGGGAATGGAAGGCCACTGCTATATCAAGGCGCTGTCCCATGACAACGCCCCATTCAAATTACCATATCTCTTAGCTCACACCTTTGATTGAGGTGTTCTTGAGCATTTTTAGAATCCGTACGCTATAAGCTACTCATAGCTTATGGCCTTACCTTCGTGACTCTTACTCTCCATGGGTGGGAAGCGTTCCCAACGCCCGGGCCCCTCACCCGCACTATGATCACTTGGGCCCTCTCACCAACGGCGCCACAAGTCCCGGGTGTTACTCCGGGGTCTCCCTTGTGCCCATGGTGTTTTGGGCACTCCTCATGGAGAGGTACGCAACAACTTGGTTTGTGATTCCAATAAAATTTGTAGAACCTATTGTTAAATTGGTTTGTAAAATCATGAAATTGACTTCGCACTTCCGTGAAGTCATCTTACCAAAGGAGTATATCAATCCTCAACTTTTTAAATTTTACTTCCAAGGTTTATTGTACACAGTTGTGAGCCCAATATGGTGCCCACACTTGTTTTTAATCTCAAAAACTCATTAAATCGTCACTTTGGCACTTCTTCAATTGCTCAAAAATATAAAAAGAGTGAAGCTGTAGGTTAAATTAGAATTAAGATTGAAGGACTAGTGGGTGTTGATTAGTTTTAGGGGAGAGTTTGAGTTGGAGGTAGGTAGAAATTAGGTTGCAATGGCTTGCGAGTTGCGGCTTAGGCCAAATTTAATTGTTCGATTTAAGGGGGTTTGGTGTCCTTTTAGGGGGAGAGGTCCTCGGGTAATATGGATTAGGCCTGGAATTCCGGATCCAGGAGAGGAGCTCCCTGGATCGGTCACGGCCGTTTTCGGTTTTTGGCTCTCTCTCAATTTTTCAGAGTTCGGAGGCGACCAACAACCTCGAAGGGCAGAATGCATCCAGAGTTTGAAGGAGGCAGCAACCTCGAAGGGCAGTAAGGATTCAGAGTTCGGAGGCGACTAGCAGCCTCGAAGGGCATAATGCATTCAGAATTTGAAGGAGGCAGCAGCCTCGAAGGGCAGTAAGGATTCAGAGTTCGGAGGCAACCAGCAGCCTCGAAGGGCAGAATGCATTCAGAGTTTGAAGGAGGCAGCAACCTCGAAGAGCAGTAAGGATTCAGAGTTCGGAGGCAACCAGCAGCCTCGAAGGGCAGAATGCATTCAGAGTTTGAAGGAGGCAGTAGCCTCGAAGGGCAGTAAGGATTCAGAGTTTGGAGGCCGAATGCTGAAGCTCTAAAAAATTTAGTTACAGGATGTTACTGCGAGGCTAGGGGCCCTCAACAATGTGCAATGTGGGAAAGGGAATTGGTAGATGGCAAGGCTAAGTGGATTTTGATAACCTTTGATGTAAAAGGAGGTACCTTAGGGTGCCAAGAATTAGGTTAGGTAGTTAGATGATACATAGATTGCATAGGAGATTAGAAGAGGAAGAGTATGTTAGTGTGGTTGGTGTGTAATAATCCTCAGAGGCGCATAAATATTTTTCAATGCTAATGCCCTATGGGGTTTAATAAAAAGAGTGTGTTTTGTATTTGAATTCATTGGAGCATGAGTATGGAGTTTCCGAGGCTAAGAGTCAACAAAGACATGTGAGCCATAGACTTCCACTCGGACTACCGACGCAAAGGGTGGGGGTTTATGGCTGACAACAGTTCACAAGTAATTCCAGGATAACTGTTCAAATGCATTTCCTCAGTAATTGGATGTAGCTCTCAAATATCCAGAGTGACATTAATCTTCGGCACAAATATCCATATTTGTCTTTGCTTTGGTGATAAATGTGAGTTGAGTTAAAGTCAGGGCAATGGAAATTACACTCGGCATCAATAAAATAGCAATACGGTCACACTAGAAGGAAACATGGTCTCACTAGTAGGAAGACGAGTCTTTTCCCACACCAAAAAGACAGTAAACTGATTTTTTTTGCGACCAACACACATGTTGCAAAAGTTGCAGCCACTGTAGACAAGGTGTCATCTTGGACCAATCCTATTATTTAGCAAACATGATGTCAAAAACATGTTGTGGTTTTAGCATGTGTAGATTTTTACCGCGACGATAATTTTTTATTATGGGTAAATTTTGGTGGTAAATTTCAAGAGTAATTTAATTTAATTTTGTATTTATATATATCTCATTAAAAATGATATATAGCTGGCAGGCCCGCTCCCCCTGTACCTCTAGTAGCTGACCACCTACCTACCACCTACCTACAAGACTAGGTTAAGGGCAAAGGCCAAGGGATTCGAACCTTAAACCTCAAGGCTCCCACTTAGAGCACTAGAAGAAATCTTGTCCATTTCAACCCTCCTTGCGACTAGGCCATCAAGACTAAACCAAGAAAATGCATAAACAAATCAATTCGGTTGGGAATCGGGTGGCACCTTCCACTAAGAAAATGCATAAACAAATCAATTCGGTTGGGAATCGGGGGGCACCTTCCATGGGTACACCACGGGTACCTTCCGGTTGCCTACCAATTGAATTGTTTATGCATTTTCTTGGTGCGAGTCGCGATGGCCTAGGGTTGAAATGGACACGATTTCTTCTAGTGGAGGTCTTAGCCACTAAGTCATTGGACTACACATGATAAATAAAGAGGACTTCAAACCTTTCTACACGAAGGCCACTATCTACTTTATACTACCTAGTATTTAATGTATAGTATTTACTATATATTATTTACTATTCAATGTACAATATTTATTTTTATTGTATATATATATATTTATTATGTAGTATTTATTTTATTTTTATTTTTATTTATTTTATTATTCAATATTTATTATTTATTATATAATATTATTATTTATTGTATATTATTATTCTATTGACTATCTATTATTTACCATTTAATTTTTATTATTTATTATATATATAATTTATTATTAAATATTTTTAATTTTTATCTACTATTTAATATTTAGTATTTTCTATTTATTGTCTACTATTTTTTTACTATCCATTTTTTATTTTTTATTGTTTGTTGTTAAATATTTATTAATTACAGTCTATTGTCTTCTAGTGTCCCTAGATCTACACATAGATATGACACAACTCCCACACATATAAGAAATACTTTACGGAGCTCAAACTTCAACACAAATATTTTTTATGTCATGGCCCTTTGTCAAAGTGACCGGTCTTCCTACTAATGTATGCACGACAAAGTGGTTCGACAAGGAGGGTCCGGTGTGTTGGATGTTCGCACACCGGTACATATTTAGGATGTAATCAATTCTGATCTGCCAAAGTTAAAAAAATTACTTTCAGGTTAAACACCTGTCAAAGTCATGTCCTCCCTTTGGGTGCCTGGAAGAGGGCAATATTTTTAGGATGTGGTCCGGCACATAGTCCGAAAATTGGCACAATGTTTGAGTGTAGCATTTAATGAGAGTCTAATACATCAAGACACATGAAGTCCTCTCATTGAATAGGTGCTAGTCGCAATGCAGACACTTCGAAATCATCCCCAACGTATTGTAATTTACTTGTTACAATTTATCCAATACCGTAAATTGTTATTTTACTATGTTCCACGTCGTCAGTATCAAGTTTAGGTCCATGGATGTTCCGTATTCTGTATGTTTTCTTCCGTGTATCTAACTTTATGTATTCGATGTATTTTTTTTTATGCAGTGTATTTTATTTATTTACTGCCATATATTTCGTGTCGGCACAGAGTTCTCTGTTCATAGCATTCGTGCGTATCTTGGGTGCAATGACGATGTGTAACCACTCCACAACGTCATTATACAAGTGAGCAACACGCAATATTGAATGTATTTTGGCTTGCATATAAGCTAAATTGCAAGACACTTTCCAATGTTTGCTTATTGCAAGCTTCGTGTATGACATTTTGTTGTTCTGTTAAGAATTTATTGTTCCTCCTCCTATCGTTACTCCCCTCTGCTACCACATCCCTACCCCAATTGTGCATTTTACGTCCCAACTTCTTGGTCTCATTTAAGTTGAAAGCTTTGCGAGGACTTGCATTCCTTTCTACATGCTGCACATCCTCCCGTCACAACACACACACATCGCATGCCCTTCTCATTGACGAAAAAATCATGTGCATGCACACTGAAGATGTTATGCAATGTCGGACAAGCAACCCTTATATGTTGGTTTGTGTTCCGTGGAACCGTGTGCCCCAAAGTAGGGCCACTTGCAAAATATCCACAACGCCATTCGCGAGCCCTGCAAAAACCAAGTACCTCTAAAATTCATCCCACTTGCAAGACATGTCATTTCAAGCCTTCCATAGGGGATGCCAAGTGCAATATAAATGTCTCCTTACACCCTATCTGTGGACGTGTGTCCCGCCCAGTTTTTAGGTGCAGCCATAGCAAACATCTTTGTTGCCACCTGTGTGTGTCTCACATGCAAACAACATGTGCACCCCATTGCATACATTAAATTGATCTACACAAGGGTATAGGTGTGCTCGAGTACCACCGCATGGAGTTCCAAAACCAACATCCCCATGTATTTCTATGGCCCTCCCAAATGCTTTCAAATGACATCCGGGATGGCCAGTTCTTGCATGTCCATGCCCACATATGGCGGATGTAGAGTCGCTATGTACATGGGGGGAGTTTCTCATTCGTTGCCACATTCTTCTCCGCTCGGTGCGGCAAAGCCCTGCAAAACTCCCACCACTTGTTCGATCAAGAGTCGTTCATGTTGGGATGCTCTCCCACAGAATGGGATGCTTACATTTGGAGCACCTCCCCGCAAAACTCCAAGCACCACGCATGGCCACCCCAATCAAACCAATCGCAAAAATCGATTCTTGTCACAAATGAACTTGCTATCTTTCACATAATTTACGAAAATAACCAGAATTTTGTGCCTCACCACCCCAGCATGGCAAGTCCGCTTGATGCAGCTAGGATGATGTTGTTGTGCCATGTACCCCACAAAGCTCATTTGTTACTCTCGTCTGTAGCTATGTTCCAATTAAATGACAAGAGGACGTACCCCCAACAAAACATATGCCTTCCCACCCTGCATTGTGGAAGCCCCCAATATACATATGTCAGAAATGAAACATTAATGGATATGTCGGCTACTTACATTCGCATCCCACAAAATAGCAAAAAATCGACACCTACTACAACAATATTGGAGAATATTGGCATCACTGCGCTTATGCAAGGTGTTTTTTGTACACTGCTGCACACGTGCGTGTAGGTTCTGCAAACCATTGCATTGTCAACAGGCTGGTTGGATTTCTAGCCCTCTTCCGTGCGGTCCTTCTCCTCACAAACAGGACAATCCAAAAAAACATGTATGTCGGTATGCATCCATGTTATATTGCAATCCAGTTGTGCCATCTGTATTCTGTTGTGTGGTTGTTCGGGCTACCTCCCAACTGTTTTGCCGCATACACGACTGTCGGCAAGACATTGGCCCACAATGGATTTGAAGCAACACATTTTATACTTGCATGTGGACACTTCTTACAACGCGGCGGATACCGACAACCCATTTCCTTTTGTTATGCGCAGGATAGTGTCGAGAACCAATACTCTAGCCAGCAACACCCACAATTTTTGCTAGAAAACAAAGTGCCACAGTCTTGCATCCAATAACAAAAAAAAATAAAAGGAAGAAAAAAAAACTCGTTTTCTACATGTTCATAAATATATATGGCCCATTGAAACAATATCCGACGGGGCAAGATTAGCCCTCCACGCCCACATATGCTGATTTTTTTCTGCAACTGTCTATCCGTTATTTGCTGCAGAGCCGTTGGTTGTTGTAGTATTTATTGCAACCTCATCCTCCGTCCACTTCTTCTCGACTATGTGCCAACAAAAAAATCATTCTCGTCTCCTGCCTCCCTCTTTTCTCCTTCCATTCCTAGAAATACGTCCAGGACCCCGCTGGACTCCTCTTGCCCAAGATAGTGTTCCATCCCTGTCGAGCTTATTTGCCTGCCCCTTGCCTCCTTCTTTAGCACAACACTTCATCTCGGCATGGCCTTGTCGTCCACAAAGAACACTTGCACATGGTCATTTTAGGGTTCAATAGGGTGCAAGTTGTGCAGCCACCTTTCCAAGCAAAAAATTGGAAAACAATGTCACGACATAGTTTGGATACCTACGATGCCAACGATGGAAGTATGTATAGATCCTTAGTGCAACGCGGCACAGTTGCCATGTTGGCACGCCAAAACCCATGGGAATCTCATCACAGCCTGGGCTGCAGATCAGTGTCCTTTGCCACCCACGACACCACCATCAACACAATGTTGATGTTCACATAATTCAACACCAATACGTCTTTAAATATGCCAACTCTCATGAGGTCCACCACTCTGCATTGGTTAGAGCAATTGTTGTTTTCTCTACAACCCTAAAGTTCCGCGACTCCACAATCAAACGTCATATGCAGCGCCCATGTTTCCTCCAACTCAACCATGTAGTGTGAACCATATGAGGTCATGCTCCTAAATGAACATATCTTCCTCAACGGAGCCGACGACAATGTCCTGAGCTCGATCTATTTGGTCTGTGTCGTTTTTAAGATGCGAGTGCACTGATCCGCAGCCACATGAGAATTGGCTCCATCTACTGCCTTGCTGTTGATTTTTTTCGTACCCCTTGTCCAACCCAACATCTATCACATGTTTATTCACCCCTATTGTATGCAATATAATGGGTAAAAAAGAACTTCACATGTGATTGTTTATGTGATCCTACTGCCTCATGTCCAAAGTGCGTCATAGTGCAAGATGACATACTTGTGTACCTTATCCAGCTCAGGCCCCGACAGGTTGAACACATAGCCTTGGCCCTCTACGATTGACGCCTTCATTCATTGCTCTTCCTCGGTTTCCCATACATGTTGTTTGGTGTATGCTTACAAGTTAAGAAACTTCGTGCAAAATCCAAATGCCTCTTCTGCTGCATACATGTTGGCTATTGATGCTTTTGGATGCACCCTACTTCTCACATAAGATTTCAGAATTCCCAAGTAGCGCTCACAAGATACATCCACCGGCCTCCCACCGAGCCGCACACCTCCATCTCGTCCCCCAAATGGACGAAGGTGTGTTGCATTACATCAAAGAAGGTCGGCGGGAAACAAACTTTTAGAACACAAATTGTTTCTACAACATACAATCACAGCGCCTCTAATTTGGCCTTATCCACGAGCGTGGTACAAATTCTACTAAAGCTCTTGCCCAACCTAATAAAAATAGTTCTTTGCAGAGGTTGCAGCAAGGTTCTGATGGCCACAAGTATGATTTGCTGCACTAAACAATGGTAATCGTGAGACTTGAGTCCCAAAAATCTGGATTTCTGTAAATGTTTGCCAAAAGCACTTCCATACCCTGTAGGTGTGCAGATTGCACTTACCTCGTTTACGAAGGATTTTTTTCAACATCCGTCAACACGTACAGCGCATGTAGCTTGGAGTTTGAGCTCCACGCAATATTTTTTACATGTATGGGAGTTGTGTCACTTTATTGTTATGCAAAAGATTTGTGAAGGAATATTTTATCTTTGTTTAGTTTTATAGATCTTCTAGCTAGATTTAGGTGTAGATCTAGGGACACTAATAGACAGTAGATAGTAAATAATAAATATATAACAGTAGACAGTAAACAATAAATAATAAATAATGGACATTAAACAAAAATACTAAATGGTAAATATTAGATAGTAAATAGTAATATAATATATAATTATAAATATTAAATGCTAAATACTAAATACTAAATGTTAAATATTAGATAATAAATAGTAAAATAAAATAATAAATAATAAATGGTAAATATTAGATAATAAATAATAAATAAATAGTAAACAATACATATCAAATGGTAAATTTACTAAATAGTAAATAGTATACAATAAATAATAAAAGAGTATACAATAAATAGAAAACAATAAATAATCACAAATAATTAGTAGACAATAAATAGTATAAAATAAACAGTAAATAGTAGAGAATAGAGAGTAAATAGTGGCCTTAGTCTAGAAAGGTTTGAAGCACTCCTTGTATATCATGTGTAATGCGTTGGCTTAGTGGCTAAGGCCCTTGGGTGGAAGCCACGAGGTTCAAGGTTTGAATCCCTTGGCCTTTGCTCCCAACCTAGCCTTGTAGGCGGGCGGTAGGTGGTAGCTTACCGTAGGTAGGTGGTCACCTACCGGAGGTGCAATAGGAGGTACCTAATAGTAACTTATATTTTTAATGAGAAATATATAAATATGAAATTAAAGTAAATTACCCCTAAATTTTACCTATAATCAGAAATTATTGTCGCGGTAAAAAATCGTACCTGCTAAAACCACGACATGATTTTGACATCCCGTTTGTGTCAAATAATATGACTGGTGACAGCATATCTATAGTGGCTGGAACCTACACGACATATGTGTTGGTTGCAGAAAATGTTAGTTTACTATCCTTTTGGTGTGGGAAAAAGACAGGTCTTCCTACTAGTGAAAGCTCTCCTTGTTTTCAATCGATATGATCAGAGAGGCTGAAGTTACAGAGAGTGGATTTTGCGTCACACGTATATATGGATAGATACTCAATGGTGCATTACTTCTTCCTGTACTTGCGAGTTACTTAATAGACCTCTTTGCAAATCACATTTTCTTTGATTTCCTTGTAATCAATTATGGTGGCAAGCAGTCTAGATTTCCATTATTGACAACTGTAGTAAGTATGAAGGCAAGAACTCGCCCAAAGATGTTGGTTGACATATTAATCTCTTTGTCAATATGAGAACTACAAGAGGAAAGCAATCTGGATAGACATGCATAACATAACAGCTGACACACAAACCTCCTGGTGTACATGAACTTGATAACAGTTTGCAATGTTGTTCAAAGAAATGACCAAATCCTCAAGCTCCCATCAGGGAGTTCGCCACTTGCAAATATATACGCAAGGGGAGCATGCTTGTTGTTTCTTCAGGAAGTGTTCCCCCAGACCAGAAGGTTGAATGCACCAATCCTTGCTTCTACCGTAGCCTGTTTCTTGCTTAGGCTCTAAATCGTTGAAATTTCTTCAATGTTTGCCACAGGGCAGTCTTAAGCTGGTTGAGATCAACTAAATCTCATGTGTAAATTGTAGTTCGGCATCAAAATAGATGAACTAGGAAGCACCTTACATTTGTCCAGATATGTTTACCTATCTTCCACGGTGCAATGCATCAAACCCCGTGTCTGTCTACATCCCTTCATCAACATTCCACTTCACCTTGGGGTAAGCTTATGTTAACTTCAAAGCATTCACTCGTATGATGATAGCTGGAAGCTCGGACATAGCCGTATTCAATGTTAAACTTCGCGTCACAGTGACTTGATGAGTTCCACAAGTGACTCCAAGTTCACCTCAGCTTTAAAAATTCATACCTCTCAAGTTTCAGCATCCAATGTCGGCTGCAATCAGTGAGCACAGCTGGCCAGAGAGCGTACCAAGGGCCAGTGCACATGGTGGTGCCTGCAAATTGCAAATAACATCATGTCTTCAATCAATGAATGGGGAGAACCGGCTTGTAGTTACAGACGAACTGGTTGAGTTTGAGAAATAACCGGTTGAAGTTCCAGGACTTCAGGAAAATTACGAAAGGAATTTATAGAATGTACCCTAATTTAATATAGAAAATCCGAAAGATGTCAACATGTAACTGGTTGGACTTGGAAACACAAGGATATCGACTGATTATGCCCAAAAATCTCCCCGGACGCTGTCTTTACCACATAGTGTAACTAAGTTACCTTTCAAGTACCGATCATTTTCTCCACAGCTGTTGAAAACAGCCTAAAGATGTTGTACTCAACTTGGCGTGAGCATTAAGCTGATCATGCCATGTTGCAGTTGGTGCAAGTTGGTCTCGACACTTGGCAGGTGGTGTACATGGACAGCAATTCACAGGTTGCATACTTAAGAAACATGTGCAAGCTTATTCTCCCATCTTCTGCGCTGCCTCTTTGGGATCTGTTATGGTTGGTTTTAAGTGCTCTAGTGCTGCCCTATGCAGAAATCTCTACAGTAGCTTCCCTCTCGTGCGATTGTGAATTCTAGAGTTAGCTAGTACATCATTTTGCAGGAGTCCAACATTCCAATGGCGGTGCCTCTACCTTGGTCCTCATACTTTAGCAACGTCCTGAGGAATGGTGGTCGTCATTTAGGGTCTGAGGAATGGCGCAGGAGGGTTTAACCCTCGGAGAGCATTTTCAAGGCGACATCCAACAAGCAACCTGCGTATTTCACAAGGTCTTCTGCGCTAATGAATATACCTGCAATATGTTGCATTCTCATGGCGGCCTAACTGACAACAACATTTAGACGTCTTTTGTGAATGCAACCCATTGCAGTTGAATTTATCAGTGCAGTAGACCCTTGCGAAATGCCCAGGTGATTTCTCCTTGGTGTTAAGTCGACTACGCCCTTCAAAATGGTACGCCACAGTCTGCTTGCTTGTAACTTGAACAATTTAGCATCACTGAAATAAAGCATCATGTGCTGAATGTCTGGTCTTTGTCAACCCTGTCCATCGTTCAAGTGACCATTACGGTAGTCTGCGTGGAGTTTCTGGAGGAAAAAAAAACAATTCGCTTTGCAGACGTAGATGAGTTTGCCGACCATGAAGCTGTCTGGCACCATCTCCAGATCGCATAAGCTCCAATCTGTGTAGCAAATAGCATTTGATCAGCTTCTTCAAAAGCCTTGACCTTGTTTAGCAAATCCGAGGCTTTCGTGGTTTTCATAGGGATTTTACAGAATTTCCAGTCTACTCAACTACAAGTCGGGATTGCAGACGCAATGCATTGTTTCGGGTAACCAAATATCTCTCGAGTCAGAGCCCCCCCTCCCGAGAGCTCGAACTTGCACTTTTCGGGAGCTTGATACTTGAATTTGATTAGCTTTATCCAATCTTCAAGCTCTCGTGATTAGTTTGGGCAAGTGTAAAGTGGCCTTGCTCTCAGAGCGTGTCCCATCTTTCCATTTTTCTTCAACTGGACCTGCTTGAATGATCAAAACATCTACAAATCTGTACCAGGGTCCAGCACCGTTATGTGACTGTCATCTCTGCCCAATTCAGTGAGACATCTTTTGGTCAATTTGGCACATTACAGACATTATGTGATGATATTTCCCAGATGCTGCTGGATTAATAGTGGAGTACATAAATTCCTCTGCTCACCAATTCCTCGAGCTCACCAATTTTCTTCTATGTCCTCCAAGTATGTCGACTACTTAACACTACTAGGATTGTGTGAGTCTGGAGAACGGTCTTTTTGAGTCAAATTTGTCACAAAGAGACCCTTTTGAAAGGTGTCAAAAGTCCAGTATTGCCACTTGCCTCCAGCCATTTTCATTTCGTTGGGTTTGTGTCTTGTTGCACATTAGCTTTCGAACTTGGCTTTCACTACCATGTAGTCGAGACATGGTTCAAGGCTCATCACATTTACTCTGACATGCATGTCAAGTGGACTGGGATTCTATCTAGTTGATGTACATAGCTAGCAACTCTACACACATAAAGGCCTCGGTATAGCTCGAAAAACCAACCTGGAGAAACAAAGAGTACCTATATATGCAAGGTTTTCACACAAATCGTGCTTGAATCTCTTGAAGTGGAGAAGGATTCAAGAAAAGGGCGTGTATATCACACCATAACTCACATCTTGCAAATTTGGATCACCATATTATCAAACTTTTGCATCACATGAACAAGATCAACAAAACATGCAGTGTCTCACAATATGTCTCCATTCAGATGGTAACCTTCAAGCCTACATCTCAAACCAAGAGCTCCACTCTCTCATTTCATCACTCTCCCAAAGCTTACTATGTGGATGTACTACTTTAGACACAAATGAAACCCTAAACTCTTAAAAGGCGTACATATCATATCTCAAGTCTATAATCCCGAACTCTCAAAGGGCGCGATTGTGAGAATACTTACAAAATTTGGAACCATTCCATGACCATTTGGGGGCAGTGGTGGAAGCTTTATCACCAACTCATTAGTCTTCTACCTCCACAACAATGCGACTCATACCTCCACAACGTTTACGAATCTACCTTCAAGCTATGCTGCAATATATTGCTTCACAACTTATTCCAATATGAAATTAGGGTTCCTTAAACTAGGGTTTCAATTCAAACTAACCTTATTATTTCCATGAAAGTGGACATATGTGGACAAAGCCAAGGACATAACTGTCTAAAGTAGCTTATTTAAGTCCAAATGCAAGTGGAATAAATGAACCTTATGGTGGTACCCCGGGGTACCACAATACCCCGGCTCTCCCATAAAGTCGAGATCTCACTCAATATATTGTGACTCCAATTTCGACCGGAAGGGTGTCAATGGACTGCATTCGATGAGCACAATCTCATCACCGACCAAAACATGAGAATTTATTGCCCATGATTTTTGAAGAATGAGAAGATGGAATGTTGACCTGGCTGCACAACCAAGATCATTCGCTTCCTCCTCACATAGCTTCGACATGACAATGACCCAAATCTCGCAAATTCCAAAGTGTACATAGGTACCAATTAAATAATTAAACCCCTGATTGCATGAAATTTATGCGATACCCCGGGGTGCCGCCATAAGTTTCAAATACTAGGTGATGAATTGCAAATCTTGACAACTCATTAACTTATTTGCTAATAACCATTACCATTGTGGGGCATGAAGAACTAACATGCACCCTCAGGTGAAACATCATGTAAATAATACACCCAAATATGTAAGCATGAAGGTAAAAACTATGGAGGTAGAGTTTACAGAAGGAAGACGGGGGTGGCATTTACTAGTAAAATTGTTGGTAAAATAAAATATTGTAATATTGTGAAGATAAATATGGTATATTAAGCCCATTGCAACAATGCAAAATCAAGGTCGAGCTAGCCATAGCAACAGGGCCCAATCTTGAGTTTAAGCAATTAGAGAACTCCCATATACTCATGAATTTGGCTAGCTTATGGGTCCTCATTGTTGAGATGACAACAATGGGTTTAATGCCTACATGGCATGCTCCAACAAACTACAATGTCATTAGATCTAGGTAGGTGAACGCCCCATTTGACACAAAATTGCATTGTTGTCAAAGCTAAATGTGTCTATAAACCCACAATCCTAGTAGTGTGGTAGTTGGCAACTTTGAACACATGGTCCAATTTTTCTTGAACATATGTCTTTTTGGTCCATGTTTTTAGATCTACACCTAACCACAACCCACTCAAATATAGGTGTCCAGTTAAAATAAGTTCATGCCCACTTACCTTACTCTTCATTAAGTTAATATTTGTTTGGTTAGACTATTAGGATATCATTTATTGGAGTCTGACATGCACACAAATTTCTTCTTTGCACTCAAAGATTGTCATCACAAAACTCCATACTTTTATATCAACGTTGATGTAATCACAACCTAAAATCAATGCCTATCAAACATAGACCTACGGATCCTAGTATTTTGATCATGTGCTTTATACACGTTTTAGAGTTGGAAGGTCCCAAAGTACAAAATGTGAAGTGAATCAATGTTGAATGATTCACTAGTTAAAAGTTGAAAATGTATTAAACCTTGAAGGGTGTCTGTATCATTGTTGACTCAACAATAAATGTTGTTTGCTTGCACTTTTGAGAGATTTTAGGGTGTAGTGGATGATAACATTTTGCGGTTTGACTGAAACAAGATTTTGAAATAATCTCATAAGGCTGACAAACAATACCTGGCTACTTTTTTCTTGTCCACTATGGTAGTCACCTATAATTAGTCAACTGTAAATTTAGTTGGCCTGCAAATGTGGATGGAGAAGTCAAAACACGTATTTAAGTAAAATCTAGACATATTCTTAAAATCTAGACACTTTTTGGTTGCTTCAGTTCTATGGACGGATATGTCGATACACTTATGATGTACCTAAGTTTTTGTGGGAGATACATGAATCCCTGTTGATTACTTGAATGTTATGATCAATGCCCGGGAAGTTTTTCGTCAAGATCCTAGTGATTCTAAATCCAACCGGCTACATGTTGACATCTTCCGGTTTTGCTTTATTCATTTGGGGTATATTCTATAGATTCCTCTAAAATGATCGCTAATTCTCCTGAAGTCTCCAACTTCAACCGGTTCATTTGTAACTAATTGTTAGTTCTCCCCAGGCACTGGTTATGATATTAAAATATGACGGAAAAAAATATATCTACTTTTTGATGTTAAGTCTTTATAAATAAATATTGAATAGTGAAAATACAATCAAAAAAGCAAATGCTATAATATTATCATAACCTACTGTGCATATTCTATTGCAAAATCTTATCATAAAATCATATCGTTGGATTCTATGATAAAATTTAGCATGTTATAATCTTGAACTTGGACTTAGTCTAGTTTTACGTAAATATCATATGCAAGTTTCAAATGTAGAGAATTTGGAGTCCGTCATGAATTGATATGACTTTTCAAAGGTGGTATCAAGACCTCCAAAACCCTCTCCAAATGAGCACTAGAGATATAGAAGGTATGTAGCCGTATTGCTTGCACTTCCAACTCCATATATAATCTTGGCCCATTGGATTGGATTGGACATTGTCTTGTCCCATTAGCAAAAGGTCCACATCCCTTATATAACCAAATGGGCAACGAATTTAAAAACAATTGCAATGATGCAATAAACTTCAATTTCAAACAAATGGGCCCACTTGTAGTTGGCAAGTACACCCTAACCTCCACAATGTCACCCTCTATAATGTCACTCTCTCTCTTGTATCATGAAACCCTAGGGAACGGATGTGCTCAATTTAAATCTCCTTCCTTGATGTCACATTTCCCTCTCATACTGTATATCATGAGTTTTGACAATAAAATAATTTGTCAAAGAATCTAGACCACACGCTCGTACGCATCACGTTGTCATCATTGTCATTATTGCAATGTTGACTTTGTGTTATTCCATAACATCACATGCTACACTTACTCTCTATTATCACGCATCCATGTTAACATTGCAGACCTCCTTAATATCACGTGCACTTTGGTTGCCACGGTGTGTGATATTAGGGAGGTTAGAGTGTACTATTACATGACACTAAGGGCCGCTTCACACTATGGCTGAAGGTCGAGAAGCCATCAATTTCCACCAATCAGATTGCAAGAAACCAAGAATTCGGCCTCTCGACCCTTCACACTAGAGGCCAAAGTCCAAAGACCGTCGCAATTTTAAATGCCTATTTTTTTTTTATCAAGGCGATGGACTCTCAAAGGAAGTTTGAGTCGGATGGGAATGGAAACCCAAACTATGGTCGAGAGGCCGTCGATTTTTTTTCCATTAAAAAAATCAAACATTGACAAGATCTTGGCCTTTAGATTGGAGGGGTTGTTTTGGGCAGGGAATAAAGTGGGATGCTCCTTCTTCCTTTGGACTTTATGCTTGGCCTTTGGAGGCTTCACACTATGGCCGTCCAAGCCGAGAGGCCATGGGAGTACATGGCCAAAGGCTTGGACTTTGGACTTGGCCTTTAAAGGCTTCACATTATGCCCAGCCGAAGGCTCCAATTCCTATATTTTATTGGCTATTTTTAGCCCATTTATTTGGACTCTCAACAAAGTTTGGCCATTCAATTCAATCTCACGGCCTCTCGACTTGGACGGCCATAGTGTGAAGCGGCCCTAACTTAAGTCATATCCATCGTAACCCATTTGATTCAATGACGCTATGTTAAATGGAGGCTTGGAGGACATAGCGTCTTTGTAGCCATTTATTTATAGGCACTTACATGGAGCCCCGGAGGTCCGCCAAGTGGCGATTGGGCTCACATAAATGTTTCACACCTACATAGGTGGCACACAAACACACAGGCTTTTGGCACTTGGTTTTTGAATTCTTAATGTATTCATGGCGGGTACTTGAATCATCAACTCCCAAAAGCAAGGGGACGTCTATGAAGGCGCGAGGAGGTACAATAGAGTACTAGACTCTTTACTTATATAAAATTGCCTCCGACTCCGAGCCTTGAAGGTGGCCTTCCAAACGTGTTCTAAAAAGGGGTTGGATAAATTGGGAGCAAGGAGAGTAGGAAAAGGTGCATGGAATTCATAATATCTTCTTCATGGGTTTCCATTTGTGCATGTGGTCCAATTTCCAAAGGAAGAGTGTCGAAGATCATCATATAGGTAGAGGTTAGCTAGTAATTTGAAATTTTGAATGTCGTTAAAGTGGAGAGGCCTATTATAGATGCTCTTTCTATAGCGGTTACCGGCGTACAAGTACGTCCCTATATTTGTATTCTAACAATTTGAATAGACCTACTACGTTTTAGAAGACATTGTTAGGAAGGGGTGTCCATGATAGATGCTAGCTACTACATAACTTATTTGTAGAAGTTGGTGTATGTTTTTGGGTAACTTGAGCCTTGCCTATATTTGCTGGTGGTCATAGTCAATGGACGGCTCCCATCAGTATGTGTCGTGTTTTCGTTGCTTTTCACCAACGATTGGATGTAACGTAGTGAAGTTTTGAGTGTTCCGTTGGTTAAAAGTGCCCCATATTGGTGGGAACCGTCCATTGGCTATGCCCATCATTAAGTGTGGCCATGGCAGAAGGTACCAACAATTAGACATGAGTTGTCACAATCCACCTTTGGGAATCTCCCATATGGCTTAAAGGGAAGTGGGTCTTCAATGGTTACTTTTTGGTTTGTAAATGTGGATGAAAAAACCATGTTCAAATGCAAAATTAAATTAAATTAAAGCTCATCATGAATTGAAATGGCATGTCAAAGGTGAAGGCCATGCAATCAGAACTTGGTCATTTAAAGGTTACTTTATTTGGTTTGTTTTGAAGTATAACTCCCGATCCACAAATTATAAATTTGGTTGATCCGCGATTGCCAACATAACATTGTTAATTATTATCAATTTTTCCCTTTTAATAATATTCAGTGACCAATACTTCATCCGAATTTATCATGTTGAATCTCATATAATAGTGTTGGTAAGAGAATAACCATGGTATAGTTCTCAAACAATATATGACTTATTCCCAACCCCACCCACCCTTCATACTCAACTGAATAATGTTATGAATGAAGAAGCCCATCCTATATTGAAATGAATCATCAAATGAGAAAGCAAATGAGCCATAACTCAATCACATGAAACACACCCCCCCATCCCCATTTGGCATGAAGGCAAACGGATCTTAAATAGTCACTCTCTATCAATTTGTGATCATGAGTCTCACAAGCCCCTCCGAGTGAGGGGTTTTGTTGAGTTGTTATTATGGCAGCTCTTTGCCAACTTTGATAACCTCGGGATGTTTAGGGCCCTTGTTTTGACTGATAGTGTCACTTATCCTATTTTGAGGCATATGTTTAGGTTACAATGATGATCAACAATCCCATCATTAGTGTCACCTCATGACATTTGGTGTTCAAGTATGCTTACTCATATCTTGGCATGAGTATATTCAATAGCGTTATGAGGTGTCTATATGTGTTACACATAGTCTACAAGTTGACCAAAGTATCACAACTGACACTTGGCATTAGTATGTTAAAGAACATGTTCTTCTTGCATACTAAAATGTAAACACATGACACTTGCCATGAGTATGTTCAATAATATTTTTCCCTTGCGTACTAAAACACAAAACTATCATTTCAAGTATCCAATGTGCTACACTAAATACCAAAATGTAAATAAATATTTACTTTAAAATATTATTCAGGTTGACAAATAGTGTCATGTTAGGCCCTTCAAAATAGTGTGCGTGACACTAAACACTATAAACGGTGCAGTCCTATGCGACCTATGTGAGGTTGATCAAAAACCCCATAAGGGATACGATGCTTTCTACTAGACTCCCTTCATCCACGATGGATGAGGTTTCAAAATTGGATGCTCAATATTATTGTGAATTGTTTGAACATGTGCAAAGTGCTCAAAGTACATGTAAGGTAGAAATACCCAAACCAGTTAACCGGCCTCTACTCGTGCAGTAGACCGCCGTCAGAATAGTGAAGTGCCATTTCTGAAACCGATCATGGCGAGGCTGGCCACTTCAATACATGTACACTTAGTTTAGCCAAATTTAGTCATGTTTAATGTACTCATGAGACAACCGATTTAGGTGATGTTCTGTATGGAAATGCGGATTACCATGTTCGGTGTAGGGAGAATCTAGTGAACAAGTAGGGGGTTTGACAACTTTCCACTTTGAAATATTGTAGAAATTTTTGTATAGGGCAGAAAAATATGAAACAACTTGCATTCTTCATGAATCCTTCTCGTCTATCTTGGAAAATTATGTCATGATTGTAAGACCATATCTTCAATGCGAATCACCTTATTTTCACAGGTTATGGTATTTCTACCTTAAGTAGTACACACTTCTTCTTATACTTCACAATTGAAGCCATGATTTGCATGAGAGGGCTTTAAGTTACAATTTTGATATGAATGACCTTTCTTGACGAAGTCGAGTGAGGGAAAAGTGAACCTCCCTCAGTCAATTAATGTCGTACATACGCTGGTAACTTATGAGATTGTTGGAATGCCTTCAATGCGATCTTTGTTGGTTAATTCGTCATCAATGGCAATCAACAACTCCTTATGTCAAATTGTATCCATGTAAACCTCCAAACTTCAAATCAAACCAATCTCTTTATTAGTAGTTAGACTATGTACCGGAGGTGGTACATAACATTATTCAGCCACGTGGTCCAGTTTCATGATCTTGGAACATGTCATTTATAGTTTGTGGCCCCCTAAACAAAGTAAGAATATTCGTTTACTATTCAGGTTGACACTCTGGAAGTTTGGGTGGAGTTATACTCCCGGTATTATTCACAAGGTTCCTTGTTCATCCTGGTACTATTCATAGTAGCAATATCACTGGAAATACCTACATTATTCATAATTTTCTTACTATTCATACTGACACTATCCAATATTCGTATCAGTGTCAATTTCTTCCCATTTTCTAAGTTTATTCCAATGAAGGTAAGATAGTGGAGGCCCATGTCAAGTGCTAGATATAAAATGAAACACAACCATGCAACTGAGAAATGTTATGTAAGCAAGTTTTGTGGAAAACAATTGTAAAGTTGTATGCTAAATCCAATGAAATAAATGGCACGTTTCAATTGATTTTACATACCATTACTCAACACTAGGGTGTAACACCCCTAGTGCTGGAAATTTGCAAGCATGGTACTCCAACTATGCTGAGTATTCAAAAAATGAAAATATTCAACTTGAGTATTATTCACTCAACAAGGGTGGGTGTACACGTGGGCTTTCTTCCAAACTAATCATTGGAAAAATAACCATGTATATAGTATTTTATTTATTTAGTTAGTTAGCGAGCCAACATGCTTGCCACATGGACCCTTGAAAGTCGGGCCACACACGGTCTAGGGGGAACCCTCCCCTTTTAGAAAAAGGGAGCTCAACCCCTAGGTTGAGTAATGTTGCGTAATTGTCAAAAATATGTAAAATTAACTATCACCTCCATAATATTATGTCGATGTTTGTTAATAGGATAGCAGGGTGAGAAGATCTAATCTTGTAACAAGCTTAACCTAGCTCCCCCCCCCAAAAAAACAATATACACCCTAACTTCTATAACATCACTCCCTCTCTTATATCTTGAAACCATAGGGAATGGATGTGCTCAGTTTAAATCTCCCTCCTTGTTGTCACATTTCCCTCCCATATGTCACAAGTTTTGACATTAAAATAATCCACCAAAGCATTCAAACCACGCGCATCACGTTGTCGTTATTATCATTATTACAATGTCGACTTTGTGTTATTCCACAATGTCACATGTTATACTGATTCTCCATTATCACGCATCCATGTTAACACTAGAAACCTCCTTAGTAACATGCACTTTGGTTGTCACATGTGTGATATCATGGAGGTTAGAGTGTAGTTTATTTTATCAAGGTGAAATTATAAGTATGTGGAAGCTCATGTGAGACTATGTCATTAGCAAATTTTCAAAGCTTGATTGCACATAGAAGGTGAACTAAAATGTGCCCAAGTGCAAAACGTTAGGAGATCAAAGCAATCTATCACCTCCAAAGAGAATGATGTGATTCGAAACCTTTAGGTATGACATATGAAGAAATATCAACTAGTGTGTTGAAGAGGTGGAAAGGATCCAAGAAGAAAATTGTTCTCTACATATTTTTTGAGCTCATTTGTGTTAAAAAAATTAACTTGTTTTCTAATCGTGTGTGACTAAAATGTTTGCACAATGAGTACCATTCATTGCTTTGGTTTTCAGACAACAAGCTCAAATTGCCTTTCTCTCTTTGTCTTAAGATTGCCAAAACATACAATTTGAATCGCTTAAAGCATCCAACATGTGAGTGAGAGGATGAGAGACAAAGAGAGTTGGGCATTTCTTGAACAATTCTATGCTTGTTTCCAGGCTTAGTCACTTCTTAGTACATCTTCTTGTTCGGAGTCCATCCATTCTTCTACATATTTGTGTATCCTTTGCAACCCGGGAGGCTGGGTGGGACCATCATGCAAGGAAAATCCATGTTCAACTAACTTTCCTAACTTGGTGTTTTCTCGTATAAGTTAGTTTCCTCGAAGTACAGTTTCAACCTCAATCATCAGCCTATTAAGGTTTTACCCTCTTTACGCTTAGGTAAAGTTGTTGTGCTAAATATCCAGAGATGACATGCTAAAGTTCAAAAAATGTACAGGCAAAATCAATAGTGTTTCAATTTTGCCTTAAACCCATATGCTTGTTTTCTAAATTGTATTGTAGAATACCTAAGCAAAATACAAAAAATAAAACTTGAAGAAAGACGAGATACAAAACTTAAGAGTGCTACCAAAATTGTAAAGGGCATGCCTCACTTGTGCCCATGCCACCAACCAAATCCACATAGAGGGTCAGTAATGTACACGAGGTAAATAACAATAAAACCCAATTGTTATCTATGTCACATAATCATGTGCAACATAAACCATTATTTTGTATCATTGAACATACACACACACACACACACACACACAAACTCATTGTGTGTTCCACGTGTGATTTAGCCATTAAAACCACGTGAGTTTTATGGCAAGTTACACACTCCTTCCACCTTGGCAGTCCTCACTACTTAACCCAATCGCAAGGTTTATTTTGGATAAGCAACAATTGTTTAAATAGTGAATGAAGGCTCTCACAATTTACCCTTCACATATACAGTATTAGGTAAATCACAAGTAATATCCTCGACTGTAGATTCATAGATCCATATCTATAGTGGGCATTTGTATGGTAGTTTTTGCCAAACCCTAAAGTATTTTTTTAATCCTTTTAGGGGTTTATTTTGGCTAAAGGGGTAGATTGTTTTATGCCAAAGTAATAACAAGATAGATAGATACATGGATACATACATACATATAGAGAAAGATTTTGGAATGGCATCACAAGAGGAACCTCAAAGTGAACACCTTTTATGGCCGTATACAAGCCAACCCGCACCTTTCTCCCACATGGCCTCCCAAAGCTAAGTCCCTAGGCTTCCACATGGTTGGTTGAGAATATATGCTTCACTCGGATTTACTCAATATGATTGGATGGACCAAAGTTGGTAGGGTACACCAAAAATCAAGTGCTAGGAAAGCCACCCCATCATAGGCACGTTCCTTACAATATTTCAACCCCATATGACTTTATTGTGTATCTCATTAATGATTTGCTAGAGACCCACCAAACCTCCTTATCATGTATGTTATAATCAAGAACATCAATTAAATAAATGTGCAATTTAGAGAACATTAAGAATAAGTGTGGTAATAATGACCAATATTTATGAGAACATATAACAAATTGTGTAATTTCAAATGATAATTCATACTAATCACATTGAATGATATAGTTAGGGTGGGTTCACACTAATATCCAAGACCACAAAAACTCTGAAATTAAACGATCATATTGTTTTGAGAGAAAGCTTTTGGACTCAAAGAATTTACACTAAAATATGGGTCCAAGATATGAAAAAAACACGTGGCATTAATGTGACATCACTATCCCTTCAAATCATGCTGGGTCCCAATGCCCACTCAAAAAATACTCAGGATTCTAGAAACCAATCTCGAGTATGAAAATAAAATCCATTTTAAATGGTTGTTTTCGACCTGACTCTGATGTGGTGAACTCACAACCCCAAGTGCCCACCCATGGTTTCGTGTTTCTCTACTTAAATGGAGAGAAGGAATTATCGTATATGAGCATACCTTTCATCCATCCAACATAAAAACTGACCACCTACATACTTGTTGCTATTTCATCTCAAATGACATACGATAAACTAATTCGGGGTCTTTAAAACTGATTACAGTGTCAAATAAACTTAAAAGACACCTCCGGACCATTGCTCGGGAAGAACCGGCAGTTAGTTACAGATGAACCGGTTGAGTTTGAGAAATAACCGGTTGAAGTTGGAGACTTCAAGAGAATTACCGATCATTTTAGAGGAATCTATAAAATATATCTCAAATGAATGAAGCAACACCGGAGGATGTCAACATGTAACCGGTTGGATTTAGAATAACTAGGATCTTGACCGACTATGCCCAAAAACTTCCCGGGCACTGCTCTGGACTGCATATTATTTCAGGGCTTTTATGTTGGATGAATGAGAGGTACGCTCGTATACTATAACGCCCTCTAGATTCCGTCCAGGGTAAGTCCATTTGTCACGAGTTTTCAAAAAATCGTCAGATTCTCAACATTGACAGTTGAACTACAAATAGGCTCCAGATTCATCACAAATATGTCCTCCAGTGACTACGTGGCAGTCAAACCCTCGTTGATAGAACACACGTGGCGCACGGAGGCGTTCAGCAGCTTCCACAAATCCAGGTGTCACCAGACATTAACCGTCCTACTGGTGAAGTGTGAACGGGGCGTTTTCTGAACCCGTTCGGAGGTCTTCGTCTTCAACAGCGGCAGCCTGGTTTGCTTTGCATTCGAAACCCATGCAATCCTAGGTGACCTGCTCGCTCTCTCTTTTCGGGCAATCCTGGTGACCACGGTCGTCTTCTCCATCATTTGACGACTCCTTAGTAAATTAGGACTCTTTCTACGCACATTTTAAGATATCTCGCAGCTTCTAAGGCGCCGAGTTGACGACGCTAGAAGGTAAGCTGATAGCCCCATTGTCTGCAGTGGGTGAGAAAGCTGCTGTTTGTTTGTGTTTTTTTTCAGCTCTGAGATTTGAAATGCGCGCATGATTCGAAATTGCAGTGTAAGTTAAGGCATATCCGTAGCTTCGGAGGCGCTGAGTTGCCGAAGCTACAAGGTAAATTAGGTGACCTTGGGGCGCAGGACTGTGTGCACTGCTTAGAGAAGAGAGATGCTAGTTGTTTCTTCAGCTTTGAGATCTGAATTGTAGGTGTGTTATATTTAAAATATCATTTTATGCTCTGAAGCAGCTCGATGAATCTGAGGCCTTCGGTCGACGAACCTTGGTAAAAGGTAAGGTAAGGTGGCCCCTAGAGAAGGGAGATGCTGGTTATTGCTTCAGCCATGAGATCGGAAGTGTAGATGATTTTCATTCTAAGATGATTTCCATTTCATATTCTAAAGGAGCTCGGGGCATCTGAAGCATTGTGTTGACGAACCTGCAAGGTAAGGTAAGGTGGCGCCAGATGCAGTTTGAGCAGTAAAGAAGTGAGATGCTGGTTTTTTGTTCAGCTATGAGATCTGAATTATAGATGAATACCGAAATGAGTTTCATTTGAGAATCTAAAGCGGCTCGCAGCATCTGACGTATTGTGTTGACAAACTTAGAAGGTAAGGTGAGGTGGCGCCAGGTGAAGCTCTTGTTTTAGAGAAGAGAGATGTCGATGATAGTTTCTTTAGCTCCGACATCTAAATATCATGTGTGTTTGATCTCTTTGAATTGGAGCAATACAGTGGGAAGGTCCTGGTACTTATTGTTCGCGCCGAGTAACTATGAAGGTTACCACAATGACATCAGTTTCGTTTCTCCCGTAAGATTACTCGAGCTCCAATGGCATTGGCATTGCGTTCTATTGTTTGCTATGGGATAATTCTGCACCCATAGCTAGAGGCAGTATTCTCAAAGAAACCTCAACCTGCTCCTTGGCCATCTCGGTTTGGAACATTACCTTGTGACGTTATTTAGGTCTGTGTTGCACTTGGCGAAGGTTTCGATTCTATACGAGCAAACTCCCACACTTTTCTGATTCCTTAGTGGACTAAGAATTCCACTGTGTAAGCCATCTCCGAGCTCCTAAGATGCTGAGGGTTTGATGCCCCCATGGCGCCGATAGCTGTACCGTTTTTTCGAATTTCGAGACGTTTAATTGTCGGTTGGTGAGGGTTTATTTAAATTAGTATTGTTTTAATGAGTAGTTTGTGGTATCCTCGGCCTTCTCACATTGGAGCAGTATCCTATCTATCACGGCTTGGAGCTTGGTTCCTCTGTCATTGCTTGGGCAAAGTGTTCCATCATTGAGCATTCGTTGTCGTGATCTGAGTGGCTGGTCCTAAGTGCCGAGATATTGACTAATTTGTAGAGGGATGGGGAAGAAACAAGATCCGGACTCTGCATTGAAAAAACTGAGCTTAGTTCAATGGAAATACCTGTTTCCTTGTATGTGTTTCTCGGCATGTTATGGTGTTTCAATCTCACACGCTGTTTCCCTTGTATTGACCCCTCACTACAGTTACGGTGAAGCGCGAAGACGCTGTACATAAGCCCATACAAGCTTCGAAGGGCCTGGATTGAAGTTTGCTGGGATTTTTATTAAAGCAAATTGACATAGTTCACCATTTGAAATGCTGAAGATTTTCGGGCTCGGGACTTCCACACATGAGACACACGAAACGCACGAAACACATGTAGAAGAGATGGATACGGAGGTGGAACCTCCCGTGGTTGTGCAGAGCACTCCACCCCAAGTTACTCAAAGCATTCGTAAGAGTATTGCCCAGGGTCCTGCGCGACCTCTTCATCTCGTTTATTGTGATGAGAAGGGGAAATTCAGAATGGACCCTGAGGCAGTTGCAGCTTTACAGCTGGTTAAGGGACCCGTTGGAGTGGTTTCTGTGTGTGGACGTGCTCGCCAAGGCAAAAGCTTCATCTTGAACCAGGTATGACTGATCTCAGGCTATTTATCCCCAAGATATAAATGGAATTATATAGCCATTATAACAAGCAACTTCATTGGTTTCTGAGGATCTTATCCTGGTGCACATTTCTTTGATTCCGCATTTCATACCACTGTGTCTTATTTGAAATAAGACACTTCACCTTGAAATGCCTCATGTCCTGTCCTCACATATTATAGACAACCTGTCCGATCAGATGCACAGCTTTCTGGTGAGTAGTTTGGGGTCCTTCTTGTACCCTCGTCGGTAGTTTGTAACTTTCCACGAATAGTGGAACCCTGGAGCTTGGTCCGAACTGAATGCAGCTTCCTGAAATTGCTGTTGGCACCCTGGGGTGAGCATGTAAGTTCTTTGGCTCCTACATACAAGGTATTCATTAGCTTGTCTTTGATGGTTGGTGTCAATCCTCGTGGTGCATTGTAGCTACTGGGACGAAGCAGTGGTTTCGAAGTTGCCGCAACACATAAGCCTTGCACTAAAGGGCTCTGGATGTGGAGTTCGCCCATAAAGCGCACAGCTGCGGATGGAAGTGAATACAGTCTCGTGCTACTCGACAGTGAAGGCATAGATGCTTATGACACAACTGTAAGAATGCACCCATAACTGCTACTGTCTCTTTTCACTTCGTGCATAGGTGTACTCAACTCACATACTTTGTAGTTTTCGAGAGGTATTGAAAACTGAAGATGTTTCGATGTTTCTGTTTTCCTGGAGTAGTGAAGCCACTTTTCTATCTGCAATGCGCAGGGAACATATAGTATGCAGATATTTTCACTGGCAGTTCTGCTATCAAGTATGTTCGTGTACAATCAGGTGGGTTGGTTACGTACATAGTGCCAATTTCTATTTGCATATCCATTCCTTCGTTGTCTTTGTCAACTCGCAGTTACTCGTCGAGGATGGAAACCTCGCTGGAAAATTGCATCTCTCATAGACGTCCACCGGTATTGAGGGGAGTGGACAGACTTGGTACTTTCAGTGAAATTAAGATCGCAAGTATCCGTCTGCCTTGCAGATGAATGGCATTGACGAAGCAGCACTGGATAACTTGTCCTTGGTAACAGAAATGACCAAGCACATTCGAGTTCGTGCTACACAAGGTGCAACCACAGCAGATGAGCTTGGCCGGTTTTCTCCCCTCTTTGTTTGGCTTCTTCGGGTAAGAATACTTCTCAAATCTAATTTCATGAAAAACAATATTTTCTGCTACCTGGGTGGGGTCGAGCACTGGTAATTTTTAGTCTTGTTCACGAGTTTGACGTTAGTCGGTCGTTGTTCATATATTGGGATACTTGGATAATATTTCCTGGATTCTTCTCGAGGTTAGAGTAGACTCTAGTTGGTTGTGAAATATCTCACTCTTGCTTGCGAGACTAGTACAGATATGTTCTGAACACTCAGTTCTTGATTATAACAATATGAAATGCTCTAGTTTCGTGATGGCAGTGGCGTGTGATCTAAGTGCAGGATTTCTACCTAGACCTGAGTGAAGATGGGCACAAGATTAGCGCACGCGATTACCTGGAATCTGCTCTTCAGCCAATTAGCGGTACTGGGAAAGCTGTTGTAGCGAAAAATGAGGTCCTTATACCCTTCCATCTTTCTGAGCATGTTCAAAAGAATCAGGCGCTCATAAATTCTGGATGATTGCAATGTTGGATTTGATCATCTCCAGAACTTCTTAGTGCAAAATTGGAAAATTGATGACTACTAATTTGTAAGTGTTTGTGCAACCACATCTATTTGTGATCAAACTCCCATAATTTCTGAAGAGGGTTTTGTTTCTGGGACAACAGATTCGGAATTCCATACGAGCACTCTTTCCGGAACGTGATTGTTTTGCTTTGGTGCGCCCTCTCGAAGCAGAAAAGGAGTTGCAGCACCTGGACGATATGCCGGTGTGATATCATTTCTTGACCTCAAACCTTGCCTTATGCTAACAATGCTGGAACTGTCTTGAATGTTCTGTATAGTTTATCAGCCACAATGAGCCTCGTTGGACATTAGGTTGTCTTGGTTGAATGGATCATGGAAAATCTGAAGAAACCACTCTGCGGTATTCATCATGGACAAGATGATAGATCTAAAGACAAGAGAGACGGAATTTGATGTTGACTGGATCTTATTGCATTATGTGAATTTTGCAGATGGAGCATTTAAGGCCTGAGTTCAAGGCTGGAATGGATGAGCTTACAAATTATATCTTTGAGAGGGCAAAGCCGAAGCAGCTTGGATCTCTTGTGTTAACAGGCCCCATGTTTGCTGCCCTGACACAGTCGTTTCTAGATGCTATCAATGCAGGGGCTGTACCTACCATAGCCACCTCTTGGCAGGTTGGCGCTTGGAATCTGTTGCTCTTCCATTATTGTTGATCTTAGGCATAGTTATTGTTTCCGTCCATGATTTGATTCGAGCTTAATGTTCTTACGCCCTTGCTGTGGTTTGCCCAGAATGTGGAAGAGACTGAATGCCGGCGAGCCTACGACTTGGCAGTTGAAACCTATACAACGTCCTTTGATAAATCAACTCCACCTGAAGAGGTATAATTAGCCTCCTTGTGAATCTGTACATGAAAAGCACTCCCTCATTCAATGTGATTGGAGCTGTTTTTATTAATACTGAGCACCTGTTGGTATGTTGTAGTTGTTAATGCAAGAGGCTCAAGAAGAAGCTCTTCAAGCAGCATTGAATATGTTCAACACTGAGGCTGTGGGTGGAGGAACAGCACGGAAGAAGTATGAAAGACAACTTCATACAACTGTCAAGAAACATTTTGAGGTAAGTACGAATTTTCTTTGGTGTGGTTTTTATTTTGTATGAAAGATTCCTTCGCCTGGATTCTGCATAATTTCAACTCTGCAGACAGACAAGAAGTTGTTTATTCAAAGAGTTCTCTTTAGTATTTCTTTGGAAGTTTTCCCTCTTATCTTGTTTCACACACTGAAGGGATGGAAGAACATTCAATCTAGTCCCAAGATATTTGGTTAAGATTTCAACCTGTGTACATGCTATTTCCTCAAAATCTGTTTCATATCCTATCCTGATAACCTAAGCAATTCAGGAATACAAACGAAAGGTGTTTATGGAGGCAGAACTCAAATGCCTGCGGGCTGTGGGTAGCTTGGAAGAAAGAATGCGCAACGCATGCCATGCGCCTAATGCTTCTTTTGAGTCTGTTGTCAAGGTACAGGTTCTGCCCATCACAGCATGACTTGAAAGGCCTTTATTCTGACAACTAGTATAAACTTCAGAAGACTTCTTCTTACCACATTTGAACTTAGTGTAAACTTTAGATTCATGTATTTAAATCATAAAAGTATGGTTTGCAATCTTGTTATATTATTCACATTCAATGCATGATGAGGAGCACTCTCTTGAGATGGTTTGTAACGTATGTATAGGTAGTTGATGGATTGGTGGCGGAGTATGAAATGTCGTCATCAGGTTCATTCAAGTGGCAGAAACTTGTCAGGTTCATGCAAAAAAGGTATAAACTTGCATTTTTTACCTTAACTTCTACTAGATTTTGCTTTGAGGATTGTGAGTTCCTTTTGTAAGTGCTGTGAATAATGTTTTCCAAATTTTGTAGAATACACTCTTCAATGAAGCTGGTATGTCGTGAATATTGCGTATGTAGGCTTTGTTGGTACATTATGACCATGTCAAAGCTGGTGGTTTGACATTCGAGCTAATCTATTTTGTCCGAAACAGTTTGACAGGGCCGTTGCAGGACCTGGTGAATCGCGAGCGTGCGAAAATGGTTGCAGAATGCTCTGCATTGGAGTTGAAACTCAAATCAATGGAAGAAAAAGTTGCTCTGGCACAGAACCAAGCAGATGCTGCCCAGAAGGACGCACAGGAATGGAAGAAACGGTATGAACAGTCCATCCATGATTACCAGAGATCCTCTGAGAGTGCTGCTGCCCAATATTCTACACTTCAACGGAAGGTCACTACTTTGGAGGAGAGACACACGACCACCATGACCAAGCTCGAGGAAACAAAAAGAGAGGCATCCGAGTGGCAATTGAAATTCGACCATCTGGTCACTGACCACAAGAAGGAAGAGGAACGCATATCTTCTGAAATGAAAGCTCTACAGGTACTCTTTCTTTAGCATAAAACCAACATAGTCTTTGTTCATTCAATGGCTTGTGTAACTGCTTCCTGCGTGTCCACTTCACCTTTCCCAAGATTCATAGAAGGGTAACTGGATATGGGTATGTATTCACATGTGAAAGCTACAGAGTAGCTTTCATTATCTTTGACTTGGGTGAGTACGTAAGGGAAAGTACATCTTATTTATTTGTTCTCAAAAGAGTAGTAAACAGATTGGCAAATCATTATTCAGATTATCAGACTTGAATGCTTGCTTGCTTTGCACAATGGAGCTCCTCTACAGACAAATCAGAGTTTCCTATTGAATTCTGCAAAAAGTACATACTTAAGAGTGCAATCCCTTCATGCAGAACCGGTGTACTACTGCTGAGGCTCGTCTGGCAGCTATACGTGAGCAGTGCGAATCTGCGAAAGAGGAAGCCACCGAGTGGAGATGCAAGTATGAGGCAGCAGCAGCAGACACAAAAGCAGCTATAGAAAGGGCAACTGCACAAAAGGACCGAGCCATAAGTCAAGCACAGCTTCGGGAGGATTCCCTGCGGGCAGAATTTGCCGCAACTGTGTCACAAAAGGTAATATTGTTCTTCATCTTGTAGGGAAGGAATTTATGTACTGCTCATGGAAATAGGTGCATTCTGGTTACATCGAAACCATTTAGGATGATATAGCATTACACTCTTCATTTGTCCTCCTCCCAGTTCGTATGAAACTACTAGACTCGGCTTGATTGTGGAGTTTCATAAACGCTTTTAGGGTGACGTGTGGGTGGAAAATGGTTGGATTGGGAAATCTGAGCATTCGTTGTCATGTTTCCAGGATGGTGAATTGAAGGACCTTCAGGCTCGGGCTGATCAGAGCGAGCGTCGCATTGTGACTCTCACCTCTCGTCTTCATGTGAGTGTTGAATATAATCATACCTTGCGATTATTTCCTGCATGACTATGCCTTGCGCTGGTCAAAATTCCTTTTTGGAAGAAATTTGTCCTTTGTTGTATTCAGATTAGTCGAGACCCTGTTGAATTCCATGTGCAAATTACCGGACAACACTCTGGTAACGTGATCACTTCACTCCCATTCTTATACTTGACGATGGTTTTCAGGAGCAAGAGTCCAAATGCAGTAGTCACACTGAAGAGTTGACGACTTTGAAAATGGAGTTTCGATCACTTCACTCTGAGCATGAAGGAACAAAATCAACTACTGTGGCCCTCGAAAAAGACCTTGAAAAGGCGCGACAAGACAAAGTGTATGCCGAACAGAGAATGCAGGAAGCGCTGCAGAGGATGAAGGAAGCCGAGGAGAGATGTACAGCTGCGGAGAAGAGTGCAAAATATGCTACTGAAATTGCAGAGAGTGCTCGGGAAGCAGCATCAACAACTGAGAAAGAAAAGCTGGAGTCGCAAAAACTGGCTGTGGAGAGGTTGGCATCCATTGAGCGTATTGAACGGCACTGTGAGACCCTTGAACGTGAAAAGGTGGATTTGGGGCAGGTAAAGTTGTCTTGCAAACTTAGTTATTAGTGTGATAATTGAGGATACCTATTCCTGAAACATGGTGTTTAATCACCAAGGTGAACTGAGCACTGATCAAGATTTGTGCTACCTACTTTAGAGCCATTTCTGTATTAGTTGTTCCTTTTTGGATGTGAAACTTATACCATCATCCTGGTATACAATGTCACACCAGAAGCCCATGCTAATTTGGAAGCTTCATCAGCTGGAGTCTCTGTGGCTTTTGGTAAGGTGGTCCATTTCAGATAATTGTTTCATCCTGGGATGAGCACTAGAATACATTACACTAAACACATTAAATCTGGACTTGTGTGCAATTAAACAGGAGCTGCACCAAGTAAGGTTAATGGAGAAGGAAGCCATCACACGAGTGACTTCCCTTGAGCTTCGCCTTGAAGAGCGAGAACGGGAGATGGAAAAGCTCCTGGCAGATTCAAATGAACAGAGATTGAAGACTGTGGAAGCATTTGAGAGCCTGCTGACAAGTGAAAGAGCTGCAAAAATGGAGGCTGCAAGTCGTGCTGAGGAATTGTCAATTCAACTCCAGACTGTTCAGGGAGAGCTTGATGCCCTGCAAACACAATTGATGTCAGTGAAAAACCATGAAACTGCTCTGGACACGAAGCTCAAGTCATATGCAGATGTGCCCACCATTTCCCCAGCCGCTACGGCGCGCAGTAAAAGGGCTTGGATAGAGGATGGTGTGGTTGAGATGATGAATGGAGTGGAAATGAATGTAGAAGAAAACCATAGAATTAAGAGGGAAAGGGTAACTGATGACGCAAGCAGCTTCGAAGAGGTCAATGAGTGCCACAACTCGAACGAAGTCACAAAAGAACCACTTCAGCCAACACCAACACAAGACTACCACAAACTGACTGTTGCAAAGCTGAAGCAGCAGTTGACTGAGGCAGGATTTGGGGAAGAAGTGACACAAATCAAAAGCAATGCTACGAAGAAAGATGTCATCGCTCTGTACGAGGAGCTCATGCTTTCGAAATGAGTACTGCACCTACTTTTTATGGATGCTTTTCCTCTCCTGTGAGAAAGATCAAGAATTGCTCCCTTGTTATTCAGAGCTCCTGATGTGCTTGAGATCCTGCTGTGAGTGGACAGAACGAGAAATCCCAAAAGCATTACAGGCTCTGGTTTCCTCTTTCAAAGGTTTCACTAGAATGGATGTGAAAGCTCCTGAAAGGTTCTATACTATGTTCATTTTATACCCTTTTTCTTCATTGAGCCTCTGTAAATACCTTTGATTTGTTGTAGGCTACTCACTCTGCAGGCAGTTGAGCGGGCAATTTTGCAATTTCAGATGTAGATTTTGAGCTCAGATTGAGGATTTGTATTGCCCTTAAGTCTGGGAGGCTATGTAAAGTCGTAGGTAACTTGATTTCGGTGAGGTAATGGAACATATTATTATGCCAATTCAGGGATTATATAACCTATTGCCATTATGCAGCAAGTTGTCGATATGAATGTTGGAGATACAAATGCACTTGAAGGGAGATCATTGAGGAGTTCTTACCCTCTTATTTCATTCTTGGAATGATAGTCTGCCTGTTTTGGTTCAGTAACTTTGCACATAAAATTATAGAAGTTTTGATATGAAGAAACAGCAGTATGTACAACATTTCAGATTATCATTTGTGGAGGTGTTTGGCAATAAGTTACTATCCTTGGCACTCTTCATAAAGTTGGTTGGCTTGGATGTAAAAAACATGAATGTTGCAAATTGATGCAACTTGGAGTAGACTATATGTTGGTGGGGTTGTCTGAACAATTGAGAAGACTGGATGAGAGACTGGATGTACGTTAGACAAAATTTGGTGACAAAAGATTGAATGAATTTGTTTCTTTGATGTATGTAGGTGTCCATCTACCAATGGACACCAAAACAAATGTGTTTAATAGAGATAATATCATGTGCTTAGAGTATTTAAACCATTCTAGGCTCAATAGTCAACATAATTGGAAGGACCTATATCACTATTGCATGAGCACACTGAAGAATCTTCATTCTGAGAATGAACAAAATATTCATATGCGCTTTCCGTGAATTACGAGGAAAATGGCTAGAGACAAAGTTGCGATTTGCTGAGATAGGTTTAAGATAGGAACATCTTAAACCAAGAAGTTAAGGTAATTGGCATACATGTGGCAACCATAGGAACCAAAAAAATAAAATTCCCAGGTAAAAAAGAAGAGACCATGTGTAGTGCAATTTTAAGAAATTTAACTTGCACACTAAAATGTAAACACATGACACTTGCCATTAGTATGCTCAAAAATATCTTCCGCTTGCATACTAAAATGTAAGACTATCATCTAACGTATCCCATTGTGCTACTCTAAATGGGCACGGACAGGACATCCCCCAAGCTGGGACTTACCACGCCCCCTGCGTGGATGGATGTCGTCGGAGTCCACGTCCCAAGTCGAAGTGCTGCTCAATTTGCAATACCTGCCGCACAATATTTGCCACGGCCAAAAGCTTTAATCAAAAAAATTTTGGGCTGCCCAAATTTTGAAGGAGGTTAGGGTTTGATATAAAGTGCGGGTTCTAAACATTCCGCCTCCCCTAAACATTCTTTCCTTCATGAAATGGATGAATGTTTCAACAAATTTGAAATGTACTCACTCATCCCAATCAATATGGGCCCTTGGATGTGAGGCTTTCATTCAATACTAGGGAAGAAACTATATAATGTGTTTGTAAGGATTTAGGGTTCTCTTCTTCACTTGTAACTTTGCTTTCATATCTAGAGGTAATAGTGTTTACACTAATCCTTCTAGTTCAGCTACATCTTGAATTACTTATTTGAATGAAAAATATTGTTATTTTTGCTTCTTATTTTGTGGTGCATTTGTTCTACTTTAGATACTAGATTGCACCAAGTTTGTGGAGCATCAAATGAGATTTGTGGCACATTTATTTTGCGGCAGGTATTGCACTCTCTTCCCTATTCTTCATTTAAGCAAGCATGGAAGGTGTCCAAAGAGCGTACAATATATATATGTTGTGTCAGGTATTGCATAGTTGCTGTGATTTGTTTTCATGTTGTATTTGTAGAAATAATTAAGTTTCATTTGTTTAGGTCTAGTAAATTATAAGGCTATGGCTCACATATAAAATGTTCTTCTTTGCATGATTTAGTTTGATTTATTAATTTTTATATTTCATTTTTTTCATTTTTCATTATCACACTTCATTTCCTTATAGTTTCCATGAATGTGAATGTTTAGGGTCTACCGTATGGATCAATTTAGTGTAGTGTAGAATTGATAGTCATGTTGGTTTTCTGGTTGTGTTGATACATCAATTAAGATTAAATCTCTTTGTTGGTTGCTTAAGGCAAGACAATAGCCATGGGCAGAAAAAAAGAGGTACCACATATTCAATATCCAAGTCAAGGTCCTATTCATTACCAAGATTTGATATGGACTCAAGCGATGAGACGGGGTTCAAAGGACTCCTCTATTTGTACAGTGATGACGGCCTATATTTTGTGGGAAAGAATAAACGACTTTATCGAAGGGCAAGTCATGGACGATGGTTCTTCAGTTGAATGGGCCAAGGAAGATAGCAAGGAGAACAAGAAAGAGCTCAAACGCATACAGCTGACTTCATCTATTGTTCAAACATGGTATGTAATCTTATTTTTTATTTGTTTGTTTACCATTTAGTACTCCATTGAAGGAAAAATATATATATGGTTTTACAATTGAGATTAAAACAACTACTTGTATTTTTTAGGTTTTATTGTCCTTATGGAAAAGAAGATCACCGATTTGATCCTAAGCATAAAAAATAAAATAAAAAGATGTTTAGCACGATTTGTTGTAAGACAATTGCAATTATATCCTCATATTGGTGAGGTTATCTACTACCATAGTGAGCATACCAGGGAGAATGGTGAAGTTGCACATGGAATAATGGATCCCGATTCAATAGCAAGGAGAAGTGAGGTAGCTCCTTGAATATCTTAAGAGTTGAAGAGATGGCTTATTAAGCGTTTGGATGACGGACTCATAGCTAGACAAGTCTTTGAAGAACATACGAAGGTATGGTATGAAGGTTGGACAAAAAATAGAAAACACTTAAAAGACAACTCTTTACTTCTTAAGCATGTTCGTTACTATGAGTATCAAAGAAAAAAAAATATTTGGTACAGACACAAAAATGCATTGGTGAGTGTGAATATGTGGAAATTGGAGAATCCTAATGTGATCTTCTCCTATCAAAATGGTGACGCTACTGGAGGTGTTCCTTTCACCATTGGTATTCAAACTCCATGGCAAAAGGCAACTATTTTGAAATATGAAAGAGATGGATGTATTTTTATGGACGCAAATTTTGGTACAAATGATTTGATGTACCACTTGTTTACTCTGGTGGTTTTTGATGAATGGCACAACGGAATTCCAATTGTATGGATTATTACTTCACGACAAAAAGAAGATGATATTTATGATTGGCTATGGGCACTAAAGTTCTTTGTCAACAACGAGCACTTAGATTGGAAACCATCGTGCTTCATTGTAGATGATGCAATACAAGAACAAGAGGCAATCAAGTAAGTATGCCATTGTTTTTTTTGTTGCATTTAATATATTTGCATTTAAGATATAATGTTCCATTGGTTGGTAATGGCATTACAATATTGTTTTTGTAGGAGGGTATGGAATGATGCAAAAATTTATTTATGTGCATTCCATGTTTTGAAAAATTGAAAAGAAAAGTGTAAAAAAAAGTACCGGGTGACAAATTTGCGAAGTGGGAAATATTTTGGGAAATGCAACAAGTTCTCTACCTTAGCATTGAGTACAAAGAAACGGAGGAGCATTCATTGAACGTGCTAAGAATGCTATGAATAAGATATTTGAAGAATATGACGTATCCGCCATCAAGAAATATTTTGGAAAACACTATACCAAGATATATGGTAAGTCACTCTAACATCTTCATTTTCACAAGTTGTATTTGTGTATGAAATGCATTGCTACACTTTATTTCATTTTTGTCTTATATGTATTTTGAGTTCTAATCATTAAATTGTTTTTTCTATATAGAATTATGGCTGGTTGGTTTGCGTTGTTTACCTTATACAAATCAAGATACAAACAACAGTATTAAGTCTTACCATGATGCTCTAAAGAGATGACTTAGTGAATTCACAAGAGGTGCGTCGGGAAGAAGATTGGATTGGTTAGTATGGCGTTTGACAATATTTGTTGTCTCTCACTACATGTATATTGAAGAACAAAAGTTCAAAGGTTTCATTCCAAACAAAAAAATATTGATGGATAAAAAATATTGATGGATAAAAAGTATTGATGAAACAATTGTGGATAAAAATATTGAAAAAACCCGTAATATTTCTAATGATGATGTATTACAACCTACATCTTGGGACAATTGATGGGGAATGAAGTCTCAAACCCCTACAATTCTCACTCAATGGTATTTTTTTAGAGGTAATTCATTTGTAGACTATGCTTGTTGTTCTTGTGAATATGCTTTGAGAGGCAATTTTTGTAAATATCAGATTGCTATTCTTCTAAAGTTTTTGTCAGATTGCCGTGAGAGCACTATATTAGAATATTGTGGAACTTACTATGGCGTTCAACGTGGGGGGCTTGGAGGCATTGTATTTATATTTAAAGCCACATAAAATTAGTGATTTTGAAGAAGAATTGGATGAAGACGCAAGCGGACATGGATACAGAGAAGAAGAAAAAGATAGTGATACTGATGATGAGGGAATTAAAGATACATTGACAGGTCCTACACCGGAAGGAGTTGCATTGAGGACGAAACAACTTTTGGAGGGAATACAAGAAGAGTCTTTTAGTGGAGGAATGTTGTTGATGCAACATACAAATGCAATTTTGGAGAGGCTACATACTGATGTGAGAAATTTACGAAGATCAAATGCCATTGATTCTTTCCATCTAAATGTACATTTTGAAGCAATGAAAGATATTACATCAAAATCTATCAACCGAACTAAAGACTATATGAAAATTTATTTGGAGAGGAAACAAAAAAGAACAAAAAGACCTAGGGGTGAATAGTATAGTATATATACTAGGTGTCTTATTTATGTTATATTTAAATACAATTTTTAATAGATATATTTATGATTACCATTCAAATTTAATCATTTCAAGTGTATTCAAACAAGTCTGAAAGCCTGCAATACATGTCACATTTTTTCCTGCCACACTGTTTTGGGTTAGCAAGTACCGAAAGTTTGCAATACCTACCGCACTTTTCCTGCCACACTGTTTAGGATTTGTAATTACCGAAAGTCTGCAATACCTGCCGCGGTTATATCTGCCGCACTGTTTTGGACCATTAATTATTTATAATGTGTGTAATTTTAAAGGCATAAAATAATAGTATAATATGTGTATTATTTAGAGACTGTAAATCATTGTCTTCATAAATTGTGCTCTTAAATAAATAATGAACATATAGAAGAGACATCATCATATATTGAAGAAAAAAAATATTCTATGTTAAATAATTTGAATCCAACTTCACAAGCTAAATAGAAATCATACTATGCCTTCACTCACGGAAGTAGCGGGATATCGAGCAGGATAATCCTCTGCCTTCTCCTCAACCTTAGCCCTAATTGAGGTGGATTTCATATTCCACAAACTTTCTTCTACATTGAGCATATCTTGCTCATATTTCTCCCATCCAAGATTGTACCTTTAACAAACAAAAAAATTTGAATGTTAAAAAAAATTTGAACAATAATAATACACATATATAATAATATAAGAAATTATTGAAGCCTAACTATTCAAACTCATATAATTTAAAAAGAACATACCAATAGAAAACTTCTTGATCTTCGTGATACGCAAGCAACTCCTCCTTGAATAGCTTGCGCTCATAAGGAATGTGATTCTTCGAAAATGTCTTCACCAAATTTGCATATTTCGATGTCTTCGTAGTTACAATTTTTCGAAGAAAACATCATTTGTTTCCAATGAACTTCATTTCTGGGAATTAATCAAGCCCACCCCCCATTCACTAATTCCAAGAATCTCTACCTTCTTTGAATCAAGAAAACTACAAAGAAGAGGTTTAGGGAGTGGCTTACGATCTTGTGCATTTTCTTCAATCTCACTCCACAAAGCCAATGCCTTCTGCCTCCAGACCTCCACTTGTTGGCTATGAATTTTTCGTAGCCGTTTCTCCACATCTCCCATAATCTTCGAATTCATTGTCTTGTGATCTTGAATCCGATGGCGATGATTTGTTCTTGGCCTCTCTGGTTCTGCTTTCTCTATAAAGAGAATGTGTTTCTTCTTCATGTGTCCATGGAGATTCTTCAAATTCTTGAATTTGCGGGTGCACTCTCCATGGCGACACTCAAAGGCTTGAAAAATGTCTTTCCGGTCCTCCCGCCTTTGAGGAAACCAATAATAAGTCCCGAAGCTCGTAAGGGGCAAACCATCCTCTACATCATACAAGAAATAAAATACAACTTTAGAATTAATTATTATAAAAATTATAATTCTAAAAAATATACATCACCACATACTTTAATAAATGACATGTAAAATTTCCAAGTACAGAATATTCATAATATTAAATTTAAAGTGGTTAAATAAGTTCTACATATTAAGTACCATTTGTCCTCATATTTGGAGGAAGATGCATTTGTGATTGTTCAATATCAGATATCTCACTCTCCGACCCTAAATCCATACCTTCACGCGCCAAAATGGTTGGCACTGCATACATGTGGTTTCACAGTATGAGTTAAGTGGTCAACAATTGTCCAATTTTGCAGCATTGAATATGCACATTTTCAAAGAAGAAGAATTTGAAGGAAAAATCACATACATGGAGAGAGAACTCCCGTCGTTGAAGTGGATGCCGGAGCCGGTAAAATGAGAAGGGGAGCTAGGAGTTGCGACATAGTAGAGATGGACATATGGCGCAGCTGGTGAATCTGTATCCAAAGAAGGTTTGCTAACCACCTTGTATTTATATATCATAAATGTAACTTTACAGTGTTCGGGGTTTGATTTGCTTTCAAACAAATGGAGGCCATTACCAATGTGGGGCTACCTTCCATTTCCAGATCTGGGACTGTTCAAAGAGTATTTGGTCTGTGCTGGCGGTGGACTTTTGTGTGCAAATGTCTCCAAATCTCCTGAACATGAATTTCTGGTAGTCTGCAACCTTATGACACAAAGCAGTACGGTTTTGCCACCTCTCAACTTCCCACGGAATCCAGTGCTCATACACATATTGGCCAATCCAAATACAGATTCATACAAAGTAATAGTTGCTGGGAGCTCAGGGATGTCTGGAGGTCACATTCTGTCAAGAAAAACTGAAGTGTTTGACTTACTCACATCAAAATGGGAAGTTACTGGTGACCTGCCTGGGTTGGAGTTTAGCAGAAGTTTGTGCAAAGACATTCAGCAATTAAATTCTTGAGCTACTCACCTGCAGGTGGGCGTGAAAGCTCCGGGCACAGCGAGGAGCACAACCTTCTTGTCCTTCAGGGATTCATGGATTTGGAAACTGTGGCTACCATTGTTGTCTTCCAAGTAGCTCGAAAACATCGTCCAGAATCTTGTCACCAACTGCAATAGAAGCCATTTTCGCCAGATTCGCGGGAGCGGGGGCGGGAGTGGGCAGGTTGCTCGAAGTGCCTGGTTCGAGGTGCCGTGGCAAATATTGTGCGGCGGGTATTGCAAAGTGAGCGGCACTTCGACTTGGGACGTGGACTCCGACGGCATCCATCCACGCAAGGGGCGTGGTAAGTCCCAGCGTGGGGGATATCCTGCCAAAGCGCTGCCAAAGCGCTGCCAAAGCGCTGCTACATACAGATGAACCGGAAAATCACCGATCGTTTTAGAAGAATTCATAATATATATATACCCCGACATAACATTATTCAGATCCATAACAGTGTTATGTGGGACTGACAATATTCTACAGAATATTCCACCATTCATGCTGAATGTGAGGAATATTCTATAGAATATTGTCAGTCCCACAAAACATTGTTATGGATCCGAATAATGTTATGGACTCAATAAAGAATAACCAAAGGATGTCAAGATGTCAACCTTGTTCCGAGAGGACTCTTGAACAAAGACGGGCCAACGGGTTCAAATTCAAGTCGGCAGAGTGATTGACATTTGTTTGTTCTTTTTCTTTTCTTAACCGGTGGGACTTGGATACACTAGGATATCAACCGATTATGCAACCACTATCAATTGATATCAAACCATGGCGGTTACCTGCATGTTATGTATTTGGATTTGTGTACCTAGCACTGCTAACATTGTGCACATGTGTGATATAGTTCATGTCTGGATGTCGGTCAGAAGTGGAAGCAGGTCTTAACCTGGATGCAATGAACCAGAGCGTGGGTTAGGGCTTGTTTTAGAGAGGAAAGTCCTAGAATTAGGCGATATCTTTAGAGAATGATGAACTAAATCATTTTTACATTCATGTTAGGTGAGGTCCTCTCAATAATGGGGTTTTACATTTACTATTCGTTTAAAATTCATTTAAAAGGTGGTTGGTAGTAAGGGTTGGATGTAGCAACCAGGTCCCCCCAATGTTAAAAACAAGGTTCCGTCATTTGTGCAAATCTATTGATTATGAATGAAATAAATTGTAATTATTAAGCACGTCGTGGTTTTCCATTTGCTTTAACTTGCAAGTCAGTGTTTGGCATAAACATTAGAAATGAGTGGATGACAATTGAAAAAATTGTTGACTTTGTGAAGTGACTTGCACGCATGCATGGGATGTGTTTTATATGGAAGAGTGCAATCCATGCTTTTTCATGCTTATGATGAGACATATTGATGTTGATTCACCATACATTTGAGCTCAAAGTCTATCGTTGGGTCTTTGGATGCATGTAAGCAAACTTCAATGTTACTCTTTGGTTAGGGTTCATTGCCATCGACCTCAATCCCCATAACATACAAGTTGTTGGTGTACGTCTACTTCCAAAAAAATGCAATGTCACAAGTTTGTCAATCTTTTTGTTCTTAAATTAAATTACATGGGGAGAGGGATATATAGTAGATGACATTTGTGGTGAGGGGGAGAGTAAAATGACATGTGGAGTACCCACATTTTGTTGACTTTTTGGTTGCAATTGTAGTGACTACAGTGATCATTGCATTTTTTTGCATGTATTTATTGTAGTTGTGGTCAAGCACCACAACAATAAGTCGACATGTTATGAAAATAGTGGATTTTCTCACTTTTTGGTGTCCACAGTTATTGGGACCCAAAAATGAGTGACTTTGGACTCCACATTTGGGTTTTTATTGCAATATATTCCAAATTTTGTATTGGCATGGGGCCCCTAGTGACATCATCCAGTGGTTTGGCCTCGTGTTCCTTGTAGTGACGGCTAGAAATCTCCCCAGACTCTGTTTTACATGCCCAACTCATACATTTACTGCAACATGTCGAGATGGGCACAAACTAGTGTTGCTCTAGTATTGTTTTCTTTTGCGGGTATTTGTAACAAGAGTTTCACTCTCTTTTTAATACTAGTGGGGTATGGGTATTTGAGAGCATTTTTTGTTGTTTGATACCGTTCAGGTCTATATACACTAGAAGAAATCTTGTCCATTTCAACCCTCCTTTCGACTAGGCCATCAAGACTAAACCAAGAAAATGCATAAACAAATCAATTCGGTTGGGAATTGGGTGGCACCTTCCACTAAGAAAATGCATAAACAAATCAATTCGGTTGGGAATCGGGGGGCACCTTCCATGGGCACACCACGGGTACCTTCCGGTTGCCTACCAATTGAATTGTTTATGCATTTTCTTGGTGGCAGTCTTGATGGCCTAGTCGCAAGGGAGGGTTGAAATGGACAAGATTTCTTCTAGTGATACCATGCAAGAATCTTCATACCTAGGCAAAATCGTCCTAGTAGCAATATGGTTTAGAATGGTGTTGACTCAAATAATAAATTAGGTATACAAAGATTAAGTATCTCACTTTGGCATGCCCATCAAATATCAATATTTGGCTTGTATTATAGTATTGATACCCACGGGTAAGGTCTATGTTATCATTATTGATGTTGATTATCAATAGCATGCATTCACCTATATACCAGACTAACACCGGTACAAACGCCATAGAGTTCCCCAATCCTAGTGAGAAGGTGAAGGATCTAGGGAAAGGATTGTATGGAAGTGTGCATGACTATTTGTGCCATGGAGAGCATGTAATTATTAAAATAATGTTTTAAAAAGAGTTGAGTCTTAAGGTTGCAGCCACCAGCATGAGTTATGGTGTTGCTTCATCTTTGAGTTGATCTATGTATATAGGTAATCCGAAAACAAGCATCACAAATATTTAGAGGGCCTACTACCTCCTTTCAAATGTGAACACCCTAAACATGTGTGGACAACCCAACCCACACTTATCTCCCACAAGGGCAACCCCTTTGGTTCCTACATGGTTGATTGAAAATGTCCAGTTCACCCAGATACCCTCACAAATGATTGGTGGATGATAAGTGATAGAGTGCACCAAAAAATGAAGTGCTAGGAAGTTCACTAATCAATGATATATAGTGATGCAATTGTTATGAAGAAAGATGCATGTATTTTACAAGGATCATGCCACCAAATGTGATGAATATGGTTGGAGACAGGTTTATGGTGGAACATTTGCTTGTCAAGGACCTGAGGAAATGGCTGCACTTGATAGATGTACTTTTGGCTTCCACTTGATATATACATTATGTGTTCATCCTACCCTTAATTTTAGGTGTCCATAACAGGTCACATGACAAAATAGGCTACGGTTCGAAATGAAAAACAATAACTCTCTCGCAGTTGCATTGCTAACTCAACATAAGATTCTAAGATTCCAACACCCTGAACATTACCGGGCAATTAAGGATAAAGAACTACAAAGAGTTACTGTCAGTGCTCAAAACCAAATCGCTCAGCTGCTTCTTGATGCCAGATGGAATTAGCATTAATTAAACTTTAACATCTACGTGTAACATATAAACCTGGCCTTCATGAGCAAAGGCAATGGATCGGGAAGAACCGGCAGTTAGTTACAGATGAACCAGTTGAATTTGAGAAATAACCGGTTGAAGTTCAAGACTGCAGGAAAATTACCGATCGTTTTAGAGGAATTTATAGAATATACCCCAATTTAATAAAGGAAACCGGAGGATGTCAACATGTAACGGGTTGGACTTGCAAACACTAGGATCTCAACCAATTATGCCCAAAAATCTCCCCGATCACTAAGCAAAGGTAGATGAGTCTTAAATTTACTTAGATGGGTCTTACTTTTTCTGACTACTCCTAAGATATGAAACTCGCAATTAGTACAAAATGGTCAGAAAATTTCATATCAAAGCCATTTGTAGCCACTTACCTCATAATTTTTGGAGCTCAATTGAACATCTTGTTCTTTATCATATTAAAGAATCTCATGCTCATCAAATAATCGTATTGGGTCGCTTAATTATGTTAATAACTATCAAGCATAGATAGTTATCATAATTTGAACACGTATTATAATCTCTTGTTAAGACATGTTTTTTCCATATCCGTTCTGGGAGCAATACCAAATCACATTCCATTCAAGTACAGGTGTCCAATAGATAAGTAACTGAATTAGGCATGTCTACCTTAATTCATAAGGTGAGCCCCGAACAGATTAGGACTAATTTTCTAAAATTTCTGAGGGTGGATATCGAAGCAATCTAGGTTGCTGTAGAGCAGGGTACAATGGCAGTGCACAAATCAACATATGATTCTCTGGTTTAAATACATTGCAAAGGTTCACTGCAACCTTTCAACTTACTCCTCCTGACCAGTTGACAAATTTAATGTCCCTTGTACAGAATCGCAGAAAACCAACCCCCTCCACTCACTAGGAAAGTAAAGTCTCCGCAAAGTCGGACATACAACTGCTCTGTGTCCGGTATGAAATTTTTGGTAGCATTCCAATTTCTAACCTCTTCACATATGTGTCTGAAAAAATTTGGCAACATCAAATGTTGCTAAGAGGTTGAGATATGTTGTTGTTCTGTTTGAATCCTATCACCACTTCATGTCTGCTGAGGCAGATATACTAAAAAGATTTAATATGCGGAAGGACTAATCACATCATCTATCTTGAGAATCATCTTCACCACTTGAGTCGCCAATTGTACTTGTTGCTTCTTCCCAATCAACGTCTCAAACACATTCTGCTCTCTCATGTCATTTGTTCCAACATCATTGCAATCGATTCCCAAGTGTGGATTATGCTCCTGCCAAAGAAACTATAAAGTCAGTAATTTGAACTTTCCAAATGTCAAAATTCTACTTACAAAGCAATTTACCGAATATAATAAGAACATTTCTCAGACCTGACCCTCAACGCCTTACCTTAACTTGCTGTGCTTTTACTGCAGTTAAGGTGTTGATTGGCTGCAACCCACTATTCTCTGCTAGGGCCATGGGTACCATATCTAGTGCGTCTGCAAATGCTCGCATGGCATACTGCATCATCCAAGTTCAGAAAAGTTAGCCTTTTGGTAGTGAACAATATAACACAGCAAAAGTCTTGACACACGTCTCGGAGTAATATGCAGCCTAAACTCTTGACCACCACCACAACCCCTTATTGAAGTCTTGAACAACCTTTCAAAGTCTACAACAGCAGTATTCATCCTAGAAACTACTGTAGTTGTAGTGGTTAATGTGAAAGTATCACATCTTGTTTGAGGAGATGATTGGAAAAGAATGGAAGTCATTGGTGATATTGACAATGAGGCCTCAGGTAAGACGCAACTGGTATAACAGGATTAGGAAACATCATCTTAGACACACCACTACAAAGTGAACACAGACAGCCAATGCCCCCATCATCTTGATGCAAAATTGGAAACCAGGATATTGGGTGAGGGTAGATGAAGGACCTGCTCAACACCAGAAATTCTGTCAGCAGCAGCTTCAACAGCCAAAGAGCAAGAAATTTCGGCAGCACCACCACCAAATACAATAGAGTTGTCCCGAATCAAGTTGCGCGCGACACAAAGAGCATCATGGAGACTTCTCTTTGTTTCCTCAATCATCATCTTGTTACCTGTTCACAGGATTCAGAATCATCAACTCCACCATCATCCACCTCCATACTCATGGTCATAAACATCTGCCTGCCCTTTCTGATGTTCTCCAGTATCATAGGAAGAGAAAAGTTACAGACTAAAAATATTTGTATGCTTTCCCTTGATCGCTGCTAAGACCATCTCCTGATAGAGATCAAATGTTCAGGTTCCTGCTAGATTGTCTTTTTCTGATAATTACACAATGTGCTTCTAGCTTGTGTCACCAAGCTTTATTACTAGTCTTTAGTTGAGTGGGTTTCAGAACACCAAGTCCCCCAGTCCTATATCTGCTTCAGAATTAGCAAATATTAAAAATCTTGATGTATACATGTTTTGAGACTTTACAACTCAAGCAATTTGTCCTACTTGGGTGAAGTTGAGATCAATAAAACAATTAAGGTTAAGAATTTCACTTCCCCATTATATCAGCATTCTTGTACACAGCTACTGCTCATTGAAAATTTTGCTAACTGATAGCGATTATACTATACAGATACTTACCACCACGGATGAAAATTGTCACAGCTCTAGAATTTGCACACTGCTCAATGTAAAGCATTCGGTCTTTGGTAGTGCCGAAGCCCTTCTCCCTCACCAAACCAGCCTTTAAATCAACATGCACGTTGATCAGTAAATAGATAAGACTAAGAGAAGACATCTGTACATACTAGATTTCACAAACCAATTTCAAAAGTAATTTCAAAACCAAGACAGTGGAAATCACACATGATGTCTGGAGCAGCTCAAACAAGCAATGGTCATCCCGAAGGTAACCAGACCCAAAACATGCATATGGACCATATGTGCTTCAAAAGGACCTACCTTGCCGAGCTTGTCAGGTGTCAGCTCCTTGAATCTAGGCACAATGCGCCCTCCTGTACACACGAGAACAATCAAGAAGTACCAAAGATTAGTAGGAAAAAAATACGAGTTAAATAATTAGAGCCTTGAAACCCAGACAAAGCCAACTGCAATGTATTAGACATAATATAATCTTCACACAGAAGCTCTATTAACACCATTGAAGATTCCAATGACAAGATACATTTTTGCAATATATATCTGAAATTTGGAATCAACATACCTCATAAGAACTAGTATATTGAGTATACCCTGAAGGTCACAAAATTAAACAAATTTGGAATCTAACACAATATAGTCACAGAGATGCGGCAAACCTGTAGCAATGGCAATGAGTTCCAGTTCAACTCCTCCCACCCATCGAACAGCTGGAAGATTCCGGTGCATTAACAAATGGTTGGCCTCATCATCAAAACCCCATTGACAGATGACTAATGTAGCACCAGCATCCTGTAGCACACATTCATGACAAGCATTAAGTTGTGAAAGTGGTTTACATTGATTCTTCATTTTAGTACTAGAATATTTACAAAGAAAAACACCTGTGTAGATGCATACTATAACAACCCACACCTCAAAGACAGATATATGACCCAAAAAAAGTCACATATTTGATGTCATGTCTAAAAACAACCATATTAATCTGTTGATTTCATGACGTGGTTTTAGGAACAGGGACGTGCAGTTTAAAAAGAACACTACATAGCAACTATCCTCCGCATAAAGCTGTATACATAATCCTCGTATGCCTATAATTAGAAACAAAAACACAGTAAAGTAGAATAAATGTCTGACCTGGCACTGCTGAACCATGTCATTGAAGTATGTCTTCTCTGCTTCTTGCAAAGCCTCGAACTTTTCCACGGAATCAATATCCACTTTATGTTTGGTCTTGGGCTTGGGGGGCTCAAATGGACAGGTCAGAATTGCAATCTTGGCATCTTTAATTTCCTTAGGCATTTGAGGATGGCTCATATCCTTATCAACAACTATTCCATATACAAGTTCTGTGTCTTCTAGTCTCCCACCAACTTTCCCTTCGACTTTGATCAGATCCAGGTTGACATCTGATCTCTCAAGGTCTGCTACTGCAAGAACTGCCTTAACTGCTATCTCAGCTAGCTGTCGCTTGCAGCGGCCCACACTGCACAAAAGTAAAAGCACCAGTAATTAATGCACAAGCCTTGCTAATAATCAGAACTCTTCAAAATTCTGCTTCTCTGTTGCTGCGCTAAAATGTCCTTAAGAATGACCAAAAATGTAGGTTCAAAAGCAGGCTAACGAAGATGATACAGCTCGTTCTAACCAAAGGAAACATTTTATAAAACCCTAACAAGCATGGTTTAATATATTGCATATTATTTGACAACTTCCATCTTCCACACTCAAAACTGTCATGAAAGATGCACAATCTCTTCCCGGCGAGACTCTTATGAAATACATAAAGGTCATGATCACTTCGTTGAAGTTCATGATCACTTGGCTTGACCTAGATAATGAAGAGGCTCCAGAAATATTTAAGAAAAGACCCCAACAAAACAAAGGAAACAAGGTTTGACACGCAAGCATAGGCCCCCTAGAAGAGACAGGCACCTCTGACCAGGAATGTCTCGGTTAAGAAGTATCTGACGAAAGACGGTTCAAAACTTACAACATAAAACAAACAATTAGTGAAAATAAATTGAACATGAGAATAAAACACATACATCTTAGACGACAGAGTGGTCATGCAAGTCTGCACAAGAGGCTCGATATTGTCGGGACTGAAGTCAAATCTATGTCCAATATGCGTGAGGTGCTCTACTGCCAGCTTAGACGCCATCTCATAACCTTCTGCCACACGGATGGGATGGATGCCTCTCTCGAGTAGAACCTCAGCCTGCTCAAGAAGGGCTCCCGCAAGTACTACTACTCCAGTTGTTCCATCTCCAATTTCATAGTCCTGGCTCCTTGACAGCTCCACCATCAGCTTTCCAATCTGGTTTTCAATTTCCATTTGCTCCAAAATCGTTGCCCCATCGTTTGCTGCAAAGCAACGTCCATCACATAGAAGAACCATTAATGCAACCCCATCAACCACACTCTCAACACTCTCAATCACCTAAACCCTAACATATGGATTCAGAATTTAAAATGTCGTGTTATCAGTAACGAGTTCAGCTACTAAAGCTACACGTAACAAGTAGATCTGAGGAAGTTACGAGGTTTTTGAGACAGTGAGCTTACTGATAGTCACATCGCCATCGGGGCCTTGGAGCATTTTGTCCATTCCGTTAGGTCCCAAGGAGGTTCGCAAAAGGCGAGCCACAGCCTTGGCGGCCATTATGTTGGCCTTTTGTGCATCGAGGCCCCGCACACGGGACTTCACTTCCTGATCCCTGATGATGATGAAGGGACGTCCATACTCATCAAAGGCCAACGCCATCTCTGCGAAGGAGGCCAAGAGCGTAAAACCCCGATCAAAAACCCTTACCTCAACACAACCATTTTTTCACAAGATACATTCATTGAACATGCCGAAAAAAACCGATCCAGATGACGGCAGGCATCGAGTGTGAATACCTACCGAAGCGCCTGCCGCATGCACGAAAAAACTGAAGGGCGCTCTTGCAACCCTAAAAAAACCGAAGGAGTTGAGTCCACAACAGAACAACAAGAAGCCAAGAGCAAGAAGGAGGCGCTCGCTGCCTAAACTGGGCCGGGCTGGGTGGGCCGGGCTGGGTGGGACGGACCGGGCTTCTTAGAAGCAGTTTTTAGAAGCAGGGCAAAACATTAACTTAGGGTGGGTTTACGTTAGGGTATGTGGGTATTATTTGGTTCCTTTTTCATGTTCTCCAACTTCTACCAATTAGATTTACACAACAAAACTCGTGTTGCATTAGCAAAGTTATGATAAAACATCTGTAAAAATCGGATTGGAATTCGGACCTCCCCTGATTTAGGCCCAACCCACACGGGAGGAAACTTGCATGAACGGCACTGAGTTGGATGAATAGCATTGGTTCAAATGAGCAAGTGGTTGGTTCTCCTTAAACCGGGGTACTTCCTCTGCCTCTCGTGTGGGTTGGGCCTTAGTTATGATTGTTGGAAGTGCATGTTTGTTGATTTCTTAATTGGACACATAAGTCCTCCCAATTGTGTTCACTATTGAGTGTAGAGTAGTTATTAATATTTGAAGACATAGTCCAATCTCTTTTAAACATGTGCCTTTATGATGTTTGCTTGTTGATCTTCACCGAATTACATATCAATCAAACCTAGGGATTCGATTACGAAAATGAGTCACTTAAGAGAGCCATCTCCCTTAGGGTCCGGGACTCCGGGTCCAAAACAACCCTTGAATGGATTTGGTTTTTGGACTTGAGATTGGACTTGATTTTGAAATTCGGTTTCTCAGATTGGGAGGAGTATTTTTCTTGAGTTGGGACCAATAAGATTCATTAGAATCCAAGACCAAATAAACTCCAAGATTGAGCGATCCTATTGGTCGAGAGCAAATATTTGGACCCAAAGGATCTCATAGTAGGGTCTGATGTCAAAGTATGACACCATGAAACAACACTAATGTGGCACCACTTTTCCTCAAAATCGTATTGGTCCCGACTCAAGAAAATACTTGACACAATTTGAGAAACCAAACTTTGAGCATAGGTCCAATATTGAGTCCAAAGCAATGTCCAATTGAAGGGGTCTAGACCTTAATGTAAACCCACCCTTAGGCTAAGACTTTGGCAGGATTGTCTTAGATTCAAACTTGGTAAGAGGCATCACCAAGGAAGCATCAATTCAATTTTATTCCCACTCTAGGATAACACCCCTATATTGCTAAATATTATTGAAGTTATCCTTCAAATGTCAGGAGCAACCATTGTGTTTGGAGGTGCATATTGTCTTTGGTGTGTTAGCCAAAAACTCTACAATTATGACAAGTAGTTTGGCTATAGACATGCTAGGCCACCAACCTCATGACTCCCAAGAAGTTCCCAAGAGAAAATGATCAATCTCAGGATCGAATTCTAGTGACACTGAAGATACGAGGAAAATATCTTTGACGATGTGCTTATTCATAATGTGACATGTAAGGTTCTGTGTAAAAAGGGACCTCGTTAAGGTGCAATCAGGTTGCCTTCACAAATGGGTCGGTTCTTTACATAACATCACTAAGTTGATGAGTTTTGTTTAGCTGCCTAACTTCAAATTCAATATGAAGCAGTGGGATTCCAACATTTGGAGTCTTTATTCTTGAATCTATTGTTGGCCCCGTGAACATATTGTAGCTCATTAACTAAGTAATGTTATGTACCATGCAAATTACCTTGGGTCAAACCCAAATCGCAAAAACTTATAACTTTGTTTCTTCATCTGTATGGCAACTATAAATAAATAAAATTCTATTATTGTGCCAACAACCAATGAAATAACATATTGATAATTTTGGGTTAGTTTCCATGTAGATTCCAACTATTGGAATTTGCATTTCCACTACAATCTGGTGGGCGAGCGGCCTACATGGAAAAGTCTAACCCTTTGCATGAGACAACCTAATTGCACATATAAGAATAAGAACCCCACTCCTAAGATAATGCACATTTTAAAATGCAAGATTTTGTGTAAACATAATTAACCCCTAAACGCCTCAGAGTCCCATACTGGGCCTCTCCAAGCAAGAATAACGTATTTGAGTTGCATACTTTCATTTTAGCTAATCATGTCAAAAGTGACCCTATCCAAAATCAACTTATTCTTCAAGTGTATTACACTCTAACCTCCCTAATATCTTGCATGTGGCAACCAAAGTGCACGTGATATTAAAGAGGTTTATAATGTTAACATGGATGCATGATAATAAAGAATTAGTGTAGCATGTGACATTATAGAATAACACAAAGTCAACATTGCAATAATGACAATGTGATGTGTGTGAGCGTGTGGTTTGATGTCTTTGGTGAATTATTTTAATGTAAAAACCATGATATATGGGAGGGAAATGTGACAACAAGGAGGGAGATTTATACTGAGCACATCTGTTCCCTAGGGTTTCAGGATATAAGAGAGGGAGTCTCATTACGGAGGGTGACATTATGGAGGTTAGGGTCTATATGAATGTGATGTATGTCTTTGTTGCAAACACATTGAGGATCTTTCATACGAATTTCACTTTGCATGTCGGACTTGACAATGAATCATGGAAGAGCCTTTGGCCATGCAACACCCTGCAGAAAGAAATACCACATGTAATTTGGCAATTCCAGGATGAAAACTCTATTTCAAATTCCACAGATGCGTCCATACTTGAAGACTTCGAGCTTTTGATCAATATTGGTGGTGTGAGAAACACATCAAGAAAAATGAGAGAGTTGACGATGAGCAGATGTTCATCTATGCAATACAGACACCAACACATCGATACAAAGTTGTAATGTGGACAATGTGTTTGTAGTCACGAAAAAAACCCATAAGTTCTCCAAGAATGGCTTACTGTGCAAGAGGATCGAAGAGCTGGGAATTCGGTGACAAGAACGTCCTGGAGACAGAGGTTTCCTCACAAGTGGAGGATCATCGAAATTAGCTGGAACTGCCGATTGGAGGTTCGGGAAAAAGTGTAGAGTACACAAAAAATCACTGCATTTTGGGTGGACTCCTTCATTTCGTGTCAGCTCGCTTCTGAAAATATAGCAGCAGCTCCTTTGCGATTCGATGGGGAGTAGGGTATGTGATGGATTTATTGAGTTAGAGGAAGTGCAATATAGCTGCCAAAGCTCCAGGGAAATTTACACGTACACATTTCTTTTTAGTGGTGTCTTTCTTCTCGCACTTGAGAATGATATGAAATGTAGAGAACGGAGTTGCATATTGATGGCGAAGATTGCAGAGCATGTCTTTTACGTATGGGGATTGGCCTCCGACGTTGCCACTTGTGACAGAATAGCATTTTCAGCAGCGTAACCCTGTCCACAAACTAATAGTCATCAGTATCTCTTGCTTCCATTCTTCCAGATTGAAGCTACAATTCTGGACTCACCAATAAGCAACTATGTACAGATAACTTGTGCCGCAGTCAAGAAAGGAGGAAAGAGATTCGGAACAAGAATTTGTGAAATGTCCTGTCCAAACGGGTGTAATATACCTAATTTCCACTTGCAATAACAGAAGTAGAGATCAGGTTCTTCAAGAAACTGTCTCGGAGGATCAAAGCAAAGAAACAAAGTAGGAACAGAGCTGAAAGAGTTGGATCAAACTCTTCTACATCGATGTAGAATCTTGTTATTTATTTACATTAAGAGCAATACAAGAAATGGATGTGACGTTGTGAATTCATCAGACAAAACCTCTCTCCACAAAACTGTTTGGACACCTACATCGAACACACACAATCCAGCAAGCTTCTTCAAGGGCACATCAGGAGTAAGCAAGGTCCAGTGCTGCCCTTACTCCGCATGAGGTGCAAGCTTAGGTTAACCATCTCCCGTCTCTTGATGTCTTTGCGAACTCTGGCAACCTCTGTGACGATTGTAGCCAAGAAAGCAGCTGCTGATTTCCAGGTGACGAAATCCGGTAGCACACACACAATCCAAGTCTCCACGAGTGCACATCAGGAGTAAGCAAGGTCCAGTGCTGCTTCTTACTCCGCATGATGAGTAAGGTAGGTTGTGTTTACCATCTCCAGTTTCTTGATGTCTTTGCAAACTTTGGCAACCTTTAGGCGATTGTAGCTAAGAAAGAAGCTGCTGAATCCGGGCCTGCGATTGCTCTGCCTCAAGGTTTTGGAAACTCCTCCGCATTTTTCAGATAGAAATTGTTTACCTCGCCGGCCGTCGAGTGGCATTCCCAGCGATTTCCGCAGGATTGATTTGAGCTGCGTACTCGGTGGCTTGAACGCGCACCAGGTTCATCAACGCATTCAGAATCTGTCGAAGGCTAGGTATGGAGTTCCACACCTGCCGCAAGCTGGGGACCGACCGCCGGACGTCCCCGACGCTCGTGGGGGTCGCTCGACGCACTTGGCGGTAACTCGGCAATGAGTTCCAGAGCTGGATCGCCAGCGTGATGGGCGCGATGATTGGCCACAAGATCGTCAACACGCCCGTCACCACAATGGTCTTGAACAAGTTGAAAATTGCCACAAATGTGTCCCGGATCTGTTGGCGAGTCCGACGCGACACCAACCTTTGGTTCCTCATCGCAAATGTGGTCGTCGATCTAGACGCAATATCAACAAGTCAGAAATGAATTCGAAAGACCTATTGAAGCATTGATACACACAAAATCCACCACAAGACCTGTTTTTCATAAATTGGGTCATAGAAGCGGAGGAAAAAATAAAAATAAAAATAAAAATAAAATCTCCTACTAGTTGACGGTTCATTTAAGATTCACATGGTTGTAACGCCACTTGCAAGTGAGTAAGGGAAATGACTATCTCAGTGACCATATAACTTAGACCAACAGTTAGATGCTTGAGATATGGAAGCCGGTTGTGTGCACATGTAAGAGAGCACCCTTCGTCTTCTAGAGGACTTCTCCTTTGCACTAGTGCAAGCCATTATAATTTTGCACTTTAGCCATGTGCTACTGAGGAACACTTCAGTTTCGTCGTGACCTGGATCCCTTGTTATTTCCCCCTATTGGAAATGTTTTTGGTATGGGAGAGGAATACTGGTGCTAATGAATAAAGATTAGAGGATCCAACACACAAAGAGAGCCCCATCAAGAAACTACCTGTGCATCAACAACTGCTGCACCGCTTGCAGGGGTTGTCTAAAACCCGACGTGCAAACATATCTTGCAAGTCTAAGAAAGAGTGATAGTTGAATGAACTGAAGAAGGTGCACGGAAGACAAACCTGCAGAAAGTGACACAATAAATTGCAACAACAACGACGCTAATTGCAACTCGCCACCGTCTTCTTCAACAAGCTGGGACAACGGACTCGACCCTCGCCCAATACGCGCGGAGGATTACTTGCTTCCAGTGATGGAAGCACGAGTCTATATGCAACAAAGCAAAACTGGAAAGGGAATAATGATCTTCAGTGAACACAATCCCTAGTTAAACAGGCAGGAAACAGAAACAAAGTTGCTGATTTGGAAATTAAGTAGAGAAAAATTTGTAAGCAAGAATCAAAGCAAAAGCAAAACTGAAGTACGCGAAGCTAGGCAAAGATTGGAGGGATCCTACAGTGTAGCCTTCTTTGGGTGCGCAGGAAGAGTGTTCAGTGACGAGGAGGCTAAATGAGTGCCTGCCTGCCACGTGTACAGTGACCGACAGCTGTCGAGCCAAGATCCTCTGGGATACCTATTTGACCTGTGTAGATGGGTCTTTAAATGGTTACTTTTCTCCTAGGATATGAAACATACGATTAGTACGAGATGGTTAGCAAATCCAAATCGAGGCCATAACCACTTTCCTCATACTTTTTAGAGCTCACATGAATCTCTTGTAATTATCAAAGTGAACAATTAGGCTAACTATGGAACCTAGAATGGTTATCATATTTTAAGCCAGAGTCCAATCTCTTTTAAACACATGTCTTTTTGGAATCCGTCATGGAGTCACACCTAACCACATACCACTCAAATATAGGTGTTCGTTTGAGGTAGGAAACCTGAATTAGGTAATTCTACCTTATTTATTATGGTAAATATTGTGGACCACGCTATTGAGCTTATTTGCACATTATCTAACCAACCCATAATCCTTAACATCATAGGCTCACATTGTAGGTTATGATGTTTTTATTAGATTGGAAATAGGATACACTTGAAAGTTGTCCAACATAGGAGGAAGGAGGGGGGGTATATGAAGTGGACATGATATGTGTAACAAGGGTTGCACATTATTTCCCATGTGTGATGATGTATGATGCATGCCACTATATTGGGATGCCTAGTTAAGTTACGCTATACATATGTTCAAAAAACTTATAATAATCATTGTAATCAATTTACATAGTTGGATAGACATGAGAACATCTGTTGGTAGGGCCTAATGGCAAGAAGGAATTATTGCATACAAAAATATATATGCCTCTTATTTGTAGAACATAAAAACTTTGAAACAGTATGCAGTTATAGAAATAGCATTTTTTTAGTTCTTTTGATATTGAAATCAGCATAAAATTCCAAATAAGTTGAAGTCATTGGATGAATCGAGTACACATCTATAAGGGCTCAACTTTTGTTGGATGGATGAGAGGTATGCTCGACAATTTCCTATCAATGAGTCTTAGGACCACATTACACTCAAGCTTGGGGGCCCTTGACCCGTCATGAACAAATCATGTGATTGGTTGAGAAGCGGGATATGGTGCAAGTTTACTTTTACAATAGACCTTGAGTGCACGAGGGACTGAAGTGATTCGAATGGATGAAAATCTACATGACGGTGTTCTAACATGGCATCAAGTGGATAATGTTTCCCAATCTATACTATATTGTATTAGGTCCCATCAAATATAGGCGGTCTAATGTAAAACTAGGGGCCGTGATGAGTAATTAAATCACCATTGGTTCCTAGAAACATTATAATATCATAGTGAGGTCCCGGACTACCTGTTATTTTAGATTGCCCATAAAACATGTTATAGTCCCTCTACATGGTCCACTTTCACTTTACACTAAGGACCACTTCACACAAGAGCCAAGGGCCTCGACCATGTAATTGTGAGGGACCTTCATTCTCATCCAAAGGCTATACCAACTTTTTAACTTACATGGTCTACCAGAATTTGTGTCAAGCCTATCTCTTGGAAGTGGACCTAATGCAAATTCCGGGAGATCATGAAACATTATCCATAGTCTGGCATGTACGAATACATATAGACTTTTCATCCATAACAATTTTTGGATCCTTAGGCCTTCACCTTCTAGTGTGAAAGTGAACTTGAACAGTCTCAGCCTTTTTGACCAATGAGAGATCTTAGATTGCAATCATCACGGGCCTTCAGTCTCGTGTCTGAAGTGGTCCTAAGGGCCGGTTTACACTACGGTGGAGAAGGCCTCCGGTCGGTCAAGAATGCTTGGCCAAGACATGGTTATATGAGGCAAATGGTGGATGTGCCGGAGAAGAATTAAAGGCAATAAAATATTTCTTAAGGAGTCTTGACCGGTTGAAGTCTAAACACCTAGAGGAGAAGTTTAGCGGAGAAGTCCACCGGAGAAGTCCACCGGAGAAGTCCACCGGTGAAGAGAAGTTCACCTAATGGTGAAGATTTTTTGTGATAAAAAACCATAATTCTCTACATTCACATTGTATCAAAAGATTTCAACAAGAATTGTGTTCATAAGAATTGTGTAATATAATGTTCAATTTTATTCAAAGATAATGAAAATTGCCAAATTGCCAATTGTCAAGTTTGGCCCATGTAGGAAATAAATGTCTCCTTGGGTGTTTAAGAATGAAGAGGGGAAATTGCCTTGAGGGCTCAAAATAATTCTCACTACCAATGAGGTCATCCTCATCTTGGGTACTACCAAATTGAAATTGTGAGTAAGCAGCCATTGCGAAAAAAAATTGCACAAAAAGAAATCGCTAAGGAGCTACTACAAGAGAGAGAGAGAGAGAGAGAGAGAGAGAGAGAGAGAGAGAGAGAGAGAGAGAGAGAGAGAAGCATGCCAACACCTTAGGTTTTGAAAAAAACTAGATTTGAAATCTACGATCCATATTTGTTTTTGAAAAAAAAATTATTGAGTTGGGCTTCTCCGGAGGAGGAGTTTCTTGTCCGGCCTCTTGAGGCCGGACAAGAAACTCCTCCTCCGGAGAAGCCCAACTCCAAAAAGTGCCACCATGTAGGCGGCCATGTCATTTTATCATCCATGAGAAAAGTTCACCACCATTGTTTTCTTCACCTAGTGTAAACACCCACCGGTCAAGAGTTGCATTTTCGACCAATCACAATAGAGAAACGCCCTTTTTTTCATGACCGGAGGCCTTCTCCACCGTAGTGTAAACCGGCCCTAAGCTTGGAGGCCCATGAATTGCAAAATTGGAATTCTATATCCCACGGTGCGGACTTTGGATGATTCTCAAGGGCCCTTAGATTTTCATGGTCACGGCTCTTGTCCATGTGCAAAGCGGCCCTTTCTCAATGCTCATCAACGATGATTTCAGATTCAACTGAAGTTTCAACAGGTGAGGATGTATTTTTGTCATCATCAAATGGGGTCTTTTGAGCTGAAACATCATTCAGTTTCTAATCTGACAATCCTCAAAGACGTCTCAACTGTAACGCATCGTTGTCAATCAATTTCGCTTCACTACCACTTCCTGTCCATGGTTTTCCTTGGAATCTGTCAGGAGTTAGTGGTGGGAGGACACTTCCAAGTTTCATGATGCAAAAACTCAAAATTATCGATCCTGCCAGTAACCGAGAAGTGTAAGTTGATTAACTAAGTGCGTTGGTGATTCCATAACAACGGGGTCGGAGGGTTAGGGGATTGTAGGAGCTCGGCTGGCATTACGAAGAAATGCTCGGGACATGGGCTTGGGTCGAAATTGATAGGAAAGTCACAACAAAGTGATCAGAGGGGTAATCTGCTAACAAACGCATAGCAATTACAGGGTGAATTGGGAGAGGGTGGAGAACGACAACAGGTGGCATCTTGCTTTGTTGCTTACCGGTGTCGATCAACACGTTAACAATAGTGGAGGTTAAGGCGTCGCTAGAAGAGGTAGGAAATTGGAGGGAGGGAATTAATGGCCACACAGATGAGGACATGGATGGACAAGAACTTGCGGCGGTTACTTTGCACACCAGGTCGCAGTTGCCGGACCCCTTCGCCTCCTGCCATGTCGAACCCGTAGCCTTGCAACCCTAATGCGTAACCCGACTGCAACACATGTCAATCTTACCCATTGCTTCGCAATAGTGGAGGAAATGTGTTGGCTGAAGTTGTGAATCATTCCCACAAGCATGAAATTCGTCAGAGATCATAGTGATGGCAAGAAGGTGCAGTCGTAGAAGGAATGGCATTGTTTACCCTAACAATTGATTCCCTCCTCACTTCAGATGGGAGGCAATGTGTTGGCTGAAGTTGTGGATCATCCCACAAGTGTGAAATTCCTCAGTCTCACGATGGCTAGAAGATGTAGTCGTAGAAGGAATGGCATTGCTTTACCCTAGTAGGTTGATTCTTATCTCACATCAGATGGACTTGAAGGCTCAAGGAGGATCCGTGTGCTCTTGACCTCTCTATAGCGTAATTGATGCTGGCCCGACTATTAAGTTTTAAAATGGTGCGGGGTGAAGGTGCTCCAGGTGCACATCGCAAACGAAGAATATTAGCAGTCACGGTTGCCAGCGCACACTGCAATGCAAGTTGTGAAAGGGTATTGCAAGTTGGTCTTGAATGGGGGGTTCATCCAGCTAAAGACGCCCAGTGAAGGTCGGGACAACGAATGGGAGATGATTCGGACGGTCAGAGGTTTGGGAAAAATTATGCATGGTTGCGGATAGATAGTAAGTGATTTGTCGAGGTTGATGGACTGGGTTGTCAAAGATGAGGAGACCTTGGAGGATGTGAGGGATGTAGGCAGGTTATGTCGATTTATCTGCTGTTTCGGTCCCCTTATCTTCTTGTTGATCTGGGCGTTTGATGCCTTTTGTGGCGCGATCTACTTTGCATCGTGGAGCCCCAACTTTGAGCTCGTGAACATGAACATCACATACTTTAACGTCACTCCCACGTACCATGAATTGCAGGAGTTGGAATTGGATTACCACATTCAGTTCTTCGTTCAGGCTCAGAGATTCGGCGGCCTGCGCAAGATTGAAACATACAACTACCACGTTACCACCGATTACGATGGGTTCATCTTGGGAGAAAGCGACACCATGTTGCGTCCGAGCCTTCTTGGAAAGAACAATTCCGATTCCTGCATTGTGAATATCACCCAAAGAGCTCTTCATTTCCCGCTGGAGTACCGCACATGGAGCAGCCTGCAGAATGACACCCAGGTCAACAACAACGTGTTTCTGCAAGTGCAAGTGGACGGTAAAGTTGGCACGGGCCTTTTCTGGGTCCTCACTAAAACAAAGACGCGCACCTGTGATGTAAATATAACGCCCTCCACCGGCGACACTGGGGGCCAACTTGTGAACATGACTTGCAAGGCCGGTTCGATCACTAAAGTTGTAGCGACGGCCTGAGTATGGTAAATTCAAGCAGGGCTCCGAAAGAAGCTTTTTCCTGCAATACTTGTAAATCCTTGTGACATGAATGTTGAGACTGGGCACGACAGGCTGCTGCTGGAGCCGAGTGAGTGGTAGGAACATGGTAGAGATGACTCATCTCATATTCACTGTAAAATAGGAGTTCATCATTCCGGTATGTAGGATTGCGGAGGAACTTTCCCCTTGCTGAGAACATTTCTAATTGTACCATAATCATTCATGCAAGTATTGCACAAACTTTATAGGAGAATACACCTGAGTCGAATTGTCTCAGATGGAATCGAGGCAGATCCTTCCGAAAAACCCTTTTCTTGTACCTTCTTTCTCAATATGGCAAATGGGTTCAAGTATCTATTTACGGGTTGGGTGTATTAGCAAATCAAGCACCAGGGTAGCGCCCAACCTCAGAAATGATCTGGAAATCATTCTTTGTTTGTGTATGTATTGACCGAAAATTTGTTGGAATGTTGCACAGTTAAGTATCACCATGTGCTCGTAACCCAGTCAAAGTCTTTCGCTGAGAGATTCAGTTGAACTGTTGAGAGAGCCTTCAACAATCATCTGCCCTAATATACAGTGCCCTTTTCCCTCTGGAGATACTTGCATCATTACACATGATGGAATAGGTCACGGTCAATGTTAGTAGCTCATCTTAGTACAGAGAAAAGGGTACCGTCCTGATACCTTTAATCCTCCTTATATTGCAGTATGTCCAGGATTTCGGTTTCAAACCCTGTCCCAATCGATGGTTGAATGAGTTGTGCTCATTTTAGGTCACCAAGAGACGGCCGTATCAGAAGGCAGCCGAGAGAAGATACTTACATCTTTACACTGACTCCGCATACGGGCGATTTGTTCGCTCTTCTCCTCTCCTCTCTGAAGCAAAGGTACCACAACACACGCTTCTGGAGCCTCTCCTTCTCTTACGCCCTTTCATGTTCAACTCTATGCTTCTTGTGGGTACACGAGGAGCAGCAGTTTTTCATTCCCTTAGTTATTTGGGTAGAACATCGTCATCGTATCCTATTCCTGCATCTTGTGGATGTAGCTCTTTGCATTTAGTTGTCTTCCACAGAAACCAATGGCTGCGTCACTCATGTTGTTCAACATCTACGGGAAGACGGAAGAGTCTGGAGAGTAACTGCGTTTCGGCCATCTTGAGCACAAGAAGAGGGGTATCCATGGCGACGATGACCGCAGGATACTGGCTGTTAAAGACGGAGCCAGGGGAGTGGGGGTGGGAGCATCAGGCTGACAACAAAGGCATTTCGAACTGGGATGGTGTGCGAAACGCACAAGCACAGAAGAACCTCCGGAGTATGCAACAAGGCGACTATGCGTTCTTTTACCACTCCGGTGGCAAGGCTCCTGCAGTTGTAGGGGTGGTGGAGGTTGTTAAGACGGCTTACCCTGATGTGAGTGACGAGAGTGGGAAGAGCTGCATGGTGGATGTGCGTGCCCTTGCATCCTTGCCTAACCCTGTCCCTTTGTCAGCACTCAAGGCTGAAGAGTCCATGCGAGATTGGAGCCTCTTGCGTCAATCTCGCTTGTCCGTCATGCCTGTATCACCAGCGGTGTGGATCCGAGTGTGTGAATTGGGTGACCTAACCCCCCCTCCAACTCTTCCTTGTGCTGACAATGTTTTGGAAAGCAAAGGGAAAGTGACATCTCAGATGCAGGCCGAGGTTTCTCCTTTGGCAGGCAAAGAACTGCAAAGAGAAAAGAAGAAGGTGAGGCCCAGAGGGATGGCTGAACCTCAGGTTGAAGCGGAGGAGGCCGAACCCCAAAAGAGATCACGGCGATTGGCAGCGAAAACAGAGGAAAAGAAGTCAGTGACAATGGTCCCAGTGATGAAGAACCAAGCGGTGAAGAAGCACGACGAACCAACATCATCAGAGACCGAATTCCCGCCTGTCGTTGAAGTGAAGACCTACCAGCGGAAGAAGTCGAACAAGACTTTGGGTGCTACAAAACCTCGGAACCCTAGCCGCTCGAAGCGTGCTTGAGGCACATATCAACACATCGCTGAATTACTTTTAAGTGGACATTTTGCAACACATATCTGAATTACTTATAAGTACACATTTGCAACACATCGCGATGATCCGAGGTTCAACTTCTTCTCCTTACTTCCTCTGCAAGTATGCTCGTTGATGTCCTCTGTTTTTGCTTGAGCGATTGAGTGGATTTTAGCCAAGTAAATGTGAAAAAGAAGCTTTCCTGTCGTGATACTCCAGAGCTGTGGTAAGAGTAGATTGATGAGCAGGCATACAGATCAAAGATACTGAGCATGTTCAATATTTTCAAGTTGAGAAGTGTAACTCAAAAACACTCCTCACCCTCATTGTGTCGGAATGTCTGCAGGCATGTTTCCTTACTATCAGCATGGGGGGGCCGCCATACGTATCAAAATTTCGGTCATTGTTTTCAGAATAGACTATAATCGCATCTAAACTGCATATGTCAGCACGGTTGATCTATTGATGTATTCACAGCAATCAATATATATATATATGTGTGTATATGCTCACACTGTAAGCTGTGAATACAGGCAGTTGCTTAGTTTGTAATGTCTGTGAAGTCCATTTCTGACAAATAAATCTCCACAATATGATACAGAATCATTGTACAGAGTTGCAAATAGTGAAGTGTAAGTGCAATGGCACACTCTTCAGTCAATACTTAATACTTGTTATGAAGCTGAGGTGCAACATTGGTATTCTTACATATATAAACAATAGTACATCTTCACTATTGGTCGTTTCCACTGATTGCGACACTCTCTAAACAAAATTTTGTGTAAAGCTTTGCACACCCATTTGAGTGTTTCCAAAGCAAAAAGCTTCCTTGCGGCAATCCATCACACACAAGTGTTCAACTTGTTAAATCCTTGCACCACATCCGAACTTTGTGGCAGATATGTTAGAGTAATAATGTCCATGAAACCTATTCCAGCCCATTTAATAGTGCACATGTGAGCGAGCTGCGCCCATCAAAGATTTCGTAGATTTGCCAGTCGTTGCTCCAGATTGTCGACTCCCAAGCTGCTAACCAGAAACCAAAACACCTTGTCAAAGACGTTCAGAAAGCTCTATCTTTGAACAGAACATTAGTGAAGAAATCCTTGACATGCTAGAGATTCCTAGCCAGAAATGAACTCTACTTGCTTAATGGTGTAACTGCTTCTAAAGTAACACCATAATCTAGGTTTCTAGATCCCGACAGTTTCTAGCTATGGTAACCTGGCCTATGACCGAGAGCTACACATTGGTGAATTTTCACAATGACCTCTTCTATGGTAATGAACGATTTAAATTTTTTCATGCAAGGTAAAATGAAATATTTGTCTATTTCAAAAATTTGGAATTTTTTAAAATTAATTTTGAATTAAATATGATTTTTTAAAGATGTTCCCTAGGGTATCTTATGATAGACCTAAAGAAGTTTGACGTCGATGCTAATACAACTTATGAGCATTCTCTAATTATCCACAAGCAAGTAAGAGGTTGTAAGAAATCCAACATTACTAAGCCGTAGACTGACTTTGACCTTACTATGTCGAGAGACATCCTAAACGAATAACTAATCTCATCCAACACGTTGTGGCAAGGTCTCATGTGCCTTGAACCGAGACCTATGGGCCTTGAACCGAGACCTATGGGCCTTGAACCGAGACCTATGGGCCTCCTCCTCCTTCCTCCTTCCCCCTCTCTCTCTCTCCCTCCACGTCATTAAATGCATTAATGTGAGGTTAGTTGAGCTAGGGACATGTCATCCACCTAGGGAACATTATTTCTAATTTGTTCCCTAGAGCTCGGTTTAAGGTCACATATCGGTAATAGGCCAGGTTACCATAATGCTAAGGGTATGGCATAGGGATGAACCATGTGATAATTTACTACAGTAGCTTTCAAACAAGCCTCGCATCCTACATCTGATGTACCACTGCCACTACCTGTTGAACATCCAGTCATGAGATGGACACATCCCGCCTCCTGCAGTGGAATTGTTTTGAGGCCTCCCACGGAAAACTGAATGACAATCACAATGAGCGGACACCCACACATGGCGCCTCCCTATAAGCAAAACCAATGACCATAATATACAAGGGCACAAATGGCAGGTGCGCCAACTCACACATAAATGGAGGAAGAGTTCATCTCCGGGTTGTCTTTATGGTAAAGAATACCTTCCAACATTTTCTGGCCTTGCCTTGATTCCAATCTTGCCCTTGGGTGCCGAGGATAACTGCACAAGCCAAACAAAATATTGTTCTGTAAGAAACAATGCTATCATTGAATCACCACCCTAATGTCCAAAAACTGGGTCTGAGAAAACTACACAAGCATGTTACAGAGTAGGTCAAGACTTTGAGAATCCTATTTGAACACATCATTTATATCTGTTAGATATGCTTCTTGGTCTCCAGGGTGAACATGAATCTCCTATGCAGTTCATTTTACTTTGAAAGTGAAGGAGTACCTGAGCTGCAATGTCAACACCGATTTCATCAAGCACCTGCCAAATGAGAATCAAACACACATGTTCACGTTAGGCAACTCTGTGAAGCAAGCATGTGTAGATGTGTGAGATTAACTAGCATATGTCAATCTCATGTCAACACAAGAACATATCGATATGTCAACATGCAAAATCAGAAGAATTTGGTACAGGTTATATCTGCATGACGTGTAATGGTGTACTGAAGTTGAGAAAAACTAATCAGGGGTAGAAGACAAACCTGGTTGGTGAGCTCTTCTGTTTCTTCTTCCGCATCGTCATTGTCCAAAGCATCATCAATGGAGTCAGACATCATCTCCGTCTGCAACCACCAATAACATAATTTCAAAAACTCCAAAATATCAATTAGAGTAATAATGCTCTCAATTGATTTTGACATTTTTCTCATGTGTCCAGACTTCAGGGGCTTCTGCTTCTAACCAACTAGTGAGGTAGAAACGTCGAAGTGCTTGCTTTTGTACTTGGAATCTATAGTCAGAATGGTTGGCATTTGCATTTGAGTCTCCTCCACACAAAGAACAAGAGAACCGGAATCAACGGAAGAGTCAGAAAGTGTCTAACCGTCATGTCCATTTGGGCAGATTGCCTTTGGAACTCTTGCATCACCTTTGCCTGCTTTGCAGGCTCCATTTGCTGAGTGAACAACAGGAGTCCGATTAGAAACACACGTGAAAGACAGGGCAAAAATATTGAGACACGTTCTGCTTGAATCCAGTTCATGAAGGAGCATTTGAACCAAGAGATCTGGGAATTGTTGCTTCCAAATGGAGGCTGAAGACTAGAAAACACACCTTGTTCATAGAGGACATAGCCTTGGTTGCCCCTTTCATGGCACCTGCAACTGCAGTGTTTGCATACATTGCCTGTAGACGTGTACAAAGTTTGCCATAGATGTCAACTAAAGTTCGCATTGGTGATCAGTGCAAAGAGAAACATTGTGATCGGTATCTTAACCCAAGCACCCATGCCATGGTCCTAGATTTCTCACCTGAGTGTGAGTAGCAACACCTCGCATTTGAGCACGACTACCCTGCAGCTTGGCTATTTGCTGCCGCAACCGTATGAGTTGCCTTGCCAGAATTTTGGTTGCTGCCTGTGCCACACCAATAATATTGAGATTTAGACCACTTACATCGTATGGGTCTAGAAACTGAACTTAATGCACTCCTTTGTCAAATGCACGACACAGGCCAAAACAACAGGTGCACTGAACGTTGTAACATCCAAACACGACTCTTTGTCTATCACCTCACAAAGATAACAAAGTTTCAAGAAATCCAGAGGCATGTACGTACCTCATTTCCGCCCTTGGCTGTCTTTTTAATCTCTGCAACAAGTTTCTTCTCCTGAATGGTTGCAACGCAATAACAGATGTTTCAGGAGGATGTTCTAAGAATTGCAAGGTTCATTGCATTTGTTGCTTACAAGGGTCAGTACCAATCCCTACTGCTCTCATCCTCTGCTTTCAGATCAGTCAGGACGTTATAGGTTTAAAAATGGGTCTTTCTTACCTCTGTTTCCAAAGTTCCAATCTCACGCTCAATTCCTGTAGGAGGTCCCATGTCCCATACACACAGTCAGAAATTAGAATGGTTGCAACCCGAACTAAAGAACAAGAGAGCATAATCACCACCAGGGAAAGTGAGTAGGAGGAGAGCCAAACGTGGTTGGGGGAATTCTACCTCCTCACTAAACGCATTGAAAATAGAAACAGTAATGGTGGTCTACACGTTGAACACTGAACCTACTGTTCAGTAGAGACCCCAAATTTCTGCGAAAAGAAGCATCAATTGACAAAATAAACAATCCTCTTGGCAATTCTCGAGACAGTCCATCAAAAGAATTCCACCGGGACACAAATGTTGTGGCCACCTCCCGGTTGCTAAAAATTGTACTCACAATTTTACATGGTCACATTGTAATCCTTGCTTTTGCAATTCATGCTCCAATTCTTGCAACAGGCTATGGGCACATTGTGAGAACCGGAGCAGCAGACGGAACCGAATGACAAGCATTTGAAACACAACGGCTACGAGAAAGCACAACTATTCAGCAAATTGAAGGTAAACTAGAAGGACAGCCTTGAATGATGGCGTAACGATGGCATTTGGGCAAAACTTCAAGTACTACTAGGGAGGCCAACAACAAGTACGGAAATGGCCGAAAAGGATGACTGCGGGTTAAGGGCCAAGACGTAAGTACTACTCAAGCAGCCACCGCATATAATCTGAGGATTCCTCTCGTTTGCAATCAGATGTTATCTTTCTGGCAGCAATTTTCGACTGCATGTGTGACACATCCTACGTGAGCATGTCTGGCCTGTGTCAACATAAGCATGTAGAAGTTTGACCTGGATATCCCCTACTCAGTCTCAATAACGACGATTTCCCATAAAAAGGGATGCACATCAGGTCGGTGCTTGTACTCGAGCAATTGCGAATATACCAGGCAATTGCGAATTCATCGAATTCAGCATCCAAATGGTAGCAAGCAGGCGGGAAGGTATACAAGGAGAAGCTTCTCAATTTTAAACTCCCACTCCCCCAATCTTTCTTCTTCACAACAATGCTGAGCTGAGAATGAAAGGTGAGGGAAGAAATGCAAGGAACTGCTGCTGCTGCTTACCTCGTGTCGCCACCGCCATCTCCCTCTTGCTACTCCGCAACGCTTCTGCCAACCATCATCCACATCCTCCCTCATCAGACTCTCTCTCTACGTCACCCTTTAACACACCCCAACGCATATAGAGAAGCTTCTTCTTCTTCTTCTTTAATGCGTCCCTCTTTCTCCACTATTTCTGAACCGCCTTTCTATGCCAACAAGAGTGTGCCTACATTCGGACTAACCTAGCCTTCCTACACAAAACTACCAAGATTGCACAGCATAAAGAGGGAGACAGACAGAGAGAGGAGGAGAGAGTTGATACCTTTAGCATTGGGCTTCTTCTTGAAGAAATTCATGGCGAATGCGTTGAGAGGCTGTTAACTCGAAGAGTTGTCCTACTCTACTATGTTCCTCCTCTTTTGTTTTGCAGGCTACCAGATCGCTCAAGATCCAGATACACTTCCTCTTTGTAGATCAATCAGCACAATGTCGGTAACGCACTCCTCCTACTCGCAGGTGGCGAATGCGAGCGCCCTCTCATCATAAGCCGAAGTCCCCAGCAGCTCAGATTTCTTCGCACACCAGCTCCAACTTAAGTATTCGGTGAGTGGAATGGAATTTGTTGATGTTGTGGGGTTGATGAGATGTACGCTTCAGTCCCGGTGATGGAAAAGAGCACTGGGATGAGTCAATGGTGTACTTAGCTCAGATTTGTGCGAAGTGGAGTGGAGTGATGGTGGCGGAGGAGAAGAGGGAAGAAAGGGCGAAAGGCCCTTCAAGGACCGTTGCCGCAACATGACCGTTGTCCATCTGGACAATTGACGGTCCACATCAGCACGCAAGGACATGTCAACTGTCGATCTGGCACATGGCTTCCTGGTCAACATCGTAGGTTAACTTAGTATTCTCTGCTCCCAAGTTACCGTAGCTCTCTAGCAGCTTGGGCAGAAAATAATTAAGTTTGAAGTTGCCTAAATTTTTGGGAAATTAATTTCATTGAGTGTCCCAAAAAAAAGAAATAACATTCAAAGAGTGCCTAAAATCACAATAATGCAAGTGACATTCATTGGAATTCAACAAAGTAGCATCAAATAACTTCAACAAGTGACATACAAGTAAAAGACAAACTTTAGGGTAAGGAATGTTGGTTAAGAAAAGTGTTTAGGTTAATCGTAGCCGCCATAGATAAAATTAGGAAAACCATCCATGAATTATAGAAATGACTTGGATGAATGTCTAACTTATTTTAAATTACTTTTTGAATCTACCCAATTTTGAAATATTATTTTTTGGGTTTCCTAACTTACTTTCGCACTTTAATTATTTATTAGGCAGAAAGGTGCCCAAGTTGCTAGAGAGCTACGGTAATTTAAGGGTGAGTTTCCATGTAGGCCCCTTGCCCACTAGATTCTAGATAATAGAGGGTTGAAGGTGTTCGCATGTAGTTAAGCACAAACCATCATCCAACCACATTATGGTAGTCCACTAGACTTCTATGCGTCCACTACAAAATCTTTAACCTACAAGTGCCGCTCACTGAAGCATTGAAAGACCCGCTTTTAGAAGGAGGAGGAGGTTTTAACATGGAGGAGGAGGTTAGTAGGTGGGTCCGGATTTGAGAAGATGAGAGTAGCTAGTTGGCACATACGAACCCTACCCCACCAAATTCCCTCTACATTTGGGCGGATTTGTCCTTATTCACACTAGAATCTGGTGGGCAAGTTGTCACGGTATGCGGCGTCGGTGGCCACACCGCATCCGGAGGGATTTCATCCATTTAGATATGGATGGATGAAACCCTTGGAGTGGTGGAGATGCTCCTAGGTGAGGAGTCTCCTCCTTGACTTGGTATTCTTGCCAAGTCAAGCCTTGTGAGTGAGTGTGTGGAGAGAGCTTGTGTGAGGTGAATGTTGCATGATTTTGCAATGGAATCTTGAGTTCTTCTCCCTTACTTACACTCTTGGATTCTCCCGTGGTGGAGTGAGAGATAACTTGACTTGTGTGCATATTTGAAGAAAGAACTAGAGTTCATAGTAGTTTTTGACTCTCTTCCTTCTCACTTGGCAAGAATGCTTCATTTTTCAATTTTCTTCTATTTTCTTCTATTTTCTTCTTTCTTCTTGAGGTATAACACGCAAGGAAGTGCGTGGGGGCAAGGAGTGACGGAGTTTCGAAGTTTTGGAACGGAGAAAGTCGCGGATTGTTGAAGCAACAAAAAGAAAAAAAAATTCTTTTTGTGATAATGTCACATCAAGGTGAATTTTGATGAGGATTTGTTGATTTTTTCACGGAATTTCATGTCATTTGTTCACATTTAAGCTTGAATTCGCTCCATGGAGCTTTGAGAGCGAATTCATGATCTTAAACAGGGAAAATTTGATTGCAAACTAGTTGTTTGAAGTATATGTTGAAATTATTAGATTAAAATTATTTTTAGATTTTTATTTTTGTGAGTTATTTTAAATTCATGTAGAGGACTTTAAGATCTAACTACTGCCACTTACCACGCTCGATTCCGAGCTTGTGGCAATTAGTTATGATTTTTGGAAGTTAGGCCTCCAAAACCGAAACTCTGCAAAACCCCCTGGAATTGCAGAGTGCAGAAAATATTCTCAACTTAAATGGAATATTTTTGGTTTTTGAAGCTTCCGGTATCCGATTTAGGTGGTCCTTAGGTGTTTTTTGAGTAGGAAAACACGAGGAACACAATAATGACGTTAGATTTTTCATTTGAAATTGGGTTTTTTAAAATTTTCATTTCCTTTAAGTTTTTGAGACTTTTTGAAAGGAATGGAAGCCGGGGGTGATGTGGATATGAACTACATGTGCACGTGATCTAAGAGGAAGTGTCATTTGAGATTGTGTGGCATGTGGAATTTCCGTTCGGCCTAAAATAAATTATCATTAAGGTCGAATTGTGTTTGTTAACACATATTCCCGGCATTGTTCTGAGGAGAGATGTTTGGGTGTAATGAGAAGATGAGAGATGTATCATTTTCTTTTCCCGGCAACAGGGGTCCTTATTTTTGACCACCAACCGCAGGCGGGTGCCGGTTGGCCGCGGTTAATTTCCATTTATGCTTCAGTGTTGTTTGGGGAAGAGGATCCAGTGCAGTATTTGCATTGTTTTCTATATTTTGTTGTGGTACCTTCCCCCGTGGTGAGCTGTGGTGCTGGGAGTTTCCAGCATTGCTCCATTTTGTGTGTGTACTAGTTTGTGATAGGGTTTTGTGGGGGTGAGGTCGGAGTAATGACCGACGGGACCCTTGTGTGTGCACCAAGTGGGCGGTGCTTGTTTTCCCTTCTGGTAAGGCTGGATTATTCACCAGCAGATCATAAGTTTGGTGGTTTTGCAGGTGCAGGTTGTCTATTACCTTTCTTTGATCCTTTACCTTGATACTACATCGGATTGGGTTGTTGGCTCTAGTAACCAGATCCATTGCGGGTTTATGGTTACAACTCGGAGTCAACACTATCGCTCTCCGTCTCCGGCAGCATCGGAAGGTCGATCTTCGGACCTCTCGGACGTCGAACCAATGGCAGCACCCGACGAGGCTTTTCAGCCTACTTCGGCGTGGGGGACTGCCACTTGGTCTCGCGTCCTTTGGGTGGGATCCTTCGACGAGATGGAGGAGGAGACGCGGACGGCATCCGGGACCGATTTTCCGGTCGAGCGGGGACCATTTCCCTGCAAGATTGGAAAATTCGGTTCAGGATGTGGATGAGGGAGAAGCATCAACGCAATACCAGTTTCAATAAATGGTATGCGTTCGAGCTTCTGCCCCAACATTTGAAGCACGAGGCACTCCAGACTTATGAGCAGTGGAGGGATGCTCATTGGATGGAGCTGCGCCAGGTGGAGCGATACTGGGAGACTCGGGTGGAGTTGGTATCCGCGTTGAAAGAAGGCGCAGCTTCCAGTTCATTGGCCGATCCTGTGGTGAAGCCGGAGCAAGCCGCGGGCGTCGTCGTGGTGGATGTGGAGGGGAGTTTCCCCGGTGAGCCTAAGGATAAGGCTCCCGCGCCCGCATCTGCGAGTACGTCGGGCCCGATTCTTCCACTCTCTCGGTATGCCCAGGCTACCCAGGCGGCATTAGCCTCTTTAGGGGCTCCGCCACACTTTGATCCTCTACACGAATTCCAACTCCATTTGGAGGAGGAATATGGAGGTTTCCGTCGGGATCAGATGCAGCGGATCCAGGACTTCAGGCGGGAGAAGGACGACACACCTCGTACCATGTACACGAGGTTGGCGAGGTTTGCCAGGGAATCTGGAGGTGTTTTCGTGGAGAGTCAGTTGGTGAAGGTGTTTTTGTCTAAGATTGACAAACGCCTTCTTGACTTAGCGCTGCCCAAGATCATCATGGATTATGGCGGTCGGGCAACACTCGCAGAGGCATTTGTCATTGTGGAGCAATGTGATCGTGCATTATGTCAGCACGATGCCACTGACTTGGTGTCCTTGCTAGTGGATTCTAGCAAATCCCGGAAGACTTCGGTCGCGGCTGCAGGATTGGCAGAGGCGGAGGTGGACAAGACCTTATATTGTTGGTCTTGTGGGCGGTCGGGCCATGCTAAGAAGGATTGTCGTTCTATGTAGAAGAAGGTCCAACCCGCGGAGAAGCCGAAGCGCAAGACAGTTGTTCCCGCGCATGATCCGGCGAAGGAGGCTATCAAGCCTCATCCGAAACAATTGAGGTGTTCTCACTGCGGCCGGAACAATCACGCGGTGGACAACTGTTTCGCTCTCCATCCAGAGAAACGTCCTTCTTCCGATCGGGAAAAGGCGTTGGAGGCGAAGATTGGCGCCTTGGAAGAGAGGTTCAAGAATTTGGCGTCATTTGGCCAAATTTTGGAACCACCGGCTCCATCCGGAGCTCAGGCTAGCTCTTCAACTCCGGATTACTATATGTTCGGAGCTTCAGGGGAGGTGATGAGTTCGGCAGCCGTGACACGTGCTCAAACCATGCCACGAACCACACCTCTGGCCACAGGGGAGTCTGTGGCAAGCTTACGAGCTCGGGACAATGGTCCCGTGGATCAGATTGGACAGGCACGACTACCATTGTCTTTTGGATTGGCCGATGCTGTCCAATCTGTTAGTGGTTGCAATTCGAGCGTTGAGGCTCTGAATCCGGCGACCGACATGGTGCACACGTTGGTGTTACACACACCTTTGTTTACAGCGATGGAGTTGTCGTCGCCAGAATTCCAGCCTGCTAAGGTTTTCCACTTAGCAGGTAGAATTTTGGAAGGGAAGGCATCCTCACCTTCTTTGACCGTGGCTCATGCCACCACGGACATCTCTATCTCTGAAGATCCCGAGGAAGTGGCCAAACGGCGAGCGAGGCTTGCCGCGGAGACCATTGCGTCTTTTGACGCACACACCTCGGATGACAGAGGACCGGCCATCTCTTATGACTTACCGGAATCCGCGGGAGCAGCTTATCTATCCGATGTCGCCGCTCGACCTGCTCGTGAGCGCCGCGGAATTCGACCCGGTGTTGTGCGTATGGTGAATGCCACCGGCATTTTGGTGGTCAGTCGAACTGGGGGCAATGCCACTCGGTTTGCTCCCCGTTGTGTGATGATGGATTCAGGGACACAACCAGTTATGATCGGCAAGAGACTTGCCCAAGAGTTGGGGTTGGCGGCCGAGGACTTGGCTCCATGTCCGTTTACCATTGTCACATCCATCGGCCACGTGGAGCGGGCCACGGGTTATACTCGGGAGCCATTATAGCTTAGCTTCCGAGTGAAGCCTGGAGATCCACCCGCACCTCTTCTTCTTAGATGTGCGGTAATAGATGCGACCAACTACGACATTTTAGTTGGTCAGCAGGCACTCTATCCCCTTGGTTTTGGTTTGGACAACTGGACTGAGGAGGCTTGGATCCGACCAGGTTGGTCGGCTGGAGACGGCCGCAGGGAACTTATTCATGTAGCATTCGCGGCGGCCGCGACTATAACACCGTTACCCATGGTTTTTGGATGTGGTGCTATGGTGGATACATTGCCTTATGGTTCCGCATTGTTGGAGGAGTCATTGGCATTCATGGGGAATACGGACGATTCACGAGATATAGCACCTAAGGGTGCATTGGTGCGCCATCCCAAGGATCCTTCTCCTCCCTGGCGCGATTCCGCCGAGTTATTCCGGAGGTGTGAGGACATTGTCCTCTCTCTCGGTTCTACGACACCGGTCATACCGGATGCCGCATCGGCATTGGCACATCCCATTTTATGGCGGCCGCCAAACGAGGGGATTACTTTGGTGGAACTGTTTGGGGGCATCGAGACAGGATTGGCGGCCGTGTTGGAAACTGGCCTCACCGTTCGACAATACATCTATGTCGACAACAGTCATATCTCCACTCGTGTGGCACGTCACCATTTACACCAGTTGATGGTGTTGTATCCACAGCAGCTTCACCCGACTGCCATTCGTGGGTGCTTTACACGTCTTCCTCGTGATGTTACACTTATCAGCGAGGAAGACTTACGAAGGTTGGGTCCAGTGGATTTGGTGATTGCGGGATGGCCATGCCAGGGCCACTCACGTGCGGGAGCGGGCTGAGATTTAGAGGATCCCAGGTCTAGCCTTTTCTGGGACCTCATCCGGCTCATGCAGTGGTGGTTTGCCCACCAACTTTTTCCTCCAGGGTACATATTCGAGAATGTACCTTTGTTGGGAGACTCTCGGGACAAGGTGTTGGAAGGCCGACATTATGTTTGCCAACACCTTGGAGATCCCATTTTTGTGGATGCCGCGAGCCTCGGTTCTTATTCCCATCGGCCTCGGTGGATTTGGACCAACCTCGCACCGCAATCCACTTTAGCTGCAGCATTTTCTGCAGTGCCTCCACCTTTGGATCAAAAGGTGGATGATATCTTGGATCCACACCGGACCTCTTTGCCGGTTGTTCGAGATGATTTACCCCCGTTGGCATTGGTCAACAAAGTGGGGGTACCACGGAGGGCCTTTTCCACAGTCATTCGCATTCCGCGATCAGGGACCGGGTATGGTGTGGGATGTACACACAAGAACCCATTGCGAACCCTGTGCCGACGAACGGGAGCGTGCTATGGGATTCCGGATCGGAACCACAGCAGCTCCTGGCCTTTTTGAGGGCCAACGGCGGTTTGTATTGGGCCAAGCCATGGATCTTAACACCATGGTGTGGACTGTTGGTTTATGCCTTGCATTGCAACGGCATCATGGTAACCAGTTGTTGTCTCTGGGGGCAGAGGACTCTGGTCAGGGGGCACAGCGGTCCACATCCATGGAGGAGAGAATTGAGGCCATGGTTGGAGAAGCTGAACGAATCTCTCGATTCGAGCAGCAGGTGATGGAGGAGCTTCGAGTTCAACGGGCTTATACTGCGTTGGCTTCTTCGCCTCCGGTGGTGGCTTCATCATCACATATTGGTGGTGATGAAGGGAGGCCAGACTCGACTGTTGGCATCGAGGTTGGGGGCATGGTTAATGCCCCCTCCTCTGAGTAGCAGTTAGAGTCCGTGCTAGCACCAGGTGGTTCTCCTTTGGTGGAGAGGAAGACCACAGAGTTTGATGATTGGCCATTGGAGTTAGGCCCTCATCTCACTGGTGCTGAGACACGGAAGGTACGAGCATTCATTCGCTCGTATCGTAGGTGTTTTGCTTTTAGCCTTCAAGATCTTGAAGGCTACAAAGGAAAACCCATCCACATTCAGTTGGAGGATGACCATCCTATTTTTCGGAGACCTTATAGGCTCAGTGCTCCCGAGAGGATTGGTGTCCAAGCTCGTTGCCGAGAGCTCTTGGCGGCAAGTCTAATCGAACTTTCCAACGGGGAGTATGCTTGTGCTACGGTTATGCCATCGAAGAAGGATATCTTTGGCAATTGGACGGAGAAGCGGATGTGCGGGGATTACCGTCCAGTTAACCGGAAGACCAAGTCGGATCGGTATCCCATGCCAATCCCGGAGGAATTGTTCGATGCCATCGGATTTTCTCGAGTCTTCAGCATCTTGGACTTGAGATCCGGCTATCACCAACTCCCATTACTTGTGGGAGATCGGGTGAAAACTGCATTCTGGGGAGTTGATCAAGATGGGAAGGATCAACTTTACCATTGGAAGTTTCTTCCATTTGGCCTAAAGAATACACCTGCTGAGTTTCAGAGAGTGATGGACCGGGTCCTCTCTGGCTTGCCCTTTGCTCGGTATTACATAGACGATGTGATCATCTTCAGCAGGACACCACAGGAGCATGTGAGGCATCTGCAAGCCGTTTTTGAACGGTTAGAGCGGTGGGGATTGCGTTTGCACCATGTCAAGTGCAAGTTTTTCCATGACCGACTGGCATATCTGGGTCATATGATTGTTCCAGGAGGTCTTGGGGTGCAACAAGCTAAGGTGGACGCCTTGCAGAAGATTCCGGCACCGGTCGATGTGCCGAGACTTCGTGCGTTCTTGGGTTTGGCGAATTACTACCGGCGATTCGTCAAGAACTTTAGCTTGATTGCCAAGCCGCTGACCATTCTCACGAGCAAGGACCAACCTTGGACTTGGGGTCGTGAGCAACAGCAGGCATTTGAGACATTGAAGCAGAGACTGGGTACAGCTCCAGTGCTTCGACGTCCTGATGTTCCCAAATCTTTCCAGTTGCATACGGACTGGAGTTCATTGGGTTTGGGAGCAGTTCTCACTTAGAAAGATGATTTTGGTCGGGAGTATGTTGTTGCTTATGCTTCGCAAAGCAATAACAGTGCGGAGGCCAATTACTCGTCCTATGAGGGAGAAGCTTTGGCGGTTGTATGGGCTATTGCTCATTTTCGACCATATCTATATGGTCAGCGCTTTACCTTGGTGACTGACCATCAGCCTTTACGGTGGCTCATGGAGTCGGATAAACTTACTGGCAAGCTCGCCAGGTGGGCTTTATTGTTCCAGGAGTATGACTTTGAGGTGGTGCACCGTGCTGGTGTTACCAACCTGGATGCGGATGGACTCTCACGCAATCCAAGTCCTTCAGACGAGGACTTGACCGGAGCCAGGTGGCATGGGGATTGTGATCGAGAGGCGGTTCCAGGTTGGCATGCAGCTGCCTACCTCACTTTATTTTCTAGCTCTGCTGCTGAGGTTTCGATACAGGGCTCGGATGATGAGACTGATCGACCTCAAGCTATTGCGGATATATGGGAGGATCTTCCCGTATTGCATAAGCTTCAGCAGGGGACCTTTCCTTTGTCCATCTCAGCGATGGAAAAGGATAGGATTGGACATCGAATAACAAGGTTCCGTTGGGAAAACGGTTTGTTATTTCGATTGTGGTCGGATGGGACAAGGCGGATTGTTCCTAGACCGGATCAGAGGGCCTCCTTAGTGCGGCAAGTGCACGAGGAACTTGGCCATTTTGGAGTACGCAGGACACATTCGATGTTGCGTAGTCAATATTGGTGGACCGGCATGTATCAGCAGGTTGCTGCTTATGTCGGGAGGTGTGAAGTTTGCGACCGGGTCAGGTCTAGCTTCAAGACCTTGTCACCCAAATTACAGCCTTTACCTATCATGGGACTAGGCTACCGTTGGTCACTCGACTTTGCAGGACCGTTGGTTGTCACACCACGTGGAGCAAAGTACGTGTTGGTGATGGTGGAGCATTTCAGCAAGTGTATTGAGCTTGTCGCTCTACCCCAAAACTCGGCAGAGTTGGCCGCGGCAGCCTTTTTGAATCGTGTGTTGGCACGTTTTGGAGCACCGGCTGAGGTATTGACGGACCAAGGGAGGGAGTTCCTCGGTGTTTTTGAGGAGTTATGTACTAAGGCCCTTATAGATCACCGCACCACCTCGCGGGATCATCCGGAGGCGGATGGCTTGGCTGAACGGGTTGTTCAGACAACCAAGCGTGGCTTGAGGAAGTATGGATTACTTCGGGGGAGCCATCGGGATTGGGACCTTATGTTGCCTTGGATTGCTATGGGCTACCGATTTAGTAGGCAGGCCTCCTTGGCGTCCTACAGCCCATATCAGTTGTTGTATGGACGTGAGCCCATGCTCCCGAGTTCTATTCGGGAAAAGCTAGCTCCTGTTGTGGACTTGGATGACCCAAACATTTGGGTAGAGTGTTTGCAGGAGCGGGCTCAATTCTTCCAAAGGGCCATGCCTATGGCCATGGAGAATTTGTCCATTGCTCAGCACCGTGATACATTGCGTTATGCACGCATTCGCAGTGGTGCTTACCGACCTCAGTTGCGGAGATTCCGGCAGGGGGATTATGTTTATCTCCAATGTGAGGCGCCTACGACATTGGATGTCAAGGCGGGGCGTAGTATCCTTCGGGTGAAGGAGTTGTTGCCGAGTGGTTTGTTATTATTGGAAGGCAAGGATGGCAGGGAATGTCGCGAGCATTCCAAAAACTGTGCCCCATGTCACCTACCTATTGAGGGTACAGTTCATCCTGAACTAGCCGTCGTGCCAGAGGGCCTTCCATGTTTCGTGTGCGGGGAGAAGAAAGGAGCGGCCACTATGCTCTTGTGTGATCAGTGTCAACGTGGTTGTAAAGGCGTGTTGTGTATGTGTGGCTTTGCTATGTTTTAGTGTTATTTGTTAGTGGTGGTTGGTACTCGAGCTGCAGTGACACACAATCGTTATTTACACGACAAAGTGGCCTACATGGAAAGTCACCCTAAAATAGATGAGCTCACTACATTGATGATACTTATGTGCAATTAGGTTGCCTTTGCAAATAGGTTACCTCTTTACCATTTGCAAGTTACCTTGGGTTCAAATCAAGTTACAAAAACTTATAACTTTGTTTATTCATGTCTATAACAACTTCTAGCGATCACGGTATAAATATAGTTCTTGCATTTTTTATTATGGTAATAAATATTCAAAATAGTGTGAAGTGTTAATAAATTAGTGTGGGGTAACCTAATTGCACATACAGGTGTAAGTTATCCACTAACCATTTTATAATTTCCATTTTCATTTTACAAACGATGTTGAGATGCCTCTACTGGAAAGTTATGTATTAGGACAAGTGGACAACAAATGGGCTAGGGTTGGGGCATCACCAAATGATTATCAACCATTAGTTATAGCCAACCCACAATCGACAATCAAATTTAGGGTTTAGGGTGGAACTCCATGCACTCCACTTGGCCCCCCAATTTTCTTTTCTTTTTTAAAACATCAATTTCATCAGTTTTGGTTTGGTGCAAATAGGTAATTTCCACCTGATTAATTTGGGTTGTTCACTACGGTTCTTTCCAGAAGGCCTCTTCTGATGTGTAACGAATTTTGGCATAAAAAGAGGATACAAGAAAGTTAATCACAGAATGACGACAACAGTGTGCTGGAATGTCAAAGAGGGTAAAGCTAACCAAACACAAAAGGAACAGGGATACATTAGAATCAATCATGATTTCATTTAAAATTGCCAACTCAGTTGTCAGCATAAACTTGAGTATCAAAGATGGAAGCAGGCAACATCAAGAAAATCAATTGTATCATCAAATAATGAAGCTTCATGTCTGAGCCAAAGCTTACCGTTTGCCCTGTAAGAGTATACCTACTCCTTTTCTTCGTTTTGGCCAACAGATAACTGGGATACATTGGAATCAATCAATGAAGTATGTAACAAATGCCAACTCAGTTGTACGTATAAATTCAAAGATGGAAGCAGGCAACTTCAAGGTGATCCATTGTATATTGAAGCTTCCTATCTGAGGTTTCGTTGTATTATGCATTTCAATCAGAAGGCGCAGTGTGTCTTGAGCTTAAGACTACCATCTGTTCTGTTAAGAGTCTACCTACTCCTCTTCCTCTTGGCTAATGAATAACTAGGATAAATTGGAATCAAGCAATGCAGTAAGTAGCAAATGCCAACTCAGTTGTACAAATAACTCTGAATATCAAAGATGGTAGCATGCAACTTCAAGACAATCAATCGTATATTGAAAACCCCTATACGAGGTTTTATACTATTATGCATTTCAATCAGAAGGCACAGTGTGTCTTGAGCTTAAGACTATTGTCTTTCCTATAGGAGTCTATCTACTCTTCTTCCTCTTGGCCAATGAATAACTAGGATAAATTGGAATGAAGCAAAGAAGTAAAAAATGCCAACTCAGTTGTCAGTATAAATTTGAATATCAAAGATGGAAGCAGGCAACTTGAAGGCATTCAATTGCATATTGAAGATTCTTGTATGAGGTTTATTTATTTATGCATTTCGATCAGAAGGCACAGTGTGTCTTGAGCTTAAGTCTAATGTCTGTCCGGTAAGAGTCCACCTACTCCTGTTCTTGCTCTTGGCCAATGGGTGCATATGCACCAATGAATAAAATTACAAAAATTGTGTAGTGTACTGTCAATCACATTGCTATTCGATGGGTTGACAGTATACTTGCTTGCAAGACAAGTCTTTGTCAATTGCCAACAGACCTGCTGCATTTAACCTACGTAGCACATCATACAGCCTCCTTTCCTCCACTCCATTCAGCAGAATGACATACCTGCTACTAACTTTGGTGCTGTCTGCTGGAAGTATGTCTTTGTAACCTCCACAAATGTTTGAGGGTAAAGGTTGGTACCGGAAGCCCGTCATTGCAGAATTGACAAAGTCTGGAAAACTGGGCCAGATACTCTCATTCCGAGTGCTATTTACTACAACTGTCATGTTCTGGACGAAGTTTCCCCATGCATTGGAGACATTTGGGGAGGATTTAATATACAAAAGAGCTGGATGGAACCTATCTAAGGGCTCTGATCCGAAAATATCTGCATCCATAGCTTCAAATTCGGAAACCTTCAAGAGAAGCAGAGGATTGTGAATCCACACAGTGTCTGCTCTGGTTAACCACACATTGTATCCTAAACTAAGAATTCTGTGCACTGCTTGAACCGCAAGCACATCCCGGTTCACTGCAAAGTTGGGATCATCACTCTCCGAAAACAATTGGGTTGACATTGTTGCGTAACCTCGTCTTGCGAGATCAGATGTGAAAACTTCATTGTCCCCCAACAGGACAAAATTTCTAAGCCCTAACCTCTCCGTGTGACACAACCAGTTTCGTATGAGCCATTCGGGCACACCCACAGTGTTCACGAGCAAGATGGATGACAATGTTGTGTTTGCAGAGATGAATTCGAAGACGGTGTTGAGCTCAGGGAGTGTTTTTGCGAGTCGCTGTACCTTCACTTCCCGAAAACAGTAATCATACCGTTGGAGAGATTGTGGAGGGGACATCACCCAGAGCATTGAATGGTTTCCTTCGTTCATCGTAATCAATCTCGAGTCTGGACCCGATGATTTTTTGTAATTGACACCGGATTCCCTGTGGGAAACACTGAGTGCGACCTCACTGCCGAAATTCGTGTACAAGTTGAAGTACCCTCGCGAGTGGACGAATTTGATGAACCACGGCGTCCAGATCTTGTCACCAAGTTTCTTATACCAGGAGTTTGTTTTCATTCCTTGCAAGAAGGGTTTTTCACCTTTCCACTTTCGTGCATCATACCAGAGGCGGAACTCCTTCCATTGCTTTGGAAACAGCAATTGGCCCCATGTCCCGACGAGCGGATACATGAACAAGTTCTTCGTGCTGTTCACCTTCAAATTTAAACCATTTCTTCCCGGTACAAATCTCGGCCGTTGCAGCGAAATGCCATACACCAACGGGTCGTAGTGCTCCGGGTTGTAATAATACGTCGCAATCACAGTGCGCAAGAAACGGTAGTAAAGGTCGGAGACCTCCATGTCATCCTCGACGATGAATGCAAACTCATCAAGGTTTGCAGGCCACCATGACTCCACCCACTGTGCTTGCAGACCGACATTTTGGCTCCGGTAGTGAATCTCCTTCTTGCCATGGACCCAGAAGAAAGCGTCAACAAACTCGAGGATTTTGTGTGCCTCCTCCAGCTGGGAATTGATTGACATCATCACTGATTCCGTTTTCGGTCTGCTTTTTGTTGTTGTTTTCCTAGGTCTCCTTGATACATTGTGCTGCTGTTCTGCATCATCAACATAAAGTTCTCCTCCTGGTGTCTGTTTCTCTTTTTCATCTCCTCTTCCCATTTGCCTCCTCGCATAGTTCACATTTTCATCATGTACATTGGAGACAATATCACCCAAATATGGGGAGAGTGAAGATTCGCCAGTAATTGCACTCTCCAAGCTCTCATCTTCCTTAAGTCCCCTCGTAGTTGTGATTGATTCTTCTCTCTTTTTCGCGACAACCTTTTTGCTGAATGGGAAATTCCACAACAGGCTCCTCCGTTTTCGTCTTTGTCTCTCTTCAAGAGTTTTTTCAACAACCTCTGGTTGTTCATTCATGGTTGGATTCTTGGCTCCTTCCGAAGAAGTATTGTTGTTTGCCCGGACACCACTGAAAGGATAATGGTCAACAAATATCTGGATATGTACAGTGTCGCCCCCGTAGTCGGCCCTTGCCAATGAGGTGAGGCATCTGACCAAAGACTCCAATCTGTTGAACGTGAGCACTTTGATCACCATCTGGAAATCCTTAGTGACGATGTTGGTTTCAACCGACTCCTTATACGGATCCTCTTCTTCCAGGTCCTCAGTCGGCTGAAATATCCTTGCATTCTCCTCAATCCTTGCACTCAACCACGTCTGGAAATAAATCTCTGAGCTGTTGCAATGGTTGGTGCAGAATTCAGACCTCCGCTGTGCTTCACTTGCAGCTCGATCCTCAGGGCTAACCCTAACCCTGCTGCCATTCCATTTTGGAGTTGCCCTGTCTTTCCCAAGCTCGCTAACTCCTGTGTGACCAATGCTTTACCCCTCAGGCCTTTTGAGAGATAACAACCCCTGCTGGAAGATGGGAAATGTAATCCTTGAACAAAAAAGATACCGTTTATGCTATGAATACTGAATTCGCAGCCAAACTCACAAGAATTTATTTCTCAACATCGTCAACCACATCTTTGAGCATAGAATGAAGTTAGAATCTTGCCACCACAATCACGGTGAACACAAACAAAAATCCAGCACACCTGATTTGCAACTTGTGAGGGTGGCAGGCTGGTTCAGGAATGCATAAAAATTCCATTGCGAAAATTAGAGTTGTACAATAGAGGCAAAACAGTGCAATAACCATTGTGTCTTCTGTACCCCTCAGGCCTTTAAGGATTAACATCCCCCCATGGTAAATGTAATCTTTGAACAAAAAGGTGCCATTTACGCTATGAATGCCGAATCCACAGCCAAACTCACAAAAATTTATTTTTCTACACCATCAAACACATCTTTGATCATACAGTGGAAGGTAGAAACTCGCCACCGCAATCACAGTGAACCTGATTTCTTTGGTGAACACCCAAAAAGAAACAGCATATCCACCCAATCTGCAACGGTGAGGGTGGCAAGCTGGTTTAGGGTGCGAAAGAATTTCCATTGTGAAGATTACAAACAAAACAGTTGAATTACCAATGTCTTCGGTACCCAGCACAAGGCTTGGAGGAGGCTGATGCACGGCAGCTGTGGTGACCATTGCTGCTGCAAGGGCATCATTGTTGTTGCTGCTTGCAAAGTCGTCGTCATACGCAGGCGATGAATTCTCGTCTCTCAGAAAGCTGAGATTTATCGCAAGCTGGTAGCCTAGGAAGATACAAATGGTGATGCCCACACTCAATCCCACCAGCTTCCGCAAGCTGACCTGCTTCCTGGGGCGTGAAGCTCCAGGGGCAGGCATGGTCAAGAATTGCACACCTCTGTGCAATCTCACAACTGCCTCAGTATTTTAAACATCTCCTCCATGACCTAAAATCCCAAGAAGCACAGTAATAACCCCAAAATAATATTAACTAAGCTGCCATGACTCGTAGCATTCTTAGGATTGTGTAAGAACACTCTCTTTCTATTCTAGCTTCAAGAAAAGATTTCAAGAACTCAAAGTCCTTGAGTGCATGCATTGTCAAGTGGCAAGCTCTCATAGTCGACACCTCATTGTTGTCTAACTTCGGACGCACAGCCTTCTTCCATCTAGCAAGATTCAAGAAGAGGTGCGTCCCCAATGGAATCATTCTTAGGTTATCCGGATAACCTAATTATTCCAATTGCATTGGAGCCTAAATAAGCTACTTCAGAATGTTAGGTTAGTATTAGCTTCGTGAGGGGTTTCCCTTCTATTCTAGCTTCAAGTAAGAAATTCCAAGAATCAAGGTCCCTCTCTGCTTGCTTGCATGAATGCCAAGAATAGTCGAGTGGCAAGCTCTCATTAGTCAAGATGAAACCTATCTTCGAACATGAATCCTCTGCTTCTACCATCTACCAAGATTCAATCGAAGGGCTGTACTCCAAAACGACAAATGGAAAATTCTTAGGTTATCCGGCCGAGAGACTACAACGCAAACTACTCAACAAATGCTATGATGCAACCGTCTGTGCACATCGCAACATACAACATCACATAGCATTATTAACCTTTGAGAGGACTATCCCTTTCTATTCTAGCTTCAAGGAGAAAATTCCAAGAATCAAAGTCTCCCTGTCTGCTTGCTTGCATGGATGCCCAGCTCTCACTAGTAGACGTGAAACCTATATTCGGACATGATACCTTCCTCTACCATCTACCATATTCAATCGAAGGGCTGTACCCCAAAATGGAAAATTCTTAGGTTATCCGGCCGAGAGAGTACATAAATTACACAACAAATGTTATGATGGTGCAACCGTGTGAGCACAACACAATTAAAAGCTTCAAAAATCGACCGGACGGAGGTTGGGTACCACATCAGAAGACCGAAATCGCTGCGAAATGCGAGGCGAGTGGCAGGAATCGGGCAAAACCCAGGGTAACCCAGCATCGAAAGCGCCCATCTGACATCCCGGAGCGATCACATTCGATTCTTGCAAAGGCTGTGCGCCTGCAGCAGCATTATTGGAGTGAGCTCAAGAAACACCTGAGTGCAGTACTGTAGTTGAAGTTGAGTAAAACCCTGGCACCTCAGTGAAACACTTTTAAGCAGTCGTTCGGATTCATTTCGTTGCATTTCAAGCGAGTAAAGTAAGTTCGGCACTATTTTTGTTGGAGGTCGCATGGCATGAGATGAGCAATCGCGACAACTGGCCACGATTCCATCAATTCGCCATCGAAACTGCGCTTTTGGAGTCTTAAGTTACTTGAGGTAAGCTTACAGTTGCTTCCAGCCCCCATGGATGGATGAGAAATTGGATGACTGCGTCAAAGATTTCATCTAATTGCCATTTGTCAAGAGAATTTCATACAATTGGGGATATTTTCGTACAAATAGGCGGGCATGTGGGTGTTATTTGGTTCATGTTCTCCAATTTCTACTGATTAGATTTACACAACAAAGCACATGTTCCATTAGCAAATCTATGATGAAACATATGCAAAAACCGGATTGAAAATCGGAAATCCCCTTATTTAGTTATGGTTATCGAAAGTAAAAGTTTGTTGATTTCTTAACTAGATATATAGGTCCTCTCAATTGTGTTTCATTATTGACTGTAGAGTAGTCATTAAATAATACAAGACATAGTCCAATCTCTTATAAACATGTGTCTTTATGATGTTTGCTTTCTAATCCTCACCAAACCGCATACCAATCAAATATAGGGATCTGATTAAGGAAACAAGCCACTTAAGACCCATCTATCTTACACCTGACCCCCCTAAGGTAGGCACGCCTAAGTCAAATATAGTCAAATATAGCATTAATCTAGACACCTACATTTGCGTGGTATGGCCATTAATCTAAGAATGGCCACCAAAAAGACACATGTTCGAAACAAACTAGACTTTACATGCTTAAGATATGGTGACCATGCTAGGCTCAGTAGTCAACATGATTGGGAGACCTCTATGATCACTTAATGAGCATGAGATTATTAAATTTGATAATGAATGAGATATTTATATGAGCTCCAAAAATTACGAGGCAAATGGCTACGGGCACGATTTGGATTTGCAATTATGGAAGGGGTGTGCCTCCCTACCTATTGGAGGCCTATTGTCCGTTACAAAAAGCAATGGATGAGCTACAGATGAAACCAAGATAGAGCTCCCGCTGCAAAATCTAAGTTTTGTACCTCCGAACTGGGTGCAGCAAACCAAAATTACAAAAATAATATATACAAAAAAACTTAATATATAGATGAAGGAGGGCATCAAACACAAGATGGAAAAGTTAAGAGCTTTACCTAGTGAGGAAGCTCATCTTCTTCCTCGAATCCCCTTTGATGGCCAACTTCAAAAATCAAATTTATCTAATTTTTTTCTATTAAGGAGAGGGCAAAGGGGCACGATGCATTCCCTATGCCAATCATGTTGTTTACAGTGTTGTTCTCCTTTGGAACGCAATAGGCCCCTACCCTCTTGTGAATGGGATGATCAAGATATCATTTGCATCGCCTTAAGGAATATTTTATCCCCAACACTTGTTGACATTTGGGGTCGGGTAGTGAGCACTGAGCAGGGAGGCACATACTCCTTCCCTAAATGTAACATAGTGTTGAGAACATACCAACTCTTTTGGACACACAACCCCCACTTTCTGGTGCATAGATCAGGGACCAAACATGCATTGGGTAGATGAAGCCCCAACACTAGGTTACAATTGAACCTATGAAGGCCACTATAGAACTTTTGCACACATGAAGACATTTGAAATTTGCACACAATGAGACCCATTAAATTCTCTTGCCCCTTCAAGTGCATCACTACCACACCGAAGGTCTTGTCTCCCCATGTCTAGTGTCATTTCATGGCCTTTTCTGCCATTTGCATGTTTATCTCCTCTTTCTAAGAAGCTTGGATTTTTTCAAGGCTAGAGTGGTGCACTTGACTTTGCCCAACAATTTCTTGAGGTCAATATCAACTTGATGAGTTCTTGCGATCATTGTTGCACTTGATGTGGCCCAAATCATTAGGACTAGCCAGTCTCCATGCTCCCAATCACTTTTTCTTTAGAGAATTTGTTTTCCAAAGTTGTAAAGGAAGCAAGTTGTGTTATCACCTCAAGCGAAAACGATTCAATCTCAATGTTTTCGAGCCTCTAATTTTGAATCCCTAACGAGAATGTTTAGAAAAACTTACAAAACATTTGATTAAATCTCAACTTCTAAAAGGTCAAGGGCCATGCCGTTTGATTATGGATGGTAGGAAATTGGTGTTTGTTGGTAGCGGTTGGTGGGGCATGGGCCACCTAGCAGTGGCTCTTGCAATCACCTTGTAGTTTCCCACACCAGATTCAAGATGTATGGGGCATGGCTTGATATATGCTATGGATTATTTTCATGTATTTTTGGGCCCAGTTCAGGCTAAATAATGTTATTGAAGGAGGGTGTCAATACGATGTGAAAAAAAATTAGCCTTGCCCAAAGATGAAAAATATATGTTATATGCTTGACTCATTGGATGGAAGAACATTGGAACACCTAAAAAAACCTTAACGAACACTAGATGCACAATAGATTATTAAGAAAAATTGATGGATGGAAAACAAAAAATTATATTTTTTCAAGATCTCATGATATTATTGTAACAAAATTGCACAATATAAGAGATAATCTTGAGTGCGTTTGATTGAGTTATTCAACACATGCATTAGGGCAATGTTGATAGATACTTATGTTTTGTTTTGCACTATGAATTTATATACTTCATGAAGTGCAATATTTTTGGCCGTAATTATTGCAATAAATTTCAAGGTCCCATATATAATATATTTCACACCAAATGTTTCGAAAGAGCTTCCCAAAATTCAATGCTATGCATTAGTGTATTTCAACTTTCAAGTTTTATTCAACTAATATAGTATTCTTCCGGCGTTTTTCAAGTCATTCAACAATCTTCATGAGTTTTTCAAGTGTTTCACTCTTTATTCTAGTGTTCTTTATATGTTTTTCTAGATGTCTTGTAAGCCCAGAGGTTGCACCTTACATTAAAAACCAAGAACCATGTGTGTTCATAACATACTCTAAAACCCCCTATGTACAAGTTGTTGTTGTTATTGTTATCACTATATTCGTTAATTTGAGACTTTCTCTTCTCTCAAATTAATATATGGACCACAACAACATGGTCTAATGTTTGGGTCGTCCTACCTAAACCATCTTGATATGAGTTCTTAATTGGGTTCTTGATATGAACACCCGCTTCAAAGTATTTGCATCTTACAACATTCTCCAATATTTGTGTGATTTTATCCATGTTCTTATATTTGTAATGTCTCAAAATGCCGAAAAAGCCCCAAATTAACGAATATAGTGATTGTTGTTGTTGTGTTGTGTTATGTTGTTTTTTTGGTAAAATCAAGCAATATATGTACAATTTCAATCTCGGGGGGGGGGGTGACCGGCTGAAAAGTAGAAACCATGTGAAAACAACTATAGGGTGCCTTTTATTCATTGGAAGGAAAATTTATATAAACTTTGGATCTACCATAGCCTACTTAAATTGCGAAACATGTGATTATATATAATTTATTATAAGGGGAAAACCCCCACTTTAGGTTTGAGATAGAAAGAAATTAGTATGACAAAAAATAAAGATGATTTTTTTAAAAATAGAATGAATATATTCACATATAATATATGCAAAATGGATGAAATTTTGAACGACTGGGGGGTCAAATTGTGGATGAAGACCTAGCGTATTGATCCCTCATCCTTCGACCATGCCGCCCCAGTCCCCTTTCCGGGTTTAGGGTTTAGCCTTTGTGCCTCCACGCCTCACATTCCCTTCTTTGCTTAGCTTCCCTTGTTTGTAGATTTAACTTTTAGGTTACAAATTCCTAAACCGACATTTAACTTAGATGCATGGCATGCTCTAGTTATGATGTGTGCACTCTTCTTTCAACAATATATAGCAACATATTGGAGTCTTAAGTTTGCCTTCGTACGGAACGAGTAAATAAAAAAATTATAAAAATTTAGCATCATTTGAAATAGTCTAGGTTTTCTTTTATAATTACCTATAGGGTGTTGAATATTTGGTGAAGTTGCTTTTTTTCTACTTAAAGGGTTCCCTAAAATCCAAATGAGGAGGTAAATAGCCCCCATAAAAATACCCTTTGTATGCACGTGGTTACATAACATGATAACACAAGAGGGAGTGACCCCCCCCCCCCGAGATTTCAATGATAAAAATACAAGGACAATATGTATAAGTAAAAAAAATTACATTCATTTATAGTCATTAACATGAGTATACAAATGTACTTTTGAATAATAACAAATCCCTATCATACATATAATGTAAAACCCTAGCATTCATTAATGAAGTCGTTGAAGATTTTTTCATCCCCCAATGTAACTCATAAGCATCTAAGTCTACAATGTATGTCATAGAAGCTAATGCAATAATTGATTCTAAATCTAATATCAAATGATCCGTAAGATCGTAAGTCCACTTTTTTTTGGTTCCTTTTTAATACCAACATAAACTAATCTCCATGTTTGATGGACAATCCATCAAGTCAATTGGATCCCTATACTCTACCCAACGATTACCAAATTTTTATGCATCTTATGAACCCTCCCAACACATCACACCTTAATTGGAGTTTTTTTTTTTTTTTTTGACAATTCTAGCTTCAGGTGTGTTCAGAAAACACACTCCACAATCACACCAAGATTTAACATAATACCATGATTTGCGACGGGGAGGAGTTTATTAGGCTTCATATGTAATAAACCAACCTTAATCCAAATCAATAGATCTTTAGATAAAGTTGGATTGCCATTCAATTGACTAAGATGTGCACTTTTGAAAATTTTGGACTCCCCTATTTCTACATAAGCCATAGTGGACTTTACAATAGATTGAGAGGGCATTTCAACATTTTTAGGTTCATCAATTAGAACATCCAAGACATGTCAAAGATCACCTTGCAACTCAACTTGTTCATGTAAATCATTTTCAACCTATGACTGCATCAATTTTGTCTTTATGACAACATCCTTGCACATGTTTGAATTGTCTTCTCCAATACTACAATTTTCCTTATCACCACCTTGTGCACTAGAATCATCAATCAGAGTGTGATCATATTCACACTCCTCATCCTCCTCGTTACTTCCAAATAATGAGCCTTAATAAGTGACCCTACCATACAAGTACAAATGTTGTACATTTTCTAGAGGTCCTCCATACATGTACATAACTACGAGTTATAATTTGCGTAGAATATGTATATGTAGTATAGAAAAGTTCAACTTAACCCCTACAGGAGGTTGGACTTGGACAAAGATGCATGATTTGGGCCGTATTATGAGGGTGCACATTTTACAATATAATCCTACTATTTTAACAGAGTTTTTTGAGCCTGGATTTTTGTGTGTGTGTTTACTATGGATGGTACAATAGTGTGTCAAAATGTGTGGAGCATACTCCGACCAGCGAATTATTTTTTGGCGATTTATCGTTATTTGTGCTATCACTAATGGGCGTGTACGACATGCCCTTTAATAAGTAGGCAGATCTAGGCGTTTGAAATCGCCTAGATCTGCCCCTACTAGCCGTCCTTTAGTCGCCGCCCTCCCGTCTTCGCCCTCCCGTCGCCGCCCCGCCCTCCCGTCGCCGCCCTCCCGTCGCCGCCCTCCCGTCGCTGCCCTCCACCGATTCGAATCCGCTCCGTCCCGCCTTCGCCCACCTTCGCTGCCAACAAATCCATCCCTTCACATCCATCGCAACAACCTCGCCGCACATAAGGTGAGTGTAGTTGCATTCATCCTCCATCCAATTTGCCCACATCGCTACCCTGCAATTGCTTGCCCAGTTGCCATTGCCAACCCCCTCGCCTCGGGCCTCCAGATCTGATAGACAGTGCCTTGCAATGTTGCACTGTTGATGGGAACCACGATGAGAGGCTCTTCAATGCATGGTTGTGTTAGGTAGGATTTCTTGGGTTTGTTGTGATTTGCTATCACTAATGGGGATGGATTTGAATTTTGGATGCAGAGGAGGCGTGGTGGTCACTGGTGAGGGTGGCGGCGTGAGAGTTATGGCTGCGAACAAGTATGTGCTTCTTTGTGCTTGCTTTGTGTATCTTTGTGCTTGCTTTGTGTATCTTTGTGCTTGCTTTGTGCATTTTTGTGCATCTTTGTGCATCTTTTGGGTTCGCTGTATCTTTGGGTTCGCTGGCCATCTTTGCGCTGTTGTGCCGCCTTCGCGGTGCATCTTTGTTGGGTTCGCTGGCCATCTTTGCGCTGTCGCCGCTTCGCCTTCGTCGCCCTCCCGTCTTCGCCCTCCCGTCGCCTTCGCCCTCTAGTCGCCTTCCTTCGCTGGCCTTCCTGCCGCGTTGCCCTTGGCCTTCCTTCGCCGCGTAGCCCTTCGCCGCATTGCCCTGCATCTTTTGGGTTCGCTTCGAAGATGGCTCCAGGGCATTCTTCCACCCCGAAACGGCCAAGTTTCAAGCAGAGGGTGTTGCTCATAACACCTAGGGGAGACTTGTCCACTGCGGCAATGGTGGATGTCGCTGCCAACAAATCCGTTGGGGCAAGCTTGGGGGACTCCTCCTCCACCCCAGCGCCCAGGGCCTCCCCATCCCCAGCTGCATCTGCCGACATTGGGGGTTCTCAAACCACGGTTGATGCTCCGGAGATTGGTGGAGACACCGAGCTCATCCCCTCCGTGCAGAAGGTGCCTTCGAAGCAACGGAAAGCTGCAAAAAGAAGGTATGTTTGCAGTTTGCTCCTCTTTGATAAGTTTGCTCCTCTTTGCTCCTCAATTTCGCAGACAAGGCAAATTTCAATTTCCTTTGTCAGGGTATGGAATTGCAGCGTTTGTTCTGTTGTAGCTATGTTGGTCATTGTTGTCTCCATCGTCAGCCATTATGTCTGGGGCATTTGTCTACAATTTGTATGAGGTTAAAAAACCATTCTGACAATTTGCTATCTATGTGTGAATTTTCAATGAGATCGATCTGCAATGAACAAGTCACAACGGACAGCTGAAGCACAGCAACATCATAAAAGTGATTCCATTTCTCATTGCCTGGTGCAGATTCCAGGACACTTGGCAAGCCAAGTACCCTTGGTCAGAGCAGGATGCGGAGGGTGATGGCAGATTTGAGAAGGTCAGGTGTGTCATTTGCTCGAAAATCAATGGCAGGGATAAGATTCTTGATGCTAAAGATGACAACTTGAAAAAACATCAGGGTTGGAAAAAATGTCTCTCTGATATGCCTAACATGAAGTTGAAGAGGGGGGAGTGGTATTGGGACTTGAACTCCACCCACAAGCGCGCTGAAAGGGCATTTGTTGCACTACCAGCGGGCGATATTGCCACAATGGTTGCAGCAGGGGCTCCTCCCAAGAGGAAGGAGGTTCAAATGGCTGTCATCTTCCACTTGCTCCAATTCGGGAGGCCAATGACGGAGTATCCTCCCATGAAGGAACTCTTGCAATTCCTTGGTGTTCCTAAGGTGAAACTCTAACCTCTTCTAATTTCTAGTTTTTCCTTTTTTTCCCATTTTTTGTTGCAACATTAGCTTTGTTGATAATGTGCTTTGAATGGCTTTGTAGGTTCCATTGAAGCATTGGACCGAGGGTGCGGGTTGGGAAATGGGTGAGAGCTTGCTTAATGTTGTGCAAGCCAAGACAAAGGAAATAGTAAGTGCTGCCCCATATTTTTCAATCAGTTGTGATGAAGTAACAACGGTGGACAACCAATCTTGGATTAGTATTCATGTGTACACAATTTCTGATTGGGAGAGAGTGCCCTTGTTTCTGTCTTTGGAACGTGTGATCGAGGGTGGTTCAGCTGAAAGCATAACTAAGATTATTCTTGGTGCCCTTGATAAACAAGGTGGGCTAACCCCCCAGCAAATAAGAGATCGGTTCATGGCCTTTGGGGCAGATGGTGCTTCGGTCCTACAAGGCAAGAGGAATGGTGTTACTAACAGATTGCAAGTCTCTCATGCGCCACACATGCAAGGCATGCATTGTGTGGCACATCGAAGCAACCTTGCAGTGCAATGTCTATCAGATCTGGAGATGGTGAGTAGGATAGAAACCCTACTGGCAGCCCTGCACAGGTATTTCAGCAAGTCCCCAAAACGTCATTTGGAGCTCCAAAAACTTGCTGATTTGCTTGAGACAAAGGGTAGGAAGATACTTCAAAATGTGAAAACTAGGTGGATCAGTATGTTAAGTCCTTTGAAACGTGTTTTGTCCGAGTACCGCACTCTTTTGGTGAAGATGTATTCGGATCAATTTGTGAAACCGGTAATCCCAGCTGCCAAGGTAAACTACGAACTCTTGGCTGACATCAGATGTTTGTTGACAATGGCGGCGGTGGTGCCCCTTCTTGAGGCGGTAAAGGCCTTGGTTGTCTTTGCACAATCACCCTCAGTATATGTATGTGATTTCACAAGGGCTTTGAATCTTTGCATACAAGATGTGCATGACTTGTACTGCTCTGAGAAAGCATTCACTTCTGATGCATTTGCATGCTTCATTCGGATTACTGAGCTTTCTCATGATAGCATTCGCTTGAGGTGGCATCCGGATGTGAATGATTGTGTTGAACATTTAGTCTTCGAGGCCCATCTTTCTACTTCAACGGGCTCACACCTGAATGCTACTTGCATTGATCCTCAAACTTCGATGAGCACCTTCGTAACAAAAGAATTATTTGACGTCACCATTTCAAGAGTGAAGGCTGAGGTTACAGGTTTGTTTCTCTAACCTTTTTTTTTTTTCATCTTCAATGCACTTGGTAATTTCCTTTGTTAAGTTCTGCTCTTTGTTTACATGCTTGTAAGTTGTGGGTCTAAAGTATTGGTGGTATGCTTGCAGAGGTGGCCGCAATGATGGTAATGGAACTGCAGAGCAGGTTTCCACCAAGTGATGTGATGGATGCACTGTCAATTGTGTACCCTCAATTTTGGATTGAGCCAGGGCATGAGGACAAGCTAACATGTCACATGAACACTTTGAAGGCTACATTTTGTGTGCCCAAACAGATTTCTAGCACTCCATTACAGTATGAAACTAGCCCACCACTGTTGGATGCAGCTGCACTTGATCGGCAGCTGCACTGGTTCAAGGTGGCCATGGTGAACAATTCCGAGCATGCAATGCGTGCATTGGACTTGAATCTTCATCCCATAACGAAGGTTTGGCGTAACTTTGCACAATCTGGTCCGTTGAGGGGGATGTTCCCCGAGTTCTTCAAGCTCGTAGAAATTGCGATGATTCAGGTATGTTGATTTTTGGTTCTTTGCTGATTTTTAGTTCTTTGCTGATTTTTTGTTCTTTGCTGATTTTTTATATGTGTTTGCTTCACACCTTGCAGGTTCTTGGGAGTGTAGAGGATGAAAGAACATTCTCCAATGTTGCTTTCTTGAAGAACAAACTCCGCAATCGATTGACAGAGCACTTGCCTCTTGTTACCACTATGTTTGCACAAAAACACTACACTTTGACTTCATTCCCTTACAAGGAAGTTGTTTCGGATTGGAGGGGTTTAAAGCCGAAGCGGGGTAGATATGCATTGGGTGTTTGATTCACATAGAATGATTTACAATGGAAACTTATTTAGGGGGTTTTTCACACTTCTTAGAGCATTCAAATTTCAGAGTAGAAGCAACTTATTGACTCCAAAGATGATTTACGCCAATTCACATGGCTAAATGGCAATGTATGCCTATTATGAATGAAGAAGTGTTTTCCTCCTATATTTTGTGTGTGTCATGGTTTCAATTTCGCATAATACATGGTACATTTCATCCATGAAATAGTTCCATTGAATTATGTTTTTTTTTGCACCTAGCTGAATTTTTCCTGCCTTTTCAATGTTATATCGCATGTGTAATGATTTGCTCACATGGAAATATAGTGCCAAATGAAACTAAACCTTCCCTCTTATTCGCAAAATATTATACTGAAATATATGCCCAAATAGGCTCCAACACGTCATTCACATTCAATAAAATAGTTACTTCATCTCCAAGGTAAAAGTGAAAAATTGTTACTTCACCTCCAAGGTAAAAGTGAAAAATAGTTACTTCACCTCCAAGGTAAAAGTGAAAAAAAATTCGCTGACTCCGACGCCCAAGAATTGGCAAAAACAATAAACAAGGGCACGGTCTTCCGTCGAGGTACTTGGAGATTCCTACAGTACATCACAGTAGAGAAGGGCCAAGGATTCGTGGCACTCACTTAAAATCATCCATGCGGATGAAAAAATGCAGGAATCATCTAAACGACTATTTTTAGGAAATTCGATTCCGGAAATAGAGTCAAAGGCCCCGAATCAGTCTAGTGATGTCACATTCGAATGAATCGGCCCTCAACCCCATAGTGGGCTTTTTTTTTATTGGAGCCACTTCATCCACGATATCTAGGGTGGATGATTTTAAGTGAGTGCCACGAATCCCCAGCCGTAGAGAAGGGAGAGGAGGACATGTGATGAAAGTTGTGTCAGTACCCAAGGGGGGCGATGTGACACATGAGTAAGGTAGAAATACCATAAACCGTTAACCATCCAATAGCGGTGCACTAGACCGCCTCATAATGGTGAGTGCCATGTCTTAAATGGAGCGGCAACTTCAATGCAGTGTAGCCAATGGGAGGCAAGATCTAACGTACTCATGATTAATGGGTTTAGGTGATGTTCTGTATCGAAATGCGGAGAGCCTAGTGAACGGGAAGTGGGTTGGACAAACTTTCCACTTGAAAAATTGTGGAACTTTTTGTACAAGGCAGAAAAATACAAAACAACTTGCATTCTTCATGAATCCTTCTCGTCTATCTTGGAAAATTATCTCATGATTGTCAGACCAGATCTTCAATGCGAATCACCTTATTTTAACGGTTTATGGTATTTCTACCTTACAGGTTACCTGGTCAAGGATTCACCCTAAACGTACCCTAAATGACCACACACCGGTTAAACCGGTCACTGATCCGATGAGCCCTCACACATTGTAATACGTATGTTGATAGCATGGGATACGGTTTGCCCTCTTGGAGCAGTAGTAATATGTTGTTGCTTCACTTCCCGTAGGCACAATTTTTTCATCCAAACTCATAATTTTTCCAAAAAAAAAATTCCTTACACCCATGCCCACAACATAACATTATTCAGACCCATGACAGTGTTCTGTGGGACTGACAGTATTCCAGGGAATATTCTTGGTATTTTTCACATTCAGTTTGAATGTGGGGAATATTCCCTAGAATACTATCAGTCCCAAAGAACATTGTCATGGGTCTGAATAATGTTATGAATATTGAATTTGCATGTATTTACAAATACTTCCACTCTCAAACACTACATGTTGAATACCCCAGACGTAGGCCAATTCTGGCACCAACCTCCTGTAGGGGTTAATACTCCTTTTTGTGCACTCACGTATACTCATACGTGTTACAAAAGGTGCATCCCCCATGATTGTAAAATTCATTCAACTACAAGATAAGTATTTGGCCAATATAAGTAAAACAATCAACCAAAGTCGTTAGTGAACTAATTATTTCAAGGACCACATGCCATGATAATTAAGGACCATATCACCTTATAATATCCATACATAATATGAATATCATTCTATTTATCTATGACAATATATTGTCTAAAGGTCCATATTAAAAAAATTTGGTCCAGTTGAATCTCAGTTCCATGCATCTATGAGTTATTTTCGATGCTCTATAATGATGTCACGAAACTCAAAAGAAACATTTCACCAAGTGCTTACATCCCCAAGTAGAATGTTATGATTTGATTTTGATTGTTTTGGCCGAAATCTCATATTGCAACATAATTCATCAATAAGCGAAAATAAAATGAAATAAAATAAAATAAAAGTGTTTCATTTTCAAGCCTCATTTCTTGAAGTTCTAAGCTTGTCATTTAGTGACCCCTTTGTTAATATGCTTGTATTTGAATAGAATCTTAATCGCAACCTTCAATTCAATGCTCAATGAAATGAAATGAAATTGATTTTAGAGTCATGGGGAGCCGGAAGGCTTACGGGAATCAATGTAGATGCATTCTGATTTCAATCGTGCATATAGTTTCATCATTTGTTTTCGGCGCTTCCTTTGTCTACACATGATTGCAATTTGGAATTTGGAATGAGATTAAATCTTAGTATACGATTCAAATGAAAATGAATGCGAAAAATGATAAGAAATGATGATATCAACGAGCCTTTGATTTTAACACCTGATAATGCTCCTCCTTCAAATCAGCCTAGACAAGAACGGCCTCCCCAAGTTTCTCTTCATGCTTGTGAAAGATCTATGCAAAAGATCTTGTACTGCCAACATTTTGCAAAGCAAAAACACATCAACAAGCCATAAAAAGACAGACGGATTCAATACACATGATGGCATTTTGTATACAAAACTCTCGCAATATGGGATCCTTGGATGGAATTATCACCAAAGCATAATCGTCTTAAACGAGGTCTTTGTGCGGTTTATTGCCATGCGTTGCTAACTCAAAGAGCCATTCAAAGACTTGGAAAACCTTAAATTGAAGGAGTTGATTTTAAGAGCTTGGCAACCTGGTTCACGGATGCAAACTCCCACTGACAGAATTAGAGGCAACAGTGCAATTACCACAACTCTCTTCCGTTCACTTTTGGAAAAAAGGATCTTCTCAGTATGTGAAATATCACGACATGAATACAACTTCCAGTCGACTCGTTCTACTCTACCGATGCAATAATATAACTCTTCAGTATGTATGCTGTGCTATCAAAAGTTGTCAACAGCGTCTAGTGCCTGCCGGATTCGTATTAGCAACTATGGTACAGATGGGGACCTAAGTCCAAGATGGAGTTGTAATAACTATGAATGGTTTGCAGTGACTCAGGGTTTTGGAACTGTACAGTATATCAGCTTTTTATGCTGCTTCAGAGGGGGCCGAGCTTTGAGGCTCGATATAGATATCCTTCACTATGGCCTCGCCGTTGAAGTGGTAGTCGTGCTTTTGGTTTGGATAGTAAACTGCTTCTCCGTCAACTGTGTATGAGAATATCGCCAGAGATCGAGGACCGGCTACTGTCAACAACACCTGTTCCATTCATTTGCGAGCACAAATGTTAGGTGGTGGAGAAACTGATGGTATATGTAGATCACACAGCTAAGTCAGCTATCTAGATGTACCAGGGGCAATAATAGCTTGCAGGTGAAGAGGCTTTTCATTCATGCTTGCTCATACAGGAGCCAGCATTTATATCTATCTACTAAATGTACTACATTGACATGTGCAATTATGTTGCCCCACACTAATATGTTGACATTCCACAATATTTTAAATATTTACTTCTACTGTGACGAAATTCAGTCTTTTGTTTCATGATGGTTGCTTATATGGATGAATAAAGAAAGTTATAAGTTTTTGTGATCTAGCGGTTTTGACCCAAGTATAATTTGCATGGGTAAATAGGCAACCCCATTCAGAAAGGCAACCTAATTGCACAGATCAGTGTAGATTATCCTTGGAGGCTTGTTTTGGAGTCACAAATGAGAGTGCAACCAGCAACCACATCCTGCAATTCATAGTTCCTATCAAGGTTGAAACTTACTGGTAGAAATACAAGGCCATGAAGTGCACCAAGCACCACGAGGCCCAGGTACATGCTGAAATAATACACCTGTTTTCATACAACCATCAAATCATAGTTAGCCACAAATTTTGATCCCAAATGTTGACACATAAGGCCACATTATTATTTATTTACTCTACCAACGAAACAAGTTCAGTGTATCACGAGCTAGCCCAACATCGAAGGTGATGTCACAATGATAAGATTGCATTATCATCTTACTAATCCCCTCTTAAAGAGTGTCATATTTTGAAGAACTTCTTTATGTTTACACTGTAAATGAACAAATCATTGGCAAGAGTCCAGGAAACCTTCCATTTGAATTACGAGAAGATATGTGTTGAAGGCTTCAGAAGATGTGTATGAATGTGAGACTTTTTAATGCGATGACAGACAAGTATAGGATGATGTAGCTATCTAAGGAATACTGCAAGTGTCCGAGAGACCAACCTGAAAAATTTGAGTCCATGAGAAGGCGAGAACCAAGACGCCAAAGAGATTAGCCAAGACGATTCCACTGCCGAGGCACCACATTCAAGTAAAGGGAATTTTAGATACCAAGCTGTTAACAATTCAGCAGTTATGAGGATAGAACACGTACCAAAGTGACATATTAACATTATTATTGTGATCAATTTGAAGTCTTTCAAATCACCTGGCATTGGCGAGATAAAAAGGCAATTTGAAACTATAAGGAGGAGCGTCAAACAAAAGTAGCTGACCGAGTGCCTGACCAAGCTGTCCAGAAACATCTTTCAGCTTGGTTTGGTAACAGATTGATGATGCTCACCTGAGGACAGAGGGGCCCATTACAATGAGGGCCTTGCTAGCTCTCTCACTTCTACGTCCTGTGCGCATCTGCACAGATGGCAATTTGAAGCTCAAAAGTTGCTTGAATTAAAGGAAATATGTATAAGATAAAATTGCTAAGCTCAGTTCACAACTTTCTATAATACGATTTTCAGGTTCATTGATGATTGGAAGATATGTAATTTTGACTCAGTTACACTATGATCTTGTAACAGTTGCTTGAAAGGCTTTTTGGCTTTGGGACAACGAGAAGTAAAAAGAGGAATGAGTCACATGCATAGCTTCAAAGATCAGGACAGAATTCACTCTATACACAACTCATGGAGTTCCAATAGGATTCAGATAATACGTACTGTGAAAGCGTGGGTTATGTGGGCACAAAATTCAACCGAGATGCCGATTGCCACGACCAAATTGACAAGGGACAGAGCATTCAGTTGTATCTTCCATAATACCATGAGACCCTGCAGTTCACAACCTCTGGAGTCAACCTCTGGTAGAAGCGAATGCACACCTTCTACCATCACCATATCCTAACATTGAGGCTCCCTAGATCTCATAGATATACACTCTTTATGGTAAATAATGTGGGCCAGTAACTATTGAGCTTATTTTCACACTAAAAACATTGGGGATAATAACATGGGTGCACATTACCAACCCACAATCTTTAATGTCAAGAGGTTCATGTTGTAAGTTACAAAATTAGTACGAGATTGAAATTAGTGTGCATTTGAAAGACTTCCAACCTAGGGAAGGAGGTGGCTATATCATGGGGGCATGACAAAAGTAACTAGCGTTGCCCACTATTTTCATGCGTGATAGTGTACAATGTGGGCTAACACTATAGGGCTGCCCAGGGGAAGTCACTGTACATCTGCCTACACTACTTGCCATAAGTAAACCAGTGTAGCAAGATCTTGCAATGGTCAAGAGTCCTTACCAAAAGGTCCACAACAATCATGGAGATCACAATCACATTGACAGTCGATGCCCAAATGCTGCAGTTCACCCATACCAAACTCGTCAGAAAAAGAAAGACTATCAAGGCGAAAGTCAAACTACACAATCTAAGTGTATTTCAGCCAATTCCTGGAAGAAAGTGAAGTGACTTGGGAACCAAGCAAGAATAGGGAATTACCTGGTAGTTGTCATGAGACACACCATAAATACAGCTCCTGCACAAGGCAAGAAATAAACACCTGATGTTACTTCTCTGTTATATTCTCATCAATGCCTATTCAGGTTAGGTTTTTAAGCCATTGGCTTCATTTGGAGGTACAACATACCAAGAATTACAACAGCACTATCGGAGTACCTGCTTGAGGTTCAATAAACACGTGGTTTGAAAAGATCACCCAACGATCATATTCACATATTTAGGACACTTCGGGGCAGAGAGTTAAAGAATATCAACACTCACCTAGAGCAAGACCTATGCTAATAGATGCCGTCTCGATGAACTCCAGATAGTGATTGAAGAAGATGTAAAATGGAGAGTATGGAAACACTGTGATCTGTTCATGAGTCATGCACAATCGAATGAAAAGATTAATCCTAAGTGTCTCAAGTTTTGAACAAGGTTTCAGGACTTCACAAACTCATTTACAGTAGAGAATCATAATGTAGAATTCACAGGGATATCTAAAGCTTCCTCAGGTTCTCTCGTATGCCCAGCTACACATTAACTGCTAAGGCAAAATAATAAAATAAATATAAACAATGAACTTATCACAGATTTAGACGTAGGAGTGATACCAAAAGCACTTACATTCAATTTGTCAGAAATTTTGGATGTAAAATCCCTAGCTGCTCTAAGTGCCTCAATGAAGTCATCCTGCAAAGTGCAGATCCACATAAGTTAGGGGGAGCTGAATCGTTAAGGCATGTCTACTATCAATCATTAAGATTCTGCTGTTTAGATGGCTGGACATATATTTGCATGATTAGGTTTCTATTAGAGAACTAAACAACAACTTGTATTCTATATCTACCTGAGTGTTGAGAGCTGTATGATGCGAATGGAACTCTGACGCCTTGATAACTCCATCCTCATATCCTGCAAAAGCATCAGCAAACCTCCATTACAAACTGTCATCAAATCTGTAAATAATTATTTGCACTCTGACGAAAATTATCATGTTCCTGTATCTGGTCACTCAATACTTTTATAGCTTACAGATATGTTTATCTCTCTGCCTGGTGGAAATTGACATTCTACTGCAATCTCATGTTTTAGGTAGACTTTCATTGTGACTAGGAAAAGAATTAGTAGAACAACTCGATGCTGCATAACATTATTCAGATCCACAACAGTGTTCTGTGGGACTGACAGTATTCTGAGGAATATTCCACCACTCAGGTTGAATATGGGGAATATTCCTCGGAATATTGTCAGTCCCACAGAACACTGTTATGGATCTGAATAATGTTATGTAATACCCTGGATGTTAAACTTCCATCAAAATATCAAACAAGTATGCTTGTTGTTTTTTTGCATATTGCAAGCTCTCATATCCAGTTTGGGAAGCGAAATTGTAAAGACGTACCATTGAGGTCAAGACTGTTCAAATAAGCACCATACCCACCCTTCGTACAATCAGCAGTAGGTGTAGCTTTGAGGAACCAAGGCAACTTGTCATGAAACTGATTTGTTGGTGGACGGCCCTGGAGTAGGTCCCCTCGAAACAGACACTGCACCAAATTCCACACGAAATAGGTCATAAGACCAGACATCTCCCACTCGGCAAAAGCGTTCAAATCCCCCACTTTAATATGATAAAATGAACACAAATGCTGGTAGTAGGTTGTTTACATATGACAATGCACAAACCAGAACCACAACAAGAAATCTTTTGTATGAGGAGGAGGTTACCGCAGTACAATCGTTGCAAGTAGAGTTCAATGCGCACGAGCCATCTCCTCCCAGACAACAAGAAGGCTATTTATTGATCATGCATGAAACCACAAAAGACACCATTTAGTTCTTGATTACAAATGTATGTTGGCACAACCTTCATGTCAAGGTACTCTAAATGCTCCAAGTGCACCCTATACTTGTTTTCCACCTTAAGGATCTTTACCTTGTCATTTGAAGAACAATAGCTTCCATCAGGGAACTTCTGACAACAGCCATAAGAATCTGGAGAAAGCCAAACAAGAAAATCATCCAACCATGATGATGCCGGTCTTGCAATGTAACTTGTTTCTGGTCTAAGTGCTGCTTTTGAAACCTGTGACAAACACCCACAATCAGACATCATAAGTCTCTATACACCGAAACACATCTTTAAAGAGTTAAACAACTTGATACAATGATACGATTTTTCTATGTTATAGATTGAGGGATGCTGCAAATTACCTCGTTCAGGAGAGAGTTGGGATTACATTCGTTGACAGAGCACAAGAGGTCCGTTTCATTGCTGCCAATGCTGCAAATGCATAATTGTCAAGTATGCTGTCAACATCTATGTTGTGAGTGACAATTCTTTGAAAGTTGCTCCATTTTGGTACATACAGTCAAGATGAGCAGTAAATTAGCAACAACAATAAAGTAAAGCAATACATTATACCTGTAGTTGTAATCCTTGACAATGAAGTACACAGGAGGGCCTACTCGGATGTGTGCAGTGACATTGTCTATGTAATCCTGCACAATGTAGTAGCAGTTAGACATTATTATTTCAAGTTTCACATTCTACCATACTCATGTCCGATTCTTTCAATTAGTTTATGGATATATTTTGTGCATCATGATGACAACAAGTAAATGTTGTCTTTCATGGGAATTTTTCCTCTTGTGTCCCAAATCTTCAACTTCAACAAGTGGTGACAATATGAACACTCAATTTAATAGGGTGGTGAAATGAAGTACAAACCTGGAGATATGAGTCACGGGGCATTACCACCTTCTGATCTAAACCGATTGAAAGACTTGGCAGCAACGCCTACAATATTATATGCTCGGTAAGATACATGAAGGTGATCATATTGAAAATGCTTATAGAAACCCCAATTTTATTCCATAATCTTTTTATGTTTTTGCGAAAATAGAAAGTGAGAATTACTTAATACAGTCACCATATGTCACCATGTTGGGGCAGCTAAAAGGTCATTACTGTAACGGATGCATGAAACGGGTTTTGAACTCAAACATGCTCCTTGTCATTCAAATATAGGTGCGTTCATTGACAAACAAATGTCATATGCTAAGAGAGGAGGAAAACTCACTATGCTGGTGAAAAACATTCCCAAAAATAGGGCCAGTACAACAGCTTGAACTCCAGGGTTTGCAATAAATGGGGCATACACATTCTGCATCAATTCCAATCCACATTGTTGATCAATTTAATACTTTGAACTATCTATGAGTACCAAATTGGATACCAAATTATATCTTAGTAGCATTCAATGCAGGAATTCAATCATTGAATGAAATTTGTCCCAAGTACAAATATCAGATGCACACAAAAAGAATTTTCGACCCTAGAGGTATTCAAACACACCTGCATGAAACGCCCGAGTAATCCTGGTTCTGTGTATAGCCCATTCGCTATGTTTGCATCTGGACACACACAACAGCGTAATCAACATAATGATATATTATTTTTCCATATATTTAGTATTGATTATTAAAATTCTAAATTGTGCACTCAAGAAATTGCACCATTTCAAATTCACTTACCAGTTTCGATGGTCTCAGAATCTGATCTTTCCATAGATACACAAGGTAAACAATCCACTCGATTCCTTTCAGTTCTTTTCATATCAAGTGTGAGGAGAGCTACAAAAGCGGTCATTTGGAGAAGATAATCCAATAGCACTGCAACAGCTGCATCAAGAAATTCTCACAGTTTATTGTCAGTAACCCAAAATTCTTGAAATAATAGTCTCGTGCTCCATTCAGATTCTCTTGCAATGTATGTTGTCTAGTAAAAATGAAAGAAGACGAGCTCAGCATTAGAGGTACGCCACAACTTGCGCTTGTTGTCTTCCAGAATGTACACAACTTTGTCATCTGTTTCTATCACAGATCAAGTTCTACCAATAAAGGATTCAGACCACACCAACATAACCGATTTGGTGAGAGTTTCACTAGAGTAGACTTAGGGGCACTTTACACTACAGTTTAAGTGCTCGTGATCATTGAAATCTAAAATCTCTTGTTGCTGGAAAATGCCAAGACCGTTCACTTCACTTTACACACACTAGAGATTGAGGGCCTAAGTCACCCAAGGAAGTTTGAATGAATGAAAAACCTACATGGATTCCTACATAGCATGTAATGCATAATGTTCTTAGTCTACGGGCTCAAGAAGTGCGTCTAACATCAAACCAGGGAGACCATCACACTTCAAAATCTACCATCCCTTGATTTATTTTAACTTATTGTGTAGAAGGACCCACATGAATAGGATGGTCAATGAAAATAACATTTGATCGAGAGCCAGGTTACAGATGCCTTTAAACTTAAAACGTCGTGACCACAATTCAATTTCAATTTTGCATGGTATGGCCTTCGGATGACTTTCAACGGCCTCACAATTTCAAGTTACGGCCCTTGGTCATAGTGTAACGTGGCCCTCATATCAATGTGATTCGATAGAAAAGAGAAGTTTAACCTACCTGCAAACAGGGAGAATTCTTTGCAAGCTGGGGTGGGCGCCAGAGCTCCAATCGAGAAGGCAAAAACCTCTGTTAGGCTGGCAAGAGTTATAGAAGGGCCAACTTCTGCTAAAGCAAGGCCGACACGAACTTCCAAAGTTAAGCGCGGGTCCTGTCGCTTGAGAGCGTTTACCAGTATACACATGTTGTCTATCCCAAGCTGCAAAAAAGACCAGAAATGCTTCAGTCTTGTATGGCATTATATGTTTCTAAGAAACGAATATTGAGAAGTCCATGAAGCATCTTGGGCAAGTTTTGATTCTAGATTCGATAAACCACGAAGAAGAGGAAAGGAATAACTCCGATAATTTTGCCACTACCAAGATGTTGGTTCATCTTAAGTTAGTTTGATTCCATACGTAATCCCGAAACGGAGATGATGAGAATTCTAAAACGGACATGATGAGCATCAGGGGACCTTAAAGACTACTGCCTCCTTTAAAAGGTATACACCTTGAATGAGCACAGACAAGCCGGCCCGCACCGAATTTACCCCAAAGACAATCTCCTCTAGGTTCCACATGATTGATTGAAAATATCCACTTCATTGGATTAACTAAGATATGCCCAATCTTCATAAATCTAAAGAAATTTTGAAGCAATTTAATGGTGCGTTGACTCCAGCCATTTCATTGTTTTCTGTAAAATAAAATGTTTACTTAGCCCAATTGATTTCATCTACGTATACCCTTTGGCTGTATGTGGTTCGAAGGACTAGATTTTTCTCAAGATTATTTCATGTATTGATTCCCTTTGGATAGTTCTCAAAACCTGCAATCTGACAAACCTCGTATAATGGCAAGTTAGAGGTCGTCGTACCACAAACACCACAAAAGGCATCACTTCCAATATGAAGAGTATTGACTTCACTCCTAGGGCGCTGAAGAGTCCAATGGAGCCAAGAATGGAAAGTGCAAGGATAAGCAACCCCGATAATGCAAGTGACACCTGCATTACAAATTTCTCCGTGAGTACGAAATGTTTCCAGAAGATCAAAGGAAAAGATGAGATGTAGTCCAGTTCTGAAACTTTCTGAACATCTATACAGTAATATGAAACTGAGCAGTACTCGTCTTACCTTGGATGTTACATAAAACGGTGCCACACTTGGAGCGTAATCCCCAAAGATGAAACAGGTGTATGCAAACATCACAAAGCAGCTCATCTGAAAGAACAATGAGAAAGAAAAACGTGTCAAAACCTCGGTTGAGGATGTAATTGCAGCACACTATTTCCACTCGAATGCAGTGTTTAACAAAATTCAGGTCAATCGAATCAGACACTGAGGTTGCAAGAGTAGGAATATCAATGTTCACTAAATTTACCAGATCTTCAAGAGGTATTTGGTCCAGGTCCCAATGATGTTCACAATTCATCTGGACAGTTTATTCTGTGCACATTACAAATTCATGACTACTTGGTTCGTGTCAATAGCTTGAGAAAAAGTCACTGAGTCATGGTCAGTAAAATATACCACTACTGTAGATACGTCCCATGCACTCTCCCGATTGACTTCTGATTCGATGGAGCTTTCTGAAGAAAATGCCACCGTCAGGTTGTACGCTGCAGCCATCCCTATTACTTCTCCCTGCTCCAGCAGAAAAAAAATCAGCATGCCATTTGTTCCAAGTAAGAGGGTCAAATCTTTCTTCAGGTAAAACCCTAAACCCTACATTCTGAACGCTTCAAACACAGCGCGAAGGAGAATTCCACATCACCAGCGGATTATCAACTAAAGTACCTTAATGAGTTGAATGAATTCATGTTCCCAAGCCACAGCCGCAACGTAACTATCTCCAGCTTCGTCCACAGAGTTGACAACTGGATATGTGATAATAAATGCGGTGGCCTGGATGGAGTAACGGAATCATCGTGAAATGGTTATGCAAAGTATTCAATGAAAACATGGTATAAAATCACCAATTCTGGTCTCATGCAGATTTCTAGGCATTTAATGCAGATGTCTCTGCAGCAGACTTCGGCAAAAGAATCTGTAGGCGAGTCCTGATACGATCGAATGCCAATAGGCCATTCACAATCAACAAACTACTAGTTCAAGAATTTGATATTGTGTCAGGAAGAAACTGATATCTTTTCTGAAGATTGAATTACCAACCTGAGAGAAATCCTTCCCAGAGAAGCCTCCAAGAACTGTGCTGGGGTCTATAGGTCCTTCAAATGCACTAAGGCAGGAACCTGATGATGAGAAGTGCTGGCATACACAAAGTCGAAAGGCATCAGAAAATTCCGTACCTAATCCAAATTCGAGTATGTGAGTGGCAGGGACTGATTGAATTGAAGTACCGAAAAATTGTCTGCATAGAAAGATACAAATTTTTCCTGTATAAAGCCTACCTTGAAACAAAAATCTGCATGCACGGCTCCACCATAATGCTCGAATAACCTCTGATCCATTTTAAAATACTGCATTTTGCATCAGGAGTTAGTGTCTTCCTTTCCAGTCAACATTTACTCTTCAGATGGTGACAATTTTTGATTACTGGTTGTGAGAGGAAAGAAAGAGCATGAGACAAGTCCCAAGAAAATGACATTTTCCAGCTATTCAACTATATATTGAAAAACTGAAATAGATTGGCACCTGTAGAACACTTTGGGTTGCGCAAGGGGTTCCCAGGTTTTTCAAACAAATATCTTGGAGAGAGATGACATTTCCAGAGACGTTTGCCCTCAATGCATTGATCTGAATGAAACATCAAATTTAGCACACATTTCACAGATAATGGCATCCACATTATCTACCTAAATGTCACAAGTATCATGAACGAGTTCTCTATTCCAGAAACTAGGAGATTTGAAGGTGGATAAAACACAAGCAGCTACCCAAAGCAGGTTGATATTCTCATCCTCACCTTTTCCTGAATTTCGAACATGAGCAGGATATTCTCGTCATTGACAATACTAGGACCAACTGCTTGGCCATCTCTAGGTATTGTTGCCAGAATTAGCTGCAGTAGCGATGGAAAAATATTAGTACCTCTGGGTTTCCTGAACATTGAATTTAATTTGGTTACCAATAGAAATTTAAACCCTTCATTCATTCGGGACCAAAAAAATAATCAAATCAACCATCATGACGTAGCAACCATTCATCTAATTCATGACCTACATACAGTTCTGCAATGTACAAGCATATGCGTTTATGATAAAGCACCCTCCATACACTCACTTCCATGTCAAAACATTCGAGAGTAAATTTGTGGCTCGTTGCTCTGGAAAGACATACCTGCTCAGTTCTGTAGAAGGGTGCGAAATGTGTGTCGAAGAACTCCTTCTCTTGAGCTATCTGACTGCTAGGGTTCACCCAAAGCTGTGAAGAAATTTAAATCAGAATGAACCCAAAGAAAACCCCAAAAAAACGTGAAATCGCTAACGCGCTAAAGAAAACCACTCAGTTCAAATTCGTTTTTGCTTCTCATTTATTAAAATAAGAAGTGTAACCCACTCTTCCCGATGAAAGGTGGAAGTAAGTTGTTTACAAGCAACAGTTGAAGACATCCTCCCATTAGTGACGACCATACAGTGAAAGACGAAACTGTCTGTGGATCCTTTTGATTAAACGTTGGTCTGCAGGGAGTATAAGTGGAGCACTGACCTTTTCGAGACGGGTTTCAACAGAGAAACGCATTAACCCTGCGCAAAGAACAAGCATGACCAGAAGGGCAGCAGCTACCACAACATGCGCATTTCTAGCAATCCTTTCTCCTTGCAACCTGTCAGCCAGTGAGCACATGCTACTTAGTATACAGGATGCTTCGTGTTTCACTTTAAAACCAAAACTTCCCCTATCGTGCCTCCACAGAATTTCTCAAGGATAGTTGGCCTCTTCAGATGGATTGAAAGAAGTGCACTTGCTTTGATGAGGATTCAGGGATCCCTGGACCTCCTTCCCTCTTTCGAATTTACATAAACCTGGAATAGTAGTTTGCAGGTGAAGGTACCTAAAAGTATCAGCAAGAAATGCCTCTGTGTAGTCAGGAACAACTGGGATCTTCTCTTCATAATCCTGCAGTAAAATTCGATGAGAAAACTCCTCTTAGTAGCTGGAATTAAAATTAAAATAAAGTTCTGGGATTAAACCAGAACACACCCTCGACGAGATTGTCACCTCATCACGAGAAACTTACTTCGTCTGGTTGAATATCAACTGCATCGTCACACAGGGATGTTTGACTCTCTGATCCACGCATCAAAGGCTCCTCTTGTTCGCTCACATCATCTGGTGCATGGAATGTCCACCACCAACCAAATACCGTAAATAGAAAGACGGCATACAAGATCCCCATCGAAGCTTGGAGACAGCTAACCTGCAATATATGCAACCCAATTCGTGAGAACATGTACAAATTTTGTCAGAATCTGACTAATAACCACCACAAGGAACATATTGGATCCATGAGAACCCTTTTCAAATTATGATACCCTTTTCAAATTACGTGAAGCACTCTAACAGTAGATTTAGGGTTCTGGCAGTAATTGGAGTTCATATTAAAGTCAGCTTCCAGAAACCAGGATGACAAGCATAGAGTCTTCCAACCAAAGGGAAGGTCTTTATTTCTTAGCAGCCTGAATGTTAATCGCAGCACAAACCTCAAAAGGGCCGATTGCAACAGAGCATCCCGAAATTTTATCAGTTGCCGGTTGAGGAGTTGAGCATTTGTTAGCTGCAGGACAGTCGCCGCAAGAACACGAAAGTGACGGATCTGAGCAAGCAGCAACAGGAAGGTCGAGAAGTTTCACGGGAATGCCATCACTGGTTGAGGTCCGGAATTGTATGTTGTAAGGAGATCCAGGCTCAAGAAGGGGGGCTTCTCTGCCCATGAAGCCAAACCATTCTGAAAAATCCAGCACAATAAAAATTTAGATCTCACTTCACATCGCCTCTTAAGACCACAACAATATTTAATTTGACCGCCTGCAGATTCTGGGGGGTTGATTTCCAATTATGCAGCCTGTTTTTATAGAGAGTGACGTCTTACAGTCCACACTACTCTACTACAACCTGAAGACAGCGTCTAGCTCCAATATTCCCTCCAAGGTTCAGGATCTCTACAGGAACAATCATATTTGGTACAAAACATGGTCTTCAAAGCAGACAGTGCAATTCAAGGAAAGCAGCTCATTATGCAACCAGGTTAATTCAGTCTTGCCCGTTTCTTTCTTTCTTTCATTCTTTTGAGACAAATACAACCAGGACACCGAAACCCCAAAAGGAGCCGTGCTTGAAGTGGGCCGGGCTGGTGACCAGACATGAACTCAAAAAGAGAACAAGATTGCCCATTTCTTTCGATGAAGATACTTTGAACAAGCTCACCAGTGTAGTTGCTGGCACCCCCTCCGATGAAATCCATGGCCCTAGTATTTGTGGCTGCGAACTTTACATCTTTGCAAGAATCGTAAAGTTTTGAACCATACTCTTCTGTGACATAGACATCAATGCTTTGCACGTACTGTGACTCCGAATTCTGATAGTCCACAGAAGACATTTTAGCGTGGAGAACTCACTGGCTTTCTACATATGCTGTTGAAAGCCATCAATTAAAACTACTGATCCGGGGAGAGCTTATTAAACATCTCGAAACTAGAGAGCAGGCAAAGATCACCTCATGAAAAGCGATGTCCTTACACAACAAGAAACTTACTTCCTCAATGGACGTCACATCGATGAAAAGGCTTTGGTCGGGCGAACAAGCAATCTCGCAAAACAGATCCAAATAATTTCGCAAGCATGCCGGGCAGCCTGTCAAGAAGGGGACAGCCTGCAGGATACATACTGTTGTGAGAAATACGATTAAAATATAGAGACTCAAGAAGCATGGTAGCACGAATAATTCTTGAATGTGATGCAGATAAACACCGACTTTAAAAATTCGAAATTTCGACCGTCGCAGCATTCATCAAACCGTAAAAAGTTACATTGACCTTGACTAGAAACAATTTGTGGATGATAAAATTCCAACCTGCTGGACGTGTTCACGAAGACGTTCAAATTGATTACTCGAGCAGCAGACATCCCCTGTGAGGGTGGGACAGAGGCTTTGAATCTTGTGCGACAGAGCCTCACTTGGCTGCAAGAAAAACAGTTTATGATAGGTTAATTACTTGTAAGAAAACAAACGAAAACAGAAATTTCCAGAAGCATATCCCCTTTCTTTGGCAAACACCTCACAATCTTCGTGCCTCAACAAATTTCAAGCATGAGCTTCAAATAAAATGGAGATTTGTTTGGACACCGTGTCTACCAGACTTGGGGATAAATGTAAGAGTAAGAGATTATAGCGAGAGACAAATACTCACTGTTACTGCAAGTGTAGAATACGGACAGTTCAAAGCTTTTCCGTCTGAACGTTCCCCACAGACGCCGTACATAGCACACTTGCCCAACCCATGCTCTCTCGATCTGCAAAAGAGGTGCATATGCCTAAGTGAGAATTTGTGCGACGCTCGAAATCAGATGCCTGTTTAGCCACGAGTTCAAGAAGGCGAAGGCGGGCTGAAGACAATTTTCGGTGTCACGACAGAGGAAACTACATCATTACTGCAAAGTAGGCTTGTTACCCTGAGATCTCTAGTAATCCTGGCAAGAAATTGAATCTCGGGGCCTTTCTGAGCCACTGTACAAGCTCTAAAGAGTAATACAATCCCCGCGACATGGTAGTTGATTAAAAGCTGCCGTGACTAGGAGACCACTTACCCGAGAGAAATATCAGATAACTGCTTGGTCGCTGTTGGCTGAAAAACGCAAATCAGAACAGCTGCCTGCAAGCATCAAAGGAAAAAATTTAGACATAATCAGATTATTGACATATCTAATACAGGATCTCAGAAGGAGGTGTTAAAAAACCGCCGCAAGTGCAGAACACTAGAAGATTAATGAGGACCAGGTTTAAATCGCTGCCCTGCCTCAACTTTTGAGTATTCACCCTTGCACTAACACAGAGTGCATTCACACGAACATTCCAATTTCTTTCTTCAAGCGCGTTTGACACTGCCTCCCGGATTGTCAACACCAGGAAGAATATTTTTAGCTTGTAGTTATGAATATGGTATGAGAAGGCATCTATGAACAAGAAACAGATACGTCTGCAGCGGTCGGTTATGTGCTAAAGTAACAAACGAGCATCTGCTAAAATGAACACCCAGTGATTCCTTGACACACGATATGTCCTCGTTTGCTTCTCATCTGTGCTGCCGGAATACTGACAGAACAACGCACCCTGAATGCGTCGAGGAGCCGGAAAACAGTCATCAGAGAACTGTAATAACATCTGACCAGTTCATAAAGCACAGGCAAACAAAAATTTCTAACAATAACTTTCTTCAAATTTTCTTTGTGTTCGAATAGATGCACATCAGAGACTACATCGCAATTCTACGGCGATGCTGAGAGTCGAATGCAGGTGTGAGCAAAATGGTAGAAACTGTAAGGAGCCCAAGCAGCACACAAATTAGCGAAGTTACCAAAAAACCCCGGATTCTCCAGCGTGAGCTACAACTACTAGTCGTTTTTCACAAAGGAACTCTACAAGATGAATGCGTGTGTCCATCGCAGCGTTTGTATCTGTAAACTTTAGACTCCGCTTTGCCGCGCAATGCTGCAGTCCACCGCAGGTTCCAACCAGAGCTGTGAAACCTCTGGCCAAAATGCCAGCTCCGGTTTGAAATGTATCTTTCATGTAAAAAACAGACGGACTTGCCTGTAGAAGTAAAACTTTGCTCATCATGCCCCGCGCTACGCCTCGTCCTCCCATTGTTGCGAATTTTTCCCGCCTCCTCCACCTTGCTCTTCTCCGATTACTTCAAGCACTTCTTCACCTGATATCGTCTCTATTCACCTCCTACTCCTGCTCATTCTCCGTCGTGACAACTAGTCCCTCTTCCCTCTGTGCCAGCTCGATTTCTTCTCCCGGAAGCTTAGAAAGAATCACGTATGCCTTCCTTACCGAACTGATTTTCTTCCACGAGAAAAAAAACACTCGATCAGGCATACGTCAGAGCTTTCTTCACTTGATATCGTCTCTATTCACTTCCCGCCTCCTGTTCATTCTCCGTCGTGACAACTCCCTCGGCAGCTCGATATCTTCTCCCGGAAGCTTAGAAAGAATCACGTATATCTTCTTCACCGAACCAATTTTCTTCCACGAGAAAAAACACTCGATCTAATCTGCGCAATTCTGCATTCTCCTTGACGTCTCGTCACACTTGGCAGTCACACCTATCTCTCCGCGCACAACTTAGCCCCGAGTACTACTCAAAATGCGAGCAATTTATCTTCCCTCCAAGAACCAATCCACAGCCTTCCTCACGTATATCTTCCTTACCGAAGCGATTTTTCTTCTACGAGAAAAAACACTCGATCTAATGCTCTGCGCAATTGTGCATTCTCCTTGACGTCTCGTCTTACTCTGGATTCACACATCTCTCTCTCTCTCTCTCCCTCTCTCCCCGCAAACCTTCACCCGAGTGATTCTCAAAATGCGAGCAATTTTTTTAATCCTCCAGAAACAAACCACAGTCTACATCCTGCAATTCTACAAACTGGAAACTCGAACACTCTCTTCTCGAGCTCTAAGATTGTCAGCAGTGTGCTATCACCAATCAAGAGGTAAGTTAAGTATCCTTCTTCTATTTGCTTGCTCGCACCTTCGTCTCCTTCCTATGTAGTAAACCTCAGGACACGAAACAGTAACCAACGCTTATCCAAATCCTCCCGCTGCTCAATAGCATTCTGGCGTATGCTCGTCGATTGTAAAATAGAAATAGATTCCGTTTCCAATAGATCAGGCGTGATTGAAGAAGAAATAAATGATTTGCCGTCAGTAAATCGGAGCAGCTTCTTCTCCGTCTCTCTTCTTTCTCCGCCGTCGTCTTCCTGCTGAGTACTGTAGTTTCTGCTCTTTCCTGTTTCACTGTCACTGTTGAGGTGAAAATCATGCCACAAGTGGCTCTAAACTAAAATTTACTTTACCTTAATAGAAAATAAGTGGTCCATCGAGTCAAACGAAATCCCAACCTTCGTCTCGCTTCTTCCCTTACTATTCTCTTCATTAAATGCCATTTACAATATTGCATGCGTCAGCTATAGGAGTTCCAATGAATGTGCCCTTACATTGTCTGGGCCATGAAACTGAATCGTTGGTCCCTCTGGAAACGCACCCTCCTTGTCTTTCGTGACACTCTTTCCTTACGGAGGCTTCCTCCTTGGCCTTCTTTCCCATGTTTTTTTTGCCGTTGGTCCCAGCTCACTACACTAAATAGTGTTTGATGCACTAAATACGAACGCATACACTAATTATCAATAACCCTATAAAAGTAAGTAACATTAAATGTAAACTCAAACACTAAATATCAACTATGGTAATATGTGGAAGTTACATGTTTGAATTTAGTGTTAGTAAGGATATGAAAAAAAAAACATTGATAAAAGGAGAATTCCAAGATATCTTCTAACACTAATTTTCCAAAAAATTTGAAAATTAAAATTTTCTTGGAGGGGGGGCGGGGGGAGGGGGTGTCCTCCCTAGACCGCAACAACCCTTGTTACCTCCATTACCTTCCGCATGGTTAAAATAACTTGCAGGGTTACAAGATTCCAGCTTCAAGTTACATAATCCCGTAGTTACACTTGGTTACCTGGTCCCCAACGGTTACATGGAACCCCATGGTTACGGACGCTCCATAGTTACGTAGTGCAAGGATATACCCTCCGAGGTTACGTCCTTTTGACATTTAAGGTCCGAGCACGGCTACAAGCATTCAAATTTTTACGCTCATTTAATTTTTTATGTTTTGCCCCCTTGCAACGCAAAGCTAAGGAAGATCATTGGTTATAATTGTTAATGTCGTTGCACACAGTTATCTAAATATAAATGGTTACAACGCCCCCATGGTTACACGATCCACAGTTTAGGTTAGGGGCCTCTCATAGTTAGAGTCTAGTGATTTTCACTCTCAAAAACCATCCTTCAATGTAGCATTCAACAACAAATTTAAAAATCAAATATTCTAAATAACCGATGGTTGTCCATGTGCATGGCTATGAACCATTTGAGTTACAACAAATGGAAAGTTGAAGTATATAATAGAATATGGCAAAGGAATGAATGGCAAGGCATGAAAAACCATGGGCAATTACAAAGCATAAAAGCAGATGGCCATTAGAAATCATTGTGCATAGTACATGGCATGCATAATGGGTACATGCATGCCTTCCATAACCAAGGGATCAAAGTTTTAAACAACCCTAATCCACAGGTAACTCCGCCAAGAGTTTCAGTGCATTGGTGGAAGTCTGCCAAAGTTGCAATTGTATGAACGCCTATAGCCGCATATGAGGGATGCAATTCTCCTACAACTTTCTAACCCAAGAATGTACATATTCCAAATCTCTTCAATATTCGTAGTTGTGCACACGTGTAGTTTTGTAATGGTATAATTTTGAAGTTCCGAGGATGGGGTTGTGTGAATATGAACATTTGTACAAATGCATAAATGTATTGCCATGGATACTGTCACCAAAAATCCTCCACCCTTCGATTTCGTCCTAGCCCGAGTGGAAAAGTTTATAATGACATGTAGAGACTTCTCTCTTTGTAACCCAATATATAATTCCAATCTACCCTTGGAATATACACAACTTGATTAACACCACACTATGTAGTTTTACATTCCTTAATGTCGGGCAAGGTTATATTCTTAGCCTTTTCTAATGTCCACCCGGCCGCTTTGGCCACGCATGCCTTCAAAGATATCCCTCTTGTGAATCGAGTCCTTGCCGTCGACTCCACACTACTACATGAGTTCTCGCTTATTGATTCCGTGCTATCACATGTCATCGTGGTTGATTCCGTATTGGTACATGACACTTCGCTTGTGGATTCCATGAGCACATAGGCTTTAAATACAAGTATTAAAAAATACTTATATACTTATCTTTGCCCTTCCTTCTCTAAGTTCTTCTTGATGTAAATCTCTATCAATGTCTTCCTACTAAGCTTCAGAATAGTATAACTCCCACCCAACTTATGTTCTTCAAGTGAAATTCGATACGCTTGTTAAGTACCTTATCGAAAATCTCCACACCAAATTTTGGCACAAACAGAGTTCATATGCAAAAGTTATGCATGAAATTCTAACTCTAACTACTTAGTATGAATGCTGTGATAAAGCATCCGGTCATTAAAACTCTAATAACTTCCAACTCCTACGTCCAATCAATCTAAAATTTTGACACAAAATAGATATATAAGTTCAGAAGGTAGTGTCAAAATTTTGGTATCCATATCTATAACCCTCTAAGAGATACATATTTTCAAACTTTGCTGCTTTGTTCCTAGACACCCTCCCCTTCAACTTTTAATAACTCTTTCATCCCAATGATTGAAGCTCTCAAATTTTTATCACAACTCCCATACTTTATAATAAACAATCCCTCAAATTTTCATACCCATTGAACACTCTGATCATCCATAATTGACAAATCTCTCACTATAAAGTTCTGCTCAAGTTCATAACTAATAAAACACTACAAGTAATGCACCTAGTACAATCTAGTCACTCTAAATGCCACAAATTTAAACAAGTTTGAACTCTCTCACTTCAATATGAATCTCAATGCAACAAGTTGAAGTTTACAATCAAACTCCAAATTCCTTAAACCCAATTTACTTCTAACAAGAGGTCAATCCCTCTTCAAGGCTAAATAGCCTTGGCTCTTCTCCTAAGAACTAAGCCCACACATGTGCTCTTATCTTGCTTCCCACACACCCACACTTATAACCCGTGGGGTGCTTAAGGAGCACGAAGGAAAAAGATGATGAGTGAGGGAAGAATGAGGGATTATATAGTGAGTTGAGAGGGAGAGAGGGCATGAGGTAAGGATAGGGTGAGAGGATTAGAGCCTCCAATCACAACCCCTTAACCTTCTCCTTCTAAGTAGGGACTCATCCCATCCATAAGGCTCACGATAAGCCTTCGAAATCTCCTCCTACTTTGTAGGCTCTCATCTTATCTCCTAAGCCTTCCTCCCTCAAATGATCAACAAAGATCCTAATTCAAACATTTAACTAACATTGGCTTTCTACCTACCACACTTTACCAAGGTATGTCCTCATACTACTTAAATCCACTCCACACAAGCCTAATGCTTCAAATTTAGTTTTCTTCAAGCTTCACTCTTTTTATATTTTTGTGAATAATCATAAATCAACAAAACACCACTTGTAATGTTTTACAAGTGTTAACAACACATGTGAGCATCAATTTGGGCTCACATTATTGGCAACCATCTGGGACCGGCTTCTAGAATGTCTTGCTTGAAGTCAAGTGTCTTCATGTGTGGAATTACTTGCACCTACTTCCGGCCGTTCGTGTCGGGAAGCTTTGTCCATTGAGTGTCTCCAATTGTACCGAGTTGTTAGGAAAGGTATTCGCCACAATGTAAGGACCTAACCAAACCGCATCAAATTTGCCCGGAAAATCCTTTTTCTTCCCATCTTGGAGCATAACCAACATTCCTCGTTCTAATGCCCTCTTCTTGTGACGCTTGTCAAAGATAACATTCCTTCGCCTTTGAATTGTTTCCATGTGTTGAGCGGCCCTCCGCCTCTTCTCATCCAACTCCTCTAGATCCCCGAGCCTATTTCTCAAAGACTCATTGTCGTTGAGGCGTGTCCCTATTGCAACCCTCAATGACTCCACCTCAAATTCAATAGGGAGTGTAGCCTCAATACCGTAAACCAAAGAAAACGGAGTAGCTTGTGTTGTCACTTTGTAAGTCGTCCGATAACCCCACAAAGCCGCGTTTAACTTGACGTCCCAATCTCTCTTTGAGTCGATGACCGTCTTGCGTAAAATGCCCACTAGAATCTCGTTCACCCGCTCCGTTTGACCATTAGTTTGAGGGTGATAGGGAGTAGTCTTCCTATGGTCGATCTTAAACCTCTGAGTCATCTCTGAAATGAGGTCATTAAGAAAATGTGTACCTCTATCACTAACTAGAATCTTTGGTACTCCAAACCTAGTAATGATATTTTCATACATAAATGTGGCGGCATGTGCGGCCGTGTCGGTTTTTACCGCCTTGGCTTCCGCCCATTTAGTCAAGTACTCGGTAGCTACAACACTGTATGCCATCCCTTTCGAAGAGTGGGGATGGACCTCCCCTACATAATCTATTCCCCATTTCTCAAAGGGAACTAGTGGTAATGAAATGTGCAATGGCATCTCCATCCTAAGGTCATTTCGAGCGTACCTTTGGCAAGCATCACACCTTCTAACATAGTCGTGTGAATCCTGAAACAATGTAGGCCAAAAGTAACCTGCTCTAAGGATTTTATGGCCGGTAAGTTGACCAGAAAAATGCCCTCCACAAGCACTATCATGACAAGCCTCTAGAATATCCGGAACCTCTACTTGCGATACACATCTTCTCAAGATGGTGTCCGCTCCTCTCCTGAACAATCTATTGCCTATCACTGCAAAGTGCCTACTATTGACTCTAACCTTTCTTTTCTCCTCTTTCGTCCATTCGGTTGGTAATTGTTGAGTGGTCAAGAACTCTACAATTCCGGCATACCAATTCGGTGTGGACGTGACTACAAACAATCTATCATCCATGAGGCTATCATCTATTGGCGTAGTGCCCATCTCCTCCGACAATCTAGACAAGTGGTCGGCTTGTAAATGCATGCGGCCCGGTTTATATTCCACCGTGTAATCAAACTCTTCGAGTAACAAGACCCACTTAGCCAACCTTCCACTCAACTCCGGCTTGTTGACCAAATATTTAATGGCCATGTGATCCACAAAAAACACTACCGGATTACAAATAAGATAGTGCCTAAACTTCTTGACCGAAAATACCATGGCTAGACACTCTCTCTCCGTAGTGGAGTAATTCCTCTCCGCGGAAGTCAATTGCTTACTAGCATAAGCTACGGGTAGATCCTTCCCCTTCTCTCCCGTGGATTGACACAAGGCACTACCCACCGCTACGTTGCTAGCATCACAATACACATGAAAAGGCTTTTCCCAATCCGGGGGCCTTAAGACAGGATAAGTGCTCAATTTGGACCTTAACTCAACAAAGGCCTTTTGGCACTCATCCGTCCAAACAAATCTAACATCTTTCTTGAGCAAATGAGTGATAGGGACCGCTATCTTTGCAAAATCCGGAATCAACTCTCTATACCACCCCACATGTCCTAGCAACTTAGAGATCCCCTTGGCATTTTTCGGAGTTTCCAACTCATCAATGACCGCGATCTTGTCCGGATCCGGTTCTCTCCCCTTTTCACTCACAACATAACCCAACAAAACTCCCCTTTGTACCCCTAAAAATGTCTTGTCCGGGTTTAATGCCAACCGCATTTGCCTACACCTAACCAAGGCCTCCCTCACACAATGCACATGCTCTTTAGTACTAGATTGGGTACTAAAATCATCAATATAAACCGTCATGGACTTGAAGAGCAAGTCGCTAAAGATATACATGACTAGTCGTTGGAATGTTGCCGGTGCGTTGCATAAACCAAATGGCATCACCACCCATATGAAAGTCCCCCAAGGTGTCGTAAATGCCGTCTTGTACAAATCCGCGAGCGCTATGGCTACTTCGTTGTAGCCGGCGTATCCATCCATAAATGTGTACCTCTCATGATCCCCTACCTCCTCTAACAACAAGGTAATGAACGGCAAAGGAAAGTGATCCTTTTGCGTACAATCATTGAGCTTCCTATAGTCTACACAAACTCTAAGCTTCCAATTTTTCTTTTTCACTAACACCATAGGAGAAACCCAATCCGTAATTTCTACCGGCTTTATAAACCCAGCCTGCAACAACCTCTCTAATTCCGCCTTGACCAATAATTGCAATCTAGGGTTCATCCTTCTCTCTTTTTGTCTCACCGGTTTTGAGCCCGGAACTAACGGAATACGATGCTCAACCATCTCTAGGAATCCCCTTGAGCTCATCGTATGACCAAGCAAAAGTATCACTAAACTCATCTATCAAATCACTATACTCCTTAATCTCCTTCTCATCGAGTTTAGAGCCCATCTTCATTGGTCTAACTTTCCCATCCTTCATTTTGACATCCACAAACTTCCAATCCTCTTCGACCACTCGTGTTTGCTCCTCGGTATCTCTATACCAATCGTTGGGTACATTAGGGTAGTCCTTGACATCATGACCCACGATAATGCCCGTAGAAGTAGTTTTAAAATGCAAAGCGGGTTCTAACTTTGAGAGTTCTAACATGGCCTCCTCATCTTGAGTCCCATCTACATGTACCAAACTCACATCACTCAACTCAATATCATCTAACCATGGAGTGAGTCCTCCCTTCACCCATTCTTCCTCCGTGAGAACCTCACACGGCTCTAAGGACAAATAATCCTCTCTAGACACCCTATCTTGGAGAATACAACTATGAGTCATCATCATGACGTCGCTAATGGACTCCGTGTATTGTCTTGACCAATGTATAAAATCTCCATCAACATCTTGATTGTAAAAATTAGGACCTAAGAACCCGCTAGAAGAATATATTTTAGCCTTCTCCTTGTCTTGAACAACTTCCACCAATGTATCCTCAAAATCCTCCTTAATTCCACCATTTTCCTCTTCATCCGACATTGGATCAATCTCCTCCCTAACCCAACCACCTAAAGGTGCAATAGAGACGTTGACTCTATTATCTACGGGACCATAGGTGATAGAAGGTTTGTGTCCTCCCCAATCTACTACGGCGTTAGACATCCTTAACCAAGGTCGCCCTAACAAAATGGGGAATGCATCCTTATTGTCGTGCATTTTAATGACTTGGAAGGTCACAATGTATTCTTCACCTCCCGTGTTAAGCCGACAATCTTTGATAATCCCCACCGGAACCACCGGACTTTGATTGGCCATATTAATCACAAATGGCGACGGACCCGTCAAACTTAAGCCCAATTTCCACATAGTGTGCTCGGGTAGAATATTGAGACTACTTCCACCATCCACCAAAACATGAGGAACCACCTTGTCCACTATTGTTACTTCAATCTCCACCGCTTTGACTTCCCGAGTTCTTCCTTGCATTTGGACCCTTGCCGACACTCCAGTCTTTGGCCTCTTGGCCCTCCTATTCACGGGCATCCTGTCCTTCAAAGTTTTCCTAGCTACCGGTGAAATTTCTAACAATTGGCCAAAGGTGATATCGGCCTTTAGTGAGCTAAGGTCGGCCCAAAGGTCGTATCCATCTACTCTATCGGCCTTAGGCCTTCTAACACTATCAAACTCCTCTACGGGAATGCCCGGACCTTCCCACTCTCCTACATCACTACCATCTAAATCATGGATGAAATTAGACCTTTCCCTCTCATGGACAATTTAATTTTCTCTCTCTAATGCCTTAGTGGCCTTCCTAGCTTCTCTAGTTACATTCTCCAAATCCGAAAAATAAGGAATTCCTCCTAAGGGATTTTCCTCTTCTTCCTCCTCCTCTACTTCTAATGGTGCATTACCTCTCATTGCTCTAGTGGTAACGGCTAATGCCGGGGCCTTATGCACAACTTCCTCTTTAAGACCCCTCAACTCATATGATATAGAGTTAGCATGTGGAGGACATGGACCCTGGCCATTAGTAGGCACCTCTAAATTTACCGGAATGGTGGAGGCATTCATAAATCGGACATCTTGAGACGTGGATGGTCCCATTTGTCTAGGTGATTGTGTGACTTGACCTCCTTGCCCCGGAAGGTTTGTATTTCTATCATAGTAGAGGTTGGAAGGTTTAAGGTTATTAGTACCTTCACTTTGTGGATGGAAACCTCTCATGTCATCTTGACCCGATTGTTGTGTGTTGGTTGGAGGGTTTGGTGCTCCACCTACCTTATCCGGATGACGACATTGGTTAGACGGATGTGGACCTCCACAATTACTACACCCTTGACCTTGGTTTTCCAACCAACATTGTCCTAAAACATGATACCTCCCACAAAGATGGTGAAATTCTTTCTTCTCGGTATTTTGGTTATTTTGACCTCGAGGAGGCGGACCCCGGTTGTTTCCTTGGTTTTGATTTTGATTTGAACCTCTTTGGTTTTGTTGCGGACCGTTATTGTTCATTCTTTGATTGCGATTTGGCCCATTTCTACAAAACTGAGGCGTATGACCGTGTTGTTGACATTGAGTACACCAAAATCCCGATGAGTGATTACCCGACTTGATTTGAGGTGGAGGACCGGGTTGTTGATTTTTAATTAACAAGGCCATTTGGTCCGTGAGATTTTGGAATTGTTTCAACATCGCCTCTTGAAACCCTAGTTGAGTAGCACCTAACCGTTGCTCTACTTCTTCAATTTGAGGGTCTGTTCTAGGGGCCGGCAATGCTAACATGGGTGGGGGAGCCTTCACCGCTAAGGGAAGCGAGACCGCTTCAATGGAGACATATGGAGGACGGTTAAATGGCCTAGTTGGATCCACTCCCGATTTAGGTAGGAGAGGGATGAATTGAGGGATTAACTCATCCTCTTTCCTCCATAACCGCTCATAATCTCTCTCGATATGTTCCATGTCTCTAGCGGCTACCTTAGCCTCGGCTAGGGTGCGAGGGTTTCTTTCTAACACACCCCTAATAGTATTTGCTTTGACAAACCCTCTCATAAAGAATTGCATTAGGGTATCATCGTTGAGCAAAGTACCTACGTATCTTGCGCACACTAAGTCAAATCTCCTAATATAGGCGGAAATCTCTTCATCCATCCCTTGCCTCATAGTCATTAAGGCTCTAAAAGCCATACTTTGACCGACTTCGGGTCGAAATTCATTTAGAAACTCTCGTTGTAATTGATCCCAAGTTTGAAAGTGTCCCTCGTCGTGATCTCTATACCACTCGTAGGCTTCCCCCTCTAAAGTCGTAGGGAACCAAACTAGCCAATATTGTTGGTTTGTAATTAGTGAGCTAATTACCCTCTCAACGAACCTCTCCATATGTCTAGACGGGTCTTCATCTTTAGTCCCGTAGAACTTCGGGAGGTTCGAAGGTATGTCTAACGAAGGTAACCCTTGAGGTACGATTATTGGTAGGCCTCGCGGCCTAACCAATGGATCGATGGGGGGGATTGGTAATATGGGAGGTGGAATTCCACCTCCCCCTAAATCATCCATGGTGTTTCGTGGTCCTCCTTCACTAGATTCTCTAGAGCTTACACTACTCTCTTCTCTAGTCCTATTAGGTTCTTCCACTAATTCTTCACTCAATAGGGAAGGAATATCTCCTTCCTCTAGTCGAGTAGTGACCGGAGATACTTCTACCAATGGTTCACCCCTAAAGCCACCCTCTACACTAGTGCCGAGGAATGCAAAGATGTGAGCGTGGAGCTTAGAGCCCAGAGCGTAGAGCGATGTTATGTGAGCGTGGTTTATTATGAGGCACCATTATGGGAGCCTATTACCGTGTATTCTTGCATCCTCTTCCCATTAAAAACAAACATTTTATTTATAACAATGTGCCCTAACACCGTGCAATCATAATATTATTCATTTGAAAAATAACCTCTAAATTTCTCCTCAACATTACAAGGGTCTAAATTTTCAAATATGCAAACCACCTTCAATATCAATGATGTACAAACTATGCATGTTGGAAATCCATATTCAATAACGATGTTGATGCAATAACAACAAGGAAGATTCAATAAAATTAAGATAATCACACATAGAATTCCAAAGAGGAAGTACAAAATTCATCGAGCTCAATATCCTCATAATCGTCATCGTCATCCTCAAGGTTTTCCACGCTTGCATCAAATGTAGATGGGCCTACCAAAAAGGGTTTAAGAACATCATTGAATAAAGTGATGTCCTTTTCAAACCCCAAAAAATATGTTCGACATGCATGAAGTGCAACACCTATGAGAAACAAACTTTAGAAAATGATTGAAGAAAAATGATGTATAATATAATATATGATGTATGTTTGAGAAAAAAATTGCAAAGAAATTTGAGTAGAAAAAAACTTGAGAAAACCAGTTTGTAGAAATTGATACTTGTTCCAATAGTCAAATCAACTATCCTATTACCCGAAGCAGAACATGTTTCAATAAGAATTTGCATAAATATGGAGGTTTTCTCCCAAGCACCTCTCCATGGAGTAATACCATCAAAATACATAGTTAGAGTATTTTTGTCAATGAAATTTAGAATGGATAGACTGGAAATAGGATCAAAATCAATGTTAACCAGGTCTTTATCATAATGAAGTTGAAAAGAAGGCTTTCATTTCATTGTTTCAGAGGTGGCATGGGTAAGCAAAACGGAGCAAAATATAGGGTCTGCAAAAAAAATTGAATTATTCATGTATGATATGAAATAAAAACAATGGAGGAAAAATATGATTGAAGATGTGAAAGTGAATATACTACCTTCTCATTGAAAAAAATTGGATGGGTGAGCATCATTCCATTGTAATATGTCCAAAATAAATAAAAAATTCGAAACAAGCCGATTTGAGATATAGTACCAAAAGCTTTCTGGATTCAAGGGGTTGAAAAATAGAAAAGGCTCCATCATCATGCACATATTTCTTACAAAATGAAAAAATAGATTGAACGGAATCAATATTTTTTGCATTCCAAGGAAGAATCACATGATCAGGATCACACAATCCAAAAACTGGCAAACCCTCGGGTATGTCCAAAATAAGTATGTCTTACGGCCACGACTAATCTGCACAAGGACAAATTATTGATCAAAAGATAGTTATAAAAATGAACACAAAGAAGATTTGAGATGATGAATATGATATTTATAAAAATATAAAAGTTACCTTATTAAAAAATAAAGACATTTCATGATAAATTGAAGACCATTGTTTGGTGGCTTTAAAGAACTTTTGCATATTGATCATTGTATCATTGAGGACAAGCTCAAAAACAAAACAAAATTGTGATCCCTTGATATGAGATGAGCACGGAGAATATGAGCATCATGATCAATAATCTTGGAACTAAAAGGGGAATGCTTTGCAGACGCTAGAAATCTTCGTGATTTGGATGTAGGTTCAATAGGAATAGATTTTTTTGCTGGGACATCTCTGGCATGTTTTCTAGTAGATTGGGTTGGCCTTACATCAATATCATTTTGAGAAACTCATTGGCTAGATTGTATAAAAACATTTTGAATGTCAAAGGCATCAAGGGTATCATCTAGAACAACAACATCATCATCCATAGATTGATTGGTTTGAACACGAGAAGGGGTAATTTTCTCTATGTTCAACCATAAATTTTACTCTGACGTTTTATTTATACGATATTTATTATACCATACACATGACTAGAGATGGAACAAACTTTATAGTTGCAATTGATCCATAATAAATATATGAAAAGGGATGACAATATCTGTCTAAATATTAAAAAATAAAAATCATCTTGGACAACACTAGCACGTACTAGCACATATTTCTAGTACCTAAGAATACAAAAACCAACGTGAGAATATATATACATATGCAATAAGAATATATATATATATATATAATTTTTATTAAATAAAGAATATAAATTAATGCAAGAAACTACAGCATAGAACGCTGCCAAAGCAGTGCCGAAATCTACGTGAAACGAAGATTTTTTACAAATCTTTCCATCGCCGATTTCTGCGACTTTAGAGGCTTGCAGAAAAAACACAAAAATCCTAAAAATCTGAATTTTTTTCCACAATACCAGAAAGAAGTTTTAAACCCACCAAAAAAATTTCAAGTCAAAAAGTTGAAATGAAAAGAAGTTATAGCCCAATCCCTAATGTCTACTACTGCAAAGGAGCCTCCAAAAACCTGTGCGGTGCCGCACGGGTTTTCAGAGGCTCCTTTGGACTTTTGGTGAGGGGGATCAGGGAGGTGTGCGGCCCAAAGGGGGGGTGTGCGGTGCCGCACACCTCCTTGACCCCCCACGTGATTTTTGCGACTTTGGAGGCTTGCAGAAATAACAAAAAAAATCCTAAAAATATGAAAACATTTCCACAATACCAGAGGGAGGTTTTCAACCCACAAAAAAAAAATTTCAAGTCAAAAAGATGAAATAACAAGAAGTTATAGCCCAATCCTTAATGTCTACTACTGCAAAGGAGCCTCCAAAAACCCGTGCGGTGCCGCACGGGTTTTCAGAGGCTCCTTTGGACTTTTGGTGAGGGGGATGAAGGAGGTGTGCGGCCCAGAAGGGGGGTGTGCGGTGCCGCACCACCCCCCTCTGTGCCGCACACCTCCTTGACCCCCTACGTGATTTTTGCGACTTTGGAGCCTTGCAGAAAAAACACAAAAAATCCTAAAAATCTGAAAACATTTCCACAATACCAGAGAAAGGTTTTCAACCCACAGAAAAAATTTCAAGTCAAAAAGATGAAATGACAAGAAGTTATAGCCCAATCCTTAATGTCTACTACTGCAAAGGAGCCTCCAAAAACCCGTGCGGCACCGCACGGGTTTTCAGAGGCTCCTTTGGACTTTTGGTGAGGGGGATGAAGGAGGTGTGCGGCCCAGAAGGGGGGTGTGCGGTGCCGCACCACCCCCCTCTGTGCCGCACACCTCCTTGACCCCCTACGTGATTTTTGCGACTTTGGAGGCTTGCAGAAAAAACACAAAAAATCCTAAAAATCTGAAAAAAAATTCCACAATACCAGAGGGAGGTTTTCAACCCACAAAAAAAATTTCAAGTCAAAAAGATGAAATGACAAGAAGTTATAGCCCAATCCCTAATGTCTACTACCGCAAAGGAGCCTCCAAAAACCCGTGCGGCACCACACGGGTTTTTGGAAGCTCCTTTGGACTTTTGGTGAGGGGGGTCAAGGAGGTGTATAGCACCGTACGAGTTTTCAGAGGGTCATGTGGAGCTTTCGCCAACTGGTTCAAAGGAGCCTTTAAAAACCCATGCGGTGTTGCACGGATTTTTTGCACCTCATTTGGAATTCCTCAAAGGAGGTAGAAAAAACTCGTGCTGCACCGCATGGGTTTTTAAAGGCTCCTTTGAGATATTGGAAAGAATCTTACAAAAACTTGTCTGGTACTGCATATGTTTTTGGAGGATCATTTTCAATACCTCAAACTGCCTCGAAGGTGGTAGAAAAAACTTGTGTGGTGCCGCACGGATTTTTCCTACCTCCTTTGAAGCAGTTTTCAAGAGATACAAAAAACCATTGCATATATCATCTTCTATTTCTTTACCACATGTATAAATTTCAAATACATTATTATATTTGATTGATGCAAACTTGGTTTTTATTACGCACTTCATTTTCTTTGGTTTTTCGGAACATCGTTCCCACTTCTCCATCACCGTCTTTGTTGCTACTATCTCTCATTTTTTCCGATTTGTTTTCGGATGTTTCTATTACCATTATTTTTCCAACAATTTTTTCATACATAATACACCATACGAATTCAGTCCACATTCTTAACTTCTAATTCTATCACTATTTTTTACAACCTAGTATCTCACCAAAAATTTCATGACAATTCCTCTCATACATCTTTACGGAGTTACTTCTCCAAACCCCAAAACCCTTATATAGTGATTTTTTAAACTTTTTCTAACCCTAACCACTTCGGATGGTTGCCAATGTGAACACAATTGTAGTCTTTTCTATAACATATTTGCATCCATAGCCAATGGTCCATCTTCACTATTCACATCTTTGAAATCAAGTGTCTTTGTAATTTCAAGCAATGTTGCATCTTTAACTCTTGACAAAACTTGTGTTTTCCTTGTTATTTTTTATCTTTCTGATTCTCTTGTACTACTAAAATACAGATATCTTTTCTTTCTCTTTTTTCTTCTCGAAGTCCTAATTGGTGTATTATATATGTATGTCTTTTCATATATCTGGGATATACAATCACTCACACACTACTTATCTGCTACTTCTTTCATTGCATCATCTCCATTATCTCCCTTTCTCTCTATACGTTTTATTATTTTTTGTACAATCTTATTTAAAATGTTTTATACATTATTATTTATTTTTTAAAATTTTTATTACTATACTATATGTTTTATTATTTTATATCCGTTGAATGTGATATACATGTCTTTTTCTAGATGATATTATATTTTTTGTATTATTCTCAATTCAACTGTTTTTCTTTTCTCCCCCAACATTTAGTTTCCTCCAACGTTTATTTCTTTCCAACGTTCATTCCCCTCCAACGTTTATTTTCCTCTAATGTTCATTTCCCTCCAAAATCATTTTATCTACAATCACTATAATAATTTTATTCATATGCAATTCATGTTTATTTTTTCAATCATGTATTATTCCGTTTCACATATTCAATGTTCTCAAACTATATATTCATGTATTTTATTTTTCATTTTGTTTATCTTTCTATCATTACCATGGTTGCATTTCGTGCAGATGGACATCTTGTTCCTATTATGTTGACTATGTCCGCTGATGGTTTTGCTACTATCTCTGAATAACTTCTTAGTTTTTAATTTTATTTTCAATTGTCCTCAATTTTTATCAAACAAGAAGTCTTTGATATTATAGGTATTTTGTCTAAGACTGTCTTTCAAATACCAATTCGTGAAGATGTGGGTACAATTTGAAAGATAGTCCAAGACAATATAGGGTTTTTTGGTGTATTTGGACCTTCATTTTTTCCCACATCGCTTCTGACTCCTATAACTCAAATTTATGTTACAGCCCACAAATCTCCACTTTTGTAAGTCAATATTGAACTCCTTGGCAAAGTCATTGCTCTTTCAACTTATTCCTCAGACACCGATGCTGATGATATTGTGTTTTCTACGAAATCTATTCATAATAATGTCACCTTTGCTGATTCTAATTTTATTATGCCATCTCAAGCTGCAGGTCCTTCATGTTCTTCATAACTGCCCCTTCATCCGATTTTTTTTTAATTCCAAGTATATTGAATTTATTGAAGACATTAATACATACTCCAGGCTATAAGAATGTGATTCAAAGTTTGGATTTCTCAATTCTACATGTTCGCCAGGTGAAATATCTTCCTCCTATTTTCAATGATCTTGTCATGTTCGAGTTGCATCCACTATCTACAACCGCTAATGTCAAGATTGGAAGATTGCTTGATGAAATGGACAAAAAATTATGATGGCCACATTTGGTGCAAGACTAAAACCACTAATATCAAAAATAATATTGGTTTGATATTTCGCAAAGTTGTTTGAGTTGGTCACATTCAATGTCAAAATGATTTGTGTTTTTTTTTTACCAAATCTTTCAAACGCTATGGCACTGAATGGGATGGCTTCGCATTGGATCTTTTTGCTATAGGACAAACAATTTCAACACCTACTTCTTTCACTTTAGTTTGTAAAATTTGTAAGTTGCCTCCAACTTGAATCAATACTTGTTCTTGCAAATATATACTATATTCTCAACTTACTATATTCTCAACAAAGGTCAAACGATGATAATGACGTGCATTCATTTTGGGAGTCATGAGCATCATATATCTGATAGAATGTGTAGAGAAACCATGGATAAGATATATGCTTTGATTGAAGAAGAGGTGTCCAAAACACCAAATGCAAAAAAAAATTATCATTGCTCTCATTGCAAGCAAATAATTCTTATCGACATTCTTATTGCAAGATGACCACAATACTCCAATACCGCTGAGAGGTTCAGATTTGAATGTTGTTATGGATAAATTTAAAACCTTGAGTTTTCCAAATGTTTGCAATATCATTTCATTTTTTCGTCTTCATTCACAAAGCAAAGGGTACATTGACAAGATTTTGGAACTCAAGAAAACCAGTAGATATGACTATGTCCAAGAAAATATATTTCCTAGTCAAGGTTCTAACAAGGTTTTCTTGTTCAAAATGTTAATTGAAGGTCCGGGGATTAGATTTGATCTTGTAAAACGCATGCAACCGGGGGAAGACTTGGAGAATGCATGGATAATGTTTGATCATGTCAAACGCGTTAAAGATTGGACAATCATGGCATGTCATGTTTATGATACCAACTATTTCAAAGTCATGACTATTGCTATTTGTAATATGCAATCGGAAGATATCCAATCTGAATGTCTTCTGTAGAATGCATTGAATCGTGTTATGACCAAACATGGTGTCTCCATGACAAATTTCAAAGGATTTATGGCAGACAACGCTCAAACAAACTGTAATGTTGTTAGTCAAATTTATGGAACAGTTGATCCCAAGATTCCTATGGAAAATCGTGAACGAACTTGTTTTTTTCATTGGACTAAATTTTTGGAAGCACATACCGTGAAACTCATCAGAACTACAATACAACACCAACACAAAATCTTGTGCAAGCAATATAAAGATGCAAAAATTGAAGAAAAGTTCGAGAGAATGCATTTGGCTCTCCATTGATGGTGATTTTCATCTCGTACTGCAACAAAAGAACAAATTCAAGAGCTCAATGATTGGTTGGGCTTTTGGCATTTTTGATATCAACAATGGGGAGGTTTTATGCAACTGGTAATTTTTTTTCCAATTTTTCGCTTTCGATTTTTTTCTTTTAATTTTTTTAATTTTCTAACAATATTGATTTATATTATTTTCATATTTTTCCTTATATTCATTATTTTATTTCATGTAGGGCCTTTCATTGGATGAATTGGCAGACATGCCTTCTTACAACCTTTCAGAGACCATTCACAACAAATGGCTGCAACAATTAGGGAACATGGGTTAGGATTTGTATGTTGCCACCGTGGATGATTATGTCCCTAATTGTTCAACAAATCAGACATATAGGTCTTGACCTTGGCATAGTATGTAGTGTATAAGATGGGAAAAACACCTCCTTTATCATCCCAAAAAATTTCATTGATATTATTATTAATATTATAATTATTTTATTATAGAAATTTACTAACAAAATTTCAAATATATTTAAATATATTTAGGATATTAACCACGCTTATGGGTCCATAATTTTACTAAATGTGGAAACTAAATTCATTTTGAAGATGTACAAAATATAAAATAGTTCAAATATCACAATTATTTATTTGTAGGCTCACAAATCTACGCTCTAGGCTCCTCTGCTCACATTTCTAGGCTCACATGCTTGCGTCGTTGCACTAGTGCCTACCCTTTCTACCACTTCCTCTATATTAGAAGATCTTCGTTTAGTAACATTTTTCTTTAGTCCTAATGCTAACTTAGGTTTTTGGGACCTCGTGTATCCTTGCATCCATCATTCACCGTTCAACCCTCACATTGACCAACCAAAGCCTCACAAGTTCTCTCTTTAATATTTCCGCTTAGTTCGTGTGATCATTGTTTTGGAGGTGAGGAAATAGAGACATACAATTTTCAATGAACAATCCCAATAGGGGATGGAAAGCTCATGTTAGTTTCAGGGTTAGTGCGAGTATCACCTCGTCACACCCCCTTACGCTCAACACTTGCAACAAGACTCTTCGTGAGGGGCTGACCATTCTTGGGTACCGTGCTTGGAATCGAGGTTCACCCTTCGATTCCTTGTACTATACGTCCAAGTTTGGAATTACCCTCTCCGTTCGTCACGACAAAGACGATTACGAAAATCATTTTTTAATTTAATATTTTTTCAATTGGAAGAGACTTTGCTTACCTCAAGCTCTCGCTTCCTCCCGTTTTGTTAGCTCTCTCCCCTCGATCGAATTGCTAAACATACAACATTCAAATAATTGTAATTTAAAAAAAAACACTAAAATCCTCTAGTTTAAAAACTTTAAACTCTCACAACCGAGTGAGTATTTAAAGTTTGAGATCCTAATTCTTTAATTATCCCTCTACCTCTTAATTTTCTAGTGCGGGTCCTATTAAGGTGATCTTCGTTATGCCATCCCAAGAAGGTTTAGTAGGCGCACATTTGCCGTGCTCCTTCCTCAAATTGAAATTGCATGAAATAAATACTAAATTCAAACCATACCTCTCACGAGCGCTCCGTCCTTTAATCGATCTTCACGTTTCGCCTCTCCTACCGCCTTCCAAAACTTCCGTCGCCCGCTCTTCAAGCTCCAAGCTCCAAACTCCAAACTCCCGGCGGACGCACCATTTATGTCACCAAAAATCCTCCACCCTTCGATTTCGTCCTAGCCCGAGTGGAAAAGTTTATAATGACATGTAGAGACTTCTCTCTTTGTAACCCAATATATAATTCCAATCTACCCTTGGAATATACACAACTTGATTAACACCACACTATGTAGTTTTACATTCCTTAATGTCGGGCAAGGTTATATTCTTAGCCTTTTCTAATGTCCACCCGGCCGCTTTGGCCACGCATGCCTTCAAAGATATCCCTCTTGTGAATCGAGTCCTTGCCGTCGACTCCACACTACTACATGAGTTCTCGCTTATTGATTCCGTGCTATCACATGTCATCGTGGTTGATTCCGTATTGGTACATGACACTTCGCTTGTGGATTCCATGAGCACATAGGCTTTAAATACAAGTATTAAAAAATACTTATATACTTATCTTTGCCCTTCCTTCTCTAAGTTCTTCTTGATGTAAATCTCTATCAATGTCTTCCTACTAAGCTTCAGAATAGTATAACTCCCACCCAACTTATGTTCTTCAAGTGAAATTCGATACGCTTGTTAAGTACCTTATCGAAAATCTCCACACCAAATTTTGGCACAAACAGAGTTCATATGCAAAAGTTATGCATGAAATTCTAACTCTAACTACTTAGTATGAATGCTGTGATAAAGCATCCGGTCATTAAAACTCTAATAACTTCCAACTCCTACGTCCAATCAATCTAAAATTTTGACACAAAATAGATATATAAGTTCAGAAGGTAGTGTCAAAATTTTGGTATCCATATCTATAACCCTCTAAGAGATACATATTTTCAAACTTTGCTGCTTTGTTCCTAGACACCCTCCCCTTCAACTTTTAATAACTCTTTCATCCCAATGATTGAAGCTCTCAAATTTTTATCACAACTCCCATACTTTATAATAAACAATCCCTCAAATTTTCATACCCATTGAACACTCTGATCATCCATAATTGACAAATCTCTCACTATAAAGTTCTGCTCAAGTTCATAACTAATAAAACACTACAAGTAATGCACCTAGTACAATCTAGTCACTCTAAATGCCACAAATTTAAACAAGTTTGAACTCTCTCACTTCAATATGAATCTCAATGCAACAAGTTGAAGTTTACAATCAAACTCCAAATTCCTTAAACCCAATTTACTTCTAACAAGAGGTCAATCCCTCTTCAAGGCTAAATAGCCTTGGCTCTTCTCCTAAGAACTAAGCCCACACATGTGCTCTTATCTTGCTTCCCACACACCCACACTTATAACCCGTGGGGTGCTTAAGGAGCACGAAGGAAAAAGATGATGAGTGAGGGAAGAATGAGGGATTATATAGTGAGTTGAGAGGGAGAGAGGGCATGAGGTAAGGATAGGGTGAGAGGATTAGAGCCTCCAATCACAACCCCTTAACCTTCTCCTTCTAAGTAGGGACTCATCCCATCCATAAGGCTCACGATAAGCCTTCGAAATCTCCTCCTACTTTGTAGGCTCTCATCTTATCTCCTAAGCCTTCCTCCCTCAAATGATCAACAAAGATCCTAATTCAAACATTTAACTAACATTGGCTTTCTACCTACCACACTTTACCAAGGTATGTCCTCATACTACTTAAATCCACTCCACACAAGCCTAATGCTTCAAATTTAGTTTTCTTCAAGCTTCACTCTTTTTATATTTTTGTGAATAATCATAAATCAACAAAACACCACTTGTAATGTTTTACAAGTGTTAACAACACATGTGGGCATCAATTTGGGCTCACACCAATTGCCATTGTCGATTTCAACACCAACGCATAGCTCATGGCACCTTGCATGTGGGTCAAATTAATAGTATATGAACTCTTTGATGTCCAAAAATGCCACATTTCATGATGTGCTTCATTGGAACCTCTTAAAACATGACACTAGAATTATGTTCAAGTATAAACATGCCAATCATATTTAGATGTACAATATGTTGGGGATCATCATTGCCAATAACTTCACCATATTAGAGTTATCCTTTAACTCAACCGGAGTTTTAGTAGGGAGTTGGTTGTTTCGCATGCATAACTTTCCATGTTCGGTAAGTTTTGGGTGCATGCTTGGAATCAATGTGGAGGTTTGAACGAAGGACATTCCATTAAGTTCAAATTCATCTTCACATCATGTCTAAGTTTGATGTGCATTTCCATCATTTAGTCCCTTGAAACCAAATGTGTCATAAGGTGCTTCAAGGTTCAGCTTTTTGCTGTTAAAATAAGTAAATTCTTCTATGAAACTAACAATGGTCAAGAGATTATTTCTTTATTACAAACACATTCACATACAATTGCTCAATTTCAACATTGAACACCAAGAAGTGAGTAGATTAATTGGAGGTGGAAGGTTTAAATCATTGCAATTTTGACAATTAGTTGTTGAAATTAATCAAGTTATGGCATTCAACTTGTTCGGATTTTTAACAAACCAAACTTTGCAGCCACTTGCAGTAATTGCCCAAGGGACATCACCTTTGTACTACAAATTGGACTAGAAAAATCAAATCTTGACGATTTCCAACTAACAAACAAGAGAGAGTCAAAATAGAATTGTTAGGGAGGTCACATTGTAGTACAACATTGAACAATTCATTGGGAAGCTAGATATTTTATCCTATGTTGATGCAATTCGCCACATAACATTATTCAGATCCATAATAGTGTTATGTGGGACTGACAATATTTTGTGGAATATTCCTCACATTCAGCCTAAATGATGGAATATTTCGCATAATACTGTCAGTCCCACAAAACACTATTATGGATATGAATAATGTTATGCACAAGAGGGATGGTAGGAGAGGACACCATTGTACCAGAGGGGGACCGCAGTCCACACTAGCACCCACACTCTTATGTTAACATAATAAATAGACTTACAACCTTTGTACTTCATGCCTCCACATTAGAAATGGGTGCTAATAAGTTAGTATAACTTATTCAAGTTTGATTTTGTGCAAAATAATCAACGAAGTCTCAAGAACCAAGAATGGGCGAGTCGGCGGGTGGTGTTTGTACACATATAATTAAAAACTACTAGAGCGAGCAACGACACCAATTGGAAGTTGGTGTGAACGAGAGATTCTTCACCCTTAATAGCTACAAACTCCATAACATTATTCAGATCCATAACAATGTTATGTGGGACTGACAATATTATGCGGAATATTCTTCACATTTATCCTAAATGATGGAATATTCTACATAATATTGTCAATCCCACAGAACACTGTTATGGATCTGAATAATGTTATGTCATATGTAGATATGAGACATATTTTTTATGCATCATGGCTATGGACAAGTGCAAAGATTACCATGGTTCATTCTTAACTTTTTGTTGCATGGGAGTACGTGCCATGGAACACTGCACTTTCAAATCACCCTTCATGTTCAAGTTCTTTCATACTTGTTACATTGATGTGTTTTCTCTTGACCACACACTTGTTTTGGTACCCAACTTCATGACACACATTTATAGTTCACATGTCTCTAGTTTAAACTAAAAATTGAGAAGATACAATCGTTGCAAACTCATACATTTTCACTAGGGTAACTTGTGACATTTTTATTATCAGGTTTTTGTACAATGATTTTTTGTGGGACATCTAAATCCGGACACATAGTTTTTCTACATTGCTTGGATTTTGATTTTTCGCACCAGTCAAAGCTCATTGACTATGGATTCCCAACTTCCACTTTCCAAAGCAAAAGAGTGGTCTGGTACTTGGAAAATGTCATCACTTGTCATGTTGTCCAAATGCGTCCTAAGCCTTCGCTTGGGCAGCTCCCAAATAGGAGTTGAGTAGAAATGGACAAACAACTTGTCCAAAAACGATTATGTATGTGAGGGTGTAACACTACCCAACTATGTGGAGGCGTACTATGGGCCCGAGAATCCCAAGGGAATAGTGCTTGTATCTAGCGCTCGAAATCCCAAAATTCCCTTAATCTTATGATGAATCTTATGTGATATTTGAAGGTTGACTATACGTGGGCTATTCCCCTTGATCTCGGAATCATGTAAGTGTTGCACCTTTCAAGGTTGGTACAATTATCTTGTATAGTGATATAGGACGTCGAGCCAAAGGAAGATGGAAAACGTTGAGTCTTTGAATTGAGCTATGTTATGGTCCCCACTTCCATGGGGAAGTGGACATGAGTTGGTCGGCGAACATCGCACGTTAGTGTAAACATAGTGAAACTCCTTCTCCTTTTTTCTTTGAGCAATGTTATGATAGAAGACCATGTCAACACTAAGAACATGGTGGGAACCCTATCCCCCTAGTGTTGCAAAATTGCTTACCAAAGGTCCTACTTCATCAAGTTTCTCTCCCCCCTTACTACTACATGATTTATGGTCCTTGAACTTGCTTACCATACGATTTTACAAAATGTTGAAAAGCTTTACTTTACACATACAAGTAAAGTACTTATGAGTCGTTTGGCATCATAGATTCTTAAAAGACCTTATACGGTAAATACTTATATCATGAGTAAAACGTTATAGAATTGTGTAACTCTACTAAGTGACACTAACTAAAATAATTAATCTTATTAATGTAGGTTGACATATTCTCTATGGCCCATTGAAAGTTTGAACCCGCATCGAATATCTAGTTTAGAATTAGTGTGGACCACATTAATTGTTTTGAAAAGAAATTGATGTGGGTGAATACTTGATTTTATGGTATTCTTGATTTAAGATGAGTGTTTTATTCCATGTAAGATGTTGGTCAGAAGAGTGAAGGAAAATTGAGGGGAAGAACCAAGGTCTTGGACCCATGTTATTTTTACCTTGACTAGATAATTCAAGTAGCCCACTTTCATTATTTCTAATGTACCATGTTAGGTATGTGCGTGTTAATTATCTCATTTTTCATATTCTACTGATTAGATCTACACAATGAAACTTGTATTGTATTGTCAAATCAATGATGAAGCATCAGCAAAAATTGGGTTAAAATTGGAGCTATCGTTATTTAGTTGTGGTTATTGGAAGTGTGTATTTGTTCATTTCTAGAAGTAATACATAGGCCCTTCCAATTGTGTTCATTATTGAGTGTGCAGTGGTTAACCCTGTATTGGGCCCGCCGACTTGAGGGGTCACCTCTTGCCAAGAGAGTGTTCTAAATCACCACCTCACATCATCATCCAGGTCTCCCACTTGGCATGGTGTTTCTTACATACTTCAAGAAGAGATAGGCGTAAGTCCCATTAGATTTCCATTTGGTATGAAGGAGAACGATGCTATGAGGTGACTTTGATCCTCGTAGTCGAAGGTCACACGACTTGAGCGAGAAGACCAGTTTTCTTGCCCGTGGGTGTCCTCTTGTAAGAATCAGCTATCTTTAGCAATTTGGGCAACAACCCAAAGCAAACATGCTCCAAAGATGGCATGCAAGTTCAATATATGAGACACCCGTCATCCGGTCAATGAACTTTGACCGCCTCTAAAAGAGGCATATGAATTTCAAATTCTCTCATGTACATTTTCCGATTTCGTACATGGGTGTACATTTTAATCAAGGTTCTACATCCATCTTATCATCCAATTTTATTTTTTTTAAACAAGACTTTCACTAGCTGCCCCAACTTGATAACTTCACCTTTGCGACCATTGGATCTTCTCAAAGTTTATTGGCATGATGGTATTTTTCTTCCCACACCTTCATTGTGAAGTCGGCTTCTACATGCAAGTGGCCAATCAAATCAAATATCGATGATAGGGAACTCAAAGGCCCTTGACATCAAGTGTGATATGAAAACTCCAAGGTCATTGGAGGGCACCCCGGAGCAATAAAGAATTAATAAGATTTGAAGATGTAGTCCAACCTCATTTCAACATGTGTCTTTATTATGTTTGTTCTTTGATCCTCACTTATTGATACACCAATCAAATGCAAGGGTCCGATTAAGAAAACAACCGAAAAACACCCCGCTCACATAACATTATTAAGTGCGTCAGTGTGTTCTCACGGCCCCCGGGAATATAAGCCGGGATGCCGTCAGTTAGCTCACATTTAGACTGAATGTGAGCTAACTGACGGCATCCCGGCTTATATTCCCGGGGGTCGTGAGAACACACTGACGCACTTAATAATGTTATGCATACCTTAAGCGGTGTACTCTAAGGGCCATTTCACACACGAGCCAAGAGCCGTGACCATGAAATTGTGAGAGCCCAAAAGAAAGTGTCCAAAGGCCGTCCCAACACACCTCCAAAATCATGTAGTGTGGTCACGGACCCTCAAGTGTGAAGTCATATGTGGCCAGGCCCTCAACCAATTGCTATGTCAATGAATTTCTATTCATGTGGGTCCTCACGCATGATAAAATACAATAAATCAACGGTGGTGAGCATTCGGAGTGCCATGGTCTCCCGGTTTTGTTAGGCCTACCTCCAAGAGGTGGTTTTTGAAAATAGTCCAAGTGACCATGAAACATGATCCATGTGATGCCATGTAGGAATCCATGTAGACTTTACATCCATCATTGTGCATTCACATACTCCGTTGGTCCCTCGAGCGTAGTGTAAAGCGAACTTGGACAGGCTCCGCCTTTTCTACCAATGAGAGTGGTTGAAGTGTAATGGTCACGGGCTCTCAGTCTCGTGTGTGAAGTGGCCTTAACATATGCTAACATTTACCTTCAGCGGTGTATTCTCTAACTTGGTTTCTGATGCCCAAGTGGGAGGAGTGAAGTGTAGAGCAAGCCTAATAACCAATAAGTTAGTTGCACATGAGTTGGCAAATCCCGGTCTGGCTTCCACTCTACCCACATTCCAGCTCCCCTTATCCATTCTAACTGAAAACTTGGCCACGGCAACTAACTTGCCCCACAACTCCTCGGATACGACCTTAGGATGATATGAAAAGAAAAGAAAAGAGAATGGGGACACGAAAGGAAATGATAAATAAGGAAAGAAATAAACGTTGGTGTTGTAGCAACAATGTGAAAGTGAGCCCGTTTGCCTTATATTGGTTATGGTTATGTAGGATAATGTTTGGTTCGAGCCAACCATAACATTATTCATATCCATAACAGTGTTCCGTGGGACTAACAATATTTTGTGGAATATTCCACCATTCATGCTGAATATGCAGAATATTATCAGTCCCACAAAACATTGTAATGGATCTGAATAATGTTATGACATTACATGATCATTTTGGGAGATTTTTCCTTCTTATTGTCATATTCACATTGCTCATGACCGATGTTGGACTGGTATATAGGTGAATGAATGGTACCAAAGACTATGCTACCCAACATGTATCAAACTAAAGTATGAGTCATTTATTGATACATGTCAGGTGTTGCGAGAGGAGAGAACGTTTGCATACCCAAGTCGTTATTTAGGCCAATTTCATCCTACTGTCATAGTGATACCAAGATCATTTTACTCGGGTATGAAGGGGTTTTGGATGGCATATACTAGATCATAGTGATATGATAATATACAACATCCTCAAATATCCACACCCTACTTGCATGATTTTTATTGCTCTAAAATCCTCATTATATATACCCAAAGAGGTATAAGAAAAGTGGTATTGGTCCAACACCGGTCGTGACCTTGTTCCCATGGTGTCGAACTAAACACTACACTAATTATCCCAATTAGATGGTCCGAGACGACCCTAAACTACTGGATGATGGTGGAGAGATACCCAAATCTCAAGGAAGAGGTTGGCAGTTCGATTTCCAGCTGTGAAATCTCCTCTCTACTTGACAAAAACTTGCTAGGTGGTCAACTGCCGCTTTTGCTCTGACGCTAGCCTATCAACCTTTTGTCTCAAAAAAAAAAAAAAAAACCAATTAGTGGGGGTTGTTATTTGGAGTTACGCAATCCAATAATGTCTTACTCAAGAGTTCAATTTAAAAAAAACAAAAGTTCAATAGGTTATTCGGACATTATACATCATAAATGACTTTGTTGGGCAAAATATTACATTCCCGTTAAATAATTATAGCATTGCGTAACTCCAAATAGTAGCACGCACTAATTGGGATAATCAGTGTAGTCACCTGCAATACATCTCGTAGGTCACTTCTTACATCCCACACTTGCTTCAGGGGCAGTTGGCGGCCTCAGTATCAATGTAATGACATAAATACTGTAATTAGTGTGGATTATGGATTTAGAACAGAATGGTGCCATGACATTTTATTGAGACTATGATTTCCTACAAGTGGTATGCAAATAAGTGGCATATTTTTTGTTTTTTTTTGTTTTTTTCAAAGAAATAATTTATTAATAATTTATTAATCTTAGGAACATGTTATATCATAGTGTACCTCCAAATGGTAATCCGTACTAATTGCACATTTTGGTGAAGTTGAATTCACTCTAGACTCAACCATTTATAAGTATCGAGGGTGCTTTCTGCATTAAACAATCGTCTTTTGAGCATAAAATTGGGGCGCACTGCCTTTGGCATAAATTAGTGTGGATGTCATCTAATTTATATGTTAATTTGGAAGAGTTTGGAAGTACTAGGACTCAAATTATCCCTGAAAGTTCAGAAAGAGGGTGAAACAAAAGTTCAAAATCTTGGAGTTTTGTAGTCAATTCCATTTTTGTATAGCTTGCCTCTGACGTGTTAGAACCCATAAAATTCAAAAACAAGGTCAAAGAGTTTTCCTCTCGTTTCTTGTTCTCACTGGAGTTTAATTCCGAGTTTGGTCATTTTCTCTTGGGAACATGTAAGTTGAGCTTGGGAGTTTCTCGGGAGCTGCAAGAGAATCACAAGGTTGTTGGGCCTGGCTTGTCTATATTGGGAGTATTTGCTACAGCCTAGAATTAAAGAGTGTCCTCTTCACACATCAAAGACAACAGCCACCTCCAAACATTGGATGGTTTGCTCTAGTCCTTGTAAAGATAACTTTGTATATGTAGCCAACATTCTAGAAGAACGAATTTGCAACTACCATAGAACTATTTCGAAATGTGTGCTTACAAAATGCTTCTTGCTAACAAATAATCATAGATGTGGGTGCCCCACTTGAGACAAGTCCAATTGAGAAGTACAAAATATCTGCATTGTACAATATTCAATACACCGATTCAACACAATTCATTGATAAGGGAGCAATCCATCTACATATATATTGCCAATATGGTTATAGATCAAAGTCACAATGTAGAACTAAGGGACTTGAATTTCTATATAAGTACTCATCCTTAGGGTACATCTCCATTGAGAAGCGGAATCAAAACAAAGTGTTGATGTCACCGAAGTACTTGCCTTCCCCAACTTGGAAGTGTATTTCTTGGCGAGTCATGGCCAAGCCTTTAGTTTTCACTCTATCAAACTTGTATCACAAGGTGAAAGAAATGGGTGTTTTATGCAACAATCACTATATTCGTTAATTTGGGACTTTTTCAGCATTTTGAGACAGTTACAAATATAAGAACATGGATAAAATCACACAGATATTGGAGAATGTTGCAAGATGCAAATACTTTGAAGCGGGTGTTCATATCAAAAACCCAATTAAGAACTCATATCAAGATGGTTTAGGTAGGACGACCCAAACATTAGACCATGTTGTTGTGGTCCATATATTAATTTGAGACAAGAGAAAGTCTCAAATTAACGAATATAGTGATAACATTGTTGTTCATGGAGACATATAAGATTATTAAGCACTATGTGTTTGTTCGTGTGGGTCCTAAGAATATAATCATGGGATTCCTCAACCTACTGCAAGGAGACTCAAATTAAGTTTATATTTGCACTAGGTTGGGACATCCCATGGTTATATTCTCATGGCCCACATGAACGAACATACACGGCTTTAAATGTTATGAAAGATATTGGTGTATATTCTTGATAGCATCCACGGGGGGTTCACTCCATGTAAAGTTGAACACCACGTGCGGCCAAAGTTTGCTACCCCTATATTACATGGAATAGATAAATTTAAAAATTATGATATTTTTTCTACATATACATAATCATTGATAACATTTTTTGTATAGTTTTTTGAACTTTTTAGTCATCTTCATTTTTTGTAGCAATTATTTTAGTTCAATTCTGCATCATTCTAGTTAGAAACGGTATGTTTTATTAAAAAAACATATCATGAAATTTGGTTACCATTTTGTACTATGTAATAGATACCGTGTATATCTACCCATGAAAAAAAATTGATAAAATTTTGACCCATTTTGGTGATGCAACTTACCAAAAGTAGATTTTTTTTGGCCGCACGTGGTGTTCAACTTGACAATGGAGTGACCCCCCCGTGATAGCATCAACATTTCACTTATGTTTCTCAATGGAAATGCATTGTCTACTCAACAATGAAACACAATTGAGAGGATCTAGGTATTCCCTCAAGGAATCAACAAACATGTACTAAATAAGGGGAGGTCCGATTATCAATCTGCTTTTTGTTGATGATTCCTCATAACTATGCTAATGCTACATAGGTTTGAAGACATAACTTTGATCGATAAGGTAGACATGCCTAATTCGGTTACTTGTCTTAACCATAACATTTATTCGAGTGGTACATGGTTTGGTGTGGCTCCAAAGAACGAGTTCCAAAAGACATGTGTCTAAAAGCATTTGGACTATGTCGGCCTCCCATGGATGCAAGCATGAACTTTGTCCACAGGGTACTTCCACCTTTCAGCGGTGGACTTTGTGGAATGTACTCAAAATATGAGAAGCATTCTAGATTTAGCAATTAACATATTCTTGGGGAGGACTTACATGACCATTTAATGAGCACGAGAATCTTTCACTTTGATAATGAATAAGAAATTCACACAAGCTCCAAAAATCATGAGGGAAGTTACTACGGCCTCGATTTGGGTTTGCTAAACCATCTTGTATGACAACAAGTTTCATATCCATCGAGGAGTTTCATATTCACAGTAGCCACTTTTGGCACCATCCGCCAACATCTCCAGCTGTAATAGTGTGAAAAGTGATGGGCCAACATCTATTTTTGAGCATAATCCCCAACAATTTCACGGCTGGAACCGGACGGAAAGGTTGGTGTGATCAGGGCGTGAGAAGTGCACTAGCTTACATAGAAAACGTAGCATCTAAAATCCATCCACTTAGAAGACGGAGAACAAGAAAAATGAACCAAACAAGCACCCACACCACATACCTTAGTGTTGGAATTGCATTGGCCGGAGGCTCCACTAAGCTCGCTTAAGCCGAGATTTGGCGAGGTGACTTGGCAATTCGACCAAGACGATGTGAATAAACTTCATGACTTAGCTAGAGAGGGCTCCAAGGCGAGCGGTCGCCCCGCCGTGTCATCCTTGCTCACAAAGTGCTCAAAGAGAAGACGGGAGTGGCCGGGGCGCCGGGGCCCACACGAGTCTCTCCTACACTCTTGGATGGGACGGTGGCATGACACCTCAGATCCTACCATATCCATTGTGCAAGTGGCCAAAGCCGCGCGTGATCTTGTCCGGGCCCTTGAATCTTCCATGTTTTCCTACCAAATAGGACCCGGTGGGGGTTGGATAAGTCATTAAGGCGGGTGGCTCGACCAACCGGGGGCGAAGCTTGGCTTGGCCTATGAGATGAGCCCAACCCCTACCACTCTTACCCATGGTGAAAACGTAGTCATGTTATAGAGTGTGTGAGAGAGAGAGAAGAGAGAGAGGGAATTGTCGTATACGGGCACACCTCTCATTCATTCAACCTAAATACTCCAAAATAGTGTGCTTGCAGTCTGGAGGTTATTTTTTTCAAGTTGATTTGATATTGGAATTGGTTTGAAGATTCCATATTAGTTTTACTCGAGGTCATTTGAGATCATTCGGCAACAAACTTATAGGGAGGCAAGTTTTTCATGTTAGATGGATGAGAGGTGTGTTCGTACACGGCAATTTTCTCTCCCTGCCAAAATGTACTCCCTCCATCCCAAAATGATTGTCCGTGTTTCTAACTTTGGTGAGATTAAGGCCCGTTGACCATTGACCAAGTAGTTGTAAGTATGACTCTTTTAATAGAAAACAACAACTACTCTGAAATACCCCCGGAAGTTGCGGTGTTGAAAGACTTCTTGATATAGAAAGTTTGGTGCGAAAATATTTGACTTTGAGCCTCAAATTTCTAGCCGGGTAGATAAACCGGACATTCATTTTGGGACAAATTTTTTTGGGCACTAGGACAATCATTTTGGGATGGAGGGAGTTGCATGTATGTTTCTTTTTGTAGACGATTTGACCCTGGGAGTAGCATCAAAGGCATGTAATTAGCAAGGACTTACTTTAGATGGATTAACCACATAAATGTGGTGGGTCAAGTTTTTACTAGACCCCTTTAACTTTGTAGTGGTGGGCGCCCAAGTCAAATAGGTGGATGTCTAGCCCTAGTTTTGAAGCTTGTGTCCTATATATACCTTATTATTGCAAGTGGCCAACCCCCTCCAATCGGACTAGGACTAGACACCCACATCTTCAAATTGGGACCCACCACCATACTTACCAAGGTAAAGGGAGTTCAATAAAAACATAAACCATGTAGGTTCATGGTTGATTCATTTCAAGTAAGATCTTGCAAACTAATTATAGAACTTTGGTGCAAATGTTGGGTGAAATTGTGGAAAGAATCAAAACACACATGCTATATCATAACAAACTGCATTTTCACCTTGAGTAATAGTGGTGGCACATGGGGGTTAGCACCAACGTGGGGAGAGATTCTTAGACCTAATCGGTTAAGATCCTAGTGTTTCTAAGTCGAACCGTTCGGGGTTTTCTTTACTAATTTGAGGATTACTCCATAAATTTCTCTAAAACGATTGATTAGTTTCCTGAAGCCTTGTGAACTTCAGCTAGTTTATTGCTCAAACTCAACTGATTCATCTGTAACTACCGGTTAGTTCTCCCAGTTCAATGGCCGGTGCCAAGACGGGCAAAACAGATCGCTAAGGTAGAAATACCCAAACCGGTTAACTACCCTCTACCCGTGTAGTAGACCGCCATCATAATAGTGAAGTGCCATTTCTGAAACCAATCATGGCGAGGCTAGCAACTTCAATGCGTGTACACTTAGTTTAGCCAAATTTAGTCATGTTTAATGTACTCATGAGTTAACCGGTTTAGGTGATGTTCTGTATGGAAATGCGGATTATTGTGTTCGGTGTAGGGAGAATCTAGTGAACGAGTAGGGGGTTTGACAACTTTCCACTTTGAAAAATTGTAGAATGTTTTGTACATGGCAAAAAAATATGAAACAACTTGCATTCTTCATGAATCCTTCTCGTCTATCTTGGAAAATTATCTCATGATTGTAAGACCATATCTTCAATGCGAATCACCTTATTTTCACGGGTTATGGTATTTCTACCTTAGTTACAGATGAACCGGTTGAGCCTGAGAAACAACCAATTGAAGTGAAGTTCAAGACTTCAGGAAAGTTACCGGTTCTTATAAATTAAGGAATCTATGGAATTTACCTGAAGTTTATCAAGAAAAAAAGTGAAAGATCACCACATGTAACCGGTTGGACTCGGGAACACTACAATTTGGACTTGATTGTGGCCAAAAATCTCCCCGGACATTGGGGGCATCTAATAACATAGCCCTGGGCCCTCCAAGGGAGCAAATGAGCTAAGAGGTACCGCGTCCTGTGCACTTTTTGCTTTCGGGCTGTTTGTAGCCACCCATTGGCCCCATGTCCTCACTTCCCAAGGGACCGCAATCCACTGCGGCCTTCCATCCACTAAAATTCATCCATCCACCCATCTAGGCATCCATATGTATTGATGTTCATGCACCCCGTTTATGTATTCAAAGATGTGTCGCTTGCCGTGTCACTGAGGTGTTGTGAATGGGCCTCGTGTGATCACGGGTAGGGTGGATCCGCACCGTCGATCCACACTAGTCCACCCAACGATCTCAGTTAGTCTATCTGGTTTGAGGAGTTCATCATACCAACCACTTCTATCACCATCAGTCAGCGTCTATGGTTGTAATAGTGGGAAAAGTGGTGGTCCAACATCTATTTCTCAACATAATCCCCAGCAATTTCACGGTTGGAACTGGACGGAAAGTTTGGTGTGATTGGGGCATGAGGAAGGTGCCAACAAGCTAGGCGTTGTGGGACCTGCGTGCACAACCTTCAAGGGGAAGAGGGAGTTGACCTCTAGCCTTACTTAGGCAAGGATGAAGCTTGCTTAACTTAGCATAACGTCAGAGCGGACGATTGGTATGTTATTTTGACGTAATGGTACCTACCCATTCCGACTTCCTAAACAAATCTAGAGGTGGGGAAGTGCTTAAGATAAACAACCCTTATTCAGTTACCTTTCTTAACTAGACGCCCATATCACTGGTATGTGCTCAAGTGTGGCTCCAAGAATGAATACAAAAAATGCATGTGTTCAAAAGAAATTAGACTACATGCTCAAAATATGAAAAAGAAAGAAAGAGGGATGACGTTCAATAATTGACATATTCAGAGCAGGAGGAGGGAGGGGACCTATATGACCATTTAATCAACACAAACATTTCCACTTTGATAATGAATAAGATGTCGAATCATATGAGCGCTGAAAACTATGAGCAAAGTAGCTACAACCTCGATTTGGATTTGCTAACTATCTCGTAAGTTTCCAAACGTGTGTTGCACATCCTTGGAGAAGCGGGCTAGTTAGAAAACGTAACCATTTTAAGATCCCTCCCTCCAGTGTTCAAGATTGAAGCCCTCATATGAGTTTCATTTTTGAAGGGCTCTCAAATTTCAACCCTTCAGTTGAAGGGCTGGTTCAAATCCAAGACGTCAATCCAAGAATCTAGAAATGAAATACAAAACTCATATTAAACTTGTGCATGAATTATATGGTACATGTTTCCAGTACAATGTGAAGAACTAAGAATCAACCATCTAACTCTACTTCTTGTAGTGACCATGCCCTATGCTTGTTGGTTCTTGTGGTGGGCAGATTATATGGAGGACTTCAAGTGACGTCTTCATTTTCAATGTGGGGTTGCGTTTTGAAGGGTTGTTTTGAGAGAGGTATATTTTGAAGGGCCAAATCACGTTTGAAGGGCATTGAAGACTTCAATCTTGAACATCCACCTTGCATAAGATGATAACCAGAAAGCTGGTTGTATGGAGACAAGTAGTACAGTGTGAACTGTGCTTGTACCAGGTACTTCAGATGCTAATGCTCTTCTGAATCTGAGGATTCACCCCTGCCTCGATGCTTACAAGCGTCAAAAACTTGTGGCTGCATGTGACTCAGAAATCCGGGTACAACAATAATGGATAAACTCTATCCACTGGGACCGTAAATGATCAAATAAAAAAATATGTGTGCTTGTGGCCCAGAATCACCGACAATAATTTTGTCGCAACTTCTCTGCCACAAAACACAAATCTGTGATGCCCTGTACTACTACTAAATTGCATATATATATATATATGTATGCTACTTAAAAACTTGCAGAAATATGCGGAACGTCAACTTTAAAGAGGCTCGGAATTTGTGGCGACCAGTGTCTAGGGAGATTTTAGGGCATAATCAGTCGAGATCCGGGTGTTTCCAAGACCATCCGGTTCGGTCCGAGACGACCCTACACTACTAGATGATGGTGAAGAGATACCCAAATCTTAAGGAAGAGGTTGGCGGTTCGATTTCCGGCTGTGGAATCTCCTCTCTACTTGACATAAACTTGCCAGGTGGTTAATTGCCTCCTGTGCTTTGGCGTTGGCCTATCGGCCTTCTGTCTCAAAAAGAAGAAGAAAAAAAGATCAACCAGCTACATGTTGACATCTTTGGGGTTTATTCTTTGTTGAATTGAGGAATATTCTTAAATTTCTTGTTTTTTTCTTTGGGGGGATCACAGGAGGCATTGGGTACACTAAACGTATGGGAAAACGCTAATTGCAGACAATATAGCCATGTGTGAAATTCTTGGGATCAAACTCTCGATGACTTGGCTAAAATGTGTTTGGGAGTTTATGTATAAAATCACTCAATTTTGTTTCTTAATGCTTGCATCACCATGCTTAAAGAGTAGTGTCAGACTATTAGAAACTAGCTTTCTAGCTTGTCATACTAGAATGGGTGGGCCCAGCTAGCCCTTGCATAGCCGATCCAAGACGAGTTCCACAGGCAAACCCTATTTTGGATCCTAACAAGTGCTTAATAAAAATCTCTCAAAGAAGGATCACACCCACAATTGCATTTCTCTTTGAGAGGCTTTACACAACACTCTGATTAATGTGGGTTGATGATGAATAGTGTAGACTACAATAAATCATTTGTTTAGTGTGCGTCCAATGACTAAAAGTGCAACATGAAAGACTAACTTACTAGGATCAATTTCTTAGGCGAGGGCTAAACACCCACCTCCATTACCCAAGGTGAAAACACAATTCATTAAATTGTAGCCTATAGATGTCTTTTAAGACGTTACCCAAAGTGAAAATACAATTCACTAAACTGTAGCATGTATATGCTTTTTAAGACGTTGCCCAAGGTGAAAACCAATTTCATTATATTGTAGCCTATACATGTAATTTTTTTGATGTTTTGACCACGGAATTAGCCTCAAAGACCCCAAACATATCAACCACGAACTCATAATGGTTAGGTTCTCACTAGACCCCCCCCCTTTTTGTTAGTAACAACGGTTGGGCCCAACTCAAAGAGTTGGGTGTGAAAATATAGTATATGAGCGCGCCTCTCATTCATCCAACATGAAAGCGTTGAAATAGTATGTAGCCCGAAGGTTACCTTTTTAAAATCAATTCCACAATGTAAACCAAGCTTTGCAAACTCCAAATTAGGGTACTCGAGGTCATTTGAGATGAATCCACAACAAATCTATAGGAAGTCAGGTTTTTGTGTTGGATGAATGAGAGGTATATGTATGAGCAGTATATGGTCGGCCGGGGATTCGTGGCACTCAAGTAAAATCATCCATGCGGATGAAAAGAACGTAGGAATCATCTAAATGATTATTTTTAGGCAATTTGATTCCGGAAATAGAGTCAAAGGCCCCAAATTAGTCTAGTGATGTCACATTCGAATGAATCGGCCCTCAACCCCATAGGGGGGCTTTTTTTATTGGAGCCACTTCATCCACGATATCTTGGATGGATGATTTTAAGTGAGTGCCACGAATCCCCAGCCTATATGGTCATATCTATACGATTATTCCAGTGTCCAGGGAAAATTTTGGGCATAATTGGCCGAGATCCTAGTGTTTCCAAGTCCAACCGGTTACATATTGACATCATTCGGTTCTCCTTTTACCAGTTTGAGTATATTCCTCTACATTCCTCGCAAAACGATGGATATTTTTTTCCCCGAAGTCTTGAATTTAAGCCGGTTATTCCTCAAACTTAGTGGTTGGATCATCGCCCCGTTCCTTGGAGAATATTCCCTCTCCCTCCACACATAGATCCCGGATTCCCGTGAATGTTTTGTTGTCTGTTGTGTCTCCACACTCATTCATGTCGAGGCAAGAGTGGTCGGAGCTTCTTAAACTTTCAGTAAACTGCTCAGAATGTGTGCTATTCCTCCCATGATATTCTGCCTCATGATATTGAACCCACTCACAATCTGAGCCTGCCAGTCCCATGCCATGAGCGAGAAACTCGTGAGGCTTCATAGCCGAAAGGCAAGAAGAATCTGACGATGAAAGTCATTAAAGAATTTATCAGAAAACCAGCCCTTTCGGACACGCACTCCTCGTTTGCCACTGTTGGATTCCTAATTGCAACAGTTGGTCCTCGTGTGTATAAGGTAGAGATCACCCATCGCTAGAACACTCTTTCTGCTCGAACGAGAATATGAAATACACGCCACGACTACAAACCGAGCATTCCCTATCAAAAACACTCAAATTGAACAAGCATGGAAAACCCACCCTACATACGCCAACCTCACAGATAATGCAAAAACAAAAATCCAACATTACCTAGACAAACTATACACATACGGCATCACAACACTACCACAAATCCAAAACAAAGAATCTAGCACTATACTCACCCCGGAGGAATTCCGAACCAAACACAAATATGCACCCAAACTCATCAAGGAGGCACTCAAACAAGCCCACATAATCTTCCCTCCCCCCCCCCAAACACGCCCCAACACCCACAACCAACACAACGTACACCCACTATCGAAGAACATAACCCAAACACCCCACTACAACCCATGATAGGACAAGCAATCCAAGCCATAATCATGGAGAAAATTACCACTAGAAAAGATAAATGGGGAGCGCACGCCATCAAAAAAACATACCTATGCCAATGGCAAACCCCACAAGGACCCACACAACATTGGCGCAAAGAAGAAGACCTCGTAAACCCCGACAACATACTACTAGACCACAACCTACTTCGCATAACACAATACCATATGAAAGCCCTAAAACAAAAAACCACCCAAGCCTATGACAAATACCTCAACCACACCCAAACAAAGGACAACAAATTCATACATCCACCATTAAGAATTACCAACCTTAGGATATCCACACAAGAATGCAACCCAGACAAAGACATCCTCACCGACAAACCAACCATACAAACACAAGACTCCGTGAAAATAAGGTGATTCGCATTGAAGATATGGTCTTACAATCATGAGATAGTTTTCCAAGGTAGACGAGAAGGATTCATGAAGAATGCAAGTTGTTTCATATTTTTTTGCCCTGTACAAAAAAATTCTACAAATTTTCAAAGTGGAAAGTTGTCAAACCCCCTACTCGTTCACTAGATTCTCCCTACACCGAATACGGTGATCCACATATCCATACAAAACATGATTTAAACTGGTTAACTCGTGAGTACATTAAACATGACTAAATTTGGCTAAACTAAGTGTACACGCATTGAAGTTGCTAGGCTTGCCATGATCGGTTTCAGAAATGGAACTTCACTATTATGACGGCAATCTACTGCATGGGTAGAGGGTGGTTAACCGGTTTGGGTATTTCTACCTTAGATACAAATTCTTGTTCTACATGTTCCCAACTAAGAAAGCTTGATATTAGGCCGATCTTAAATGGTTTCTTTTTCCGACCAGCCCATTTCTCCTAGGATATGAAACACGCAATAAGGGCCACTTTACACACGAGCCAAGAGCCGTGACCATGAAATTGTGAGAGCCCAAAAGAAAGTGTCCAAAGGCCGTCCCAACACCTCCAAAATCATGTAGTGTGGTCACGGGCCCTCAAGTGTAGTGTGAAGTCATATGTGACCGCGCCCTCAACCAAATGCTATTTCAATGAATTTCTATTCATGCGGGTCCTCACACATGATAAAAATAGAATACACCAATGGTTGTGAGCGTTCCGAGTGCCATGGTCTCCCGGTTTTGTGTTAGGCCTACCTCCAAGAGGTGGTTTTTGAAAATAGTCCAAGTGACCATGAAAGATGGTCCATTCGATGCCATGTAGGAATCCATGTAGACTTTACATCCATCTCGCAGTCACATACTCCGTTGGTCCCTCAAGCGTAGTGTGAAGCGAACTTGGACCGCCTCCGCCTTTTTCCACCAATGAGAGTGGTTGAAGTGTAATGGGCACGGGCTCTCAGTCTCATGCGTGAAGTGGCCCTTAGTACAAGATGGTTTACAAATCCAAATCAAAGCTTTACTTTCCTCATCACTTTAGGAAATCATATAAACATCTTCTTCATTATCAAAGTGAAGATTCTTGTGGTCTTGAAATACTCATATAACCCCCACCCCACATTTGTCTAATTTGTGTCTAATTAGGAAACGATAACGTCTGGGAAAAAGTTATGGAATCGCGTAACTTGGAATGGTAACCCACACTAATTAGACAAAACTAGTATAATATTGGTGTCAAATTAACTATATAGAAAGTGACCTCCGGTTGCACACTATTTGAGGGCTTCTATGGTGGATGAATGAGAGGTACACTCGTATACTAAGGTAGAAATATCCAAACCGGTTAACCACCCTTTACCCGTGCACTAGACCGCCATCAGAATAGTGGAGTGTCATTTATGAAACCGATCATGGCGAAGCTAGCCACTTCAATGCGTGTACACTTAGTTTAGCCAAAATTAGTCATGTTTAATGTACTCATGAGTTAACCGGTTTAGGTGATGTTCTGTGTGGAAATGCGAATTACCGTGTTCGGTGTGAGCAGAATCTAGTGAACGAGTAGGGGGTTTGACAACTTTCCACTTTGAAAAATTGTAGAATTTTTTGTGCAGGACAGAAAAATATGAAACAACTTGCATTCTTCATGAATCCTTCTCATCTATCTTGGAAAATTATCTCATGATTGTAAGACCATATCTTCGACGTGAATCACCTTATTTTCACGGGTCATGGTATTTCTACCTTACTATAATTCCCTCTCTCCACGTTCCTTGGGTTCAACGTAAGTTAACGCTTCCCATAAGCGGTGATGCAGCCAATCAGCAGCAGAAGAATACTGGCGTGATTGTGGCAGATCACTGGCAAATCCACTTGTTGACCTAAAAGTAAATTTAACCAAAAGTCACGGATCCACCACTCCCAAAGCACCACAAAGAGTCATATCGTGGTATGACTTTAAAGGCACGCGGGTCTTAAACGGACACTTTTCTCTCTACACCCACTTCTTGTAGGATTACAATGGAACATTCAAATTAGTGCACGATGATTAGCAAATCCAAATCGTGCCTAAGGCCACTTTGTCTCGTAAATTTTGGAGCTCGTCTGAATATCTCGTTCATTATCAAAGTGAACAAATGCAACTGTGTGATATTGCAATGCAGTTTTTGATAAATGCCTCCATTACATGCGCAAAATATAAATTATGAATTAAGTGAGCCTTCATTACATATACAATGCACTTTCATTTTTCAATCATAAAGTTATTGAACATTTTTCATCTGTAAAATAGAGTAATTGGACCTCAAGACACGTGTCATTTGGATGAAATAAGGTAACTTGTATGAAAGTAGTACATTTATTATAAAATAATTTTCTACACCTTAGGGTTCCCTTTTGTACACCTACCTTCAGTTCAAATAATTGACTACCTTTTTAAGTGTACACACTAGAGAAAAACAATAACTCTCCCTTATGTATACTATGTACACCAATGGTTCAAATAATACCCCTTTTTACACTCATGTTAGTTTGTATGTGGCACGGGGAGGTCACTCCATTATCAAGTTGAACACCACATGCGAACAAAGTTTGCTACCCCTATATTACATGCCATAGACAATTCTAAAATTTATGATATATTTTCTACATATACATAACCATTGACAATATCTTTTGTATATATTTTTTGAAAATTTTAGTCATCTTCATTTTTGTAGTAATTTTTGTAGTTTTTTTGCCAACTTGTCCTATCTTGTACATTCTCCTTAGATGGAGTGAAGGGCAAAGTTGGTTTTCTTGGTAGATCATTGGACCATCATTGTTTCCCAAGAAAACGCATGCAACTCAACCGTACATTAAAGCAAGAACCCCTCCTACATACACATGAAGTCTTTATAGTAATAATATGGTTTAAGGTATGTGGGGCTTATGCGGCCACTCTTCTTTATTGGACGCATATATTGAGTGTATATATGTGGCAAGGCTTGTAAGTTGTAAATAAACAAACACCCAAAAGATAGATAGATACGATGGTTTCAATTAGAAGTAAGCGTGAATGGATAATCACTTTGTCCGAAGGCTACTCCCACCTTTCATGGTGGACTCTCTGTAATGGACCAGGTCAAACGTAGTCAATAATTTCCTTGGCTAAGAGCACACCCAAATAATGTGTTACAATGAGATTGGACTATATTCTCGTAATACGTACACCATTCTGCAGGGGGGGCTGCACACTCTATTGGCCATACCTAGCCACGTCAGTGCACAAAAAGGGTGTTATTTAGGAGTAGGGAATACAAAACACACATAAACACAAGCATAACATTATTAAGATTCATAACAATGTTATGTGGGACTGTCATTATTATGCAAAATATCCCGTCATTCAAGCTGAATGTGAGAAATATTCCTTGGAATATTGTCGGTCCCACAAAACACTGTTATGGATTTGAATAATGTTATGAGGCGGTTTTTTCTTGAATTTATAGATATATTATGCTATCACCAATACACTAAAAGTTGTAACACATTTAGAACTATACCAATGATTTATGAGTAGTCCAATTGATTTCATCCAAGGCACCCCATAGTTCATCCCTTGGGAGACGGCATGTCATCTGCCTGTCAAAGCTCCAAACAACCTTCCTTGCACTCTAGGGCCAATGCCATTCTCACTAAGCTATCCAAGCTTTCTGTTACATTTTATTCTATTCTATTTTAACGCTTGCTTTGAGTTTTAGGCAAGTTTTGGGAACATTTCTTAAAACATTGGAGAAGGTTGGTCCACTTTCAAAGCTCATGACGTTGTATGCACATTGCTTATCTAAGTGTTTCGTAAAGGATTGGGAAGTGTCTTGTCATGGTAGGCTTACATTTTTATAAGCTTCGTCCAATGTTCAATAATCCAATCAATGAAATTTGACACTCCATAACATTACTCAGCACCCACTATTTGTTCGGTGGGCCCTCGGAATATAATAGTCGGATGCTCGGGGATCATGAGGCTTAGCTTTCCAAGCATCCGATTGTTATATCATGAGGGGCCCATTGAACAAACAATGGGTGTTGAGTAATGTTTTGTCCGATCACTAAATGTATTATAACCATATTTTCCACATCACAAGTCTAGGATCTATATGCATTTAGTCTTATCTCAATTTGTGTAAATGCTTAAGGGTATTTCTTACCTATGAATTTGTCTATATATCATTTTTGGAGGCTTGAAATTGCGTATATAGGGAAATTGATTTAGGGGTGATGCAAGCATGTCATTTTAGTTACACGTGCATTCCTCGTGATACTATTCTAAGTTCAATAGTCAATACAATCGGAAGGCTCAGGTGATCATTTGAAGAGCAACATAATCTTCACCCTAACCTCTTATAACGTTTGCATCTTCACTCCAATTCATAAACTTGAAATAACAATCTTTGTGATTCACAGTTACTAGCCAGATGAAACAACCCTCGAGCCTATCCAGTGGTCAAAAATGCATGTGAGTTGGAAGTGCCCACAATACGGCTCACTCAATAAATTTTCTCCAAACAATAGTACACTGAATATGATATTTAATGTCACGTACTATTTGGAGTTGCACAATGCTATATCTTTTTACTATCAATGTATTTTTTTACCAAGTAAAAGTTGTTAATGTTCTACAATGTCCAAACAACCATTTTGATATTTGTTGATAAAATATGGGATATACAATAAATAGATACAACATTGCATAATTTGTGAATAGCAAGTGACACTAAAATATAATGAATAGTGTACTATATGTGGTCCAATAGTAGGGATTTTTAATGTGCATTTCACCAACTTCCATTACCATAGACGTAAGGTCCAACTTTAGAATCAAGAGGTTGGGCGGTGAGTCGAATGTCTCGAAAACCATCACTAGTTCCAATAAGGATGTCCACCCACTTGGCGATCCGCGGTATAGCACTTGGACTAAGCTATCGGCTTTTCCTTTTGCATTGTTGCTTGAAAGTGGCCTTCGAGGTGGAAGATTACACAAGCTCAATTGCCTTGAAAAAATCGTACACAAATCGTTCGAAAATCCTTCACCAAGTTCACGGTACTTGTACCACTTGTACATATGAACATCAAATTTGTTGACGTTTCAATGAAATGAAATAGATTTTAATGTCTAGGAATCCAAAAAGGTTCATGGGACTAGAAGTACATCAAGACGGTGGCAAACATGCTATTTTCCTAAAGTAACGGAGTGCAGTGGTCACAGTAAACTATATCTTAATATCAACTTGCTGGTCCAGTTTAAAGAAAGACTTGAGACTGCTTAGTACTACATTTTGGAATAGGGGAATGCCAGTCATCATGATACATCAACCTACATTTTTATCATTTAAGAAATGAAGTTCAAATGACTATTATAGAATTATGTAGCATGACGGGCGCCGGGGGGGGGGGGTGGGTTATAGTAGGGGGCACTAGATGGTGCCACATGTTACATGTATTGTCCCAACATTCATAATTATGATTTGGCGAACCCATGGATTGGGATATTGGGATTAAGAAAAATCATGTCGTCTCCATCCGCTCAAACATAAAAACATTTGCGGACTTTTACAAATGTACAAGGGCACCATGTGGATGTCGTGTGAGCTTGTGGAATCAATTTTGTTTTGGCAAATTCAAGTTAGATAGGAAAACAATTTTAAAAACTAAAAAAAACTAAAAAAATAAATTAGAGCTGGAAATTTCATTGACATGTGGTAATGGAGTCCATAATTTAGGAGATTAGAAAAGGGAAGGATTTGAAAGCTTGTGACAACTTGTGACAACTGGTAGCATTTAAAATAATAATAATAATAATAATATTGGTTGAGGAGTGATTCCTCAGACCATCGTGTAAGTATCAATTTGTGCTTGCTCATGAGGATGATCTTTGATTGAATTTGGTTATATCTGGGTGCAAGCTCGGTAAAGTGGACAACTCTTGATCCTTGCTCAGGTTTAAGTGAAAGTGATCCAAAACAATATACTAACTTTGAATTTTATGAAATAAAAATTCATAAACATTTAGAAAACATATGAATCTACAAAGCCAAGCAATTTATGTTCACAAAAAATAATTTCAAACAACATATATGTATTTTAGAAGACGGTGCAAGTGGTGGTGCAAGTGGGTGTCATTGAAAAGATAATTGTCAAAAACTTGTTTAAAATACAATTACATTACATTAAATTGATGAATTCTTGAAAAACAAATTACGATGACCTCAAGTTTATAATGAATTCAAGGAATATGAAAAGAAATTCCAAGTTCAAAATATTTAAGGTCATGAAGTTTACGTTCAAAACTATATTTAGTCAGTTGCTTTTAGCGTCACTTTTGATGATAGGTTTTGAAGATCTCATATTGATATTCTATATTTGAGTACCTAACTTAACAATAGAGGTCATCATGAAAAATAATCTATTTTAAACAACATTTTGCTACTACTTATAGGCGTTTGACCAAGAAAATCATGGCTTTCATGTATACCGGAGCACTTTTTTGGTCCACTTTACTATGCTTGCACCCATCTCTAAATCCAAGTTTTATACTTAAAGTCAATAGCCTTGGGATTTTTTGTAAACACATTCACCTTTAATTTCAAGAGGATTGGAGAAGAGGTTGCAAACTTATATTGTGGAGCTCCAAGGGGCTTTGAATCGGTTGCAATTCTAATCATGGATTCATTTGGGTGAAATTGTTCTCCTTTTATGTGTCTGTGTGTATTTGAATTTGCATGGGAAGCTTCTCATTGAATACGGTGAGTGAAATAGAGGATTGAATCATGTTTAAGATGTCCTTAAGGTTGGATGGTACTCATGAGTGGGATGGAATGACATTCAACTGGAGATCTGAATCCAGTAGAAAGAATGAAGTAGGATTATGGAATCAGTGGTGATTTTTCACAAGGTCCCTAACATGTCCAGGGACATGTTCATAAAAAAAAACATTTCCAGTGGACGGGTTCTTAGAAAATGAACCGGTTTTTGGACGTGTCAAATTCACTTTGGATGGGTTCTAAAAATAACAATTTTTTTGATAATTTTTTCCAAAAAAATAAATTGTACAAATATCAATTACATTATGTCATATATGACATGTGAATATAAGCATAATGCAATCAAACCACTAATACCCAATCAAAATATCAATCTTGAAGCGCTTGATTCACCTGCATACATTAATTCATCAACCACAAAATTTAGAACCTTAGAATGGGGTGTACTGGAAAGATGAGAATCGACAGCAAAGGACAGATAACTGATAGGCATTGAAGGCATAATTTGTCAAGATCCTATTGTTTCCAAGTGCAACCAGTCACATGTCGACATCTTTCGGTTTTTTTGTTTTTTTGTTTTTTTAAAAAGAATTTACCAACATTCTAAGAGACTTATTTATACCTCTTGTAGGACGGGTATTTTCATTTTCAAACCGGTTTTGGGACGGGTTGTTTTTTCTTTAACCTTTTCATGGACGGGTTGGTTTAGAAATTACCGGTTTTGGGAGGGGTTGCAATTTTTTTTGCCTTTCAATTCAAGGTTTTTGGACATGGACGGGCAAAAACTTTGTGAAAAATCAACCCTGTATGGAATGATCAAAGTGAAGATTTAATCCTCATTCCTCCTCGCAAACTAATGAATATAGATTGTTCAATGGCTTGTGTAAATCATTAGTGGAAATTTGTAAGGGTTGTGGTCTCCAAATAAATAAGAAGAAGTTGGTTCTAGAGAAATTGATAGGAAACCCTGTTGGGATTCCGCAACCTTTGGTATGACTGGAAGATGAAAGGTGAAACTTAGAAAGACCCCTAGCTACCAGAGCCCTACATTGGGTGCCCATACCCATGCCCATGCCCAAACCCACCCATGCCCATGGGTTTTGGGTGGGCATGGGTTCGATATTATTGGGCATGGGTGGGCATGGGTGGGCAAGGGTTCGATAATATTGGGCATGGGTGGGCATGGGTGGGCAAGGGTGGGCATGGGCATGGGTGGGCCAAGACTTGGTGTAGGCGGGTAATGCACATTACACAATTTTTGAATACATTGGCGGCAAATTTTAATAGCATGGGTGGGCATGGGTGGGCATAGGTCGTTGCTGATGGGTATGGGTGGGCATGGGTACAAATTTGAAGGAAAATGTCGGGCTCTACTAGCTACCAAGGAGAAGTTGTAACTGAAGAAGACTAAAAACCTGAAGAGAAAGACCAACATTGGCAATTGGAAATGGCTAATTGCCTAAGGGCTAAGGTTTGAATATCTAATAAATAAAAATAAATGCTTCCATATATAATTCCTTTCTGTTAATCAATCTTATTTAGCTTGAGCGGAAAGCTAAGCAATAAGTTGATAATCTAGATCTTGAGACATGAATGGTACATTTACAAAGTTGTATTATTGAATTAAGAAGAAGACACCGTAGTATGTGTTTGTGAATTAACAAGAGAAAAACCAAACAAGAAATACATGATCATTTAACCCTGGTGGAGTGTTGGATTATAGTAATGGTGGGGACAAAGTGTAGATGTTGTGGATGCTATGCAACAAACGATTGTATCCTGACTGTAAACTCTTAATAAAGGATTGATTAACGAACACTATTAAACCCGAGTGAGAATTGTATTGACATTTCAATCTGAGACAATTGACTGCACGAAAGTGCCCTTGGCTCCGCCAAAGAGACTAAAATGTGACACTTTCTGCAAGACTATTGTTGATGATTGTGCCTATCCTTGCTCACTGCACAAGGTCAAATTAAAATGAACATATTGGTAAATTATTGATTGGGTAAATAGTGTGAGGCGTGTGAGTGCCACAAATGCATGCATTGTCAAGAGACTCCAAACCCCGGAATTATGAATAATTGTGTGAATTGATGGTTGAAATCCCAATGTTGAAAAATTTGTTTGCAAAGATCACAAGATGGTAAGAGTTTTGATGAAAATTGTGTGGAAAATCACTAGAGGTGCAATGGACCTTCCAATGGGCCAAAGATTTATGGTGGCTACATAATCACATCCATTAGGAAGGTGAAAGTGCAACAAACTATTTTAAAATTAATGGCATCAAAGACCCCGAGTTAGCCTAGAAGGATCTATTGTAAATGAATTGGTCCTCAACATATACAATAGTTGTTTAAGCAAAGCCCTTTCATCCATGATGGATGAGTTTACGTAGACGCCAAGAACCCATGGGGCTGACACTCCTGAAAATTAGGAACTGTGTGTGGCCAAAGATAGGGTCTTTTTTTAAGGATAGCATCAAAAAATCGAAGTGGTTTCAAAATAAAGTAGGCCCCAAATAATATGTGACTTTCAGTTCAAAATAATGTAGGTTGTTATAAATTCCATGAATTTAGGTTTATATTATTTCTAAGATACCATGGTATAAAGGAGTTGCAAAAGGATTACATTCCCTCGTCCCACCCATAATGGATGAAAATTTGACGCTAAATCACATTGCAATGACTTATTGGTTTTGCCTTTTGAGAAGGTTTTTGAAATGAGCCATAGTTTGGCATTGGTCAGACAACCAACTAGAATTGGCCACATGTGGAGGATAATCATAGGGCATAGCACTCTTCCGACTGCCCACTTGTTGATCTATAAAAAAAACATATTGTACATTAAAATGACTAATCCCAAAACCTTAAATTAATTGAAAGGTACTACAAAAATGAACAATTAGAAAATCACCTAATTGAATGAGTCATTAGTTACTTGTGAGCAAGATAATACCCCCCAAACAATTATACCCCCTCCGCACATGGTTTCCGTAAGTCACACCAAGTATCAACCCCAAGCATGAACCACAAATTCTATCCAATGGCTCGGGCTTTGTGACTACATTCATTGGGTACATTCATCCAATACGGATGAATTTTTTTAAGTTATAACAATGCCTTCTAATTGAGGTCCTATTATTTCAATTGGACCCCACTAAACTAATTTGGGCTCTCTAGTGTCACTTAAAAGATTTAATCAATCTAAAAAAGGTAACACTATAGAATAACTTGCTATTTATTTACCTTGCCAATGTTCCATGCACTTGCTATTTATTTACCTTGCCAATGAGCATTGCATTTACCTAGACACCATGAAGTTCAACCTCCATCCAACGCAAAAAAATACTTCATATATAACATTGAAGTGCGTGGCAAGTGGATGGGTGCACCTAAGTTAACCTAACCTATCCTTCACTTAAACTCGTCAAATGCTCTAGTTTGCCGAGATTCTCCAACTTGGTGTGGACCAAGATGAAAATGAGGACCCATTGCTACAAAAAAACATATATCTCCGTCCTAGGCAACCAACTTGCGTCATTGGAAACTTGCCCTACGTCACTAGAAAATCCGCAAATCTACCACAGTAGTAGATTTGTTCTTTCACCAACACGGGACATTTGCCAAGGACTCATATGCTAGTAATAGACTCTCTAAGTTAACTCAAACTCCTCATAATAGGCGGGGTGCAACTTTCCTTAATTACACCGGGGTTTGAAGATATTTGACGGTGTGACGATGACTCAAGTTCACGGTTGTTCATGACACTACCTCATATATCTCCATTAAATATCACTCCGAGATTTTTCCCTAAAATTATCCCCAAATGTCCGACCGCGAGATGTGTGGATGAGTACTACAAATAGTCTCCTCGAATCCCGACTCTAACTTCCCTTCCTAAATTGTGTGGTTGGGGTGCAACTTGGAGACACCAAATGGAGATATTTGGTGAACAATTCACCAAGAGTTTCCATCCACATGATTCAAAAGACCTCCCGAATTATCTAGGAGATTATTCTTAAATATCCTTGAGATTATTCTTAACTATCTACGAGATCATTCTTAGGTTGTCTAGATCGCGCATTTGTATTTCATTCTCACACGAGCATCTAGCACAAAGAGAGATATCCCAATTTTGTATCTTGCGAAATGGCTAATCGACGTGAAATGGCTAATGCACGTGGCGCTCTCCCCGTAGATGTTCCATGCACCGAACGAGTCTACAATGTTGCATTTTAACATTGCTAAGTGGCTAGATGATAGTCTCTTTCCAAAGAACGAGGCTGCATTTTTAAAAGGTTGATTTTTATAGTTGTTTTTCGAGGTCTCCACAACACACAACCTGAGTGCTCCCCGTAAATAGAGGACCCATGATTGAAGGATGATGAATCTCACCTGGTACTTGGTCCCACGGAACGCAACCAAGGGATTGAGTATTGTTATGCGAATGATCATGTGGTGACGTATCTTATCCTAATTTCCAATTGGAGCCGGGGTCACTTACAATGTGCAACTTCCACATACATAGTTTGAAGACGATACTTTTGTACTATCTACTATTTGATAAAATCTACATCCAAATTGCCATCATATGATGAAGTTCCCAATACAATTACCTCTACAACTATGAGTAGTGTTTCTTTTTCCTCTTAATTTTTTAATAATAATAATAGAATTTATTATTTCTAATTTTAATCATAATTTCATTTTTATTTTAAAAAATTAAGTGATCATTGTGACATTCCAGCATCTGTACACATGTTTATGTTAAAGACTTATATCCATACATAGTGGTGGCTAGGATTCAAACACTCATATATGGCCCTTTTTAATTCTTGTACAAAATCATGACATATTTGAGTTCTTAATTTTTGTTAAATAATATTTAACTAAATAATATTGGAATTAAGCTTCGCCACACCATGCACAGAATAATATCATGAAGTGAATTTAGACTTGTGCATGAATTTTGAAAATAATTAAATTATGTATGTGCATTTTTACTGGAAGACCTTATTCTATATTTTATTTGAAACTACTCTAATTAGATGTGAACTACACCTCTTGTTGTAACATGTGTTAGTTGTATGTTTTGTATTATGAGTGGAAAATACATATCCAGAGTGATTATTTGACCGCATTGCTTTTCAGAGCATGTATAATTACAAGTGTCGTCATATAGTTCTACACTGTTTATCCCATTTAGTGCATGTAGTACTAATACCCAAAACACACACTATTATGCCAAATTTGAAAATTAGTTACAACTAAAATTTTATTGAGTGAAACCAAATTCATGAATACATATTCATTTACCATGCACTTCAAGAAAATGAGTGTGTGCTCTAAGTTGTTTGTATGATGCATGAATTGTTTGGGTGAGCTTGAAGAGGCTTCTTCTTCTTCTTTTTAGTTGGCGCCACTCCTTCTTAGGCATCTCTTAACACTAAGAAACTGAAAAGAGCTTGCATTGAGAATTTTTGTTACTTTTGATAATTTGGATTCTAGAGACCCTAGATCTTATGGTGGCACTAATTTCATAGCATAAATAAATTTAGCATCACCTTCACCAATTTCCCACACGCCCACCCTCACTAAATGGGATGATCAATGCAGTTTTTTCTCTCTCACTCCAGGCAATTTGTTTTGCGGTGGGAATTTGAATTTACACTAAAGGCTTGTACCCACTAGGAGACTTTGGGCTACAGTCCATGGACTTCTCTATGGTTTCATCCAAAGAAAAAGGGTACCATGGTCATTTAAGAGCCATGGCCTAATGCCTTTGGTATAAACATGCCTTGTTTTTTTTTTCTCCACTTCTTATTACATCTTAAAAAAAATTCATAATGTAGAAAATATTCCCTACCATTTGCTCTGTCATGCAAGGAACATACAACATTAAGATTGTGAACCTATTCTCGATAATTTGTAAGTTTTATAGTGGTTTGATTTATATCCTAACTATCTCATCCTCTTTAAAGTCGATTTTGGAGCCGTGATATTTGGATCACATGTCAATTTTTTTACGGATTTCTTAAGTCAAAATATTCTTTGACTCATTGTGCTCGGTGTAGCCATCTATTTGTCAAGCCCCACCTTTAAAGTGGGATAAGGTGCTTCTTGAGTAACCAATTATGGTCTTTGCTCAAGAACCTCATGATACTACAATTTGAAATTCCCATATCTTGGGGTGCTTATACTATAGTTCAAGTGGATTCTTGAGCATGGTAGGGCCAACGGGCTCAAATTCACGTCGGATTGCTCGACGTTGGTTTTTCTTTTCAGTTCAAGTGGATGGCAATTTGCATCTTGACCTTGGAATGTTTTGCAATTGCAGTGAGAGCTTCCTAAGGAACTAAAGTGCATGAGCCCTGGGAGGGGGAGGGGGGGGGGTGCACCTTTCATTAAAACCAAGAATCATATGCGTTTGCAATATATTCTCAAATCCGCTATATAGAAGTTTTTTGTTTTGTGAAATTAAGCCATACACATACAATATTAGTGATGAAAATACAAGTGACAATATCTATACATAACATAATATGTCAATATATAGTCATTACCATAAGCATACAAATATACTACTGAAAAAAAATGAACCCCTATCATATGTATAATACAAAACCCTACCATTCATCAACACGATCGTTTTTAGACTTCTTCATCCCCACGATGTAACTAATAAGCATCTAAACTTGCAATAGAAGCCAATTGCAATTAGTGTTCCTAAGCCTACCATGAAATGAACAGTACGATTGTATGTCCACTTGTTGTTGGTTCCTTTTTGATCCCAACATAAGTCATTATAAAAAAACTTATGCTCTAAAGTCTAACGACGCTCCCATACCAGTACAAATGTTGTATATTCTTTATCTAAGATCCTCCGTACACGTACATGATTATGGTATATAATTTGTGTAGCATATGTATACGTAGTACTGGCAAAGTTCAAACTAATACCCCCTTTTGTGCACTCACATGTAGTCTTATGTGTTTAGTACAGTGCACCGCCCGAGTGCATGAACAAATTCATCTGACCAATTAAATTCTTCCTTATAATAATCACTTTGTTCAATCCTATCCTTGCTTTAATGAAAAACTCATAAATAAAGTGCATCACAATTAACACAAATCTTGTGACAATTCAACATAAACAAACGTACATGAATTCTTTAGGTGTACATAGACAAAACATATTGTGCTTCAAAGCTTACCACAACAACACTCCAAGCACACTCCAAACGCTATATCAATTCTTGCTCAAAGTCATCTATAACGTCCTCCTTGGAGGAGTGGTCCCATCTAGTTGCACTTATTGATTCATGAGGGTGGGTTTACATTAGAGTCCGTTACCAAAGAAATTCCAAATCAAGCAAAATTTATCGGTCGAGAATAGAATGCCCTTAGAATGTTGGATCCAAGGAGTTGACACTAAGGGCTGAATCCAAAATATGGGGAAAATGAAGTGGCACTAATATGCCACCACTTTCCCACCATATCTTGTAGGTCCTAACTGATCAGTTCAAGAAAAACGGTCCTGTACAACTTGTCCATAGTGACTTAAATGGTCCAGAACGACTCAATTCTTGCGGAAATAAGTCGTTCTGGACCATTTAAGTCATTATGGACAAGTTGTAAAGGACCGTTTTTCTTCTAGTGTGAAGAAAACACTCCACCCAATTTGAGAAACCAAATTTCAAGCCTCCCTCGATATTGGGTCCAATCCCGAGCCCGGAAGTAAGGTCCATTAACTGGTGTTTTGGACCCTACATTTTCTTGGACCCGGACCCTTAGTTAACATACAATGGCTAATGATCACAACAACACGTATGTCAGGCTCCACTTCCAACTAGCTAGAGCTTTGTGGTGTCTATGTAAACTCATCCTCCATGTCCAATACCGATTTATCTCCGCGAGAGCACCGGAGGTGGTAAGCTGTTCAGGGCAAGTTCAACACACATTTATTCAAATTTTGAGTAAAGTGCCATGTATCACTTTTCTATTGGTCAAAATCTCTACAATATCCTTAAAAAAATTTCATCACCAAGTGCCAAACATAACATTATTCAGATCCATAATAGTGTTATGTGGGATTGACAATATTCTATGGAATATTCCATAGAATACTATCAGTCCCACATAACATTGTTATGGATCTGAATAATGTTATGAACATGCTTATCACTTACAAATATTTTGGATCTCTTAGTATACCATTCATGAAGGCATGTAGTCTAGAATAGAATCTATCAATCTATGGAATAGTAGGTCAATATGGTTTCACCTTCCCAATAATGAGTTTATGATTGTAAAGTTCTAGCTCCTTCTCGCATACTAAGATACACGGACCTTATTCAGTCATTTATGTTCATCGGACACCTATATCTGAGGGGTGTGCGGTGAGGTTAGATCTAAGAACATACACCCAACAACGCATGAATCTAAAAGAGATTGGACTACATGATCAAAATTTATCAATCATTCTAGACTCAATATTCAACCCAATTGCGGGGACCTGGTTAATCATATCAAGAATTGGCATACATGCACTTTTGATGATCAAAATCAAATAAAGGAAAGTCCAATGTTCAATCCGATTCTTGCTACTGCTTCATCATACATGTGCTAATGCTTCACAAGTTCCGTTACACAATCTCATCGGTAGAAGTTGGAGAAACTAATCGAATGACACCCACACACCTGACTAATTCCTTGTCCAAGTTCCACTTCAATCGGCTACTCAATCTTGCATGCATCTGTACATGAAGCCTTGGAGACCAATTTTTGCACAATTGTCTCTATAATCTGTGCCTTGCACAATCCACTGTGTACAGGTTAATTATCCATTTTGGAAGCAATGATGGACTTCACGGTGTATACAGATTAAATTTCTTCTTACTGCATGCATGACCCAAAATTCACCCAAAACCTTAGGATGGCCACAAAACAATCAGGTCAAAATTCTTAAACCCTAAACTCTAAGGTGGATCTATATACAGAAGTGGAGGTTGTATAGTATCCGTATGTGAGCCAACAACATCCTTTAGGGGTTGACGAGGGACATGTACCAAATTTTAGAGATTCTTGCCTCAACAAGAATGTATAGAGGATCTTCTACATTATTCTCATTCGTGAAAAATATCTTCATCTATACGAGGGCTCTTCATATTGAATCCCAGATAGCTTTACAATTTTTTTCTCTTTAAGCTTATTACTTGTGAACTTCTCAAATCTAACTTACCTTGATGGTTGAGGCAATTTATGTACAATTTGTATGCCACAATTATTACTAGATTGTTGGGTTGACAACCTGTGCCATCCATCAAAGAACCAATTGGATATTTGTGACTTGATCTCAGAAACTGAGGTTTGGAGAACACTTTAAAAACATTCGATATAGTAAACTCAAGTTTACAGTACAATTGAAGAAGCAACTTGCTGCACACAAGTTATGTGTTCCAGACACAAAACTCTGACACATAAAATCAAACAACTTGCATTGCTGGCAAAGCCTGAAACGTCTGCAGGCAACTACCGAATAGATTTAAGATTGATTTGAAAGCACCGAGGCCCTCACATGGTGAGTGGGATTGACAAGAAATCCACAGGATTTGATCCCAGACAATGTGGAGGGCTCTCTATTCCGACAGGAAAACGATTATTCTTCCTTCAAACTTTGCCACGTGTTATTATTAGATCGACTAAGAGCACATTGTATCCAACATGGAAATTACATTCCGGCACTATTAAAGACGAAATAGAGCGCCCTCTACGGTAATCTCAAAAGTGTGTAATTTTACTATAATCTTGGTGCAGACTCAAACAATTTGACTGCATAAACACAGAGACCTCAAGGTAGAACCTAACTACCATGCCAAACTTACTAAGCTCAAATTGATACCAGAATTGAAACCTTTTGCCTGAGTGCACATAAAATCCATGTGCAGACACAAAAGGTAACCTTGCTGGAGTGCACATAAATCCAATACCATATGAGTCCTAGGCGATCGTCATGCGTCGATGAAAGAACAAATGTAAATGACGCATGATAATTGCCCCAAGACTCATATGCTTGCAGTGAACCATGTGCAGAAACACAACACCCATTACTTCAAATAGCTCTTTGGCTCCAAGAAAAATTTGCTCCAGACACAGCATAGCCAAAAGCAAATTTAAACACCAATCCAGCAATCTACATGTTATTTAAGTTGCATGCAACTTAAATGACAAGGCCTCGAACCTGTCAATCAAAGAGAGAGAAAAACTGAATGAAGTGACATTGTGCATGGAATCAAGCGTAATGAAAACAGAACATGAAATTGAGAGGCCAAAGCTGAACTGATGCAAAGCCAACCAACCCAAAACCCACCCAAAAACACACACCAAACATACATTTAAGTTTACGACAAAGACAGCTTTCACTGAATGGACAACAAGTTCGTTTCTGCCTTTTCATCGTTGTGGCAGGGTTTAGGGTTTAGTGTTCAGTTGAAGTGATCTAGTTGTTAGTCCCAAACCAGAGTTACCATCTGGGGTCTGCCATTGGGATTGCTCTAAGGTATGTGGGTGATATTTTGTTAGTTTTCCATGTTCTTCATCTTCTACTGATCAGATTTATGTAACAAAATTTGAGTTGCACAATATTAACAAATCTATGATGAAGCATCAACAACAATCGGAATGAATGTTGGACATTCTTTGATTCAGTTATGGTTATTGAAAGTGCACTTGCATTGAGGAATACCTATGGTCTCCCCAATTGTGTTGACAAGTGAGTGAGAAGTAAGTGGTTAGCATATTATTGTTAACCGCTTACTTAATATGTTCATGACTTACTACACTAAATATGATATTTAGTGTCACCAATTCTAATTGTCTTGGTCAATACAAATTGTAAACTGCGGTGTTGTGTCACCAACACTAAATGTTAACCCAACATTATTTGTCATTCCTTGTAATTTTTTTGGGGGAATATAGATTTACAGTGTTGCAATTACTGTCACTTACCAAGTGAGTTTTCATCCAAATTTCAATCATCCATGATAATATTTCATCACAAGTGGCTGACAAGAGAAGGTAGGGTTATGGCCAATGGATGACCTCATCCATCATCCATGACAGTAATTGTTCACTTATTCATAAGAAGTGTCATCCGAAAAGTTACCATAGTGACACTAAATATCATATTTAGTGTAGTTCCAAATATGAGTAGACTCATATGTAGTTCCAACATATGCATGTCTTGCAAATTTTCATAGAAGAAATCACATCCATCAGACAAAACATATCGTCGTGCTCCTAATTGGAGTGACTCAACATGCTGCTTGCAAGAGTGGACCTTGGGGTGATGCATGAGCCTTGGAAGATGATGAGGCAATGGCCACCTATGTGTAGGAGTGGACTAAGCGCATTGGTGACTTTAAAGAGGTGCTAAGGGACCACACTAAACCTCGTGAAGGCTAAGGGTGAGCCAAGTTGTCCCGGAAAGAGCCTCTCACGTTGTTTGATGGAATCAACAACATTATATTAATAGCCTAAAATCATTCTCTTATCCAACGGAGTGATTGAACTATTGTTAGCAAAGTATTTCTAAGGGCATCAAACGGTGTAAAGAACATCTTGATCGAACATGACCCCTGGCCTATATAGAGCCCATTGGAGGTTGTGAAAGTGTTAGCACCGAAAATGGTGATAAGCCTTACTTTGGAGTGGACATTCCATTATTTGACGGTGAGGTGGGGTCCTAGATGGAGGACTAGAAGCTTCTATGAGTGGGGAAGCCTCATCAATATCTATAACATTCTTTTGTTGCCTCCAGGCAAGGGGCAAGGCGAGCAACATTAGACGAAGGGCATAATTCTTTCTTAAAAAGGAAGTGGGCAGGTGGATTCCTTACTCGCCTGCCTTCCCTCCACCCTTGCCACTTTTGTTTTGTTGTCCTCTAGATCCAAACATAATGAAAACCCTAAATCAATGAAAAATCTCGATCAAGCTCACTCACATGGCCTCTTTCTACATTGCTTGAGGCACATGAAAAAATGTACCAAGGGTCACTCTTCAAAGTCTCAAACAAGAATGATCTCATTATCATTTCAAGTCATTAACCCCTTTAAGATGTTGGGTTCTGGAGATATGTTATGTCGTGAGGCGTATTTTTGCAATATGTGAAGTACGTATCTGATTTAGCATACGGTCTGGAGGTTGTTTCGGCGTCGGATAATTAGTGTAGATGGATACTGCAGTGCTAAAGACGACGCAGAAGTTCGGAGAGCATTGTCTATTGTGCAAAAAAAGCCACAAATAAAAAACGGGGAGGGTGTGCAGCGGGGTGGTCCGATGTATTCGGTGTTCTATACGGGCCAAGTATATGTAGGGAATGTATCCGAGGACGACTGTACAGTCGGTGCATCACCGGGAGGTACAGGTTCACACGCCGGAAGTGTGACCGGCTATGGCTGTCCATGTTCGGGTTCACGTATCTGAACATGTACCTCGTCACCGTAGATGAGTATGGGGCCAGAATACGTAGAAACCTCACTTCAGATGAATGTGCACTCTACACCGTGGATCTTTATTTATTTTTTAAATCATGATAATTCTCCCCTACCCCATGCCAACAAATTTCGCCTTTACCGTATTTGCAAAAACCATTCGATTCATACCTGAAATTGAAGAATACAGAACTTTGAGGCCATTCCTGGCCTCAACATCTTAAAGGGGTTAAGCATGTGTGGACATCTGTAGGTCTAAAAGCTAGTAGAGTTTTTTGAACAAACAAATCCATGAGTCTTGGGAATCTACTTTGACCTAGGTTAACATGCCCGAGACAACATGAGATTCTATGGCATTCCAAATCTACCTATCTTCAGCAGAAAGATGAGCGTAATAGAGTTCTCCATTAATTCAATCAGAGTTTTGGTCGGGAGTTGGTTGTTTTGCATACAATACTTACCATGTTCGGTAAGTTTTTGGTGCATTCTCGGAGTCAGTGTGGATGTTTGAAGGAAGGACGTCCTATATTGGTTCATTAAAGGCCAAACTCATTTTGGCATCCCAAGAGGTGCTAAAAATAAGTTTGGTTGCCAATGAACCCATATAAGAATGTCCTTCATTCAAACCTCCACACCGACTCCTGGTATGCACCAAAAACTTACCGAACATGGAAAGTATTCTATGCAAAATAACCAACTCCCAACTAAAATTCCGGTTGAATTACTTATGGATTTCACAAACTCTAATGTGCTACAAGCAAATACTTGAAGGTCTTTGACTTATCACTACAAGCACATGAGTCCTAGGCAATTGACCTACGTCACTGGAAACTTGTCTTATGTAACTAAAAATTTTGCAAATCTAACACAGTGGTAGATTTGCATTGTTCTTTCATTGACGTGGGACGATTGCTTGGGACTCATATGCTAGTAGTGTATGGATTTCACAAATCCATGTTCTTAGAATCAAGAAAATAGATGCCTCATTGTCGACCTCCACCTCATAATGACTTTGTTCAAATGGCATCACCCTTGAGGTTATACAAGAGACGGGCCACAAACCCGCATTTTTGTGAACCAAGACGTGTTTTGTGCAGAGAGTGAGGGAGTGTGTGATGGTTTTTGCTTTGTTGTCCCATGTTCCCCTCGTGTCACGAAATGTGCCATTTTTTGTTCACACCACATCCCAATGGAGTATTAATTTCTGCATAATAATGTGGTTTTACCCTTTATCTGTCATTTTTGCTACCTCCTTTAATGTGCGGTAGTGTGGTTATGGTCACATATGTTGCGGAAGACATGAAATTACTCCACCACGTAACTACATAGAAGGGTTGGAGTATAATCGCACTTGAGACATGTTACATGGTAACCAAAATTGTAGGCACAACACTTTTAAATTGTCCACCGTTACCAAAATGTCAATGTGTCACCATGAACTATGAAAAACTTCCACTTATATTGTCATCTGCAACTTACAAAATGTTTATACAGACTTGAATTGACCCATGCAACTACAAAGTAGTGTAATGCATGGTCTTTGTTCTTCCCTAGTTACCGTGACCACTTGTAGTTGCGGTGTACGTTGACAAAAACCATGTATGGGCGTAGTGTTAGAAGCTTGTCACACTAGTTGTTTGAATTCCAGAAACACAAGTGCAATTCAACAATGATCACAAACATGAGATAGGAAGGTTAAATCCCTGCAAATTGCTTTAGAACGCGGGAAGTCCACATTGAATTGCGATAAATACATGTGAGACTGGACACGGGAAGAATGGTTTAGGTCACAGTAGGGTATCTTAATCTGAAGACGAGCTAACCTGAAGAGCTTGAAACACAGAGAAATGTTGCAGACTATGTTTTGAGTTCAGAGATTGACTGAACTAGGAGTGGTTTGAAGTTGCAGGTTGCTACTCTTGTGTCCAAGTTCATTACGCAGTAGTAAATGTGCAATGTATTTGATTGTTGACATGTACAAAGTATGATTCAACATAAATTTGATAATAATGCAACTTCTGTTTTGAATTATTGTCGTTTCATTATTTTCATGTACTCTCATTTCTATCAGCCTTTGAATGCAATCGAAGAGCTTCTTTTGTCTAGAATTTTCTCTACAATATGAGCTTCAATGTATCAAGTAGTGTAGAAAAAGACCCCATGGCTGAGCTTAGTGTAGATTTTTCATTGGATTAGGGCTTTCTATAGGGTTGAATTTTGAGGATGAAGAAGAGAAGGGACAAGTGTGGGAGGAAGACGGGCGGGGGCGGGCGGGCCGGCCACTAGGCAGAATAAACGTACCTAGTTTTTTTTTCCAAAAAAATTATGTCCTTGGTCGAATGATGCCTAGGAGCAACAAAATAGTGATGTAGATAGTGACGAGGGTGGGGAAGGGTTATTGAAATCACGGGGTGGTGTCCTGGGACTTCCCCCATTATGTGAATAATGTGGTTAGTCTCGACGATGTCATTCGTGCTCCTTAGTTGCATGTAGCAATAAGGGCATGTCCCAAACTTTCAAGTCCGGAGAATAATGAGTGATTACAATAGCTTTCAGGAAGTTGGGGGCATGTCCCTTGCACCGAGAGTTGGGTGACTCCGACCCTAAACGCCATTGGACAAGGGTTCTAGGATGTCCCGTGGCAGGGTGTATGCCACGTGCTCCGCACCTAGGCCCCACTCAGGTTTATCAAAGGAGGTTGGACTAACTCGTGTGTGGCCCTTGGTTGTGCAAAGGTAGTGGTCTAGCACATATATTTAGTCCCTTTTGACGGACTCCATTGTTATACAACAAATCACCTTTGAACTACATGAGGGTTATGGTTGCAACACAACCCTCTAGCCCTACACTTATTCTAGTTCATGTGTTGCTCGTATGGGCAATTCCATATTTGTCACCTTCATTTATTTCACCCACTCACTCCCTATATATGACAATCAATAGATAAGATGTGTTCACTTCCGATAAACGGTTTGGCCTCAAATTCAATATGACCAAACAAAATTTGCACATCTACACTGGTTATTTCCACATCCACAACTACAATTTGTTGGGCCCACAGACATGGCAAAGGCTTTGAGTAATTGTTATGTAACATCATTATTGAAAGGTGTATATTTGTCTTGCCCAATCATTTCTATTTTAAGATAACAGTGTATGAACATGATAAGATGACATAAGGATTGCATCATAGGGCTTCGCTCAACAAGTAAATCCCACTACTAGGAAACAATACACCAATATATTTGTCTCGTTTCCTACTTCGAAGGTCATTGCGGTATCTGCATGAGAATATCATGGCATATTTGATTGTGAGCATGTTCACTAAAGAGTGGTGATGGCTCTCCTACCTAGGTTGCATAACATTCCAACATTGTGAGTTAGCCTCACATGGGCAACATTTTAAACCTAGGCCAAAGGAGTGATACTTGCACTCCTCATTCCTTGCTCCTTGCATATGTCCAAAGAAGTTTGATGCACATGGAGAGAGAGAATGGAAGAATTATCATATTGCTAACCTTAAGAAATTCCTCTTATAGTGGGTTATGTAACATAGACAGTTTCCAGGAACCCTAAAAAATCAAACGAACATTAAGGGACAATAAAATATCAAAAACAAAATTCTTATATACAAAATGGTCTTAGAATATCTAATAATAAACAAAGCTTACCTATGCATTCACTTATCTAAATCAACCTATATTTGAGTGATGGTTTGAAGCATAAAATATGTGGTTAAGATGAAAAATATTAACTTTTGAGTGTGTATGTCTATAAGGGGGTATAATTGAATTTTTTTAAATAATAGAATCACAAACCAAAAAAAACAAAACAAAACAAAGATAATATGGGAAAATATATTTAAATAAGTAAAAAAACAAAAAAATCTATAACCCTATCTCCCCCCCTATTGCCATGCACTCCACATTTAGGTTTTGAGGGGATCAAGGCTAACGCTTGCATGGCTATTGATTGTGGAGGACTAACATCATTGTGAATCCACAAAGCCTTACTAGGCGATGGCCATTGGTACAAAGGGCTGCTTTCGAGCTAGTGGGGATTTGGGTGTGAAAAAACTATTGCGGGCAGGTTCAATGTAGTAACAACAACTACATCAACACTCATCCATAGTGTATTGTATTGAAATTAATTTGAACATGTGTGGTTCCTACATGTGACTCCCATGCATATGAATCAATGTCTTGGATCATTCTACACCATCATTTTAACGTGCCGTTGTTAATGGGTGACCATTTTGAATCTTGTATTCTCAATATCGACAATAGTCATGCGCTATCACTGTTCCAAAGTTATAAAACCTTGGTTGACCACTTAGTATCCATGAATATTGCACTCGTGTTGTCGCAACCCTCGCTAGCTCCCCTTAAGTATCTTGGTCATTTTTCAATTCTAACAAGGGTCATGAGCGCTAACCCTTCGCATTCCGCCATGTGAATGGTTAGCTCCCCATACCGTGGACCTCTTAGTTAATAGGAGGGGGACCAACCCTCCTACACTTGCATTCGGGACTCATCCTTTAATCGGTAACCAATTCTTGGATGTGGATTTCCATCCATGGAAGTCCAATCTTAAGTTGATCATCGCGTTGCCGGAGCAACACTACAACAACCCAAACCATACTAGACAACTATGCCCCCATGTTGGGCCAATGCCTGTGGAGGCCGTGCCGTTCGCCCTCGGGTGGGTTTGGCGGCCACACCACCTCAACCATATTAGCCACTAGGCCTCTAGACAGGGCCCCTACCCCACCGTCAAGTAACCTTTTGTCTCTCTCCCAAGATTTGGGGCCAAGTAGACATTTTCCCTTAGCCACTGGGGCCGGAAGCCCCTAGCAGCTTCAGAACACCATAACATCTTCATATAATCTTTGATGCCATCAAGTGACCGCTCCATTGTCATCTACGTTTCACGTAGATACAGATGGACTCCTCACTTGCCCCATTTGGACAAGTATTGAGGAAGTTATGCCTGTTTAAAGCTTGGCAATCCCGGGAGCCACTCCCAGGCCACTGTTGTACCAGGGCGCTGTCCCGGGACAACTCCCCACTCAAATTGTCATATCTCCTAGCTCACACCTCTGATTGAGGTGTTCTTGACCATTCTAGAATCGGCACGTCATAAGCTACGCATAGCTTATGGCGTTACCATCATGACTCCTAGTCTCTGTGGGTGGAAAGCGTTCCCAACGCCTGGGGCCCTCACCCACATTAGGATCACGTGGGCCCTCTCACCAATGGCGCCATAAGTCTCGGGTGTCACTCTTGAGTTTCTTTTGTGCCCATGGTATTCTGGGCACTCCGCATGAAGAGATACGCGACATGCATATATTCATACAATATGACAAGTACATCTAAGTATTCAAATTGTAATTAAAATCATAAAAATGAACCAATACAATGATAAAATAACATTAACCAAGGTAGTTGAACCCTTGGCCACTGAAATGGTTGTTTTCCCCTTGTCTTTGCTTCACTTGAAACAAACCAAGGTTTTATGAAAATTAACTTGATGAAGTTCAAATCCTCCAAAGCAAGTTTTCTAATTCGTATTCAATCGAGGGATATTACTGCTTAAACTTCACCCTCCCTAATCTCAAGGAATCACTACTCCAGTAGACATACCACCACTCATTCGTCCTTGATCTGATAAAGATGAGTCTAAGTTTTTTTTAAACTAACTTCAAGACGTTTCTTTCCTCCAAAGGGCTCTTCCAAGCTCACTAGCAATCAGTTGGAATCGCCTTTCAAAGTCAGCGATGTTGAATCGCCACAAACAATAAGTTATATTGGTAAATATGTCATTGTTTCCTCATCGTTGCATCTATTATAACAAACTTGGGCTTGTCGGAAAGCCAACTTGAAAATATTATTTTTCACTAAAGGGCTATTCACGCCTTGCCGCCAATCAATCGCAATCGCTGTCCAAGTTAGCACCTCCATTGCCTTGGTAAAATCTTCCACAAACTTCTTTTTTTTACTTTCTTCACACATCTATCCACACACACATCAAGATGCCTCTATCTACACTCTAAATCCTATTTTTCTATCATCCCACTCCATCAGTTTACACGCTTTTCATATTTTTTTCCTACTCCTCAAGATAATACCCCATACACGAGAGCAAGAGAAAGAGAGAGAGGAGGGGGACAAAACCCTAAGAAGAAGGAGAAAAAAATGAATGAGAAAAAAAAGATAATGGAAGAAAGAGGAGAAGAAGAAAGAGAGGGGACTAAAAAGAGTCGTCCTCTCTCATATAAAATTACTAATTTTTCTACCATCCTCTTCTATTTTTTCTACTTGCACTACTACTTAATATCTAAATATCCTAATTCTAATAATTTAGTTGAGATTCTCAATCAATCATTAATTTTTTTTTCTAATTTTTTTTCCAACACATTTGCTTAAGATTTGCAATGACTTCCTAGTTTATATCTACAAATTTCATTTTGAAGGGCTAAGTATAAAATAAACCAATGAGATACTCTAATCAAATACATTTTGTTATTAAATTGCCTACAACTAAATTATGAACCAATATGATGGCTCACAACAGGGACATGTCCACAATGTCTGCACATTATGTTGCTATCGACGTCCGATAATTGTGAACCTTGGAACGGCAACTGTGTCAATGTCCATCCATCTTCGCCGTACCAAAGTAAGACTATGTACATTTGACTCATTTTATACATATAAACCTTCAACATGCATTCAAAGTAAACCATCCAAACACAAGTCTCACAAAAACCTACTTATATACCCTTGTCAATTTGAAGACCAGCAAACTTGAACACAACAACACAACAACTGTGCACTACAAAAAATATGCCCGGAAAGTAGACTTTGTGGAAACTACACTAAATATGATACTTAGTGTCACCAATTCTAATTGGCTTGCTCAATACTAATTGTAAACCGCGGTGTAGTGTCACCAACACTAAATGTTAACCCAACATTGTTTGACATTCCTTGTAAATTTTTTTGGGGGGATTATAGTTTTACAGTGTTGCAATTGCTGTAACTTACCACGTGATTTTTCATCCAAGTTTCAATCATCTATGACAATATTTCATCACAAGTTGCTGACAAGAGAAGGTAGGGATTTGGCGAATGGATGAACTCATCCACCACCCATGACAATATTTGTTCACTTATCCATAACAAGTGTCATCCGAAAAGTGACCGTACACTAGTGACATAAAATACCATATGACACTAAGGGGCGCTTCACATTATGGCCGAAGGTCGAGAGGCCGTTGATTTCCACCAATCAAATCGCAAGAAACCAAGAGTTCGGCCTCTCGACCCTTCACACTGAGGCCAAAGTCCAAAGGCCGTCGCAATTTTAAATGATTACTTTTTGAAGAAGGCGACGGACTCTCGAAGGAAGTTTGGGTCGGACGGGAATAGAAACCCAAACTATGGTCGAGAGGCCGTCGGTTTCTTTTCAATAAAAAATCAATCATTGACAAGATCTTGGCGGTTAGATTGGAGGGGTTATTTTGAGCAAGGAATAAAGTGGAATGCTCCTTTGGATTTGGACTTTGGGCTTGGCCTTTGGAGGCTTCACACTATGCCCGGCCAAAGGCTCCACTTACTATATTTTATTGGCTATTTTCAGCCCATTTCTTTGGACTCTCAACAAAGTTTGGCCACTCAATCCCACGGCCTCTCGACTTGGACGGCCATAGTGTGAAGCGGCCCTAAATATCATATTTAGTGTACTTGCATGAAAACCCCATGGAACCATCCATCCACATGTCATGCCCGCCACCCACATAGTTATTTTAAGTCCCCCCCCACTACATCGTAGCATTATAACACCCTATTCAAATATCCGGAAAATAGTGTACTTAATTCCGACCCGCTACTTACGATATACCGCATGCATTCAACACAAACACGGCATGCATGCAACCTAAATATTCCGCTCCTTGCACTCGAAGGATAACATTACCCAACCCAAACGTCTTAACTCCGGCGCGGAGTTCGATGCGGCTCCGATGCGGCTCCGGGGATATTAGGGGCACTCGAAGCCCCACGATGACTGGACTCACAAACTCCACACAATGACTGGGCTCACAAACTCCGCACTAAATTATGAACTTACCCTAAGGGCCACCAATGAACGGGGAGAACCAACCGCTAGTTACAAATGAACCGGTTGAGATTTGAGAAACAACCGGTTGAAGTTCATCAAGACTTCGCGGAAAATAATTGATCGTTTTAGAGGAATCTTTTGGGGATATACCTCGAATGAATAAAGAAAAACCGAAAGATCACAACATGTAACTGGCTGGACTTGGAAACACTAGGATCTTGACCGATTATGCTCAAAAATCTCCTTTGTCACTGAGGGCTGCTTTATACACAGACCAGGAGTTGTGACCATGAAAATCTAAAGGCCCTTGAAAATCATTCTAAGATCATAATGTGGGGATAGAAGCCCAATTTTGCAATTGATGGACCCTCAAGCTTAGTGTATAGTGAAAGTGGACCATGTTGAGGGCCCCACAATATATGTTTGGGTTTGGGTCCCCACCATGGCAACATTATATTTCAAGTAACCAATGATAATTTAGTCAAGTGTCACGGCCCCTGGTTTTGTGTTGAACCCCACCTCTTTTTGATGGTCCTAACGCAATATCTAGTATACCATAAAACATTATCCACTTCTTGCCACGTAGGACGTCATGTACATATTTCATCCATTTGAATTTCTTTGGTCCCTCATGTGTCAAGGTCTAGTGTAAAGTGAACTTGGAGCGTTCCAACTTCTCGACCAATCACATAATTTGTATATTATAGGTCAAGCTCGAGTGTAAAGTGGGTCGTTAGGGGCACTTTAGATTGAGGTCCATAGTTCAAGAAAATGTGGATGAATTTGAAGCAATTTGAGGCAAATTGAACCGGACCCTCCCTTAAACCCTTGAACCTTCCAAAATGATTCTCCAAAACATGAGCTCTCCTTCTAGCTTCAAAACTGGGTCCAGATCATTAGTCTTTCCCTCCAAAATGATGCCATGTAAGAGACACCTCACTTTCCCACTTCTTGGTTTTGGACCCTCGTCTAAAGGCCCTTTGGTCCAATTTACACCTATCTACCAATAAGATTGCTCCATTTTATTGGACCCCCTTCTAGGACTGCGCCCCTTCAACTTCTATCCCGCAACAACTTTGAAGGGCAAGCAAGTCACAAGAACAAGCCCCAGGAGCGACACATGCTCCCAATAATAACATGTAAGTTTGAGAGAAACTTTGTAACTTAATTTGATACCAATGAACGGGGAACACCGACCACTACACTAAATAGGATATTTAGTGTTTGATCACTAAATACGAACGCATACACTAAATATCAATAACCCTATGAAAGTAAGTAACATTAAATGTAAACTCAAACACTAATTATCAACTATGGTAATATGTGGAAGTTACATGTTTGAATTTAGTGTTAGTAAGAATATGAAAAAAAAGATATAATAAGGGAGGTAGCAGTAGGGAAGGTAGCGGCACATTTACGTCTAACACTAATTGTCAAGGAATTGAAAATTAGTGTTGAGTAGGGTAGAGTGGTAACAACACTAAATATAATCAAACACTAAATATCCTATTTAGTGTAGTTACAGATGAGCCGGTCAAGTTTGAGAAATAACCAATTGAAGTTGAAGACTTCAAGAAAATTGCGGATCGTTGTTAGAGGAATCTATGGAATATTATACGTCAAATTTAATGAAGAACAACCGAAAGATGACAACATGTAACCGGTTGGACTTGGAAACCACTCGGAGTATGCAACAAATATCTCCCCGGACACTGGAATGTACCCCACAAGTAGATCTGAGGCGGCCCGTGACGCACTGATGACCTAACCGAGTAACGGCCGATGCGAAGAAGCTCCACGTAGGCCAGCAAGGCTTTCTCAGCGGCGGCTGCCTCGCTTTGGCCAGCTTTTGGCGACGCCCAGGGGTCGCAGATTCCGGCAACCGGGAAGGAGATCCATCCCCGAGGGGAGGCCACCCACTGGCCACCTACCACACACAAACGTCACAGAAGACACAAAGGCGGTTGCACCTTGGGTGCGCCCAAACAATCTAAAACCTCCGGCTCCATAGCCGCGGAGGGGTTTTGGCATTTGCTTCAGGCTGCATCCACGACGGGTGCTTCACTTTGATCATCATCATCAGCTTCTTCTTCAGGAGCCATGGCGGTCGGAGTGCTGGCCTTGCAGGGCTCCTTCAAGGAGCACATCTCCTGTGAGTCCCTTTTTGTTGTGGTGGTGGTGTTTTTTGCTGGGGAATTGGTTTGATGCTGGGTTTGGAGTGCGCAGGCAATGCTTGTGGGGGGAATTGGGTTGGTAGTCGAGAATGAGCCTATGGGTGGTGATGGTTGTTAATTCTTTTTGGGTGAATTGAATGAAGAATTCGATATCTTCTATGGGTTTGTTTGGTTTTTCTTGCTATTTGGGTTTTCTGATTGCAATGAGGAAGGCTGGTGCTGGGTGAGCATACTGCTCGTGATCCTGTTTTGATGACTTCTCGGAGGAATTTTGTGTTGGGTGTAGCCCCTGGACAATGCAAGTGGTGATTTTTTTTTATAGTGCTAATCGGTTGAGAAAGCCGTGGTTGTGGAGGTGGCTGCTGTGAAATTTTTTTTGGGGGGGAGCTGGCGCTCAAATCAGTGAGGAATTGGACACCTCCTATGGGTGTTTGTCCACTTGTTTTTGTTTTTGGTTGTGCTGATTTTAATGAGCAAGCTGATGCTGGGTGCTCGCCCTGCACGATGGCTGCTTGTTAAGGAGCACATTGCCTGTGAGTCATCTTTTGTTGTTGTTGTTGGTGTGGTTAGGTTTTTTGCTGAATTGAGGGGAGAATTGGTTTGGTGCTGGGTTTAGTGCACAAGCGACGCTTGTATGGGACTTGAGGTGGTACGCGCAGTATGGGTCGAGTATGAACCTATGGATGGTGGTGGTTAATTTTTTTTTTGGGTGAATTGAATTAGGAATTTGACACCTTCTATGGGTTTGTTGGTTTTTCTTGTTTTTGGATTTGCGAGTTCAATGAGGAAGCTGTTGGCGGGTGGGTGAAAGAGCATATTGCTCATGAGACCTTTTGGGTGACGTCGTGGAGTCATTTTTGTTGTTGGTGTTGATGTCGTCGTTGTTAAATTTTGTCTACCGAATTGAGGGGGCAATTCGATGCCAAAACCATGGGGATCCCAGGTGTGGGTGTTGGTGGTTGTTGTTGATTTGTTTGTGCTGAATTTAACGAAGAATTTTTCACTTGTTCTTGTTCATTGGTTGTGCTGATTTCAATGAGTAAGCTGATGCTGAGTGCTCGCCCTGCACTGACAGCTGTTTAAAGAGCATAGTGCTCGTGAGTCTTTTTGGGTGACTTTATGGATAAATTTTGTGTTAGGTTTAGACCCTGGACAATGCTAGTGGAATTCAATTTAGTGGTAATAGGTTGTGGTTGTGGCTGTGGTTAATTTTTTTGTTGACTGACTTTCATGAGAAATCGGACATCTCCTTCGGATATTTTTCACTTGTTCTTGTTCATTGGATGTGCCGATTTCAATGAGGAAACTGATGCTGGATGCTGACCCTAGACTGCTGCCTTAAAGAACACGTTGCTCATGAGCTTTTTTTGGTGAAATTTTAGAGGAATTTTGTGTTGGGTGTTGACCCTGGACAATGTTAGTAGGAGTGGCTATCAATTCTAACGGACGGACAATTTCTTTCTGTTAATCCTAGGTCTGAGGAAATTGGGAGTGGAGGCTGTGGAGGTGCGGAAACCTGAGCAATTGGCTGGATTGTCAGGGCTCATCATTCCTGGGGGCGAGAGCACCACCATGGCCAAGTTGGCTGAGCACTACAAGATGGTAAGTGTATCGCACTCTCATACTTTTTCATTTTCGTTATTGTGTAATTTTTTGTTGCTAATGTTGGGTAGTTGTACAATGCTGCCACAATCTTTTTTCTAAATTTTCTGAATGGTAAAAACTTGCAGATTCCTGCTCTGCGAGAATTTGGGACATCAGGGAAACCAATTTGGGGCACGTGTGCTGGTCTCATTTTCTTGGCAGACAAAGCAGTGGGTGAGTGTTAACATTCTTAGTTGAGTTCCTCATTTGCATCTATTGGTTCTGTTGGTTACAACCATCATGGTTAATTTTTCAGCCTGTACTAATGGTGCAATCTGTTGATTGTCAACAAGATGATGTTTGTAATTTCTTTCAGTATTCACCTCACCTTCTTATGCTACATGTAGTTAAGCTGAAATTGGATGCTATGCTTGATGTGTACTCATGGAATTGATGGGGTTTGGATTGCGATCTTGGGATTCATAGCTTGTCAAGGATTGAAAAGAGTTTTTTGTTTTTTGGGTTGCAGGGCAAAAGGAAGGAGGACAAGCTCTTCTTGGGGGTCTTCATTGCACCGTTCATCGGAACTTCTTCGGTAGCCAGGTCCTAATCTCTGTGGTTATCAAACTTTTTTCTCCTTAATTGTCCAAGTAATGCACAAGGCACACTTTAGACCTCATAGCGTTCTTAAGCATTTGTAAGGACAGTCTCTTTCTATTCTAGCTTGAAAGAATAAATTCAAAGATCAAGGTCCTTGATTACATGCATAAATGCCGACCTTAGTCAAGTGGTAGCTCTCATTAGTCCACACCTTGTTGTTACATCTTCGGACACAAAGCCTTCTTCCATCTACCAAGATTCAATGGAATGTATTCCATTAGTACCGGAACCTGAATGGGCTACTTAAGAATGCTATGCTAAAAATTCACCATGAGCCATGTCATGACAGGGAGTGATGAGTATGGATCTTGGGTGTTCTCTTTAGGTTGGTGGTGCAATCAATGGTAGTATTAATATCGACTTTTTGCTTTGGGTCAGTTGAACAGCTTCGAAACTGAGCTCCAAGTTCCAGCTTTAGCCTCTCAGGAAGGGGGTCCTTCCACTTGCCGAGCTGTCTTCATTCGGGCACCTGCCATTGTTGATGTTGCTTCAACAGTCGAAATTTTGGCAGAGTGTCCTTTATCTGCCAGCTCTGTAGTCCAATCCCCAGAACAGGTAAATATAATGTCCTTTTTTTTTGGTTTTAACTAAGTTTGTTATAATGTTGCAAGGATCTTCATACTAGTGCAGCAGACACAACCTTCTGATAAGGAAAATCACACCTAGTTTAGGAGTATAAGGTGGAACCACTTAATGTGGACAGTGACCTATAATGGTTTCAACTTACACGTAGATATCCAATCCTATGGAAGGAAATTGGTATGGGTCATCTATGACTTTCCCATGAATTCATAGTTATTCACATGGTCTCTAAATATAGTGAGCTTAACTTTCATGTTTCTCATCTGGATTTGCGAATGTGCTTATGTAACTGTTTTGTTGTCAAAACCTACATATCCTAAAATGCTCAAAGTGTCCACAGTAGGTGCACTCACCTTGTCTCAACAACAAATCTCAGTTTAAAATATGGAATTGATTCGGTGGATTTCAGAATACATAAAGTCTTGAGGTATTTGATGCGTAAGTTAATAGACTGTTCCATTACTTGGTTTTGGTGTATCATCAAATTGGGATTATGTGTGTGGAATTTGATCAGGATGGACAATGCAAGGATTCTGTCATAGTGGCAGTGAAGCAAAACAACATGCTCGCAACTGCTTTCCATCCTGAGCTTACATCCGACTTGCGGTGGTATGTAGCACTTTCCCTCTTCCCACATTACATTAGACTGGAAATGGTTTATCGATTTTTCTTCTCTATTTAATATCGAGAATTGAGAATAGGAGCAGCCCATGACAAAATCTTTGGGTTCATAAATAGATTGTATAGGAAAGTAGCTTTATTCATTTACCCTAGATTCAATGTTTCATGTATTTCCTCCTATTGTGCACACCATGCAAATTAGCATCCCATCACTTTTTTCTCAATAGTTGAGGTTTAATACTTATTGCAGGCACAGTCTCTTCTTGAAGATGATGAGTGATGGAGAGAAAGGCGCACATGTTCCAGGCACTAAGGGGGTAGTGGCAAAGAAAGCTGTATTGCCACAATCTTTAATTCAAGTTAGGGATCTCCCAATCTTCAAAGAGGCTGATTTTTTGAGTGTTGAAACTCAATAACAAACACCAAGTTTCTCAATCTGGCAGCAATTGGACCTTCCGTACCTGATTCACCATTTTTTCCAAGTCTGATGTCATCAGGTCCAGCCTTTGGACCTGTATCTGATGTCTACCTGTACCATACTATAAATTTTTTCGATTAATTTCTATATTAACATTTTTTTCAATCTGAGTGTACCTCATACTTGATATCTCTCTTTTTGGAAATCCTGTGAGTGATGCTCATACACATATGTCTACCTATCTTTTGTCTTCCATAATTTGTGAATGTTCTTATCAGTGCTGTGCTCAACCTTGGAAGATTGTATTGGGTCGCAGGCTTATCTACTGTAATTTTCAGCTGGTTGTAGAGTTATTTATACTACATTTTGTTTGCTTTTTTATAATCGTTAAGGTAGATTCACTGTGAGTTCCGAAACTTGTTCAAATTGCTGTTTGCATGATGGATCTGGTGTGTAGGCTTTCAAATTCTATTTTTGCCTTGCTAGGGATGGGACATGTCTGTGAGCCTTTGAATTGGGTAATTCAGGGCCAATTTATAATTTTTGTTTTGTTTTCATAATAGACGAGTAGAATACACTTCAGAAGAGAATCATCTGTAAGGATAACCCCTAGCGCACAATTACTAAGGCTGATTGCACAATTGCACAGGAGAGGTTGGGGAGAGAGGGAATTTTCGTATGCGAGCGTACCTCTCATTTATCCAACATAAAAATCTGATCCCTTATGGGTTTGTGGCCGATTCATCTGCAATGACTTGGACTGGACTAATTTGGGGTCTTTAAAGCTATTTCCAGTGTCAAATCAACTAAAAGAACTAACCTCCAGGTTGCACACCAACTTATTACAGCGCTTTTATGTTGGATGAATTAGAGGTATGCTTGAAAGCAATAATTTCCTCACTCCAGAGGTTGGCTTGTAAATGTAAGTGGAACTCCGCAGGTCCACATGGAAGCAAGCATTGTTACCCCACATGATACCACCAAAAAGGTTATCATATCTTTGAAACAAGGGTATGACTAACGTTGGACCCCATGTGAAAAAGTATAAGTGAATATTGTGATCTCAATACTTAATATCTATAATGGTATCAAAGAACTTACCTGACTAGTACGGAAATTGTAATCCTAGTCAGATATTGATACTTGGTGTACAACAGAAGATGTGAGAATCTTTGTGTTTCTAAACCATGTTTTGGGTCAATATTAACCTAAAATTGCATTGATACTAGAGTGATTTTACCTAGGTATGAATGCTTTTGGATGATATATAGTCTTGATGAATTTTTTAATTAAAAAAAACACCCTCAAATATACGTACCTTGTATCAAAGAAATGAAAAATCTTTATAAACACACCAAGTGGTATCATTTATATTTCTCATATTCTGATACCGGTCTAACATTGGTTTTGGCTCCCTTTCCAACATAAGTGGAAATGAGGTGCCTAATTTATGTTGTTGAGCTTGTCAACAAATTTCCATAGACCTAACTTTAAATCCCTCATCAAGTAATGCCCATCAAATTGAACACAATGACTTCTCAAAATCTGAACCTTGTGTAGGTTCACACCTTGCTCAAATCATACTCCTATTAAGGAAGCGAACTCTCTCTGTGTGGAGTTAGGCAGTGCTGTATCTATTCAATGAGAATGTAAAATTTACCAAGCAAATGACTATAATGTCCAAACAAGCTATTGAACTTTTGTTTGTAAAATTTGAACTCCCGAGTAAGAAGTTGTTGCACTGCGTAACTCTGAATAATAACATGCACTAATTGGGATAATCGGTGTAGTGTTCAAATCATGCTTACATCTTGTTCGCCTTCTCAAGAAGTTTCGAAACAATCAAGCACACATCAAATTCCACCCAACCATTTGAACACAATTGCTCCCTATAATTCAAATATACATTTTCATGATTGACCCTCCCCAATACCCACAAAAGTGACCCGAGGCGGCAGAAACACAAACCCAATCACCTAAAAAATCCCGACCTCACTCTCATACTACACACTCTCTAACAACTCCACACTCATTAAATTAAATCCCCCCCCCCTCAAAGATGGTAGTAGCCCCAAGGGCACAAGCTCTTCATTCATGGACACTTCTAGGAGGCCAATGTTTTAGTTCTGTTTTATTCTAGTTCAAGTGTACATTTCATAGTGAATGTTTCAATTTCACAACTAAATTAAACATTACTCTACACTAGGGTGTTGCACCCAGGTGTCGGGAATTTTTGCAAGCATGATTTCTCACTTATGTTGGGTCACTCTTGCAAAATGAATAATAGTTAGTATGAGTATTCAAGTTCAATATGCAAGGGTGAATTGACAGGTGGGTTTTCGAATGCTTGAGTCATTGCTATAAAAAAATTAATTTAAAATTTAAAATGACTTAGATTTAATTATCTGCCTAGCCAGCCTACCTGTGCATGGGCACCAACTAGGCTTTTCTAGCCTACAATAGAATATTTACGTTATCAAAAATAAGCTTCTATAAATTCTTGGCCAATACTAGAGCTTCCCTTTATAGCAGAGGGACCAACCCAAGTAGATTGTCTAATGTTATGACTTGAGGTATAGGCCAATCATACCTTTGAACTTATACAATTTCAAAAGCTATCTCTAACTATTACATAGTGACCTTAGTATTGTACTTGCTCCTCCCTTAAGCGATCATCTAAGCATTGTAAGATAGTGCCCTAGTAATCTCTTTGTATATTTTTGCATCACGAAGGTAACTCAAACATCTTACACAATTTCTAAGAAACATCACGTTTAGACACGTGTACTATACACATATGGGCAATTATATACGTTGTAGGAGGGCCATTCTTGGGGCCATGCCGCAAATGTCTTGCTCTGAACCCCATTTTTCAGAAGGACCTTTGAGAAACCCTCTTACTATACTACAAAAATGATTATGCTTTGATTTTTAGTAGTTCATCCATACCAATTTTTGTGCCATGGCTCTTGTGTATTGACATGTTTTTGTTGCAATAATATGCAAAATATGCTCAAGAAACTTTTGTGTTACCATACCACATCACCCAATTCAACATTATTTATTTTTGAAATATAAATAATTAACACATTGGAAATACACAAACGTATCATAGATAGATAGATAGATAGATGTGTGTGTGTGTGTGTGTGTGTGTGTGTGTTTGTGTGTGTGACATACCCAAGCACCAAATTGGGCTATGTGATATGGCGTACTGAACATATGATTTAGTGTGCCGTGTTAATCAGAGTGGTTATTCTTGACTTTTTGTTATGTAGCATCAACTGCCATTTGACACCTAATTCAATTGCCACCCGGCAATGGCAAGTCAATTAATGTGTATTGTTGATACACCCTAACCTTTGTAGTAACAACCTCCTTGATTTCACTCCCTCTCTTATATCCTAAAACCCTAGGGAACAGTTGCTCTTAGTCTATAGCTCCCTCCTTGTTGTCACATTTCCCTCCCATATATCATGGGTTTTTGGCAGTCTAGTAATCCACCAAAGAATTCAAACCACACACTTGCACACGTCACGATGTCATTATTGCAATGTTGACTTTGTGTTATTCCATAATGCCACATGCTACACTAATTCTCTAGTATCACGCATCCATGTTAACCTTACATACCTCCTTAATATCAAGTGCACTTTGGTTACCACATGCATGATATTAGGGAGGTTAGAGTGTAAATAAGTTAGTGGGGCCAACACTAAATCAAATGTTTAGTGTAGTAGAAGGGGTTTTTAAAAGAGCTCTAGTAGAGCTACTATTACCACATGTAAGTTTTTGTTGTCATAATGAATGGAATGGGTGAGAATGCGAGGGCTTGCTCACAACATTTCTAGAACACTCATGCAAGTTTTCCTTTGTATCATATGATGTAATTGTCCATTGAGGATCAAGACTTGACTTTTAATGTCATACGAATTGCCGATCTATTCTAAATCTAATGGTCCAAAATATGCGCAAGTGCTTTAAGTGCAATAAGGTTTTGAGAATGAACCATTGTGTGGATAAAGGCTAGGGATTGCAAGACAATGAATGTGGGTTGATGATGAAGACATGGCTAATTTGGTCATCCTTACAAATCGAACACCTATATTTGAATGGTATGTGGCTTGCTTGTGGTTATGAACGGACACCCATTGTGACACGTGCCCTTACGAGATTGGACAAAATGCCCAAAATGTAGACACCATTCGAGGTTCAATAATAAATATAAGTGGGAGGACCTATGTGATTGTTTAAGAAGAAAGAGAATCTCCACTTTGACCTCTTATAATTTTTACATCTCAACTCTGATTCATAAACTTGGGATGGCCATCTTCATGCTTCACAATGGCTAAGTAGATGAGACGATTATGGGTCAAATCCAACGGCCATAAATGCTTGTGGAGTTGGAAGTGTCCAAATGAGCCCTGTCTAGCTTAGTGCGGGCCACACTAAATCGCATGTTTAGTGTAGTAGAGGGGTTTCTACCGGAGGTCTGGTGGAGTTGCATCAGATAAGTTACTGCCGTCACAATAGAGAGGACGGGTGGGAATGAAGGACGTGCTCACGGCATTCAAGAAACCCTAAACTCCTCTGCCACTCTTCTCTTCCTCTTTCCTGTACCGGTGATACCCTCTGCAGCGGATCGATCGACGTTCCGCACCTCGTTTCAATTCAGCTGTAGACATCAGCACTCGTATCCCGCTCGATTCTACGGTGTTTCATAAGGCTCTGAATTGAAACGCAATTTCTGTTGGTGCCAGTGGTGGCAGAGTTCCCGCAAGTCGGTAACGATGGTGGTCACCGATTGCCGGATGTATGAGGCGCGATATCCTGAGGTCGACGATGTGGTCATGGTCTCGGTAAGTTTTTTTATATCTTCTTAATTAGAAGCAGCATGCATTGATTCACCGATCGAAGGACCATAGCAGGTCATTAATTTGGTAGCGATCGTTTAGGGTTTGGGATGCTAATTATACTGGGACGATTGTGAATTTGATTTGAGGAGCTAGGTCTGCATGTTTCTTATAGTGAGTTCCATGAATTTTGTTATGGAAGGGCGATTGGAGTCAGAGTAGCTGTTCTGGTGATTTTTATACAGTCATCAACATAGGTCGTGTGTTTAGGGTTATAGAGTGAATTTTGGATGTTAAGAGAGTTCCGTGGAGGTGTTTTGGACTCAGTGGGATGAATTTTGTACCTGAGCACGCAGAGTAGGCGAATTAGATGCTCAAGGATGGCTCTGCAGCGAAATTGTGTCACAGCCATGTTTAAGAGAAGGTGTTCTATGGAGGCCATTTTTTGGTCGTTGTTTTAATTGAGGCTGTCTTTGACCTTCTCAAGTGTTGGTATTGCAGGTGAAAAATATTGCCGAGATGGGCGCGTATGTGGCTCTGCTGGAGTACAATAGCATTGAGGGAATGATTCTGCTCTCAGAACTTTCACGTCGTCGAATTCGGAGTATCAGTAGCTTGATCAAGGTGGGTCGCCAAGAGCCTGTGATGGTGCTTAGGGTGGACAAGGAGAAGGGCTACATAGATCTCAGCAAGCGGAGGGTGTCGGAGGAGGATGTGGCAGCCTGCGAGGAGCGCTATAACAAGAGCAAACTAGTGCATTCCATTATGAGACACGTTGCTGAAACAATGGAGGCTGATTTGGAGGTACTGAGCTCCATTCTCTGTTATAATATTTACCTCGGTTTTTTTCCAGTAATATATGTGATTGTTGTTCTGTACAAATGCACCCTCTTCAAAGGCTTCCCCTTTGTTTGAGATGGAAATGACAGCACCCAAATATAATGGAACTTTTTGTTAGGAGTTGGTCCCCTACGATCAAAGCATTTGCAATTGCTTATCTGCACTTTAAAGGAAGTTGTAATACTCATGTGATCTTACATTCAGGGAAGTTCTGAAGTATTAGTTTGGGATTGAGTATCTTAGAACTGCTTTTCAGATTGAACGTTGAAATTCAGCAATGTTTCAGAGTATTGCTGATTAAGCTGGTTCTCGTTTTGGTTTGCAGGATCTATATACTAATGTTGCGTGGCCGTTGTACAAGAAATATGGCCATGCATTCGAGGTGGGTGCATACCAAGCTTGGTCTGTTGCATTACTATGGATCTCAGAAGTTTGACCTGATGTAATGTACTCTTGAGCAGGGTATTTCTGCTTGCTTAGCATGTGCATACCTGTGTAGGGTGGATTTTTTCTTTTCACAGTTGTTATTTTTCTGGCTGTATCATACTAAGGAAGGCGGGGGGAGGGTTGCTTCATTTGTCGGAGATATATGTAACTATGGAGAAATGTCGTCATGTTCTTTACAGGCCTTCAAGCTGATTGTGACAGATCCTGACTCTGTGCTTAATGGGCTCACAAAGGAAATCAAAGAAGCAAATGGTGATGAACCTGAGGTAGGTAGCATCTACTTCATGGTTCTTGCTTAAGATGTTTAATCTGTCCTAGTGATTCATCAAATTTAAATTTTGTTTGTTTGTGGAAGGCGTTCGTCATTTGTTATTGCAGATGGCTGATTGGTAAGTGGGTGTTGCTGTATAGACAACAAAAGTCGTGCCAGCAATGACAGAGGAGGTGAAGGAGGCACTCATCAAGAACATCCGGAGGAGAATGACCCCTCAGCCTCTGAAAATCCGAGCTGATATTGAGTTGAAATGCTTTCAATTTGATGGAGTCTTGCATATCAAGGTGAGGGGAGTTCACTGTTCATCATGTGCCCATTAATGATGATATGAGAATAAAGAGACCTATTGCGTAGGAAGATGTGATTTGAACTAAAGTTCACAATTAAATAGATGTTAGACCCTCAACTGATTGTGGCATTCTTCATTAGCCCGTGCAGCATGCGTGGACGTGGCACAAATCTTTGCACGATTGGATGTGTGACAGTATTAACAGTGCAATGTGCTGGCCACAGGATGCAATGAGGAAGGCAGAGGCTGCTGGAACAGACGAGTGCCCTGTCAAGATTAAGCTGGTGGCCCCCCCACTATATGTCCTCACAACTCAGACACTAGACAAGGTTGGTGGACATAAATAGACATTATTTTATGTCTCTATGACATTTTCTCTCTGTATGCTTGTACCTGTCATAATACCCACTGCTGGTCATTTCACATGTGCATTCTAATTTTGTGGCTTTATTGGATACCAGTCTGTATCGTATCATTCTGCAGTGTTGGCTCATTCTTTTCAACTTGTTGAACTTGCCTCAATTAGTTTGTCATACAGGCCTATGATTGACCTGTTATGTCACAGGATCTTGGCATTGCTGTGTTGGAATCAGCTGTGAAAGCATGCTCCAAAGAGATTGAGAAACACAAAGGGAAGCTCCTGGTCAAGGAAGCTCCACGGGCGGTACGTATTCTTTTCTTTCACTTGCTTACAGCCTATCTCTTGAGAAAAGGGCCTCTTATTTAAGTTTCAATCGACTTCTGTATCAAACTCATTACTAATTCTTGGTCTGTGCCATATGTATTGAATTTTCTAGAAGAATGTTGATTGTTAAACTAAAATGAGGAAAATGTGGCAGGTGAGTGAGAGGGATGATCGATTATTGGCTGAGACACTAGCAAAGCTGGATGGAGCCAATAAAGAAGTTGATGGAGATGTTGACAGTGAGGAGGAGGAAATTGGCATGGGTGACGTTGATTATGAAGGTGGTGCTGCTGTCCTAGACTAACAGAAGCATTTTTGGGAGGAAAGATGTCTAGAATTCTAAAGCATTTTTTAAAGCTTTATTTTTAATATTAGTGAAATTAGTGGGAGAAACAGATTACACTTAGTAATGCACCTTGTTTGTAAACCTAGAAGTAAATACTTCCAACAGTACACTATTCAGCTGTGAGTTTCTGGAAGTCAGAACTTGATACCTGTGCCATATGGTAATTCCTTTTATCAGATAAATCTTTGGTATACCGTTGATGTATGTTAACCTGCCAGATGTTTGCAGGATGTTCATTTGCAATCTTTACAAGCTGAGATTTTTGGTCTTCCTGGTGTTGGTTTGCGCCTGAAATGCTAATTGCATCTGTACAAATTCCTCTTTTGTCAATCACAGCAACATATTTAGAGATTGGAAAAGCATAATTGTTCTTCTGATAACATTTGGGACCAAAACCTTTAGTGGGTGAGGCGTTTATCAACATTTCAGGTTTGAGTTTAACCATTATGATGAGTTTGAGTCAGTGATCGCTCATCTCAATGGAGATGCTTTAACATGTCCACTTGTGTAGTTCAGAAACTCCCTGCAATCATTGTTCACCAAGGTTTTGTATTTATGTTACTTTTAACCTTGCATCTGGTGCTGTGACAGCTGATGAGAGCAATAACTTGTTGGTAATTACTCTCATGAAAGCTGACCTCAAGGAAATTAATCTACATGTGTAATAATCAATCAACCTTGGATTGTCAACAATTGCAAAGCTTGCATTGTCCCTAGCCCACTTAGTTTCTTTGAAAGCAGGTTAGTACTCATACTATGAAATATTTAGATGAGTCCATGTCAAAATTAGATTCAAAGAGAACTTCAAGAAAACAGTCACCAGCAAACGTGTGATGAGTTGCTGAGTAATTGTCAAAAGTAGTGAACAATGACTCCTTCACAATATGTTGACTTTCAATTGTATAGTCACCTATGTAGATAAGCACGTGAGAAACTTACTGAGATATTGCCGGAAATAAAGAGGAAGGTACAGGGGAGAGAAGTTATCACAAACAAGCATACCTCTTATCCATCCAACATAAAACTAGACCCCTAATAGGTTTGTAGTCGATTCATTTCAAATGACTTGAACTGAAACTGACTGACAGTCTTTAACATTAATTATGGTGTCAAATGAAGTAAAAATTAGCAACCTCCACATTGCATACTATTTCTTCAGGGCTTTTATGTTGGATGAATGAAAGGTATTCTCGTATGCAATAATTCCCTCCAAGTGCATGCACGCATTTTGAACATGATTTTATTGATACCTGCACCTTGTAATGTACCCAACTACATCCTTCTATACCAATGTTGATACCCACTTGATATTTGCATATGCATTGTTGCGAAATTACATGGTATCACCTAAATTGGGTGCCATAAACTGGTAAATAATATACCTTTACCCATTGGGTACATGACAAAAATCGACACTTGCACGATATTGGTTGAACCCAATTTGAGGACATTATGGAATGAAATGAAAAGGCTTATGGGACTAAAAGTACATCAAGATGGTGTCAAACCCGCTAATTCTCTAGAGTATTGGAGTGCGGTAGCGTCTATGAGATAGAGGTTAAATATTATCTTGATGATCCGATTGAAAGAAAGACTTGACACTCCTTAATACTACACTCTCAAAGAATGATGGAAACTTATCTCCAATGGAGTTGGATAGGGGATGCTCCAACACAAAGTGTGCCTCATTTTCAACTACATTATAAGAGCAAAAGTGGCATAATCTATTATATGTAGAGATAGGATAGTCAACCACCGTCCAGTTTCAATGGCAAGTCCATGATTTGAGGTGCACTATGCAACAACAATCTTGCAATGAGGTGGGGTCAATGGTTGCTTCAAGTGCAACTCACATTCATATTTGAGAAAATCGTTGAGGTGGAGATAATCTAATAATTTTCCACAAGAGATGGACAAAGTTCCACCATTTTATCAAAAATAAGCCTCTTTGATAGCATCAATTATGATTTTTTCCGGTAATCGCATGTCAAGGATTTCTCACTGAGATAGACCCCATGATGCCTTCCACATGGTTGTCAATTTGTGTTAACGTGTCAAATCCTTGTTCAACAAGGTGTTGACAAAGACAAATTGCTTCGTTGAGTAACCAAGAAGAAGGTGGGTAGGCAAGTTGTTGTTGAAAACCTATACCTAAGTAAATTGCATATAATTCTATGGGAAGTCCTCCAAATTGAGCAATGGAAATCACAAGCATTATAATCCACATGATTCCCATGACAGAAACAACCTCGAAGCCCAAGATCTTTGAACTCCAAGACCTAACAAAAAAAGAGCAATTGGGAGGTCGTTCAAGTCTCCTAATGGTATTCAATACACCCCTAATATGAGGTCCTGTATATACCCTATTTAGACCCTTAATGTCCAATTCCCAAGTGTGTGCATTATGAAAGGAAATCGATTGAAGTAACCCCTCCAGCTCCAGGATTTAATATATTTCAGCAAGAAAATATTTCTAGATAAAATAGTAGATAGATAGCAATGGACATCAAATGTGGCTGTAGTTTAGTGGTGAGAATTCCACGTTGTGGCCGTGGAGACCTGGGCTCGAATCCCAGCAGCCACACCATCCTCATGTGATCTGCTTATGTGATGTTTTGGATTTTGTGTTTTCTTTGCCATATTTTACATTTCTTCATCTTCTAACTAGAACTCCATTTGCATCGTTGACTTGGTTGCTCTCACTACACTAAACTATGTTCATAAAGTGGACGTGTTTTAAGTGGACAATGTTTTGAGATTGACACCTTCTTCTTGTGGGAGATTTTCAACACTTGTAATTTTGTAAGGTTAGGGGAGAAGGCCTTAAATGGAAATTTTTAGCTCTACATCTAGAGTAGAACCACCTATTCTTGATTAGGGACCAATCAGGAATCTATATAGAGTGGCGTAATGTCAATTAGGTTGGGATTGATTTAGGTATTTTCTTTTGTGGGTGTTTAAAATAAGGTTCCACATTTCATGGTTTCTAAGGGTTAGTTTCAATGTAAGATGCTTCACCCACCATATTCTAGTGGAAATGTAAATGCCACTAGGTGTCTACTAGAATCTAGCGGGCAAAGCAACCTACATTGAAACTAACCCTAAGTCTCCAACTTCAATTATGGCATCACCATGGAATCGATAGTGCCCATTGCCATGACACATGCCCCTGGTTTTGAATGTTAAAGTGAGGAGGAATTCATCTCAAAATGAGTAGCTATGACATACACTAGGCATTAGTAACGTGTTAGGGCCAAGTTTTGGCTTCAAAATACACAGTATTTTCAATTTAAAGAATAAAATTACCAAAAAAATTGCAGTCCTCGTTATATCTATCTTCCTACACAAGAAAATTTCACATGGCCTTATACTCCTCCATATTTAGTGCATGATCTCTTAAGTGATCAGTTATGGGTGCCTCCACTCTACTTTTCGTTGGATATGAAACATTTAGTTAGTGCGAGATGATTGAGGTAAGAGGGTGTAAAGAGGTCAATTTAAGCTTGCACCCACTTCTTGTAGGTTGTAATACATGCATTTAGTGTGAGTTGATTGCCAATTCGAAATGAAGTCTATAGACATTTGCCTCATAATTTTGGGATTTTTTTTTTGCCACACACATCACCGATGCACCACTCTGCCCCCATAGGATCAAGGACCTCATCCTCCTCCCCCAACCACATCACCAATGATAACCAAAACCCCCACCACCACCCCACCCTCGCCGAACAACCCCCGCCAACATCTCCCACTTCAACCCCCTAACCAGTTAACCCCATCTTCAAAGCTTACGTCATAGACACCATCCGCGGCATCTACATAGACTACACACTATACTCCAATGGAATCACCAAATCCAAACACATGTGCCTATGCCATTGGTAAGGTTACCCCAACTTTGAGACACTTGGAAACCTGTAGAAAAAAGTTTGGCACCCATGACAATGGTGACCCCGTCTACAACACAATCTTCCTCACCAACATTACACCCAAACCACACACACATACACACACACACCTTCACAAAATACACCACAAACCAAGGACACCTGCTACGTTGAAAACCCACTCCACCTCCCAAATATACACCAACACTATGAAATACAACCCAAACACGGATATTCATAACACTATCCCAATCCTCCACATCTCTACCCCACAATACGTCTCCACACATCCATTGATTCTACATTCCACAAATTCTCTGCCACATGCATCCAGTGGCTATGGAATAAACACCAACACCACCACACCTCCTCACTCATCCCAACACTAGATCCACCACCTCATGATTTCACAACATAACAAACATGCTTATTATACCTACCCCCCCTCCCCTTGGCCCCCTTACAATCTCATCGTGCTCAAACATGCCCCCCCCATTCTATACTAGTGTTTCTCATTGACTCGTTCCCACTCATACTACTCTAGCCCACTAACATGCCCCCTTGAATTCCATGACCACACTCACCCCATCCATTTGACACAGCCTTCAGCGGCCATGAAATACATATTCCACCTTGTGAGTTGGGTGCACCCTAGCCCGCCCACCAAACTTGCAAACAATTGTGGAAGCACTATACTGGGCCAAAATGGTAGCACATACAGACCCTGAAGCACTTGCCATTCTCATCTTACCACACGAGAATTGGTATAGCAAAAGACACCCTGTCACCAAAAATTTTCCACCCTTCGATTTCGTCCTAGCCCGAGTGGAAAAGTTTATAATGACATGTAGAGACTTCTCTCTTTGTAACCCAATATATAATTCCAATCTACCCTTGGAATATACACAACTTGATTAACACCACACTATGTAGTTTTACATTCCTTAATGTCGCGCAAGGTTATATCCTTAGCCTTTTCTAATGTCCACCCGGCCGCTTTGGCCACGCATGCCTTCAAAGATATCCCTCTTGTGAATCGAGTCCTTGCCGTCGACTCCACACTACTACATGAGTTCTCGCTTATTGATTCCGTGCTATCACATGTCATCGTGGTTGATTCCGTATTGGTACATGACACTTCGCTTGTGGATTCCATGAGCACATAGGCTTTAAATACAAGTATTAAAAAATACTTATATACTTATCCTTGCCCTTCCTTCTCTAAGTTCTTCTTGATGTAAATCTCTATCAATGTCTTCCTACTAAACTTCAGAATAGTATAACTCCCACCCAACTTATGTTCTTCAAGTGAAATTTGGTACACTTGTTAAGTACCTTATCAAAAATCTCCACACCAAATTTTGGCACAAACAGAGTTCATATGCAAAAGTTATGCATGAAATTCTAACTCTAACTACTTAGTATGAATGTTGTGATAAAGCATCCGGTCATTAAAACTCTAATAACTTCCAACTCCTACGTCCAATCAATCTAAAATTTTGACACAAGATAGATATATAAGTTCAGAAGGTAATGTCAAATTTTGGTATCCATATCTATAACCCTCTAAGAGATACATATTTTCAAACCTTGCTATTTTGTTCCTAGACACCCTCCCCTTCAACTTTTAATAATTCTTTCATCCCAATGACTGAAGCTCTCAAATTTTTACCACAACTTCCATACTTTATAATAAACAATCCCTCAAATTTTCATATCCATTGAACACTCTGATCATCCATAATTGACAAATCTCTCACTATAAAGTTCTGCTCAAGTTCATAACTAATAAAACACTACAAATAATGCACCTAGTACAATCTAGTCACTCTAAATGCCACAAGTTTAAACAAGTTTGAACTCTCTCACTTCAATATGAATCTCAATGCAACAAGTTGAAGTTTACAATCAAACTCCAAATTCCTTAAACCCAATTTACTTCTAACAAGAGGTCAATCCCTCTTCAAGGCTAAATAACCTTGGCTCTTCTCCTAAGAACTAAGCACACACATGTGCTCCTATCTTGCTTCCCACACACCCACACTTATAACCCGTGGGGTGCTTAAGGAGCACGAAGGAAAGAGAGGATGAGTGAGGAAAGAATGAGAGATTATATAGTGAGTTGAGAGGGAGAGAGGGCATGAGATAAGGATAGGGTGAGAGGATTAGAGCCTCCAATCACAACCCCTTAACCTTCTCCTTCTAAGTAGGGACTCATCCCATTCACAAGGCTCTCGATAAGCCTTCGAAATCTCCTCCTACTTTGTAGGCTCTCATCTTATCTCCTAAGCCTTCCTCCCTCAAATGATCAACAAAGATTCTAATTCAAACATTTAACTAACCTTGGCTTTCTACCTACCACACTTTACCAAGGTATGTCCTCATACTACTTAAATCCACTCCACACAAGCCTAATGCTTCAAACTTAGTTTTCTTCAAGCTTCACTCTTTTTATATTTTTGTGAATAATCATAAATCAACAAAACACTACTTGTAGTGTTTTACAAGTGTTAACAACACATGTGGACATCAATTTGGGCTCACATTATTGGCGACCATCTGGGACCGGCTCCTAGAATGTCTTGCTTGAAGTCAAGTGTCTTCATGTGTGGAATTACTTGCACCTACTTCCGGCCGTTCGTGTCGGGAAGCTTTGTCCATTGAGTGTCTCCAATTGTACCGAGTTGTTAGGAAAGGTATTCGCCACAATGTAAGGACCTAACCAAACCGCATCAAATTTGCCCGGAAAATCCTTTTTCTTCCCATCTTGGAGCATAACCAACATTCCTCGTTCTAATGCCCTCTTTTTGTGACGCTTGTCAAAGATAACCTTCCTTCGCCTTTGAATTGCTTCTATGTGTTGAGCGGCCCTCCGCCTCTTCTCATCCAACTCCTCTAGATCCCCGAGCCTATTTTTCAAAGACTCATTGTTGTTGAGGCGTGTCCCTATTGCAACCCTCAATGACTCCACCTCAAATTCAATAGGGAGTGTAGCCTCAATACCGTAAACCAAAGAAAACGGAGTAGCTTGTGTTGTCACTTTGTAAGTCGTCCGATAAGCCCACAAAGCCGCGTTTAACTTGACGTCCCAATCTCTCTTTGAGTCGATGACCGTCTTGCGTAAAATGCCCACTAGAATCCCGTTCACCCGCTCCGTTTGACCATTAGTTTGAGGGTGATAAGGAGTAGTCTTCCTATGGTCGATCTTAAACCTCTGAGTCATCTCTGAAATGAGGTCATTAAGAAAATGTGTACCTCTATCACTAACTAGAATCTTTGGTACTCCAAACCTAGTAATGATATTTTCATACATAAATGTGGCGACATGTGCGGCCGTGTCGGTTTTTACCGCCTTGGCTTCCGCCCATTTAGTCAAGCACTCGGTAGCTACAACAGTGTATGCCATCCCTCTCGAAGAGTGGGGATGGACCTCCCCTACATAATCTATTCCTCATTTCTCAAAGGGAACTAGTGGTAATGAAATGTGCAATGGCATCTCCATCCTAAGGTCATTTCGAGCGTACCTTTGGCAAGCATCACACCTTCTAACATAGTCGTGTGAATCCTGAAACAATGTAGGCCAAAAGTAACCTGCTCTAAGGATTTTATGGCCGGTAAGTTGACCAGAAAAATGCCCTCCACAAGCACTATCATGACAAGCCTCTAGAATATCCGGAACCTCTACTTGCGATACACATCTTCTCAAGATGGTGTCCGCTCCTCTCCTGAACAATCTATTGCCTATCACTGCAAAGTGCCTACTATTGACTCTAACCTTTCTTTTCTCCTCTTTCGTCCATTCGGTTGGTAATTGTTGAGTGGTCAAGAACTCTACAATTCCGGCATACCAATTCGGTGTGGACGTGACTACAAACAATCTATCATCCATGAGGCTATCATCTATTGGCGTAGTGCCCATCTCCTCCGACAATCTAGACAAGTGGTCGGCTTGTAAATGCATGCGGCCCGGTTTATATTCCACCGTGTAATCAAACTCTTCGAGTAACAAGACCCACTTAGCCAACCTTCCACTCAACTCCGGCTTGTTGACCAAATATTTAATGGCCATGTGATCCACAAAAAACACTACCGGATTACAAATAAGATAGTGCCTAAACTTCTTGACCGAAAATACCATGGCTAGACACTCTCTCTCCGTAGTGGAGTAATTCCTCTCCGCGGAAGTCAATTGCTTACTAGCATAAGCTACGGGTAGATCCTTCCCCTTCTCTCCCGTGGATTGACACAAGGCACTACCCACCGCTACGTTGCTAGCATCACAATACACATGAAAAGGCTTTTCCCAATCCGGGGGCCTTAAGACAGGATAAGTGCTCAATTTGGACCTTAACTCAACAAAGGCCTTTTGGCACTCATCCGTCCAAACAAATCTAACATCTTTCTTGAGCAAATGAGTGATAGGGACCGCTATCTTTGCAAAATCCGGAATCAACTCTCTATACCACCCCACATGTCCTAGCAACTTAGAGATCCCCTTGGCATTTTTCGGAGTTTCCAACTCATCAATGACCGCGATCTTGTCCGGATCCGGTTCTCTCCCCTTTTCACTCACAACATAACCCAACAAAACTCCCCTTTGTACCCCTAAAAATGTCTTGTCCGGGTTTAATGCCAACCGCATTTGCCTACACCTAACCAAGGCCTCCCTCACACAATGCACATGCTCTTTAGTACTAGATTGGGTACTAAAATCATCAATATAAACCGTCATGGACTTGAAGAACAAGTCGCTAAAGATATACATGACTAGTCGTTGGAATGTTGCCGGTGCGTTGCATAAACCAAATGGCATCACCACCCATATGAAAGTCCCCCAAGGTGTCGTAAATGCCGTCTTGTGTAAATCCGCGAGCGCTATGGCTACTTCGTTGTAGCCGGCGTATCCATCCATAAATGTGTACCTCTCATGACCCCCTACCTCCTCTAACAACAAGGTAATGAACGGCAAAGGAAAGTGATCCTTTTGCGTACAATCATTGAGCTTCCTATAGTCTACACAAACTCTAAGCTTCCAATTTTTCTTTTTCACTAACACCATAGGAGAAACCCAATCCGTAATCTCTACCGGTTTTATAAACCCAGCCTGCAACAACCTCTCTAATTCCGCCTTGACCAATAATTGTAATCTAGGGTTCATCCTTTTTTTTTTGTCTCACCGGTTTTGAGCCCGGAACTAACGGAATACGATGCTCAACCATCTCTCTAGGAATCCCCTTGAGCTCATCGTATGACCAAGCAAAAGTATCACTAAACTCATCTATCAAATCACTATACTCCTTAATCTCCTTCTCATCGAGTTTAGAACCCATCTTCATTGGTCTAACTTTCCCATCCTTCATTTTGACATCCACAAACTTCCAATCCTCTTCGACCACTCGTGTTTGCTCCTCGGTATCTCTATACCAATCGTTGGGTACATTAGGGTAGTCCTTGACATCATGACCCACGATAATGCCCGTAGAAGTAGTTTTAAAATGCAAAGCGGGCTCTAACTTTGAGAGTTCTAACATGGCCTCCTCATCTTGAGTCCCATCTACATGTACCAAACTCACATCACTCAACTCAATATCATCTAACCATGGAGTGAGTCCTCCCTTCACCCATTCTTCCTCCGTGAGAACCTCACACGGTTCTAAGGACAAATAATCCTCTCTAGACACCCTATCTTGGAGAATACAACTACGAGTCATCATCATGACGTCGCTAATGGACTCCGTGTATTGTCTTGACCAATGTATAAAATCTCCATCAACATCTTGATTGTAAAAATTAGGACCTAAGAACCCGCTAGAAGAATATATTTTAGCCTTCTCCTTGTTTTGAACAACTTCCACCAATGTATCCTCAAAATCCTCCTTAATTCCACCATTTTCCTCTTCATCCGACATTGGATCAATCTCCTCCCTAACCCAACCACCTAAAGGTGCAATAGAGACCTTGACTCTATTATCTACGGGACCATAGGTGATAGAAGGTTTGTGTCCTCCCCAATCTACTACGGCGTTAGACATCCTTAACCAAGGTCGCCCTAACAAAATGGGGAATGCATCCTTATTGTCGTGCATTTTAATGACTTGGAAGGTCACAATGTATTCTTCACCTCCCGTGTTAAGCCGACAATCTTTGATAATCCCCACCGGAACCACCGGACTTTGATTGGCCATATTAATCACAAATGGCGACGGACCCGTCAAACTTAAGCCCAATTTCTGCATAGTGTGCTCGGGTAGAATATTGAGACTACTTCCACCATCCACCAAAACATGAGGAACCACCTTGTCCACTATTGTTACTTCAATCTCCACCGCCTTGACTTCCCGAGTTCTTCCTTGCATTTGGACCCTTGCCGACACTCCAGTCTTTGGCCTCTTGGCCCTCCTATTCACGGGCATCCCGTCCTTCAAAGTTTTCCTAGCTACCGGTGAAATTTCTAACAATTGGCCAAAGGTGATATCGGCCTTTAGTGAGCTAAGGTCGGCCCAAAGGTCGTATCCATCTACTCTATCGGCCTTAGGCCTTCTAACACTATCAAACTCCTCTACGGGAATGCCCGGACCTTCCCACTCTCCTACATCACCACCCTCTAAATCATGGATGACATTAGACCTCTCCCTCTCATTGGCAATTTTATTTTCTCTCTCTAATGCCTTAGTGGCCTTCCTAGCCTCTCTAGTTACATTCTCCAAATCCGAAAAATAAGGAATTTCCCCCAATGGATTTTCCTCTTCTTCCTCCTCCTCCTCTACTTCTAATGGTGCATTACCCCTCATTGCTCTAGTGGTAACGGCTAATGCCGGAGCCTTATGCACAATTTCCTCCTTAAGACTTTTTAACTCGTATGAAATGGAGTTAGCATGTGGAAGACATGAACCTTGACCATTTGTGGACATTTCTAAATTTACCGGAATGGTAGAAGAATCCATAAATCGGACATCTTGAGATGTAGACGGTCCCATTTGTTTAGGTGATTGTGTAACTTGCCCCGAAAGATTCGTATTCCCATCATAATAGAAGTTAGAAGGTTTAAGGGTATTATTACCTTCATTTTGTGAACCCCTCGTATTCTCTTGATCCGGTTGGGTTGGGTTAGTTGGAGGGTTCGGTGCTCCACTTACCTTGTCCGGATGACGACATTGGTTAGAAGCGTGTGGCCCCCCACAATTATTACACACTTGACCTTGGTTTTCGGACCAACATTGCCCTATGACGTGGTATCTACCGCAAAGATGGTGAAAATCCTTTTTTTCGGTACTTTGGTTAGTTTGTCCACGTGGCGGAGGGCCCCGATTATTCCCTTGGTTTTGACTCGGACCCCTTAAGTTTTGTTGATGCCCATTATTGTTCGTTCGTTGATTGCGGTTCGGCCCGTTTCTACAAAATTGTAGTGTATGACCGTGTTGTTGACAATTAGTGCACCAAAATCCCGATGTGTGGTTTCCCGACTCTATTTGAGGTGGAGGACCGGGTTGTTGATTTTTGATCAACAATGCCATTTGGTCCGTTAGATTTTGAAATTGTTTTAACATTGTCTCTTGGAACCCTAGTTGAGTAGCACCTAGTCGTTGCTCTATCTCTTCAATTTGAGGGTCTACCCTAGGGGCCGGTAATGCTAACATGGTTGGGGGGGCCGTTACCGCTAAGGGAATTGAGGCCGCTTCAATGGCGACATATGGAGGGCGATTATGCGGCCTAATCGGGTCCATTCCCGTCTTAGGTAGGAGAGGGATGAATTGAGGGATCAACTCATCCTCTTTCCTCCATAGCCGCTCATAATCCCTCTCAATATGTTCCATATCCCTAGCGGCTACCTTAGCCTCGGCTAGGGTGCGAGGGTTCCTTTGTAATACACCCCTAATTGTAGTCGCTTTAACAAACCCTCTCATGAAAAATTGCATTAAAGTATCATCGTTGAGTAATCACCTACCCACCTTGCGCATACCCAATCAAATCTTCTAATGTATGCGGAAATCTCTTCATCTCTTCCTTGCCTCATTGTCATTAAGGCTCTAAAAGCCATACTTTGACCGACTTCGGGTCGAAACTCATTAAGGAACTCCCGTTGTAATTGGTCCCACGTTTGGAAGTGGCCCTCATCGTGGTCTCTATACCACTCATAGGCTTCCCCCTCTAAAGTCGTAGGGAACCAAACTAGCCAATATTGTTGGTTTGTAATTAGTGAGCTAATTACCCTCTCAACGAACCTCTCCATATGTCTAGACGGGTCTTCATCTTTAGTCCCGTAGAACTTCGGGAGGTTCCAAGGTATGTCTAACGAAGGTAACCCTTTAGGTACGATTATTGGTAGGCCTCGCGGCCTAACCAATGGATCGATGGGGGGGATTGGTAATATGGGAGGTGGAATTCCACCTCCCCCTAAATCATCCATGGTGTTTCGTGGTCCTCCTTCACTAGATTCTCTAGAGCTTACACTACTCTCTTCTCTAGTCCTATTAGGTTCTTCCACTAATTCTTCACTCAATAGGGAAGGAATATCTCCTTCCTCTAGTCGAGTAGTGACCGGAGATACTTCTACCAATGGTTCACCCCTAAAGCCACCCGCTACACTAGTGCCTACCCTTTCTACCACTTCCTCTATATTAGAAGATCTTCGTTTAGTAACATTTTTCTTTAGTCCTAATGCTAACTTAGGTTTCTGGGACCTCGTGTATCCTTGCATCCATCATTTACCGTTCAACCCTCACATTGACCAACCAAAGCCTCACAAGTTCTCTCTTTAATATTTCCGCTTAGTTCGTGTGATCATTGTTTTGGAGGTGAGGAAATAGAGACATACAATTTTCAATGAACAATCCCAATAGGGGATGGAAAGCTCATGTTAGTTTCAGGGTTAGTGCGAATATCACCTCGTCACACCCCCTTACGCTCAACACTTGCAACAAGACTCTTCGTGAGGGGCTGACCATTCTTGGGTACCGTGCTTGGAATCGAGGTTCACCCTTCGATTCCTTGCACTATACGTCCAAGTTTGGAATTACCCTCTCCGTTCGTCACGACAAAGACAATTACGAAAATCCTTTTTTAATTTAATATTTTTTCAATTGGAAAAGATTTTGCTTACCTCAAGCTCTCGCTTCCTCCTATTTTGTTAGCTCTCTTCCCTCGATCGAATTGCTAAACATACAACACTCAAATAATTGTAATTTAAAAAAAATACTAAAACCTTCTAGTTTAAAAACTTTAAATTCTCACAACCGAGTGAGTATTTAAAGTTTGAGATCCTAATTCTTTAATTATCCCTCTACCTCTTAATTTTCTAGTGCGGGTCCTATTAAGGTGATCTTCGTTATGCCATCCCAAGAAGGTTTCGTAGGCGCACCTTTGCCGTGCTCCTTCCTCAAATTGAAATTGCATGAAATAAATACTAAATTCAAACCATACCTCTCACGAGCGCTCCGTCCTTTAATCGATCTTCACGTTTCGCCTCTCCTACCGCCTTCCAAGACTTCCGTCGCCCGCTCTCCAAGCTCCAAGCTCCAAACTCGAAACTCCCGGCGGACGCACCATTTATGTCACCAAAAATTTTCCACCCTTCGATTTCGTCCTAGCCCGAGTGGAAAAGTTTATAATGACATGTAGAGACTTCTCTCTTTGTAACCCAATATATAATTCCAATCTACCCTTGGAATATACACAACTTGATTAACACCACACTATGTAGTTTTACATTCCTTAATGTCGCGCAAGGTTATATCCTTAGCCTTTTCTAATGTCCACCCGGCCGCTTTGGCCACGCATGCCTTCAAAGATATCCCTCTTGTGAATCGAGTCCTTGCCGTCGACTCCACACTACTACATGAGTTCTCGCTTATTGATTCCGTGCTATCACATGTCATCGTGGTTGATTCCGTATTGGTACATGACACTTCGCTTGTGGATTCCATGAGCACATAGGCTTTAAATACAAGTATTAAAAAATACTTATATACTTATCCTTGCCCTTCCTTCTCTAAGTTCTTCTTGATGTAAATCTCTATCAATGTCTTCCTACTAAACTTCAGAATAGTATAACTCCCACCCAACTTATGTTCTTCAAGTGAAATTTGGTACACTTGTTAAGTACCTTATCAAAAATCTCCACACCAAATTTTGGCACAAACAGAGTTCATATGCAAAAGTTATGCATGAAATTCTAACTCTAACTACTTAGTATGAATGTTGTGATAAAGCATCCGGTCATTAAAACTCTAATAACTTCCAACTCCTACGTCCAATCAATCTAAAATTTTGACACAAGATAGATATATAAGTTCAGAAGGTAATGTCAAATTTTGGTATCCATATCTATAACCCTCTAAGAGATACATATTTTCAAACCTTGCTATTTTGTTCCTAGACACCCTCCCCTTCAACTTTTAATAATTCTTTCATCCCAATGACTGAAGCTCTCAAATTTTTACCACAACTTCCATACTTTATAATAAACAATCCCTCAAATTTTCATATCCATTGAACACTCTGATCATCCATAATTGACAAATCTCTCACTATAAAGTTCTGCTCAAGTTCATAACTAATAAAACACTACAAATAATGCACCTAGTACAATCTAGTCACTCTAAATGCCACAAGTTTAAACAAGTTTGAACTCTCTCACTTCAATATGAATCTCAATGCAACAAGTTGAAGTTTACAATCAAACTCCAAATTCCTTAAACCCAATTTACTTCTAACAAGAGGTCAATCCCTCTTCAAGGCTAAATAACCTTGGCTCTTCTCCTAAGAACTAAGCACACACATGTGCTCCTATCTTGCTTCCCACACACCCACACTTATAACCCGTGGGGTGCTTAAGGAGCACGAAGGAAAGAGAGGATGAGTGAGGAAAGAATGAGAGATTATATAGTGAGTTGAGAGGGAGAGAGGGCATGAGATAAGGATAGGGTGAGAGGATTAGAGCCTCCAATCACAACCCCTTAACCTTCTCCTTCTAAGTAGGGACTCATCCCATTCACAAGGCTCTCGATAAGCCTTCGAAATCTCCTCCTACTTTGTAGGCTCTCATCTTATCTCCTAAGCCTTCCTCCCTCAAATGATCAACAAAGATTCTAATTCAAACATTTAACTAACCTTGGCTTTCTACCTACCACACTTTACCAAGGTATGTCCTCATACTACTTAAATCCACTCCACACAAGCCTAATGCTTCAAACTTAGTTTTCTTCAAGCTTCACTCTTTTTATATTTTTGTGAATAATCATAAATCAACAAAACACTACTTGTAGTGTTTTACAAGTGTTAACAACACATGTGGACATCAATTTGGGCTCACACACCCCTTCATTGGTCCTCATCATGACACTTGCCCACCTTGACCCATACACCCTCAAATACTCCTCCTAAATGGGATATCCCACATACCTTGCTAGAACCAAACCCAAAATCGTCACTATTCCATGTGTACACTGATTCCGCACAAACTCCATTATCCCCATCTTTGCAAAAAAAAATTGACAATATCACCTAGAGATTGCACTACACCTAACCAAACTTCCCCTTGCACAAAATTCCAACCCACTGGAGACATCCGCCAAAGTCAACATCTAAAAAAAATGAAAGCACACCCCACCCCCAACCCACCAAGGAGTTGAAGGCATTGCTAGACTAAGTATCTACCACTCCGTTGGCACCACCCAATATGCTTACATACTCCACGAACGCCAAAACATTGTATGAGTTGAATTGACTACCATCTTTGTAGCCCTCCACTTCACCCAAGACAACACAACCCACTCATACATCTTCATGAACAACCTAAACTCCATCTACCTTGTCTACAACCACATCCACCGCCCCTCCTCCCAACGTAATCACCCCAACAAACTACTCATCTAAGCCATAATTTGACAACTATCACAACCCACAACACCCCTCACTCTCCAAAAAATATGTCCACACTAGGGAATACTAGGTAATGAAGCCGCTGATGAACTCGCCAAAGTGGTCACTAACAAACCTCCACCACACATCACCACCCCAATACATATAGCACACACCACTCTTTCTGGCACTCCAAAATACTTACATAGCACCCACATACCACACTCATTAGACACCTGAAATTCTGCATACATATGTCAACTCACGACCACAGTATTACTCCAATACCATACGTAAAAAATGGCTCGATAATCCATTAGTAAACACCCTAATGCACAAATGCGCAAACAACACAAACCCTCAAACCAGGATATGGCCAATAAATGGGCAATCAAAGGAAACACACCATTTGGCCTACTAAGCCCCCCCCCCTTCTCCTACCTTTACCCATTACAAAAGGCCAACACATGTCTCTAGCTCTTATCCATGTGCACCAACCCCACCCTTAATGACATCAAGACAACTAGATCCAACAATTTGGTATGGCAAAAACAATAAACTAATACTCTCCCACTCCATAACATGAAACATACTACTAATGATCGCATGTACTCATTTTGGACTCGGGGAGATCACTCCATTGTCAAGTTGAACACCACGTGCGAACAAAGTTTGCTACCCCTATATTACATGTCATAAATAATTTTAAATTTTATGATATTTTTTCTACATATACACAACCATTGATGGTATCTTTTGTATATTTTTTTGAAATTTTTAGTCATCTTCATTAATTATAGCAAATTTTTTAGTTCAATTATGCGTCATTCTAGTTAGAAACGGTATGTTTTATTAAAAAAAAAATCAAATTTAATCACCATTTTTTTACTATGTAACATGTACCATTTATATCTACTCATGAAAAAAAAATGATAAAATTGTGACCCATTTTGGTGATGCTTTTTACATTTTTTACATTTTTTACATCTAAAATGATCGCACGTGGTTGTTCAACTCTACAATGGAGTGATCTCCCCGAGATTTTGGAGCCCCCCCTCCCACCAAAATACAATCCTAACACGGTTTGTACCCATGCATTTGAACCACAAGACCATGCCAATGCCTCACCATACTTAACCTCACATCCTAATCACTCCCTAATCATCACCACCACCTCCTCAAAGAAAACCACACAATATACCACCCAAAACTCAAGGCTATAATTCATTGAATTTGCCATATGCCATGACCGTGACCCCATTATTGCAGCCCAAAGGAAGGAAGGAAGGGGAAAATAAATAAATAATAAAACAATAAACAAATAAATACCAAACATTGGTGGGCACTCTAGAAGACAATGGTTAGTATGTCACACTTGTTATTCACATATCATATCATGCATTCGAGGAGGCATCCACACAAAAAATATCATCAACCTATTTGAACAATGTTAGATCTCCCTCATGCCCATCCACATGTGCATGCAAACAAATACACTTAATTGCCGTTAAATATCTCACCTTGTTCATGCTCAACAAACAAAAACTGGAAAACCACTACACTGTTTTTTGCATTTAGTGTTGTGTTACATTTAATGTTGTTACTATTCATTTACCTACAACACTATCTACCAACCACTTGACAAATAGTGTTCCCTACGCCGCCACCTTCTCTACCTTGGTTGCGTTAAATGTGTGTACTTCTTGTATTCAATGGATAATTTCCTATGCAAACATAGTGGCCGATCAAGGATTTGGTGATGTAGTGGTGGTAGAGATGGTGGTGGTGCAACCATGCGGCAACAAAACACAAAACATAAAAATATTATAACACTAATTGTGGAGATGTAAAAATCTGAACATGGCCAAATTTTACATTAGTTCACAATTAGTGTATAGGTTGGCATTTAGTGTATGCAACATTAAGGGCGTCACTGGCATTTAGTGTTGTGGTTCGTAATTACTGTTGCTAACACTAAATGCAAAAAACAGTGTTCCCCACTTAAGCAACCAATGTTCCCCACTTAAGCAACCACCAAAATGAACCAACCCACAAGTTCACTTCTCCCTCATCTTTGTAACCTATATGGGCCACCTCCTACATGAGGCAACAACACTCGTGCCAAGGATCTACTCAATAAACCCACCTTTGGTTTATATACAAGCTCACGGCTATGACCAAGGTGAAACGTCCCTCATTCATGCCAACACATGTGATTGGCATTTATCTCCTTTGGAACTATATGAATAACTTATTGATTGTCAAAGTGAAGATTACCGTGGACATTAAATGGTCAAGTTGTTCTTTGGGTGCAAGGGGGGGGGGGTAAATACTTGAGGGTCATTAGCAATGGATCATGGCCCCTATCCAATATGGAGACTCACTCTTACAAATGTTGTAAATTGAGTTATGCATAATTGAATTACCTTGTCCATTGTTAATTTTTGTTTGCAGTAAATCATGCTTGAAAAGTATGGAGACATCAGTTGTTGTAAACAAAATTTTAAGATTGACACTAACCACCAATGTTTGAGGTACTTGTCCACTCAACCAAACGTCGTAAAAAACCAATGTAGGTGGATGGAATTACTTCAAGAATTTGACTTTGATATAGAATATATTAAAATAAAAGAAAATGTTGTAGCAAATGCATTGTCTAGACGACCGAAAGCAAATGCAACATGTATCAAAAAAATTTAAAGAGAACGTTAAAAATAAATATACAAATGATGATGCATTAAAATAACCTTTTGAAAATTAATTAAAATAACCTAGATTCATTGAAGGGATAGACCTAAATTAATGTCATGATTTAAGATACGGCATTTACGAGAGAGAGAGAGAGAGAGAGAGAGAGAGAGAGAGAGAGAGAGAGAGAGAGACTTTTTTCAAGCTTGAACTTCCTCTTTTCAAAGGCCAATGCAAGGGTGAGTGGGTGGGAATTTTCCCTAGACTCCGTTAACTTCTTTTTCAACATTCACATTTGTGACAAAGTCTTGCTTGCATGGTAAAGTATATTTGTTTTCAAATATAGCTAAGTATGTGCATGGTTAGGTATCCACAGGTTGTGTATTGGGTTAAGTTGCTTTGCAGTAATGTATCCCATACCTAGGGTTTTTATTTTTCAATGATATCCAACAATAAGGGTTCGAGTATGAATGTCTCATACATCGGAAGTTCAAGCAAAACACCCTTTGCTTCACCACAAAGCATATGTAACATTACTATAACAACTATGGAGCACTTACTAGGCGTGCAAGTTTCTAGTAACTTCATCCAATAACATTGTATGAAAACTTTTGAGCACAATACATCATTGTATGTGCTGAAAGTGTGAAGAGAATGCCTCACTTGTGCCCATACAACCAACCAACAAACATTCAAGGATTAGTCACGTACACGAGGTAAATAGCAACAAGACCCAGTTGCCATCCATGTTACACACCCATAACATAATTCAAATGCATTGTAGTATTTCAAACTAATTCACTCATTGTAAAATGACGAATGAGTGTTCAAAGATGTTCCTTTGCCACGATTGGGTTTCTTCAAGTAGAATCCTCCTTTTGAAATTTTACCTTAACTCCTCTCACATTTAGCACATATATGATGCCTCGGTAAGTATGAATAATGCAAGCACTTCCTCTCACTTGCTTGAATGGTAAAGAAAGGAGGTTTTTTTAGGGTTCAGGGTTTAAATTGGAGACCCTAACCATGGTAAGTTCCCAAAAATCCTATATTTTGACCATGGGTTAGTGATGTAAGTTACATTAGTAACTTTGGTTATGCCACCATGTTCATCCAATGTCATGGTATATTTTGTTCCATGGTAATTGTGATACCTTTCCATGTGTGTAGATTTATAATCTTTTGGAGCATGAGTCATTTCTATTCAAAAAGGCTATTGCTAGGTAGACAAAGAGTTTTTTTGAACGAGAGAGAGAGAGAGAGAGAGAGAGAGAGAGATCCTAAGTGTGGCATGAACCACCTCACCTTAAACCAAAGAGGGAGGAGACCCTTTGCTATGCAAGCCTTTCTCATGCAAAGTGTTCACCCCCTTGCCACTTGTCCAAGATAAGAGGAGTGAAAATGAGTTACAAGTACTTAGCTAGATTGCCACCAATCCATTATAATCCACTTGGCTTCATAATAGCCTTGTTCGTACTACTAATACATTACACTCCCCCTTCTATGTTTGAGCGTCTCTACTCAACTCACAAGTAAAACCCATCAACAAAGGCAAAATTTATTCAAAGATCTAAGGAAAGAAAACTCATATGCTAAGTATGTTTAATTGTCTAACTCCCATGCACACTCTGTGCATGGGTTCTCTAGCCCTTGTGAATAATTCATCGTTAAGTTGTCTGACTCCAAACACCATATGCTCACATGCTAAGTACAACAAAGTATGGTTAATCATCATTTTTCCATAATCAATGAATAAATCGCCTAATCAAAGTACACCATAACCTACTTGCGATACAAAAGCGAGAAAATCCACATCCTAAACTTATAAAATATCATGTTGCTTGACAAACAAATGGTAGTCCGCTTCAATTGTGCATTATGATATACTTGATTAGCAAAATAGCAATTCATAAATCAATCCAACTTCAAGTGGAGTGTTTCTCATGGCCTTGCATGCAATGTTTCCTTTCGAGAGCTAATATTGCAGTCTGTACACAATTGATGGGAGATGGAGTAACCTCCGAAAAGCTACATGCACCTCTAGATAAGTGGTGATATATGCTGCAAAATGCAGTGAATGAGAAGAGCAGGAAGGTACTGATGAAGCCAAATTTGAGAGAAGAGTTTTCAATACATCAAACTTTTGGCAGGAGATTTGACCCTCAGATTTTCTACATTTGCGAGTACACTCATCTTTAGGGCTAGATTGGTTGCCAGGCATTGAGAACCCCAAGAAAGGTGGGAAACTTTGAAATCAAGACTAAAGGGATCACCACTTTAAACCAGCGAAACACTTGTTCTTTAATACAGGAAAGGAATAAGAGCCTTTCGGGAGCGAGGGTAGTCATTGAATTTCTTCAAGTACCACTCCTGGTTTGCCTTTGCCCGCGGGGCTAAATTTGCGAGGGCAAACACAAAAAATGCAAAACCTGCAGGTGAACTTGTCATGATGGCCCAACCAAGCCACTCCATGATCTCACCAAAATAATTTGGGCACGTGATGTACTCGTATAGAAACCCTTGTGGGATCTTGTACGACCGATCCTCCTTGCTCATGCGCAAGTTGAGCAACACATTGTCTGCCCAAATGTTGATCACAAACCCTGCAAGGAACAATGCAGCTCCAAACAGAAACTGTGGGCTCGAAAGCCATGAAGTTGGGTAAATTCCATAATGAGATATCCACCGTGCCTGAATATACGAGTTGTAGATGTTGAAGAATAGACCTGAGACAATGACTGCCAAGGGCACAGCCTTCCCATCCGCTCGTATCCGGAAAGGATACACAAGAACCCGGTGTATGTAATGAAGTTGATGAAATCTGATTCCCAAAAGAGGCATGATAATATTAAAACTCGGAAATAAAAAGATTACATTCTAAATTCTAATCAGCATTGAGAAAAGAACTCTGCAAGAGAACTTTGGATACAAAAAAAAGATAACAGTGATCTGAAGTTGATGAAGCGTGATGTCAAAGAGATGCACGATAGTAATTCCCAAAAATGTAAAGCTTACATTCTACATTCTAATCAGCATTGAGCAAATAACTCTGCAAGAAACTTTGGGTACAAAAACAGGTAACAGTGGTCCAAAGATGATGAAACATGATGTCAGCTCGAACAAACTTTGGGTACTAAAAGGGGTAACAGTGATCCAAAGTTGATGAAACCCGACGTCAACGAGATCCATGATAGTAGATATCGGAAATGAGAATCTTACATTCTACATTTACAGAACTCTGCAAAACAAGAATAGGGTAAACAATGCTCCAAGGCACAAAGCAAACAGAACCAAAAAAAGGTAAGAAATCAAGTAGGGTTCAATTCTCAGCCCTCCCACAACACGCATAGGGAATACCAACACCCTCAACCATAGTCGGTAAATGAAAACTCTGAAACTTTGAACTGTGTCATCATGGCAGTAAATTGACCTCGTCAGTTTTCTCCCGACAATCACAAACTCCAACGCTTTCGATCCATCTCTACTCTGAAGTTGTAAGGCTTGCAACGGGGGAGAAATTAAGGTAAGGTTCAGGGTTTAAGATTCACCTGGGGCAGGTCAAGCAGGACACGAAATTATCCAAAACGATAAACAATCAATAATCACAAACAGAACCAGAGCAGACACCTCGACAACAATCCTTTGCACTTGATGAACTCACGATGGGTGGAAACAACAACAGATAGAATTAAGGGCTTAGGGTTTGCGGGCCACCTGAGCAGGACGTGCGGGACGGTATGCGTGTGGAATTGGCCGAATTGGTAGACAAGCACCATCACGAACAGAGCGGGCGACTCAAAGATGATCCAAGCCTCTCTTGCCGCGACGCCGAATCCCCATCCTCGTCGCACATGACGGCCGTAAGGGGCGTTGAGGCGTGAGAGAGTAATGTAGATGAGGATGGCGATGGCGTAGAAAGACCAGAGCGCCGGGGGGTACAGAGCAGCATCTTCATTGTGTATTACGTGCTCTTCGGAGCCATGTTCCTCCATAGCGGTAAGTGAGTTGGCTCCGGTGATCGAATATCGTCGATACCAGCGTCGATTGCAGCTGTAATAGCTTAATAAGTCGTGGAGATCGAGGTCGCTCTTATTTTCGATGATTCCTGTGGCGGATCAGAGGAGCTTCGGACAAAGTTGTCGGGAAGACTGAGGGCCACTTCACACACAAGGCTGAAAGCCCCTGACCGTGGCAATGCAAGAGCTCTCATTGGTCGAAAAGGCGGAGACCGTCCAAGTTCACTTCACACTAGGAGGTGAAGGCCTAAAGGCCCAAAGAAAAGTTCGTGGATGAAAAGTCTACATGGAGTCCTACATGGCAGGTTGTGGATAAGGGTGCATGGTCTACCGGAATTTGCGTCAGGCCCATCTCCAAGTGGTGGGTCTGACGAAAATTTCGGGAGACCATGACTTTTTTAATATTTTTTCCAGTAGGCAGATTTTAGGGAAGATTCTAGAATATATTTTAGAATAGATTCCAAGACAGACAAGCACCACCAAGTAATTCTCTTAAATTGATAAAGTTTGAGACATATTATATTAAACCAAATCCTCCCTTCTTTTTCCGCCAACAAAATATGCAATGGTCCCATAACATTATTCAGATCCATAACAATGTTCTGTGAGACTGACAATATTTTGTGGAATATTCCTATGAAGAATATTCCATAAAATATTGTCAGTCCCACATAACATTGTTATGGATCTGAATAATGTTATGCCCACAACATGGTCCATTCTTACTTCACACTATGCTTGAGGGCCCGTGACTACATAAAACAGCTTTCCCAACACCCATGGTACGGCCTTTGGATGAGAGTCAAAGGTCCTCACCATTACAAGGTCACGGCTCTTGGCTCATGTGTGAAGTGGCCCTGAGAGCCATGTGACCATTACACTTCAAGCACTCTCATTGGTGGAAAAGGTGGAGCCGGTCCAAGTTCGCTTTACACTATGCTTGAGGGACCAACGGAGTATGTGAATGCAAGATGGATGTAAAGTCTACATGGATCCCTACATGGCATCAAATGGATCATATTTTATGGTCACTTGGACTATTTTCTAAAAACACCTCTTGGAGGTAGGCCTAACACAAAACGGGAGACCATGGCACTCCAAATGCTCGCAACCTTTGATATATTCTATTTTATCATGTGTGAGGATCGCATGAGTAAAAACTCATTGAAATAGCATTGGGTTGAGGCCCCGGTCACATATGACTTCACGCTACAGTTGAGGATCCGTGACCACACTTCATGATTTTGGAGGTGTCTTGGGACGGCCTTTGGACACTTTCTTTTGGGCTCTCACAATTTCATGGTCATGGCTCTTGGCTCGTGTGTGAAGTAGCCCTCGTTTCTTGTCACTCGAGTTCGTCTATAACATTGAGGGCCATTTTACACTAGAGCTTGAGGGCCCTTGCACCATGATGTACAAATTATGTGATTGGTCGAGAACCTGGAGACGCTTCAAGTTCACATTACACTAGACCTTGACGGCCTGCTGGACCAAAGGAATTCGAATGGATGAAAAATCTACATGGCGGCAGCTGAAAAACATTTCATAGTCTACCTAATATAGCTTTAGGTTCATCAAAAAGATGTGGGTGTGATGCAAAATCATGGTCACTTCACACACGAGCCAAGAGCCGTGACCATAAAATTGTGAGAGCCCAAAAAAGTGTTCAAAGGCCATCCCAAGATACTTCTAGATTGATGTAATGTGGTCACTGTCAGCCCCTCAAGTGTAGTGTGAAGTCATATGTGACCGGGCTCTCGACCAAGTGCTATTTCAATGAATTTCTACTCATGCAGGGTCATCACACATGATAAAATGTAATGGTTGTGAGATTTCGGAGTGCATCGGTATCTCAGTTTTGTGGTATGCCTACCTCCAAGAGATGGTTGTTGAAAATAGTCCAAATGACCGTGAAACATGATCCATTTGATGCCATGTACGAATCCATGTAGACTTTACATCCATCTTGCATTCACTTCCTCCATTGGTGAAGCGAGCTTGGACCAACTCCGTTGTTTCCACCAATGAGTGTGCTTGAAGTGCAACGGTCACGGGCCTTTAGTCTCGTGTGTGAAGTGGCAAGCAATTAAATTGCCATTATCTTCTAGAAATATTATATTACCATGGTAAGGGTCATACTATCTACTAGTTTGGATTACTCATAAAATATGTTGCAGCCCCTCGATGTGGTCAACTTTCAGTTTATATAAAGGGTTTGTTTACACTAAAGGCATTAGTCCATGACTCTTAAATGACCATGATACTTTACTTTTTGGATGAGAGCATAGAGAAGTTTGTGGACTGTAGCCCAAAGTCTTTTGAAGGTAACAAGCCCTTAGTGTAAATCCCAAATGGGATCATAAAAAGTCCTCACAATATTTTAATTAGATATGAGAATGCACCATGGAGGGACGAGGAAATAAAGTGTTTGTAGCTTTTTTTTATGTATTGGTGTTTGTATATGTTAATTCAACAAGTTTTGAGCATTCAAGCTTTGTTTAGTGCATAGTAGTAAATATATTGCAGAATAATTACATAGAAAACAACCTTTTATAGTAGCTCCAACAATCACATTATGAATTAAACCTGAACAATATTAGAATATGTATTTTAAATAAGTTGTCATGGGTTTGTCCCCCAAGGGCCCGCCGCACATTTCCACATGGCCAACCTTCAAGAGCCGTCCTGAAAAAATCCCCTACAATCCCGGCCAACATTATCCATACTTGCCATGTAGGATTCCATGTAGATTTTTCATCTACTAAAAATGTTAATGGTTGTAGTCCAAAACTACCCTCATGTAAGCCTAAAGCATGGGCTCACAACACTCTCAACCTATGAGAATTCAAGGATACTCAAGAGCCATGGCCTAAAGGCTTTTGTGTAGACAAGCCATGAGCTTGAGGGTCCACTAATTGCAAACGGATTTCTATTTGCCATAGTACGGCATTTGGATGATTTTCAAAGGCCCTTAGAATTTTATGGTCATGGCTCTTGGTTTATGTGTAGAGCAACCCTAAGTAGTTAGAGTTGGTTGTTATGTTCAACTTATGATCAACCTATCAATGTTTGACACATGTCAAAGAGATTTCAACAGAGGATTCGTGGCACTCAAGTGAAGTCATCCCATAAATAAATAAAACGGATGTGTTCATCAACATACTCAAATGTAGCTTCCTTTAGAGAAGCACCTTAGTTGGCACGTGGATTTATTTGTTTTTCTTCTTCTCGATATTGTGAGGGGCTAGGCCTAGACACCTCTCAAACTAAAAATTGCCACAACTAACTCTTAGCCTTCAGTTGTGTATGCATCACATAGACATGGATAGAGGCCAATGAGGGTTGCGTCAAATATGCTAAGAGAGGACGAAAAGAGTTTCACGAGAGTCATTGATGAGGGTCAACATTAGAGTGACAAGACTTGTTGTAGGACGGGCACAAGACAAACAATGGACGTAGTCAAGAAATGAGCCGAAAGATTGTCACCAATCATCTACATGGCCAAGGTGGCTAGCATGTATTCATATTGGCAAAATAATTTGTTCACAAGGAGCCACTTGACACGAGATCATTATGCCTAATAGGTCAAGGCAAATATTTAACATCTAAGAACACTTAGTGCTACATATGCAACAGTTACCAACCCCCCCCCTCCTATGAAGATGAACACACATTGTCTAAGTGTTGCATCATTGTTTCTAAATGCATGATTGTTGCAAATCATGAGCTACCAACATTTTTATTTTAAAAAAATAAAATCACAATAGTCCTTGTTCTAGGAAAATTATGTGCCACAAATGTATTTTGGTGATTGTTTATTTATTTATTTATTTCCATGCTACTAAGGTGCTAGGTTGGTTTTTGGGCACCCAATAAATGCTCCTACCTAGAATGTTCAATTTGCTAAATATGTTTCTAATGCCATCACACAAGATCAAAGCATGGCACGTCAAAGTTGATTGTTTTGACACCGACTTAGGTTGGTGCACATCAGAGCCACAACATACCCTAGCCAAACCCTTGCCGACATTAAGTTTGTTGATGCCAGACTAAATGGCCTACTTATGCAATATGAGCAAGAAACAACCAAATTTGTGGGCATGTGCTCAATGATCGTAGAAACACTCGAGTTGGCCAGCAATGATGTGTTGGAGTCTAACTCCATCACGTTCTTGGCCAAACCTATTACTAACATCACATGTGTTGCCAATGTTGCGCATCCTCTCCTGGCAAAGCTCAAAATCCCATGAACAAAATTGCTAGTACTTTAGGATTTTAACAATAATATCAACTCCTTGCAAGTTGGAAAAGACAAGCAAGCAATGGTTTATACAAAGGGACTCTTGGTACATGTTAAACCACCATTGAGCATCGAGCTTTTTGTGACAAATCGCCAACATAAGATGTGGGCAGTTGGCAATACCAATCTACTTGCACCAATCTCAATCCTCATGTAGGAAACATGGGCAGGGCTCTCGGATTTGGACATAGAGCATTGCAAAAAAAAACACACACAACAATGTGGGTGTATTGCGAGCTCTAGTAGATCTCTTATCTACATTTTCACTCAATATGTTTGAATTCTAAATGTATTTGAGCATTCTAAATACACAACAACAAAAATGAAATTACATACCAAACAACATCTACCTACATGATACAACAAGATAGAGTCTCACCCAGCTAAACTTTAGAATGTCCAACACCTTTATGTGAGATGCTTGTGTAACCCGAGGGATATTAGTGGGTGCAAAGGCTCTATCATTTGTTTGATCATGCAACATGGGCGATGATTAACAAACTAGACATGTTCTTTCCAAACTAGCCCAACAACAACACCATATTTATAGGCATTCATAATATGGCTTAGGAGCGCATCAAAGATTGCAATGAAGGCTATAGTTGTATTCCACATGGGATGAGAACACATGGTGGCAATAGGAACAATACAATTTTCTGAGAATCCTACTCAAAAACTACTCCATGATTTGAACAATGCTCCACAAGCTACAAAGACCAAGAGACTCTTGAAAGGACCAAAATTCTCACGCCTACATCAAGGCTCTCCTACCCAAGCAGCATCACCTTTCAAAAGACAACAATTCAACCTGTTGTGGGGGAATGCTTAATGAGTTGGCTTAGTTGGTTTAAGTAAGTTTTGAGCTAGTTTTTTGGTTAATCTAATAGCCACTTTGATACATTTTTGGCTACATACATGTTGGTGGCACATTATATCGTAATGCACTTGGACGCAATTGTGTAACAAAAATATGGATAGAAATGAGATTGTACACGTAAAGTATTGTAGTAGGGCTCTAGAATAGGTGAATGTGAAAAAACATTTCTCAAAAGTGTTTGATCCTTTATATATTCCATATTTTGTACCTCCATTGCTTAACATCATGGTTGCATGAAGTTTTTTTTCCTAATATTTCCACAATTTGCTCTAAACCCGCTCTAGTGTTCGAAGACTTCAATGTCCATTTAATTGTAAATGGCCCATATTATTGCATTTGTATTAATTCGAGCAAACTTATTCTAACAATTATTGGATGTTGACATCATTGATGATAATGAAAGTAATCCAAGGGCACATGTATGCACCGTAGATTAAAAAATAATAAATAAATAAAATCGTCATCATGGACTTAGAAAGGCTTCATTTTAGGGCTCAATCACATACTATTGAGAAATACTAACATACAAGAAATTATCCAAGTGGTTGTGGATGCTTCTGCGCAAGTTTATCATCTTCTTAAAGTGGAAGGATGTCTTGCATAACATTATTCATGTGCTATCGACCCTTTCATTATAATAAAATTTAATGACAATTCTTTACTTGAGTTTATCATGTTGAATCTAATGGTAAGAGAAATAAACATGGTATAGTTCCAAATAATATTTGACTTATTCTAAGTCACACCCAGCCTATAGTCGTAGTTGGATATTGCTATGTGATGAGGATAGTGGATCATAAGTTATTTGCACGATGTCAATAGACAAATGACTATCAGCTATGAAAGAATACCTTCTTGGATTCAAGTCTTCTAAATCATACAATTTTTTTCATAACAAGTCAGTTGATAATAAGTTTACTTGACGATTAAAATTATGTGTTCATTTTTAACCTTGATAAGGGTGCAAATAATGTTTGCTTCATTTATATACTTCACATAAGACACCATGCATTACTCATGCTTAATGGCCCTCACTTCGCCCCTTGTCGTGACAATAGTTATTGGGACTCCATGGAAATTTTACAAACAAAGTTAAATCGTGATTGATTTTTATCATACTTAAACTACCCATACATGAAGTAGAATTACCTTATATTATGGCAATCTACAAATTTCACATAAATAAATAAATGGATTTTCAATTCATTTGGGTCAATCTATGTCAATATTGCTGCACTTCTCACCTTATCAACTATGGCATTACTTGAAGAGGTTAAAGAATGGACAAGTATCCTTGTGAAAGGCTACGACAATTTCCTTAATGTGGACGCATCAATTTATTGGATGATTGATTAAAGAATTGATTCTACCTTAAAGATAAGTGTAATGATGAACAACATATTTGTTGTGGACATTATGAGGTTTTTAAAATATATTCTCATATATGGTGATGATGCCTCGTATGATGCAATGGAATTCATCACTACTCTTGGTATGACCAAGATGAGATGCAAATACCCAAGATTTGAACAAACACTAAGAATTATAATTACTGACATAGTAAATATCTATGGACATCTATATGTTCTAAGCATGTTGGACGGTTTCCTATACGAGCTACTAATTTTTTCCAAATTCATAAATGAATGTCAACGAATTGTTATGTGTGCCTTGGTGATTGAGTACGGAAACAAATACTTGGTATACCTATGGGTTTTATATGGTCTTCAATTTGGTGTGATTCGTATCTCTTATCCTATAAGATAAAATTTTATTCAAAAATTGGCTAGACTGGAAAACTTAAGACAATCTCCAAATTTAAATATGTCTATAAGTTTGTTGACAACTTATGTTGGCTTAACATGGGTGAGGCAATATATTTGTCAATCCGTTGCAACCAATACTATGGATCATCCATTGTGAATTTACCCATTGGATATCATCAAAATCAAAGTTGAAGTATTTCAATTTTCCAATCATCTACCCAAGTTTGGTGCCAAAGGATATTTTATAAATGTCTTCATCGGTATCACCAAAGAATTTTTTTCAATGTTTATCATGCATAAATTCAATAAACGTTGTGACCTACCTTTCAAGTGTTAACAATTCATCAAGTTCAATTCAAACATACCAATTAACACAAGCATATAATGTGGTGATCTTGCAAACAATACCCATTTTGTACTTATCCAACAACTTGCCAATAGTTATGCAAGAGATATAGGCTTTATTTACCAAACTGCAACAAATCAAAGTTAAGTTCTCAACTAACAATTATTTCCATGCTTTGAAGTTTAGTAAGACTACCTTATGCTTTTGCTACAAGGTATGTTACTTACCTCGCCATTTGTCGTACTTCATACTAGGAGAGCTGATAGTTGTACATTTGGATAAATACTCACAATTGTTAGCAGATTGAACGAGAGAATATACAAGAGGACTCATATACATAATGTGAGTGGATGCATAACCAACATCCATTCTTATTATATTATGACCTGCCATGGGATTATTCAAATGGTGAGCTTGTATTTATATTAGCAAAATAATCCATTCATAAGGACCCACTTGACATGAGATCATACTTCCTAATAGGTTAGGGCATATATCTAACATCTAAGAACATTTAGTGTTACTTATGTAGCATTAAACCCCCCCACCACATGTATGAAGATGAACACACATTGTCTAAGTGATGCATGATTGTTTCTAAGTGCATTATTATTGTTGGTGTTGCAAATCACAAGCTACCAAACATCTTCTCCACAGTAGACCTTGCTCTAGGAAAATTGTGTGCAAGAAAAAAAAAGAAAAAAGAAATTGTGGTGATTTTTTTTGGCTATTGAGGTGCCAAGTTGATTTTGAGCACCCAAATCAACACTCCTACCTACAATGCTCAATTTGCCTAAATATGTTTCTAATGCCATAACACAAGATCAAAGGATAGCATTTTGAAGTTGATTGGTTCGACACTGACTTGAGTCGGTGCAAGTCATAATTTGAGTTACGATGGCATCACCCCAACGACCATGTAGAGTCTAGAATATTTGGGTTTGAATTTGCCATTGCGGTTTTTTTTTTGTTTTTTTTTTGTCTTTCATTTAAGTGACAAGATCTCCATTTTGAAAGAGCGATCAAACTTCACCCGCATGTCGTGTCCAGCCTTTTGGGTCAAATGATGTGTCCGCCGAATGTTGAGTTTGGTTATCTCCATGAAGTTCGGCTAGCTCATACATGGTCCCAAGTCCCAAGTCCCAAGTCTCAAGTCATTTGAGGTCAATCCGTGCAATCTCAACTGTTAAGAACATGGAAGTTGGGACTTATCACTTCACACAAGGTCCCAAGTATGACATGGATGCCTACATGTCAACACTTCTTGAAGGTGAGGCTTGGGATTTGTGTTGAGAGTTGGGTTGAGCAAGAAGCTAGACCCAACTCTCAACACAAGTCCTACAAATGTTTTGCATAAAATAATCAAGATCCAACTTTGATAATAATTAACCATATTTTAATGGTTTTTTGAGGTTGGGAGTTGGGTCTAGCTTTTTGCTCGACCCAACTCGCAACACAAGTCCCAAGCCTCGCCTCCAAAAAGTGTTGCCATGTAGGCATCCATGTCATAGTTGGGACTTAGGACTCGAGACCCGTGTGAAGTGGTAAGTCCCAACTTCCATGCTCTCAATGGTTGAGATTGCACGGATTGACCTCAAGTGACTTGGGACTTAGGACTTGGGACTGTGTGAACCGGCCCTTATGCGAAATTGCTGAAGTTAACGGGAATAGGTTTGTCTGCTCTAAAGCGCCCCTGTGTGGAAGTTATTCTCATTGTCTGAGGACGCTCGCGTTAATTAACTTATAAGCCCTCTTTGGTTCTGATTGGGCCTGACCCGTCCTAAAACGTCGTGGCGTCCAGCGCATCGCCACTGGCGGGAACGGCGAGTGGAACGTAGGGAACGGTGGCAGGGGAACGTGGGGGGAGAATTAGGGTTAGGGCGGCGGGGTGTGGTTCATCAAAGGGTGGGGGAGCAAGGAGACCTTCCTTTTGCGCTGCACAGAGTCTAGTCCAGGGTTTGTGTGTGTGCTTCTCGTTGCGCTCGCAGTGTGTCGCCAAGTCGAGCAAGATGGTGCTCAAGACTGAGATGTGCCGTTTCTCCGGCGCTAAGATCTATCCCGGCAGGGGAATCAGGTTCATCAGGAGCGACAGCCAGGTGTTCCTCTTCCTCAACAGCAAGTGCAAGAGGTATTTTCACAACCGCCTGAAACCCTCCAAGCTCACGTGGACGGCGCTCTTCCGGAAGCAGCACAAGAAGGACTTGCACGCCGAGGCCGTCAAGAAAAAACGAAGGACCACCAACAAGCCTTACTCTCGCTCCATCGTCGGCGCCTCCCTGGAGGTCATCCAGAAGAAGAGGACCGAGAAGACCGAGGTTCGTGCCGCGGCTAGGGAGGCTGCGTTGCGCGAGATTAAGGAGCGTATTAAGAAGACCAAGGATGAGAAGAAGGCCAAGAAGGCCGAGGCTGTTAAGGTTACCAAGGGCCCCGGGAAGTCCTCAGCTACTCGGGCTCCCCAGCCTAAGGCTGCCAAGACCGGCGCTGGCGGCAAGCGTTAAATGATGGATGGATGGGGTTGATGTCTTTCTACCTATACAGGTTTTAATACATGTTTTGGGATGTTCATTGATTTTAATACAACCAGAGCATTTTTCAATCAACATGTACCTTCTGGTCTTTTGGCAGTTGTGGCATTGCAACTCAATGGAATGGAGTTTTTTTCATGTATAACATGCTATGGAAGACTTTTTGGGCATGAATCATTTTGTAGTTCTGGTTGTCAAGAAAGCATTGTGACAGTCTCTGTACGGTTTAGGGTTTTCAATATAAAAAAGCCTCTAGTAAATTTTAGAGGGTTTTTATTTGCATTTTGAGTCTGAGTTTTTTCGTTGCATCTGTGTTGGAATAGAGAGCCCTCTACAATATTCTCCATTTAAGTCTTCGTCTAGGGTTGATTAACTTCTAAAGATATGTGAGGTTTGAACGTGGTTTCTTTCTCTTGTGTTTTTTTTGAATAATGCTTTCCAGTAGTCATTATATTGTTATTGTGAAAAAAGTCACAAAGACAACATGAAGGGCATGAGAAATTAACTATGTTTTAAGCAAGTCTAGACATATGCATGAAATTTGGACATAACAAGTTTTTTATATTTTCACTTCTATCGGTGGAACATATGATAACAATGACTACAACTAATCCTAGAACCGGATTGCATCTTCTGATGTAGCATGTGTTAGCTTCATGCACATTGTGATATTGGTTACATGCTAATCTTATAAACCCAGTTTAAACCCAACATGGTGAATTGTCTTGCATCGAACTCTTGATTGGTGTCATCTCTCACTAAGGCATGTGGGTGTTATTTGGTTCGTTTTTCATGTCCTCCAACTTCTACTAATTAGATTTGCACAACAAAACTCGTGTTGCATTAGCAAATCTATAATGAAACATCTGCAGAAACTGGATACAAAATCAGACCACCCCTAATTTAGTTATGATTATCAGAAGTGCATGTTTGTTGATTTCCTAACTAGAGACATACATCCTCCCAATCACGTTCACTGTTGAATGTAGACTAATTATTAATATTTTGAAAACGCAGTCCAATCTCTTTTAAACATGTGTCTTTATGATGTTCACTGTACCACATACCAATCAAATCTAGGGGTCCGATTAAGAAAACGAGCCACTTAAGACCCGTCCACTTTAAGTGCCTAGTATTCACAGATCATGATTGCAATTAAAGTTTCGTAAATGTTCTATTACCAAATTTGCAGAAAACTTTCAAACTTTCAAAGTTCATGGTGATTCTTGACCATGTGACCATTACAAGTGTAGCTCCGATTAAGTTAGCATGTTGTTTGGTTGTCTTTAAATGGAAGTTGTTGTCGTCTACCGCAAATGAATAATGAAAGGACAAGTCTCACAGCTCAAACTAGAAGAATCACGTGAGCATCACCTAGGGTTGTGTATAAATTGTACTTGGTGAGTCAGCATATTGAACTTAACATTCTTTGTCAAGTCCTCACAAAGTCAAGTCTTGCTGTAAGGTAAGGGCCACTTCACACATGAGCCAAAGAGCCGTGACCATGAAATTGTGAGAGCCCAAAAGAAAGTGTCCAAAGGCTGTCCCAACACACCTCCAAAATCATGTAGTGTGGTCACGGACCCTCAAGCATAGTGTGAAGTCATATGTGACCAGGCCCTTAACCAAATGCTATTTCAATGAATTTCTATTCATGCGAGTCCTCATGCATGATAAAATAGAATAAATCAACTGTTGTGAGTGTTCGGAGTGGCATGGTCTCCCAGTTTTGTGTTAGGCCTACCTCCAAGAAGTGGGTTTTGAAAGTCGTCCAAGTGACCATGAAATATGATCCATTTGATGCCATGTAGGAAGCCATCTAGACTTTACATCCATCTTGCATTCACATACTCTGTTGGTCCCTCAAGTGTAGTGTGAAGCGAACTTGGACCGGCTCCGCCTTTTCCACCAATGAGAGTGCTTGAAGTGTAATGGTCACGGGCTCTCAGTTTCATGTGTGAAGTGACCCTTAATTGAGCACAACAATAATTTGGACACTCATATTTGAGTGGTATGTGGTTAGGTGTGGATCTAAAAACTATTATTTATATTTGTATTTGGTGTCATATGGTATTTTATGTCACTGGGTTAACATTTATAATGACACCTGCTATGATAAGTTTACAAGGATTTTCACTCTCATGGATGATTGGAATTTTGATGAAATCCATGTCAATTATTGAAACAAAGTTTGGTATATTTTGCATCCTCGCATTTCTGTAGTGAAATGTTGTCACGGATGAGAAATTGCTTAATAGTAAGTGACAGTAATTGCAACACTATAGATCTATAATGGCCAATTTAAAAAAAAACAAGGAATGACAAATAATGGTAAGTTTACGTCTAGTATTTGTGATAATATATGGGCGGTTTACAACTAGTACTGAACAAGATTAGTGGAATTGGTGACACTAAATACAATACTTAGTGTAGTACCAAAAAGGCATCATGTGTTTGAAAGAAATTAGGTTTATGTGTTCACACACCTATAGAAAATTGAGCACCTTAAAAACTCTAATCACTTGAACCAACATCACCTCTTTCCAAATTAAACCCCTCACTAGCCTCACAACAATTTGGACCCTCGCTCCCCACTATGTCAATTCAAGACAAATGAAGAAGAAGCCCTATGCAAAATGAAGATGGCTACAAAACGTATGAGGAAACTAAAGATGGCATGACCGTGCGGTTGACACTAACCAAAATGAAAATGGGAAGGGAAAACTAGTTCAACGTGCTTCTAACCCTACAAAACCTTTTTTCTTTCTTTCATCCACAACGGATTGAAGTTCATCTACAATGAACTCAATTTCATTCATGTTTCCAATGAATCCCCACTCTTTTGTTTTCTTTGACATAACTTAACTTACCCTCTAAACTTACTCATCCTACAAAACAAAAAAATAATTATCCACTCCAATTCTTGTGAACTTATTTTACAAAAAAGGAGTACTAAATTATTAGGATTAATAATACTGTACGTTTCCAATGAGAAAATCGTTGAGCATTTTTTCGTCCATAGCATGTACCTCAACAATTACATCAAACAAACAAAGACAAAAGCACAATACTTTGGCCACAATATGGGGCAAAACTCAAGGGAGCCCATGAGCACTCCAAGAGCCTCTAGTTTGTAAACACCTGGAATTCAAAATGCAAACCTTAACAAGAATGGACAAGGTAGTCATTGAGGACTATTACCATAGGACAAACAGTGGATGGAAACATGATTTGGATGAAACTAACACATTTGTTGCCAAGTTTTTATCTAAACCTTAGGGCCCTCTTTTGTACATCTACCTTTACTTCATATGTCTTAATAGCCTTTTTGGATGTATACATTGGAGAAAAATAATACCTCTTTGTTAGGTATACTATGTACACTAATACCTCAAATAATACCCCTTCTTACACAGTCTCATGTTAGTTCGTACGTGGTATGAAGAGTCCACCCCCAGGGGACCAATGGGCATTGTGGGATCGTCTATGTCAACACTCCACTTTGAGATTTAGCTTGAGAATTGATGTTGTTAGAAGTATTCTTTGATTTATACATGAATTTCTTATATCATAAACACATAACTTTACTAAGCAGCTAGATGATGGTCTATTTCAAAAGATGAAGATGCAATTACAAAAACTTCAGATTTATAGATGCTTGTTGAAAACTCCACAATACAAAACCTCAGTGCCTCCCATAAACAGGGAATCCCAATGTTAAAGAACAACCATTCTTGCCCGATACATGGTCCCATGGAATACAACCACATAGCTAAGTAATGTTATGGAGCATGCATACTTGATTGATTAATATCATAATGTAAATACGAATTAACCCAATTAAAAAAAAAGGATTGTTACATTGACCACAAAGACATGTCACACGATCACATGACCTATCAAAATTTGATTTTTCATCGCACACATGGAGAGGATTTAATTTTCATCAACTCTACTCCCTTGTTCTTTACATTTAAACTTACAACTAGAATTGATCAAATATCGATAAATCATGTGGCCGCATGATGTGTCTATGTGGTCATTTAAACTAGTATGTGGTCAATTTCACACTTCCCTAAAATGAACAAAATTGATAATTTAACCCCTATATATAGCATACGTGGTGAGTGTAAAACATTTAGCTCTTATTTTGGTGTTCACTGTCACGATACAGTCTACCCTCTATAAATGTTAACCCTCGGGAGTGGATCAAAGTTAACATTTATAGAGGTGTTAACAGTTAACAATTATAAAATTATTTTTTTGAGCAATATACAAATCTTAACATTTATAAATATAAGCAATTGTGAAGAGTCCTTGTGAGAGAATACCATTCATAAAATTGCAAACCCAATCAAAACTTTATTCAATATCAAGTTTACAAATCACGGGTGAAGTATGAATCAATGGTTCTTTGGTGAGATTCATCTGCATGCACAACTTGCAAATATTTCTCAATCTGCACCAACAAACCCACATACTTGGACACATCACATGAGCGTGATTCCATGTGCCTCGCCCTAACGCATGGTGAGAGAGAGAGGAATGTAACTGGATGTCTTGTTTTTATCATCCATATTATGGTTGTATTTCATTCGTTAACATTTCTAGAGTCAAATTTACAAAGAAGGGAGTACCATTTTGTTAACAATTAACACGTTTAACATTTATAGTGTGCAATATGTGGGGAGTAGAAGAAAGTTAACATTTAGAGAGGGTTAACACTTATAGGTGTAACATTTATAGAGGGTGGACTGTATATGCAAATGCATCGGATCCAAAGGGAATCACCCCATGAAAGGGGACAAAACTCACGATTTGAGGGTGAGAAAAAACAGTCTTTTGTTTCACTGATTGCCAAGTTTATTCAACAAGCTACTAAAAAAACATATAGTATTCCACACTACAAGAGTACTATTGGCTTCACGATGTACAGAACATTTGCATGTCAATATATATATATGATAGTACTAGGACCTGCATTTAATTGTAAGTCACGGGCAGTTGGGTTTACAATCCCAGTACAGAACTTTTGCATGAGTCCATGTTGTGCAAGCTTTTTGAGACTAAGAGTAGAGGCGCCCACAGTGTTCGGGGAGATTTTTGGGCATAATCGGTTGAGATCCTAGTGTTTGCAAGTCGAACCGGTTACATGTTGACATCCTCCGGTTTTCCTTCATTAAATTGGGGTATATTCTATAAATTCCTCTAAAATGATCGGTAATTTTCCTGCAGTCTTGAACTTCAACCAATTATTTCTCAAACTCAACCGGTTCATTTGTAACTAACTGTCGGTTCTCCCCGATCATTGGGCGCCCATAACCGATCAACTTAAGAGATTCTCCGCTAGATATGGAGAAGTATAAGGCGGTGCAGATTTTTCCCGTGTAGGAAGATAGAAATCAAAAGGACTATAATTGTTTCGGTAATTTTATTCTTTAAATTGACAAAATTGTAAATTTTTGAAGCTAAAAGTTGGCCTGAACATTTGAGGTCAATACGTGTAATCTCGGCCATTGAGAGTAGAATACATTGCCATTGGGACTTACCACTCACTTCACATGGGGTCCCAAGTCCTGAGTCCCAAGTATGGCATGGATGCCTCCATGGCAGCTGTTCATTTTGGAGGTAAGACTTGGGACTTGTGTCGAGTGTTGGGTCGAGCAAAAAGCTAGCTAACTCTCAACACAAGTCCCACAAATATTTTTTACATAAAATAATCAAGATCCAACTTCAATGACAATTAATCATATTTGTATGGTTTCTTGGGGCTCAAAAGTTGGGACTTTGCCTCCATGTTGGGACCTGCTAACATGAGTGGGACTTGGGACTTGGGATCCCATGTGAACTAGCCCTTAGTGCTCACGGTGTGTGTACAACTTGTATATAAATTCTGTAACTTATGTATAGCTTTTAGACATGATCGTGCTCATGGGTGTACTACAAGCACACGAGAGTCCTAGATAATTGACCTACGTCGCTGGAAACTTGTTTTATGTAACCGGAAAATTTGCAAATCTAACGCAATGGTAGATTTGCATTGTTCTTTCATTGACGTGGGACGATTGCGTAGGACTCATATGCTAGTAGTGGTGTGCGTGTAAGTCGGTCGAACACTCAAGCCAAAGTTCTAGGCCGACCAGTGGTCCGTCATACATTTGA